>CM050172.1:37324175-38709175 GCA_027410445.1 Discoglossus pictus | reverse complement strand
AACAATCTTTTTGTTTTATCTGTTTCTTTGATAGTTTATTGGTAAATTTCTTAAACTAATACGATGTAAAAAAAAAAGCTTTTGGAGTGAATAACACATGTTCTTTTAGGGGCATATTATAGGTTTGGACAACAGTGGCCAATTAAATGGAACACCACAAAGGTTTCAAATACAATATAATTTAAAACTACAGGTTATAACAGCGACTTCATCAACTGAATGTAAATAATATGTATTTTCTTACAGTAAACTAACATTGAAGTTTGCTTTTTTTATCAGACTTTCTGACCCTTGCACTAAGCATAATCTGATATGTCTTGCTAATTGGTAATTAATGGTTATTACTTGTTTTTACCTAGACTTTTAAATTATGTTACATTTTCTAATCACCACTGCAGGGAAACTGTATATATAGTTTTTTTTAAACAAATAAATGTAATAAAATAAATGAAAACAATGTATATAGCTTGTAGCTGGGACATCTCACAATGCCCATAGAAAGATGGGGAATATAACACAACCAATATATAACAAGAAAAATTCCCCTCCTGGATCGCTACTTTGCCATGGTGAACGGCTTGTGTGCTACAATGAAGCTGTGAGCTATACCATGTAGGGCCACCCAAGATGGACAGGTCATAGCAGATGTCAGACAAATCACAGTCGACTGAAGATGGAACTGGCATCCCACTCCTGTATCTTTGCCAAGAGAACCATATGGATAAGCACAACCAGAAACACAGACAGATGTGCCTGGCATGCTGTGGTCCATATGGTCACAGAGAGTCGTACACGACTGAAGGACTGAACAACATAGAGCACAATTAAACAGGAAAAATGTAATTAAACTAGTTTTTAATTAGAAAAATAAGACATGTTAATGCCTCTGCTGGACTTTTGGAGGTCTGCTTGTAAGATTCTGAGGGAGAAGGGGTGTGGGAGAATTAAAATTGGATCCAATTATCTAACAAAGCCATCGGCTCCCTTCATCGATGGATAAAAAACACACCATCATAAGCCATCTCTCAAAAAGAGGTGGGAAAAAGAAAATGATTTTCTAAAAAAAAGTTTTTATGTCCATGTATTAAGAAGTGCTGGTAAGCTCTGTTTTATTGTCTAAAATCAAACAATTATTACCTGATTGAGTCGGCCCTCTGCAGCTCATGTGCAATGTAGTGTCCTAGCCTATCAGGGACCATCTCTCTGTAACATTCTGCAAAACCCTGATAGGCTACATATCTAAACTGCACACCTAGCCCTGCAGAGACTGTGTCTGCATACCCTACACATACAGGGACTTGATTTTAGCAGTTCACAGGAAGTACTTAAATTAATAAAGTAATACATAAAGTAATAAAAAAATGACATAAAGTAAATCCATACGCAGATATATTAAATACCTAATAAAATCCATGAATCTTCCATATGATCTCTCACAAATGATAAAACAGAAAAGCATGCCCATTTGATATAGATTAGAATACTGTTAACACAAATAAAAGAGGAGATCCTTTATATATAATGTATGGATAAAAATGCCTAACTTTCAAGCCAAGTTAGCTAGCACATTCACTCTCTTTTTGTTAAAATAATAACCTGTTTTTATGTAATTATATTTATTCATATGTGTTCTTGTAATTTATGCAATAACTGGGGCCTTGTTGACTATTAATTAAACCTTCTGTTTCCAGCTTAGGGTTAACCTTCAGGACATACAGCCGCCAGTGACATTATTAGCAGCTTATCCCTTGAGTGTATGGAAAATGCAAGTCACATACACAGTCACACGTGTGCCGGGCTTGTGACGCACACTCGTGTCAGCTGGTATAGGCAGGGGCACAGCTGTACACCCGCATCCATACACTACCCCACAGTTAACCGCTTTTGTTTTCTTAAAGAAACAATATATATTAAAATTATACTGTTTTGAAGAATTCAAAAATGTTTTTTTAGAATGTAAAAAAAAAAAAAAAGGAAAATTAAGGCTCTAATTTTTTTACTGTTTATACACAACTAAGCTGCTGTGCCATCTACCATGTTGGTGACTGGTGATCAACTTATCCATCACATTTTCTTAGCAAATAAACTGGAGTTGGTTGCCAGTTTCTTTTCCAGTGGACAGCAATTTGTCTGACTTCTCTGCTATAACCTTCCCATCTTGGATGTCCCTACATGGTATAGCTTAAACCTTCCCTGAGGTACACAAGCTCCATTCACCATGGCAAGGTAGCGATCCAGAAGGGGGTTTATATATATATAATCACATATAATAGTTGTCACACTGCGAAACGTTGTCACGCTTTGCAAGGTGTGTACGGCGAGGCGAGCCGTTAAACCGTAGCACTTAGCCGATGCAAGGCAAGCCGTTAAAATACAAGACACGGGACTTAGAAAAAAAAAAGATACGAGACGCAAGAATTTACGAGATTAGCGGCCAAACAAAAAACCTGAAAAACACACTAAATACACCCCAAAAAAATACAAAAACATCACAGACAGCATGGGGCAGCAGCCAGGACGTCTGTGAGTGAGGTGGAACACGAATTTAACTCGATTTAGCCGATTTTCGCCACTCGAAAACGTCCTAAGCGAGGAAAAAAATGGCAGACGAAAAAAATGAAAACAAGGCTACACGACCCCGGGCCACGCAAAACACGTAGCACTTTACACATCACACTACGACCTACAAGATACACTTTTACAAAAGCCGTAAAATGCTCACGAGGCGCTTAACACATTAATACCTTAACGACTATACTATGCCGCTTTACACAATAAACCAACGGCTTTACCTCGCGCACGCAGCCTATTTATACTGCACACTTTGAACATTCATTACACTTTATAAGCAGGGCACCAACACTCACAATGTATATTCTATGCAGATGCAAAATACAAACAGATTGTTACCTCTTCAGCCTATTGCTCGCTGCATATATCAATTATAAATAATTAAAATATACCCTATTGGTCCGAATATAAGCCGCACCTTTTTTCCGATTTTTGAGCTTGCGAGTTAAGGGTGCGGCTTATATTCGCGACCGTCAGAAAATCATTGCCGATTTGCATACTTTGCTTGTAACACGTGCGGCTTTTATTCGCGAATGCAAAATTACTGCCGATTTGCGCGATTGCGAGTTAAGGGTGCGCGATTGCGAGTTAAAGGTGCTGATTTTCGTGCTTTAGACTGCGGTATTGAATAGCGATTTACGGTTTTAGTGATTCTAACGTCCTGTAAAGCATGTAACCTGCAAAAAAAGCTTGTTTCTTGCAATGGCGGATCACTTTGAGAGTCTTTCTCTCCAATTTTACGGGTGCGGCTTATATGTGAGTACTATCTTTTTTCTATTTTTTCACCTTGAACTTTACGGGTGCGGCTTATACGTGGGTGCGGCTTATATGCGGACCAATACGGTATTAATTTGGTGAATAAATCATTAATTATTACTTAACTACATATACATAGAAATATATATCTTTCTCAGAGGACCAAAAGTACACGACAGGCGAGGCTCGCAATGAGCGCCGAAGGTCCTCACAGTACAAAACGGTTTCAATTATGTCTTAAACAGCATTCCCATGGCTTCAAATTTTATTGCCCCGTCATTTTTGATGGGCAAGTCGCTAGTATATATATAATTTATATTTAGAATATTTTGAATGTCTAAAAATAATTTGCTTCCTGCTCAGAATCTCAAGGTATTAGGACTATTGCACTGCACTCTGGGAAACTGGGCGGATCATGCAAATGAGTCCACAATGCATTTTCATGGTTTAATCCATTACCAATGGCTCCTTTTCGCTTATTACTGCTTTTATAACACAGATTTTTTTTTATATGTGCATGTGTGTGTATACAGAACATGCATAGATGAAAAGGTAGCAACGATCAGATATGTCTATAATATATGCTACTAGCTCTCTGAATGTTTCATTAAAATGATGGATGCTCTGCCTCTTGCGTCACTGCCTCCCCACTGCAGGGCGAGTAACAGTAAAGGTGACCAATCTTGGCAAAGCTGTCACTCTCCCGGCAGAGGATGGAACACCAGAATAATCCTGTTATCTTTTTTTATAAAGCAGAATATGTCATTTATTAATATGAGTTTAGAGGATAATGTATATCCTGTATCAAAAACATTTCTGTTTTCTACAATAAGAGATCTGCAGAAAATTAATCGGAATTAATGATTTTTTTATACAGTGATTGCTGGCTAATGACGAGCTATTTTGAAGTCCAAAATCTGTGTTGTATGTCTAGAGGTCCTGGCCTAGGGATGCAGGAAATCAAAATCAGAAGTCAAAATGACTTCAACTTACTAAGACTTCATTGCTGCTTATCCTTCCTAATCTCTTTCATTCTTTATCTCTTCACTGTTCCTAATATTTCTCATAACCCATAACTTCCCTAATTTCTATTTTCTTCTTGTTTCTCTGCTCCCCATCATCTCTTTTTCTCCTGTCTCCTTGTCTCTTACCCACCCCATTCTTTCTTCCTCCCTCATCTCTTTTCTCTTATTTTTCTCCATTTTTCTTTCCCCATTTCATAACTTCTCTTTTCTTCTTGTTTCTCTGCTCCCCACTATCTTTCTTTTTCCCTCTCTCCTTGTCTCTTACCCACATTCTTTCTTTCTTCCTTTCTTTCTTTCTTCCTCCCTCATCTCTTTTGTGTCTTATTTTTCTAAATGTTTCTTTCCCAATTTAATAATACAGATCTTTAGTTTCTCCAGTTGTTAATGTTTCTATTGGGCCCATTTGACTTCTCCACATTTTCCCTCCTCCTTCTTTTGTTTATCTTCCCTTTTGCTTTACATCTATTTATTCTATTTATATTAAAATGATGGCCTAAACCACTACCAGCTGGCACATAGATCAATTCAAAATAATTTTTCAGAATGCAGAGTAGAGGACACATTCCCTTATACAACACTTAAAGGTCTGTACTATTACTACTGCGCTCCTAGATATACTTATGTGGCATTTGACATGTTTTTTTGTTTTGTTAAATCTCTCACTTGTTTTGCCTTTCAGATCTGCCCTTCACCAGCGCTCTGTGCCAGACCACGTGCCTACTTTTCCCTCCCAAGTCCCTGATTGGTTCTCCACCACTGTACATCCAAGGGCTCGAGCAGCTGATTGGCACAGAGTTCCGTCTCACAGGCGCACGATTAACAGTGTTCAACCAATCACAGGCTCAGATTGTGGCAGACTTATATAACCCGGACGACTGCTTAACAGCCAAGGTACAGGAAAGGGCAGTTTTCCTCACTGTAATTACTCTTCATGGTGTACAAGCACGAGATTATATGTTAAAATGATCTATTTTATTTTAATTACACTAATAACCGCTAAAACATCTAAAGTCTTAAGTATAATTACATACAAAGTATATCCTGCCTACTGGCTGTTACATGAGTAATAACAGAGGCCGAGCACACATTGCAGAGACTGCACTGACCAGTTAACCCATAACTCACCTGTTTATGTGATTCCAGCATTTTATGCTCTGCAAAGATAGATTTGTTAAGGGTTAACCTTTTGCTCACTACACAGACCTGTAGCTGCAGGTATGGCAGCGGGCAGTCAGTGACACATGTAAGCAACTATTTTATTTTATTTCTATGTGAAAATTGCACATATTTTAAAAAATAAGTTCTTCAACATGCTTTTAGGAAATCTATACTATGATGTGGTCCAATTTTGCTAAATTAAGTGGCCCTTTAAATAAAGTTTCACAAATAATATTTTTAGAGAAAATCTTACTTTTAACAGACTTTTCTGTTATCTGGGGGCTGACATACAAGTCATTCTTTGTGCTTAGTATGTAATGGTGTGAACATCAGAAAGGGAAAGCAGGATTTGCAGATTGTAATAACTGTCTGCTTCTGGGAACATACACTATAAGTTGCACTCACCCTCTAATGAGGTCACAACTTCCCACAGTTGTTAAATAGAAAAATAACTGGTAGACAATAGCACCCCGAGCTCCTCACCAACATTTACTCTGATAATAGACAGTTTAACATTATCATAGTCTGCTAAAAGTAAGATTTCCTCCAAAATAATTTTATGCTCAAGGCTTTCACAGATGCTAATTTTATTAGTTTGTTATAGACATTTCCTGCTGGTTGGCCGCCAGTGCTGTGAGCGCGCTTCAAGGCTGCCGTGCAGCACCACCTAGTGATTGTAATGTGGTGATGTGTAGTAATGTGTGCAGCACTGAAGCGCGCTCCTACAGTTTCCGATGTAAACCTGTACTGGGGAAAATGAGACAATGAATGGAGAGGGACTGGTTATGTTTACAGTTAGGTTTTAGGGTTAGGATTAGGCTTGGGGTTAAGAATGGAGTTAAAGTTAGGGGATACGGGTTAGGGTTACAGTTAGGGTTAGGGTTAGTTTTAGGGTTTGGGGATAGAGGGTATGGTTAGGGGATTTGGGTTAGGGTTACTGTTAGGGTTAGGGGGTTTAGGGATGGTGTTAGGGTTACATTTAGGTTAGGGTTTTGGGTTTTTATCTTATTTCTACTGTTGCTGTTGTGAGAGTAGCAGCAGCACAAAACTGTGCAGCAGCCTAGTGGTGCGCTGCTCGCAACCCTACTGTGTCGGGTAAAGTGCAGCGTGCACCCAACAGGAAAGATCTGTTTGTTACTTTTTCAGCAACTACAGTGGTCCTTTAACAATGAGTACGTGCAGCCACCAAATAACACGAGAAGCTCTGATGGTTCAGCTCATTTTCAGCTGGTAGTAGCTGTTTCATCAGGACCTAATCAATCACCATTCTATTATCTATGGAACCAGTTTCCACTTAACCAATCAATGGAACAACAGAACAATTCCTAATTAAAATCCACTGGACTCCACAGGCTCTCGGCTTTATTGTGTATAACTTGAAAAGTGTTAACAGGAAATAAGTCTGACGCTGTTTCTTAGCATAAAATAGGTAATTCAAAGTATGCACAGTTATTGAAGGAAGGATTTGTTCAAACTAATCACCTTTTTATTATCAAAAATTAAAGCTTTTATTCAGCGCATTGGGTCTTATTTCTACAATGAACAATCCAAGATCACCAGAGCTTCACAGGTTGCCACTGGAGTCCTCTTCCACTCCTCCATAATGACATCACGGAGCTGGTGGATGTTAGAGACCTTGCACTCCACCCCCTTCCGTTTGAGGATGCCCCACAGATGCTCAGTAGGGTTTAGGTCTGGTGACATGTTTGGCCAGTCCATCACCTTTACCTTTAGCTTCTTTAGCAAGGCAGTGGTCGTTTTGGAGGTGGGGTCGTTATCATGTTGGAATACTGCCCTGCAGCCCAGTCTCCAAAGGGAGGGGATCATGCTCTGCTTCAGTATGTCACAGTACATGTTGGCATTCAAGGTTCCCTCAATGAACTGTAGCTCCCCAGTGCCGGCAGCACTCATGCAAGCCCAGACCAAACATTTACACACATGTGTCTATATGTGTATATATGTTTTCTATAATATATGTTTTCCTATATGCATTTACCTTATGATGTCAGATGCTGCCTCCACTCTTTCTGCATCGCTGTTTATGTTCAAACTGAGGGTTTCATCTCATATCAGTGTTTAGTGCTCTTTGTGCCTTATCCATTTATCTGTCATTTAGGGATTATTTCAACTACCTTTCCTCAGAATAGATGTATACTTTTGGTGGTGGGAGTGTCATGGTCTCGGCCTCCATGAGTGCTGCCGGCACTGGGGAGCTACAGTGCATTGATGCATGGGTACAGATTTGCTTTGTGAACATTTTTATCACCTAACATATCATATCAGAGAATCAGTCATATAAATATTGCTAGTAAATTGCATATAGTAAAGTTAAGTTGGCTCCACATTGTATTCAGATAGGCACCCCGATTTGAGAGCGCACAAGACGTGCGCACCAAGGAATGCGCGCACCGACACCAGCGCGCTCCAAAACGGGAATGGGGGATAGGGAGAGGTGGCATGAGGATAGTCACCCAGCAGAGGTGAGACAGAATCTGTAACGGTGCCATTTACCTCATCCACATCACTATGCCTTTCAGGAGGACTGACAAGACATAGTGATGTGGATGAGGTAAATGGCACCCCGATTACGGGCGAAAAGGGGAAGAGAGAGAAAGAGTGGAATAGGGAGACTGGGAATAGAGAGATGGGAAGGAAGATAGAGAGAAAGAGGAGGAAGAGAGAGAGGATAGTGGGGAAAGAGAGATGTGGTGAAAAAAATGACAGGAGGGGAATGGAGAAAAGAAAGAAGAGAACTGCTGTATCGCCGAGCACGCTGGTGTTGGTGCGCTCATTTGTCAGGCATTCTGGGCGCGCACATGGTGCTGCACACGTCTTGTGCGCCCAGAAGTCATGCCACCATTCAGATACCTTCAGAGAGGCTTCCAGTGAGTGTGTAAGGTTGCAGTATCCAAGGGAGAGAGACAGAGGCCCAGAGGAATTGTAGACACTTCAGAGAGGTGCCTACAATTCCCCTCCCCTGTGTCTGTCCCCCCTCCCCCTCCCCTGTGTCTGTTTCCCCCCTCTCCCTCACCTGAGTCTCTCCCCCCATCTCCCTCCCTTGTGTCTGTTTCCCCCCTCTCCCTCCCCTGAGTCTCTTTCCCCCTCACCTGAGTCTCTTTCCCCCCCCTCTCCCTCCCCTGTGTCTGTTCCCCCCCTCTACCTCCCCTGTGTCTCTTCCCCCCCCCCCGTGTCTCCCCCCCCCCCCCGTGTCTCACCCCCGTGTCTCCCCCCCCCCGTGTCTCCCCCCCCCGTGTCTCTTCCCCCCCCCCGTGTCTCTTCCCCCCCTTTGTCTCTTCCCCCCCCCCCCCCCCCGTGTCTCTCCCCCCCCTGTGTCTCTTCCCTCTGTCTCCCCTGTGTCTCTTCCCTCCCCTGGGTCTCTTCCCTCTCTCTCCTCTGTCTCTTCCCTCCCCTGGGTCTCCCCCTTGTCTCTCTCCCCTGTGTCTCTTCCCTCCCCTGTGTCTCCCCCTTGTCTCTCCCCCCCCATGTCTCTCTCTTCCGTCTCTCCCCCCTGACGCTGCACATTGCGCATGCTCGTCACATAGAGTGTAACCTCCCGCCGCCAATGCGCATGTGCGCCAGGAGCTTTACACACTATGACAATTATTATATGAGATATATATTTTGTTTTTTGGTCTCATTGTGGTGTGTCCTTGTCAACTAATGAGCTTTGCATTGGTGCTAATGAGAGTACTCACAGATAGCAGGTTCCTTTCTGCATTCCAAATCTCCTCCCACCTCAGGAAGGAAGCTACTGGACACTAAACTGGTAGATACCTCAGCAGCATAATTGCATTCAAAAATAATTTAGCGCCTGTATTATTATTTATTTGACATTCTCATAACGTTCCTTATTTTCAAAGAGAAGGTCTTTAAAAGAGTATATTTAAATTAATTACCACAGTGGTCCTTTAATTAAATATTGTATATGTCTTAGTTGATAAAGTAGTGCACATGTAGCCCTCAGGCAAATCCCGGACTTATTAGAGCAATTTAGTCACTTGGAAACTCACGTTGTATTCATTATACTTCTTTAGGGCTTTGATAAAGGAAGCCATCTTTGGTTAAGTGAATTGGATGAGTACGTGTTTTATCTGTATTATTATTATTATTATTTAGCTATTTATGACACTCTGTCACATTCTGTTTTGTTTCCACTAGTTCAAGTTTCTGACGGAAGGGCCCTGCCTACTCATAGCTGCCCAACGGGACAATGCAGTGACATGCTTTTCTTCACTAATGGAAAGGTAAGCCTGTGCCACAAAAAAAGCACAGAACATAAGCAAAGGTAACTGGTGATCCAACAAGGGCTACGTCAAATAACTACAGTTGAAATACCCTTTAGATCAATGTATGTATAAATGTATATAGCTTCACTTTAAAAATTCAGTGTTAAAATAGACTCAGTCATTTTACAGAGATTAATAGATTACTCCTTAAGAGTGTCCTTTGGCTTTCATAGGCTAGCAAGCCCTTTTGATCTCTGGATACATGTTAACGTGACACAGCAGAGGTTCCAAATATGATATATTTAAAAAAATAGCATTTTACATTTTAGCATTGTAAGCTAACGTTGAAGTTTGCCATTTTGAGCTGTCAGTCAACCTTTCTGACCCCACCAACAAAGTGATATATTGATCTCATTACCAAATAATCTGAATAATTAATTAGTGATAAGCCCCTGAGGCATTGGTTCTATTGTCTTAAGTGTGCAATAAGAGACTAGTCATGCTCAAAGGCATGGAAGGTAGTGGGCCCTATGCCTCAAGGGCTTATCAGTCATTTTTACCAATGATCCATCATTAACAAAAGATTAGAATCTTTTTTTGGATATAGATTAAAAAGGCTGACTGACAGCTCAATGTGGCAGATTTCAATATTTATTTACTATAGGAAAAAAAACATGTTTTATATAACATTCAATTTATAAAGTACCTGTTGTTACCTATTGCTTTAAATTATGCCTCTGCTGTGTCAATTTAAGAGATAAGAGAAGGAAACACCCATGAGAGGTAATCAGTACTAATGTGAAGCAACCGCTCTTGAGTGTTTTCAGTTGTTCTGAGCAGTGCAACCAGTAAAAAGTCACTGGTTAAGTGTGTTAATGGCACCAATAAGATGGTGATGATATTACAAATTGTACATAATGGTTATGTTTTTAATTGTGGTTTGACCTACACGAATATGATCTTGCACAAAATTTGTTTTAGAAACAATTGATGGGTTGCAGCGCGTTGAAACCATCAAAGATTCTCTTTTTTTCAAATATCTGCAAGAGGATGGTCGTAGGAACACAAAAAAATAATGCAACTCTACTCCCAGGACAGGAAACGGGGGCGGATCTACTGCCAGTGTACACCGGGACCCTGGTCTAGGGGAGCCCCAATCCTGCAGTGCCCCTCAAAAATTATTATTTTATTTGTCTGTTTAAATTCTCAATGTCCTTGGCCCCTTCAATATAATTAAAATGTGTGTGTAAGCCGAGGCACCTATTTTACCACAAAATACTGGGAAAACGTAGTGACTCGAGTATAAGCCGAAGGTGGGAAATGTGCTGCCCCCTGTGTCCCTCTTATGCCCTCTGTGTCCCCCTCTTGTGTGCCCTCTGGGCCCCTTTCTTGTGTCCCTCCTCTCTCTCTCCCCTGTGTATCTCCCTCCCCTGTGTCTCTTCCCCTCCTCTCCCTCCCCTGTCTCTCTTCCCCTCCTCGCCCTTCCCTGTGTATCTTCCCCCCCCTCTCCCTTCCCTGTGTTTCTCCCCACCCCTCCCTTCCCTGTGTCTCTTTCCCTCCTCATCCTCCCTCTTCATCCTCCCTCTTCATCCTCCCTCCTCATCCTCCCTCCTCATCCTCCCTCCTAAACCCCCGCTCCTCAACCCCTCATCCTCAACCCCCTCCTCATCCTCAACCCCCCCATCCTCAACCCCCCCATCCTCATCCTCAACCCCCACATCCTCATCCTCAACCCCTTCATCCTCAACCCCATCCTCAACCCCCTCCTCATCCTCAACCCCCCATCCTTATCCTCAACCCCTTATCCTCAACCCCTCATCCTCAACCCCCCATCCTCAACCCCCCATCCTTATCCTCAACCCCCTCCTCATCCTCAAACCCCCTCCTCAACCTCAACCCCCCATCCTCAACCCCCCTCCTCATCCTCAACCCCCTTCCTCAACCTCTCTCCTCAGCCCCCCTCCTCAATCTCAGCTCCCCTCCTCAACCCCCCCTCCTCATCCTCCCTACTCAACCCCCCTCCTCAACCCCCCACCTCAACCCCCTCCTCAAACTCACCCCCCCTCCTCAAACTCACCCCCCCTCCTCAAACTCACCCCCCCTCCTCAACCACAACCCCCCTCCTCATCCTCAAACCCTCATCCTCACCCCCCCCTCATCCTCAACCCCCCCCTCATCCTCAACCCCCCCCCCTCATCCTCAACCCCCCCTCTCATCCTCAACCCCCCCTCTCATCCTCAACCCCCTCCTCATCCTAACCCCCCCTCCCCATCCTCAACCCCCCCATCCTTAACCCCCACATCCTCATCCTCAACCCCTTCATCCTCAACCCCCCATCCTTATCCTCAACCCCTCATCCTCAATCCCCCATCCTCAACCCCCATCCTCATCCTCAACCCCCCATCCTTATCCTCAACCCCCTCCTCATCCTCAAACCCCCTCCTCAACCTCAACCCCCATCCTCAACCCCCCTCCTCATCCTCAACCCTCTTCCTCAACCTCTCTCCTCAGCCCCCCCTCCTCAATCTCGGCTCCCCTCCTCAACCTCAACCCCCCCTCCTCAACCCCCCTCCTCAACCCCAACCCCCCTCCTCAACCTCATCCCCCCCTCCTCAACCTCAACCCCCCCATCTCAACCTCAACCCCCCATCCTCATCCTCCACCCCCATCCTCAACCCCCCATCCTCATCCTCAACCCCCCATCCTCATCCTCAACACCCCATCCTCATCCTCAACACCCCATCCTCATCCTCAACACCCCATCCTCATCCTCAACACCCCATCCTCATCCTCAACACCCCATCCTCATCCTCCACCCCCTCCACAACCTCCCTCCTCAACCCCCCATTCTCATCCTCACCCCCCATCCTTAACCCCCTTCCTCAACCTCTCTCCTCAGCCCCCCTCCTCAATCTCAGCTCCCCTCCTCAACCCCCTCCTCAACCTCAACCCCCCCATCTCAACCTCAACCCCCCATCTCAACCTCAACCCCCCCATCTCAACCCCCCCATCTCAACCTCAACCCCCCCATCTCAACCTCTCTCCTCAGCCCCCCCTCCTCAATCTCGGCTCCCCTCCTCAACCTCACCCCCCCCCCCTCCTCAACCCCCCTCCTCAACCCCAACCCCCCTCCTCAACCCCCCCTCCTCAACCTCAACCCCCCATCTCAACCTCAACCCCCCATCCTCATCCTCAACACCCCATCCTCAACCCCCATCCTCATCCTCAACCCCCATCCTCATCCTCAACACCCCATCCTCATCCTCAACACCCCATCCTCATCCTCAACCCCCATCCTCATCCTCAACCCCCATCCTCATCCTCCACCCCCTCCACAACCTCCCTCCTCAACCCCCCATTCTCATCCTCACCCCCCATCCTTAACCCCCTTCCTCAACCTCTCTCCTCAGCCCCCCTCCTCAATCTCAGCTCCCCTCCTCAACCCCCCTCCTCAACCTCAACCCCCCCATCTCAACCTCAACCCCCCATCTCAACCTCAACCCCCCATCTCAACCTCAACCCCCCATCTCAACCTCAACCCCCCCATCTCAACCTCAACCCCCCCATCCTCAACCTCAACCCCCCATCCTCAACCCCCCATCCTCATCCTCAACCCCCCATCCTCATCCTCAACCCCCCCTCTTCATCCTCAACCCCCTGCACAACCTCCCTCCTCAACCTCAACCCCCCTTTCTCATCCTCACCCCCGATCCTCAACCCCCTTCCTCAACCTCTCTCCTCAGCCCCCTCCTCAATCTCAGCTCCCCTCCTCAACCCCCCCATCCTCATCCTCAACCCCCCCATCCTCAACCCCCCTCCTCTTTCTCAACCCCCCTCCTCTTTCTCAACCCCCCTCCTCTTTCTCAACCCCCCTCCTCTTTCTCAAACCCCCTCCTCTTTCTCAACCCCCCTCCTCATTCTCAACCCATCCATCCTCAAACCCCCCTCCTCATCCTAATCCCCCCTCCTCATTCTCAACCCATCCATCCTCAAACCCCCCTCCTCATCCTAATCCCCCCTCCTCATCCTAAAACCCCCACCTCCCCCTCTCCCTTTCCTCCTCACTTACCACCATCTGCAGCTGCTCCTCCGCTCCTCACGGCCGCGTCTTGACCCAGCCAATGCTAATGACGTGACGCACATGTGACGTCACGTCATTAGCATATGCCGGGTACCGACACAGACGGAAGGAGCGCGGAGGAGCAGCTGCAGATGGAGGTAAGTGAGGGGAGAGGGGGAGGTATTTAGAGGGGTAAAGTGAGGAGGGGGGTTGAGGATGAGGAAGGGGGGGTTGAGGATGAGGAAGGGGGGGTTGAGGATGAGGAAGGGGGGGTTGAGGATGAGATGGGGGGTTGAGGATGAGGATGGAAGGGTTGAGGATGAGGATGGAAGGGTTGAGGATGGGGGGCTTGAGGATGAGGATGGGGGGTTTGAGGATGATAAGGGAGGAGGAGGGAAAGAGCCACGGGGGGGGGGGGGGGGGGGGCGGGGGGATGGGGATGAGTAACTCGAGTATAAGCCGAGGGGGGCCTTTTCAGCCTTAAAAAAAGGGCTGAAAAACTCGGCTTATACTCGAGTATATACGGTTTATATATACTGTATGTATGTATATATATATAGTCAAGGAATGGTGTTTGGCACAGACATTATTTTTTGTGTTGGTCTGAAATCTTGGCGGTGATTGCGAGCCTGGCGCTGAGTGCCTTCGGCGCTCATTGTGAGCCTCTTGGTTGTTGTATTTTTTGTTATTAGAGGCGCTTTTGCTGTCATTGTAAGGTCGGCGCTGTTCTGCAGTTTGCGGTTATTGCAAGGCTGTCCCCTGGTGTAGTTTGGGTGCTATGAGCAGCCTTGGTGCTCGTTGTGAGGCGCGCAGTGAATGGCTTTTGCGTTTATTGCGATAGTGTTTTTATTTTTTTGTGTATATGTATTTTGTGATGCTAATTAAATAAGTAATAAATTAATATACTTTACCTATTTGTAAGTAATACATGTAGGAAGCATTGTGCTGAAGAGCTGACAATGTGTTTTGATGTTCCTGCAGCATACAATGTAGTTTTGCAGTGTTGTGGAGCTGAGGTTTAAGTGTCAGCAATGTGTGAAGTGTGTAGTGTCAATAGGCTGCGTGCGCGAGGGGAACCCGTTAGCGCAGCTGGGTACTTTTGCATTCTGTAAGGTAGTGTTGTAAAATGGCGGCGAATGTTTATGTGGTAGGCGAGTTTGTATGATGAAGCGTCCTTGCTAATGGTGTATGTTGTAGGTCGTACAGGTTTTTGTAAAAGCCATATTTGCTTTGTGGAATTTATCGGCTTTAGGGGTCGTGTAGTCTTGTTTTCGTTTTTTTCGGCGGCCATTTTTTCTCTCGCTTAGGGGATTTTCGAGTGTGAAAACTTTGTAAATTTGCTTAAACCTCAAATTCTGCCAGTGTTGCAGAGGTCCTGGGTGTCCCCCCTTGGTGTTGGTAATGTTTTTATTTTATTTTTGTGTTTCTTAATGTTTGCCTCTGTGCGCGGGTTGTCTGTTAAGGTCGTATTTTTGCGAGTGCCAAATGGATTTTTTCTAAGTTTCGCGGCTCATATTTTTTTTTGTAAGTCCGTATTTAGTCATTGCGTGTTTATGCTTTTTTTTCCAAGTCCCGATTGTGTGGTCGTTTTTAAACGATTATGAGGTGCCGTAGAGCATCCACCTCCGCAAATGCGGATCATTGCATCCGACGTGGGAGCCTTCACCTCCGCATTTGTGGTCGGAAAGTCGTAGGGGGTTGTAGGGATGAGTGCCTATGGCGCTCATCTCCACCAGCGCGAGGAGCGCCTTTGACGCTCCTTGACAGCAACTGCGGCCCTCATTACGCGAGCCCGCAAAAGGCGGGCTCGCTATGCGAGCCCGCAAGCGTTAGCAACAACCCGCATGCTGACAACTATATATGTGATATATAATAAATATAGAATATAAGTAAGATAAATTATGTGTCAAAGCTTTCATGGGAGAGACATTCTGCCCCATAGCTCTGGCCAAATCTGCTGATTACGTTTCATTTTGCTCTTTTTTGTATACCCTATTAATTTCATCTGGGGGGGATTTGTCTTTGCTTGTTTAAAATGTTTCTAAAATCAGAAGTACCATATTGTGTATGGGTCAGTATTACTAAAGAGCCAATCATGGCTCAGTACAGATCAATGAAGATCAATAGCTCTGGTAATTAGCTTTTTAAAACATCCATAGCTGAATGTCAGCCTTCTGAGAATTGATACAGTAGTCATGCAAAGGAGGCCATATTTACCACTCCTTCCCTTCCTCTCTCATTGTCATCTGGGCAATAGCAGACAATCACAATCAACATAGATTGAATTAGGCATTTACCTGGATCACACTTTGAACTCACAAGATTATGGGATTGCAGCCATAATTTCCCTTCTAGTAGAGAGCATGCTCCACACTATCTGGCCTGCATAACTAATTAAATCTGTGTTCATTGTGATTGTCTGCAAACTATTGTGCAAATGACAATGAGGGACAATGAGTACAGCAGTGGCTTTGATGGAGGGGATCTATATTTTTAAAAGTATTTTTCCTTGCTAAAGCCTTTCTTTGTTGCTGTTTACACATTTATTTTAGTGTTAGTAAATTGTAAACTAAAAGTCAGATTTAACTGTGCATACACCGGCCCTTTATAACATCACTGTTGTCTATCTGTAAAGATACCGTACTTGTTTGGAGATCTACATTTGACAATTCACAATAAATATTTTTAGAATGTAGGAATAAATAATAAAGCCTTGAATTTAAAAACTTTTTTTATCCAATTATGATGTAGTGTTAGCCACCATTACTTTTTCTGTTAATCTGCTTCCTGGATGAGAGGTGTCTTTAAATACAGAGAAAGCTTTAGGTGCTACAAAAGAAAGTTGGCGACTTAAAATGCAATGCTTACAAACGAACTAATGGAGATCTCAGTGGTATAAAAGTACAAACATCCCTAAGAAAGTTGAAAGAAGCAGCTCAGAAAAGAAAATGGAAACCTACAGTAATGAATAATTGCATGTAAAATATTTTAAAAATGTATTTATTTCCAAAAAATTTGCCCATTATTAAGTTTAGTTCTGTAAACAGCACATTGTAAGAATGAGTTCACAGTGGCCCTTTAATACAAGTGACGCGTACAAATGATGAGGAGACGGCTGAGGTTTCTTTCCACATTATCTGTTTTAAGTTGATCAATAAAACGTTATTTTGTGGAAGCCAGTTCTTAATACTATCCCATTTACATTAAATTATTCAGCAGAGGTGCATTGTTCCTGAGATTTTATATTTCCCTGAACTCTGTATATAAGATGGAAAATGGCTTTGTGGGCCAGTTGGAGGATTCCATTTTTTAACGCATTCCTTTTAGGCCATGGAAAAGAGACTTGGGTGGCAGCCATATTGATTTATTGCAAATACTGTTTTTTGGGGGAAAGGCAAGGCTTCTTATCTACTGTGTGCAAATGACTCAGAGATAATAGCCAGGCGCCACAGATTCCACTGTCTGCTTTACCAATAATCAAACAAATTAACAGAAAACAACAATTTGTTCTTCCTTACAAAGAAAGACAAAATGTCTCCTCTAGTGCAGTTATTTTATATTCCTTTGTTTGTATCGCGCCACCATAGTGCTATACAGGGGATAAGAACAAGGGAAATACAATATTAACAAATTCAGACATTGAAGCACCTTGTTTTGAGCTTAGAATCTTTGCAGAAAGTGCTTTTTTCCAAAGTACCCTACAAGACTGGAAACTTGCTACTTACAATCTAAAGGAAATTAAAGGGTAGAGACCTGGGGAAGAGTAACAGATAAGGAATAGCAAGGGTCAGGAACAAAGTGAAAGTTAGAAATATTTTTATTTAGTGGGAGAGGGGAGGGATCTGAGGTGAAAGACTAGTATGTTGGCTGACCCCTAGTGTTGAGATAATATAATCTGCAAGTAGGAAAGTCAGGTGTTTTCCATGGATCTATAAATTAAATCTGAATTCGGGTGGGCAGTGTTCTCAGAATCTCACAAACTTAGTAGACCTTGGTGCAGGGTGAATTTGCACTTAAAGAAAATGGAAACATGGTTTTAGGGACAGATAGTACAGGAAGAGAGAGGAGTGTAGTTATTTGGATAATGGTTTATTAGGATGTGTTACTTTAGGATTAATTTATCATTTTAAAGTGACCAGCTTTCATAACTTTCAAATAGTAAAGATCAATATAAACAACTTGCAAAGCCCAACAGGTGTCCTGAGAGAGCATGGGGTGTGGGGCACAAAGAGTTCCTTTCATGGCAAACCTTGTACCTCCAATGGATATATGGACTGTACAAATGGAGATAGACAAGGGGTGTCCAAACTCTGTCCTGGAGGGCCGCATCCAGGCCTGGATTTGAATATATCCTTTCTGTGCACAGGTGAGTCGATCAGGGTGACTGAAGAACTGATTGGCTCACCTGTGCACAGCAGGGTTATCATCAAATCCAGGCATGTGTGTGGGCCTCCAGGACCGAGTTTGGACACCCCTGAGAGACTGTATCTGGACTGTTATTTATCTGTGAACAGGGTGGTCATAATTGTGGAACCCCATGGATGTATCCAGGCATGTGTGCTCTGCATTCACTGTGTGTTTGTGTGTGTGCTCTGCAGTCATTGTGTGTGTGTTATGCAGTGTGTGTGTGCACTGCAGTGTGTATTTGAATCTGAGATCTGCAGTAAGTGTGTGCTCTGCAGCAGGTCTGTGAGTGTGTGCTCTGCAGTAAGTGTGTGCTCTGCGAGTGTGTGCTCTGCAGTAAGTGTGTGCTCTGCAGCAGGTCTGTGAGTGTGTGATGTGCAGTAAGTGTGTGCTCTGCAGCAGGTCTGTGAGTGTGTGCTCTGCAGTCAGTGTGTTCTCTGCAGCAGGTCTGTGAGTGTGTGCTCTGCAGTAAGTGTGTGCTCTGCGAGTGTGTGCTCTGCAGTAAGTGTGTGCTCTGCAGCAGGTCTGTCAGTGTGTGCTCTGCAGTAAGTGTGTGCTCTGCAGCAGGTCTGTGAGTGTGTGATGCCAGTAAGTGTGTGCTCTGCAGCAGGTCTGTGAGTGTGTGCTCTGCAGTCAGTGTGTGCTCTGCAGCAGGTCTGTGAGTGTGTGCTCTGCAGTCAGTGTGTTCTCTGCAGCAGGTCTGTGAGTGTGTGCTCTGCAGTAAGTGTGTGCTCTGCAGCAGGTCTGTGAGTGTGTGCTCTGCAGTAAGTGTGTGCTCTGCGAGTGTGTGCTCTGCAGTAAGTGTGTGCTCTGCAGCAGGTCTGTGAGTGTGTGCTCTGCAGTCAGTGTGTTCTCTGCAGCAGGTCTGTGAGTGTGTGCTCTGCAGTAAGTGTGTGCTCTGCGAGTGTGTGCTCTGCAGTAAGTGTGTGCTCTGCAGCAGGTCTGTCAGTGTGTGCTCTGCAGTAAGTGTGTGCTCTGCAGCAGGTCTGTGAGTGTGTGATGCCAGTAAGTGTGTGCTCTGCAGCAGGTCTGTGAGTGTGTGCTCTGCAGTCAGTGTGTGCTCTGCAGCAGGTCTGTGAGTGTGTGCTCTGCAGTCAGTGTGTTCTCTGCAGCAGGTCTGTGAGTGTGTGCTCTGCAGTAAGTGTGTGCTCTGCAGCAGGTCTGTGAGTGTGTGCTCTGCAGTAAGTGTGTGCTCTGCGAGTGTGTGCTCTGCAGTAAGTGTGTGCTCTGCAGCAGGTCTATGAGTGTGTGCTCTGCAGTAAGTGTGTGCTCTGCAGCAGGTCTGTGAGTGTGTGCTCTGCAGTAAGTGTGTGCTCTGCAGCAGGTCTGTGAGTGTGTGCTCTGCGGTAAGTGTGTGCTCTGCGAGTGTGTGCTCTGCAGTAAGTGTGTGCTCTGCAGCAGGTCTGTGAGTGTGTGCTCTTCAGTCCGTGTCTTCTCTGCAGTAGGGCTGTGAGTAGGTGCTCTATCACATATATGGTTGTGAGCGTACGGGACGTTGCTCACGCTTGCGGGCTCGCATAGCGAGCCCGCGGCTCTCGCGTAGCGAGGGCTGCGCGCAAGGGCCTCAGTTGCTGGGATGGAGCGCCGAAGGCGCTCCATCCCAGCAACTGAGGCCCTTGCCCGCAGCGTACGGCCAGTTTAGACACTAAAAAATTCTCTAAGCGAGAGAAAAAATGCCCGCGAACAAAACGAAAACGAGGCTACAGCAGTCTAAACACGCAAAACGCCACAAGAAACACCACAAAACACCTACGGATATTCCGCTACAGACGCATACCACACATTAGCCGCCATTTTATAACAATGCGGAAGTACACAACTACGCTAACGGTTTTGTCTCGCGCACGCACACTATTACACTGCACACGTTCATCACGCTTACACAGCAGCTCCACACCACTAATGCTGCAGCAACATCAAAATAGATGGCAGGTCTTCAACACAATGCTTTAAAATAGGTAAAGTATATTCATTTATTAATCTATTAGTTATTTTATTATTATACACCAAATAGCATTAGCTCACTAACAATTTCATTGGCGTCATTTTTTTACGGGCAATTCGCTAGTATCTCATATAATCATTGTACAGAGGTCCTTTAATAAGGTCTAGGTATGTTATATTGTACATGACTAGTGAGTTGGGGGCTATATTACACCCGTAACAAGTGCTATGCGTAGTGAGCACGCCAAGCACCTATTCTATATTTCTGAGCACCACATCAGTAAGTCTTTAAAGGCACAGTACACAGTGTCTGTATCTCCTCAAGCAAGACCTGGACACATTTGCTTGATGCTTTTATTGGTGCCAAGATCCCCAGAGCATCCAATATGTGTGTCTGTTGGCAGTTTTTGGGTTAAACTTATAGTGGCACGGAGGGGTCAGGCAGTGAGGATTTGGGAGACTGAAGCAGGGACAGTTCTGTTTCCTCTCATGGATTATGCATAAGGAAAATCCGTTTATGGAAAGCTTTGTTATGCCAGAGATTAGATGGCGTGTCAGGGTTTCCATGACTTAAAAGATGTAACGGAGCAGCACATGAATATACCGACTGTGCCGATTCACGGCGCCAAGGTTAACCCCTCCTCTGCTGGCTTTACAAGATGTTCAGATGCTTTGGGTCGGGTTTGTGTAAGACATGGAGTTTGTGTCAAACATGGAGTGGAAAAATACACAGAAAAGGGATTATGATATACTGTGACCCTGCTGTCACCGGCTGACACAGATATATATATATATATATATATATATATATATATACACATGTGGCAGTATATGGATCTGTGTATGTGTGCCACGTCCGTATGCCATAATACCGGAGGATTCCTGGGCATGTTACTGTAGTTACTATTTTGAAGAACATGTTTTTAGAATGTAAAAAAATACTGCCTGTAATTTATTATCGTTTATAATTCTGTATATAAAATCTGCCATTTTGGCTTCAGCAGAGGAGACTTGAATGCACAGGAAGTGTCTGTCTTGGAATGTGGCAGTTACACTTGCCAGTGAGTCAGCTGAACTAAAAGCAAAGCATTTGGGAAGAATGTCAAAATGGAGCCAAGCAGTAAATAATAATTGCACATAAAAAATACAGTACAGTGTTAAATATACACAGCCTTATTAAATTGTGATTCGGTAAATGTAAAAGGGCTCTATTTAAGCACACCGCATATTTTATTTACAGAAGTTTTTAGTTAGTGTAGACCTTGCTTTTGGATAGAAGTTCACTAACTAAAAACTTCTGTAAAAAAAAATATGCTGTGTGCTTAATTAGAGCCCTTTTAAATTTCCCGAATCGCAATTTAATAAGGCTGACAATTTTTTAGTGCAGTGTAAATTAGAAAATGTTTTCAGGTCTCAGAGCATAATAAAGTGATTTAAACATGTAACTGCTTTGAGAGTCCTATCGCTGGCAGCCAATGAGCAGTAATCCAGATATATAAGTGCAGTGTAAAAAGTATTTATTTTAAGTGCATTGGAAAATATACATTTTTATTTTCCATTACTAATTAATAATTATGACATATATAGTTGTGAGCAATACGACTTGTGGCTAAAACTTGCGGGCTCGCACAGCAATCGTGCTGCAACTGGGTCCCTCGCGAAGCTAGGGCCGCAGTTGCTGGCAAGGAACGCCGAAGGCACTCACTGCACTGGTGGAGATGAGCGCCAAAGGTGCTCATCCCTACGACCCGCGGAACTACACATCAGCAGAAATCTCAATTACGCAATTCAGAATGCGAGACCCGTAGCAGTTTGAAAAAAATAGTGTGGAAAAATTACGGCCCATAACACTTGAAAAAAGGGAAGCCGGACTTAGAAAAAAAAAAATACGACCCGCGGCACTTAAATAAAATAATACGAGGTCCAAAAAATACGAAGTTAACGGCTGAACCGCGCACATACAGAAACAACAATAACACAAAGAAAATACAAAAAAATACAAAAAAAAACATCACACACAGCATGGGGGGACAGCCAGGACATCTGGGAGTAAGGTTGCACGACAATTTAAACACAATTTGCAGAGTACAAACGGTTTGCCCTCGCGCACGCAGCCTATTTACACTGGACACTTCACACATTGCTGACACTTACACCTCAGGTCAGCAACAGTGCAAATGTACATTGTAAGCTGCAGGAAAATAAAAACAGATTATTTGCTCTTCAGGATATTGCTTGCTGCATACGGTATATTATTTACAAAAAGGTAAAGTATATTAATTTATTATTTTAATAATTAATTAGTTATCATTAAAAAAATATATATAGAAGAAAAAAAAAAGGACCAGGAGAGAGGATCGCAATGAGCGCAAAAAGCGTTCAGTGCGGGACTCACAATGAGCGCCGAGGGTGCTCAGAGGAGCAAAAGTATACGAAGGGAGAGGCTCACAATAAGCGCCAAAGGTGCTCAGACCTCCAAAAGTACACGAGCGGAGAGGATCGCAATGAGCGCCCAATGCACTCAGTGCAGGGCTCACAATGAGCGCCTAGGGTGCTCAGAGAAGCAAAAGTACACCAGGGGAGAGGTTTGTAATGAGCGCCGAAGGTGCTTGCAATGAGCACCAAAGGTGCTCAGACAACCAAAAGCCTTATTTTGTGTGGCAAACAGCGTTCCCAGCCTTATAATTTTATTGACCGTGATTTTTTGACGGGCAAGTCGCTAGTTAAATTATAATGTACGTTAATAATTATGAATGAATGTATTATGAAGTGCAAAGCATTAATGTATTAATAAAGTAACGACAGTGTAAAATATGCTATTTAGCGTTTATTTTTTATATATATATTTATTTTTTATAATAATTAATTATTACCTTACTTTACCTATTTCTAATTAATATATCCAGCAATCAATATGCTGAAGAGCTAACAATCTCTCTTGATTTTCCTGCAGCATACAATGTTGGACTGTTGCTGCCTTGAGGAGAAAGTGTCAGCAATGTGGCAAGTGTGCAGTATAAATAGGCTGCGTGCACAAGGCCAAACCGTTTGTTTAGTCGGGTAAAGCGCCATTTTAGATTCGTAATGTTATTATTTGCAAGTTAGTGTTGTAAAATGGCGGCGATTGTCTATATGTTACGCGGCTCGCAAACATTTTCCGTCCTTTCTAATAGTGTATTTTGTACCTCGTACGTTCATGGGTAAAAGTCTTACGTGCCTGGTGGTGTTTCGCGCTGTTCAGGGTCGTGTAGCCTCGTTTTCATTTTGTTTCGGCCGCCATTTTTTTTGTCGCTTAGCGGATTTTCAAGTGCCTAAACTCGCCAAATTTGGCTTAAATTTGCGTGCAACCTCACTCCCAGACGTCCTGGCGGCCCCCCTGTGCTGTGTGTGAGTGTTTTTTAATATTTTGCGCGGTTCGGCCTTTAACTTCGTATTTTTCCAACCTCTTCATTTTTTTTCTAAGTTCTGCATCTCGCAATTTTTTTTTCTCTAAATCCCGCATTCCTCAACTGCTTGCAGCCTAAGGCAATCCCGCATTTTCTAACCGCTTGGAGGCTAAGTCCCGCGTACTTCAATGCCTGAACTGCTCGCGTCCCGCGTGTTTCAATGCCTCAACTGCTCGCCTCGCTATGTGAGGCTCCCAGCCTTTGGCACTCATCGGCTAAGTGCTCCGGGCTCCGAAGACTTCTCGCTATGCGAGTCTTGCAAGCGTGACAACGATTGGCAGTTTGACAACTATTATATGTGTTTCTATCTTATTCACTATGCTTTATTAAGACGTGATTATAAGCTCTGTTTTTACTGCCTAACTTCAAACAATTAGTTCCTGTATGGGTCTGACCAGTGTAGTGTATGCAGACACATACCCTGTAGGGCTGGATGTGCATTGTACACATCTCAGCAGCACATTTCAGAATGTTGCTGGGAGATTGTCATTGATTGGTCACCCAGTACCAAAAAGTCTACGTCTGCTTATGCTACAGGGGGCAGACCCATACAGGTACTTTTTTTTTTTCAATTTTAAGCAGTAAAAACATCCTTTTAAACAATTTGCAATAAAATAAAGTACATAAACATAAATAGATACAGAGGTATATTCTATACCTAGTAAAATCCAGGAACTTTTCATGTCCTTTTAAGATTTTGCACAGT
Organism: Discoglossus pictus; assembly: GCA_027410445.1. Lineage (NCBI taxonomy): Eukaryota > Metazoa > Chordata > Amphibia > Anura > Alytidae > Discoglossus > Discoglossus pictus. The sequence goes on along the minus strand of CM050172.1, from coordinate 38,684,879 downwards.
GTAGAAAGGTCTGTGGATTCTATGGACGCCATTTTGTAATTCTGAGATTGTGTCGATGGAAGCAAAATAGAGTCCCATGACTGAAATCATTTCTGAAATGCATGCTCCTACATGTGAAATTCTGCGTACAAAATATACATATGCCATACAGCATGTTTATGTGCTTAATTGTTGGTGTAAATCACTGTTTGGGTGTCATAGAGCTGTATATAACAGAGCATCTGTGTTTATCATTATGTTACTCCCTGTGTATGAATGTGTCAGTGTGTAGATATAATATACTGTATATATGTATCCGTACCAATGCCTGTGTAATGTGTGTGTCAATGTGTACATATAATATATATATATTGTATGAAGGCCTATGTAATGTGTGTGTCTCAGCAGCTAAAAATGACAGATGGACCATTAACTCTTTGCTGTGATAGCAGTTATTATGCAAGCAATGTAGTTGTATGGTAAAGTGACTCAAACACAAAGTGTACAGACCATCTACTCCCCCATTACACACACACGTCAACCAGGACCCTCTGCCACCAAGACCGAAGAGCCAATGCCTCAGATGCCCCCAGGCCTTATATAGTGGAACGCCAGCCATGCACACACAAATATATATAGGCTTTTATTGCCAAGTGCCAGCGGGGAGCAGCATGTGTGACAGGAGGCTGTGTCAGTCCCAGCGGGGTGCTGTGTTGATTTCTTCCTCTCTGTCAGAGGGAAGGGGGAAGACAGGAGCTCCTGAGATGCTCCCTCCCTAGTTCTTATCTCTGATGTTAAAGCACTGCCAGCCTCAAAGCCATGAGTTGTAGCCAGCTGCACAGGAAAAGTAGGCCAGGCTGAGTTTAAAAACAGTGTGGAAATGGCAGATAGATTCACTTAAGCACTGCTGAGGTTTAGTTACCGCTAAGAAAATACAATTTACAGCTCCATTTTACCCACATATTTCAGGTAAGCTCATAAACGCATATTTTAAATGAAACCAATATATTTATAGGAAAAATATCCCTTATTTTTAAAGTATTTACCAAAGTAGCAGTTGTGTAAACCATATATCTGTTTCTAAAGACTCGGTTTGTTCATAGAAAGCTTCCCATCTAGTATGCTTAGAGCATTTTCTGATAGTTTGGAGCCTAAGGAGTGTGTTATGTATCAGTGGAGGGAGAGTAGGGAATTTCATTTTAGACATCTAGGGCCCTATGCTAATCCCTGAAAAAGCACTTAGTGCCCTAACTACAGAGTAAACCCTACAGAATGCTCTGGGTCACTGCTCCGAGTTAACTTCATGATACAGAAGTATTTAAAGTGACAATATAGCACAAACAACGCAACAAAATGATGAAATGTTAATGTCCTTTTGTTTGTGATTCAGTCTCCAACTTGTCACAGTTTTATTATTTTACTATTAATAAATATTCTACATGGCCTAAGCGCATAATTATGCGTTTCACAGTGCTGATTTTGTACAAAAAAGCCCGGATTAAAAGGACATTTATCCGAACAAGTTCATTTAACTTTAATGGGACTTTGTTACCACAAAAGCAAGTTGTTTTTCTCAAAAAGAGCATGATACCAGCTATATATTGCATTATCCATTGGGATCCTGATCCTGAGAAATCTACTATCTGTGCTGTATTTTTATGCAAATTAACTACTCCTGAATACTTATTATATCCCTTGATGTGCTTATTAGAAAATTCAGTCTGTTTGTCTGTCTCTGGGAGGGCCAAAACAATGACCCTCAAAGTTGTCATTCAGTTCGCACCTCACCCTTATGAACTACTCTGAGATGCAAACTACCATACTGAGCCACACATTGACTGCAAAAAGAATGCTGTATTACTCAGGAATGATTTACTGTAGAGAAAAATGGCCAGTATCCCATGGTCTTTAAAATGAAACCAACTTCCTGTTAGGCCGGTAGTGTCCCTTTTAAGGAGCATGAAAAACCACCTATATGTTACATTCACAATCTATCTACATTGAATCATTCCTGAGATATTCAGCATGGTTTGTGCAGCTCCTTTATGCTAATGTTTAGCTCTATGTGCTAATTTGTAGCTCAGGGTGCTTGATAAGTGCTTGAGGAGACATAACTGTATGGTGACATTGTGGTACAGTGTTTTTTGTCAAAATACCAATAAAAAGCACATATGTTAACTAATTAGCACAGCAAAACAGCTCATTAATTTTTGGGCATCCCTCATTAGCATAATAATGTAGCACAAACAATGTTGAATGTCATACGTTAGAAATAATGCCCAGTGCAATATAGTCAGTTTTTCATACTCTTTATGAATAACTTTAAAAAAACAATTTAATTTTGAGGTTATATTAAGAACTAAAATTAGTATTTATTTTTCAGCTATGATATTCAATTTGGCTTTTATGCTGCAGACATGCGCTTTTATTCCTAATAGGATTGCTCATTTGGAAATTCAGAAAACATCTCTATTTAGTTCTGTTGAATGACAGAAGGAATATGGAGCAAGATAAAATGCAATAACTCTTGTGCTGTCAGTCATCCTATCTGATCTACCCTTATCAGAGATGCATAATTCCATTAATACATGCATTACTCCTTAAGGCAATGGTTCCATTATCTTGAGTGCAGTTGTCTGCAGAAAAAAAGAATTGGCATGCTCTAACAAAGGCAATGAAGCCAGTGCCTCAGTAAATAATAGCAATGATCTCTCATTGACAAAAGATATGAATCTCTGTTTGTAGGTGAATCCGAAAGGCTGACTGATTTCAATGTTAGTTTACTATAGGAAAGAACATTTTCTAATAACATTCAATTTATTATTACCTATACATGTAAGCTGTACCATATTTGTACCCATGTAATGCCCACTTTCTCTGCACTTGCAGTGTTAGCTGGCAGAAGCCGCCCAAGCAGGACGTCATGAGGGGAGTGCTGTGCCCCCAGACGGAATCGAAGGTAAGTGGCACGGGCAGGGGCAGCTCACATAGAGCTAGCACACGTGGTGTGACACAAACCAGATGGTGAGAGAGGTGTGAGGTGCTTGTGCAGAACTGCAGTTATATCAGTGATTTCATTTGTAGAATTGAATTGGATTCTCTGCAGGACCCATGGGAAATGGGCGATAAGAAGCAGATGTACAGACATCACACTGCCCTTATCTGTCTCTGCTCATCATTTGTTTTCTCTGTCTGTTCTTTTTTTTCCTTTCATTTTTTTTATTTATTATTTTCTTATAGTCCATTTTCTTTCTTTCTTTCTTTCTTTCTTCCTTCCTTCCTTGTTTTCTTTCTTTCTTTTTCTTTCTTTCTCTCTTTCTTTCCTCCTCTCTTTCATTCTTTCCTACTCTATTTCTTTCTTTCTTTCCTTCCCTCTTTCTTTCCCTCATTCTTTCTTTCTCTCTTTCTCTCTTTATTTCCTTCTCTCTTTCCCCCTTCTTTCTTTCCTTCTCTTTCTTCTTTTCTTGCGTTTTTTCTCTTTTTTTCTTTCTTTCTTTCTTTCTTTCTTTCTTTCTTTCTTTCCTTCCTTCCTTTCTCCTTTCTTTTTCTTTCCTTCCTTCCTTCCTTCCTCCTTCCTTTCCTTTTCTTTCTTTCTTTCCTTTCTTTCTTTTTCTTTCTTTCTTTATTTATTTCCCTCCTCCATCCTTTTTCTTTCTTTCCTTTCTTTCTTTCCTTCTCTTTCCTCTTTTCTTGCATTTTTTCTCTTTTTTTCTTTCCTTCTTTCCTTCCTTCCTTCCTCCTTTCTTTTTCTTTCTTTATTTCCTTCCTTCCTCCTTCCTTTCTTTTTCTTTCTTTCCTTTCTTTCTTTTTCTTTCTTTCTTTCTTTCCTTTCTTTCTTTTTCTTTCTTTCTTTTTTCCTCCATTCTTTATTTCCTTCCCTCCTCCATCCTTTTTCTTTCTTTCTTTCTTTCTTTCTTTCCTTGTTTCCTCCTTTCTTTTTCTTTCTTTTCTTCCTTCCTTCCTCCTTTTTTCTTTCTTTCTTTCTTTCTCTTTCTTTCTTTCTTTCCTTCCTTCCTTACTTCCTCATTTCTTTTTTTGTTTTTTTGTTTCCTTCCTTCCTCCTTTCTTTTTCTTTCTTTCTTTCCTTCCTCCTTTCCTTTTCTTTCTTTCTTTCCTTCCTTCCTCATTTCTTTTTTCTTTCTTTCCTTCCTTCCTTCCTCCTTTCTTTTTCTTTCTTTCCTCCTTTCTTCTTTCTTGATTTCTTTCCTTCCTTCCTCCCTCCTTTTTCTTTCCTTCTTTCCTTGCTTCTTTCCTTCCTTCCTTCCTTCCTTCCTCCTTTCTTTTTCTTTCTTTCTTTCCCTCCTTCCTTCCTCCTTTTTCTTTCTTTCTTTCTTTCTTTCTTTCTTTCTTTCTTTCTTTCTTTCTTTCCGTCCTTCCTTCCTTCTTCCTTTCTTTTTCTTTCTTTCTTTCTTTCCTTTCTTTCTTTCTCTTTCTTCCTTCCTTCCTCCTTTTTCTCTCTTTCTTTCTTTCTTTCTTTCCTCTCCATTTCTTTCCTTTTTTTATCTCCCTCTCTTTCTATTTTTATTTCCTCCTTTCTGTTTTGCTTTATGTATTCCTTTTCAGTGAAACCTTTCTCCCTCCCTCTCTCTCTTCAGGCTTGTAAGATGCTCAGCTGCTTTTTTGATTCACTGACCCCAGAGAGCATTCACCAAATCGTGCCTCAGGCTTCGTGAGAGACGGAGGACCACTCCTCATGTCACCATCACAGCACATTTAATGTCACCCTGCCATCCCGCAGAGGAGAGATGAATGAAGGACTTAACCTCCCACCTCTCAATAAAACAGCAAATCCTTGGAAAGCAGTATGTGCCTGTCTGATATATAAAGCATTCCACTAAAGGAGTGAATACCAGTGGAGGGGCTCAGATAAATATATACGTGAGGTATGGGCAGACCCAGCAACTCCGGTACCATTAAGGGGTATTATGGGCTGTTATGTTCTTCTCAATCTCTTGTCTTGCGCTCACTGTGAGAATCTAAGCTTTATTCTTAAAATGCTGCATCTAATCTCAGATCGTGATGTGCTCTCTCTTGGGGGCTTGTTTTCACTCGTTTACACCACTTTTGGGGCTTCAGTTTACATTTAAAGAAACAGACATTCAGTCTGTATTGTTTGAGTGACACTATGTTATGTTAGTTGTGTATATGCTTCTTAGTGGTACAGTATATTTGGACAATATGGGAAAGGGACAATCACACATACATGACCATCACAGAACATTTTTAAGGGCCATTGTAATGAGTAAACAAAATGGTTCAATTTGTTTTATTTAGTTATTGATCAGTATTTGAAGAAAATAAATTAAATGTAGCTTTTAAAAATGAACTTCATCACTACTTCTTCCAACAGAGATGCATCTCTCTACTCCTACCCCCTGTTAGGTGTCTAGGGGTGAGCCTAGAAGGCTCTCCTAAATATTAGTGTACGGACTAGTGTAGGTTTGCCTGCAGAGTAGGAGAGAGTTAAAGACTGCTATGAGGACAGTCTCTTGGGCATATAGTCTCTCACCCCTGGATGTCTCGTAGAGAAATGCTTTGCTGAGGTCTAAAAATCAAATGTAAGTTTAAAAGCTACAATTATTTGTTCTTCAAATACTGATATTATTACTAATATCTTATTGTAGGACCACTAAAGTACACAATACATCTAATTACTATACTAATCTAAAAAGTGATACTGCATCTAAAAGGATAATAGATTGTATATCTCAAGAATTACTTTGTTCAGGGACAAGATGTCAAGTTCAACCAGTTAATTTTCTTTAAAAAGAAGTGAAAACTCTGAAAGTACCAGGTCCAATTTAAACTGTGTTGTTAACGTGTATCCTCTGTTGTCTCAGTTCATGTTCTCTTCTCACCAATATAATGAGTCATGTGAGCTTTTCTCTTCAGATGGTTTTACCTTTGTGAAATGCATTGCATTTGTTTCAGATCCAGTTTTGTTCGGATAATCTATATTAGAAAGCTCAATGTGACCTTCACTATATACTATTATCTTTTCCTTTGGAAAGCGCATTGTCTGCTATAGCTCAGGATCTAATCCCTCTTTTTCAAGCCAAACACGACATCCAACTGTCAGTCCGATATCCTCCTTTCCAAGACACCTCCAGCTGATGGTATTATCTCTTCCTCTTAGATAGTCATTTCTTGTCGAAGACTAACTGTTCTTTGTTTACTGTGAAAAGACCCTCATACCGTTAGGGATATTCTTCCATTTATGTAATTCACATGATATTGGTTATAGTCCATATTTGGGTAATTTGGGTAAGTTCCCTCCCTTCAAATGCCTAGGGCATCTATATGAGTTATCTTATATTGGTGTAAAATTCTTGTGGACATGCCACAAACCATACTGGGGCATCTCTCCCGGAGGGGTCCCTGAAGACCCCAAAAGTCATTGAGAAAATGATTTATTGAGATGCTTCATGTGAGCTATATCTAGGACTCTTCTCTTGTAATGGTCCAATGAATGTGTCTTAGGAGTCCTGGCATGATCCATGCAGTCTCCTCTCTTTGGATACTCCATATGTGCAGTCTCCGAGACTCCTTTGAGGTATTAAGATACTTCATATGGATCATACCAAACGGGTATATTTTATAAATAGGATTATACTGTCCTTTGAATATTCTATGTGTCCCTTCTATTGATATGGTTCATATCAGGTTGCTGCTCTCCTGACAAAGTCCTTCTGGATTTCTTCTAGTGTATACACAATGTTACTTCTAAGTTGGTCGTTTATACTGTCATTTGTCATGTGAACCATCTGTGTGACTTCTAACGTATTATGATCCATATGGTTCCTAAGAGTTTTCTCTGTTTTATGCAATTTTACTTGTCTCAGGTTTCCTTCCTTTTTATGGTCCTGGACACTAGTTCCTCTCCTGTTATTTGCAATCTTAAAGGGCCGCAGCAGAGGTTTCAATTATCGTCTGAAAGTAAAATACCAATAAAGTATAACTATTCTTGCAATTGGAAGTTATTAAAAAATATCACTTAGTAATAGAACAGCTTTTGAATTTACTACATTTCAGCTTTACTACATAATTTACAAAAGGATGCCTGAATTAATGGCTCCTTTTTGCACTTGACTTCTGAAATCCAATCTGTGAACACCAGACTGTATTGATACAATTAGAATCCATATGCAAAAGGAAGTCAATAATCCAGTAATTGGTCATTGATAAAACTATTCAGGTGCAATGAAATCTTGAGCTGATTGACTGCCAAAATGTAGAAAATCCAACGCTGTTTTTCTACCAGAAAAATTACATTTTTATATATTGCAAATATTCTTATTTTATTGGTACTTTACTATCCAAACGTAACTGGGACATGTGCTGTGAAACTTTAATTGTCTCTGTGTCCTCTCTTTGTATGATCCACATAAACCTCTAATGTTTTTTTTCCTCAGTGTTTGATCTATGCAAGCTGCCTCAAGATATTCTTTCAATCTTTGTTTCTATATATGTTTTTACTGAATGTATTTATTGTTCAGAAATATTTATTTTCAGGTTTCTATAAAATAAAGTTCCTATTCAGACATAATGTGTGTCTTCTGTCAACTGTACAATGGATCTGGTATGTAAATAAAGGGTAGGAACAAGCTACTCTATTCATGTCTTCTATAATATGGTTCATAATTCATATTGTAAGTTACTATTATAACGCCAGAATTATCACAACAATTCTAGACTCCCGAGACTTCTATACACAGTATTGTTAAAATATTTGCTGTTCTTTCTGTGCAAAGACTGGAGATCAAAATAGCATAATATATAAAAGAAGATGAACCATGAAACTTGATTTTAAGAAGTTACGGTCAAATGGCACATGTGTTGTAGTGTGTGTATCGAGTTTGCAGAATAGTAGCAGGTAATCAGAGGTATGACATAAATACTAGCAGGTAGGACATGGTACAGAAACAAGCCAAGCACAGCTTTGGGGTCAGTAGACAGGTTATCATTTAGGGCATGCAGAGTTCAAACAGCCACAGATCCAATATTGAATGCAGTCAAACAGACACACTTACCTTACATGACACGGTTTAGTGAGCTAAGCCACTTTGTATACGTCAGAGGTAAGTTGAACCGACTGCAGCCCAATGAGAAAGACGTCCGACTTAAAGGACCACTGCTGTTCAAGAAATAATAATACTTATTATTAATTGTCAAGTATGTACCAAACTAACAATATTTGTAACCGTGTAAGCCAGGGGCATAAATCTGCATTTTTGAAGACTCTGCTTATACATACAGGAATCCATATTGTGTTAGTTACATCACAGAGCAAAATCTTGGAGGAAACCGTGAGCCTTTGTTAAGATAATTGGATAAGATTGATATTGAAACTACACCCCTTCCCCCTCATAGCCCTTGCTTCCAGAAATGCAATCATATCTCTCCAGAAATGTAAAAGGTCCTCTCACACACAAGTTCTATCACAACCTGCTCTTTGCTGGGCTTGAAAAGGTCACTAGACCGATCCTACCCACAGGTTGACCTGGTTTGGTATCCCCTCACACAGGACGGCTATCAGTATTCAAGGACAAATATCAGAATCTCAGTAGAAGTTGCATAATTTCCCCTTAGTAAAAATAAAAATACGCTTTCACTTTGAATGAAACACACCATATATATGGGTCCCAAACCAAGCATAATCTTTATTTTTCGTTTTACATTTTTATACAGAAGTCACCAAATATGCACTGTGCCATCCTTTTTACAATTGCTGGTAAATATGAAACAATGTTACGTAGTTGGCATTTTTAAGCTGATCCTAACATTCCCCTTTATAAGCAGAACATATTATAACCAGCCAGTGTCACTAGTTAGAACCTGGTGTACAGGCTAAGTAAGAAACTGATAAGAGTATTAGCTCTTTATTGGAGATCTATTGTTCTCTTTGAAGAAGTGACTCTTCATTTTTTAATAGTATTTTTTTTTTTTTTTGGCAGTGAAGATGTGAGACAAATATGGCAGATATAATGCTTTTAAAATAATTATTTAAACTAAATAAAAATGTTAATTAAAACTTGGCCACCTTGCCTACTGCCTTAAAAACCATTTGCATAAAAGCCATTTTTGTCAGAAACATGGAGGTTGTTTTTTTTCCAGTGCCAAAGCTTGGGGCACACCTACAGTAACCTAAATTATATCCAACTTGGCCAATTGGAAACAGGCTTTAGGTGAGAAACTGGTTTTAAGAGCAATCTGCATAGGTAACAGGTCATATGATCACTCCTACAGAGCAAATCTCAAGCCACTGTGTTGATATAACAATGTGCCTGAAAAGTTAACACTTATTTCTAGACAAAGCCACCTCTCTTGTTGAACTTATATTGGGTGGACACAAGCAGTAAGTGCATCTTTGAAAATTTTATGTGAAATATTATTTTTGAATTTTATTAATGAATGCATAAATAAAACATCTAACTGTTGGTAGGCATTACAACAGTTCCTTTATGTCCAGGAACATTATATTTTGTGGATACCCACACAAGAATCTGGATTCTTTGTGCAAATGCTCATGAACAATTCCTGCAATCACAAGGGGACACATGTGTGGTACTGCAGGGCCTTAGTTACAAATCCCTAAGGTCCTCAGACTGTCCTGAAGCTCCCAGCTGTGTCTCAGTGCTCCCCCATGAGCCTCCTCCCAGGCAGACTGGTTTATTGCACTTCCCACTTTAACCCCCTACAAGCAGACACAGTGGTAACCAGTGCCCTGGTTTTTGCCTGTGCCTAACACAGCACTGAGAGATTGTGGTGAATGATATTGGAAAGAGCTGTTCAGTATAGCATTAGGAAGGAACCAAAAGGGTGTGATGCTGATGGAAATGAGAGTGTGTGATAGAGACAACCTGAGAGAGATTAGAGTGAACACTGTAAAGAGAAAGAGAAGAATGAGAAAGACGAGAACGCTGGACACGTAGTTGATCCCATGGAATAACTATCTTTTCGTGAGAGAGAGCATTAGAGAGATAGCTTACAGAAGAGACCGTGTTACAGGAAGGCATTATAAAGATGCATTTATAGTATTGAAACAAAATAAGTCTATAAAGTGATGGCATTGGAAATAGACAGCTTAGGAGAGAATGTTTGAAAAGAGATAGCTCTAGGAATACTGAGCACTGGAGAAGGCTTTTGTGCAGAGATCTCTCTTTCTGTAATAGACCATCAGAAAGAAACTGGACAGGAAAGAGAGAGTATTGCATGGAGGCTGCTCAGGAAATATAGAACATCACAAAAGAGAAAACATCAAAAGAGACTGCTCAGAACAGAAAGGGCATCAGGTAGAGACCGTTTAGTGAAGAAAAAGCACCAAAGAATGGCAGCCAATTGAAGAGTAAAAATTGTAAATAGACATCTAAGAAACTAGAGGTATGAAAAGAGAACATTGGAAACTGGGAAAGAGCATCAGGAAAACACAGGTCATGCAAGAGTGAATTTGGCAAAGAGTATTGGACAAGAGAACCTTGGATGGAGACAGAGTGAACTTTGGAAATAAATAATGTCGAGAAGGATGTGATTGTGTTGTGAAGAATAAGACACAGAGACAGATTATAAAACCATGACAGCCTGGGTAATAGATGATCACATGAAAGAGACAGATGGAGACAGTAAGCAGGAGTGTATTAGACAGTCTGAAGAGTGATAGAGGACTGGAGTTAGTCCACCGAGACAAACTGGCAGCAGTGAAGAGGTTCATGCTTTACCTGACTGATCCCTGAAATCGGGGTCACTCTCGCCTCAGCAGCTGGGGTAGGGGGGTAATTCTACCTAATTAAAATGCACAATTATTTAAAATGCTGCATCTCCCAGCCTGACGAATGCTGAGCCAGTCAGTTTATAGGAGGTAATTAAATCATTTCCCCGGAATGAACAGAACTTTCTGCTCACATAGCAGGTATGGCGCGGGCAGCAGCAGTGCCAAGCTCCCACGCTTGCTGCCCTGCCAAATTCTGCACTTGTACACAGAGCAGGTACAGAAGGGGCGGCAGCAGTGCTTTCCTCCCCCACACGTGTGTTGCCCTGCCATTTGCTTCACTTATACATGGAAGAGCTGGCAGTGCCTGCCTCTCCTTCAACAAGTCACTGATACTGTATGAGTTCAAGCAGCAGTAGTGCCCATCTCCCCTTTACCAAGTCATCGATATTGTGTGAAACAAGGCAGCAGTGCCAACCTCCCATTTACCAAGTGACTGATAATAGTCTGAAACAGGCAGAAGCAGTGCCAACCTCCCCTTTACTAAGATATTGATATTGTCTGAAACAAAGCAGAAGCAGTGCCAACCTCCCCTTTACCAAGATATTGATATTGTCTGAAACCAGGCAGCAGCAGTGATAAACTCCCCTTTACCAAGACATTGATATTGTCTGAAACCAGGAAGCAGCAGTGCCAACCTCCCCTTTACCAAGATATTGATATTTTCTGAAACAAAGCAGAAGCAGTGCCAACCTTTACCTTAACCAAGTTATTGATATTGTCTGGAACCAGGCAGCAGCAGTGCCAACCTCCTCTTTACCAAGACATTGATATTATCTGAAACCAAGCAGAAGCAGTGCCAACCTCCCCTTAACCAAGATATTGATATTGTCTGAAACCAGGAAGCAGCAGTGCCAACCTCCCCTTTACCAAGATATTGATATTGTCTGAAACCAGACAGCAGCAGTGCCAACCTCCCCTTTACCAAGACATTGATATTGTCTGAAACAAAGCAGCAGCAGTGCCAACCTCCCCTTAACCAAGACATTGATTTTGTCTGAAACAAAGCAGAAGCAGTGCCAACCTCCCCTTTACCAAGATATTGATATTGTCTGAAACAAAGCAGAAGCAGTGCCAACCTCCCCTTTACCAAGACATTGATATTGTCTGAAACAAAGCAGAAGCAGTGCCAACCTCCCCTTAACCAAGATATTGATATTGTCTGAAACAAAGCAGAAGCAGTGCCAACCTCCCCTTAACCAAGATATTGATATTGTCTGAAACCAGGCATCAGCAGTGCCAACCTCCTCTTTACCAAGACATTGATATTGTCTGAAACCAGGAAGCAGCAGTGGCAACCTCCCCTTTACCAAGATATTGATATTGTCTGAAACCAGGAAGCAGCAGCAGTGCCAACCTCCCCTTTACCAAGATATTGATATTGTCTGAAACCAGGCAGCAGCAGTGATAAACTCCCCATTTACCAAGACATTGATATTGTCTGAAACCAGGCAGCAGCAGTGCCAACCTCCTCTTTACCAAGATATTGATATTGTCTGAAACCAGACAGCAGCAGTGCCAACCTCCCCTTTACCAAGATATTGATATTGTCTGAAACAAAGCAGAAGCAGTGCCAACCTCCCCTTTACCAAGACATTGATGTTGTCTGAAACAAAGCAGAAGCAGTGCCAACCTCTACTTAACCCAAGATATTGATATTGTCTGAAACAAAGTAGAAGCAGTGCCAACCTCCCCTTTACCAAGACATTGATATTGTCTGAAACAAAGCAGAAGCAGTGCCAACCTCCCCTTAACCAAGATATTGATATTGTCTGAAACAAAGCAGAAGCAGTGCCAACCTCCCCTTAACCAAGATATTGATATTGTCTGAAACAAAGCAGAAGCAGTGCCAACCTCCCCTTAACCAAGATATTGATATTGTCTAAAACAAAGCAGAAGCAGTGCCAACCGCCCCTTAACCAAGATATTGATATTGTCTGAAACCAGGAAGCAGCAGTGCCAACCTCCTCTTAACCAAGACATTGATATTGTCTGAAACAAAGCAGCAGTAGTGCCAACCTCCCCTTAACCAAGATATTGATATTGTCTGAAACCAGGAAGCAGCAGTGCCAACCTCCTCTTTACCAAGACATTGATATTGTCTGAAACAAAGCAACAGCAGTGCCAACCTCCCCTTAACCAAGAAATTGTTATTGCAGGCAGTAGCAGTGCCAACCTCCCCTTTACCAAGATATTGATATTGTCTGAAACCAGACAGCAGCAGTGCCAACCTCCCCTTTACCAAGACATTGATATTGTCTGAAACCAGGCAGCAGCAGTGCCAACCTCCCCTTTATCAATACATTGATATTGTCTGAAACCAGGAAGCAGAAGTGCCAACCTCCTCTTTACCAAGACATTGATATTGTCTGAAACAAGGCAGCAGCAGTGCCAACCTCCCCTTTACCAAGACATTGATATTGTCTGAAACAAAGCAGCAGCAGTGCCAACCTCCCCTTAACCAAGATATTGATATTGTCTGAAACAAAGCAGAAGCAGTGCCAACCTCCCCTTTACCAAGATATTGATATTGTCTGAAACCAGGAAGCAGAAGTGCCAACCTCCTCTTTACCAAGACATTGATATTGTCTGAAACAAAGCAGCAGCAGTGCCAACCTCCCCTTTACCAAGATATTGATATTGTCTGAAACCAGGCAGCAACAGTGCCAACCTCCCCTTTACCAAGATATTGATATTGTCTGAAACCAGGAAGCAGCAGTGCCAACCTCCTCTTTACCAAGACATTGATATTGTCTGAAACAAAGCAGCAGTAGTGCCAACCTCCCCTTAACCAAGATATTGATATTGTCTGAAACCAGGAAGCAGCAGTGCCAACCTCCTCTTTACCAAGACATTGATATTGTCTGAAACAAAGCAACAGCAGTGCCAACCTCCCCTTAACCAAGAAATTGTTATTGCAGGCAGTAGCAGTGCCAACCTCCCCTTTACCAAGATATTGATATTGTCTGAAACCAGACAGCAGCAGTGCCAACCTCCCCTTTACCAAGACATTGATATTGTCTGAAACCAGGCAGCAGCAGTGCCAACCTCCCCTTTATCAATACATTGATATTGTCTGAAACCAGGAAGCAGAAGTGCCAACCTCCTCTTTACCAAGACATTGATATTGTCTGAAACAAGGCAGCAGCAGTGCCAACCTCCCCTTTACCAAGACATTGATATTGTCTGAAACAAAGCAGCAGCAGTGCCAACCTCCCCTTAACCAAGATATTGATATTGTCTGAAACAAAGCAGAAGCAGTGCCAACCTCCCCTTTACCAAGATATTGATATTGTCTGAAACCAGGAAGCAGAAGTGCCAACCTCCTCTTTACCAAGACATTGATATTGTCTGAAACAAAGCAGCAGCAGTGCCAACCTCCCCTTTACCAAGATATTGATATTGTCTGAAACCAGGCAGCAACAGTGCCAACCTCCCCTTTACCAAGATATTGATATTGTCTGAAACCAGGAAGCAGAAGTGCCAACCTCCTCTTTACCCAGACATTGATATTGTCTGAAACAAAGCAGCAGCAGTGCCAAACTCCCCTTTACCAAGATATTGATATTGTCTGAAACCAGGCAGCAGCAGTGCCAACCTCCCCTTTACCAAGACATTGATATTGTCTGAAACCAAGCAGAAGCAGTGCCAACCTCCCCTTTACCAAGATATTGATATTGTCTGAAACCAGGAAGCAGAAGTGCCAACCTCCTCTTTACCAAGACATTGATATTGTCTGAAACCAAGCAGAAGCAGTGCCAACCTCCCCTTTACCAAGATATTGATATTGTCTGAAACCAGGCAGCAACAGTGCCAACCTCCCCTTTACCAAGATATTGATATTGTCTGAAACCAGGCAGCAACAGTGCCAACCTCCCCTTTACCAAGACATTGATATTGTCTGAAACCAAGCAGAAGCATTGCCAACCTCCCCTTTACCAAGATATTGATATTGTCTGAAACCAGGCAGCAACAGTGCTAACCTCCCCTTTACCAAGATATTGATATTGTCTGAAACCAGGAAGCAGCAGTGCCAACCTCCCCTTTACCAAGACATTGATATTGTCTGAAACAAAGCAGCAGCAGTGCCAATCTCCCCTTAACCAAGATAATGATATTTTCTGAAACAAAGCAGAAGCAGTGCCAACCTCCCCTTAACCAAGATATTGATATTGTCTGAAACCAGGAAGCAGCAGTGCCAACCTCCTCTTTACCAAGACATTGATATTGTCTGAAACAAAGCAGCAGCAGTGCCAACCTCCCCTTAACCAAGATATTGTTATTGTCTGAAACCAGGAAGCAGCAGTGCCAACCTTCCCTTTATCAAGATATTGATATTGTCTGAAACAAGACAGCAGCAGTGCCAACCTCTCCTTTACCAAGACATTGATATTGTCTGAAACCAAGCAGAAGCAGTGCCAATCTCCCCTTTACCAAGAAATTGATATTGTCTGAAATCAGGCAGCAGCAGTGCCAACCTCCCCTTTATCAAGACATTGATATTGTCTGAAACCAGACAGCAGCAGTGCCAACCTCCCCTTTACCAAGACATTGATATTGTCTGAAACAAAGCAGCAGCAGTGCCAACCTCCCCTTAACCAAGATATTGATATTGTCTGAAACCAGGAAGCAGCAGTGCCAACCTCCTCTTTACCAAGATATTGATATTGTCTGAAACAAAGCAGAAGCAGTGCCAACCTTCACCTTAACCAAGATATTGATATTGTTTGAAACAAAGCAGCAGTACTGCCAACCTCCCCTTAACCAAGATATTGTTATTGTCTGAAACCAGGTAGCAGCAGTGCCAAACTCCCCTTTACCAAGATATTGATATTGTCTGAAACCAGACAGCAGCAGTGCCAACCTCCCCTTTACCAAGACATTGATATTGTCTGAAACCAGGCAGCAGCCGTGCCAACCTCCCCTTTACCAAGAAATTGATATTGTCTGAAACCAAGCAGAAGCAGTGCCAACCTCCCCTTTACCAAGATATTGATATTGTCTGAAACCAGGCAGCAGCAGTGCCAACCTCCCCTTTATCAAGACATTGATATTGTCTGAAACCAGACAGCAGCAGTGCCAACCTCCCCTTTACCAAGACATTGATATTGTCTGAAACAAAGCAGCAGCAGTGCCAACCTCCCCTTAACCAAGATATTGATATTGTCTGAAACAAAGCAGAAGCAGTGCCAACCTCCTCTTTACCAAGACATTGATATTGTCTGAAACAAAGCAGAAGCACTGCCAACCTCCCTTTTACTAAGATATTGATATTGTCTGAAACAGAGCAGAAGCAGTGCCAACCTCCCCTTTACCAAGACATTGATATTGTCTGAAACCAGGCAGCAGCAGTGCTAACCTCCCATTTACCAAGATATTGATATTGTCTGAAACCAAGCAGAAGCAGTGCCAACCTCCCCTTTACCAAGATATTGATATTGTCTGAAACCAGACAGCAGCAGTGCCAACCTCCCCTTTACCAAGATATTGATATTGTCTGAAACCAGACAGCAGCAGTGCCAACCTCCCCTTTACCAAGACATTGATATTGTCTGAAACCAAGCAGAAGCAGTGCCAACCTCCCCTTTACCAATATATTGATATTGTCTTAAACCAGGCAGCAGCAGTGCCAACCTCCCCTTTACCAAGACATTGATATTGTCTGAAACCAGGCAGCAGCAGTGCTAACCTCCCATTTACCAAGATATTGATATTGTCTGAAACCAAGCAGAAGCAGTGCCAACCTCCCCTTTACCAAGATATTGATATTGTCTGAAACCAGACAGCAGCAGTGCCAACCTCCCCTTTACCAAGATATTGATATTGTCTGAAACCAGACAGCAGCAGTGCCAACCTCCCCTTTACCAAGACATTGATATTGTCTGAAACCAAGCAGAAGCAGTGCCAACCTCCCCTTTACCAATATATTGATATTGTCTTAAACCAGGCAGCAGCAGTGCCAACCTCCCCTTTACCAAGACATTGATATTGTCTGAAACCAGGCAGCAGCAGTGTCAGCCTCTCTTTCACCAAGTCACTGATAATGTCTTGACACTAGGCAGCTGCATGCCATCCTCCAATTTACCAAGTCTTTGATACTGTCTAAAACTAGGCAGCAGCAGTGCCAACCTCCCCTTCACTAAGTCATTGATGCAGTTTTAAACCAAACAATAGCAGTGCCAGCCTTCCCTTCACCCAGACATTGATATCATTCCAGACATGACAACAATGCCAGCCTTTCATTCACTGAGACAGCAGCAATGCCAACCTCCCTTTCGCCAATTCACTGATACTGTCTGAGACCCGATAGCATTAGTGTCAGCCTCTGCTTCACGAAGTTATTGATAACTCTAATACAAAGCAGCAGTGCCAGCCTCTCCCTCACCAAGTCACTGCGATAGCCTGTAAGACCAGGTAGGAGCAGTGCCAACCTACCTTCACCTTGTCACTTATATAATCTAAGGCTGGGATTGTCTGTTGCCAGCAGTCTCCAAGTTACTGATATGTTCTGAAGGCATGCAGCAGCAGTGCCAGCCTCCTCTTCACCAAAAAAATGATACCATCTGAGTTCAAGCAGCAGCAGTGCCAGCCTCCTCTTCACCAAAACAATGATACCATCTGAGTTCAAGCAGCAGCAGTGCCAACCTCCTCTTCATAAAGACACTTTGATACACTTTCTTGGACCAACAGCAATGCCACACATTCATTTTTCTGTTTCTCATGTCCCTCCCACTAGCACTGTGATATTGCGATTATTATTATTATTAATAATAAAAACAATAATAATAATAAAGCACACTTTAATATCTGGATATAGAAGGATGTGTGCTCCCTGCTCAAAACCTACAGTGGATATAAAAAGTCTACACACCCCTGTTAAAAATGTCAGGTTTCTGTGCTGTAAAAAAATGAGACAAAGATAAATCATTTCAGAACTTTTTCCACCTTTAATGTGACCTATAAACTGTACAACTCAATTGAAAAACAAACTGAAATCTTTTAGGTGGAGGGAAAAAGAAAAAAAAGAAAAATAATGTGGTTGCATAAGTCTGCACACCCTCTTATAACTGGGGATGTAGCTGTGTTCAGAATTAAGCAATCACATTCCAAATCGTGTTAAATAGGAGTCAGCATACACCTGCCATCATTTAAAGTGCCTCTGATTAACCCCAAATAAAGTTCAGCTGCTCTAGTTGGTCTTTCCTGAAATTTTCTTAGTCGCATCCCACAGCAAAAGCCATGGTCCACAGAGAGCTTCCAAAGCATCAGAGGGATCTCATTGTTAAAAGGTATCAGTCAGGAGAAGGGTACAAAAGAATTTCCAAGGCATTAGATATACCATGGAACACAGTGAAGACAGTCATCATCAAGTGGAGAAAATATGACACAACAGTGACATTACCAAGAACTGGAGCTCCCTCCAAAATTGATGAAAAGACGAGAAGAAAACTGGTCTGGGAGGCTACCAAGAGGCCTACAGCAACATTAAAGGAGCTGCAGGAATATCTGGCAA
This sequence comes from Discoglossus pictus, assembly GCA_027410445.1. Classification (NCBI taxonomy): domain Eukaryota; kingdom Metazoa; phylum Chordata; class Amphibia; order Anura; family Alytidae; genus Discoglossus; species Discoglossus pictus. The sequence continues at coordinate 38,666,622 of CM050172.1, read as the reverse complement.
GTACTGGCTGTGTGGTACATGTGACAACAATCTCCCGTATTCTTCATGTGTCTGGGCTATGGGGTAGAGCAAGACGAAAGCCTTTTCTTACGAAGAAAAACATCCAAGCCAGGCTACATTTTGCAAAAACACATCTGAAGTCTCCCAAAAGCATGTGAGAAAATGTGTTATGGTCTGATGAAACCAAGGTTGAACTTTTTGGCCATAATTACAAAAGATATGTTTGGCGCAAAAACAACACTGCACATCACCAAAAGAACACCATACCCACAGTGAAGCATGGTGGTGGCAGCATCATGCTTTGGGGCTGTTTTTCTTCAGCTGGAACTGGGGCCTTAGTTAAGATAAAAACCATTGCTACCTCTGTTAAAGGACACAGATTTTTTTTTTTTTTTTTTTAGCTTGTCTGCCTTTTCCTGCTCTCTGTTTATCACTCTTCCTGCTTCACATAAAAGTAATACACTATATACAGATCATTGCATGCAGATGAGGGTTTAGTTAGTTGAATTTAAGTATTCTATGGCCCCTATTAATTTGTCCAAATTGTAGTTATTGAAGCCCATAATGTAGCCCGCAAAAGTTACTGCTAATAAATTGGCCTCTTTTAGCTATCCGCAATCTATTTGCAGGTTATAGGCTGAAAATCCTTACTGGCTGTCAAAATTGTAACTCCGACCCAGCTAAGACTTTAATCTGTCAATTTCGCAAGCCCCCAATTGCTTTCACACCGGTAAATGGCAAATGTAGCCAAAAATCCTACAAATACTTGAGAGGACTAGCAGGGGGTTAAACACCTGATCTTAACACTGTAAAATCAAATAAAAACACAATACTGCACTTAAAAATACGAGGAAAGCTATGAAAGACATTATAATTATTTGCACAACAGTGTCAAGCTCGTAAATCTGCAATCAAAAATTATTATTTTTGAGTTTATTTTCTGTGTTATATCAATCAAAGGAATCGAGGAGTTATTACATATCAGGCCACCCACATGGACTATAACAGTTTCTTCATTCATTTCATTTTTAATGATTTTTAAATCTCTAGATTGCGAGCCCAATCACATATCAGACGTCAAAACAAATTGATTGACATTTACACTCCATGTTTTGCTGACGTTGTGATTACTGTCTCATTTACTATTGGCTGTTTCTAAATCAGTAGTTACTTGCTTACTTAATTGATCATGATCATGCCCTGAAATGCTACTTATGGAAGCATTGTGTGACGAAGTGCCCTTCGCCACTTTGTCTTGGAGAGGACTGTTTGCCAGCCTCCTGCCCTGCGACTATGGCCCTGGTACATATTGCCCTTCAAACACAGTATTCGGCCATACCAGAGTGTATGTCACTCATTCTGGCCCTTTACATACAGGGGGGTCATTCTGTACTTGCCCTGTGTGAACCATGATACCACAGATAGCTATGCCATAGAGCCCATTCATATAATGAAAGACTATGGGAAAGACTTTAGCTACATGGCAATTGAACTGTGTGAAGAGGATCTGAGCGCTATTCGGTAGTTTTATGCGCTCAGACCCCAGCTGTAACGGAACCCATCACTGTTTTACCCTGTTTTATGATTTTTTAATTCTTGGTTAAAATATGATCACATTGCTGTACTGTAGATATGTTGTTTTATGTTTTACATAATATATTGGCTCAGAATATCAAAGCTACTAGGCTAATAGAGAATCCTGTTACAGATAAGAAAAGTCGATTGTATAAACTGTTTTCATTCTCAGATAAGAACAAAGACGGCTGATTTAATCATTGTCTGATTATATCAAGTTGCCTCAGGGAGGTGTGGCTCACCTATTGTCCTATATGTGTATTGTGTGGGGGATATGTGACATGTCTGTGTGTTATGTGAAAAACATACTTTTACTAACTTTTGAACCCCTGGTCTGATTCATGCCATTTTTTAATATGTTGTTCCCCTGGGTGAGAGATATTGAACGGTGCTGGACTTAAAGGTGTACCCCCTGTTTTTGGGGTACATCCAGAATGTGGTTAAAATTGTGTCTGTTTTAATTGTGTTACCTGTTATCTGAGGGGAGGAGACGTCGGGGTTGAACCATGTATATAATTGGCTGTTGTGATAATTACGTGGGTGTAGCCCTTCAGAGGGCACCATTGCATAAAAGGAGATCCCCTGTCATTAAAGTTCTAGTTCTACTTGACCCTTCAAAACGTAGTCTCGTCTCGTTATTGGAGGGGATCGCTATCATACTGGGGATTGCTATGCTTTTGCATACTCCCTTGAGCTGTAACTACTGAACGCTTGTTCCTGATGTACTATCCTTGGAGTCTGTGGTGGTTTTGGTGTCCGGTGCAGTGCTTGTAGGCCTCGACGCAAACTAGGACGCGTCCATCAACGGAGGTACCCGGTCGGGGTGCCAGTAGATCCGTTACACATGGTTTACATGTTTGGCTTTCTGCCATGTAGTTGTGGGCTTGTTCAATTTAATTGATCTGTAACTGTTACAAATGTAATGAGGTCCTATATTTCTTTAAAACCATTCCCTGTATCACTTCCATTAAATCTTTATACACACTCTACCTATAATGATATAAAGATGATATCATCATGTCATAATCCGCACATATCAGCTTTCTGTACTATTTGCAAGCACAAAAAAACACTACTTTTTATTTTTACTTAGTACCTAAGCTGCACATTGCTACAGTGCCTTGCAAAAGTATTCACCCCCCTTGGCATTTTTTCGTGTTTTGTTGCCTCACAACCTGGAACTAACATGGATTGTTTGAGGATTTGCATCACTTAATTTACAAAACATGCCCACAACTTTGAAGATTTATTTTTATTTTTATTGTGAAGCAAACAACAAATAGGACACGATAACAGAAAAAGCCAATGTGCAAAACGATTCACCCCACTAAAGTCAATACTTTGTAGAGTCACCTTCTGCGGCAATAACAGCTCCAAGTCACTTTGTATAAGTCTCTATGCGCTTGTCACATCTTACCCCTGGGATTTTTGCCCATTCCTCCTTGCAAAACTGCTCCAGCTCCTTCAAGTTGGATGGTTTGCACTTGTGAACAGCAATCTTTAAGTCTGAACACAGATTTTCTATTGGATTGAGGTCTGGGCTTTGACTAGGCCATTCCAACACATTTACGTGTTTCCCCTTAAACCACTCAAGTGTTGCTTTAGCAGTGTGTTTGGGGTCATTGTCCTGCTGGAAGGTGAACCTCCGTCCTAGCCTCAAATCACGCACAGAGTGGTACAGGTTTTGCTCAAGAATATCCCTGTAGCACCATCCATCTTTCACTTAACTCTGACCAGTTTCCCAGTGCCAGCTGCTGAAAAACATCCCTACAGCATGATGCTGCCACCACCATGTTTCACTGTGGGGATGGTGTTCTTTGGGTTATTTGATGTGTTGGGTTTGTGCCAGACATAATGTTTTCTTTGATGGCCGAAAAGTTAAATGTTTGTCTCATCAGACCAGAGCACTTTCCTCCATACATTTTGGGAGTCTGCCACATGCCTTTTCACAAACTCAAAATGTGCTGTTTTGTTTTTTTGCTGAAATAAGCCCAAATCTATGGATTGTATGGCTTATTGTCGTCCTATGTACAGTTATTACAGTCTCTGCTGTGGAACTCTGCAGCTCCTCCAGGGTTACCTTAGGTCTCTGTGCTGCCTCTCTGATTAATGCCCTCCTTGCCTTGTCCGTGAGTTTTGGTGGGCGCCGTCTCTTGGCAGGTTTGCTGTTGTTATTTCCATTTAGTTATGATAGATTTGATGGTGCTCCTGGGGATCATTAAAGATTTGGATATTTTTTTATAACCTAACCCTGACATGTACTTCTCAACGACATTGTCCCTTACTTCTTTGGAGAGTTAATTGGTCTTCATGGCAGTGTTTGGTTAGTGGTGTCTCTTGCTTAGGTGTTGCAGCCTATGGGGCCTTTCAAATAAGGTGTGTATATGTAATGACAGATCATGTGACACTTAGATTGCACACAGGTGGACATCATTTCACTAATTATGTGACTTCTGAAGGTAATTGGTTGCGCCAGAGCTTTTTATGGGCTTCATAACAAAGGGGGTGAATACATATGCACATGCCAATTTTTTTTCTATTTCTAAAAAATAGTTTTATGTATATATTTTTCTTGCTTCACTTCACCAACTTAGACTATTGTGTTCTGATCCATCACATAAAATTCAGATTAACAAAACATTGAACTTAAGGCTGTAATGTAACAAAATAGGTAAAATGTCAAGGGGGTGAATACTTTTGCAAGGCACTGTACCACCCAAAGTTTCTTTTAGACTTAACTATTTAATGACGGTCTTTGATCCACTCAACCTCAATATTACAAACCATTAATCTATTTTAACATTGGCTTATAAAAAAAGGGTAGTTAATGCGGATAAACAGTGACGGATTACATGTTACTGTATGTTGCATATGAATAAAAAGAAACACAGTGCTTATATGAAATATTACATTTGTAGTATACAAAAAGTATATTATTATTATTATTATTATTATTATTATTATCGTTTATTTGTAGCGCCAACACATTCTGTAGCGCTATACATAAGTTGTGATCAAGGCAAAACAATATGAACACATTGCAAAGATATAGTAATACTATAGTAAAGTTATAAAGTAAAATAGGGAAAATAACATATCACTGAAATATAGATAGATACAGTAGAGCAGAGAATAAATCCATAATTACATGTATTGCAATCATACATCTAGAAGGCTAGAGATCAACCACAAAGTCCCCTGCAATAAAGGACTTTGGACCCTATTCAATAAGTGGTAAGTAACTTTACACATCTATTCACTTAAGGCTTTTTCTCATGATTGCAAGTGAGATATGTATAACGCTCTAAAACAACACATACTCGCAATATTGTTTATTTTACATTGATTTTCACACATCAGTAATATTACAAGTTGTTTCTATTCAAGTCGCCATTCAATTGGAATTTTACTGAGCATTCACAAAAATACTTATGTTCACTGACAAGCACCCATAAAGGCAGAAAAATGCTCACACCCGATCATCCCCCCATGGCACCTAAAAATGAATCCATGCAACATATCCTGAAAGGACCACGTGGCACCTAAATGTTAAACCCACCCACTGGGGTCCACTGTGACACATATAGTTAACCTCTATGTTACAGAGGTCCTGTAAAGACCCCCGTGGCTTCAACTGCCTAACTAGCCATGGAGGTCCTTGCAGGTCCTCCATGGCATATAGAAATATAAAACATGAAATGGAGGTCATGGAAGCTCCTGGAAGGGTAGATAGTCAGTTGATGCCATGGGGGTCCTGTCCTTATAGGACCCTGGAAGCATAGGGTATAACTATATGTTCCTACCATCCAACCCCCTATGGTATGGGGTTAATTTTTAGGTGCCATGGGGTCTCAATAGATCGCCATGGTTATATGTATTAATGATCGCGTGTGAGCAGGGAAAGGGATCCACGCAGATTCCCTTCACGGCGTGGGTGCAGGGAATCCCTTGGCATTCTCATTGGTCGTGGTTTACATCAGTTGGATTAGATCACTGTAATATTACTTATTCACAGAATTGTGTGTAATCCTTAACTTTGTAGTTTTACTGACAAGTCATGAGTTTACGAGTTGCAGATGAGCATATATTTCGAGTGAAGGCAAATGAATACATGTGTAACATTACTGTAAAAAGCTCACGCAGTTGAAAAAAAGTTACTTTGCAAGTTAAAAGTTGGGAATTGAATGAGGCCTTATGACAAGAAGTTATTTGATGTTTTCCCAAATTCTGAACAGTTTGACCCTCATTCAATTCGGGGCACGCCACTCGTTCTGGTAGGACTTACGTCTGCGGGTTTGCTGCGAGCCCGCAGTGATTGCAAGTTAATGTGCTGTTCAATTGGCCGGGGCAGCAATCCCAGCACGATGGCGCACATCACAAACCATGCTATCAAAAGTAGCATTTGCGGGCTTGAACATGATCGCTGATGCAAGGCTGTAACTGGAGGTTAGAAACAGCTAATGTAATGTGGGTCCGATCGTGACTCGTGGTTCAAGCCCGTATGACTTTGAAATCCAACCTCCATTTTCATTGAAGTCCTACGGCTTGAGACACGAGTTACGATTGGGCCCACATTCCATTGGCTGTTTCTAACCACAAGTTATGGCCTTGCGTCAGCAGTCATGTTCAAGCCCGTAGGACTTGAATGAAAAATGGACGTTGGGCTTGAGTAATGCGTTACGATCGGACCCACATTCCAAATATAAAGCAATATTGATAAAAACTTAATTATGATATTCTATTACATGCAAGTTACACAGAAATGACACAAGAAATCAAGTATTTTTTTAGCCGATTTGTTATGCTATTAATTCTAAGATTACTTTAACTTTTAGTATAAGTACACTAGAGTGTTTATATATGCATTTACAGTGCTCCGTACATGTCATTAAGACCTTTGCGAGACCTCCTTGTACCAGTAACTTGTGGATCGATTTTTGCCATTGCGGGCTTGGCGGAGTGGTTAGCGAGGGGGAATCGGAGCAACTGAATAGCGATTTTACCAATCGTAACTCTTGCGGCCGTGAAAGATCAAAGGCTTGGTGGGCATTAACTTGCGATTTTACAAATCGCAATGGATCACAATGCATCACAGGTCGAGCCCGGATCTCCCGATGCCTCAGAGCCTTTGTAGTGCAGTCTACTATGAACTACATAACACATTTCCTATCCAGGCCACCAATAGAACCACTGAGTGAACTGAAGAGTTTTCAGTCCTATTGAATGAACAGTTTTCATAGGAAAAGTTTCCTATAGAAAAGTTTATTTGAACAAACAAAAATTGAACACAACCTATTAGGGGATGACACCATGAAACTAAAACATGATTTTTAAAGACTGGAATCTTTATTTTTTGGAACCATTTCTGTACCTTTGCCTAGATGGATAAGATATTATTTCTCACATCATAAGTTTCTTCCTCAGATGTGAATTTCCAGACAAATAATGCATGCAGTGTAGGCATATTTGAAGATTTTTCATCTCTAAAAGAATGTCTGCTGCCACACATCAAAATCAGTTTGAGGTTGAAAAGCTTAGCTGGATCACAAAATGAAGCTTGTTTTTATAAGTTTCAGTAATATATTCAAGGCCAATATTTCTTTAGTTGTTATTTTAGTTTGTATAGCACCATTCTTCAGTTCCCTTGATAGTATATTATCAAGGACTGCCTCAACCTTGACAGGCTCCATCTCCAAACTGTTTAGATCTTAAGGCCAATTTAGACAAAAACCGACCTGGGTGATATAAACACTACAAATTTGGAATACCAATTGAAAAAATAGGTTCATCTTTAGACCCCCTACTTTTGCTTCTTTTTTGCCATTATAACAGGTTTAACAAAAAAATTGTTTTAATACTACATGCGTCCACCACCTACCTAACATTGGAACTCCTAATGACCATTTGACTGCAATCCAGACATGGACCCCAGTGTGAGTAGGCATCCATGATGTAAGGTCTCTTAGGAGTTATTTGTAGGCGTAATATGACGAGAGAAATGAAAGTTTGGTTTGTGTTCTATTATGTGAAAACATGATATTATGAATAAATACAAGAAGTGGGAATAACCTTGAAGCAATTAAGAAATCCATCTGATCTGTGTTGTTAGCAAATGCAAGAGGTGTAAGTGTAATATCCTTATTTTCAAGAAAAGAGTAAGCCAGGTAATGACAACTAATTTTGGGTGTCATTAACACAGAGTGGAAACTTAAACAACCTGGTTTATAAGCAAGACTATAAAGAATAAGGCCCTCATTCAATCGCGATTTGGCCAATTGAATAGGGCCCTAAATAAGCACATAGCATATTTTTTTTAAAGAAGTTTTTAGTTAGTGAAAACCTTGCTTTTGGATAGATGCTCACTAACTAAAAACTTCTTAATAAAATATGTTATGTGCTTATTTAGGGCCCTATTCAATTGGCCAAAGTGCAATTGAATGAGGGCCTAAGTGTCTGGGAGAGGCATAGCAGAGTTCGAATGCAGCAAAGAAAATGGGTTAGCAGGGATTAAGTAACTTTGAACTTGGCTGTAGGTAGTGTGCAGTTTTGGGGGGATGAGAATAGATGTATTTTTGACTATAAAAATTTGCTTAAGTGGTTGATATCTATTCCAGTTGATGTGCGGATAATAGCACAATATATTTATATATATATATATATATATATATATATATATATATATATATATATATATATATAGTGCTAGTGCTGCCTTAGTATGTTGTTGTTTTTTTGTGTGTGTTTCTATTGGCACCATGGTTCGTGCCCACCACGGGCCACCCTGCTACTGCCCCCCGGGACAACCATTCTTGAAGGAAAGTTCACTTGTGATCTCGCTCAATCACGAATGTGCATGCGCGATCACAAGCACGAACAATCACGAAAGATACTATGAGCCCTAGTAAGAGAGCAATTATGGACGCCAAGGGCACCGACCAGTTAAGCGTGGGAGCGAGGCCGGGCTCTCTTACGAGTACTTGATTCTAATGACAACACAACCAAATAGCAGCAGAACTCTTAACCTATTATTAAGAACTCAATATCAAATGTTAACATAGGGGAACAGTGATCACAACACAGTATCATTTGAGATTGAATACAAAAAACAAAGTTGTAATGGGCCAAAAAAACCTCTAAATTTTAAAAGGGCTAACTTTAATGGGCTACGGGCAGCAATACTACATATAGACTGGGAGAAAGTACTTACAGGGAAAAATACTGAAAATAAATGGACAACATTCAAATCCTTACTAAAAAAGCATACTCATCAGCATGTACCATGTGGAAATAAAATGAATAGGAGTAAATCACATCCCATGTGGCTTAACAATGACTTAAAGATCATGATGAGGAAAAAGAAATATGCATTTAAATTATACAAGAAGGAGAGAACAGAGGCAGCTTTATGTGACTATAAGGAAATCAACAAGGCTTGCAAAAGGGCTATTAGACTGGCTAAAATAGAAAATGAGAAGTCAGTTGCAAAGGAGAGTAAGACTAACCCTAAAATATTTTTTTTAAATATATTAATGGGAAGAAGGCCAGGAAGGAAGCTATAGGAACATTTCAATGTGACACAGGCCGTCTGATAATTAGTGACCAGGAAAAGGCAGATGAGCTAAATAGGTTATTTTCATCGGTATACACAGGGGAGGTACCAGTGGTTGGGACACCGCAACATAATGGGGCTACACAACCATCACTAAATAATTGGTTAACGCAGGAGGAAATCCAAAAGAGATTGGAGAAAATAAATGTTAATAAAGCCCCAGGTCCTGATGGAATACATCCAAGGGTACTGAGGGAGCTGGGTTCTGTAATAGCCAAACCGTTATATCTAATCTTTCAAGACTCACTCACTACAGGGTCTCTACTGGATGACTGGAGAAAAGCAGAGGTGATACCTATATTTAAGAAGGGATCTAGCGCAAATCCGGGGAATTATAGACCAGTGAGCCTCAAATCTGTAGTTGGGAAGCTTTTAGAAGGGTTAATAAGGGACAGAATACAATAATATGTCTATTTGAATAAGATCATAGGTAGCAGTCAACACGGATTTATAAGGGATAGGTCGTGTCAGACCAATCTAATTAGTTTTTATGAGGAGGTTAGTAGGAACTTGATCAGGGCAACTCAGTGGATGTAGTCTTCTTAGATTTTTTCACAGGCATTTGAAGACTAGTGAGCAAACTAAGCGATACAGGAATTGCAGTAAATATCTGCTCATGGATCGAGAGCTGGCTAAAAGACAGGAAGCAAAGGGTTGTTGTGAATGGAACATACTCCGATTGGTCTAATGTGATGAGTGGGGTTCCTCAAGGTTCAGTATTAGGTCCTCTCCTTTTTAACATATTTATTAATGACATAGAAGTAGGACTCGAAAGTAGTGTCTCCATTTTTGCTGATGACACTAGGTTGTGCAAGGTAATAAAATCAGATAATGATGTACTTTCCCTACAAAGGGATTTGCATAAATTAGAGAAATGGGCGGCTAAATGGCAGATGAGATTTAATACAAATAAATGCAAGGTTATGCATTTGGGAAGGAAAAATAGCCATGCAATCTATAATCTTAATGGAGCAAATCTAGGGGTATCAGATATTGAAAGGGATTTGGGAGTGCTTGTAGACAACCACCTAGGTAACAGCGCTCAAAGCCAAGCAGCAGCTGGAAAGGCAAGTAAAATATTAGCATGTATTAGGAAGGGTATAGAAGCAAGGGAAGCAAATATAATTCTGCCATTATACAAATCCCTAGTACGCCCTCATTTGGAATATGGAGTACAGTTTTGGGCACCACTTCATAAAAAATACATTTTAGAGCTGGAAAAAGTACAGGGAAGGGCTACAAAACTAATAAGGGGAATGGAGGGGCTAAGTTATGAAGAAAGACTAACCAAATTTAACTTACTTTCGATAGAAAAAAGGCGTCTACGAGGGGATATGATTGCCTTGTTTAAATACATCCAGGGTCAATATAAGGCTTTGTCAAGTGAACTTTTTGTAGCAAGAGATTTTCAACTGACAAGAGGACACCCTTTGAGGTTAGAGGAAAAAATATTTCACCTTAAACAAAGAAAAGGGTTCTTCACAGTTAGGGTGGTTAAACTGAAATTCTCTACCAAAGGAGGTGGTAACAGCTAATTTGATAGACAACTTCAAAAAGGGGTTAGGTATATTTTTGAATAAAGAGGGCATTCAAGGCTATCCTAGATAACTAGCGAAGGAATATTGATCCAGGGAGAAATTTGATCGCCAGTTTCTGGGGTTAGGAAGGAATTTTGCTTTTTTTCCCCCTTATGAGACAATTGGCAAAGTTTCAATGGGGGTGGGGGGGTTCTGTTTGCCTTCCTCTGGATCAATTAACAATTAATGATTAATAGTCCACATTAAAAAGATCAATAGAGATCTAAAAAGATTGAATTTGATGGGCTAACTCTTTATTCATCCTCCAATACTATACTATTAATAATTATTGAATCAACAAATTAATTAATAACTAATTGCAGATCAGAGGAGATCTTAACAGGTTGAACTTGATGGACTGAAAGTCTTTTTTCAACCTTAATTACTATGGCCCTCATTCAATTGCGATTTGGCCAATTGAATAGTTCTCTAAATAAGCACATACCATATTTTTTTTAAAATAAGTTTTTAGTTAGTGAAAATCTTGCTTTTGGATAGATGTTTACTAACTAAAAACTTCTTTAAAAAAATATGTTATGTGCTTATTTAGACCCCTATTCAATTGGCCAAATTGCAATTGAATGAGGGCCTATGTAACTATGTAACTCATAATAACATTTTCTACTTGTTTGATTACTATTTCTTAGGCATTTTATATGAACTTTATTTATAGGTTGCTTTTGCATTTATTGATTGAAAGCTAATATCTGACAAAGGCTGATAAGCTAAAATCCCACTGCTACCCCATACACCTAGCTACTTTTCTTTATATATATATATATATATATATATATATATATATATATATATATATATATATATATATATAAAATCACATATATAGTTGTCAGCATCCGGGCTTGCCAAAATCCTTTGGTAACACAACGGGGAAACTGCAGGCTCGCAAAGCAAGCCCGCAGCAACTTCGTCCCTTGCAAAGTGAGGGCTGCGGTTGCGGCCAGGCAAGGAGCGCCAAAGCCGCTCCTTACGCTGGTGGAGATACAGCGATTATCCCTGCGACGCTGTACAACCTAGGCAGGGAGCGCCGAAGGCGCTCACTGCGCTGGTTGAGATGAGAGCCGTAGGCGTTCATCCCTATGACCCCGTAGCACTTAGGCAGGGAGCACCGAAGGCGCACACTGCGCTGGTGGAGATGAGCGACCCCGCATGACTTTACCATCATACCTATGACCCGAGGGACTATACATCAACAGAATACTCAATTACACAATTCACACTGCGAAACCCGTAGCACTTTGCAAAAATTGCATGAAAAAAAAATACGAAACCGCGACTTACATAAAAATACAAACTTAACGGCCGAACCGCGCATATCAACAAACACGAAAAACACACAAAATACAAACAACAAAAAAAACATCACACACAGCAAGGGGGGACACCCAGGAAGTCTGGAAGTGATGTTACATGTCAATTTAAGCCCAATTTACAGAGTTCAACCACTCGAAAATCCCCTAGGCGAGAGAAAAAAGGGAAGCCGAAAAAAAAATGAAAACGAGGCTACACGACCCGTAAACACTCAAAACTCCGCCACACATACGAATTTTACACGGGACCGTACTAGCTATAAAATACACTATTACGAAGGACGCAAAATGATCCAATCCCGCCTAACACATACACAAACGCCATCATTTTACAACACTAACTTGCACATACTAAGATTCACATTACAAAATGCGGAACTACACAGCTACACAAGCGGTTTCTCCTCGCGCACGCAGCCTATTTACACTACATACTGCACACATTGCTGACACTTACACCTCAGCTCACCAAGAATGAAAATCTACATTGTATGCTGCAGGAACATCAAAACAGATTTTTAGCTCTTCAGCATATTGGTTGCTGCATATATTCATTACAAATAGGTAAAGTATATTAATTTATGATTCCATTAATTAATTAATTATCATTAAAAAATACATATACAGAAAAATGTAAAAACCACCACAACACACGATCGCAATAAACGCCAAAGGCGATCACTGGACGCCTCACAAAGAGCACCAAGTGTGCTCACAGGAGCAAAACTACACCAGGGGAGAGACTCCCAATCAGCGGTAAAAGTCCATCAGCATGGACCTTGCAATCAGCGCCAAACGGGGTCTGAGAACCAAAAAAAAAAAAAACAGAGGCTCGCAATGAGTGCCAAAGGCGCTCATTGACAGCCACGCCATCAGGGCCCTTGGTGAATCAACACAGAGACTTGTCTCCAAATCTGGAGCATGCCTTGGATACACTGGTCCACTGTGTATTGAGAGTAGTGTACATGGAAAATCTAGCAAGGTAATAGCTATATTCTACTCCGTAATTTCTTGTAAACATGGATTTTAAAGGAAAATTCAGCCAACAAAAAACATTCAACTAATGTATTGGTCCGAATATAAGCCGCACCTGTAAAATGCAATGGGAAAAAACAGATAGTACTCACATATAAGCCGCACCCTTAAAATTGGAGAGAAAAAGACAAAAGTCAGATAGAAAAAGACAAAAGTCAAGTAGATTTAGGGAATAAAAAGGGGTTTTATTTTAACATATACTGTACCATATCCAGTATTTGGAAAACATTATAACTGTAACTCTTTAGGCAGGTTGCCAATATTATGGTAACAGCAACAGAAAGTTCAGGAAACATGAAACATAAAGTAACAAGGAAACTTGTTACTATTCACAGTCATCCCTGGTGTCACTACTGATTTCGTCACCAGTATCCGCTTCACCACTGTCATCCTCATTCTCCTCCCATAGCAAGTTGTCCTCGCTACCATCCAATGCATTGGACATGCATTTTTTTAACCCCCTGATGATGGAGTTAGTAGAAATACTAGACCATGAATTTATAATCCATTGGCACAGGAGTGTCACTGACGGCTTCTTAATCTTGCCAGATGGTGTGAGAGCATGATCCCCTTCCCGAAGCCAATCTGAATACTGCTTGCTTAGGTTGTCTTTGAATGGCTTGTTGACAATTACATCAAGCACTTACAGCTTTGAAGTCATGCCACCAGGTATAACAACAAGGTCTGTCTTCTGTGCAGCAACTTTAGTCTTCACTTCAGGAGTGAGATGGCCCTTGAAAGCATCCAAAACCAGCATGGCTCTCTTAGTGAGCAGTGCTCCAGGTCTTCAGTTCCAAACTACAGACAACCAGTCAACCATCAGTTCAGTTGTCATCCAGCCTTTTTCCTGGCAACGAATCACTAGGCCATCAGGAATGCTTTCTTTGGGCAAAGTTTTTCGCTTCAGAATAACATAGGGGGGTAACTTTCCTTCGTCAGCAGTGACAGCTAGCATCACCGTTATTCTGAGTTTCTCATTACCAAAATGACACTTTTTGCCCCTTTCTGGTTTACTGTTGTATTGCTTGGCATGTCAAAAAATACGGGGGTCTCGTCAGCATTGCCCATCTGGTCTAATAGGTATGAGTGACGCTGCCGCAATTGGATGGCATACCTCTGGTAACTAGTCAGTTTCTCCTCAAAATTCTGTGCCAATGAAGTGCTTCTCTGAAGAGCGAAACCCTACTCTCCGCATAAAACGACGGCACCAACCAATACTTGCACGAAATTCCCTCTTATTGATTTTTAAGGTCTTTGCAAGTTCTAAGGCTTTCAGCTGGATTACTTCACGTGAAATTGGCATCCCATCTTTTCTCATATCTTGAATGTAGGAATAAACCCCAGCTTCAAGTTCTGGATATTTGCCTTGTTTTGGTCCCCTGAAAGATTTTCTGGTGGAAACTGATTTTTTCAATTTCTCCTCTGAGGCAACCCAACGGCGCACATTGGATTCATCCAAGCCATATTTTTTTCCAGCCTCTCTGTTGCTTGTTGTCTTTGCATAATTAACAACTGCAATTTTGAAACTAGCATCATAACTACGCCTCACTCCTAGGCTTGTTGATGCTTTTCTCTCCAAGTGATCAGCCATTGCAAGAAACAGGCTTTCTTACATGTACTGTAGCTTCTTTTGCAGGTTACACGCCTTTCAGGATGTTAGAATCACTAAAACCGGAAATTGCTATTCAATTGATACAATTTAGTCACATGAGAGCAAATCGACACCCTTAACTCGCAAATCGGCACCCTTAACTCGCAAATCGGCAGTGATTTCCGATCGCGAATATAAGCCGCACACGCGTAACTCAAAACTCGCAAATCGGCAGTGATTTTGCGATCACGAATATAAGCCGCACACGCGTAACTCAAAACTCGCAGATCGCCTGTCATTTTTTCACGGTCGCGAATATAAGCCGCACCCTTAACGCGCAAGCTCGAAAATCGGAAAAAAGGTGCGGCTTATATTCGGACCAATACAGTAATTTGTGTTACTGAGTTCAGAGTATTGCTCCATGGACTAGCTAAACCATTCAGTCAATTCAGTGATCATGAGTGATATGCTGATGAATTGTGACGGAGAACACCGAGTTTGCTACAGTAACAGCCCCATTAAATTCCCACAACGTGTAAAACCGTAGCGTGTAACAGAGCCTGCAAGACTTACGGCTAATAAATTGGCCTCTTAAAGCTAGCCACAAACGATCTTCAGGTTACAGGTAGAAAAACCCTACAGGATGTCAAAAAATGGGACTCTATTGCCGCAAAACCTGTGATCTGTCAAGCCCGTAACTGTTAAGTTTGAAAATTGCTATTACATTTCTACAAGTTTCCAAAGATGCCCTGGCGTTCAAACCCGTAACCCGCAAATGTAGGCAAAAATATTATGATCTCCAAATAGGACCCACAAAAGGTTTACAGACAAGTAAAAGGCAATGTACACACACCAGTGGACTTTAAAATATGGGAAAAGCATCGAAAGGCATTACAATTCATTGCACAACAATCCACAAATAAAAAATAGGCATTTAATGTTGGAATGGTCATGCATATGCCAATATGAAAAGCCATGTTGCAACATGCAGAAAGCAATTAAAGACACACTACCTAATTAAATTGCAACACAAAAAAGTTAAACTGATGCCATATTAACCCTTTCCCACTCACAGAAGCTCTAATGTGGACCCTGGAAAATATATATGACTACATATACATCTTGCCCTTCACATCTACTTTTGGAAAACAAATAGTGGCCAAATTACACCGCCACATCACATATATAAAGTACCAGGGGAACATTTTATTATTTGTTGTTCAGTCCTTCAGTTGTGTCTGACTCTCTGTGACCCTATGGACTGCAGCACATTTAGCTAGGTCTCTGCCTGTGCTGTTCCACAAGGTTTGCATGCCAAAGATACTGGAGTGTGGCCAGTTCTTTCTCTAGTGGACTAGGATTTGTCTGGCCTCTCTGCTATCACCTGCCCACATACACTGGCCCTACATGGTATAGCTCACAGCTTCATTCAGGTACACAAGCCCCTTCACCACCACTTAGCAATCCACAAGGGGACCAGAGGAATATACACCACACTAATGCAAATTGATGAATAGCCATATATAATGGGAGGTCACCAAATGGCCACCAGCAATGGCTTGGGACTTTCCAGGATGATTATCTCTGATTGAGGTGAGTTGGCTGTTGATCCACATGCCTCTGCACAGCCTCCATGTGTTTTTGTGGCCCCTCCTTATGGGTTAGAGTGGTGGTGGTGAAGGGGCTTGTGTACTGCAATGAAGCTGTGAACTATACCATGTAGGGTCATGTAATGGGGCCAAGGCAGGCTTAGTAGAGTTGACCATACCCTGCAGTATCGTTTGAGTTTGCTTGGAATCCCCTCTATGTCAGCAGGCCCTTAGCCAGACACTGCCCAGTAACCTCTGCCTTTTTTCGGCAGCAGGAATACAGCTAGAAAAAAACTAACAGAAGCACACCATTAACTTTGTATTTCCAGGAGCAACTGACTTTATTCACCTTTCAGACACATTTTCCCCAAAAGCAATAACAAAAAAAACACATGGCCCTCTTCCCACCATTACTATGGTTACCAACCTCTTCAGCTGGCCAGGGGGTGTCCTATTGCTAATACTTGTTTGATCTTTCCATCTGGTATTTGCTGCTCCTGCCCCAGATTACAGGATCTAGCCTCAATTTTACGACCTTCTTTAATAACGAAACATTCTAAGAAAGATCCTGGTTATAATATCTCTTGTTTCATCAACCATTTGTCTCCTAAGTGACTGCCTTAACTTTAAAATTATATCAGCAAGATGCCATGACAGTCATAGCAGACAGGTCAGACAAATCACAGTCCACTAGAGAAGGAACTGGCAACCCACTCCAGTATCACCTGTCATATTCCTATCAGGCCCTCAGGGGAATGTTGATACTCCACAGTATCACTAATTGGTCTTTGTATGTGTATTAGCCCTTTGTGTTGATTATTTATGATATATATTAATATATGATATCTAATGCTATTATGACTATTTTTATTTTTAGATGTATTGATCTATTGCATGTTAACTAGGGCTCATTAGTTTACATATAAAGGAATGTGACACAAATGTGATGCATGTGGATGTCCCATAACCCCAACCATTGAAAACACACTGACACAGTTAGAATGGTATAACAAAGCTTTATTTCACAGAGCACAATCAAAATAGTCAAGACTGTGCATTAATATCATGGGTGTGGTCTGGACGGATCCCAGGAGAGCAAGAGGCTTGTGGGGAAAAAGGGGATACCTACAGGGGGCAATGTAATAGTCTAGAATAAGCATGATGCATAGCACCTACCAGGGTCACATGGGGTCACTACACCACTGCAACCGAAAGCTGATGACAAAAGGATCATCACAAATCACCCCATTTAATTGAAGATACCATTAATGTGCATAGCACTTACAACTTGTCGAGGTTTGCTAAATGAAACAGATGATTCAACCCCTGGACTGTGTAATCCAATCCAGTGTATGTGTGTGACAAAAAAAAATCTGAAAAAAGTGGTCAACTAAAAAAAGGTGGCAGAGGATAAAAGCAACTAATCAGCATGCATGTACAGTACATTGCTAAATACTGTAACTGTAACAATATACCAACTCACCTGATTCCCATCTGCAAGCATTACTAACTATTAGCTAGGTCTCTGAATACTCAGCAATAGGGGAAAATACCCATTAATACGGAGAGGAAACAAAGGTCAGCAGCCAGATTCAGACGCTAAAGGCATTGAGGTCAGGATCACATGCTTCACTAGTGCATGTATCAATGCTGGCTGTCATTAACATGCTATTGTGAGACCTTGCAAGTCCACTGCCATAGCAGTATTAGCCTACATTTAGGCTAAAACAATCATGTCTTAGATATCTGGCTATATGATAGGTTTTAAGATTGTGGGAGCTACATGTTAAGGAGGGCAGGGGGAGGCAGCCTCCAGGGAGGCAGCAGCACCTGCAGTGGTGGAGGCATGGTGGGAGGAGAAGAGGGGCCGGGCTGGGGGATGCCTCCAGTGTGGATGAGGCAGAGCTGGGGACCAGAGCGTGTTGCATGGCTTCTGCAGTGACTCCATTGAATGTGCTCTGGTCCGCCCCAATCCTAAGCAGCCCGGACAGGTAGGATTCAGTCATCAGATGATGCCTCCTCTCCTCCCTATTGCGCCTTGCCAGGCTGCGCATTACCTCTGCATGATTGGTTGCGATACTGGCCTGGATCCCCTGAAGACACTCCAACTGTTGCAGCATGAGGACCAGGATCTCTGTCTGCACAGCCTGGCCTGATGCTCGGATGGAGGCCCCTGGGGCGTGGCTTAGTGAGGAGGTGGCGATGTGTGAGTGGGGAGGGTCTGGGGCCCGGCTGGAGGGTGTTGCAGAATGGGCGGTGGTATGGTGGGGCCCGGTGGCTGCCAGTCCAGCGCACTGCTGTGGGGGGGCCTCAGTCTCTGGAGGAGGTGGATAGTGGGGTTGAATCCGGGCGGTGTGGCCAGAGGTCCACATGGTGACCCCACCAGCCATATTACATCCTCCTCCTCCAATACAGGGTCCTCTGCTCTACTTCTCTCCTCCTCCCCTGCGCTGGTTCCTGGTGGACGGGGGCTTGCTCCTCCACTTCCGGCTCCGATGGAGCCGAGGCCCCCGCCTGGCTCACCACTGGACCCTTGATGCTGAAAGAGAATATTAAATATATATGTCATTAGTATGATGAATAATATATTGTTTTGTGTGCATTCCTAACTATCTGACATCTAGGCTTGAACCTGGATGATACTCCTAATTGCAACTCAGATTAGCTATCATTTGCTAGATTTGATCTATTCTTTGGATTATGGTCATGGTCGTTCTTGGATCCTAACGCTGTCTTGATTCCGGCTGTGGTCTGTAACTGGATAGGCTGCAGTGGGCACACCAATACATGGACTATCTATTGGTTGATTACTGTTGTTGTTCCCCTAACTTCCCTCCCCCATGGGGTGGCCACTGATAGCACCAAGGAGGACCACATTCTCCTGGTGCATATAATTGTGGGCCCTGTGCTTGCCCATAGCCTCTTGCCCTCCTGACTGTGGACTGGGATCCTTACCTCCCTGACCTGTCCCTGAGTTCTGTCCCTCCCGCGAACTAACAACCCCCCCTGGGATCAGGCCCCTTCTCCTCTGTCCTTCTCCTCTGTGTTCCTGCTGCTCGGGCCACCCTGCCACCACCCATCTCCTCCTCTAAACTCCCCTCCTCCTCCTCCTCTCCACCTCTCCGCCTCCTCCTCCCCACCAGTCCTCTTCTCCTCCTCCTCTCCCCCACTCCTCTCCTCCTCCTCCTCCTCTTCTCCACCACTCCTCTCCTCCTCTCCACCACTCCTCTATTTCACTCCTCTCCTCCTCCCCACCACTCCTCTCCTCCTCACCACCACTATTCCCCAGTGCCACCTCTCTCTCCTCTATCTCCTCCTCTTCTCCTCCTCCCCCACCTTGCCACTCAAAATCATAAATAGAATAATATAAATCAACAAAACCGCAAATTACTGCTCTCAAAATAGTCCTGCTCTTTCTCTCTCTCAAAGACCGGGACCTATGTGCTACTTTGTCAGAAAATATAACACAGTAAACGCATGGGTGGGTGGGATGCAAATGTATAATCTCCCTCTGTCAAATATCTGCAGCTAGACAGATTTCTATTGGCTGAGAAACCAGCCCCTTAACAGCTTGCGTTCGTGGAAAGGGTTTACGTACTTGCACCTACGGCCCGTAGCTTGCGGCATGGTTGAATGTAATAGCTCTGTAATGCAACAGAATATCAAGCCTGCAGGCTTTGCGGGTGTGTTGTTGCCACTATGGGCTTGGAATTTAATGGGCTGTAAGTCATCCAAAAGTGAATATTGAACTGTGAGCACACACAGAATATAATGGTTGAAGTCAACCCATGGAACCTACAGATTTCATGAATAATAATACATGGCAGTTCAGGGGCAGAAGGTTCAGATGGATGATATGTAGCTTTGTATCCGCTATAATGGGTTTGATGTGCCAGCAATGGTCATCCCAGAGGAGGTAATTTATCTGGAGCCTTTGCAGCAATGTTATCTTCTTCCTTAGAACCATCCCAATAATCGGTGGGGAGTGACTATGCAACAATCTCTCTTTGTTCTCACAAGTACAGTACACATTTTTTTATAGGAATTAGGAAGGGTCAGTTAATGGGGATGCATTTGCAAACTCTATACTGTTTATACCAGTAAAAATGGCAGGCAATTAAATGTCAAGAGGTCATGGTGCTAGTGGGTGATGTTGGGGTTGCTGAGGTACTGGGGTTTGTAGTTGCTATGGGTAAGGATCCATTGGCTGCTTGGGTAAAACATTTCACTTGGGTTCTCAGGATTGAAACACAGGATTTTCCTAACATGAAGTGCAATTGGGAATCAAGGCTTTCCTGTGGTGGGATTGGGTATCAACCCACACTTGGCTAGATACATCAGTGCCCTTACTGTAGTGGGCTTTGGTTCCTGACCTGCTCATTGAACTCCAGGGGACATTTGCTGGACATCCTCTGCAGATCAGACCCCACAACCCTTTAGTGATCTCTTGGACTTGTTGCAAATATAACTAGCCATCCCTGACAATATCTTGCTTCACTCCATCCAGAAGAGTTCACGCTGACTTTCATATCTCAGCAGTTTAGTCAGAAGCTTTGAAGCTGTTGTAAGTTGCTAAACATAATGGAGGGAACAATTTCTTGGGAAAAGATTTAGAGCCTCACTCAATTGAGCAATTGTAAGTTATTAACGCCCGTAATGGAGGACGTAAGCTAATTTGTTATTCAATCAGCGTCTTTTTGCGAGCCGCAAATGGTCTACAGGTTACAGGCTGAAAATCCCTGAGGTTGTTACAACCATAACATACACCCTATCTAAGCCTTTGATCTTTCACATCCGCAAGAGTTATGATCCCTAAAATTGCAAATCGCTATTCAATTGCTACAATCCCGCAAGCCCGCAAATTTTTTCATACCCGTAAACAGCAAATGTAGAAGAAAATCCTACAGGTACCAGATGGAAACTGCAAAGGGGTTAAAGACATGTCCGTAGGACTGTAAATGCAAATAAAAAAACAATACTGAACTGTAAATGACAGGGAAAGCAATGAAAGACATTAGAATTAATTGCACAACAGTCTCAAGCTCACAAATCGCCAATCAAAAATCATGTTTTATGTTTCAAATCGGGGTTATATCGATTTCAGGAATCAATGAGTTTATACCTTTCAGGCCACCCACGTGGATCCTCTGGATCAATTAACAATTAATCCGCATATTGCAGACCAGAGGAGATCTTAAAAGGTTGAACTTGATGGTCTAACAGCCCTAATAAATTCCAAGCCTGTAAGTGCCACTTGAGACTTGCAACGGGTGCAGGCTTGAAATTTGGCTGAGTTACAGAGCTATTACATTCGAGCAGGGCGCAAGTTATGGGCTTGAGAACTAATCCCGTAAATCCTTTCCACGGCTGCAAGCTGTAAGAGGGACGAGCCGCGATTGGATGTAAATATCCAATTGCGGTATAACGTAGTGCGACACATACCTCTAAGCCAATAAAAAGTGGTTTAGCCGAATATGATTGACCGTGGGAGATTATAAATTTGCGTTCCACACCCATGCTTTGACTGTGGGGGGGGGGGGGGGGGGTTCATTCGAGGTAGCATGCAGGTCCTGGAGTTGGAGGTTAGAGTCTTTTGGAGTGAGAGTAGGAGCTAGTTGAGAGAGGTACGTTGAGTTTTTATTGATCTATATCCCATATCATACAGATTTACACTTAATACTTACACATATTTACAGATTACACATATTTGCAATACACATAGGTTAAAGAACACACAAAGAGACATATATATTTCAGTCACACCACACACAGCTCTCCCCCCATCCAATCCCCCACAGCCCATCCCCCATCCCAACAGTTATTAATAACACATAGCACACACATTTGTTTTCTACACCCATATAAAGAAAAATGTTTCTTTATTTATCCTTATTTTAATTTTGTGATATGATGAAGGGAGGAGATAGAAAGGAAGAGAAGTAGAGTTGGGAAAGGGGGGAAGGGAATGGAGGAGGAGAGAGAGGAGCGGCAGGTGGACATGGGAAGTCGAGGTGGGAAGGAGGTGGTGATGAGTGAGGTGGAGGAGGTGGAGGGAGAGGATGAGGGAGAGGAGGAGGAGGAGGGAAAGGAGGAGGAACAAGAAGAGGAGGAGGGAGACAGAGAGGAGAAGGAGGAAGAGGGAGAGGGGGAGAGTGCAAAGGTGGGTGGTGGAAGGGGGCCCAAGCGTCAGGCAAATGTAGAAGAGGGACAGAGGGGAATAGGTCTGATCCCAGAGGGGGTGATAGTTTGGGGAAGGGACAGGCCTCAGGGACAGGTCAGGGAGGCAAGGGTCCCTGTCCACAGTCGAGAGAGCAAGAGGATAAGGGCAAGCACAGGGCTCACAATTACACACACCGTGAGAATGTGATCCCCCTTGGTGCTATCCATGGCCGCCCTGTCATACAGGAGGCGAGCTGAGTCTAATGGCGAGTAAGAGGCGTGGGTGTCGGCTCCATCCGAGCATGATGTGGAGGAGAAAGCCCC
The DNA here is from genome assembly GCA_027410445.1 of Discoglossus pictus. Taxonomy (NCBI): domain Eukaryota; kingdom Metazoa; phylum Chordata; class Amphibia; order Anura; family Alytidae; genus Discoglossus; species Discoglossus pictus. The sequence goes on along the minus strand of CM050172.1, from coordinate 38,643,835 downwards.
CGCCCAGCAGGAACCAGCGCATGGGGACGAGGAAGGAAGAGGATAAGAGGGCCCTTGCTCAGAGGACGGGGAGGTCATTTGGGTGGTGGGGTCACCCACCAGACCTCCGGCCACACTGCCAGGATTTGGCCTCACCATCCCCCTCCTTGAAAGAATGAGGATTTTGCCAGGGCACTCCAACTTGACCTACAACCAGCCACCACCTCCTTCCCCACACAGCAGTGTGCTGGCCTGGCCACCAACACCACCACCTGCATCACCACAGGTTCCAGCCGGGCCCCAGACCATCCCCGCTCCATCAGCGCCACCTCCTCACCCAGCCCCAGCACAAAGACCTCCATCCCTACCACCATCACCACCAAACCTGGCTGCGCAGGCGGAGATGCTGGCCCTCACGCATCAGCAACTGGACTGTTTCCGGAGGATCCAGGCCAGCATCTCTGCCAATCATGCCAAGTTTATGCTCCCCAGCCCCGCCTTCTCTTCCACGGAGGCATGCCCCAGCCACCAGCAGCTGGGCCCCTTCTCTCCTCCCACCATGCTTCCGCCACCTGTTGTGCCACTGCCTCCCGGGGGTTGCCTCCCTCCACCCCCACTACCAGCAGGGAGACTGCAGCTTGCAGTGGAGGATGTGGGCCCTGTGGCTAGGCGGAGGAGGACATAGGGGCTGCGGACATGTTTGTGCCTTCTCAACAGCACTCCTCAGTGACAATCTATTGGTCACAATGTTAACATAATCTACAGAGTCTCGGATTTTGGCCTTTGTGATGGTGATATTTTGTATTCAGATGGCTACCTCCCATCACAAGGTCCATGATCGTTTTCTCTCTGGACATGTAGGGTTCTTTTACACATGTCACCAATTGATTGGTCACTGAGGAATACTGTTGAAAAGAGATGCTGCAGTCCCTATGATTTTCTCAGGCCTTATTTTGTAGGTTTTGTTTTTTTTATTCTCTTTTTTTCTTTTAGGTACGATTCAGGTCCATGAAGGCATCTTCTGCATATGCAAGCATTGTGGTGGAAATGTATGAGGTGTAAGGTTTTCCCAGTGCCTCTCAGGTAGACATTTCTTCAATGACAGTCCCTCCTTAACATGTAGCTCCCACAATCTTAAAGCTTTAATATAGCCAGATATCTCAGACAGCTATGGCGTGGACTTGCAAAGTCTCACAATGGCATGTTAATGACAACTAGCATTGATATATGCACTAGTGAAGCATGTGATCCTTACCTCAATATCGGTCTGAGAGCAGATCCTTGGGTCTGATGTAAGTAACAGTGAATTTGGCTGCTGACCTTTGTGTCCTCTCCGTATTAATGGGTATTTTTCCATATTGCTGATTATCCAGAGACCTAGCTAATGCTTTGTAATGCTTGCAGGTGGGAATCAGGTGAGTTGGTATATTGTTGCAGTTACAGTATTTAGCACTGTACTGTACATGCATGTTGATTTTTTTTTTTTAGTAGGGCTGTAAAAGTCTTTTTTCAACCTCTATTACTATGTAACTATGTATCGGCATTCATTTTCTTTATTTTGTATGTTGATGTCGCATATCGGACCTCTAAACGCTAACAGATTGACATGTAACCTCCATGTTTTCTACGATATAATTTTATATGATGACGGTCTCATTTTCTATTGGCTGTTTCTAAATGGGTAGTTACGGCCTTGCTTAACTGATCATGTTCCCGCCCTGAATTGCTATGTACGATTGCATGGTTTACGGTTTCGGCTTTCGGCCTGTAATTTGTAAACTTATACAATTGAATAGCAGAGTGTGAACCCGCAGCAAACCCGCAGACATACGGCCTATATACTACAAGATGCGGCCTTCAAATTGAATGAGGCTCCTGGACTGGATCTATTAGGAACAGATTTGTGACGTTGGTCTATGGCCTATCCTTAGAGAGCTCAGCATATTGAAGATAGTAGTGTCTTTCATTTGGGATCTCAGCTCATGAGGTTCCTCTAGCTCATAAGCAAACCTGTTCGCACATCACAGCTCTGCGTAAATGCTGATTTATGACAAAGCCCACTAATCTGCTTTTCTCTGACTTTAGGCAGGTCCTTCAGATACAAAATATAAATGATACATTTATTCATATAGGTAGATTCACCTTCTTTGTACTCCGCACAAAAAATATACACATTATAAATGTGTGTTACAGTAATAACTGGTGAATCTGGTGAATCTCACTATTGGTGGTAAGTGTGATTATACACTTACATATAATAGAAAAAGACACTCAATTTAAACGCCATATAGTCCTAAATTAGAGAATCAGCAACACATTGGAAATCAGACCAGAGCCAGTAAAAGTAAAAAACAAAATTTTAATTATAATCAATTAAAACTAATTAAAATATATTGTGTCCCATATGATGTGGTCAAATAATATCTTACTATAAGACGTCAATTAATAATTAACAGCAATATTGAATAACAATAGATAATGCATTAGCACAAAAAAAGATATTGTATGGTGCAGTAAAAAGTGCCCGTGCTTTTATCATATGGCTATAATGTAGAAAAAAATATTCAAATAAAGACAAAATATAATATCACATATTATATAGACACTGGTGATCAAACATATAATAAACAAACAGAATAATATCTCAACACATGTAAAATCTTTATTGGTACGAAATACAGTTAGTGTGACTTGAACATACTAACCAATGGTGAGTCTGAGTTGGAGATTCTAAAATAAGATTACTGTCTGGGTCTGATGTTATGATTTATTCCTAACCAACGGGATATGTCATGGACCCCTTTCTAGGGCATAGATCCTGGTACATTGAGCAACCATAGAGGACATACTGCCCCATTGGAAAATGGGTAGGGCAATTATATTGCCACATGGCAAATGTGGACAGATGGGTGGGGGGTGAATAGCCCCAAAACATGGGCCATAGTATACCACCATGCTTCATATGGTTTTATGGCATATGTCTCTGCCTTATCCTGTTTACTATACGTAATTCCCCATGTTATATTACTGTGTTCTGTGTTATTTTTAAACTGTAACTAAATGGTCATAAAACAGTTAAACAAAATAGGTCTACAAGGAGACATTGTAGACAGACAGGAACCAGTAATTGTATCATAATCTGTTTTGTCTCATTGTTTGCCAGATAAGCTAATTACATCTCTGATGTGCTAAACAGCTACAGACAACATGTGTTTTCGAGATTGGCCTATTGTTCCCAGGTGCCAGAAAGAACGCTAATGTTGAACCCTGTGTTTGTCTGCCGCTCCCTGTCATTGCTGTATACACCCCCCTCTGTATCTAACCACTATAAATATTGCTGACTTTCCAAAAATAAAACAGTTGAATGCTGAGACATATAGAAATGGTATGTTCTCTTATTTGCTCCTGGTGGCCGTTATACCGATCCTATCTCCACCCTGCCAGTAACTTGTCCTGGTCACTACCACAGGAAGGTTACTGAGACTACTGGAAGTGCTGATTCATGATGGAGAGACCCTGACTGATACGGAAGCCAGATATGAGGGTGCTGGTGCCGAGATTTCCAAGAACCCAATGGTCCTTGTGGTTAGTTAACCTGTAATCTATAGCAGGTGGCCCTGCACAGTAATAGCCCCTACCCCTGGATCGTTACTCATTTTAATAAGCGATAACATTTGGACTGAGTTTGCAATCTGGAAGGTCCTAAGTTCTTTGAAGTTTTGTTTTTGTTGGATGCTGAAATCCTGAACACAAAAAGTCACAACCCAGAGAGAGAAACTTGGGGTGCATGTGGTCCCCCAAATTTGGGGTTGTCACATTGTACTAATTCCTGAGACATTCAGCATTGTTTATGTGACTCTATAATTAGTGCCTCTGCGTGCTTGGGATGTGCATGGAAGGATCCACCTGCATGATAACACTGAGGAGCATTGTTTAGAAACAAACAGATTGTGTTGCTAATTAGCACGACACAGCATAGCATTAATATTCAGGGGCTGATAATTAGCATAATAATAAACCTGTGTAATGAATGTTCCAAGTGTGCATTCTAAATCAGCTGCGTGTGCGAGGTAAAGCCGTTGGTTTATTGTTTAAAGCGGCATTGTATATTCGGAATGTTATTAATGTGTTACGCGGTTCGTGAGCATTTTAAGGCTTTTGTAATGGTGTATTTTGTCGTAGTTAGATGTGTAAAAAGTGCTACGTGTTTGGCAGTGTTTTGCGCAGTCCGTGGTCATGTAGCCTTGTTTTCATTTTTTTCAGTGGACTTTTTTTCCTTGCTTAGGCGATTTTCGAGTTGCGAAAATCATCTAAATCGAGTTAAATTATAATATGTGATTAGCTCCTGTGGTTTTATTATTATTGGAGGTGTAATAATGTTACTGGGATCATCGTTTGCTTTTGTTCCAAGGAATATGTTTATGCTCCTGGACTAATAACCAAGGAGGACACTTGAGAATTGTTTTCTCTCCTGGAAATTCTACATAAAAATAATGGCAAAAATCTGCCCTGCATACCCAGAATCAGGCCACGTGCAGGAAGAGGCCTGAGGAAATTGTATTTTACTGTTGCCCCAATAGAGTTGGGTGGCCCTCCTGTTTCAGCAGGGCAGATTGAGTTACTGCTCATGATTGGGAGGCTTGTACCCTTATTTGACCCTTCAAGGTGCCTTGGAATACAAAGAGTGGTCTACTGGGATGCTATTTCCAGCGCACCCCAGTTTTTATTTCTCCCTTTGGCCGCAGGAAAATGGGGAACCACAGAATGCTTCTCCTGGGATTCTATCTCTAAGCTGCAGAATGCCACCATTCATCTGATTAAAGATGAACGCCGGGATTCTGTATTTGAAAGGGAGGACCAGCTGTCATGACTGACTTATGGGGGCCAAGATGGGAGATCCATGAACTCTACCAGCAAGGTCATATATGGCCCAAGATCGAGCTGTCACTGCCTCAAACTCATGGACTATTTTGTTATGACCATAATTGCCTGTGCAATGTTAGGCCTCAGGCTCTGATCTGGTAACCTTGATCCCCAAAGAGCCTGGCCTGTGAATACTCAGGCCTAATAAGAATTGTTTATACAATGCTTAGTGTTCAGGTTGTGGTTAGGACATGCCACTGTTATGCAAAGGCCTTTTTCAATGAACCATTTAAAAGTAATGCTATAATGTTTAGAATAGTGATTTTATGTAATAAGGTAGTCTGTGGTAATTTTATACAGTTGAAATAATGTATTGGTGCTAGAAGTAGGCTATAGGCTATGCTTAATAAAGTTAATTCAGTCATGTATCGGACAAAGGGTTACGTTTCTACAGGAATTTATGTGGATATACGACTACTGAGAGTGGCCAGGCTTGCATCCTCCCTGGCCTCAGATAGTCATAAAGGGGTTAAGTTTATGGCCCTCTGTAAAATGAAATCTAGCAACTAGAGATGGGGGTTTGGCTATAGAACTGAGAGAGGTTTTTTTTATGATATCTGTAAAATGTATCTGAAGTAAAAGATAAGGTTCAGTCTGCTTTGTACTAATAAAAAAAAAAGGAAAAACACCTGTCACAGTACTTAGGCCACATTCCATGGTCCCATCTTGAGAAGCTGGGCTAGGGTCCCAAAAAACAGAGTTTGTGAATTCAGGGGCTGTGGCAATACAGATTTGGTTCATACAAGGCCCAGCTTGTGGGGTTTAGGGGATTCCTATCCTGGCCCCCATAACCCAGTCATGACACAGGGGTTAACTTTTCTACTCAGTTAATCAATGCACCTGGGTAGCCAAATTTAAGACTGCTCCTAGAGTATGGGAAGGCTGCTTATGGACTGATGGTTTGCAGTTTGTCTGACCTGGAGAGACTCGCACAGTGAGCCAGCAGCCTGCACCCTGTGACCCCTTAGAGTAGAGTGGAGGCCATCTAAAGACATTACAGTACTTTGATTTTAAACAAACTATTAGAATGTTTAGTTTGCCTCACCCATATTTGGCTGAATGAGAGCTGATTAGTGAGGACACTGTATGTTAGCTAAGGTACTTCAGTGCTAGCTAGGCCTATTATTTCCATTGCTTCATTTTGGTTTGTTATTTTGTATCACTGGCTAAATTCCAGTAAAACTTGGAAAAGTATTTACTGCCTCTCGTATTGTGTTCCTCCATCAAAGTGTCTGAAGAAAGGGCACAAAAACAGAGGAGACCTGTCACATGTGGTGTCAGAAGTGGGACAAAGATGAAAGAACTTGTGAAAGTCCTGGTACAAGCCATTGAATGCCAGCAAGAAATTACACAGCAGTTGCGGAGACAAGCCTTAAAGACAGAAAATTTCATCTGGAAATAAACCTATTACTTTTGGCCCAGCTGCAGCACCTCACACCTGCAAAAACTACTGTGACTTCAGAGACCAGTTAACCCCTTCCTACAGAAAATGACTAGTGAAGATGAGGGCTACAGAATATGTTGGCTGATTACAAATAAAGGACAATAATACATAATAATGTGGAAGCATACCTCCTGACCTTTGAGAGGATTGCCACCTGGGAAGCTTGGCCCCCAAGGTCACTGGGCCAGTATCATTGTCTCTTACTTTTGTGGTGAAACTAGGATAGCCTATTTTGACATGAATGCAGAACAGGCAATGGATTATGCTGATCTGAGAGCAGATATCCTTGCCAGAGTTGGAGTTACAGAGGTGTGAGAGCACAGAGATACCACTCATGGAAGTGGACTTTAAAATATGGGGAAAGCATGGAAAGGCATTACAATTACTTGTACAATAATCCCCAAATAAAAAAAAATAGGCATTAAAAAAATATATTATTTCATCATATGTTGGAATGGTCATGCATATGCCAATATCAAAAGCCATGCTGCAACATACAGAAAGCAATTAAAGAAACACTACCTGATGAAATATTCCTTTAAAAATTATGTTATTTTATCATATGTTGGAATGGTCATGCATACGCAAAAAATGAAAAGCCTTGCTGCAAGATGCATAAAGCAATTAAAGACACTCTACCTGATTAAATAGCAACACAAAAACATGAAACTGATGCCATAGTAACCCTTTCTCACTCACAGAGGCACTTGTGTAGACCCTGAAATATAAATAGGGCCCCCAAAGGGTTCCCACATAGATGTACGAGTGCCCTAGAAGCCCTTAAAAAGACAGTAAACCACTTTTAAACAATACAAAAGCAGGGAAGTTCATCAGTGATATTTATCATATATACATCATATAACCAGTGGTTCACAACCCAGGTGCCCAAATCAGAGGCTCCTTTTTAATAATAATAAATAATCTGATACCGTTGTCAGTAACATAATTTGTTTACCCTGCATCAAACAGTGAGTCTGATCTATATACTGAGCAGATCAATCATCAGCTGGAATGCCAGATAAGTTCCAGATCACAGGTGATCAATTCCAAACCTGAAATCCACCTGACTATTAACAGGTGCTGTAATCAACAAGCTAGATAACCCCATCCCCAACAAGTCATTAGTATGTCTGAACCAGCATGGATTCCCAACATGACAGAGAGATGAATGATAATATGGATGCATGGTCATATCTAAGGTATTATTGTTTGCAGAGCATGTCGCATGATGGAGATCCAGATGCAAGGTGTGTGATCGAGGAGTGGATGAAGAGTGGCAGAGAGGAGTGTCTGGGAGTGAATGAGGGTGCGAGTGGTAATGTGCGAATGGTAATGTGTATTCCTCTGTGCTATTATTCTGAAAGCTACCAGATACATCAGTTACCCTAACTCTGTAAAAAGGTTCTTGAAGGTGAAAGCTGATTTTCACTGATTAGGAGGGGTCCCTAATGTGCTCTGTGCCATGAATTGCACACATGTTGCATTGATCGCTCCTAGAGAGCAAGATGCGCTGTTCAGAAATAACAAACATTATCATTCTATCAATGTAAAGGTTGTTTGTGATGCGAACTTGCACATACAAAATGTGTTTGCAGCCTTCCCTGGAAGTGCTCACAACGCCCATATCCTGCATCAATCATCCACCTATGATTTGTTTGAGTCCGGCAATTTCCACCCAGATGGCTAGCGAAGAGCCTCGCTAAGAGAGCAGTTGAGGCAACCAAGACTTAGGCTGCAATGAGCACCGAAGGCGCTAATTGCACTGCTAGCCTCGCGAAGTGAGGCGAGCAGTTGAGGCACGCAGGACTTAGGATGCAAGCGCCAAAGGTGCTCATTGCAGGGCTCGCGATGAGCGGCACAGGCGCTCATCGAGAGGCCAGTAGGACTTAGCGCGGTGCACAAAATTACAACGAAAACGAGGCCGAAGGACATAAAACCAGGACGAAGGATGTTAAAAAGGAGCTCAAAGAAGTAACACTTAATGCAAGACAGGAACACTTAACCCAAGGCACTAACTCTTAACCGAAGGTAGTAACAGTCATCGCGAGGCCCCTAAACTATACAGGGGGAGGCTCAAAATGAGCGCTGCAGTGCTCGCGATGAGTGCCCATGCATATATATGGAAGTGGCTCAGTATTTTGCATCCTGTCCAGAATAAAAAATGACCGCAGCTCGACCTGAACTGCGGGTCCTGCATTGATAACATTACCAATAGTTGAAGAGCTTTTTGAGAAAATAGCTATGGATGGACAGTCATACTGGACTATTCCACAAGATATCCTGAAGCCAAATCACTGTGCACAGCAATTTCAAAGAACGTTGCCAAACAACTCATACAATGGAAAATAGGGTTATTTATTAAGGGAAAGTTTATAAAATCCAGAAAACACGCTGCTAATACTTTTAAAAGAGGAAAGTGCTAGTCTATAACTCAATTTATATATAAATAACTCCCAATTGGGAAACAGGACTGTGTGCAAATCACTTGTAGGTCTGTATAAAGATACATTGCTAATTAAGTTCCAATGACATAATAATAAGGTGTGATCCTATATATTAAGACCTGAATAAATGGCTGAATAAGTCTCAATAGTCTCTATCTCAAGAATGTATTAATAGTAGAATGCAATCCTATATGTCAGGACTAAAACTGACAATACTCTAAAAATACTGATAGCATTATGACCAATTTATGACAGAACTAGTGAACACAGTCCTAAGTATTGTACTTTAAATAATAGACAATCCTCATATGTAGCAGAATATGCTAATCGCAGGATTATAGAGGGTATAGAAAATCACTGAATAAAAATAAAATAAAAGCAGAAAAAAAAGAGAGGTGGTTGCACAGTGATATATATATATATATATATATATATATATATATATATATATATATACCGGTATATATGAAGAGTGAGGTAGCCGTGAATGTCCAGTAATCCAGTTGAATAATCAGAGTATTGCAGTGAATAGTGATACCTTTTTTATTGGACAAACATATTCATAATAAAGCGACGAGCTTTCGAGAGATAAAGAGAGGCATCATCTCTCGAAAGCTCGTCGCTTTATTATGAATACGTTTGTCCAATAAAAAAGGTATCACTATTCACTACAATACTCTGATTATTCAACTATATATATATATATATATATATATATATATATATATATATAAACAATAGGTGAATCAATGTAATACAAGACAGCTCAAGAAAAACATATATACAGATATCTGCTAGTCTAAAAATACATGATGAGCGCAATACTTGTAATCCAAAGAGGCCGAATAGTATATAGGTTAAGGCTCCTCAGATGTGGAAGATCCTGTGCAGCACCCCCGAAGTTCCGACGGTCCACTGGAGTATGGGATGGCTTCTTATGGACTGATGGTTTGCATTTTGCTTGACCTGAAGGTAGACACATGGTGAGACCGCAGCTTATGGCAACTTGGAGCAGAGTGGAGACCATCTCAAGACATTACAAGCCAGTGATTTTAAACAAACTGTTTGACTGTTTGTTTTGCCTCACTCAGGTTTAGCTTGAAGAGAGTGTGTTAGTGAGAAAACTGTTTATTCATTAAAGTGGTGCTTCAATGGAAGCTAGGCCTATTAGTTTGTTTGATTATCTTTGGTTTGTTAATTTGTATCACTGGCTAAATTCCAATAAAATTGAAAAAATAATACAGCCTCTTGTATTGTGTCCCTCCATCAAAGTGCCTGGATCTCAGGCACAAAACCAGAGGGAACCAGTAACTTGTCATAATAGATACAATAACATACAGAGATCTAATAGTATGCTAGGGTATAATAACATGTAGAGATCAATAAGACTATTATGAGACTATTATAAGAGAATTATGATAACACAGAAACAGATATAAAAGCATCCAAATAATACAATAACATGCTGATATATAATAGCATGCAGACTGGTATAATCAAATGTAATGCAATTTATTTCTGCCCTGGGTATCTGTGCAATAGACGCAAGTACAAGTGTCCTTAAAGGAGACCATATAAGCAGCAACTGAAATAAAATCCGATGAGCCGTAACACATAAGGGGCCATGTAAGTGTCATGCACCCACCTAACACACCTTTTATATCCAGTCTTAATCAATATTGTATCATTATTTGTCACTGTTTAACTTCACATTTGATATAATATTGCTGGGTTATAAGATTTTGCAACCATTTTTGTATGAATGTTACAGCTGCAGCATTTTTATAATTACTTGTATTTTTCACCATTTATTGATTTTTTATCTCTGTGCTTCATTACAACTATTTTTACCTCAACCATTTCGCTATGACCCATGACCTTATGCTCATTAACCACCGCAGGGATCCTTAGTGCTCCGACACTCAGACTGATATATTTAGTAGCATATAACATACATAATAACAAGCTGATACAAGAAAGAAACACTGATAAATATATTATAAGGCCATAACATGGATACATACGTACAGATGCACACATATTATAAATACATAGTAACACACTGATTAGTCAAACACTGAGTCCATACTATATATACAGACATTGGTAATTCCATATTTATATACCTATGCACACACTAGTAAACTCATATTAATATACCGATACATACGCTGGTAAACCCATCACTGTAATAGTTGTGGATCTGTCGGACTGTTTGGAACGTTTGCGCTGTTGGTAACGCACTTGCGGCCCTCACGGGACTTAGGCTGAACAGGTGCTCAGTGCGAGGCCCTGGCATTACCTACACCTGACGGAGGCTGCAATGGGTTTTGAAGGTGCTTATTGCAGGGCTCGCGATAAGCGCTGGAGGCGCTCATTGCGATGCCCCTAGGCCTTCCAGTTCTTGGTTCCTGCCAGTGGAGGGCTTGCGATGAGGGGGAAAGGGAGAGGGGGAAAGGAGTCATGGGGGGGGGTTGGAAGGGAGAGGGGGAAAGGAGACACAGGGGGGAAGGGAGAGGGGAAAGGAGTAACAGGCGAGGGAGAGGGGGGAAAGGAGGCACAGGAGAGGGGGAAAAGAGACACAGGGGAGAGAGGGGAAGGATACACAGGGGAGGGGGGAAGGAGACACAGGGGAGTAAGAGGTGGGAAAAAGACAAAGGGCGGGTTGGCCAAGACAAGTGACAAGTGGCGGGTTGGCCAAGGCCAGCAATGAGCACCGAAGGCGCTCATCACGAGGCCCGCAAGTTACAGAGGGAAGAGCCAAGCATTGTCTGGCTAACAGCATTGCCAGCTTTCAAATTTTATTCCTGTCATTTTTGACAGGCAATTTTCTAGTATTAATATATCCATACACACACACACTGGTAAACCTGTATTAATACACTTATACATATACTGGTAAACCTGTATTAATATACTGATATACACACACATTGGTAAAACTGTATTTGTATACAGATACACACACAGGTATATTAAAATAGTCCTATACACACACTGATATATGCATTGTTAGAGCAGGAAAATACCCTATTAGGGCTATACACACCCAAGAGGGATTTATTTACTCGCTTTTTCATGCCACATTCACTCTCTCCGATCACGGATACCCAAAAGACAAAATGATTACCACTAGAGCAAAATCAAAATGTCTTATTTATTACATCACAAACTCATTATTATCATGGAGTTAACTCTTATTAAGTTAACATTATATTCCAACATACCTAAATATAGTCTTTATTATATTAAAAAAAATATCCAGTTATTTTTGTTCTACTGTGTGCTGCCATTGCCTTGTTTGAACTACATGATTCCCCCCGGAGGTGACTGAGTAACGGATGAGATTTCCATCAGTCTTACAGAAAGTGATGTTACTTTCAATTGCCACAACTGAGGCAGGTAAATGCTTCTCTGCATTCAAGGTCACCTGTCAAATAGTAGTGGCTACAGCTTACTTTCATAGTTAGTATATTTAAGGGTGTTTTTACTTTCCTAGAACAGTTTGGCTATTACCCGTGTAGTTCTTCAGACGAGAGAGTTCTATACCATGGGCCACAGTTCTTGATTGCTTGATCGGTGCAGCAGAATCAAAGGGTTCGCACTGGAGACATCCTGCAAAGGATGCTGTTTGAATGGTTATCTGAATCTGTTGCCATGGTAACCGTGCGAGCCCTCACTGCTGGGTCTGGAAACCCATTAGGAGCTGTCACACTGAGGACCAAACTGGGTCTTACACAGCAGGGATTTGGATTTCACAACTAGTTAGCATACATATTTCACCCTTTTAATATCTCTAAATATGCTTCTGAGTGCTTGTGCACTTACATTACTGTATAAAGACTTACATATATGTGTAGATATAAGCATGTATATAGGTATATATGTATATTTTTATTTGTGTACATCAATATATGGGGAAATCTTAGTATGAACACATGAAAAGGTTCCTCTGCAAAGGTGTCCCTGAGTTAGTGCAGAGATTAAAAAGAAACACCAATAAAATGATTTTGCATTCTGACATACAGTTAAACATCTGCTTATATATACGTCTAGAATTGTCTTAGGCAGAGGAGGCAGCCGCCAAGGGGAACCTGTGTTTAAGGGTTGCTGTGTGATATCACTTCTGATTGTCTCAGAGCCCTGCTGGAAGCTTCTACTGTTTATAATCTAGTCCAGTGGTTCTCAACCGCCAGAACCACTGCTCTCCTCTAACCATACAGGAAGCCCTGAGTGCTTTGTGGGTTGGATTAATAGTGCTCCTCTCTGATTAGCTGTATTGTGCTGCTGATCGCCAAACATTCTGGGATCCCCAAGAGCCTTTTTCCACTTTATCTGTGCCCAAAAAGAAGAAGATCACAAGTTGAAGACTGCAGTGACACGATGACCTGAAGACAAATAAATAAAGAGGGTGAAGTCTAAGCCGAGGGCCTGCCCTGATTGTGTGGAGAGATGCAGTCTCTACCAAGTGTTTATCTTATGACAAAAGATAATGACAGATGAAAGATTAGATACAGTGTTCAAATGCTGAATAAAAAAGAGATCCCAGACAAAAGTCTTGCTGGGGTTCCACATCAAACTCTGGTTCATTGACCTGGAAATGTGAACATGCATGTGGCAAGAAAAAAGATGTAAAATCTATGGGAGTAAGTCACATATTCTTAACTCTGTGCCTGGAAATGTGCACCTGCTGGACTATTGCCTTGACCAGAGGATCTCGAATTAAAGAGCAATCTGTTTGGGTTTTGATTTTTTGGGGGCCTGGCTTTGTGTAATATGTGAGGTAAGGTTTGTGTGGAGAGGGAATAAGCTTGTGGATATATTAATCGTCTTTTTTAATTTTTTCTATTATTTTCTAGCATCTTTATTTTTCCCTGTCCGTTAGCCTCTAATACTTCATGCACCTTGTTCTGTCAACTTGCTAGGATATAGAATCTGATAAGGAAGAGTAATTGGGGAGAAAGGACAATGTCTTGCATAAACTCTGGGTTGTTCATAATATCAGTGCATGGTTGTACTTAAGGAAGTGTTGTGCAATGATCGGTGATAGTTATTGGTTATTCATCACCTCCATTATTTCAATGCCCATTATGAACAAGAAAAAGGTATAAGGGGAGATTGGCTCCGTGATCGGTGATAGTCTGTTGTCTAACCTTACCATTGTTGTCATTTTTCCTGTTCTCTGGTAGGGAAAGACTAGTTTACCTATATTGATGGACATCACACTGCCATTCAAACGGGCCTTGATAATATTAGTGATATCCAACAATGCTGAGGATGCTCTCTTCAAACTCTTCTTGACAGTTTTCCTGGCTTGGAGAGCTTGGTCAAGAAATCCTTGTTTATCTTGTCATGTTTGTTAGTTTCATCATCTTTCTTTGCATTTACACCACCTGCTGTGCTTTTAAATTTTCTTCACCTTGAGGATTCTACAAGTCTGGTATTACTATGGTGATATAGGGCCACAATAATGCTCCTCACCTCCCTACATTAGGACCTCGGATCTCTTGGCCTGAAAATCTGAAGACTTCAATTCTTTATCAACACCTCTTGGTGTCGAAGGGGGGATTATGTAGAGAGAAAAAAATGTATCTCCACTATCCACTGTATCTAATTATTGCACTATTCACTCATTTGTATTCACTCATTTATATCCTATACCCATGCATGACACAGTAATCCTAGCATCCATTTTTCCACTCAGTTTTCAGTTTAGCACATTTTCTAAGTTGCTCTTCTGTGACAGTCAGAGACTTGCATGGGATGGGAGGCTTTGGAAACTCATTTAGTATGTCTTCACTGTTTCTTGTTATCAGTCCTAAGAGCCAACCCTGTGTATACATGTACACGTTACAGTTTCATTTCTTGATTGAGTATCGGTTAAGGAAGAGGCACAAAAAAGAGGACATTTTCCCTCAACAAGAGCCATTGTAGCCCAAAAATGTATTTAAATGACACTTTTGTAAATATTACAAACAATGGGCCATATTCTTTTAGCTGCTCGCATATGCCTCAAACTCACAAATTTAGCTGTGGGTGTTTTTTTTTTTAAATAAATGTTTATATGTATTCTATTGACTCCAACTCACAAAGACTGAACTCGTAAACCCTGCCTTTTTAAGTTGGATATCAGGGAGTGTGATCATATGATCTGACAATATTTAAGCAAGCCCGTAATTTACTTCTTACGTACTCGCAATACTTCTTAGACACAGCCAATAGAAAATGAGAGCACCATCATGATGCCATTAACACATGGAGTTTATACTTAAACACACTTAAACACAAATGAATTAGTGTTGATACGTAAATTTGTCGGTCTCGCAATCCAGCAATGTAGAAATCAATCAAATTCATTAAAGCATCTGTACTAGTCCATGTATGTTCCATGATATGTATTAACCTCTTAAGTCCCAGGATCCATTTCACACAAAAAAAACATTAAAAACTATTTTTCATTTCATATGTGTGGGTTTTAAACTGTTCTGCAATTAATTCTAATGTCTTTCTATGCTTTCCCGTATTTTTAAACTACAGTATTGCACTGTACAGTATTTGTTTAATAGCTGCTAAGGCTTTAATAATTGATTGAAAAAGGCCTGGCGAGTCCTCTTGAGTACTCGTAATATTTTTGACAGAAATGTGATACTTTTTTCATTTTGCGAGTTTGAAAATATTTGCAAATTAGAGCTCAGAGTCTAATAGAATATCAATTTTGTGTAACCTTAATTGGTTAGCACTCGTAAATCTTGAGCTATACAAAATCCAATGGCGTTTTGAGCTAGGATTTCGAAGTTTGGCTAGTAGTGATTGTGGGTGGTCTACTCGTAATCGGTTTCCGAGTAGCTAATAGAATATGTGGCAATTGCGAACTGACTATAGGTAGCAGACATTTTCATTACGGGGGCAATAGAATAGGGAATCAGTTAATTGTCCGTTCATATCACTACTCAGCACATTTAATATCTCACCCCAAATGATTACAGTGACATGAAGATGTAAATAAATCTTTACCCATTCCTGAAGAGTGTGGAACACATGAACTAAACACATATCGAATGCCACTGCTATACACATCTACCACACTCATCAATCAATATCTGCAGAATCTCGCTGTCAGCCACTCCTCTGGTTTCCCATAGCCTCCAGAAAGTACTTTAAAATCCTGAACCTAAGTTAAAAGCCTTAAACAGCAGTGCAACCCCTTATATCTCTCGCCTTGTCTCCAAATATCCCCCCTAATTCCCCCAAATATCCCCCCATAACTCCTCACCTTGGTATGTTGCCTTGCCCTCCTTGCTTCATTAAAATACATCTGTTTAAAGAAGGTTGAGTGGCAGAGCTAGCGCAAGTGGAACATCAACTACAACTGGGTAGGGGCACTCTGGAGTAAAAGGGGGTCTGTAAATTACTCAGATAATTTGTTTTATATAAAGGCAATCTAATAACCTAATGGTGGTCTGACCACCTACATATAATTTTGTCTTTTCATATATCCATTAAGGCACCTACCTTGTAAAGAGAAGTTTAAAGGGGGAAGGGGGCAAATTATTTTGCACCAAGGCCCTCAATTTAGTAGCTCCACAACTGAGAAGTTTATCATCTGCAGC
This sequence comes from Discoglossus pictus, assembly GCA_027410445.1. Taxonomy (NCBI): domain Eukaryota; kingdom Metazoa; phylum Chordata; class Amphibia; order Anura; family Alytidae; genus Discoglossus; species Discoglossus pictus. Next base: position 38,627,435 of record CM050172.1, on the reverse strand, counting down.
CTTAAGATGCACAGCCCTACCATCTTGCGCACCCACTCAACCAATAACACACAGCCCCTTCCAACAGCCTTAATATTTCTATCAAAAAATTGTCACCATCCTATCTTACACCAGCAACCATACCTTCTAGATTGTAAGCTCTTAGGAGGGACCTCAACTCTGTTATTTTACCTTTGTAGTTTAGATATTGTACCCACTCTACTTTATTGTACCCTCATAAATAGAAATTAAGAATTTATAACTGCTTTATAAATGAAGAGCAATAACATGAATTGTATTTTAGTCCAACACAGTTTTCAAGTGGAGTGAAATTAGCATACAGAGATATGTATGTTTTAACAAGGTAGACAATAATATATTCGTTTAATTATACATTTTTTGATCCATAGAGATGAATTTGACTTTTGTAAATGTGTTATTTTGCATTTTCCACGAAAAAGACTGATAGTTAAAAATACTACATCCGACTTAAAAATAACAAAATCTAGTCATTCGTTATCACCCACGTTTTATTTTAACAGCTTTATTTCACTGTTTTTTTGTGTTAATCTGGCAGCCAAATATAGGAAAATATCACGGTGTGTCTATATATAATGAGAATGTACTCTTTCTAGAATGGAAAGTACAGGAAACAGCAAGAAGTGTGTTCAATTACGTACCTCTCTTGATAGATGGGTAAAGTGGCACTAATTTATTATATAGAATACTTACTTAGAGCTTAAAGGGCAAGTCCACCTTAATTTAAATATATTTTATATTAAAGAGCACATCTAGTGAAGATTATCTATGTAAAGGTTTCAGAACTTAATGTGCAGCCTGTATCTGTAAGAGCCAATGTGCAGCCTGTGCTTACAAGAACCAAAGTTAAGCAATAGCGGAACAGATTATTTCAATTTACTTTGATTCCTATGGGAAATGCTTGTTGGGAACTCAACCTGCCGTCAGGAACGGATTAAGGACGCCAATCCAAGACTCAATTATTTTACTATGGACTTTGCCTCACCCTATCCACCTCATCGGGACAGTGTCAGCATTTCGAATTAGGAAATACCAGCAAACTGAGCCACTTGAGCCACCAGCAAACTATGTGATTTGACACCTGGACAGATTTGTGACTACTGGTCTTTGGAGGTTCCTATCGAATCAAGTTCCGGTATACTGGCCACAGAATAATAGGCTACACATTATTTACTAAAATACATGTTCTATATAATATTCCAGTCCCAGAAGAACACCCTACTTCATCACATTCCTGTAGCGTATTGCTTGGAAGGATAATGGATGAATTAATACAGAACATTATTAAAACCAGCTATGCCCACATGCTTTTAAATATATTATTATCTAAAGTGATAATAACTCTCTTAAGCGAGAGCATAATCAGTGAAATGTAAATGAGCCCAAGTGGCCATCATTTTGGGCAACTTATCAAGTGTCCATCTGTTGGCAAGCCTCACAGTCCAGGATTCATGGGGAATAGAGTCCCCAAAAATGCATCAAGTCTTGTGGTATTTAACTGTTAGTAGAAATAATATACATGTTTAGATTCACACTTCCAAGTAATTGTAGAAGACCACTGACACGCTCAGTTAGTATAATAAGAAGTTGGTAAGTAAGAAATGTATCTTAATGGATCCACCAACAGAACTCTTTTATTCCATAGCAAAGTCAAACAAAACAATATAAAACTCCATACTGGACCCAGGGTTATTGACTAATTGACCTGGAATGTAATGCAAGTCTTTGAATTTCTTCAAGAAATTACAACAATCAACCATATGTATCCCTTTTACTTGCCAATTATACAAATGTCATCTGGTTATACTTAAGCTATTGGAATATAATTTCTACTGTTTCCATCCAGGAGATACAATTAAAATAACAAGAAATGCTACTGAGGTATTATAATATTATTTAAAGAAAATAAAAAATATTAATGTAAGAAAAGGAAAAAATGGGATTCGAACTCACAAACGATTGTGCAGAGACATATGTTTTAAACCACTGCAATTGCATCATAAATGATGAGTAAAGACATCAATAATTAACCAGTCAGAGCAGGGGCAGATCTACCAGTGGTGAAGTGCACCAGGGCCCTCCTTTAAGGGTGCGCAGTGCTGTGTTATTTGTTTGATTTTTTTTTTTATACATTTTTTTGCATTCAAGTTTCCTCAACCCATTTTCATTATCGATACATCCATTTCCACAAGCATTACCACCCACTCTATATCAAGAATCACTACAAAAATCAATTTTAATATTTTTAATTTTTAATCTACAAGAAAAAAAATAAAAATAAAAACACACACATCTTATAAATTTTCCTCCGTACCGATAGTTTGTAACAGGTTGGGATTTCAAAGGCCGGAAAGAGGATCAATTAATACATTTCTTATTACTTTTTCCTAACGCTCTTCCCTAAATTGCAGTGCAGGAACACATAAAGACACCTTCAGAACACTGACAAAACACAGTTTAAAAATAAATACCTTTTTCGCTATGTACTCTCATTGACACCCTTATAGCCAGAGAGGTCTGCTGTATTACATGGCCTATCAGCTATAAATGTTTAATGCACTGAAAATTTGTAATTTATTATCAAAGGCAGACCACATCTAAGGTTTAAACATGTGCACCTCTAAAAAGAGACACCATAAACTCAAGTAGTTTTTTTTATTATTTTTGAGGAGCATGTAAAACGGACTATACAATGTGCTAGCCATTTGTTTTCTAAAGTAAATAATTGCTGAGATATATAATATTGTTTGTTCTGCATTATTATGCAAATGCGTGCCTCCCAAATACCCATTAGCTGCTTTTAAGTAATAATTAGTGACATACTTTTTTTGCAAACACATAAACAAAAACAACCTACTCCCAGAATTATCATGCAGTTAGATTGCCTGCTTTACCCATATCAAGCACAATGAGCAGCAAATTGGCATACTGAGCAGAGCATTAGTATAATACGGCAACACAAACAATAATGAATATCTCAGGAATGGTTCACTGTAGAAAAAACGGTGCAATGCTTAGCCGTTTTTTATGAAGGAACAAACTTTTTGTTAGGGTGACAGTATCCCATTTATGAAAAAGATATCTAATCAATATAATGTATCTGTCAATGACATTTACAGAAAATAATTTCAATTAACTTTTGTCAAAGAAAGTAAATCTATTTCCAAGGCAGATTACTACTTCAGTGGCTTGTGATGAGGTCTTTTAGTATATAAAATTGTACATTTACGGGAACAGATACTTTAAAGACAAAATGGCCGCTGGAGCCGTCATGATTTTAGCCCTTTCTTAGGCCTAGATTGCATAACTTTATTGAAAAATCGTAACCAAAATGAATCTCCACTGAGAACTATAGAGATTTCTTTTAGGCAAACCATCCAACAAGGTGCAATTCTAAAATCAATTCAGTTTCCTAATTTGTATGGTAAAAAAAGACGGTTCTGCTCTTTCTTAATATTGTGTAAAAAAATGTGCATGTATTGATAATAAGTCCAGAACCCTAATCCTTTCTTGCTGGCGGAGCTCTCAAGCCACTAATAATCGTTAGCGGATATTCCTTTATATAATGACTGGTACTTTTTACTGGGTAAACTCTCTAGGGCCCCAGTTAAGTATCTTATTTATAATGTATTATTGTTAAGTATTCTTGTGAGAGAAGCAGCAGGTATCACTGTATAGAAGTTAAAGACCAAGGCCCTCATTCAATTACTATTTGTCCAATTGAATAGGCCTCTTAATAAGCACATAACATATTTTTTTTAAAGTAAATTTTAGTGAGTAAGCATCTATCTAAAAGCAAGGTTTTCACCAACTAAAAACTTCATTAAAAAAAATATGCTATGTGCTTATTTAGACCCCTATTCAATTGGCCAAATCGCAATTGAATGAGGCCCCAAGTGGACAGCGCATAAAAGGTTTGTTAAGACAAGCCTATCAGCAACATAAGGACAATTCATTTCTCTGTGTTTTGAAAAATGGCCAATATTGGGAGGATGTTATAGTAATTTGCACAGCTGAGGCCTTATGATATTTTGCTCAGATTTAGCAAGTAGTTTTAAACAAATTCCTGATTAAGAACAAGTTTTCAGGCAGCGGACCAGTGTAAAATCTATATAGTGAAAATGATTGTCTGCTAGATTTTTTGCAACAATGGGAGGCCATTTTGAAAAAGCTGATGTGACAAATATTATAGTGAAGCTGTTTCTAGTCTTTAACTAAGAAAAAGAGATGTTATTGCTGAAACTACCTACTAAGACCCTCATTCAATTGCGATTTGGCCAATTGAATGGGGCTCTAAACACATAGGGCCTCATTCAATTGTGATTTGGCCAATTGAATAGGGCTCTAAATAAGCACATAACATATTTTTTTAAAGAAGTTTTTAGTTAGTGAAGACCTTGCTTTTGGATAGTTGTTTACTAACTAAAAACTTCTTTAAAAAAGATATGTTATGTGCTTATTTAGAGCCCTGTTCAATTGGCCAAATTGCAATTGAATGAGGGCCATAGGGCCTCATTCAAATGTGATGTGGCCAATTGAATAGGGCTCTATATAAGCACAGAACATATTTTTTTTACAGAAGATTTTAATTAGCGAACTTCTACCCAAAAGCAAGGTCTTCACGAACTAAAAACTTCTGTAAAATAAATATGCTCTGTGCTTACATACAACCCTATTCAATTGGCTAAATCATATTTGAATGAGGCCCATAGCATTTTTTTTTTTTTAAATAAGTTTTTAGTTAGTGAAATCCTTGCTTTTGGATAGATGCGTACTAACTAAAAACTTATTTTAAAAAAATATGTTATGTGCTTATTTAGAGCCCTATTCAATTGGCAAAATTGCAATTGAATGAGGGCCTAAGTAGGCAGTAGAATCAAAATGGCAACCCTCTCATAAATCCGAATGATTGCAAGTTTGAAAGATGAAAACTATTAATTTAAACCACAAATCTGCATTATTTAATCTTACAGATGCATCTTATTAGTTTAAATCTACAGTATATTGGTTTAAAAAAAAAAAAATGTGTTACATTCTTACATAAATGTCCAGGACATTATTTTTCACTTTCGATAAGGCTAGGCAAATATTTACCGTAAATGGAGTCTGCCTTTACAGTGCAAAAGAGGTACAAGAGCGTAAAAGCATTATATTCACATTGAAACAAAGAGTCCACATTTAGGAATATACATATTTTTTGTTTGTTTTTTTCCTTACTACCTCTATACATAGCTATATATTTAACAAGTCAACTAAAACTGAGGTAACATTTCTATGCTAGCCCTAACCTGGAGTCAGAAATATCCTACACTTAAGTTAAAAAGTTTATCAGTTATCACCATATCTACATTATTGCACTAATATTGTGAACATTGAAGACGTCTAAGGCAAAAGGGGGAATTTGCTACTTAAGATTTCTATATCACTTGGTGTTGAATGTACAGCGTCTCACTCAAGAAGAAGATAGCACATGTAGGCCTCATTTCAGCCTGTAAATCCAAGCCCTAACATCAGGAAGAGACAAAAGGAGGTTGTGCTCTGACTGCTTATTTCCAAAAACGTAAACACATTTTAAAGAGTTGTTGTAGATGTGGATAATTACTTCTCTTCCTGGACATCTCTCCTCTGGTGTAAAAAAAAAGCACTGAGGGAGTAAGACTGAAGGTCGGCCATTTTAAATCTGATATGCAAGCAGTCTTTCCTCAGGAATTACGGCACTTCTGCTTTTGCTATTAACGCTGTAGCCCTTTGCACAAGTTTGTATTTTGCTGAGGCCTTGACAGGACGCCCTGAAAACACAGGAGTTTTTTGGGAGATGAACTTGTATAAAGTTAAGTATGGAAAGGGAGCTACTTCTGCTGATTATGTTTTCTGATATGGTCTTTTATGTGACACTGTCAGAGGTTCCTATTCTGATGTAACACTAACAGCCTGAGTGTCTCATTTTTAGTACTGGTAAAGGACAGGATATTTTTCTAAATGAAAACAGATAAAGGGACCCCACATCCTTCTGTAGTAATGACCTAACATGGATGTGACACTGACAGACAGGCTGACAGCCGCTGGGTTTGTCACACCGACAAACTGATGGATATATCTGTGAGACACTGACAAACCGACAATATAAATGAGACTCTCTGACCTGCCTGTGTGACACTTGGAGACACCATCTCCCTGTGCGACACCAGGACTGGGGAAGACAACCTCTACGTGAGACACTAACAGACTTAGGAATGCGTGATACAGACAGACTGAGGCCCTCTGCCTGTGTTCCAAAATGAGGGAAGCTAAATGACTGTGTCACGCGGACAGTATGAGGGAGGCCCTTTGATTGTGAGACACTGACGGACTAAGGAAGGCTCTCTCTGATGACAATGACAGAGGGAGACCCTTTCCATGTGTGACAAGGACAGGCTGGGAGACAGCCCACAAAAGACTGAGGTAACCCTCTTTAGTAGACTAATATAACCTACTAATAGTGCTACATTTGATCACATACCCTGATATTATAGTCCGCACCAAAGGTGGTCTAAAAGTGCCTGCTGGGCAGGAATGCCAGTACATTAACACCAGCCTAGTGGCGAAATGGGATGCCCAAGCAGTGAAAGGTTTATATGAAACAAACCTACATAGGGGGACTGGTACACAGAAGGCAAGGTATTGCCTGTGACACTACAAACTAACACAACTACACACATAGCTACATATGCTCTGCATAGGCAGTGTTTGGGTTGGGGGGAGATAATGGTTCCTGTCATATTAACCTCTTCACTCCCAGAGGAACCTGTAAAACAATGTAATAGTAACCTCCTTCCATATAAAAAATATGTAACGTAAGGGTTAAAATGAAACCCAAAACCTTTTAAGGAACTAATATAGGTGCTATAAACCAACTTTTGAAGTGCCTTATTGTCCTGTATGTGTATCTTTCTTGAATAGGTATATAGGGAAGGGGGTATCTGAGGTGTGCATGATTAGCCAAGCTAAGTTGGGGGCTTCAATGTAAACAGTTATCCCCTTTAAGTTGTGAAAATGCATAATGCAGGGCTAATTGGAGCTGATGGTTTTCAGCAAACTAAGTGCTATTTTGGGGTGTACAATTTAAAGGGGAGATATGGTGACCTTAGACTACATAGATCACAGAACTCATGTCTTATGTGATAAGAGGTCAGACAACATCAGTGTAAAAACATTAAATCGTAGAGATAATTTTCAAAGTGACCTTGAGGAAGCCATTTTACCAAACTATTCCTGCTGTACCAGTTACATTGTATGTACTGGCCTGAATACAATAGAAAATAATTATATCTAAGTTTTATAATTGTAGATACATGGAACAGCCTTTCAACAGAAGTGGCAAGGACAAACACAGTAAAGGATTTGAAGTAGGCCTGTGATATGTGTTAAGGCTATAATAAGAATTTATTAAGCCAAGATTTTTAAGTACATAGAAAGGGCAGACAAGTTTGGCCTTGTGGTTCTTATTTGTCATTTTTAGCATTTTCGAGCAAACGTCCCTCATCGACATGCCCTCTTATCACATAAGGTCTGAAAACTGTTAACTTAATAAAAATCCTGATTTAGCACCCTTATAAAATGTGAATGGCTGGATCAGTCTAGGGAGCTCTCCAGGGTTATGTGGCAGGTTCAGAGTTGCCATGGAAACTGTCTCGACCTATAAGGATCGCCTCACAATTGTCTAATCCAGGCAGAGTGTTCCATATGTAAGCTGTACATTGGCCAATAAAAAGCTTTTAATATCACTATAGGAAACCCTTGTCTCTCACCAAGAGAGAAAGATAGACTTTGTGTTGTAAACAATAAATTAACTGAGAGTACTGATTGGTTAAAACGTTAACAACCAATCAGAAATGAGTAATAAATATGATATGGACATACTGCATCCTCTTGTCTTAGCAAATGTATAACATTTAAAATAAAAACTTAAATTATACGTATGTAAGGATTGTGATACGTGACATTTTATCTTATAGGGGAATCACTTTCCCCCATCTTATTCTTTACAGTAAGATAAAACCCTGTACAGCCTTTAAATAAACTGATCGCGCTGCATTACAAGCCCTTGTTAGTCTGGGGTTTTGTATAGGAGGAGGGGGACTCTGCTATAATTAACCTGTGCAGTAATGTATTGTATAGTTTGGCTAGAGAGATATTGAGACAATGTGGACTACTTGCTGAACGGTTTGGCTGGGCAGTAGTTGGGGAGAAGCCCTGCACTCTGCCTGTGCTGTTTTATTCTAAGTACTTGAGTACTACAAGGTTTGGCTGAGCAGAGTGTGTAATGGGAGTTTTGCACTATTTCCCATTCTGTTCCTGTTTGGTGCGTCAGTCTATTTGAAGTGTGGCACTTCTGTAGCCCGTCTCAGCCTACAGCTTTCTGCATGGCTTTAAGGTGTTTGATCCTTCAGTTCCAAGGCAGAAAGGGGAGAAAACTGCAACAATAAACTAATACTAGAGTTCTCCTATGGAGGTCTGATCAAACAGCTCCATGATCCTCCTAAAACTGGAATAAAAGTCCATTCCTTTCACCCCACTACACCATTTTTTTTTTGCTTATAGGCTCCAGACCATGTTCTCCCCAAGCACTTAAGTCCTGAATAAGAGATGCACTTCTGTGGGGTTAGTTATATCACTTCCTAAAGAAGCAGCAACCATGTGAGTACCAGTCTATACACAGATCTCAATTGCAGTGGCTAGCAACATCTGAGCTTTGCTCTTGTCCTGCCGTCCATCCGTCCTTCCTGCACCAGAAGATGGTGGGCCTGCTTCTTGCAGTGAGTGAGGGGCACGTGGTGATGAGCCTCCTTCAGTAAGAATTGTTCTCTTCAACGGAGTGGGGTTTTCATGGCGCTGTGGCACGGATGATAGTTTATCTCCTGTTTGCTTGCGCGAGCGGTAGGAAGGTCTACGTCTTGCTTCAGAAAGCAGGTCATACTTGATGTAGAAGAAGACTTCCTTGACGGGGCTCCTTTTTTCTGACTCCAAAGCTAGGAGACGTTGGAACATACGGAGAGCATTGTCAGAAAACCGACGCCACTGTGAGGGAAGCCCAGGTAGGCGTCCTTTCTGCCAATGTACAAACTCCTCAAAGAAAGCATCCCCAGGTGATGCAGACTCCCAAGGAAAGTTTCCAGTGAGTACACAAAAGATGAGCACCCCAAACGCCCAGACATCCAAACTAGTTTCTACAGGGAAGCCTTCTGAGCGTCCAGCCTGACACACCTCAGGTGCAGTGTAAGGGATGGTGCCACTCACTCTCTTCACACGGCAGCCCACCTTACGTGTCATACCAAAGTCTGCGAGTTTCACTCGCCGGCACTCGCGGTCAAAGAGAAGGACATTCTCAGGTTTTATATCACGGTGAACCAAGCTCTTGCTGTGCATGAAGTCTAAAGCCAGACCAAGCTGCTGAACACAACGTTTCACCATGTCCTCTGGAAGACCCACCTGTATACAAGAGAAATACGACAATTAACTTAGATTTACCTAGAGCAAGAAAACAAAAGGTCTCATATACAAACTGCAAAATCAACAAAATGAAAGCAAAATTAAATGAATACACCAATTCATATCAACACATAGTCGACCAAGGCCCCCATGCTAATCGAGTGGTGCAATTTGTGGTATACCCGTAAATCATCTATGGGAGATTTTCCCTACGTTTCATGTTTATGTTAGTCATTTCACTTGCGATATCACTGCATTCAAACCAATTTTTAGAAAAGGCTCTAGGAACCGAGAGAAGATGAAAACGTTGTGATTATTATAATGAGTGACTGCGGCAAGAAATCATTATATTTCTAAATGTTTTATTTATTTATTTATATTAATTTTAACTAAATATTTGTGACAATGGTATTTAAATATTTTGTATATATATATATATATATATATATATATATATACACATATATATAAAATAAATAGTACATCTGTGTTCACATTTGAATGTCTAAAGCAAGTTAAAAAACCTGCTTCTGAGCTGGGACATGCAAATGTGCCCACAAATGCCTCGCTCTTCAATCCATAGCCATTTTCAAACATGGCTTCCTTTAAGCAAAAGCCTGCTGTATTACACATCTTTAATGCAAAGCCAAGGTTGGATTTTACACAAGCTGAGAATCCTATCCATGTACAACTGTTTCAAGCTTACTGGCTATCATCAGCATGGAGCGGGATCTCAGCTTGTGTTGTGGATCTTATGAGTAGATAGTTCACCACAACAATCAATTAATATATGGTGGGCAAAAGAGCGATAGAAGCCCTCCACCATATAGTAAATAAATAGTACATATATATAATAGTGTTTATTTTGTGTGTATATATAATATTGTATGTATATAGACAATGCATTAAAGCATTTGTTCCTTGTCCATGTGGTTTCCTGAAATGTATTAACCCTTTGAGTACTGGATTGTGTGTTTCCCTTGATGTTGTATAATGAAACAGATATAATAATACAATATCATATTTTATATAACACATATGTTTATATTATACTGTTAAGTAACAAATAATGTCATCATTTTTTTTTTTTTGGTGCTCTACTGTCTTTTTAACTGCTGCTACAGCACTCCGCAATGGTTTTAAAACTATTTGCAAGTGATCTTTGGAACCTGTAATATTTTCTTCAGTTTTTTGCAGTTACAGCGCTGCCCTATTTTATCTGTAAATTCTTATTAGCATAGGGTTTTGGTGTAAAAGTCTAATGGAGTTACTCATAATCTTTTGTCAGTGCAAAGCCCAATAGAACAGTTTGCCCCATTTTGTGGCTCTGGCTTGCTGCTGTCACTCATAGCAGTTCTCTCGTCCATACATACATCCATACAAAGTAAATGTAAAATACAACAAACATACAAACTGATATAAAACCCACAAAATCAAGACACACAGACCTAATTCTGCTGGAACAAAGCCATATCAATCTTGCAATCAGCACATATACAGATAAACAACTGAACAGATAAACAGTTAAGCACGGCCAACATCAATTATATTCAGCCAGAATGACATATATACACATGCATCCAAACCAAGTAATACACACACACACACACACACTGAGCTGAAGGAACTCAATGCCAACCACATGCTCACAAGCCCATCCAACTCAGAGCCAGTAAATAATACACAATTGTACAGCTAAACCAACACAGAAACAACTATATATACTCACCATATCCATCCAAACCAGTACAGAGACAACTACATTCACCATATCCAGCAAAGCCAACCACACTCTATATATCCAACCAAACCAACAAGATCCAACTATACTTACTATAGCCTGCCAAACCAACCATGCTCTATACATCCTGCCAAACCAACATAGAGTGAAGCACAATCACCTTATCACACCAAAGCAACAGAAAGCCAGCTACACTCTATATATCCAGTCAAAAACAATACAGAGACAATCACATTCATCATATCCAATCGAACCAACACAGAGCCCATCACACTCACCATATTGAGCAAAACCAACACAGAACCAACCACACTCACAAAGCCAATTTTGCCAATCACAGCACTAACTAGGCCTAAACACCTCCAGTTAGTACAATTTACACATAACTAACCTATCAAGAATTGTTTAAAATGCTAATAATGAGCCAAATGCTTGTTCCAATATTTCTAAACAAATCTAGACATGTCCGAATCTCTAGCATACAATCATGCACAGAGACAACTTTATAATAAGCAGAAACCAATCAACAAAAAATAGATAAAAGTACATAAGTTATTTTGAAAGAAAATGTTACAGAGTGGCTAACCACCAAGATTTAGAGCAATATCCACAAAGATCACAGTAATACCCAGTCAGCTGGGACTACATCAGTTGAGTTATTACCTGAGGGGGGATGATATCAAACAGGTCCCCTGCAGGGGCATACTCCTGAGCAAATACATAGCACTCCTCTGTCTGGAATAGGACGTGGAACGCTCTTATTATGAAGGGACTGCAGGACAGGGCGCTCGTTACACTGAACTCTCGCAGGAAACTCTTTAGCTTGGTCTTGTTCTTGTTCACGAACTTCAGTGCCATTTTGTTGCCTGTTTAGGAAAATGAGACACAACTGAGGTAAATATCAGGAAGCTACAAGGATCTTCTCATAAAGAAATCTCCTCATAATCACTTGTGCCTTTTCCATATGTTATGTCAGACCTCCTCATTGTTGTTTAGCTAATACTGCATGTATCATGGGGGATTCTAGCTTGGACTGCCCCTGAGCACCTGCCTAGTCTACCTAATGGTAAATCTTACCAGCAGAAAAGCTATTCTAACCTCTTAACACCCACCTTCAAAACTCTTTCTGTTCTATCCTCTTTATATTCTCACATTCCTTTCTTCTCTCTCTTCCTCTACATGTTCCATTTCCCCCTTTGTCTCTCTCATATTCTTTGTTTTCACTCTTGCTCTCATTTTCACTGTTTTCCACTCCTTCTGATCACCATTTGCTTGTCTTTCTTGTCCCTATTCCATTACTTTTTCCTCCTCTCTTTCTCTCCCCTCTCATCTGTTTCCCCAGATTCTTTGTCTTTCCCCTTTATCACTACTTCACACTCTCACCCTACAATGTTTTTTTTTTAAAGTGGCCTTCTGCAGCAGAACAGTTACTCCCGGCCCTGTTCTCATACTTGCTGTCTTCTTCCAGATTCCTTTGTACCCTCCCAAACAACCTCCACCTTTCATATCTCCACATTACCTGTGCTCTTGTGGGACACCAGCTCCACCCTGCCATAGGTGCCCTTGCCCAGCTCCCTGATGAGCTCATAGTGTTTCTGCACCTCGCCACCAGAGAGGCTGCGGATAGCCAGTGCCTGCATGTCCTCTGTGATCACTGGTACCCCACAGCAACCCAACTTCCGTGCTGGCTCCTGCTCCACAGACCCTGCACTCATGCTCCCACTGTGGGTGAAAGAATGAACAGAGTTCATATTATGTCAGAGGGTCACAGACATAGTATGTAACAGAGGTTCTGGCAGTGAAATGGTTAAAATTACATCCATTATTAAACAAACATTTTCTAATTAAATAAACAAACAGCCAAACAGCTACTGATAAACTGTCAACAATAAAGAACCCTTAAAGGACTGCCCTAACAGGAGGAGCTATTTGTTTTAACTGTACATTGGTCTTTTATAAAATCTCTCCTTAATCATGTATAATGGAAATATTAAATATCAAATTACATTTCAGAGATTAAATATAAGTCTTCAGTTGAGCTTTTTGTCTTCACCCTGATAATATTACCAAAGGCGAAAGAGGGGGTCTGAGAGGCAGGTCTAAAGGTTTTGGCCAAAACCACAGGGGAATGCACTCCGTAAAACACAGTGGTAGAGTCACTGCCATTGTAGCGGTTGCAAAGTACCGGGACCCACAAGCGGGTAGAGGCTCCCTGCTACTAGCGCGGTGTAAAGGCGGATTCTTAGTTGATTAACGGATGTGGCAAGAAGATTATTTTTTATAGAAAGATGATCTGATCACCTTTGCAGAGATCTGACTGCTCTCATATATTGTGTTCTTTTTTAGTGACTCCTATAGGTGTATTCCTTGTATAAAGAAATTCCAAGGGATGCCCAAATAATTCTGCACAATCACTAGCTCCAAGCATTCTTTATGGGATGGTATATGCTCAGGTTTAAGCTTATTTGTTCCATTAAACAGAGACATTTCCTGTAACAGATCGGTTTGAGCCTATCCCGAAGGACAGACTAGCCTGAAATGCCCTGCAAGTGAAACAGAATGCTGTTATATGAAGCTAAACAAAAAAACTAAGTCAGAGGCGCTCATTAGAGAACGAACCAACCTTAATAGGTTAGTTCTATGGCCATGATTAGCCATAATTTGCATAAACAAACTTAGTCTTTTTGTTTATGCAAATTAACCTTAGGGTTTAGTCTCCGTAAGGGTAATAGGGGACTCCAGACATGGACCCCTTGCTCACTGTGCCTTAGGGAGTTCAGCTGCACCTCACTGACGAGGCCCATAAAGGCCGAAACGCGTCTGGGGTTTGCTGTTTCTCCTGTTCAGGGTAGAATTGCCTGGTATTTCGGGGCTGGGTCACTCTTTTGAGTGGGACCAGACTGATATACTACAGGATATTTCTCCCTGTGAAGGGCACAAGTGAGCTAAAAGAGGTTGCTCTCAGAGTGGCTTATCGTGGCTATAGAACTAACCTATTAAGGTTGGTTCGTTCTCGGGTTGAGCACCTCTGACTTAGTTTTTTTTTTGTTTTACATTTTTATATTTCACCAGACAGCAGAACAAGGAAAGGGTAACTAAGTCTGAGCTTAACTTTTGAGATAAGTATTAAATAAATTTTCTCTGTCGTTTTTCACATTATGGGCTTTGCTACTATAGGTAATTGAAATTAGTTTACAAGTCAATTCCTGTTGGGAAAGCTACACAAATATGCAACTTAAACAAGCTAATGGCAGTCAGTAGTAAAGAATAATTGCATTTAATAATGCATTTAAAATTCAAATATTTAAAGGCTGCTTTCATTTTACTTTCTAAAAATGTTGACCACTGTCAAGTTTAATTATTCAAACACCATACAGAAAATATATGACAAGGGTATGATTTTTTTCCATACAGATATTAAATACAGGATCATTTTCTGATGCAAGCTCTAAGAACGGAAATTAACTCTTTAGTAGAATTGGCTGTTTGTGTTTCCTTGTGTTGTGGGAGAGATTCAGTCTGCTCTGATGTCATTGTGTTGTGGCATGTACAGAGTTAATGTTCACTGTGTCCCTGGTGCCCCTGTCATGTACAGACTCAAAGTACAGTCAGTCCTCTTGTCGCTGTGTCACCCTGCGGTGGCTGCAAAAAGCAGATTGAATTGCTGCACCTTCCTGCCTCATTGTCTGGAAAGTCTCAGGTTCCAGAACACAATCTACTCTTCTTACCTGAGAATACACTGAATATATCCCTAACAGAGTCTGCACACACACAGCACAAACACACAACAGAGACTGTACACACAAACAACACAACCCCAGGACAGAGACTGTACATACACAGCACAGACACAGGAAAGAGACTGCACACACACAGCATAAACACACAACAGAGACTGTACACACAAACAACACTACCCCAGGACAGAGACTGTACATACACAGCACAGACACAGGAAAGAGACTGCACACACACAGCATAAACACACAACAGAGACTGTACACACAAACAACACAACCCCAGGACAGAGACTGTACATACACAGCACAGACACAGGAAAGTGACTGCACACACACAGCATAAACACACAACAGAGGCTGTACACACAAACAACATAACCACAGGACATAGGCTGTACATACACAGCACAGACACACAACAGAGACTGTACACACAAACAACATAACCACAGGACATAGGCTGTACATACACAGCACAGACACACAACAGAGACTGTACACACAAACAACACAACCCCAGGACAGAGACTGTACACACAAACAACACTACCCCAGGACAGAGACTGTACATACACAGCACAGACACAGGAAAGTGACTGCACACACACAGCATAAACACACAACAGAGATTGTACACACAAACAACATAACCACAGGACATAGGCTGTACATACACAGAACAGACACAGGAAAGAGACTGCACACACACAGCACAAACACACAACAGAGACTGTACACACAAACAACATAACCACAGGACATAGGCTGTACATACACAGCACAGACACACAACAGAGACTGTACACACAAACAACATAACCACAGGACATAGGCTGTACATACACAGCACAGACACACAACAGAGACTGTACACACAAACAACACAACCCCAGGACAGAGACTGTACATACACAGCACAGACACAGGAAAGTGACTGCACACACACAGCATAAACACACAACAGAGACTGTACACACAAACAACATAACCACAGGACATAGGCTGTACATACACAGCACAGACACAGGAAAGTGACTGCACACACACAGCATAAACACACAACAGAGATTGTACACACAAACAACACAACCCCAGGACAGAGACTGTACATACACAGCACAGACACAGGAAAGTGACTGCACACACACAGCATAAACACACAACAGAGACTGTACACACAAACAACACTACCCCAGGACAGAGACTGTACATACACAGCACAGACACAGGAAAGTGACTGCACACACACAGCATAAACACACAACAGAGATTGTACACACAAACAACACAACCACAGGACAGAGACTGTACATACACAGCACAGACACAGGAAAGAGACAGCACACACACAGCATAAACACACAACAGAGGCTGTACACACAAACAACACAACCACAGGACATAGGCTGTACATACACAGCACAGACACAGGAAAGTGACTGCACATACACAGCATAAACACACAACAGAGATTGTACACACAAACAACACAACCCCAGGACAGAGACTGTACATACACAGCACAAAATACAGGAAAGAGACTACACGCACACAGCATAAACACACAACAGAGGCTGTACACACAAACACAGGACAGAGACTGCGCACACAGAGTGCAAACACAGGACAGGGACTGCACACACAGCACAAACACACGACAGAAACTGCGCACACACAGTGCAAACAAAGGACAGGGACTGGACACAGCACAAACACACCACAGAGACTGCACACACAGCACAAACACACAACAGAGGCAGCACACACAGCACAAACACAGGACAGAGACTGCACAAACAGCATAATCACACAACAGAGACAGCACACACAGCACAAACACAGGACAGGGACTGGACACATAGCATAAACACAGGGCAGGGACTGGACACACAGCACAAACACACCACAGAGACTGCACACACAGCACAAACACACCACAGAGACTGCACACACACAGTGCAAACAAAGGACAGAGATTGCACACACAGCACAAACACACGACAGAAACTGCGCACACACAGTGCAAACACAGGACAGGGACTGGACACAGCACAAACACACCACAGAGACTGCACACACAGCACAAACACACCACAGAGACTGCACACACACAGTGCAAGCAAAGGACAGAGATTGCACACACAGCACAAACACACGACAGAAACTGCGCACACACAGTGCAAACACAGGACAGGGACTGGACACAGCACAAACACACCACAGAGACTGCACACACAGCACAAACACACAACAGAGGCAGCACACACAGCACAAACACAGGACAGAGACTGCACAAACAGCATAATCACACAACAGAGACAGCACACACAGCACAAACACAGGACAGGGACTGGACACACAGCACAAACACACCACAGAGACTGCACACACAGCACAAACACACAACAGAGGCAGCACACACAGCACAAACACAGGACAGAGACAGCACACACAGCACAAACACAGGACAGAGACTGCACAAACAGCATAATCACACAACAGAGACTGCCACACACAGTACAAACACAGGGCAGAGACTGCACACATAGCATAAACACAGGACAGAGACTGCATGCACACAGCACACACAACAGAGACAGCACACACAACCCAAACCCAGGACAGATTTAGCAATATATTCCTATTTTGCCTCACACTAGACATAACATCATAAATGCTACTGAATATAATGTGGACTTTTTATTCAAACTGTATGGTTTAAGTCCAGACTGACATTGACCTAACTGTATAATAAGGCTGTAAGATTGTATAACACTGTATGATTCAATAGTAATGTTGTAGCAACGGAAATGTTTGTATGTGCGCTGTATATGATAGAACTGTGAATTGTACCATCATTTTGTACAACTGAATAACAATGGTGTACGACAATATAATAAGTTGTCTAATAATGTTCTAAAGCAGAGTAAAATAACTGTATAACAATACTGTATACCTGTATAATAATGCTATAGAGCTGTATAGTAACCCAATTCTGCAGCTGTGTGATATATGTATATACATATATCAATTAGTTTATAAACTTGCATAGATAGATAGATCGAGAAGTGCATATACAGATACAATCTATACGTAAAGCATATACAAATAATGTTCACAATTGCCTGTGTACACATATCAAATGCATGTACTGGACACAATACAGATATGTATATCCACATACTTCTGCTAATTATCTTACTCGGAGGCATACAAATTAACAATATGTATACTCTATTAGAGACGTGTGCCCTATACCTTAATATATAGACAACTGCCTAGACAACTGCAGATATATCCAATATATATATATATATTATATATATATATATATAATTGTAGTTATATGGTCAATTATATCCAAAGCACATTGTAGTTCTCTCCCACCTCAACCATCCCCTATTCCCTGACCCCCCCATTTCATCTCCCACCCATCATAAACTGACCCATCAGCAGCTCAGGGAGAACCTTCATATGAACACTGGACAGGTATACATCCCTTGTACTTACACAGCCTCTGTATGTGTACTGCTCCTGTACAGACACACCTCAGCACACACCCAGCAGCAGACAGCCCCAGCTCACACACCTGCACTGAGCTCACCCAAGCCTTCCCAGGGGCAGCTTTCCAGTGACAGCTGAATAAACCTCTCAGGATAACATTACATCTGAAGAACAGATCTGCAAGCTCTCAGCCAGTAGCTTCGCTACACACAATTATCAGAGAAAGAACCGTCCTGTGTGTGTAATAAGAGAGAACTCGGATTCACAGTGTGCCAGGATACACACACAGACAATGTCTATCTATCTATCTATCTATCTATCTATCTATCTATCTATCTATCTACACTCACACTTATACATCTACAGTCACATCTATATGTACAAACACATATACACACATCTATATACTCACACATCTATGTTTACACACACTAATACACACATTTACATCTATACTAGTAACTTGCCCGTCATAAATGTCATATATGTTATGTTTAATTGTCTGTGCTGTCTCTGTGTGCACTCTCCCTCTCTCTATGAGCTTACTCCCTCTGTGCCCTCTGTCTCTCTCTTTCTCCACCTCCCTCCCCTTGTCTCCCCTCCCTTTACCTCTCTGCCTGCTTCCCGTTCTCTCTTCCCCACTCCTCTTCTCCCCATACCCCCTCTCTTCCCCCTTCCTCTCTTCTTTCCCCTCTTTATGCACCCTCCCTTCCCTCCTCTCTCTCTTCCTCCCCCCTCTTCTCCCCTCCCGCGCTTCTCTCCTCCTCCTCTTCTCCCCTCACGCTCCCTCCACCCTCTTCCCCCCCTCCTCCTCTTCTTCCCATGCTCCCTCTCATCCATCCCTCTCTTCTTTCCCTCCCTCTCTTCTCTCCCCCTCTCTTCTTTCCTTCCCTCTCTTCTCTCCTCACTCTCTTCTCCCCTCCTCCCCTCTTTCTCTTCTCCCCTCACCCTCTCTCCCCCTCTTCCTCCCCTCCTCCCCTTCCTACACCCTCTCTTCCCCCCCCCTCTCTTCCTCCCCTCCATCCTTTCAACTGCTGTAGCACAGCTCTGCTGCGCATGCGCAATAGTGCAGCTCTCCGCGCAAGAGCATAGTCTGTGCAACTGCGCATGGGCAGCCGTGCCGCATATGTGCAGAGTGGCAGGATCCCCCCCATAGTGGCAGACAGTAGCTGTGAGTAACGCCTCTACAGTGGGCACCGCGCAGGCGTTACTCAAGCTGCAAACTATTATAGGGATACTCACAACTTCTATATCTACACACTCATACACACATTTATCTCTATATACTCACACATGGCAGATGAAATTTAATACGAATAAATGTAAAGTTATGGATTTGGGAATGAAAAATAGCCATGAAATGTATAATCTTAATGGAGCAAATCTTGGTGTATCAAATATTGAAAGGGATTTGGGAGTGTTTGTGGACAACCACCTAGGTAACAGCGCTCAAAGCCAAGCAGCGGCTGCAAAGGCAAATAAAATATTAGCATGTATTGAGAAAGGTATAGAAGCAAGGGAAGCAAATATAAGTACAATTTTGGGCACCACTTCATTAAAAGGACATTTTAGAGCTAGAAAATGTACAGAGGAGGGCAACAAAACTAATAAGGGCAATGGAGGGGCTAAGTTATGAAGAAAGACTAACCAAATTTAACGTATTTTCTCTAGAAAAAAGGCGCCTAAGAGTGGATATGATTACCTTATATAAATACATCCAGGGTCAATACAAGGCTTTGTCAGGGAAGCTTTTTGTGTCAAGTGGTTTTCAGCTCTGAAGGTTTGAGATTCCTCCTTAAAAAAAGAAAAGTTTTTTTTTTCACACTAAGGGTGGTTAAATTGTAGAATCCTCTACCAAAGGAGGTTGTGACAGCGGGTTTGATAAATAACATTAAAAAGGGACTTGATATATGTTTAAATAAAAAGGACATTCCCGGATATCCTGGATAACTAGAGGAGTATTGATCCAGGGGGGGAATTTAATTGCCAGTATCTGGGGTCAGGAAGGTTAGGATGGAATCCCCCTGAGCCCCACCAAAAACAGCCTCTAAGGGCTGTCACAACCATATGGACATTGGGATTTGTGGTTTGTTACTGTTTATTTTGGTTTAATGTAGAAATGTAACTTCTGTAATTATTGCATTATGCAAAATGGTTGACATGTTGTTAGTTTTTCTATTTTGTTACTTCCCATGACAGTCTTAATGCATAGGACCCCCACCCAGACAGAGCTATTGTTCAACCCTGTTGTGTCAGATCCTGCCATAGGAAACAGAATAAGCATGACATTAGCTAATTAACTCTTGTGGTGTCCATAATCCTGTCGGAAAGCTGATAAGCCAGTATCACAAAACTCTCTGGCACCTATGGAGTAGGGGAGACAGGAAGTCTCAAAATCCTTGGACCTAATCTTGTCTTATGTGGTGATCATTATGTTATGTCAAAGGTGGTATATTCTGATTGGTTAAAGCAATTGTTCTTTGATGTTTTGCCTGTGGAAATGATATAAAAAGAGGTGAACTGTCCATTAAAGTTATGCTTAGTTTGGCTGTACATAACAATAGTTTGCTGTCATTGTTGAGAGAAAGTTTTTTTTTATTTTATTGAACTGAATCACTTGCTGGTATCCTGAAACTGCTTCTAGGTCCTATCTTAAAGGGATCTTCACCTGCTCCTGTGTTCCTGACATGGAGAAAAAAGCTAAGCGCTGGGATTTCCAACCCATCACAGTCCGAAGGGTTGTCATGTAAGCTGGAAGCAGGAAGGTTTTGGGGTGCACGCAGTCCCCTCATCCCTGGGTCGTGACACATATTACAAAAGAACAGAGGAGATCTAAAAAGGCTAAATGGCTTGATGGACTAAAAGCCCTTTTCAACCTCAATTACTATGTAACTAAGTAACACTTATATCTATACACTCTCATACACACATTTATATCTATGTACTCGCATATATATATATCTACAAACACAAATTTATATCTACATACACTAGTATCTATATCTGCACACATTTATACACACACACACTTTAATCTATATACTCACACATTACATAGTTACATAGTTACAAAGTATTTAAGGTTGAAAAAGACTTTCAGTCCATCAAGTTCAACCTTTTAAGAACTCCTCTGATCTGCAATATGCGGATTAACTATTAATTCATTAGTTGTTAATTAATTATTAATCAATTATTTAATGTTTTTTGTTTTTTTTTATTATTAATTAGTCCAGAGGAAGGCAAATAGGAAAAAAAAATAAAAAATCTATATCTACACACACTCATACACACATTTATATCGATATACTCACAAATCTGTGTCTACACACATTTATATCTACATAAACTCATATCTATACACATTCATACACACATTTATATCTATATACTCAAACATCAATATCTACACACACGCATACACACATTTATATACTTGCACATCTATGTCTACACACACGCATACACACATTTATATATTTGCACATCTATGTCTACACACACTCATACACACATCTATCTCTATATACTCACATTTTATTATCTACACACACATTTATACATATCTATGTACTCACAGATCTGTATACACATTTATATATTTATACAGAAACATCTATATCTACACACACTGATACACACATGTATATCTATATACACACATATGTATATCTGTAAACACTCATATACACAGTTATATCTGTCCAAAGACACTCCACTGAATGTGTACGCAGGCACATGCCAGCCATTGGAAGTTCACTGCTTTTCCTTTCTTTGTTAGGAATCATTGGGGAACAAAGCAGACTGTGACTGGGGATTCGGTGCCTCTGATCTTTCAAGATGTGACACATTGATTCTACTGTAGATGGAGGGGCAGCACAGAAGGGGTTAATGTATTTATTGCTTTTGTTATAAGGAAAATGAAGCAGGAATAAATGCCTGAAAAAACACAAATTAAAATATTACGGCACATCTCATCTTATGAGCTGGCCATAGGAACAAGTCTATAAAATCACTTGCTTTGTAAAACCATACAGTAAGTCACTGTTTTGTGTGTCTTTAATACTATAAAAGGCATAACTGCAGACCATGAACACAAAGCAATACATTTGTAGAGCTATATGTATATACGTATTAATACATGAGAACAATGCATATACATATGTATATATCATCTCTCTCACATATAGATAGATAGATAGATAGATAGATAGATAGATAGATAGATAGATAGATGCAAATATAGACAAAATCAAGTTTCTACAGTGAAGATTCCTGAAAGAAACTTAAGATAAATTCACACTTCTATATCTGAGTGAACTCATATTGTATATGTACTTGCACATAATAGCCCTGTACAGTAGACTGAGTGGCACTTTCAGACACTCAGTGCCATACTGCTCTCATACACACAATACCAAACATCATGTCTACTCACATACATACAATCCTATACAACATGTCTGTTTCTATACACACAATACCATACAGTATGTTTTCTCCCATATATGCAATGCCATACAGTATGTCTGTTCCCGTGCACACAATGCCATGCATTGTGTCTGCTCATATACACAATGCCAAACAATATGTCTGCTCCCATACACAATGCCAAACAATATGTCTGCTCCCATACCACAATACCACAGGACATGTCTACTCCCATACACACAATACCATATAGTATGTCTGCCTCCAAACATACAATTCTCAACTGCATGTCTGCTCAAATACACACAATGCCATGTACTATGGCTGATCCCATACATACAATTTCATACAGTATGTCCCCTCCCATACACACAACATACAATATGTCTGCTCACATCTACAAAATTACATGTAGTATGTCTGCTCACATGCATGCAATGTCATGTAGTATGTCTTCTCATAAGCACACAATGTCATGTAGTATGTCTGCTCACATCTGCACAATGTCATGTCATGTAGTATATTTGCTCACATGCACACAATATCATGTAGTATGTCTGCTCCACTACGCACAATGCCATACAGTATTTCTGCTCCCAATACACAATGTTCCCATACATACAATACTGTATTCCTGCTCCTATACACACAATACCACAAATACCATACACACAATCATATACAGTATGTCTACTCCCTAACACACAATCATACACAGTATGTCTGCTCCCATACACACAATACCATATAGTATGTTTGCCTCCATACATATGATTCTCAACAGCATGTCTGCTCAAATACACACAATGCCATGTACTATGGCTGATCCCATACATACAATTTCATACAGAATGTCCGCTCCTTACACACAACATACAATATGTCTGCTCACATCTATACAATGTCATGTAGTATGGCTGATCACACGCATGCAATAGCATGTAGTAGTAGGTCTTCTCATATGCAAACAATATAATTTAGTATGTCTGCTCACATCTACACAATGTCATGTTGTATGTCTTCTCATATGCACACAATGTCATGTAGTATGTCTTCTCATATGCACACAATGTCATGTAGTATGTCTTCTCATATGCACACAATGTCATGTAGTATGTCTGCTCACATCTACATAATGGCATGTAGTATGTCTGCTCCAGTACACACAATGCCATACAGTATTTCTGCTCCCAATACACAATGTCCCCATACATACAATACTGTAATACACACAATGCACATTGGTGCAGAGTAGGACAGTCCTGTAGGAGTCATCCATTCACACAGAGGGCCCCTGTATGCTCAGCCATCCTCTGTAGGTGTCAGGGAGTTATGTTCTGCATTAATGGGATATACACTGTGAAATATGCAAATACACAAACAGTGATTTTCCAGGATATGGGGCCTGGTTGATGTAATGTGATGCTTTGCAATGTAAGGAGGAGAATGATGCAATGATCTGCAGCCTGTCTGGGAAGTGTAGCTGTTAATAGACTTGATGTACTGCAGGGGATGAATGGTATTAACCCTTTGGCTAATACAATTTATGACCTGCATTTCAGGTGGGAATTGGTTTATTTTGAACACCTGCAAAGTGCTCACAGTAAAGGAGAATGATGTGATGCTCTGCAGGAAATATAAGGTAATACAGTAATGTCAATGAGTAAAAGGAGCAATGGCTTGCAGGTTTCAGAAACAAATACTACTGTAGAATGTTATGTACATCCCATTGGGGAGAAGGGGTTAATAGAACAATACTATGACAGAGGGATAATTACTTTCAATTGTTATAAGGGTTAAGGTTGCAATGCTCTGCAAGATTGTTACCATTGGAAATATATTATTGTTGCAGTGTCCTGCAGATCAGTGTCAGCGAAAGGGTTAATTGATCTCCTGCCTCCCTGTAGCTTCTTGGCCTTGTATGATAAATGGTGAGATTATAGCTATGCTTTGTAGGGAAAGGGTTAATGCTGCATCGTTGTGAGATGGCAATGGATAGCAGCTATACAATTGGAAGGGATGGGGTTAATGGATAACACCTATTCTGATCCTGATCAGTAGCAGAGGAGGGGTTAATGGGTACCCACAAAGAAGAGTTGGGGTTACAGTGTAGTCAATGTGTAAGAAGTTGGCAGGCAATAGGTTAATAAACAGCCACTATGCGGATATATGACAATGAAAGGGTTAACAAAAAAGAGTTGTGTGGGTTAGTGTCAGGAAAGGGTTAATGGTAACCACTATGCACAGCAAAGGGTTAATGCTAAGCAGGGATGTGTAGCCACTATGTAGGTCATTGGCAAAAGGGGATTAATGGATACCCAAAGTGCAGGTCATTGGCAGGGAAGAAGTTAATGCAGAAAGGGTTAATGTCTTACCTGTCCTCGATGGTGTTCAGATCCCCCTCTGTCTCATTCCGGGGGTCTCTCTGTGCCACCCCTAACACATCACCCTGCACTGTGCTGGCCTCCCCTCCATGGGCAGCTCAATGTCCAGCCCCTGCCTGCAGTCTGCTGAGCACCTGCACCCAGGGATGTCTATCTGTACCCAGAGATGTCTATCTGTACCCAGAGATGTCTATCTGTACCCAGGGATGTCTATCTGCACCCAGGGATGTCTATCTGTACCCAGGGATGTCTATCTGTACCCAGTACCCAGGGATGTCTATCTGTACCCAGGGATGTCTATCTACACCCAGGGATGTCTATCTGTACCCAGGGATGTCTATCTGCATCTAAGGATGTCTGTCTATGTGTATGTAGGGATGTCTATCTGCACCCTATGTCTCCTCTCTCTTTGCACCCTGCTTGTCCCTGTGTCTCCAGTCTCTCCCTGCACACAGTGTCTCTTTCCCTCTGTGTGTCCTCTCTCCTTTCCTCCCTCCTCCCTGGTTCCCTCCCTCTCTATCCTCTCTTACTCTCCCATTCTCTCCTCTCCCTCTGTTTATCCTCCCTGGCTGCCCCCCCCCCCCCCCCCCTCTTATCTCTCAGTTTTTCTGATATCCCTCCTTCTTCTCTGTTTATATCTTCCCTGCTCTCTCTTTCTCTCTGTCCTTTCACAACCCTTTGTTTATCATCTCCCCATTATGTACCATTTTTCTAATTAATTCATGTCTTTTTCTTTATATATTTCTTTTGCTTATATTTTCAAATCTCTACCTGCTGTCACTCAATTGTATATCTATCTGTCCCCTTTGTCTAAACATTAATTTTAGTGTAGAGTCTCTATATATATATATATATATATATATATATATATATATATATATATACACACGTTTGTGTGTTTTATTAATACATCTCTTTCTCTTTTTTCTCTCTGTCTCTGTATATATATATATATATATATATATATATATATATATATATATATATGTATTTATATTCATCTATCTATCTCTTATTGTGAGAATATATATATATATATATATATATATATATATATATATATATATATATATATATATATATATATATAGTTTGTGGCGATTCATTGATTTGCACTTATTTTATTCTCCCACATCAGCTCCCTTTCAGTGGAACCTCAGCTTATGCCCCCTCCCCTCACATCAGTCTCTGCTGCCCCCCTCCTTTCTTTCTCATGCCATGTGACTGGCTACAGCTGGGTCCTAGAGGCTTTATCTTGGTTTCTAGGTCAGCTGTGCAGAAAGAAAGCATAAGGCAAGTGTGCACTGTCTCTTTAAGGAAAGGTATATTCTTCTTCAATTAACCTGTATAACCCCACCAGGGTTACCATCACAGTGCAGCAGGGAATGGGTTAATGACCCTCATGTATGGGATCTGTGGTCCATTATTTGCAGAATAACTGTATGCCTGTTCTGGGCTGGGATAACATCACCCCACAAAAGAACAATATATATTGTGTGCCTCAGATAAATGGTGCTTTGTTAGTGTGTTTATATATGGGGCGTCCTCCTTTTAAGAACAATATCTCCTTTATAAAGGAATGCTAGTGACAACTCCTTTATCGCCTGTCCCTCTCGCACTCTCTCTCAGGGCATGCAAACCGGGAGGTGAGGGATATCCTGCCAATGGAGACTGGAACTGACATATATATATATATATATATATATATATATATATATATATATATATATATATATATATATAGCTGCCCAATTGAGCAATCTCTCCATCCACCTCCTCCAGTGGCCAGCCAAGCCCCTCATACACCCCCTGCCCCCATTACTACCTCTTCCCATTTAGAATTAATGTACTAATGGCAGTGACATGTTTATGGGGTCAGTCTCTCCTAGGACCACAGAGTACTAATGGCAGTGACATGATTTCTGGTCAGTCTCTATCGGACCAGAGTGTACTAGTGGAAGTGACATGTTTATGGGTTCAGTCTTTTCTAGTATCAGAGTGTACAAATGGCAGCATCATGTTTATTGGGTTACCCTGAGGAAGATTAATCACGAAACGCGTAGGTTGGGAGAGGGTCCTTGGCAAATACAGCTACAATTGAAGTAGTTTCATCTATAAGACTATATTTTATAAGAAAAGTGGATTAAGAAATAAGTGTTTCTAGTGTGAGGTCAACTTTAGGACCCAAAAATATATATTGTTTATATTATTATATTATATTTTTGCAATTACCTTTAATAGGGGTGATAAGCTAAGTTAGCTTTGTCTTGTTTTTCGCTATTTTTCTACTGTTTTTCCTGTGATGGTTGGGGTTTTTTCATGAAAAAAGAGAAGATCCTTATTGTATGGTCCTGTTAATATGAAGATACCCAAACAGTATTGCTGTATACAGGGATTTTACTTGTGAGAATATTTTACATTTTTAATAAACCATTGGTTTTAAATTCTACACTATGCCTGTATCTATGAGCTCTCCTTCCTTATTTCTATTGTTTATAGGGTCAGTCTCCCCTAGGAACAGGCTGTACTAATGGCAGTGACATATTTATGGGTTCAGTCTCCCCTAGGACCAGGCTGTACTAATGGCAGTGACATGTTTATGGGTTCAGTCTCCCCTAGGACCAGGCTGTACTAATGGCAGAAACATGATTATAAGGTCAGTCTCCCCTAGGACCAGGCTGTACTAATGGCAGTGACATGTTTATGGGGTCAGCCTCCCCTAGGACCAGGCTGTACTAATGGCAGAAACATGTTTATAGGGTCAGTCTTGCCTTGGACCAGAGTGTACTAATGGTAATAACATGTTTATAGGGTCAGTCTCTCCTAGGATCAGAGTGTACTAATGGCAGAAACATGTTTACAGGGTCAGTCTTGTCTAGGACCAGAGTGTACTAATGGCAGTGACATGTCTATAGGGTCAGTCTCTCCAAGGGCCAGCGTGTATTAATGGCAGTGACATGTTTATAGGGTCAGTCTCCCCTAGGATCAGAGTGTACAAATGGCAGTGGCATGTTTATAGGGTCAGTCTCCCCTAGGATCAGAGTGTACTAATGGCAGTGACATGTCTATAGGGTCAGTCTCTCCAAGGGCCAGCGTGTATTAATGGCAGTGACATGTTTATAGGGTCAGTCTCCCCTAGGATCAGAGTGTACTAATGGCAGTGGCATGTTTATAGGGTCAGTCTCCCCTAGGATCAGAGTCTACTAATGGCAGTGACATGTCTATAGGGTCAGTCTCCCCAAGGGCCAGCATATATTAATGGCAGTGACATGTTTATAGGGTCAGTCTTCCCTAGGATCAGAGTGTACTAATAGCAGTGGCATGTTTATAGGGTTAGTCTCCCCTAGGACCAGAGTGAACTAATGGCAGTGACATGTCTATAGGGTCAGTCACTCCTAGGACGACTCCGTACTAGTGGCAGTGACATGTCTATAGGGTTAGTCTCTCCTAGGACGACTCTGTACTAACGGCAGTGACATGTTTATAGGGTAAGTATTGCCTTGGACCAGAGTATACCAATGGCAGTTACATGTTTATAGGGTCAGTCTTTCCTAGGACAACTCTGTACTAATGGCAGTGACATGTTTATAGGGTCAGTCTCGTCTAGGACCAGAGTGTACTAATGGCAGTGACATGTTTATAGGGTCAGTCTCTCCTAGGACCAGAGTGTACTAATGGCAGTGACATGTTTATAGGGTCAGTCTCGTCTAGGACCAGAGTGTACTAATGGCAGTGACATGTTTATAGGGTCAGTCTCGTCTAGGACCAGAGTGTACTAATGGCAGTGACATGTTTATAGGGTCAATCTCCCCAAGGGCCAACGTATACTAATAGCAGTGACACCTTTATTGGGGCCAGTCTTTTCTAGTTTTGGAGTGTACTAATGACAGTCCCTTGAACTGCAAGAAGTTCCAATAAATCAATACTTCAGAAAATCAAGACAAACTGTTTACTAGAAGGTCTGATCATGAGTCGGAAGCTCAAATATTTTGGTCATATCATGAGAAGACAGGATTCCTGGATAAGTCTCTGATGCTGGGAAAGAATGAACATGAACTTAATGGAGATAAGAAGAGCAGTGGCTGACATATGTGCCTGGTGTGCTGCAGTTCATTGGGTCACTGAGAGTTGAACACGACTGAACCACTAAATAAAAAGAACAGATTATTTAACAAAGTCAGCTCCTACTTTCTCTTCACTCCTCTCCCACCCATGCTTCCACTGATAAATAAACATATACATAAAGAGATTTTCTCCTAAAAATCTGTACGTCTGGCTATCAAGTAAAATTAATATCTATGAAGGGCTTCCTTCCAGGCTACTAGAAACAGCCTGTTTGGCTCCCATAAAATCTTCTGAGAGTTATTTTTGTCCACCCATATATATATATGGAAAATTGGAGACCGACTAAAGCAGAATAATGTCATAAAGCTATTTTTTTTAATTAAAAAAATACCTATGCTGGTCCTTGGAGGCATCCATTATACTTTGGTGAAGGTTGCAAGTGTGCAGGGCATTTATTGTTCTGAGGGAGCAGAAATTGCAGTTAAACCTGCAAGCTGCCTTCTTTAGTGCAAGCACAGGAAGGGTTAGGTGCAAATACTAAAATCTCCAATAATAATACATTACTTACCCTTCTGTATTTTCCCTACCCAACTCTCGCTCCACTAAAACATAACCACAGTCCCTCAAGCTCCAAGTCTGCAAGAAGTATTGAGGCCACGCAAGATAGAACGTGCTATATATAGATGGTCTTTCAAAATGTGTTTATGTACTTACTGTCAATGTTGTTAGTTTGATAAATACCTCACAAACATGTGCCACTTTTCCTGAATTACAGTGGCCCTTTCATTCTGTCATTGTAGGAGTCGGTTACCAGAAAATCCATTCTTAGAAAGTCTACTTTCCATTGGGAGCATTTAGAACTTTCTTCAATTGCGGAGATAATCCATCCTCCTTCCCAGATGGTGTCATGGCTCCAGGCATCAGTTCAGCAGTTTATTAATTAATACATTATTAACTGTATTAATTTATTTTACTGATTAAAAACATTTACCTAGTATCAATAGCAGTTCTTTTCGTGGCTGGCTACAGATGCACAATTACCTACTTGTAATGGGTCCCAAAATGAATTAAGTGCAGAAATGATCACTGATTGGCCAACAAATAAAACCAATGTACTACATTCCTAAACCAGAACCATCAATAGGCACCATGCCTTGCATCCTCATGATGTTCACATCATTACTGTTCACCCACACCATGTTGTGCCTTATGGATGAGTGGCACATAGTTGGGTGCATCATCCCATAGTGACAGAAGACAGGACACCTGAAGATAGCCCCGCAAGTCATCTGTAGCATGAAAACAGCCATAAAATGGTGCCACAGTGTAACTCCCTTGCCTGGAGAAGATTTATGTGCCATAGGTATATTTTTGATAATCCTCATTTGGACATTTGGATTTTCCAGTATGGGTTTTTGCTAATGACCTGACCCACCCCCCCCCTTCCCTGTTTACCATTTGACTTAACATTCTGCTTGATTTCCATTTATCCAGTTTACTGCCAGCCCAAACCTGCAAGTGACCATGACCCTGCTATATGCCACTAGCCCCTGACCATGGAACATAATTAAAAACCCTAAGTTAATCTTGCTCCCCCATTCAAGGCACAATCTGCTATCTCTACATATGTCCCCTGGGTCCACTTCGCTTAGAGCACCACTAGTCGAAGACTGAAGAACTTGTGCATGCCATCTCCTTTAATCCTTTAACAGTACTCAGAAAACTAAGTATTCTTTTTCTGGTGGAGAACATTTCACAAGTGTTGTTTGGGTCTATCTCATTTAATATATAATATATATCAGAGGTGATATATAATGGCCCTGCTCTTTGCATCTGTGTATTTCCATTTGTTCTTCATGCATGTGTTCTTTCTGTGTTCTTTGTCTGTGTTTTTTTCCATAAGTCGGCTATTTTTGTCTACGTCTCGCTATATTTGTACGTTGCTGTCTGTATTTCTCTGTGCATATTGATATCTGCTTCTTTTGTATATGTTTCTTGTTTTTCAGCGAGTCTCTGCTGCTTTTTTTTTTTGTGTCTCTGTTCTTTCAGTATTTAACTTTTAGCGTTTGTTACTGTTTCTTTTGTGTGTGTGCCCCTGTCCTTTTCATATTTGTTTGATATTGCATGTGTCTTTATGTGTACTTTTCTCATCTGTATATGCTTCTGATTGTGTGTTTGAGTGTGTCTTCTTTTTGTTTGTGTTTCTGTTCTGTATGTCTTGCATGCCTCAGCTTTATATCTACATGTGTATTCTTTTTGTTTGTGTCTCTGTTCTGTATGTCTTTTATGCCTCGGCTCTATAGCAACATGTGTATTCTTTTTGTTTGTATCTCTGTTCTGTATGTCTTGTATGCCTCGGCTCTATATCTACATGTGTATTCTTTTTGTTTGTGTCTCTGTTCTGTATGTCTTTTATGCCTCGGCTCTATATCTACATGTGTATTCTTTTTGTTTGTGTTTCTGTTCTGTATGTCTTGTATGCCTTGGCTCTATAGCTATATGTGTATTCTTTTTGTTTGTGTTTCTGTTCTGTATGGCTTGTATCCCTCGGCTCTATATCTACATGTGTATTCTTTTTGTTTGTGTTTCTGTTCTGTATGTCTTGTATGCCTTGGCTCTATAGCTATATGTGTATTCTTTTTGTTTGTGTTTCTGTTCTGTATGGCTTGTATCCCTCGGCTCTATATCTACATGTGTATTCTTTTTGTTTGTGTCTCTGTTCTGTATGTCTTGTATGCCTCGACTCTATTTCTACATGTGTATTTTTTTTGTTTGTGTCTCTGTTCTATTTCTGTGCATTTTTTTATGTGTTAAAGGCCTCTGCTCTATCTCTGTGTTGTTTTTTGTTTGTGTCTCTGTTCTGTATGTCTTGTATGCCTCACCTTATACCTACATGTGTATTCTTTTTGTTTGTATCTCTGTTCTGTATGTCTTGTATACCTCATCTCTTTATCTACATGTGTATTCTTTTTGTTTGTGTCTCTGTTCTGTATGTCTTGTATACCTCGGCTTTATACCTACATGTGTATTCTTTTTGTTTGTGTCTCTGTTCTGTATGTCTTGTATACCTCGGCTTTATACCTACATGTGTATTATTTTTGTTTGTGTCTCTGTTCTGTATGTCTTGTATACTTTTTTGCTCTATATCTACATGTGTATTCTTTTTGTTTGTGTCTCTGTTTTCTCTATTTCTGGGCATTTTTTTTCTTTATGTGTTAAATGCCTCTGCTCTATCTCTGTGTTCTTTTTTTTTGCGTCTTTGTTCTTTACGCCTTCTATGCCTTTCCTCTATTTCTGTTTTTTTTCTTTTTGTTTGTCTGTCTTCTATATGTCTTGTATGCCTTTGTTCTATTTCTATGTGTGTTTTCTTTTTGTTTGTGTCTGTTCTTTATGTCTCGTATATCTCTGCTCTTTTAGTTTGTGTCTATATTCTTTATGTCTTGTATTCCTCTGCTCTTTTAGTTTGTGTGCCTCTTCATTATGTCTTGTATACCTCTGCTCTTGTAGTCTGTGTACCCCTTCTTTATGTCCTGTATACCTTTGTTCTTTTTGTTTGTGTCTCTATTCTTTATTTCTTGTATGCCTCTACTCTTTGTGTTTGTGTACCAGTTCTTTATGTATTGTATACCTCTGTCTTTTTTTGCATCTCTTGGTTGATTTGTATTCTGTTTTTGTGTGTGTCTGTTTTTGTGTGTGTGCTCTCTGTTAGTTGTGTTTGTCACAATGTTTGCCATTGTTTCCCTTGCTGCCTGACGCACTGGGCACCATGTCTGTGTATGCTGAGCTCTTGTACATGTTGGCATGTCTGCTCTCAGCGCCTGGGCAGCTACAATGGCTTCTGGGTTACTAAATCCGTAGTTTCTTTATGAATTTGCAAACAACATTTTACTGCAAAAGGTCACAGTGTCTGTATAATGTGGTAAAAACAAAATTACATTTTGAAAGCTTCTCAAAATTCTCATTTTGTCTTCTAGCCTGTATCTGAAGTCATAATGTATCTGCTGTGGTTTCTACAGAATACCAATATGTACTAGGAAAAAAATATTATGAAGTATGCAACAAACCCACAATATTACCGGCTGCGTAAGCCATGAAAATAAAAACACCTTTTAGAGAAAATATTAGATTTTGAAGATGCTGTATGCCTAAACAAAGTTTTCATCTTATCTGACTGAGAACTTCCTGATAGCTTGGAGAGTAGAGCAAGGACACATTATTACCTACAGAATAGTGAAGTGAGGGGAGACAAGGGGGATTTGCTAATTCATTGTTTTGTTATTTGGCTCCTACCCCTTTTCCACACATGCTCAGAATAAGACAGTTGTAAGAATAGCTGGAAGCCCTGCTCCTACAGCAATAAATGCCCCTCTCACACACAACCTTCACCAAAGTATCATGGATGCCTCCAGGGTCCAGCAGAAGATTAAAAATGTATTTGTTCTAATTAAAAACTAGCTTTATATGTTTCCTATATGATTATGCTCAGAGGTTAAAATTTGTAATTATCTCTATCTATCTATCTACCTGTCTCTATCTATCTATCTATCTATCTACCTGTCTCTATCTATCTGTCTGTCTGTCTCTATCTATCTGTCTGTCTATATATCTGTCTATCTATCTCTATCTATCTATCTATCTATCTATCTATCTATCTATCTGTCTCTATCTATCTGTCTATCTATCTACCTGTCTCTATCTGTCTGTCTATATATCTGTCTGTCTCTATCTATCTATCTATCTATCTATCTACCTGTCTCTATCTATCTGTCTATCTATATATCTGTCTGTCTATCTATCTACCTGTCTCTATCTATCTATCTATCTATCTATCTATCTATCTATTTATCTGTCTCTCTGCCTATCACAGTTTGAGATGATTGTCAGGAAGTGCATGTTCAGTTGTTTAAATTAGCATAACCACAGAAGTTTCGACACATTAAAGTATCTGTCATCATTCTTGTTTATAACAGCTCTCCCTGCTTATTACTTCCACTATGAGTTTTAATTTCAGAAAAAAACTATTATCAGAGAGAGAGGATATTATCTGATAAATTATACTATACAGTTTTCCTATTGTCTGTAGGTGCTTAATATAAATTAGTACCAATATGCTGACAATATTCTACCAATAT
This sequence comes from Discoglossus pictus, assembly GCA_027410445.1. Taxonomy (NCBI): domain Eukaryota; kingdom Metazoa; phylum Chordata; class Amphibia; order Anura; family Alytidae; genus Discoglossus; species Discoglossus pictus. Next base: position 38,592,955 of record CM050172.1, on the reverse strand, counting down.
GCACAAGCAACAGAATTTTCTTTCACTATTTATGCATACATGTGATAACAATTCTATTAATAAATGTAATTACTGCAGAAGGTGAAATATCCTTGCGCTGACACCCATAAGGGCATCATACCACAAAGACCCGGAGAAGTGTCTGTCACCACAAACAGTGCTTCTTTTTTTTTCTTGACAGGTACTTGTTCGTTTTGACCTTTTAAATGTCAGTTAATGTATGCATCTTTTTGTGTCTTTTAAGATTCAAAAAATGATTTATTTTTCTGAAATGGCCATTCCACTCGATCCACTGATATTGCTATGCTATTCTCTTCTAACACTTGATGATTTATTTTTAAATTTGTATATCTTAACTTTAAAAAAGAAAAAAAAATGTTTTTGTTCAGTTGTGTCCAGCTCTCAGTGACCCTATTGACGTCAGCACGTCAGGGACATATGTAAGCCACTGCTCCTCTGAGATCCCTCAAGCTCATGGTCATCACTTCAATGACCTCATCTATCCATCTCTGCCTCTGCAGTTGCCTTTTTTGTGTGCATTCAATCTTTCCCAGCATCAGAGTCTTCTCCAGAGAATCATGCCTTTTCAAGATATGACCTCTTGATCAAACCTTCCATTGAACAGTTTGCTTGATTTATTTTAGTAAGCAAACATGTTTTAATTTCATGGCTACAGTCACCATCTGCAGAAACCTTGGATCCCAGGAAAATAAAATCTGTCACTGCCTCCAATTCTTCCCCATCTATTTGCCAGGAACTGAGATTGCCATGATCTTCATCTTTTTAACAATGAGCTGCAGGTCAGCTTTTGCACTGTCTTCTTTCACACTCACCAATAGGTCCTTTAGTTCCTCCTCACTTTTAGCCATTAAAGTAGTATAATCGGCGTCTCTGAGGATATTTCTTCCAACAATAGTAATTCCGGCTTTGGATTCGTCCAGCTCGGCCTTACACATGATGTAATCAGTGTAAGTTGAAAAAATAAGGTCACCATATATATCCTTGTCGAACACCTTTCCTGATCTTGAACCTTTCTGTTGTCCCATGTCCGGTTCTGATCGTGGCTTCTTGGTCCATATACAGATTCCTCAGGAGGTGGATGAGATGATCTGGTACTCTCTTGCTTTCTCTATTATCCAACGGATATTGGCAACTTGATCTCTTGTGCCTCTTCCTCTGTGGAACCGGCTTGCACATCTGGTAGTTCCCATTCCATGTATTGTTGGAGCCAAGCTTTCAGGATTTTAAGCATTACCTTGCTGGCATGTGAAGTGAGTGCAGTTGTTCGATAATAAAAGCAATCTTTGGCTTTGCCTTTTTTGGGGTATTTGGGATGTAGACTGACCTTTTCTAATCTACTGTCTACTGTTGAGTTTTCCACATTTGTTGGCATAGGGCAAGCAACACTTTCACAGCATCATCTTGTAGGATTTTGAACAGCTTTGTTATCAGCAAGGCTCTCTAGGGCCCATCTCCAAGATGTCTGGCTACAGTTCATTGGACAAACTATTGAGGTTATCAATGCTGTTAAGATCCTTCCTGAAAAGATCTTCGGTGTACTCCTGCCACCTCTTCTTTACCTGAGCTTCTTCCCTACCATTTTTGCATTTTATCATGCCCACTTTTGCATGAACATTTCCTCTGAGATCTCCAATTTTCTTGAAAATATCTCTTGACTTTCCCCATTCTGTGATGTTCTGTAACCTCTTTACATCGCTCATCATAGAATGTCTCCTTGTCTCTTCTTGCTATCCTCTGAAATTCTGCATTTAGTTGGACAAATCTTTACTTATCTCAACTACCTTTCACCTTCCTTATGTCCTGGGCTACTTTCAAAGCCTCAACAGACAGCCTTTTTACATTCTTAGTTTTACTTATTTTGGGGATATTCTTTGTTATTTGGCTACTACCCCTTTCCCACACATGCTCAGAATAAGACAGTTGTAAGAATAGCTGGAAGCCCTGCTCCTACAGCAATAAATGCCCCTCTCACACACAACCTTCACCAAAGTATCATGGATGCCTCCAGGGTCCAGCAGAAGATTAAAAATGTATTTGTTCTAATTAAAAACTAGCTTTATATGTTTCCTACATGATTATGCTCAGAGGTTCAAATTTGTAGTTATCTATCTATCTATCTATCTATCTATCTATCTGAAAGTGACAAGTACTTTATTATTTGAATATTATCAAAAACTTTATTTTCTTACTGTAAATTAGAATATTACATTTTTATCTACCAATCGTTTTTTCTGAGCCATCCACCAAACATGTTATCTCATTGTTATGGGTGATTATTGCCAATAATTACAGTAATTATTATCCTTTGGGGTATGGCAGTAGTGTTTATAGTCTGAAGCTTTAAGCAATTGACAACACTGGCTGACACGACTAGACTGATTAGGCTAATTATTACCTGGGGTCTGCACACGCTCAGTCTTCTAAATGGACAATCTCAGTCTGCTTAAGGTAACATTTTGGAGTGCTGTCCTTTTCAATTCAGATATTTCTTTAAAAAAATATAGTACTTTATTCAGGAGATATGAACAGAAGCAAATATATCAAAGTGGCGCTATGTCTTGCTGGTGTCAAAAATGATGCATGTCCCGTCAATATCCACTTGGCAAGGGATATATTAAAATATTTGTGTCCTTTTTGAAGTAGACATCATCACAAAGTTCAGAACAGTCAAACCGGCACATCCTGATCAGCACAATAATATATACATTACACAAAGGAGTATAAATAATAAACTGAACTGATTAGGTTGCATGCATCATTTTTTTGTCTTTATAGCATTTTATGGGTCAAATCTGAACCTGTAGAAACTCCTTAGAGTAATTAAGTGAATGGTCTGTATATACAGACACATTATATACAATGACCCCCATCAGCAATAATCAGCAATCATGCCACTGCACATACAGATAACAGTACAGTGTTGATGAGTGGATCATAAAGTCTGGTCTACTGGTAAAAAATACTTTTTTAATGTAAAAAATACAGTTAAAAAATATTCAGTTGAAAGTTTTACATTATATCTCTACAGTGATCTATTCACCTGTTAATCATAGTGTGATGGTTAACTTGTTATTTGCCATTCCTCAACACCTTTTTGCTATTCGTAGAACCTTTAGCACAATATTTACAATCTATTATTTTGAAAAACTAATGCTGACAATAAGAAAAAGGTTTTTTTTAGAATGGTATATTGTTGCTGTGATTGTATTAAAAAAACAGACTTGATTCTGCCCCATAACACCGGTCCTATGTGCCCTGCATTGGCTTTCTGTGAAAGAACACATATATTTCCAGCTTGACCTGCTGACATACAAAGATGAATGCCCATCTATAAGGAGGTCCTCACTCCTTATGCTCTAACTTGTGCTCTGAGACCTGCAACTGAAAATATTTTAAAGACTATCTTTTATATGTAGCACCCAGATCCTCAAACTCCTAGAGACTAAAGGCCATACTCTTCACCCAGGCCTTCAAATAAGCTACAACGTGGCCAGATTACCCATTAGGCCAACTAGGCAGCTGTCTAGGGGTGCTTCCCTATGAGGGGCATCACTTTAAAAAAAAATGGTTCCTGGCTTAAAAAAAGGATATGTTGCAGTTCATAGACTGGCTACTAGGGGGAAACCACCTAGAACAAGAGAGTTGCAACAGGAAAATTAACTTTTCACAAACAGAAAAGTTAAAAATGGGTCCGTGCATACCTTACGTACTCACTCACAGGGGCTCCTCCACTTCACTGCCTAGGGGCTCCAAAAAGGTAGATCCGGCCCTGGCTACAACTCTCTCTTTAGATTTTTCTTTTCTCAACTAAGCATTTTGAGTCCCTTCTGGAAGAAAAGAGCTATATAAATGAATTATTATTAGTATTATTATTATTATTAATAATAATAATAATAATAATAAACAAAAAATAATTTATTATCTACTAGATGCTGACAATTATTAGTTCAAAATGATATCCATCTTAGAATTAGAGTCCACCTTAAAATAAAGATTAACATCAAAATGATCTATAATTTATAATGATTCTCAAAAAACAGGATATGTTCACCAAAAATATATCCAATCTTAAAATGACTCTTTAGGTAATGTTACTTTGTTTTATATAAATGTTTTAGCTAAAATAATTAATTCATTTTATCATCCTCAATATCACTATGATGTAACATTGACACTTCACTTACTGCTTAGAAGCTCACAAATTCTCACATTCTGGAGCCTCCCCATGTCTTCCTGTTCTCTCTCATGATAGCTGTCATTTTGTACATTACTTGAGTATGTATTACTTAAGTATTACTTAAGTCCATGCCCACAACAGAGGGGATTTTCCTTTTTAAAATTGCTGCTAAATTAGCTTAGATAATGGCTTTACACTGTTTCTGACCTCGTCTACTCTGGCAAAACACACAATGAGCTGCACCAGAATTAGCTGTACAGGTTGTGGAAAGAACTTTAATACTTTGATTATTAACTGTATATATTATATATATATACATACACACAAACAATTATGTTGTTAAATAAACTACATCATGAGTGTTAGAAAACTATTTTAACACATATAATGTTTTAACTGTACCTTGTAATTTTATAAAAGTGGTATATTTGTTTTAAGTATACTATTGGTGTAAAAATGTATTTTTTATTATTTATGAACTAATTGAGAAGTTAATTTTAAATGCTGAGCATTATCAAGTCAATTAAGAGAATGACTTAAATAGAAGAACAGAACAATACAACCACCCACTCCAGATGAAGCACAAGTGTGAAACCGGTTGAGTGATTAAACAGTTCCACCTGTGACTACCAAAGCAGGAAACAGAACCACAGCATGTGGAGGGCTGCTGCTGCTGACCTGGGGAGATACAGACACAGAGGACTGAAGGAAGTTATCTTCCTACTTTTTAAAGAACTTTCCTCATTTGCAAAACCTACGACCTTAGAGGAGCCTCTTTTCTCCTTGTCTATTTTTCAGCACTAAGGAAAAAGAAACTGAAGATAAGCGCCAAGCATCTAAAGACACAATATAAATATATATATATATATATATGTATATATATATTGTTCTTATTCACCAACTAGAAAGCATGCTGGTGTTAAGCAATAAGTGAAAGTAGCTATAATGTTGCGTCCATGGCAGTGGTGTGGGGCCCTGAGGCCCGCAATTTGGGATACACAAATGGCAAAGAGTTGCAAATGGGTAGCGGGGTCACATCTAAATGGCCTAGGACAGTGTAAAACCTAAATATACCTCTGAGCCCTAGGTTAATTTCCTCCCACTGCAATTTTTTAATTAATAAATAGTATTTTCTTAATTAGATTTTATTTATATTTTTAGTTGTACTAAGTGCTTATAGTAAAGATAACATTTAATAGTTGCTGGAATAGACATGTTGCTTTCTGAGAAACGAAATACTGAACCTAAATGATTGGTTCTCTGTTCTAGAAATGTGGTTATGGCTCTGTCTTGTTTCTATAAATAATATATATTTTTTTTTTTATTTAAAAGAAAATACACACAAGACAAATATAAAAAAAATATTTTAACTAAATAAAAAAATAATAATATAAATTAAGAAAAAGGGGAGAATCAGTATGTTGTACACAGGTTCTAAAAACAAAGGCTTCTACCCTCTGCACCACATCCCTGCATGACAATGGAATGTGTATACAAATCAATAAAGCTAAAATAGAATCTATGTGACAGTAATAATCTAACCTCATTATATATGCAGATTCACCTGCAGTCTATTCAGTTTTTTTAATAAAAAATAAGCTTTACACTCACCCTTAAAAGTACACAGAGTCTGAAATGTATACTCAGCATCAAATCTCAGTACTATACTTACGGTTGAGTATACTTTAAATGTAGTGTGTGAATGTACTTTTAAGATTGAGTACAACTTTGGATTTTGATGAAATTTTGAGACTGAGTGTAATTTTGAAACAAAGTAATGATTAGGCTGTGTTTAACTTTTAGACTGAATGTAGTTTTGAGCCTGGGTGCAAAGTTCAATTGAATGTACTTTAGACATAGTGTGTAATTTTCTGGCTAAAAGTACTTTTCAGATTGAGTACAATTTTAAAGTTTAATGACATTTTTGAGGCTGATTCCAATTTGAGACAAAGTAATTTTAAGGTTGTGTTTTTGTGGGGGCAAAGTTAAGGCTGAATGTATTTTAGATGTAGTATGTCATTTTAAGACTGAATTAAATTTCAAAGTTGGATGCAATTTAAAGTCTGAATGTACTTTTGAGGTTCTGTGTAATTTTAAGGCTGAATATACTTTCAAAGTTGTGTCCAATTTTTAGACTTAAAGGGCTACTTAATTCAGCACAGTTTGGATCACATCATGGTAAAGATTTCCTAAAAGCATGTTGAAATATGTTTTTGAATTTTTGAAATACATGCATTTTTCACTGAGAAATCAAATTAAATAAAGTATGTGTTTTCATGTGTAATAGACTGCCCACTTGCTTTTGTATAACTGCAGCCAATCAGGTTGCAAATGTGTGCATCCCATTCAAGTCAATGGTAAGACTGCTTAGATTTCCAGTTTGAAGGGAACAGACCTTGGAATTGTTATGTAACTTCTTATGGCAGAAAATTCAGGTTTCTGCTCTCTTGCCTCTCTGGAACTTGAACAATGCAGAGCAATGCTGTCCATGTAGAGATCAAAGGAAAAAAAACATTAACCCTTAATAAATCTATCTGGGCAGGCATGGGATGCAGGTCAGTTACGGGTTAACTGGTCAGTCCTGAGCTCAGAGAAAAATTGCTATGAATCACTTTGTTCCCTAAGACAATCACTATAACTGTGCACTCGCTCGGTTATCTATTATTACTCATGTGACAGCCAGGAGGCAGGATACACTTTGCATGTAAATAGAGACTTAAACATTTTAGATCTGTTATTAGTGTAATTAAAAAAATAGATAATTGTACTATATAATATAGTGCTCTTTCACACTATGAAGAGTACTTGCAGTGAGGTAAATGTCTCTTTAGGGTTTCCTGGTGGTCCAGTGGTTAGGATTTGGTGCGTTCACCACTGCGACGAGGGTTTGATTCCAAGTCAGGGAACTAAGAGGTCACCCCACCCTGAAGCCATGCAGGGCTGGTCCTGGTCGGTAACTTGATGGGAGACAACCTAGGAATACCTGGAGCTGTATGCTATGTGGCCCACTGCAAAAGGTAACCCACTCTAGTATCTCTGCCATGATTACCAAGTTGATCAGCATGACCATGGACATAAAGATGCCCTGATGTGTTACGGTCCATGAGGTCACAGAGAGTCAGAAATGACTGAATTAAGCCAAAAAATAATGGCCTTTTTTTTATATTTCAGTTCATTCTAATATATAATACTGAATGCACAACTGGGAGTTTAGTTTGAGGATGAAATATCATTTGTAGGATAAATCTGATTTTTTTTTTTAATTTAAAAAACAAACAAGCAAACAACCACAACTTTTTTCACCATAATAATATAATAAAAAATCAAAATGACAAGCATTTGATACACAGAAAATCCTGTTGCTAATATTGAAACAGATCCTCATTAATTAAGCTAAAACATTATACTCGTTTTTGGTAATAACCTGACTAATATGATGCAAGAAAAATACTGCCTTTGAAATAAAACAAAAATCATAAAACAGCAATTAAAAATAGCACAAAAATGCTGAAACTGTCCTATTGCAAATATTGTATTTTTACCGTTTGTGATAGAAAATTGTTGTGATTTAAATGAAATTTAAATATATTTTACGTTATGGAGATTCACATTTTATCTCAACTTGAGGTCCCTGGAGAAACAGTTTTTTCCATTGTCTCATCTTGTGACCTTGAACAGCCTGAGTTAATTTAATAACAAGTGTTAATTACACTTAAACACCAAATAATGCTTAACGAATTACCTTCTAAATTTAGCAAGTGATACATTATGTAAATAAGATGTTTGCATTACATACTGAGCTATTTGTGTGCAGGGTTCTCAAATGAAGCTTCAAGCATTATTATCCCAGCATAATTATATGTATAACATATTCATAGTCTGGCTAAGGACTGAATTGCACATCTGTGTGAGCCCGGCACAAGATTGTATATATGTTATTTGGTGTCTCGATTTAGACTAAAACATTCCCCAATATAATTTTGTGTATTTTTTGCTTTTCTTGGAATATTTTTCCTTTCCTTCTTTTGTCAGTTTTATTCTAGCGTTCAACTTAATTTCAATGGTGTATGTAATCTTGATGACAAATAATTTTAGAGGATTGTGCTTTCGAAATTTTGGAGTGAATTTCATTTTAAGGGAGAGCATATTAATGGGAAAGCCTAAAAATGGATGTCATGAGTAGATCCCATCACTGTTTTCAATATTAAAGGGCCAATGTAGCCCAAAACTTTAAAAGAGCATGTCTTATACATTAAATAGCTTTTCTTTTCCAGGTCAAATACATTATATTACCTTTAGAAAGTTTATGTTGGCTCAGTAAGGAGCACATGTTCTCATTAGTATGCATTGGCTCAGTAAGGAGGACATAATCTCATTTGTCTACATTGACTCAGTAAGGAGGACAGGATATCATTGGTCTACAATGGCTCAGTAAGTAGGACAGGATCTCATTGGTCTAAAATTGCTCAGTAATCAAGGCAGAATCTCATTAGTCTACATTGGATCAGTAAGCAAGGCGGGTTCTCATTGGATCTACATTGGATCAGTAAGCAAGGCAAGATCTCATTGAGTCTACATTGGATCAGTAAGCAAGGTGGGTTCTCATTGGATCTACATTGGATCAGTAAGCAGGGCAAGATCTCATTGAGTGTACATTGGATCAGTAAGCAAGGTAGGTTCTCATTGGATCTAAATTGGATCAGTAAGCACGGCAAGATCTCTTTGAGTCTACTTTGGCTCAGTAAGCAAGGCAGGTTCTCATTGTATCTAAATTGGATCAGTAAGCAGGGCAAGATCTCATTGAGTCTACATTGGATCAGTAAGCTGGGCAAGATCTCATTTAGTCTACATTGACTCAGTAAGCAAGGCAGGTTCTCATTGGATCTACATTGGATCAGTAAGCTGGGCAAGATCTCATTGAATCTGCATTGGATTAGTAAGCAAGGCGGGTTCTCATTGGATCTATATTGGATCAGTAAGCAGAGCAAGATCTCATTGAGTCTACATTGACTCAGTAAGCAAGGCAGGTTCTCATTGGCTCTACATTTGACCAGTAAGCGGGGCAAGATCTCATTGAGTCTTCATTGACTCAGTAAGCAAGGCAGGTTCTCACTCAATCTACATTGGTTCAGTAAGCAGGGCAAGATCTCATTGAGCATACATTGGCTTAGTAAGCAAGGCAGGTTCTCATTGGATCTACATTGGATCAGTAAGCAGAGCAAGATTTCATTGAGTCTACATTGACTCAGTAAGCAAGGCAGGTTCTCACTCAATCTACATTGGTTCAGTAAGCAGGGCAAGATCTCATTGAGATTAGTAAGCAAGGCGGGTTCTCATTGGATCTATATTGGATCAGTAAGCAGAGCAAGATCTCATTGAGTCTACATTGGCCCAGTAAGCAAGGCAGGTTCTCATTGGATCTATATTGAATCAGTAAACAGGGCAAAATCTCATTGGGTCTATATCACAACCCGCTTCTTGGTTGGGCTTGAAAGTATCGCTAGACTGATCCTCCCCACATGTTTGAGGGGACTGAAACGACCACAGACAGGATAGCTTAACCGGAGGCTAGGACAAGTTGCCATTTGTTGTATCAGGCTGTGGTTACAGGACCAAGTTGCAGAAGTCAGGACAAGTTAGCAGGTACCAGGACAAATTGCAGAAAATATTGAAAAATAGTCAATAATTGTTTAAAGTAGGTCAGGTAAATTGCGGCCCACTTGAGAAGGAACTAGCAACCCACTCCAATATCTTTGCCAAGATAACCTTATGAATAAGCACAACCAGATACAAGATGTGCATAGCGTGCTGTAGTCCATAGGGTCACAGAGAGTCAGACATTTCTGAATGACTTAACAACAACACATTTATAGTCAAACAACATGTGCTATATACATATAATTAATGGACCATTGAAATGTTATTTATAGGATGCTCTTGATAACTTGTTTTTGACAGGTTTGATGGAAACTTGGATGCAGAAAGAATCTCTTTTTAGTTTTACTGAAAGACTGCCTCTATAAATAGTCCATTGATTTGTTGTTGTTGTTTAGTCATTCAGTCATGTCCGACTCTATGTGACCCTATGGAACGCAGTATTGCAGGCGCACTGCCCATCTGAGCTCCATCAAGCTAATATTCATTGCCTCAATGATCTCATCTATCCATCTCTGCCTATGTCATCCCCTTCAATCTTTAGTATTCTCTAGGGATTCCTATGTCTTCTCATGATATTTCCATAATATTTGAGCCTTATGATCAAATCTTCAAGTGAACAGTTTGTCTTAATTTCCTGAAGTATGGATTAATTAGATCTTCTTGCAGTCCAAGGGACACTAATAATAGGACTGAGTGAATTCCAGTAAGATAATTCACTCTCTCAAGCTACAGATAGACTAGCTGTCTAAGATGGTCTCCAAGACACCAGCAGACTCTACTAAAAAAAAAAATCCTCATGGATTAAACAGCTGCTAACGTTGCTCCTTCACAAAAATGTGAAGTTTTCCCAAACTACAGGGGTTCTTGATTGCTATTATTGATGAGCACACGGTGTACACGTATAAATCAGTATATGTGATGGAGGGTTGTGCTCGGAGGTATGAATCAGACCATTAGATCTGGACGTGCTCTTCCTTTCCCCGTCCTGATACATTTCCTAATGCTCAGGGAACACCGGCTACTCAGACCTATTAATGGTAATGTTATCTACACAGCTCAGAGGATGCTTCTAAGGAGCAGTGCCCTGAAGTGGTTAATAGGCTGGTGTCTGGGATGAAAGGAGGTGGGGGGGGGGGGGTCTTATCTGCCTCTAAGGACCCATTACCCCTGATGTTTCCATAATGAGGTAGAGTTGGGTCAGTCATTAGGAGAAACGCTAAAAGGTTTGGAACAAAAATAATTGATTGCACCCAATATCAGGATGACTCTTTTTTCCAGGAAAACGTTATTCTAGGGGGGGGGGGGAGAGACCAACCCCTTTCCATTCTCCGTAAATTACCCAGCAGCCCCACCCTGCAAACTGGCCTAACATTTGCTCCCAGCATACGCCTGCCCTCTGGTCCAGCCTCACTTATTTTGCTAGTCAATTCTTTAAATGTGTGCGTTTGCGTCTCTCAGTCATGTCCGTCTCTCCGTGACCTCATGGACCAAACACTCCTGCTAATACACTTGGTATTCATGGCACAGATACTGGAGTGGGTTGCCAGTTGCTTCACCAGTGGGCCAAAGTATAAAGCTCCTGGTATTCCTAGGTGGTCTCCAGGCATAGCTTCAGGGTGGTGTGACCTCTTGGTTCCCTGACTGGCATCGAACCCAGGTGAAAGCACTGAATCCTAACCACTGGACCCACCAAAGAACCCAACATTTAATGCACCTTTCATAAAGGACACTTGTTTGTCAAGTATGTACTAAGCTAACAATATTAGCAGCTGTGTAGACCATGGGCAGGAAATATTATTTGGGACAATCTGAATTTGACTCTGTTTCTAAGTACAGGAATTCATTTTGTGTTTGTTACATCACTTCCTCAGAGCTGAATCATGAGGGTGTGTGTTTTAGCTGATGTGAGTGAGGGTGGAGAAGGATGGGCCGAGACCATTGTAAAGATAATTGAATAAGATTCAATTAAGCACAATGGCCATTCCTTCCCCACTGGATCAGAAGCAGACCCTTGCATCATCCACTGCAACACAACTTCCAGCAGTGTATCATGGATCTCTCCAGGTCCTGCAGAGGCATCAAAATATATTTTTTCAGAATCTAGGAATTTGATATACAACTTTTTCCTGTTTACTTAAGGAGTTCAAACAAATATTTGTTTTTCATTCAGCGGTGGTCCTGTAATGTTGTTTTTCTACCACCTCTGCTGGATGGCTGACACACATTGTGCCAAGGTATGCAGTGCATGTCTTCCAGGTGTCTTAGCATGGGGAGGTTTGTCACATCTGGCTCCATGTGCTGCCTCCTTCTATTCTGTATCTTAAGGCTCAGATAATGTGATAGACGGTCAGCAGTACCATTATGTGTAAGGCTGTCTGTGCACCCCTCGCTGGCACTGAGCACATCTCCAGTTCAGCACCATGGACAGCTCCGGGCACCTCAATGTGGCTCATGTTGTGTGTTATTTATGCACGTGGGCTCAGGAAATACATGCTGCACATTATCAGGACAGGCTGAGGCAAGGCTGGGTCATGTAAGATAACCTCCTGAGTGCACATTATCAGGACAGGCTGAGGTTGAGCTGGGTCATGTAAGATGACCTCCTGGCTGCACATTATCAGGACAGGCTGAGGCAAGGCTGGGTCATGTAAGATAACCTCCTGAGTGCACATTATCAGGACAGGCTGAGGCAAGGCTGGGTCATGTAAGATAACCTCCTGAGTGCACATTATCAGGACAGGCTGAGGCTGAGCTGGGTCATGTAAGATGACCTCCTGGCTGCACATTATCAGGACAGGCTGAGGCAAGGCTGGGTCATGTAAGATGCTCTCCTGGCTGCACATTATCAGGACAGGCTGGGGCAAGGCTGAGTCATGTAAGATTACCTCCTGAGTGCACATTATCAGGACAGGCTGAGGCAAGGCTGGGTCATGTAAGATGACCTCCTGGCTGCACATTATCAGGACATGCTGAGGCAAGGCTGGGTCATGTAAGATTACCTACTGAGTGCACATTATCAGGACATGCTGAGGCATGGTTGGGTCATGTAAGATGACCTCCTGGATGCACATTATCAGGACATGCTGAGGCAAGACTGGGTCGTGTAAGATGACCTCCTGGCTGCACATTATCAGGACAGGCTGAGGCAAGGCTGGGTCATGTAAGATGACCTCCTGGCTGCACATTATCAGGACATGCTGAGGCAAGGCTGGGTCATGTAAGATGACCTCCTGGCTGCACATTATCAGGACAGGCTGGGGCAAGTCTGGGTCATGTAAGATGACCTCCTGAGTGCACATTATCAGGACAGGCTGAGACAGAGCTGGGTTTTGTAAGATGACCTCCTGAGTGCACATTATCAGGACAGGCTGAGGCAGAGCTGGGTTTTGTAAGATGACCTCCTGAGTGCACATTATCAGGACAGGCTGAGGCAGAGCTGGGTTTTGTAAGATGACCTCCTGAGTGCACATTATCAGGACAGACTGAGGCAGAGCTGGGTCATGTAAGATGACCTCCTGAGTGCACATTATCAGGACAGACTGAGGCAGAGCTGGGTTTTGTAAGATGACCTCCTGAGTGCACATTATCAGGACAGGCTGAGGCAGAGCTGGATCATGTAAGATGACCTCCTCGCTGCTCATTATCAGGACAGGCTGAGGCAGAGCTGGGTCATGTAAGATGACCTCCTGAGTGTACATTATCAGGACAGGCTCAGGCAATGCTTGGATTATGTTTAAGGTAATCTGACCACCTATCTGCATATTATCAGGTTAGGTTCAGGCAGTGCTGAGTTCCTATCTAAAGATACATGTAAGGTTTCTTTATTTCACTAGGAATATAATACACCTCCCCTTCTGCATCGCTACCTTGTAATGGTGAAGGGGCTTGTGTACTGCAATGAAACTGTGAGCTACTATTCCACGTACAGTCACCAAGATGGTCAGGTCATAGCAAAGAGGACAGACAAATTGTGAGAAGGAACTGGTGACCCACTTCAGTATCTTTGCCAAGATTACCTTATGGATAAGCACAGCCAGAGACATAGCGATAAATGTGCCAGCTGTGCTGCATTCCATAGGGTCACAGAGAGTCGTACACAACTTGATGACTAAAACAAAAACGTAATATTCCTATGTATCTATTTACTTTTGTATACTTTATTTTATTAAGAACTGTAAATTTCTATCTAAAATCATACAATTTTTTATCTGCCCTCTGTAGCTCATGAATACACCTTCCTGATTCTATATTATCAGTACATGCTTGCACAGTGCTGGTATCTATGTGGCTTCACATTATCAGGACACGCTCAGCCAGTGCTGAGTTTTTACTATGCCCTACTGACCGAGCATTACCAGGACAAGCTAAGACAGAGCTCAGTACATATACTGAGATTAGAGCAGGAAAGCAATGATCAGAGGTCATCACCTTGGAATAAATGTCATTAGTCTGATGCATTAGCTCCCTCTACTGGCCATATGCAGTCTGTGCAACAAGTTACAATCGGCCAACCCCATGCCAGTGTAAACATGTCTTCCCAGTAATATTTAAACCAGGGGTGGGCAAGTTCGGTCCTGGAGGATCTCACACAGGCCTGGATTTAAAGATATCCCTGCTGCATTTGAGGATATCCCTATCACACCTTCAGTCATCCTGATTGATTGACTCCTGCACATAAAGGAAATCCTAAAATCCAGGCCCTCCTGGACCGAACTTGCCCACACACTCTGTAACCCGCTTATCTTACAGATGCAGAGCATTGGTACATGTACTATTTCATTCTGCTGCAGACTATCACTCTATGTCCACTTATACAAATGCAGAGCATTGGTGCATTTACAATTTCATTCTGCTGCAGATTATCACTCTATGTCCCACTTATCATACAGATGCAGAGCATTGGTACATGTACTATTTCATTCTGCTGCAGACTATCACTCTATGTCCACTTATACAAATGCAGAGCATTGGTGCATTAACAATTTCATTCTGCTGCAGATTATCACTCTATGTCCCACTTATCATACAGATGCAGAGCATTGGTGCATGTACTATTTCATCCTGCTGCAGACTATCACTCTATAACCCACTTATCATACAGATGCAAAGCATTGGTGCATGTATTATTTAATTCTGCTGCTGACTATCACTCTATGTCCCACATACAGATGTAGATCATTGGTACATGCAAGGCCAGATTACCCATTAAGCCAACTAGGCAGCCGCCCAGAGGCGCTTCCCTGTGAGTGGCGCCACTTTAAAAAAAAAAATGGTTCCTGACTTAAAAAAATGAAATGTTGCAGTTCATAGACTGACTACCATGGGGTAACAAGACAGTAATAACAGAAAAAGGAACTTACACACACAGAAAAGGCAAAAATGGGTCCGTGCAAACCTTATGTACTCATTCGCAGGAGCTCCTCCACTTCACTGCCTAGGGGCTCCAAAAAGGTAGATCAGGTTCTGGGTACATGTACTATTTCCCTGCCATAGTTCTGCCAGTCATGGAGCTCTGCATTATTGTCCCACATGTCTAATAATGAATGATAGTCTCATGCACGGGTTAAGATGCAGTTTAATAAATGTATCTCCAGCTCTGAGCTCCAAGTCACGAGCATTTGGAACCAGTATCACTATTTTTTATTTGTTTGTTTTTGTGTTGTCCGTGCAGCTGACTCGTCTGTGTTGTGTGGCCTCTCCCCTACCCGTCCTCTTGGCTCTGTCTGGCATGTTTTCTAACCACACAAATCCATCAGCAAGGTAACTAAAGCCACCACAAACCTTCTCAGAAATGTAATTACTGCTGGGGAGAGAGAATGGAAAGATGAGACAGAGAGATGGAGGAGAGAAGAGAGAGATGAGAGAGAGGTGGAGGACAAAGAGAGGTGGGAGAGATGTGGAGAAGAGAGAGGTGGGAGAGATGTGGAGAAGAGAGAGGGATGGGGGAGAGGTGGAGAGGAGGGAGATGTTGGGAAGAGAAGATAGATGAAAGATAGGAGAGATGAGAGAGAGCTGGAGGAGAACTAGGGATTTGTAAAGAGAGAGAGAAGTGGAGGAGAGATAAGATGGAGGATAGAAGAGAGTGATGAGGGAGAGATAAAAGAGAGATGAGGACAGAACAGAGAGATGAAGTAGAGATATGAGAGAGATTGAGGAGAGAAAGGGGAGATTGGGAGAAGAGAGAGATGTGGAGGAGAGAGGTGAAAGAGAGATGGGGGAGAGAGGAGAGTGATGAAGGCCGGTTAAGAGAGAGATGGAATAGAGACAAGACAGACATGAAAGAGAGATGGAGGAGTGAAACGAGTGGTGAAGGCAAGTTAGGAGATAGATTAGGGGAGAAGAGAGAGATGGATGAAAGATAACATAAAGATGGAGGACAGAAGAGAGAGATGAAAGAGAGATAAGAGAGAGATGGAGGAGAGATAAGAGAGAGGGAAGGAAGATGAGAGAGAGCTACGGGAAAGACGATAGAAGAATAACAAGTGAGAGTGGAGGCGAGGAGATAGAGGTGAGGGAAAAAGAGAGTGAATAGAGATATAGAGAAGGAAAGACATTAAAGAAATAGATGGAGAGAAAAGTGTAGGAGAGAAGAGAGAAACAAAACAGGAGATAATTATAGAGAGAGATGGAGAAGAGAATGGAGAAGTAAAAATTAAAAAGGAGAGATTGATTAGAAATGAGAGATACATGGAGAATAGTGAGGAGAAAGAAAGAGAAGAAAAGCAATATAGAGATGGAGGAAAGTGAAAGAAAAATTGGGGTGAGAAGAGAAGCAAAAGACAGAAAGTGGTGGGGGAGAGAATATAGAAATATTTAAAATGGAAGAAAGAAAAGAATGAGAAAAGAGAAAAGCAAAAGAGACGAGGAGGAAATCATTTTGGAGGGAGATAGAGAAGAGAAGAAATGGAAAAGGAGAAGATGAATTAGAGGAGAGAAATGAAAGTTGAAGAAACATAGAAATTGGAAGAAAAGAGCCAATTAAATGATGCATGTGAGGGAGGAGGGAGATTGTCGGTAAGGAAGAAGAATTGTGAGGAATAAAGGTGAGAGTGAGAAGAGAGACGAGAGTAAGAAGAGCCAATGAAAAGAGAGAATTTGAGAAAGTTGGAGAGAATGAGAGGAAGGAAGAACAAGAGAGAATAAGGGGAGAGGAAAGTATAGAGAGAGAGGAAGTTTGAATAGGAAAAGAAAATAAGAGGAAGGATGAGAGTGGAAAGAAGTAAGGATGAATAAATGTGAGTAAGAGAGAGGAAATAAGAGAAAGGAAGAGACAGTAAGAGATGGAAAGGGTAAATGAAGGGATATAGAACAAGTGATGGAGAAAGCAAGAGAAAGAGAGTGAAATGATGAGATACTGATTGTAAAACAAAATAGACAGTGAGAGGAAGACTGTGAGAAAACAAAAAAGGGAGAAGAATAAATGTGTGAAGAAAGAGGCAGAAGAAGAAAGGATGAGATGAAAGAAGAAAACAGTGTGTGTGTGAGTGAGAATAACATTGAGTGAGAGTTTGGAAAATAGAATGAGAGAGAGGAAGGAATAATGAGAGAGAGTAAAGAAGATCAGGATAAAGAGATGAAGAAAGAGACAGTCATGCAAAGAGTGATAACGAGATTTACTGATACAGCGATGATCAAACAGAGAGGGGGTGCTCACTGATATAAATATAGAGACATGACTAAGAGAGCGCCGAGGAGATTTACCTGAATCACATGAAAGAGAAACAGTGAGAGCTAAGATACATGAATAAGGTGGTATGAGCTGGAGGGGAGGCTGGATAACATGGAGGTTACATGAAGCATGTACCATGGAGGGGAAGCTGGCACTGCCCAGACTCTAATCTAGAGGTTACAGACAGTAACTTGGAGGTTAGAGGCAGCATGTACTGTGGAGGTTAAAATGGCACTGCCCAGCCTCTAATCAAGAGGCTGCGATATGTAAGATGGAGGTTAAATGGGCACTGCCCAACCTGTATATAATCTAGAGGCTACAGTCGGTGTTTAATGGAGTACAGATTGAATATGTCCAGCCTAGGTTTAACCATGACCTCCACAGATAGGATGCACTCTGGAGGGGAACTAGCATTGCCCAACCTATCTATCTAGTTGTCTACAGTCAGAAGTATATAAAAGACTGGCACTGCCCAACCGGTATATAATCTAGGGGCTACAGTCAATGTTTAATGGAGTACTGATTGGATCTGTCCGGGACCTCCACAGGCAGCATGTACTCTGGAGGGGGACTGGCATTGTCCAAACTATCTATAATCTAGAAGTCTACAGTCAGAAGTGTGTAGCAGATTGGTACTGTCCATCTTGTGTATAATCTAGAGGCTGCAGTTGGTGTATGGTAAAAGGAAGACTGGCACTGCCCGTCTGGTGTATAATCTAGAGGCTACAGTTGCTGTATGGTGAAGGGAAGACTGGCACTGCCCTTCTTGTGTATAATCTAGAGGCTACAGTTGGTGTATGGTGAAGGGAAGACTGGCACTGCCCTTCTTGTGTATAATCTAGAGGCTAAAGTTGGTTTATGGTAAAGGGAAGACTGGCACTGCCCATCTTGTGTATAATCTAGAGGCTACAGTTGCTGTATGGTGAAGGGAAGACTGGCACTGCCCTTCTTGTGTATAATCTAGAGGCTACAGTTGGTGTATGGTGAAGGGAAGACTGGCACTGCCCTTCTTGTGTATAATCTAGAGGCTAAAGTTGGTGTATGGTGAAGGGAAGACTGGCACTGCCCTTCTTGTGTATAATCTAGAGGCTACATTTGGTGTATGGTGAAGGGAAGACTGGCACTGCCCTTCTTGTGTATAATCTAGAGGCTAAAGTTGGTGTATGGTAAAGGGAAGACTGGCACTGCCCATCTTGTGTATAAGCTACAGTTGCTGTATGGTAAAGGGAAGACTGGCACTGCCCTTCTTGTGTATAATCTAGAGGCTACAGTTGGTGTATGGTGAAGGGAAGACGGGCACTGCCCTTCTTGTGTATAATCTAGAGGCTACAGTTGCTGTATGGTGAAGGGAAGACTGGCACTGCCCTTGTGTATAATCTAGAGGCTACAGTTGCTGTATGGTGAAGGGAAGACTGGCACTGTCTATCTCGTGTATAATCTAGAGGCTACAGTTGCTGTATGGTAAAGGGAAGACTGGCACTGCCCTTCTTGTGTATATTCAGAAAGTTAAAGGCAGCACAGAGGGTAGTCTGGCACTGCCCGACCTGTATATAATCTAGAGGCTTTACAGGTGATATGTGGTGGAGGGAAGACTGATGCTATCAGGGCAGTGCCAATCCTGAGTATAACCTGCTGAAAAAGGCTGTTTGTTGCTTGGCACTGATCAACCTATGTATTGCCCCATCATAGACTGTGAATCAATTTAAACATTAAAAACGTGCACAAGCATACAACATGTATGCTAACTCTAAATGTCTTGCCCTGAGTTTGCCCATTCTGTGTATGACCTAAAGCTTAATGGCAGAAAATAATGTAGAGCACTGGCACTGATGTTGGAGTGCCAATCATGTGGGTGATCTGGAGGTTAGATGCAGTGCGTGCTGTAGAGAGAAGACTGGCACTGCTGTGATTGTGCTCAACCAGCGTATACAGCCACATTTAAAAGCAGTTAAGATTGTGGAGACTGGCACTGTTGGTGCTTGGCATATGGTCTGTGTATTAGATGTTTTCTGGCAGCACAGGTTGTGAGCTGCCCATCTAGTACATTACCAATCCTGCCCACTCTTACCTTGTGCCTGGCAGCTGTTGCAGAGCCTTCCTGTGGAAACAGATGAAACAGAAGGAATCCATGTGCCAGCTGGCAGGTTTGGCATGAAGTATACCTGGGTATCTTGGCACACGTCTTGCTGAGCAGCCTTGTACCACCTTCAGGATGATAGGTGCAAACCCTTCACAGACATTGTGGGAATATGTATAATGTCTTGTGGCAGGAATTGGGAAGATCCCCTCTACAGAAAGACTCTAAAAACTACATTAAGGTTTCAGGAGATACACTGAGCTTTGTTTGTGGCTCCAGGTCAGCGTCTGATGACCAAGGTGCAATACTCTGCAAGTCTTGAAGGAACTTTGCAGAGCAATGCTCTTCTGATTTTAGCAAGTTGATTTGCAAAAATGAGCTGTTTTGTTCCTAGAGATGCGATGCTCTACAACTTGCAGAGATAATGATCATTGGACAGGAGTTGGCAGAGTAATAGTCTGCATCCCAGATACAGAATTGATGGAATAATTATCTGTAGGTCATAGTGATCGATGTCATGGAGTGATGATCTGTGGGTTTGAGTGACGTGTTTACTGGAGTGATGCTCTGCAGGCCTGAGTGACGGAACTGATAGTGAAATGCTCTTCAGGACTTAGTAATACATTTGAGGGCTAAATTCTCTCCAGGTCTGAGTAACAGATTTGATGATGAAATACTCTGCAGATTTTAGTGATGCGCTTGTTGGAGTATTGCTCTGCAGATCTCAGAAAGGGATGGAGCTAAGTGATGAATTAGTTTGAGAGAGATGAATTAATTGGATACTGCTCTGCAGGTCTGAGTGATAGGTGAGATGGTGTGATGCTCTGCAGATCTCAATGATGGCATGGTGCTCTGAAGTTTTCACTGATGGATTATTTGGAGAGATGTTCTGCTGGTTTGAGCGATGAATTAATTGAAGAGATGCTCTGCAGTTTTTGATGCTTGATTAATTGGAGAGATGGTCTGAATGTTGAGTTTTATAATGCTCTATAAATCAGGCAGGTTGCACTATAATCTCAGGTATATAGATATCTCTAGGTAGGTACCTCTGCCCACTCTCCTGCAGACTCAAGGGTGCGTATGGCAGCTCTGACCCAAGCTCTCTCAGCACTGCTTGCCTCTGCCTCACACACTTGTGTACACATACAGAGGGGTGTGCGAGCAGCCTGCCGGCTGTAACAGACACAGCCTGGTATAAATAGATCCTGCTACCAATCCTGCCAGGGTAACCCTTCATGAGCCATCACAGGAGAGATACGGCTTGCATAGATACTCAGTTCCATTATACACTGCAACATGCTCATTACCAGTGACTGGGAGTATAGACAAATACTCAGCATCATTATACAATGCAACACACATATTATTCAGTAAATGGAAGTATAGGTAGATGCTCAGCATCATTGTACAGTGCAATGTGCTCATTATAAGTGCCTGGGACCATAGACGTATACTCACCACCATTATACAATGCAACATGCTTATTATTCAGTAAATTGAAGTATAAGTAGATTCTGCATTTACTTGAATCTAAGGCGCACCTTTTTCATAGAAAATTGGGTCCCAAATTTGGGGTGCGCATTAGATTTCATGGCGCACGAGGTTCAATGGCAAAAAGGAAAACACAGGACATACCGTGACACCACCATCTCTCGCCTACCGGCTCTCTAGAGTGGGTGACCACCGGAGGAAGTGGCACCCAGAGAGCATCAGCACAGTGGCACACAGAACCTGGCACCCAGAGAGCACCAGCACAGTGGCACACAGGGCCTGGCACCCAGATAACCCAAACACAGTGGCACACAAAGCCAGGCATCCAGAAAGCCCCAGAACAGTGGTACACAGTGCCTGGCACCCAGAGAGCCCCAGCACAGGGGCACACAGAGCCTTGGCACCCAGAGAGCCCCATCACAGTGGCACACAGAGCCTGGCATCCAGAAAGCCCCAGAACAGTGGCACACAGAACCTGGCACCTAGAGAGCCCCAGCGCAGTGGCACACAGAACCTGGCACCCAGAGAGCCCCAGCACAGTGGCACATAGAGCCTGACACCCAGAGAGCCCCAGCACAGTGGCACATAGAGCCTGGCACCCAGAGAGCCCCAGTACAGTGGCACACAGAGCCTGGCACCCAGAGAGCCCCAGCACAGTGGCACATAGAGCCTGACACCCAGAGAGCCCCAGCACAGTGGCACATAGAGCCTGGCACCCAGAGAGCCCCAGTACAGTGGCACACAGAGCCTGGCACCCAGAGAGCCCCAGCACTGTGGCACACAGAGCCTGGCACCCAGAGAGCCACAGCATAGTGGCATAAGTTGGTAACACACTGTTCGGTACTTCTTGTACAAATGACAAATGCGCATTACATTCGCCAGCAAAAACGTTTTTTTTGTTTCTGGGTTCCAAATTTAGGGTGCGCATTAGATTCAATGGCGCTCTAGATTTGCGTAAATACGATATTCTGCATCGTTATAGAGTGCAATATGCTCCTTATCAGTGACTTTGACTATATACAAATAGCACCATTATACACTGCAACATGCTCATTACCAGTGACTGGGAGTATAGACAAATACTCAGCATCATTATACAATGCAACATGCTTATTATTCAGTAAATGGAAGTATAAGTAGATACTCTGCATCATTGTACAATGCAATATGCTCATTATAAGTGACTGGGACTTTAGACAAATACCCACCACCATTATGCAATGCAACATACTTATTATTCAGTAAATGGAAGTGTTAGTAGATACTCAGCATCATTATACAGTTGCGCCTTGTCAGTAACTGAAAATATATACAAATGCTCAGCAACATTATACAACAACATTATAGGTACAACATGCTCATTATCAGTCATACTCAGCATCATTATACAATGCAACATGTTCAATGTGAAGGACTTGACTAATAGACGATTCTCATTACCATCATATAGCACATTTGTTCATGATTAAGGATTCACATTTCTTGATATACTCAACATCATTGTACAGTGTAATGTATTCATTATCAGGGAGTACATAGGGATACTCAGTACCATTACCAAGTGAAATATTTAATTGCTCTTCATATAGTGCAACATGTTCCTTTTAAGAATCTGGAAGTGTATAGAGATACCTAGCACCAAGATGTAGGATGGACAAAAAATATAAATAATTTGGCTCACCATCAAATGCATTTAATAAACATGTGTATGAGTAGCTATATTGTTAAAATTGCTTTTTGGGGGAAATGTCTGTGATTTGCTCACACAGCAAAAGAGCGATATACACGCACCAAAAAGAGAAAAATGGGTGCGTGCATATCTTGTGCATGACTCGAAGAGGCTCCTCCACTTCACTGCCCAGGTGCTCCAAAAAGGTAGATCCAGCACATCATTATACAGTGTGTCATGTCAGGGCTGGTTTTAAAGATGGCATAGAAGGGGTTAATGATTTAATGGTGCACATACCCATTCACAGGGATGGAGTATATGGAACCACGCAGTTCTGTGGTATGTAAGGGGTTAACTAAGCGCTGCTCTGAAGGTCTGTCTGTTCCATTGTTATTCTGAATTATTAATTTCAGTTTTTATTTGTGTCAAAATGTCCCCCATCCTCAGTTTGGAAAATCAATTAGGCCTAATTGTTTATGCTCATCATAGAAATAGAATAACCCTTTCACTGCCCTGTAAACATTATATGCACAGAATTACAGAGATGTGTACAGTATCAATTTGATTTACACATTAATATATCACTGTATACACTACCATAGATCTATACACATAAATGCAGCACTATATATACTGTCATAGCTATATACAAATAAATACGGTACATCACTGTATACATTGCCAAACTTTTATACACATAAATACATCACTGTATACACTGCCAGCCTGTATATACATATGTATATCGCTGCCATAGCTATAAACATAACAAAACAGCACTGTATGCACTGCCAGCCCTGCATACACATAAATACATTACTACATACACTGTCAGCACAATATACACAGAAATTCAGCACCTTGTACACTGACAGCCCCAAATACATAGCTCTGTATACACTGCCTGCTCCATATACACATAAATACATCACTGTGCACACTGCCAATTCTATATAAATATAGCGCTGTATACATTGCCAACACTATATACACATATATACAACACAGTGTGCATGGTACGAACTGCCAGTGCTATATATGCATAAATACAGCACTGTATACACTTCTATTGTGTTTAGGCAGGGAAGGGGTTAACTACATAGGAGTCCAGGAGGTTGGTGTCTGTGGCTCCCATTAATGTAATAAAGTGCCATACAATCCATTAGCAGGAAGCCGGGGCAGAATGAGGGGGAGATTTAGAGGTCACAGGCCTAGTCAGGGCTGCCCAGGACTCAAACAGGATACATACAGCTATATATAGGGTCTGAAGGACTGAGGAGTCACATACAGATCGATAACTGTCTGAGAGGAACTGAGTGCTGAGAGCATGGCAAGAGAGGGGCGAACTGGGAAAGAGAGGGAGAGAGAGGGGCACAGGGCAAGAGAGGGGTGCACAGGGCAAGACAGGAGTGCACAGCGCAAGAGAGGGGCAAACAGGGAAAGAGAGGGAGAGGGGCACAAGTCAAGAGAGGGGTGCACAGGGAAAGAGATGGAGAGAGAGGTGCACAGGGCAAGAGAGGGGCGAACAGGGAAAGAGATGGAGAGAGGGGTGCACAGGGCAAGAGAGGGGTGAACAGGGAAAGAGAGGGAGAGAGAGGGGCACAGGGCAAGAGAGGGGTGAACAGGGAAAGAGAGGGAGAGAGAGGGGCACAGGGCAAGAGAGGGGTGAACAGGGAAAGAGAGGGAGAGAGAGGTGCACAGGGCAAGAGAGGGGTGAACAGGGAAAGAGAGGGAGAGAGAGGGGCACAGGGCAAGAGAGGGGTGAACAGGGAAAGAGAGGGAGAGAGAGGGGCACAGGGCAAGAGAGGGGTGAACAGGGAAAGAGAGGGAGAGAGAGGTGCACAGGGCAAGAGAGGGGTGAACAGGGAAAGAGAGGGAGAGAGAGGTGCACAGGGCAAGAGAGGGGTGAACAGGGAAAGAGAGGGAGAGAGAGGTGCACAGGGCAAGAGAGGGGTGAACAGGGAAAGAGAGGGAGAGAGAGGGGCACAGGGCAAGAGAGGGGTGAACAGGGAAAGAGAGGGAGAGAGAGGTGCACAGGGCAAGAGAGGGGTGAACAGGGAAAGAGAGGGAGAGAGAGGTGCACAGGGCAAGAGAGGGGTGAACAGGGAAAGAGAGGGAGAGAGAGGGGCACAGGGCAAGAGAGGGGCGAACAGGGAAAGAGATGGAGAGAGGGGTGCACAGGGCAAGAGAGGGGTGAACAGGGAAAGAGAGGGAGAGAGAGGGGCACAGGGCAAGAGAGGGGTGAACAGGGAAAGAGAGGGAGAGAGAGGGGCACAGGGCAAGAGAGGGGTGAACAGGGAAAGAGAGGGAGAGAGAGGTGCACAGGGCAAGAGAGGGGTGAACAGGGAAAGAGAGGGAGAGAGAGGTGCACAGGGCAAGAGAGAGGTGAACAGGGAAAGAGAGGGAGAGAGAGGGGCACAGGGCAAGAGAGGGGTGCACAGGGCAAGAGAGGGGTGCACAAGGCAAGAGAGGGGTGCACAAGGCAAGAGAGGGATAGAGAGGGGTGCACAAGGCAAGAGAGGGAGTGAGAGGGGCACAGGGCAAGAGAGGGGTGCACAGGGCAAGAGAGGGGTGCACAAGGCAAGAGTGGGGTGCACAGGACAAGAGAGGGGTGCACAGGGCAAGAGAGGGGTGCACAAGGCAAGAGAGGGGTGCACAAGGCAAGAGAGGGATAGAGAGGGGTGCACAAGGCAAGAGAGGGATAGAGAGGGGTGCACAAGGCAAGAGAGGGAGTGAGAGGGGCACAGGGCAAGAGAGGGGTGCACAGGGCAAGACAGGAGTGCACAGCGCAAGAGAGGGGCAAACAGGGAAAGAGAGGGAGAGGGGCACAAGGCAAGAGAGGGGTGCACAGGGAAAGAGATGGAGAGAGAGGTGCACAGTGCAAGAGAGGGGCGAACAGGGAAAGAGATGGAGAGAGAGGTGCACAGGGCAAGAGAGGGGTGAACAGGGAAAGAGAGGGAGAGAGAGGGGCACAGGGCAAGAGAGGGGTGCACAGGGCAAGAGAGGGGTGCACAAGGCAAGAGAGGGGCGAACAGGGAAAGAGATGGAGAGAGAGGTGCACAGGGCAAGAGAGGGGTGAACAGGGCAAGAGAGGGGTGAACAGGGAAAGAGAGGGGTGCACAGGGCAAGAGAGAGGGGCACAAGGCAAGAGAGAGGGGCACAAGGCAAGAGAGGGGTGCACAGGGAAAGAGAGGGAGAGAGAGGTGCACAAGGCAAGAGAGGGGTGCACGGGGAAAGAGACGGAGAGAGAGGTGCACAAGGCACGAGAGGGGCGAACAGGGAAAGAGTTGGAGAGAGAGGTGCACATGGCAAGAGAGGGGTGCACAGGGCAAGAGAGGGTGCCGAGGGAGAGAGAGGTGCACAAGGCACGAGAGGGGCGAACAGGGAAAGAGTTGGAGAGAGAGGGGCACAGGGCAAGAGAGGGGCGAACAGGGAAAGAGATGGAGAGAGGGGTGCACAGGGCAAGAGAGGGGTGAACAGGGAAAGAGAGGGAGAGAGAGGTGCACAGGGCAAGAGAGGGGTGAACAGGGAAAGAGAGGGAGAGAGAGGGGCACAGGGCAAGAGAGGGGCGAACAGGGAAAGAGATGGAGAGAGGGGTGCACAGGGCAAGAGAGGGGTGAACAGGGAAAGAGAGGGAGAGAGAGGGGCACAGGGCAAGAGAGGGGTGAACAGGGAAAGAGAGGGAGAGAGAGGGGCACAGGGCAAGAGAGGGGTGAACAGGGAAAGAGAGGGAGAGAGAGGTGCACAGGGCAAGAGAGGGGTGAACAGGGAAAGAGAGGGAGAGAGAGGGGCACAGGGCAAGAGAGGGGTGAACAGGGAAAGAGAGGGAGAGAGAGGTGCACAGGGCAAGAGAGGGGTGAACAGGGAAAGAGAGGGAGAGAGAGGTGCACAGGGCAAGAGAGGGGTGAACAGGGAAAGAGAGGGAGAGAGAGGGGCACAGGGCAAGAGAGGGGCGAACAGGGAAAGAGATGGAGAGAGGGGTGCACAGGGCAAGAGAGGGGTGAACAGGGAAAGAGAGGGAGAGAGAGGGGCACAGGGCAAGAGAGGGGTGAACAGGGAAAGAGAGGGAGAGAGAGGGGCACAGGGCAAGAGAGGGGTGAACAGGGAAAGAGAGGGAGAGAGAGGTGCACAGGGCAAGAGAGGGGTGAACAGGGAAAGAGAGGGAGAGAGAGGTGCACAGGGCAAGAGAGAGGTGAACAGGGAAAGAGAGGGAGAGAGAGGGGCACAGGGCAAGAGAGGGGTGCACAGGGCAAGAGAGGGGTGCACAAGGCAAGAGAGGGGTGCACAAGGCAAGAGAGGGATAGAGAGGGGTGCACAAGGCAAGAGAGGGAGTGAGAGGGGCACAGGGCAAGAGAGGGGTGCACAGGGCAAGAGAGGGGTGCACAAGGCAAGAGTGGGGTGCACAGGACAAGAGAGGGGTGCACAGGGCAAGAGAGGGGTGCACAAGGCAAGAGAGGGGTGCACAAGGCAAGAGAGGGATAGAGAGGGGTGCACAAGGCAAGAGAGGGATGGAGAGGGGTGCACAAGGCAAGAGAGGGAGTGAGAGGGGCACAGGGCAAGAGAGGGGTGCACAGGGCAAGACAGGAGTGCACAGCGCAAGAGAGGGGCAAACAGGGAAAGAGAGGGAGAGGGGCACAAGGCAAGAGAGGGGTGCACAGGGAAAGAGATGGAGAGAGAGGTGCACAGTGCAAGAGAGGGGCGAACAGGGAAAGAGATGGAGAGAGAGGTGCACAGGGCAAGAGAGGGGTGAACAGGGAAAGAGAGGGAGAGAGAGGGGCACAGGGCAAGAGAGGGGTGCACAGGGCAAGAGAGGGGTGCACAAGGCAAGAGAGGGGCGAACAGGGAAAGAGATGGAGAGAGAGGTGCACAGGGCAAGAGAGGGGTGAACAGGGCAAGAGAGGGGTGAACAGGGAAAGAGAGGGGTGCACAGGGCAAGAGAGAGGGGCACAAGGCAAGAGAGAGGGGCACAAGGCAAGAGAGGGGTGCACAGGGAAAGAGAGGGAGAGAGAGGTGCACAAGGCAAGAGAGGGGTGCACGGGGAAAGAGACGGAGAGAGAGGTGCACAAGGCACGAGAGGGGCGAACAGGGAAAGAGTTGGAGAGAGAGGTGCACATGGCAAGAGAGGGGTGCACAGGGCAAGAGAGGGTGCCGAGGGAGAGAGAGGTGCACAAGGCACGAGAGGGGCGAACAGGGAAAGAGTTGGAGAGAGAGGGGCACAGGGCAAGAGAGGGGTGCACAGGGCAAGAGAGGGGTGCACAGGGCAAGAGAGAGGGGCACAAGGCAAGAGAGGGGTGCACAGGGAAAGAGAGGGAGAGAGAGGTGCACAAGGCAAGAGAGGGGTGCACGGGGAAAGAGAGGGAGAGAGAGGTGCACAAGGCACGAGAGGGGCGAACAGGGAAAGAGTTGGAGAGAGAGGTGCACATGGCAAGAGAGGGGTGCACAGGGCAAGAGAGGGTGCTGAGGGAGAGAGAGGTGCACAAGGCAAGAGAGGGGTGCACATGGCAAGAGAGGGGTGCACAGGGCAAGAGAGGATGAAGAGGGAGAGAGGGGTGCACAAGGTAAGAGAGGGGTACACATGGCAAGAGAGGGGTGCACAGGGCAAGATAGGGGGAAACAGGGCAAGAGAGGGGTGCAGAGAGAGATAGAGAGGGAGAGAGAGGTGCACAAGGCAAGAGAGGGGTGAACAGGGAAAGAGAGGGAGAGAGAGGGGCACAAGGCAAGAGAGTGGTGAACAGGGAAAGAGATGGAGGGAGAGGGGCACAAGGCAAGAGAGAGGTGAACAGGGAAAGAGAGGGAGAGAGAGGGGCACGAGGCAAGAGAGGGGTACACAGGGCAAGAGAAGGGTGTAGAGGGAGAGAGAGGTGCACAAGGCAAGAGAGGGATACACAGGGCAAGAGAAGGGTGAACAGGGCAAGAGAGGGAGAGAGAGGTGCCCAAGGCAAGTGAGGGGTACACAGGGCAAGAGAAGGGTGCAGAGGGAGAGAGAGGTGCACAAGGCAAGAGAGGGGTACACAGGGCAAGAGAGGGGTGAACAGGGCAAAAGAGGGAGAGAGAGGTGCACAAGGCAATAGAGGGGTACATATGGCAAGAGAAGGGTGAACAGGGTATGAAAGGGAGAGAGAGGAGCACAAGGTCAGAGAGGGGTGCAGAGGGAGAGAGAGGTGCACAAGGCAAGAGAGGGGTGCAGAGGGAGAGAGAGGTGCACAAGGCAAGAGAGGGGTGCAGAGGGAGAGAGAGATGCACAAGGCAAGAGAGGGGTGCAAAAGGCAAGAGAGGGGTGCACAAGGCAAGAGAAGGGTGCACAGGGCAAGAGAAGTAGAGGGTGGTGCACAAGGCAAGAGAGGCATGCACAGGGCAAGAGAGGGATGCAGAGGCAGAGAGAGGTGGACAAGGCAAGAGAGGGGTACACAGGGCAAGAGAAGGGTGAACAGGGAAAGAGAGGGAGAGAGAGGTGCACAAGGCAAGAGAGGGGTACACATTGCAAGAAATGGGTGCACAGGGCAAGAGAAGGGTTCACTGGGCATTAGAAGAGTGAACAGAGACAGTGAGAAAGGGCTGCACAGGGCAAGAGAGGGGTGCACCGGATAAGTGAGGGGATGCACAGGGCAAGAGTGGGGTGAACAGGGTAAGAGTGGGGTGAACAGGGTAAGCGAGGTGTGAACAGGGCAAGAGAGGGATACCCAAGGCAAGAGAGGAGTACCCAGGTTAAGAGAGGGTAACACAGGACAAGAGAGAGAGGTGCAGAGGGGAAGAGAGGTGGATGCACAGAGCAAGAGAGAGATGTGCAAAGGGTGAGAGAGGGGTGCAGAGGGCAACATAGAGGGGTGCACAGAGCAAGAGAGAAGAGTACAGGGCAAGATGGGGGATAGAGGATAAGAGAGGGGTGCAAGGGCAAGATAGAGGAGTGCACAGGGCAAGAGAGGGAGACACAGGGCACAAGAGAAATGTATATGGCAAAAGAGGGGTGCACAGACAAAAAGAGGGAGGCAGGAGACAAGAGAAGGATCCACAGGGCAAGAGAGGGGTTCACATGGAAAGAGAGGGGTGCACAGGGCAAGAGATGGGGACAGAGCAAGAGAGAGAGGAGTGCACAGGGCAAGAGAGGGGAGCACAGGGCAAGAAAGGAGGCAGGGGTTAAGAGTGGGGAGCACATGGAGAGAGAGGGGTGCACAGGGCAAGAGAGGGGAGCACAGGGCAAGACAGGAGGCAGGGGATAAGAGAGAGGGAAAACAAAGAGCAAGAGCGTATGACGGAGGGAAAGAAAGGGGGACAAAAGGGTAAGAGAGAGACATAAGCCAAGGACAGGAGAGGGAGACACTGGGATAGAGAGTGGAGATATTAGGTGATAGAAAGGAAGCAAATGGCACAATAGGCCAGAGAGAGCTAATAGAGGAGAAACAGGCAAAAGTAGGGTGATACTGGAGGGACAGCGTAAGAGATGGGTGATAGAGGAGGAATATGGCAAAATAGGGTTGATACAAGGCTAGTCCGAGATTATACTGAGAAATGAGTCAAGAAATGGTTCACACAGGAGTTAAAATGGTAAGAAACATGAAACAGGAGGCCAGGGCATTAGAGGGGACATATGGGTGCAGGTCGATACAGGAGTAACAAGAGAGAGAAATCACAGTGGTGTCAAGGGAAGTCTGATTGAGGGTGACAGTGGATTGATAGTGGGGACACAGGGCAACCAAGTGCAGCAGGACTGTGGGCAAATAAGAGTACATAGAGAGGGCATAGAGAAAAAGAGGAGTGAGATAAATTATGCTGTCTTCAATTAATATTTGCAAGTCCATTGTGTCAGTGTTTTTCTTTGTGTCCACCATTAGTGATCTACAGGACAGGATAGTCCATAAGATGAGAAGCTGCTGTCAAAGGGTTGGAGTCAAACTCAATTGTTTCTCAGACACATCATCATAGTAGTGTGAACAACCTACATTGTGTCCAATGTCATCTCCTTTTGTGTGACTCTACAAATCAGTTTTCATAGGAACAGTTTCCAAGGATCATCAGTGCATTGAAAAAATTATTACGGTAACCCTTAACCTGAGATCTTGGAAGTGGTCTATTGTACCTCTAGGGCTTGCCATGCAAGAGATGGACTTATAGGAAAAAGGTAGCGGGAGCTGACCAGCCTATGAACAGGGTCCGAGTCCCATTAGCAGAAGGATATTAGTAGCACATTCTTGGGCTGGCGGCAGGGATCAAAGGTGATGTCACTGTAATAGTATTGCACATAGAGGAGCAAAAATAAGACATAAGAAGGTCTGGCCAGCCTGAGATCAAAGGGGAAGTCATGACCACAAGCCAATGTCAGTTCCAAAAGATCAATCAGAATCATATCCACAGTACATAAGTCGTTCATCAGGTACTGTGGTCTCAAACTGACACATTTTATAGCAGTCTGAGCTTTGCTCCTGATTGTGGCTGCATTACTTTTGGATGCCCTGTCTTCGATCACCTTGAGATGATGTATCCCACACCTACCATACCTAAGTGACACAGCATGTCCAAGGGCATAGAGTGCAGTGCTCTGGGATGACAAATGTTGGTGCACAAGACTTTACATCTATAGGCCAAAGTCAGTATAATGACGTTCGTTCATCGTGTATTAAAATAATTTCATCCAAAGTTTTTGATACAGTCAAAATATCTTAAGGAAATGTAAATAATGTAAAACTGTTGCAAATGTTATGATCCATACATCTTTGGTTGAAATAAGTTACAACAAATGTGAGCAGGTATTAGACGATTTGAAAATATGCACTGAGCATGTGTCTTTCATTATATCTTGCACCAACCATACTATACAGTTGTGCTCAAAAGTTTGCATACCATGGCAGAACTTTAGAAATGTGGGTATTTATTTAGAAAATATGACTGATTATGCAAAAAAATATATTTTATTGAAGGATAGTGATCATATGAAGCCATTTATTATCACATAGTTGCTTAGCTCCTTTTTAAATCATAATGATAACATAAATCACCCAAATGGCCCAGATCAAAAGTTTACATACCCTTGCATTTTTGGCCTTCTTACAGACACACAAGGTGACACACAGGTTAAAATAGCAATTAAAGGTTAATTCCCCACACCTGTGGCTTTTTAAATTGCAAATACTGTCTGTGTATAAATAGTCAATGAGTTTGTTAGCTCTCACGTGAATGCACAGAGCAGGCTAGATCCCGGGCCATGTGGAGCAGAAAAGAACTGTCAAAAGACCTGCATAATAAGGTAATGGAAGTTTATACAGATGGAAAATGATATAAAAAGATATCCAAAGCCTTGAAAATGCCAGTCAGTTCTGTTCAATCACTTCTTCCTTAAGTGGAAAATTTGGGGATCTCTTGATATCAAGCCAAGGTCAGGTAGACCAAGGATGATTTCAGCCACAACTGCCAGAAGAATTGTTCGGAATACAAAGGTAAAACCCACAGGTAACCTCAGGAGAAATACAGGCTGCTCTGGAAAAAGACGGTGTGGTTGTTTCAATGACCACAATACAATACTTGAACAAAAATGAGCTGCATTGTCAAGTTGCCAGAAAGAAGCCTTTACTGCGCAAATGCCACAAAAATGCCCAGTTACAATATGCCAGACAACACCTTGACACGCCGCACAGCTTCTGGTACACTGTAATTTGGAGTGACAAGACCAAAATAGAGCTTTATGGTAACAACCATAAGCGCTATGTTTGGAGAGGGGTCAACAAGGCCTATAGTGAAAAGAATACCATCCCCACTGTGAAGCATGGTGGCGGCTCACTTATGTTTTTTTTTGGGGGGGGAGATCTAAATGCACAGGGAATCTTGTGAAAATTGATGGCAAGATGAATGCAGCATGTTATCAGAAAATACTGGAAGACAATTTCACTCTTCTGCAAAAAGGCAGCGCACAAGACGCTCTTGGACTTTCAAGCATGACAATGACCCTAAGCGCAAGGCCAAGTTGACCCTCCAGTGGTTACAGCAGAAAACGGTGAAGGTTGTGGAGTGGCCATCACAGTCTCCCGACCTTAATACCATTGAGGGAGATCTCAAACGTACGGCTCATGCAAGACGACCAAAGACTTTGCATGACCTGGACGAATTTTGTCAATACGAATGGGCAGCTATACCACCCTCAAGAATTACGGGCCTCATAGACAACTATTACAAAAGGCTGCACGCTGTCATTGATGCTAAAGGGGGCAATACACAGTATTAAGAGCTAAGGGTATGCAAACTTTTGAACAGGGTCATTTCATTTTTTTCTTTGTTGCCATGTTTTGTTTTATGGTTGTGCCATTCTGGTATAACCTACAGTTGAATATGAACCTCCATAAGAAATAAAAGAACTGGGTTTTGCTGCTCACTCATGTTTTCTTTAAAAATGGTACATATATTACCAATTCGCCAACTGTATAAACCCAGCAAACGTCCTTGGTCTTTGTTAGGTTGTTCTTTGCAAATGTATATTACAGGGTCGAGTCACATTATTATGATCACCACCTACTTTTGACGTAAGCAGTGCGTAGCCAATGAAATATGGCACATGTCGTGAGCTGGCTTGGTGGGTATTTAAGGTGACTTGTAGGCATCCTACAAACATATCACCCATCACTGTCATGGGTAAAACATGCAATTTATCTGACTTTGAAAAGGGGATGGTCATTAGCTTTCAGGCTAAGGGTGGCAGTATTTCTGAAACATCGCAGTTTGTGAACTGTCCGCATGCTGCTGTGGTTAAAGTGTACCATGACTGGACAAACGGCACCATTGAGAATAAACGGTGTGGAAACTGCAGAGCACCTGTGTCATTGATGTCAGAGGTGAACATCGGCTGCGAAGGTGTGTGAGATCCAACCAATACACTACAGTTGAGCAACTCACCATCCAAATGAACCAGGGGCTTACCAGACGTATCTAAAAAGACAGTACAGCCAACCCTATTGCGTATTAAGCCCCAACTTTACAGCTGGTACCTGCACCCATGCTGATGAGGGTTCATCTGCAGAAACGGCTTCAGTTTGCACAATACTGAAATTTGATCTCTTTTGATTGGCATAGGTTTGCTTTCTCTGATCAGTCACATTTTCTGGTTCATTGACTCGACAGATATTGGCGGGTCAGGCATGAAACTATCGAGAACAAACACTCTGCAACCATTGTGGGAAGAACACAAGCTGGTGACGGCACCGTTATGGTCTGGGGAATGTTTTCTTGGAAATGTCTGGGTGCATTCATGCATATTGAAGGCACTCTCAACCAATTGGGTTATCTATCCATCCTTGCAGATCAAGTACACCCATACATGTTGACTGTTTTCCCTGGAGCGGATGGGATCTTCCAGCAGGACAATGTAACATGTCATATGGCCAGAATTGTCCAGGAGTGGTTGAGGAGCAAGACGAATACTTCGAATTACTTCCCTGGCCTCCAAATTCCCCAGACTTGAACCCTATCAAGCACCTGTGGAACCACCTTGATCGCCATTTTCCCCAAATGGATCCTCAACCAAGCACTCTTCAGTAGCTGTCGGATGTACTACAGTCTGCATGGCTCCAGATACCCTTGCCAACCTTACAGCATCTCATTGACTCACTACCACGCCATCTAGCTGCTGGCCGTGCTGCACACAGTAATTATTTGGGATATTAGCTTGTGGTCAAATAATGACTTGACAGTGTATTTGTTATGCTATTTACTTACTTCAGTATGATGTTCCTGCCTTCTGCCTGTTTATGAACTTTTGCTGCCTGACCCTTTTTTATTTGGTTCTGCCAGTGGAATCAAGTTCCAAACTGGGTTGTACAACAGGCCAGTGTAACAATATGGAGGCTAGGGCAGGCAAATCAGAATAATATCAGGTTTTAACAGAGGTCAGGAATGGCGGGATCAGAAGAATGGTTATGTTCAAAAGCCAGAGATCAAACTTAGAATTCAGTGGGTATAATTCAGGAATGGAGTCAGAATGAAAGAGGTCATTGTCATTCAAGTCAGTTCAAATCACCATTGGATCACAACTCATATATAAATATCTTATACAGGCATAAGCTGTGATCTTTATGTTGTTATTTAATGGCCTAATTCAGATCCAGTCTATCATAGCACCAATATGATGTCACTTCCTGATTTGGAATCCATGTTAATGCACTCAGATGATGGTAGATCAATGCCCCTCTTGGTAAATCTTCAGAAAACAGAGACAATTTAAAATCTAAAACTACAGAGGAATTATCAGTTGCTGTAACTGACAGGAATGTCTGCTGGTTATTACAAAATCATAAAGGAAGGCGTGGAGTCCGGGGGAAATAAACTAAATGAAACTCCTCCATTCAATGCAATGTCATACAAAGGCAGGAAAGAGGAAACATTAAGAAGTCTGTGTATGATTTAATAGGTCGGTACAAGTATCTTCCTCTTCAGTATTTTGTATCACTCTAATATGAGCTTTATAAACTTACAAATTAATATTTTTCATACATAAATCTTTTGCAATGTTTAAAACACTCCCTTTTAAATCTAAGATAGAGACTTTAAGAGCAGTGCAGAAGGTGCAGTAAGGAAAAATTGATTACCCTGATGTTTGTACATTATTATATCATTTATACAGTACAGCTAAGACTCGTAATTATCTATATTTGTGAAAGGAAAACATTTATATTTGTGAGTAGTTATATTGCTGGTATAAACCTCAAACTGAACTTTCCTGTTCGCTGTCCGCAAGCAGTGGAGGCCATTGGCCCCTAGGTGGCTCGGCCAAGATGGCAGTGAATTTCTTGGAAGTGTAAAGCTTTTAATCTGCCCATACCCTAAAACCTAACCCTAACACCTAGCCCTAACCCCTAAGCCTAACACCAACACCTAACACTAACACCTAGCCCTAACCATAGCACCTAACACTAAACCCTAACACCTAGCCCTAACCCCTAAGCCTAACACCAACACCTAACACTAACACCTAGCCCTAAACCTAACACCAACACCTAACCCTGACACCAAACCCTGAAAAATTGACTGAAAAAGCCAACAGGAAAGGCCCCCTCAAACATATAAACATTCTGAAATAAAAAATCATGAACACTTTCTATTTATTAAAGTAAAACCTGCAAACTTGTAATGTATACTTGGAAACATTTACACTTGAAATCACCTATATTTGTGAAAGGAAAACATGTCAATTTATAATCACTTATATTTGTGACAGTAGACTTGCAAGACAGTAATCTATTTGTGAAAGTAAATCCTGTAAATATGTAAGTAATTATCTTTTTGTTGTTCTGTTCTTCAGTCGTGTGACTGTGTTTTGTGTTTATTGCGATATGTTTTTTTTTTTTTTTTTTAGTGTATATGTATTCTTGTATGCCAATGAAATAAAGATTACCTATTTCTAAGTAATATATGCAGGAAGCATTGTGCTGAAGAGCTGACAATCTGTTTCAATGTTCCTGCAGCATACAATGTAGGTTTTCAGTGCTGTGGAGCTGAGGTGTAAGTGTCAGCAATGTGTGCAGTGTGTAGTGTAAATAGGCTGCGTGCGCGAGGGGAAGCCGTTAGTTTAGCTGTGTACTTCCGCATTGTGTAAGTTAGTGTTGTAAAATGGCGGGGAATGTGTATGTGTTACGCGGTTGTGTATGATGTAGCGTCCTTGCTAAAAGTGTATCTTGTACCTCGTACGGCTTTTTTGAAAATCCGTCTGTGCTTGGTGGTGTTTTGCAGCTTTAGGGTCGTGTAGCTTCGTTTTCATTTTTTTCGGCCGCCATTTTTTCTCTTGCTAAGGGGATTTTCGTGTGTCTAAACTCGGGAATTTGGACTTAAATTGAGGCGTAACTTCACTTGCAGAGGTCCTGGGTGCCCCCCTCTCTGTGGGTAAGCTTTTTATGTATTTTTTGTGTGTATTTATTGTGTTTTTAATGTTTTTAGGTGCGCACGGGTCGGCCGCTAAGGTCGTAATTTTGTGAGTTCATAATGTTTTTTTTTCTAAGTCCCGCGTCTCGTATTTCTTTTGGCTAAGTCCGTAAATTTTGCGTTGTAAGAGCCACAGTTCGTATTTTGGTGCTTGTGTGTGTGTTTGTCACCGCTTGTGAGACGCCGTAGAGCCTCCACCTCCGCAAATGCAGCCCCTCGCTTCGCGGGGGTCCACATATGCGGACCACACTGCGTCCCTCGCTTTGCGATAGACGCAGTTCTTGGAAGCTAGCTTCGTGAGCTCGCAAAGCATGGCGACGATTTGTATTTTGACAACTATTATATGTGATGTAAACTTGTAATAAACTATATTTGTGAAAGTAAAACTTGTAATCATTTATATTTATGATAATAAAACCTGTAAACTTGTAATCATCTATAGTTTTTATAGCAAACCCGTAAACTTACAGCCATATATATATGAAATCATTTTTTGCCCATAATATAAAAATTCAGCAAGAACATTTTAGTACTTTTTCAACCAGAAACAGTAATGGATTTTTAGAAAAGCCTAAAGTAGAAGCCTCATTGGATGTAATTTAAATGAAAGCACATATAATGCATATGATATTGGGAGCAAGCTGAGATTGTAGCCATATCTATGCATAAAGTGAGGTTATAGATGGATAAAACTAACTTCACCCCAGAGGACCGCACCAGATATTTAGCCTCAGTGATGTGTAGCACGTGATCCATACAACTACAGAGTTTTTTTAAAGGGACTCTTAGGCAATTTTGGGGTTTTATATAAATGTTGTAACTAGGTCACATATTCAGTTATCCCCTGTAATGTAATATTCATATAAAATGTACACTTCACTTATTTCTAAGAGTAACATACTCTCAGCTTTTGGAAACTCCCCTTTCTCACTGTGTGCTCCTCTGCAATCTGCCATCTTTCACATCTGTGCCCTAAGGTCACACCCACATGGGAGGCTCGTCACACTGACACTGTCATGCTGCTGTAAGATGCGGCCCTGTGGGTGTGGCCTTAGGTCACAGATGTGAAAGATGGCAGCTTGCAGAGGAGCATACACTGAAAAGGGAGAGGTTCCAGAAGCTGTGTCTGTTTGGGCTTCTCAGAAGTGAATTACAAACTATGTATTGATCATTAAAGAAGACATGCATCTAGTTTTTAATGATAAAATGTAATTGTGATGTCTCTGAAGAACCCTTGAGGAATCCATGGTGCAAGATGTTTGTGTGAGAGGGGCGTTTACATTATCATTGATCTATGGTGGCATCCTTTGATGCAACAGCCTGCTTCTTGGCCAGTGAGGGGGAGGTGTCAATTTCAATCCTATACAGTTATCAGAGAATATCTCTAGACTGTTCCCTCCACTGATAACTAATACACAACCACACTCAGGATGTGATGTAACAAACACAAAATGGATTCCTATACTCACAAGCAGAATCTTCAAAGATGCAGAGGCCCAAGCATAATGCAATTAAGGGAGGAGATCCTTATCCCCAACCACCCCCCACACACACAATTCACTCAACTGCTGATTGACAGGGAAATAGGAGTGAAACCTCTTGACTAATGAAGGTAGGAGTATAGACATCAGAAGTGGAAATCCAAGCACCAGTTTCTCCTCTAAGTAGGCATTCCCAGAATCTACAAGACTACAGCATGCTCGCTGCTTCATATTATTGTAGGTAAACTATGAGAAGCAGAACCTCTGGTATGGGAAAGTACGGGAATCTTCAAAGGAACATGTTATATATTGGAGCTATTATTATTGTTTATTTATAATGCGCCAACATATTCCGTAGCGCTGCACATAAGACATATCAAAGCAAGGAGGGCCCCGTCTTTGAGCCTTGAATCCAGTGTCCATGGTGCTTTCCCCAAAGCACCCTGCAGGATTGAAACTCCCAGACATACAACCTAAAGGTATTGTGTGTGGTACAGGAGAGAGAGAGAGGTGATGAGCGTGTTATGGTAGAAGGTGATACGCTTCTTTAAAGAGATGTGTTTTTAGTGAGGTTTTGAATGATTTGAGAAAGGGGGACAAGGAGAAGCAAGGAGTTTCAGAGAATAGGGGCAGCACAAGAAAAGTCCTGAAGGCGAGAGTGAGAGGAGGTGACAAGAGTTGTAGAAAGAAGAAGGTTATTAGCAGAACAAAGAGAGAGCGGGTGGGGGCGTGTTTGGAAATATGACCAGAGATGTAAGCGGGAGCGTTATTGTTGAAGGCTTTGTAAGTTAGGTCATGATTTTACATTTTATTCTGGAGGCTAAGGGAAGCCAGTGGACTGATTGACAGAGAGGTGATGTCGACACTGAACATTGTACGGAAGATGAGTCTAGCAGAGGCGTTCATTATGGATTGAAGTGGGGATAGTCAGGTGGTGGGTAGGCCAACATGAAGCGAGTGGCAGTAGTCTAGTCGAGTGATGATGAGAGAGTGTATTAGGATTTTAGTAGTGTCTTGTGTAAGATAGTGACGAATTCTGGAGATGTTTTTTGGATGGCGAAGACAAGCTTTTGTTAGTGACTGTATGTGAGGGATGAAAGACGGGACGGGTCCAGTAGAACCCCAATGATGAAGATTTTTTGAGGATGGGTGTAATTATGGCATGTTTTAAAGAACATGGAAACGTGCCAGTATTTAGGGAAGGATTGAAGAGGTGTGTGAGAGCTGGGATTAGTGTGGTTGAGAGGAGAGGGATAAGCTGAAATGGAATAGGATCTAGAGGACAAGTAGTGAGGCGAGTGGATGATAGCAGGCTGGAGACTTTGTCCTCTGTAGCCGGGTCAAAGCAGTTATGGTGGCTGTGGGATTTTGGAAGGGAGAAGACTGGGTGTTGTTGGTTAGTTGAGAGGGTGGAATGTGTAAACCACAATGAGAGGAGAGTTCATGTTTTGAACTTTATTAATTAAATGGTTGGTGAAGTCTTCAGCTGTGAGAGAGGAAGGGATGGGAGGAGGTGGTGGGCGGAGGAGAGTATTGAAAGTGGCGAACAGACGCTTGGGTTCAAAGAAAGAGTTGATATTAGTGATGTGAAGTAGTGTTGTTTGGCAAGGTTGAGGGCGGAGGAATAGGAGCGTAACATAGATTTGTAGTGGAGGAAATTTGCTGAAGTGAGTGATTTCCTCCATAGGCATTCAGCAGTGCGTGTTTGTGTGGTGTGCCATGGTTGTGGATGAGAGCAAGGGCATCTGCATGTGGATATGGGAGTGTAAGATATGGCTTATACAGTGATATTCTAAACATTGTGTCTTTAATAAGTGTATCTTATAAAATATATGTAGTTGTATAAATCTTTATAAGTGATGACCTATAAATTCTGTTCAGTCACTCACAACCAACTTATCACAAACAAACTGTGCTCTGAGAAACTTGAGGTGTGACTATCTATTCCATTGACGCTGTAACAAAAGGCTTATGCCTGAGGTTGTTTATGGGTAAACAAAAGAACTGTTGGGTGTGGTGGACTCTTGCATCTATCATATAGACAACATAATAGGGGGTCTCTTGGCCTAGAGTGTTTATATGTAAACAAGTGGACATCTGTGTGTGTGTGAGAATCCCATCTATGGAGTTTTTATGGAGTTTGGGGGGAGGTGAGATGATTTCAGTTGAGATGGACAGACACATATCAAGGGGGAGTGTCCAAGAAAGGTATACAAAGTCCAGCAAGTTTTTTAGTCAGTCTAAGTCTAGGAGTGTGTCTGTGTCCATGAAGAGGTGTCCAGAAGAGCCATCTAGCTGAGCAGAAGCCAAGATGTGACCTCAGGCCTAAAGACATGGACTCTGAAGATATTGCTGACTTTTAGTGTAGTATCTAGTAATAATGTAGTATATTAAGTATATTTTTGTAAATATCGTTTTATCCCTACTGTCTATCTGTTTGTGTAAAACCCATTGTGTAACTGTATATTCATTTATGTAAAATATATTATTTTTAATTAACTTACGGGTATGCTTGTTTATTGATTTGTCCAAAAGAACTTATTATTTGTAAAAATTATACATTAATTATTTAATTATCAGTCAATTTCTTACAGGGGCCAGAGTGTCAAGGGTGGAAGAGAGAGTGGAGTTGTACAGTGAGGTGGCAGTGTCAGGGCAGTTGAGGTTGGTGATGGGGCTGTGGTGTATCACCAAATTAATATATATAAATATTACACAAGGTTCGTCTACATTAAAAGGTATTTATTAAAAGGCAACAACACAATACTATAAATGTATTATAAACACACAGCCAGACCCACGGAGCACCAACCCTTTTTAAATCTATCTACCTATATAATAATCCCCTTTCCCAAACGCTTTATCTTACTTACGGTTAGACCATTTCCATCATCACCACCATCAACCATCACCAACACCACCCAGCAAGCAAACAGGAAACAGCACCAGTTTCCTGCCTGGATATATCCTTAGTTGAGATGATGTAATTTACATCACATCCTGTCCATGAGCAATTGTGGGAGGGAAGTAAAGATTCTCAGCCCTCCTACAAAGGCCTGTTTGAGGAAGTCCTGAATTACCATTCAAGGAAGACAAGTTACCACATTCCCTCACTTTTTCTTCTTCTATGTTGCTCAGTTTTCTAGTTATCCCTCTAGTACAGGAGAACCTAGTGGGAGCAAAAACCTGATATACAGGAGAAATTCAACCCACCGTCCCTCCGGAATAGTTCCCTCAGCGACATAAGTTCTCCTGTACTTTCCTATGGCTGTCAATCCACATATTACACAAAAAACAGAATTTATAGAATTTAGGTGAGAGTGTGTGATAAATGTTTATGTATGTGCAATGTAAAACTTTATTGAAGAATGTATGAGAGAGAGAAAGAAGAGAAAAAAGACACATTATTATATATCCTCCTTGCAAGTTTCATTGCCACACAAAAGTATATTATTATAATTGTCGTTAATACTTGAATGAACATGAGTACCAGCGACAGTGTTCGTAGGACTGGATGTGTCTCTGACTCATGAAGTTCCAAGGTAAAAAGCTTCATTGTCAAATTTGTCCAATCTGCATTTGCAGTAAAATTGATCATTTCAGTGGTAAGGTTTCTTGATGGAAATACCATGGTACAAGACCCTTCTTCCACCAAACATATTTCATCAACTGTCCTATATTCAGAGTGGCCGATAAAGCATGCAATGTCCCCTATGCGGATCACCTCTTGCACCAGGTTTTCTTTTATCAACTGCACCCAGCCATCCTCCTCAGCTCCTTTCTCCCAAACACAACTGCACAGCCATCGGTGTTGAGATTTCCTGCAACAGCTTTCATCCATCTCCAATCCTGTAATAGTGGCCAGTCTTTTTGATGGGAAGTGTTGCCTGTAGATTCCATTACTTAACGTGCCAATGCTATGTATGAAGTTCAGTTGCTCTGCCTGCCCCTCCCAGCGGGGAATTGCCAGGATTAGTCCTATTGTCCCAGATTGTAGTCCATGTGGCATCCATTGATCTGGGCCTTCAATATAGCTGTATTTAAGATTGTCCTCAGTGATGTCCACTCCTTTTCTTTTCAATGACGTGATAATCCTTGTTGCATTGATTTGTCTTGCCCACTTGTTTTCCTGGATGTCTTTAATAGTTTCCTTTAAATCTGCCAACAGCTTTCCTCCAATCATAGAACAGAAAATGGCAGTTCCCACTATTTCATTCTTAATGCTGTTAGCAATGGAAGCAATATTTTCCTCAACTAGATGCAGGTTGTTGGCAATGGTGTGTATGTCATCAACATTGTCTGTCAGTCTACTCACTATAAGGGAGTCAGCTACTCCACCTGTTTTCATAGCATGTCCCATGCCATCAGTAAGGGAGTTTATCCGGCTGTTCAGTCCAATGATGTCTGCTGAATTCCATACTCCCAATCCAGTTCCGACTCCTCCTAAAAGGGCTGCAAGTGTG
This sequence comes from Discoglossus pictus, assembly GCA_027410445.1. Taxonomy (NCBI): domain Eukaryota; kingdom Metazoa; phylum Chordata; class Amphibia; order Anura; family Alytidae; genus Discoglossus; species Discoglossus pictus. The sequence goes on along the minus strand of CM050172.1, from coordinate 38,550,356 downwards.
TCCCGTTTTTCTCGACTCCCTGCTCCGGTCCACTCAATGATGGTCTCTTGTATACTTTGCTTAAACCACTGCCGCTGTGATTCCGGGCATTTTGGAGGAATAGAAAAATCATTAAAATTTAGAATTATTGGGTAGTAAGTCCACCCAACCCCTTGCACAACTGTTTCATGTGTTGGTACCACCACCAATCCGCCTATTGGCCATGGTACCTTCTTCTGATCTTTACAACGTTGCAGCTCCTTTACAGAGACAAATACTTCATCTATTGTTAGAACACACCCCTTTCCAGTATCAAAATTGCAGAATTCCTCTAGGTCAGGCTGGGCAGCTATAACTGCAGCGTCCCATTCTCCACCTTCTTCTAATGTTAAGTTACTCACTACTACTGTAATATTTGTAAACCTCCCTTGTATTGGAGCTCTAAGAGCTAATCCCCTGGTACTATTATGTGGCAAAATAATGTTTACTTGTAACCCTCCACCCTCTTTTACTTCCAATTCCCTGGGCCAAATAAATCTATCTGCTTGAACATAATGTAACTCCAATCTTTTCAAACTCTCTCCCTTATTTGCGGTATCTTCTGGCCTTATTGCCTGTCTCCCCATTCCTACTGTGATACAGCTTATACTTATCCATCCTGGAACAAGGATCCACCACAATCTTCTGTTGACACGCATCTTCATTCTTATACAGCCTTGCTCTGTGGGAACACTAGATTCCATCATTAGAAACATATACATAACAAAAACAACAGGGGCCATTCTTTTTGCAAGTTTGTTCACGGTCCTGTAATCAATGGTAAGTCTCCATGATGAGGCTGCTTTTTCATCTCTATTCCCTTTTAACACAGCTTTTCTCACAGGCCAACATGGTGAGTTACATACATACCCATTTCCAGATTTAATTATTCCACTTCTCTCCAGTATTTCTATCATCTTGGTGATTGATGCCACTGATTCTCTTGGGACTGGATATTGCTTTTGCCATTGTGGGTCTCCTCCTTCCAAAAAGACCATTCCTTTCATTCTTCCACAGTCTAATTTATCTGTAGCCCAAACAGGTATGTCTTGGATTAGCTTCTGCAGCCATTCTGGTTGTCCGTCTAGTTTCAGTTTGTTTTTTTTCAGACTTTTTATCGGAGAGACAATATATGCCATTGGGAGCACAACCCCTTTCGTCAACTCTGTACTTACCTGATTCACCTTTTCTGTCTTCCACAAACAAAAATTGGCAAGATCTACAATGAAATTTCCTTTTTTTAAAACTTCTATTCCCAATATTTCCTCTGGCCAACCCACTATTGCTTCTACTTGTATTGTTTTTTCTCCAACTGCTACATCAATTGGACCTGCTCTAACCTCCTGTGGATTCCCAGTAACTCCCATACTACTTACTGAAGAATCCCCATTTTTGACCCTGTTGGTCATTGTAACTGCTGCTCCTGTATCTACCAACATATTTTTCCCTACCCCTGCGATGACTGTATAACTGGTAGGCCGACCTGCCTCATCCATGGTTAAATTAGCTGAGTGAATGAGATGCTGAGGCGCAGGGGTTGGGATTTGTCATTGTGACTCACTTCTACTCCGTCCCTCTTTTATAACACTATATTGCATCTTTGCCTCACTTTCCTTCAATTTCCTCTCTGACTCAGCTACCTTGTTTTTAAGTATGTGATTTTCCTCTTCTATCCTATCCTTCTGTCTCCTGAGTTCCCAATAGCCCATGTTACCGTTTCTCTCTCCCTCCTGATTAGCCCTCCAGTTGCTGCCATCCCTATTCCTATAGTCCCTAGGTGGATCTCTCCATCTTTTGTCAAAGTTCTGTTTTGGTCTCCAGTTTTGATCATCCTTCTTGTTCTGGGGTACATCCCACGTCTGGTTTCTCCAATTACCATCTATATCTCTACCAGACTCGACCTTAAATGTTCTTACAGCTGAAACAGAGCAGGCCTGTTCTGTGAAAGGATGCTTGATCCACCACGTATCAGCTCTAGTTAGTACCATTTCCAAGTCTGTTGGTGTTGGATCAAAAAGCCTGATAAATTCTTGACACTCCCGGGGAAGGGCTTCCATTACTTTTGCTATATGTTCTGGTGAGCCCAGCACTAGAGGCTGTTGAGGTTGTCGTAGAGTATACCAAAAAAATATCCTTTGAGCTACCTCTCTAGGACCATCTATTGGCCTCATGGTAATATTTGCTATTTCTTTCTCTATGCTAAGTAGATAGAAATTAGTTGCAGCAATTCTTCCTGCCTGATCAGACACACTGTTATTAAATCCCAATAGTCTACTAGCCAAAGGACCCATAGCGTATTCTAACAGTTCTGTCCATTCCTCTAAGTTAAGACCTCCTTTTTTAGCTCTATCTGCTCCCCTCATAAACCAATGTGTAAACGTATTAAAGTTGTTAGTTGGCATACTTCCCCACCATTTCTGGAAATTGTCTTTATCTGCCATAGACATCGGTCGAGTCTGCATAGAAAATCCTGTAGGTGTTTGCATTGCATTAAATAATTCTGAAACAATAACTGGTGCTTGTGGTATGGTATCTACTTGTGGAACAGAATAACATAAGAAATATTTTCTATCTTGGTTCATTTTCGGCACTGGTTCTTTATTTTGTGCCACAAACATATCCAGATCTGGATATATTTTGGCAATGTCTCTGACTCCTTTTATCCCTTCTAACTTTGTTTTATTTTTATAGTCCATTATTATGTTTTGAAGTTCTGTTATTTTTACTCCATAAACATCCCTCTGCTTTTCTATTTCCCTTAACTCCCTTTCTAGTTCCCCAACAATTGTAGTTGTTCTCAAAGCTGCAATTTTTAAACAATCCCTTTTGTCCATTGCTTCCTCCATTTTATTTTTTGTTTCCAAATTATGCTGCCGTAATTCTACAACTAAGTCTATTAGGCCTCCTATTGTGGCTACAACAGCTTGTGTGACCAAACTTTTTCTCTTCTTTGTTCTATACTTTTTGTTATTTACAATTTGTGTTAGAACATCCATTAATCTCTTTTCTTTTTCACTGTCTGGGTTTGCTGGCTCTGGAAGCTCATATGGACCATCATGTTTTTGAATATGTTTCCTAAAGTACTCACGCACTTCTGTGGGAAAGTATTTGGCCCCTTGAAAAGACATTCCTACTCTTTTACTCACCCAAGTAAGAATCCAAATCAATTTGCGACTAAAGTAGCATGCTTCTGAGTAGCCAACAATAGTTGATGACTATTCAGTAGGCCAGGTGTAATATGTAGAAAAATAGATTAGTACCCACAATGCAAATTATACTTACCTTAGTATGGTGAAGGTAATACCTGCTAATTAACTTAAAATATAATAGCAAGGCCTGCAGGGTAGGAGATAAACCCGAACTAGGATATGCAAGACACCCAAAATGTATAAGGTATGGAAGCCTATAGTGTATTAAAATGCACGCCTGAAATAATATATATATATATATAATATTTAAAATGGTTTATTTATTATTTTTCTCCAGGCCTGTACTATGATAAAGGACTAGAGAAAGAAAAAGAAAGAAAAGAAAAAAAAAAAAAAAAAATAATAGTATTAACAAACTCAGGTATTTGAAACACACAACAAACTAATTGTGGCCTGGTGCCCAAGCTTGTATATTAAAAATGGAGGCTTGAATTAGCATTTAATTACACAAAGAAGCCACATGGATTCTATTCAAATGCAAAGCTAGGCCTGTACTCAAAAGCACAACAACTCAGATAAACCCACAAAAAGAACCTTATGATATATATTTGTTTTATGTATCAAAATAAGCTAGTACGAACAAAACTCAACTCAGAAGCTAGTACGATATAGTACGATATATTTGTTTTATGTATCAAAATAAGCTAGTACGAACAAAACTCAACTCAGAAGCTAGTACGATATATATTAAAAATGGAGGCTTAATTTAGCATTCAAATACACAAAGAAGCCGCATGGATTCTATTCAAATGCAGTCCTAGCCTGTACTCAAAAGCACAACAACTCAACTCAGAAGCTAGTACGATATTTATATAAAAATGGAGGCTTATCCTAGACTCCACACACAATCAGCACTTGATTTCCCATGCAGAGGATAATTAGACAAAGTACTTTTTTTCCTTCCCCACAAAAAAAAAATAATAAAATAAATAAATCTGACTATCTATTAATGTGATATTACCTCATAAATAACCTTTGTAGAAGTCTAAAATTCGTGGTCGCCAAATGTGGTGTATCACCAAATTAATATATATAAATATTACACAAGGTTCGTCTACATTAAAAGGTATTTATTAAAAGGCAACAACACAATACTATAAATGTATTATAAACACACAGCCAGACCCACGGAGCACCAACCCTTTTTAAATCTATCTACCTATATAATAATCCCCTTTCCCAAACGCTTTATCTTACTTACGGTTAGACCATTTCCATCATCACCACCATCAACCATCACCAACACCACCCAGCAAGCAAACAGGAAACAGCACCAGTTTCCTGCCTGGATATATCCGTAGTTGGGATGATGTAATTTACATCACATCCTGTCCATGAGCAATTGTGGGAGGGAAGTAAAGATTCTCAGCCCTCCTACAAAGGCCTGTTTGAGGAAGTCCTGAATTACCATTCAAGGAAGACAAGTTACCACAGGGGCTGAGAAGGGTTTGGATAATAGTGGAAAGCTTAGCAGGGTCAAGTGCTTGCAGGTTTCTTTTCGTGATGGTGGCAGGGGTTGAAGAGGGGTGGTGAGAGGAAGATGTGGTGAGGTTGAAGGTAAGGAAGTGGTGGTTAGATAGAGGGAGTGAATGAATGACTGGGTAGGAGGTTGTGCTGAGATTGGTGAAGATAAGGTCAAAAGAATGTCCAGCATGATTTGTTAAAGAATCTGTTAGTTGTGAGAGGCCAAGGGAAGAGGTGAGTTCAAGCAGTTTGGCTGCTGCTGGGGAGGTGGGAGTGTCAACAGCAATGTTAAAATCTCCAAGTACCAGTGAAGGAACATTGGAGAGAAAAAGTGAGGGAGCCAGGCAGAAAAGTGATCAAGAAATTGAGAGGGAGTGCCTGTGTGGCAAAAGATCACAGAGTCACGAAGAGAGATAGGTGAGAAGAAGCGGATAGTATGAACTTCAAAGGATGATAATTGGAGGGATGGGACAGGGGGCATGAGGTGAAATGCACAGCGAGTGGAAAGCAAAATACCCACACCACCACCTTTTTTGTTCCCAGGTCTAGGTGCATGGCTGAGGTGAAAATGAGAGAGTGCTGCAGGGGAGGCAGTGTCTGAGGATGACAGCCAGGTTTCAGTGAGATCCAGTAGATTTAGGGAGTTGGTAGTGAATTGGTCATGAGTTAAAGTGGGTTTATTGCAGATAGGTAGTGCGTTCCAGAGGGAGCAGGAGAAAGGTAGAGTTGAAGGTTTGTGACATGTGATGGATATCAGATTCTGGGTGTTACGGGTGTTTGCTGGCCTTGAACCAGAGCGTGGCTGACAGCGAGTGGAGATGAGTGAGGGACCTGGGTTAGGGGATATATCTCCCGCAGCCAGGTGAAGGAGGAGTGAAAGGGAGAGAAGATGGGACTGGGACTTACAGTGCTGTTCCTGCTTATGAGTGTTTTGGAGGGGATGATATTGTGATTGGAGAAGGGAGAGGAGCTCATGGGAGCAGAGGAGAGGAGAACAAGAAAGGTGAGATGGTAAAATTGTTGGAGACGTTATATGGAGATATTGCAAAGGAAAGTCTGAGAGAGAGGCAGTAGGTTATAAGAAAGCGGAAAGAATGAGAAATCATTGTGACAATGTGTAAAATTAGTAAAAAGGTTAGATGATTGTGGGGGTAAGAATTATTATCCTAAGATATGACAGTAGTAGTAATATATATTCAGGAGCTGGGAAAATAGCGTGATAAGGTTTATCAGAATGGCTGTGGTAGGTGAGTAGCTAAGAGTCTTTATGACTTTAATAAATTGTTTTGAATTATTTTTATGTTTTTTATTAGCAGGTGGTGTTGACTGAGCAGGTGCAAGTCATATGAGTTTCTATAAATTAAGAGAATGCAAGGGCGGGTAGGTGTGGGGTGGGGCGGGAGCTCAGAGAGAGCAGTTGCAATTCAGGCAAGGGGATTGTTATGTTATGAAGAATGGGAGTAATCAAAACTAAAAGGGTATCTTGTTGAGCCACTAAATAAACTTTAAAGACCAATGTATTGAAATTGAACTTGACTAGCTTTCTGAAAATGTTCTGACTTGAAGAAGTTTACCAAAAGTATTCAGATACACATTTCCAGACTTGGAGTATGTCTTGAACACACTGATCTGCTACTGGTACTTCTGAGTTAATGTTAGCCTAGGGGGATGTAACAGCAAGGCACCCATAGACACAAAAAGGAAAAGTCTTCTCACATTTGACTCCAGTTGTTTATGGTGAATTCAGCCAATGGCAGCTTCTCAACCCATGTGTTCTACTGCTGAAAACAAGTACTGTTCAATGGATTGACACATATGCTTTGTGGACTAATTAGTCTGGAGAAATTAAGTTGAAAACAAATTAAGTGGTATGCCAAGTCAGCTAAAGAGGACTTCCAGAAGGGAGCCATGAATTGACAGCCCCTGTCAAAACTGATGAACAAAGGTGCCCTATGTAGCCCCACAATCTCTTGAACTTAAAAAGACTCGACAGTTTAAAAGTTATCAGAAGGGCCATATTAGATTTGAAGCCCATAGCAGCACCAGTACACCCGCAAAGCCTGCGGGCTTGAAATTCACCAGAGTTACAGAGCTATTACATTCAACGATGCTGCGACCAACGGGCCACAGATGCAAATCCGTAAGCCATTCTTGTGCACGTTGCATGTGATAGAAAAATATTGCCGGGATCGATATAACACAGAAATGAAACATTAAAAAAAGTAATATTTCTGCTGTCTAAAATTAGTTACCTGTTCAGGAGTATCCTTATACTGTTCCCTCAGTGTTGGATTTCTAAATTCCAAGCTATATTGGATCTATATATTTTTGATGAAAAAAAACAAGAATAAAAAGATCCATTTTAGTTGAAAAATTTCAGAATGGTGGTATGGGATACCCAGACTTGAAATTATATCACGATTCCACAATGTTGGCTCACATTGTAAAATGGACAGATTCCTACTTAAACTATTCTTGGGCGTAAATAGAGAATGTCTCTCTTAGTGAAGGTACTCTTAGCCATCTAGTTTATCTAGAGATATTGCCCAAAAGCATTAATGTGTCAAATCTTTTGATTGTAAGGAAACATGTTTCTTTTTGGTCCAAGCTAAATAAAAATCTGCAGATATTGGCTTACCCAAGTCTAGCCCTACCCATTAAAGATTTGCCAAATTTAAATCTTCCTCCGATGAACAACTGGATTTTAAAAGGGATCGATAGTCTATATAAGCTGTTTCGTGACGGAAAATGGTTTTAATTTGCCCAATTACAAACATTTTACAATGTAGCTCCTCAAGAATGGTTACTATACTCCAGAATTAAAGCATGACGTGAAAAATCTGGATTATGTAACTTGAAGAGAAAGAATTTAAATAATTGTGAAAAATGATTTAAGACAGACAGTAGGAAATATCTAATATCTAGACTTTTCAATCTCTTGAGAAAACAACTGACAGAGTATAAGTCTTCCAATATCATAGCCTGGGAAAAATAATTAAATACTTCATATCCAATAGAAGTATGAAGGAGGGCTTTCGTTGTCACCAATAAATATATTAAAAGGGCCTCTTATCGAGAAACGTATGTAAAAAATTTAAATAGATGGCATTTTGTCCCAGAGAAAATCTATATGATAACTAAGAATATTGAGTACAAATGTTGCTGGAGAAAATGTGGCAACTCTGGCACATACATACATACTTGGTGGGAGTGCCAACTTATCCAGTCACTATGGACTGAATGTTTTCAAATGATTGCTTGTCTTTTCAAGAAAGAGATTACACCTTCTGCTTAAATTGCTCTTTTTCATATTTTTCCTTTTGACTGGAGTAGAATGAATCAGGCATTTGCAGTCCAAATTTTGTCTATAAGTAAAATGCTTATAGCTTACAGATGGAAAAGCCCCATTGTACCAACATTGAATGAGATAATTCCTATAGTGAAGCGAATTAGAGATCTTGAAAGAGAACCTGCTGAATGGAAGGTATGGGACTCCTATGTTCAACATTTGTAGAGAGTATAGATTGTTGTGTGGACTTCTATTGCTGGATGCGGAGTTGGGTTGAGGGGTGGAATTCAGAGAGAATGTAGTATTTTATCATACCAATCTTTTTTTTTTATCTTCTGATTTTTACCCCAATATGTATGTCAAATCAATCTATTGTAATGTTGTATTGTAAGGTCTATATGTACGTCTATTGTGTTTGAAAAAAAATCTTAATAAAAAAGACTTGAACTAAAAAAATTTTTTTTTTTTTATTGCAGATTTGCGAGTTTGAGAATGTTGTGCTATTAATTTTAATACCTAACATCATTTTCCCTTTAATTTTAAGTACAGTAGTGTGTTGATATTTGCATCTACAGTGCTATAGATAGGACTTTAACCCCCTTGCAGGTTCTCTCTAGTACCTGTAGACTTTTGGGCTCTATTTGCGGGTTACGGGTTTGAACGCCAGTGGATTCGTAGCGATTTAATAGCAATTTGCGACTGTAATATTTATGGGCTTGACAGATCAAAGGCTTTGCGGCAACAGAGTTCAGATTTCGACATACCGTGGGGTTTTTCCAACTGAAACCCGTAATCGTTTGCGGGTAGCTGTACAAGGCGAATTTAATAACCGTAAGTCTAGCGGGCTCTGTTACGGGCTACAGATTTTCATGTTGGGGGAATTTAATAGGGAGCAAGTGTTTGTGATTGGTAAATACAGTCACTTGAAATATAACTCCTGGCAAGAGATGTCTCCAGTACTGAAAAGTCTGGCTGCCATATCATAATTCATTTTTGCATTTAAATATTTCAAAGTCAATAGGCATAAGAATGCAGATACCCTGGAAATCCCCCTTCTTTGACGAAGCATTCACTTCTACTATGAAAGTTGAGGTAAATGACAAATAATGCCCAACAAGGCATTCTTCAAATAAACCAAGTTCTTGTGGTCAATAAATATAGTCACTGGAAATGTAGCTCCTTCCAAGATATGTCTCCACTACTGAAAGGTCTGTCTGCCATGTCATAATTCCCCTTAGCTGTTAAATATTTCAAAAGAAGTAGGTATAAAAATGGAGAGGAAATCCACCATCTGTTACAAAGCGTTCCCTTCTACTATAAAAGCTTTGGAAGGAAAACGTTGTTATTTCACTATTCAATTGACTTACGTTTTCAGGTTCCGACTGAGTTACGTACTCCGAGCTGCGATTCATTGCGATTTGTCAAGTTAATGTCCTCCAAGCCTTTGATCTTTCACAGCCGCAAGAGTCCTGAATGCTAAAATCGCAAATCGCTATTAAATTGCTCTGATTCCCCCTCGCTAACCACTCCATCAAGCCCACAAATGGCAAACAAACGGCACAAGTTAATGGTTCCAAGGAGGTCTTGCAAAGGGCTGAATTACAAATCAGAGCACTTCAAAAGCAAATAAAAAACAATACTGTACTTTTATTAAGAGTGAAAGTGATTTTAGGTCTTAGAATTAATAGCACAACATTCTCCAATACTTTATTTCATGTTCAATTTTCATGTTATATCGATCACGACAATCAATGTGAAGTCCTACGGGCTTCAACCTCCAAGCCCGTAGGACGTTTAAATCCAAACTTCATTTTTCATTGACGTCCTACGGGCTTGAACATGATCGCTGATGCAAGGCTGTAACTCGTGGTTAAAGCCTGAAGGACTTTAAAGAAATATGGAGGTTGGATTTCAAAGTCATACAGGCTTGAACCATGAGTTACGGCCTTGCGTCAGCAATCACGTTCAAACCAGCAAATGCTACTGTCAATAGCATAGTTTCCGATTTTTGCAACGGCGCCTAACTTGCGGGCCCGGCTAATTGAATAGCAGGCATTTGGCTGTCTGCAATGGAGCTGCGAGCCCCGAATTGAATGAGGCTCTGTAACTCTTGTCAATCAGATGCAGCATCAATAACCCCAATGTATAGAGTCACGTAAATTTTGTATATCCACTGACTGTTTATTAGCAAGGAAAACATATATTTATGTCACAGTCACAAACAGCAAACATTCTCTTAGCCATTCCCCAAGCTCTATTTTTCCCACCTCCATCAAGGATAAAAAGCATCACTAATGACCCCCGGCCCATATGAGGATTTTTTCTTTCCTGCTCTTCTGTACTTGGCAGGTGGCATCTGCTAATCACCTTTCCCCCCTTGCTCTGTCAACTTTCTCTAAATTGTTAGGCCCTTTGATCTCCAGAGATAATTGACACATCCAGGTCATGTAAGTCTTTCCTCTGGCAGGGGGGAAAATGGCCGGGGGTGAAATTGTGCATCTTCCCCCTACCTTACTGTTTAGGACCAACCCTTAATCTGCTGGAAATGTTCTACCTCACAATCAGGTAATTCCATAACTGGACCCTTCTTTCCCCAGTGACCATGGTAATACACTTTATTAAGCTCCCTGGTGGAAATGCAGCATTTAGATACTAAACATTTTATGGGGATTCTCATACTTAGCATTACAATGATACCCCAGGCAATGTTGACCACTTCATGCCAACAGGGCAATACCAGTCCATGTTAATCCAGCTCCGCCCAATAGTCTAACAGTCCCCAAAAGTCCAGTGGGCCCTCCAGAACATGACAATTGCCATCTATTGCTAATTTCCCTCACCAATGCCAATGAGGCTGTAAATTCCTCTGGGGTACAGCTTGAAAACATTTTAAACAATAGAGATGTTTAAGAAGCTCAGTGATTATAGGAAGCAGGTACCGGTTCTTCCAAGTAATTTTGTTTAGTCCACAGTAGTCAATGCAGGGGAACATTCCACTATCCTTTTCTTGTCACAAAGGAATGTGACTTCAGTATGTATCCTTTCTTGGAGCCCAGAGAAAGACAAAAGACAAGTATTGACTCTGAAATTTCCCATTTGTTGCTTGGATTTTGTTTGTTGAGCAGTGGTGATTCCAAAAATTCGGGCTTCGGAAATGTCCGTAAGTTATTTTGCTATTCAAATGGCGTCTTTTTGCCAGCTCCAATTGGGTTACAAGCTTCGGCCCCCGATTCATTGCGATGGTTAACATCACAAGTTAATGCCCCTCCAAGCCTTTGATATTTCACGGCAGCAGGAGATCCGAACGCTAATATCGCAAATCGCTATTCAATTGCTCCCCCTCGCTAAATAAGCCATCAAGTCCGCAAATGGCAAAAGTCGAACCACAAGTTACGGGTACCAAGGAAGACTCACAAAGGGCTTGATGACATGTCCGGAGCACTTTAAATGCAAATAAAAAATACATTCTGTGCTTCAAAATACGGAGAAAGTGATGAATGACATTAGAATTATTTGCACAACAGTCTCAAGCCTGCAAATCGGCAATCACAAATAATTTATTTTTCTGTTTCAAATCGGGGTTAGATCGATCTCGGGAATCAGTGAGTTAATACATATCAGGCCACCCACATGGACTATCACATTGGCTTCATTCATTTTTATTATTTTGTACATTGCAGGTTTGCGGGTCCGGTTGCATATTGGACCCCGAATCGCTAGTTGATTGACATGTCAACTCCATGTTTTACAGCCTTGATAATGATGGACTCCTTTTCTCTTGGCTGTTTCGGCGTCTGAAGTTACTTTCTTGCTTAATTGATCATGTTCAAGCTTGCAAATGCTACATACAATAGCATGGTTTACAATGTCCGTAACACCAGCACTAATGACATCACATTGCTGTGATGTCACATTTTTAGAACTTTTGAAAGAGTCGGACACGACTGTACGACACACACACAAGATATATGGGTATATTATTAGTAGAGATAGGAGTGGTAGGGCGGAAGGAGGGAGAGTGGAGTATTATTTGTTATATAAATGGATCTTACTGAATTTGACACCTCTGTACTTGCTCAGAAACAGCCAACTTGTAACAATAAGTCCCCCCTCTTGAACACAACATTCACCAAAGTATTATGAATGCCCCCAGGGTCCGGCAGAAGGCATCAAAATGTATATTTTTATTAAAAACTAGGGGCCATATTCAATTAAGGTTTGGGCAATCCGATAGCCCATAAGAGAGGTTGCAAGTTAATTTGCTATTCAATTGGCGCCTTTTTGCGGGCTCCGATCGGCTTCCGAGTTACGGCCTTGAAATAATGGCGATTGTTAAACTCGTAACTTACAGCCTCCCGAAGCCTTTGATCTCTCACTTTCACAAGAGTTACGATGGCTAAAATCACAAATCGCTATTTAATTGATCAATTTCCCCAAGCCTGCAAATGTTTTCACACCTGTAAATGGCATATGAAGGAGAAAATCCTTCAAGTGCTAGAGAAGACCCGCAATTGAGTTAAACACCTATTCGTAGCACTGTAAAGGCAAATAACAAATCACTACTGTACTGTAAATATTGACAGATATTATAATTAATAGCATAACAGTCTCAAGCCCGCAAATCGTCAGGAAAATTTATTTATTTTTATGTTTCATTTTGGGGTTAAATCAATCTCGGGAATCAACGAGTTAATACATATCAGGCCACCCATATGGACTAGAACATAAAAAATAAAAAAATAGAAATCAATAGTTTTAAAATTAATGAGCCTGCTAACTGTATTGAGAAAACACCCTCAGCAAATGCTGTAATAAGTGTTAAATGCATGACTATCAATGCTAGTAATCCCGGATAAGGATCATGAATGATGTGCAGATTGTAGGACAATATGGCCCCTATTCAATTGAGCAATTGTAAGTTACAGTAGCCCGTAATGGAGGCCGTAAGTTAATTTGCTATTCAATTGACATTTTTTTGGTGAGCCGCTACGTGTTACGGACTTGAAATTCTTGCGGTTGGTACGACTATAACTTACAACAGTAAGCCTTTGCTCTTTCACATCCGCAAGAGTTCGCCAATCGCTATTCAATTGCAAAAATGTCCTCAAGCCCGCAAATGTTTTCATACCCGTAAATGGTAAATGTAGGATAAAATCCTACGAGTGCTGAAGAGGACCCACAAGGGGGTCAAAGACATATCCTTAGCACTGTAAAAGCAAATAAAAAATCTATACTGCGCTGTAAATGATGGAGAAAGCGATGAAAGACATTAGAATGAATTGCACAACAGTCTCAAGCTCACAAATGGCAATCAAAAATAATTTTATTTTATGTTTCTTTTGGGGTTATTTCAATCTAAGGAATCAATGAGTTAATACATATCAGGCCACCCACATGAACTAGAACAGTATCGCTGTAATTTTGCGGTTTTGCTAGGCCGATCACGTATTGGACCTGCAAACGCTAATTGATTGACATGTAATCTCCATGTTTTACTGACCTAATGATGATGGTCTCATTTTCTATTGGCTGTTTCTAAATGTGTAGTTACGGCCTTGCTTAATTGATCATGTTCCTGCCCTGAAATGCTACGGACGATTGCATGGTTTACAGTTGCAGCTTTCGGTCCGTAACTTGGGGGCTTGTTCAATTGAATAGCACCAGAATTGTAGCAGACTGTGAGCCCACAGCACATCCGCAGACATACAGCTTGTATACCGTGAGATGCGGGCTTCGAATTGAATGAGGCTCAAAGACTTTTTGAAGAATAGGGGCCTACATCTGGATGTCAAAAAGTGAACTTTGCAGAGCACTTGCCTAAAACAGATCATCCTGATTTTAGTAGGTTTTGAATTATCAGATAGCACATTAGGGAGATATCACACAAAGTTAACTGGCCTATAATAGGAAGCATTATAAAGACAGTTGGATGCTTAAAATTGTAGAGCATTTTGGTATTATAAGATAGATTTTATTTTTACCCTTATAGCTTTTTCTGGCATTGGGCAACTTACAGCCAATGCCATGTATATGTATAATTTAATTCAGTTCTAGTAACATAGAAGTGCAGGAGGACACCAGATTAAGGTATCCATTGTCACCTTGCTTATTTATGTTAGGAATAAAGCCCTCATAGCAAGTGTTCCTCCAGTAATAGAACATTATGATTTTAAAAATTAATTTGTACTATCACAAGGTGAAATTTTGTTGATGGTGAATTCAGGGGTGTATTTCTTCCTAAGCCCAAGGGGCACAGGCCAAGGGCAGCACATTTTGTATATGCACATATGACTATATGCAGTAATATTTCGGTCTGTGTGTATATATATATATATATATATATATATATATATATATATATATATATATATATATACACACACACAAAAACTTGAGAATCTAGGGACAAAAAAAAACAACAGAGACTCTGAAAAGAGGAATCCATGTTGTCTTTATTACATCACATACTGAGAGCTGGAACATGAGCGTGCGTTTTTTTATCAGTGGAGGAGGAAGGAACAGGTAGAGGTTAGAAGGAGACTTTGTTAGATACTTAAATCTGGTTGAACTATCTCACAAGCTCAGCAGCAGGCTGCATGTGAGCGCCCCTTTCATGTACTCAGCTTCCACCATATTATCATGGATACCTCCAGAGTCCAGCAGAAGCATCTAGGTTTATTTTTCTAATTAAAATTGAGATGTATTATGTTTCCCTGCTTATTTACATTGTTAGTGGGACTCAACATTTTCAAACATATATTTGTTTACATTGTACAGTGGTTCTTTTTACTCAAGTTCACTCCACTTCATAAACAGCACTGAAGTCACCAGATCCATTCTCATTATCCATGCAGCTACATGAGAGTGGGCTTCAGGAGATGCATAAGCAATTCAAATGGCAAAATCTAAAATCTATCTAATGTCAGTTCATGATCATTTTCACCAAAGTCTTTTATTCTCTACATTTACACCAAGAACTCTTGTTCTAGCATTTCTCCTTCATATATATATTCATCATCCTTGTACAGGTCAGAAGGCCAAAGATATAAAAAAAAACGATATGAAAAAAAAAAATGCAAATATAAATACTGGATATGATATAAAGAAACAGCACCGCCAATCAAAGACGAGAGCTTATCTTTATCTAAGCCAATCAAGGATAAGATAAGAGGAACGGAACACGCTTTTGATGTTCTATTGTTGAGCATCTGTTTGTGAGTTTTAATTTAAAAAAATTGATTTAATTAATAAAATAAGAGCCACCATGATAATGTGAGATAAGTGTAGTTAAGATAAAAGAGGATGGTGATCCGACATTTTTATGTTACAGAGGATGGTTCATGTGATTTAAGTCTCAGACTCTCCAAGTAAGTGCCGCATGGTGAAATTAAATGGCGAGGCGGCAAGTGCAGATGCTGAGGCAGGCACAGGATTTCCTTGCAGAGTTTCAAGCCGTTGTAGCGGACGGTAATTATCACTCTGATTTTATATTGAATGCTATTGTCAAAAAAGATCAATGCCAGAGCCTGGCGGTGGCACTTACATAAAAATGGACTTCGAAAATATCAGATTAAATGTGTACGTTTTTTTATTATTGAATTTTATTTAGTTTGATGCTTTTCTGCTGCATTACATTTAATTGATTTATATTCATAAAAATGCTGTTTACACATAGAATTCATTTCAGAGCTTCAAATATAATAATATTACGTCACTTATGTCAATATTGAGTGAGACCTGGTACAAAACTCATTGACTTTCCATTGACTTCCATTATATGATTAGATTGATTTTACATAAATAGTTTGCAACATTTCCTTCAGGAATATAACCGTGCTGTAAACTGAGGACTACCTGTTCTTTATTGTATACTTATTTCAGCACAAGTTGGGCCACATCACAGTAAAAATCTACTAAAAACATGCTGAAATAATTTTTGAAATATGTGCATTTTTCACTGAGAAATCAAATCAAATCTATGTTTATGTGTGTGCAAGTCTGCCCACATGCTGTGGCATTACCCCAGCCAATCAGGTTGATTGCTTACATTTTCAGTTTGAAGGGAACAGGCCATGTAATTTGTGTAGCTTCTTGTGGCAAAAAACTCAGGTTTCTGCTCTCTTGCCTCTCTGGAGCTGTCCGTGTAGAGATAAAAAGAAAAAAAAGAACCCTTAACATAACTATCTGTGCAGACATGGAATGCTGGACTGACCAGGTCAGTTATGGGTTAAGTGGTCAGTGCAGTGTAAACTGAGTCCAGGAAAAAGCTGCTATCAATTGGAGTGTGTTCATATTAGGTAGTGGATAGCGGTGCTATGGAGGATTCCGTGTTTCAGGCTCACAGTCTCCTACAGATATAAGTAAGCCAGGCTGCAAGTACATGTTCAACGGGAGGCGTAATAATTAAAGCGAGTCATTACATTTTACAGGAGATTTTTTGTGGGAATCATTTAATATTTCTACAATTTTGCTAATAAAAGCTCCCGAAGGATCGAGTCAGTCTTACTGTAGTTCCTACTGGATCAATGTAATCCAGCTCTAATTCACTAAGCATATGGCGGGGCTTACTTTTTTACCCACATAGGCAAAATAAACATTCAAATACAATGACTAACACGCATCACAATACAGTTATCACATATATAGTTGTCAACAGTGCGGGTTGACAAAAGTTGTTGCTAACGCTGCGGCCCATCGCAAAGCAAGGGCCGCAGTTGCTGGCAAGGAACGCCAAAGGCGCTCCTTGCCAGCAACTGTGGACTTTAGGCCCCCAAATGCGGACCCTCGCGAAGCGAGAGGCCGCATTTGCAGAGGTGGAGGCTCCCACCACGGCCGCAACATTTACGGACTTAGCATCCGCAAATACGAGCAGCGCAAAAATACAACATTAGCGGCCGAAACCTGCGCACATGAAAACACTAAAAACACAACAAATACACACAACAAACACATAAAAAGCTTACCCACAGCAAGGGGGGGCACCCAGGACCTCTGCAAGTAAAGTTACAAGTCAATTTAAGTCGAAATGAAAGAGTTTAGACACCCGAAAATCCCCTAAGCAAGAGAAAAAATGGCCACCGAACAAAACGAAAACGAGGCTACAGGACCCTAAACAGGCAGAACACAACAAAACACATACAGATTTTTTTTAAAAGCCGTACGAGGTCAAGAACAAGGACGCAAAATCAGCCACAGCCGTGTAATACACACATTAGGCGCCATTTTACAACACTAACTTACACAATGCAGAAGTACACAGCTATCCTAACGGATTTTCCTCGCGCACGCACACTATTTACACTACACACTGCACACATTGCGGACACTTAGGGCCTCATTCTATTATCGGCCGCAGCCGTTGCGGGGCCGCAAGGACCGGCCGCAAGCTATCCGGCTATTCTATTCCCCTCCGGCCGGGGGTTCCGGCAGGCTTGCGGCCGGCGCCTTGTTATATCTTGCGGCCGATCGTGCCGGAGGAAAGCCTTTGATCTAAAACGGCCGCAAGGAAATCGGCCGTAAGAAAATCTTGGTTGCTATTCTATTGCTCCGGGAACCCTGTCTGCAAGGCTAAAAGCGAGCCGCAGCTTACTTGCAGGAAAGAGGTCCCGCTAGCACCAATTAAGCACATAAAATAGCTCAAATAAAGCCATCCTGCACTTTGAGAAGACTATAAAGTGATTTTAGGTGTTAGAAAAAATAGCACAAATTTCCCCTAGACTCAAATCCGTAAAATATTTTTTTTTATATATATGTCAAATATCCATGTAAAAAGTCCATAGGGCTTGGAGCACCTCAGACCCGGCCACGCTGCGGCCGGAAAATAAACAGTTAATTTAAACTCGGGTTTGGGCTGATGTGCAAGCTTGAGAGGGGGTTACTTTTAATCCTCATGTACCCCAATATGATCCCTAGCATTTACAGAGCTGTACAGTGCAGGCTTGAATTTATTTTTCAGTTTTTATATTTCACAGCTTACGGCCGGTTCCAAGATATGCGGCCGGCCGTAAGAGGAGATCCTTGCGGGGCCGTATAATAGAATCGCGAGTTAACAGAACCCCCGCAAGGAATCGCAGCCTTACGGCCGATTTACGGCCGATAATAGAATGAGGCCCTTACACAGCAGCTCCACAACACTGAAAACACATATTGGATGCTGCGGCAACATCAAAACAGATTGTCAGCTCTTGAACACAATGCTTTCTGCATATATTACTTCCAAATAGGTAAGGTATATTCATTTTGTAATGTATTATTTATTTGATTACCATACACCAAACAGCATTAGCTCACTTACAATTTCATTGCCGTCATTTTTTGACGGGCAATATTCTAGTTACATGTAAATATTATGATGCGTGTTTAAACACTCTGATCCACACTTACACAAACTGGTCCACATGTACAAACACACTAAGCACATATGGATATACACAAGTACATATACACCCTCCCTGACAAACAAGACAATATGTGCACTGTGTTTGAGGACTGGGACAGAACACCCCGAGGAAAGGAAAGAGCAAGATGTGACATGACAGCCGCCCAGAGACGGGAGAAGAATGTCAGAAATCTCAAGGACTGTGGGCAGCCAAACCAATGTAACAATCCAAGCATCACAATATACTGTTAAATGTCATAAAAAAAAATATTTTAGTTTAATTTTTGATCAGTTTTAAAAATGAAAGGAATCTGCACTGGTTACTTATTTCCGAAAACATTTTATTTTTCTTTTATGATCTTAGCTACTGATTATTATCTACAGCACACAACTTGTGTCTATAGTCTTTAGTTAAACAACATCTCTAGTCTCATATATATATATATATATATAATCGAGGCGAGCTGGTCAACTTGCAGCCTTTGGCGCTCATCGCCTGCGAGCCTCGCATAGGGAGGCGAGACGTTAACTCACAGCAAAGCGAGGCGAGTTGTTAAGGCACTAAACCTCGCAGCACAAAGGCGATGAGCGCCGACTTAGAAAAAAATGAATTACAAGAAGCGGACTTTGAAAAAAAAATACAAGATAGGAAAAGTATGAGGTTAACGGCCGAACCGCGCAAAGCAAAAAACAATAAAAAAACACAACATACAAAAGAATACAACAAAAACATCACACACAGCATGGGGGAACATCCAGGACGTCCGGGAGTGAGGTGGAATGCAAAATTAAGGCAATTTACCCGAGTTTCGGAACTCGAAAATCGCCTAAGCAAGGAAAAAATGGCTGCAAAACAAAATGCAAACGAGGCTACACGACCCCGGACCGCGCAGAACACTGCCAAACATGTAGCACTTTCAGACAGGAACGTACAAGATACAAAGGACACTATTACACAGGACAAAAAAAAATACGAGATACGAAAAATACGAAATTAACGGCCGAACCGCGAAAACCAAAAAACACAAAAAACAAACAATTGTACATTGTATGCTGCCGGAAAATAAAAACAGATTGTTAGCTCTTCAGGCTATTGATTGCTGGATATATTACTTACAAATAGGTAAAGTATATTAATGTATTAAGTAACTAAATAATTCATTATTAGTTAACAAAATATAGATAAATATATATCTGTCTTTGTGATGACTGCCAAAGGTAGACAGGAGGCGAGGCTCGCAATGAGCGCCGAAGGTCCTCAGAGTACAAAAAGCTTTACATTGTGTGGCAAACAACATTGCCATGGCTTCAAATGTTATTGCCCCTTCATTTTTGACGGGCAAGTCGCTAGTTCCAAATAAAGGGATATTTTTTTATATTATTCTAGGATACCTACATTTTTGTTTGCATATTTAAACATCATTGTATTAACATGTGCGTAAAAGCTCTGTTTTCACTGTTTTCATGCAAACATGGAAAAAAATTAGAAAAAATTAAACACTCTCTTATATGAAAACTAAAATATCCCAAAAAAAGGGTAAGTAGATATTTAATGGAGCAGATCTAGAGTGAAGAAATATTTAACCACACTAGTATTTAAATAAAAAATAACTTTTATTATAAGTTTAAGCAAGAATATACATAAATGAATGACAACTGCGTTTAAAAAAATATATATGCATATACAATATGATCTCTTATGATGATAAATGCTTATAATGTAGTATGTGTGAATGAAGGATGATAATAAGGCACTATCAGATTGGTGCTCACACAATATATCGTTAAGCTAACAATATATATAATAATCTAAGTGGGTTAGATTAAACCTCTATATATTCAGGCCAAGTAATGAGGATACATAGTTGAGCATAGATTGATGTATGCAGTATGACATAGTTATCACAAAGTAGTGAATCAGGTACCTTATGAGGGAAAGAAAAAATCAAAGTAGTTTAAACTGTGGCCTTGATTTTACTCAGGTGTAGTGGTGGATTATTGGACTCACTACACGTCCTCTATGAGGTAAACAAACCTCGGTATACGGTGAAAAAAATCTAGCCTCTCTAGACTATGACTACATCCCTCAGTACCTGCAGGTGATATCCTTCAAAATTCCACATCCGTTGTTGCGGTTACAACCATCAGCGTTGGAGTCAGTAGACCAGATCGGGTCTCCACCTCACACTTGAGAACCGGCGTCTGACGTCATCACTAAGAGACCACGTTATGGTCTGACGCGCACGTTTCGCGTCCTTGCTTCCTCCGAGTGGTCGAGTTTAATTCATACATTCATTGGTTACTATATAGCCCCTTTTTTTAAGTATATATGCAGATTTGGATCATAAACATATAGTATTCATTTATGGCTACTCCCACAGAGGTCTAGCACCTCGAATTCTGCTCTGTATAGATATGCAAACAAACATTTTACATTCTTAGAAAGAAAAAAAAAACAGGGAACCTTCCATTTCCCTCTTAAGCAGGGGTGTCCAAGTTCCTGGGTCTGGATTTGAGGACAGCAGTGGTGCACCCAGGTGAGACTACCATTTCTTCAGTCATCCTAATTGACTCATCTGTGCACATAAAGGAATCCAGGCCTGTGTACGGCCCAGCAGGACTGAACTTGGACACCCCTGCTCTAAAGAGACTCTTTAGGCAAATGTATTTTGTTTTATATGAATGTTTTAACTGGGTTACTTAACTCATTTTATTCTCCTCCATGTAGTTGTGAGATAAAATGTACACTTCCCTTACTTCTAAGTAACAGATGTTCACCTTCTGGAACCTTCCCCTGTTCTCTCTTATCAGAGCTGCCATGTTGTACAGCTGTGGCCTAAAGCCAATGCCACAGGTGAAAGGCTCCACACTTCCAGTATCTTATCCTACTCAAATACACAGCATGTAGTGACTGTGAAGCTATTCTCCTGTGGATATATATTTAGCCCATAGCTGTTCAATATGGCAGCTCTCATGAGAGAGAACAGTAAGTAAGGGAGAGTCTATAGAGATGTAGAATCTGTTACTCTAGGGGCTTCTTAGACAGAAGTAAAGTGTAAATTGTATATAATAATTGCATTGAGGAGGATAACATTAAAAATTAACTTAAAGCATTTATATAAAACAAAAAATTAATTTAGAGTCCCTTTAATATATTACATTTACAATTATTATTTTTAATAGATAATTTATAACCATAATTCAAGTGCTTTAAACAGAGATTCCTTTACCATTTCTAAACCCATTTGCTCTTTGCTGTGTAACTGTATAGCAGGTATAGATACATATAGCAGGAAAATGCAAAGGAAATGTAATTACCTGCAGTAAACATAGGGCAAAGTGTTCCTTTTAGCACAATTCAATTAGTTGTGATTGAGTGCTTGGAAATGTAATTTACGGAGCCTTGCACGTACATAAATGATCCACACACATTTTTTTTAAAGAATAATAGGAGAATCTAAGAATGCATTGCTAAAATTCAATATTTTTTTGTTAAACGTTTAGAATAAAAAATAATGTCTTGATAAAAATCCTTGCATAATGTTCCTGCACTTGTTTCTGTTTGTTTTATTTATCTCCTACGCTGTTTTTTTCTCCAATTCTGAATTGAATTTTAGTTTAGCTAATGGTTATAATCTACAGCACACAACTTGCGTCTATAGAGCCCTATACAATTCGAGATAAGTAAATGCGGCAATGCTGTTTGCCACACAATGTGAGGCTTTTGGTCCTCTGAGCATCTTCGGTGCTCATTGCAAGCCTCACCACCCGTGTACTTCAAGTTTCCTGCTTTGCACTGATCCCCTTCGGCGCTCATCACAAGCCCCAAGCTGAGCGACTTCGGCGCTCATTGCAAACCTCTACCGCTCGCTGTGTTCATCGTGAGCCCAGCGATGAGTGCCTTCGACGCTTATCGTGTGGCTCGCAATGAGCTCCTTTGGCGCTTATTGCGAGCCTTTCCTCTCGCCTACTGTACGGGCCGCTCATTGCAGGTTTCGTTAATCTGCAAGTTTAGTGCTTGGGAATGCCATGTGTCTCTTTACACCTGTCCCTTCCCTGTGTCTTTCTCCTTTGTGTGTGTGCTGAATGTTTGCATGGCGCGCGGTGACTGCGATTGGCTTTATTTTCAAAGTCCCGCAAGGCTCGCGTTGTCTGCGCTCATTGCAGCCTAAGTGCTGTGCGGCTGCTTTGCCTCACTTCGCGAGGCTCGCATGTGTGGCAGCGCCTTTGGCACTCATTGCAGCCTAAGTACAGTGCAGCTGCTTCGCCTCGCTTTGTGAGGCTCTCATGTGTGACAGCGCTGCTGGCTCTCCTTGCTTCGTGGGGCTCGCAACTACGTGACCAACATCGCAAACATTACGAACATCGCAAAGATCCACAACTATATATGTGATACTCAAATGTTATATTACTGATTCCACCTGAAACTCGTAAACCCAGTCCTTGTGAGTAAAGCACAAGGCATAGGATTACGCAAAAATGAGGAGCTCAAGCAAGTTTATGTTGCCCAAACTTCACTGACACCCATGAGAATCCCCAAGGATTCCCTCCATCCATGCACACTGTGAAGGGAATCTCTGGGTATCCCCTTCCCTGCTCACACCCCATCACCCCCTTCTCTGCTCACACTTGTTCCCCCTGTTGTCTGATCACCCCGATCCCCATCCATGACAGCTAAACTATTAACCCAGTGTCATGGGGGCCCATGGCACCTAATTGTTAACCCTCACCACATGGGTCCCTAACCGACCACCATGGCGCAAAGAGTTAACCCCCGATGCCACATGGGTTCTAGAAGGCATGATTAGCCTAATAAACCATAGAGGTCTTTGCAGCACCTCCACTGCATACAGTACAATGTGATAGATGCAGGACCATCATTGCACCTATGTGCCATGGAGGTTTTGGAAGGACCTCCATTGGCCCTTATATTAACCCCTGATGTCACAGAGGTCAATAAAGGATATCCACGTCACAAAAAATGAATCCTTGCATCTCATAATTAACCCTTACCACTGAGATCCTTATAGGACATCTGAAGCATTGAATAATTAACCACATACCATATAAAAGGACCCCCATGGTATCCCTATTAACCACGTACATACCATGGGGGTCTATACTGACCCCCATGGTATAACAATTTACCCCATAATTACCATGGATGTCCTTAAAGAATAACCATGGTACATAAATAACCCCCAAACAGCTATGGGGGTCTATATAGACTCCCATGGTAACCTAAAGTTAACCATAATACTTACATACCCAAATGATCATCCAGTTATGATCATTGACTCCCTGATCCTCACTTCTCTGAACTGGGCCTAAACAAGCTTTTTGTGTTGATTGAAGAAGATATTGTCCTCTTCTTTGTTGGCTGAACCCTGTGCTCCTCATCTTCTGGGCCAGGAAAGAACCCTCCATATAATAATCTGCAGCTCTAAAAACATTACTTAAACTAACGAAGCTCCTCCCAGGAGGAGCTATCCCGCTGCAAATGGCCGTTGCTGTGCAATTGTGCAGCTTCAGTAGAATTATTTTGCACATTCTGATAGGCTGAAATAGATGTCAATCATATCCCAGCCAATCAGAATGGGTTTTTAGATGTCACCCTTCTCAATATTAATTTTAAATCTAATTGGATGAATCAGATTGCTCAGATAGATGGACATAAATCTGAGCAATCTGATTGGTCCTATGGTCCCCTGGTGGGGGTTAAAATTAGATTCCATGGGGGTCCATTAAGGACCCCCGTGACACTGAGTTATGTACATAAAAGTTTAAAATTTAAAAGGATGTGTTTAGTTTATTTTTTGATTACTACTAAATTTTTACCATTATAACATTTTGTTATTTAAAAAAAAAAAACATAAAGAAAATAATTAACCACGAAAGGAAAGAAGCATCTGGAATAAGCATTAAATAGGAATAACGTTATAAGTGAATTAAAAAAAAAACATTAGTGAGAGCAATACACAATATGGTAATGTGAATAACCAAACTTAATAATGTGTAAAATGTTTTTTTTTTTAAACACATCCTTTGCCTCTTTATATGAAATTATTCTTGAATCCATGTTCTGCTGATTCTGTCCATTACTTTCTCAGGAGGGTATATCCTTGTAAACAAATTAGTTTACCATTACAGCTATTGAAATCACTGGCAGTTTTAGATGCCACATTCCCATTGTCCCAAGTCTCCTTCTACATCAAAAAAGCTGATAAGTTAAACCAAAATGATAGATGCCATAATAGAATAAAAAGGTAATAAAGTAAAAGCTGTGTTATATCTAAAAACATTCCCTATTATGAAATGCAGTTCTTCAAAATAGTAAACTTTAAATATATGACTAAAGTACATAATAAATTGTTTAAAATTATAACATCCTCACAAAATGTTCCTGCGGCGGATCTATCCCTCTTCACCTTCGCATTTCTTCGGCAGCACTGACAGCTGCAGTTACAGGAGCCATTCGGTAGAGGGAGCTGTCAATTTTTGGGCGCCGTCATGTTTGTGGTAAGGCAAACAACTATCCCCCCCCCCCCAAGTTGACAGCGCTGAGTCGACAGTGAGGCCATCGCTATGTTCAGTGCGGGCACTCGGCCCCCAGGGCGTTGGGCGCACCTCTTATAGCTCAAGGCCTCTTTTGTCGGCGAGCCTTATATGCTGTATGTAGAAGTATCCAAAAATTGGCAGCGCCATCTGTCGATTGGCGGCGGGATTGCAGCTATCAGATTTTGCGAAGGTGAAGAGGGAAAGGACCCTTGCGGCTTATACCTGTTTACTTAATCTATTTTTCTTTGATTTTACTTATTTAATTGTATTAATTCTCATTTGCTAATTACTATGGCCCTCATTCAATTGCGATTTGGCCAATTGAATAGGGGTCTAAATAAGCACATAACATATTTTTTTTAACAAAGTTTTTAGTTAGTAAGCATCTCTCCAAAAGCAAGGTTTTCACTAACTAAAAACTTATTTAAAAAAAATATGCTATGTGCTTATTTAGACCACTATTCAATTGGCCAAATCACAATTGAATGAGGGCCTATGAGCAGAAGCACGCAACTGGTTTCTATAGCCATTATTTAAAGGGACACAGCAAATTTTCCAAATATGGTAGCATTAAATGTGTAAGTAATAATAACAGGAAATACTTTATCAATTGAATATTATTTTGATTTAAAATGCAATTTGGGACAGTAACCTAACTTTTCCTAGGTGGTCTCTCATCCAAGAACTGGTCCAACCCTGCTTGGCTTTAGGTTTGTATGACCTCTTGGGTCCCTGACTGGAATCAAACCCAGGT
The DNA here is from genome assembly GCA_027410445.1 of Discoglossus pictus. Taxonomy (NCBI): domain Eukaryota; kingdom Metazoa; phylum Chordata; class Amphibia; order Anura; family Alytidae; genus Discoglossus; species Discoglossus pictus. The sequence goes on along the minus strand of CM050172.1, from coordinate 38,524,686 downwards.
TGCAGCGGTGAAAGCGCTGAATCCTAAGCAATGGACCACCAGGGAACCCGTATTATGACTCATACAGCTATATTACTTCTGATTGGCTGACAGGGCAAGCCCCCTGATGAGTTTAATGTTTTAATAATTTATTTCTGCTTTGAGAGCTTAATTTAAAATAAGAAAATACACAGTGGTACATTATCAAACATTCTTTTAGATTTAACAAAGTAAAAAATACTTTCAATGTCCCTTTAATTTAGTAATGTTTCTGTATTATATTACATAGTAATTTACACAAAATAACATGAATCGTTCTGTGGTAAATACTCCAATACAATAAGTGTTAGAGTACTAATACTGTCCATGAGGAAGATTTATACCCAGAGCTAAAAGCAGCAAGGGATGACAGCTGCTCCATTAAAAATTAACCATATTTCCTCAACCAACATGGCTGTGCCAGCAACTTTATACATACCACAGTGGTCACATGACTTGTGACGATATATCCATTTCTGCCTCGCCTCTGTCTCTGATTGGTGCTTCCTTAGATTCAGTACGCGGCTTTCCCACACCAAGATGGCTACCTGCCACTGATTGGTGGAGCCAAGCACAAGTTCATGCCTCAGTTTCCTACTGCAGTTATCTGATTGGCTCCGGTCCCGGCCCGGTCAGGGTGACTTCCGGCGAGGCGGGGGTTGGCAGAACTGTCAGTGTGTGAGAAGACGAGGAGGGAGGAAGCAAAGAACCGATAGTGTCACCGGAAACGCAAGGACGGACCGAGAAAGACCCCCGCGAGAAGGGGCATGCAGTGACCTCTGACCCCTGATACCCATCACCCGTTGGGTGTGGTCCCCAATACAAGCAGGGGCCCCAGAGCCTCATGTGCTATCTGCCCCTCCTTCTGCACACACTGGATTGTATTACATACTTCCCTCCAGTCTGAACTCCTAACCCTCCCTGCCTTACTAGGCAAATCTGCCCTATTTCTCAGTGTAATTGCCCCTCTACCCCATAGTTACCCCTGACCCCCTTTTATTGCATATCTTTATATCTTCCCCTTACATTACCTTCCTGTGCCTGTTCTATCTCTGTAATTAGCCCCCTGCCCCACAATTACCCCTCACTCCCTTGTATTCCCTTCATCCCCTTACATTTGAATTATCTGTATTGATAGGGAGGTCAGTGTAGATCATTATCTAATACAATTGGGGGCTAGGCCCCTCACTGGGGCTGGGGGCTTCTCACCACTCATTCAGGGAAGCTCACTGATGTCTTTTTAACAACTTAGTACAGTTATAATTATTGAGGGTTGTGCTTTTAATTATCTTATAGGTGAAAAGGGGTCACTGTTTTATTGGGGGGGCATTAGGGGTCACATTTGCCTACAGTGGGTAACATGAGCTGCAGAAGGGACGGTGGCACCCAGTGACCGGAGGATTTCGTCAAGTGGCAGCATGGTGAGTCCTGCACATTCTTTCTTTATGGTGGCTGGAAATTGCTGCCCTGAGGACAGTGGGGAAACATGTAGGTAAGGGTGGGGCGTGATCTATTTAGTGTTGAGATGGGATACCCTAGGGGGGTCTTTGGGGCCTGTGTATGTCACATTGTACAGCTCTACTGCTTTACAGACAGGGTAACGTGTAAGAATAGATTTGATGGCAGGATAATATATATATATATATATATATATATATATATATATATATATATATATATATATATATACACACACACACAGCCTTATTAAACTGCGATTCAGCCAATTCTGAAGGGCTCTACATAAGCACAGAGCATATTTATTTTACAAAAGTTTTTAGTTAGTGAACTTCTATCCAAAAGTAAGACCTTCACTAACTAAAAACTTCTGTAAAAAAATATGCTCTCTGCTTATATAGAGACCTTTAGAATTGTCCGAATCGCAATTTAATAAGGCTGATAATGTTTAGTCCTGTCCGACTCTTTGTGATCCTATGGACCGCCGCACTCCTGGCACATCTTGTGTATGGTTGTAGTTATCCATAAGGCTTTCTTGGCAAAAATACTGGAGTGGGTTGCCAGTTCCTTCTCCAGTGGGCCGTGATTTATCTGATCTCTCTGACCTGCCCATCTTGGGTGACCCGTTAGGTTTATTAAGGTACACAAGCCCCTTTACCCTGACAAGTTTGCGATCCAGAAGTGTGTGTGTGTGTATGTGTATGTATATATATATATATATATATATATATATATGTTTTTTTTTTTTTTTTTCAACCCTAGAAGATTTTAAGAGTGATTATTCAGAGGATAAATTGCTCTTAAACATTTTGCATTGATCAGGCAGCAGAATGGGCCTGTTGGTTTGTCACTACATTACTGCAGTTGTCTGCTGTGCATATTTACATAGGATGTTGCTGAAGTTTGTGTGATGGAGGTAACCCATGTCTTGCTGTGCACAGATCCATGCTGGAAGCTTTCCACTTACTTTAAAGGCTTTTGTCTCTGCAGGCATCAGAGGAGGCCTCGCTGCGGGCACTGGAGAGTTTGATGAGTGAATTCTTTCACGCAGGAACATCAAATGAACGCAAAAGAGAAATAGGTGAGTCTAGCACTGATGAGGCTGTCTGAGATAAGCCTGATATGCAGCTCCAAGAGACCGACATGTATGCGAACTTGAGAGAGTAGTAATTGGAGGCTAGGGAGTATATGGATGGTTAAAGGTATCCTAATGCATTGGAGGACTTGACTAAGATCTGTATATGACTGTACAGTAAGTAAGCCTGGCACATGTGTCAGGTTTGTGCATTGTGGACAACAAATGCATTAGATATCTGAATAAGGGGCATGTTGGAGCTAATGGCCTGACACAAAAAATGGAGAGCGTGGCGAGCGAGCCTGAAAAATGGTGTGATGAAGCCTATGTGGTGGTTGAGTGTGAGACTGATATTGCAGTGTTGAGCGCCAGGCTATGTAAATCCGGCACTGGGCAAGCATCACACTGGCACAAAGGGAGGAAAAGTGCATGGGCATAACATGGCAATGGGTCTATTGAAGCTGGCGTGTATGAGGCATGACCTATTGTGCTATGACAGAGCGCGTAAAACATTTTTATTTTAAGTATCTTTCAAGTACTAAAGTGCTTTCAGTATTTCACACTCACTCTTAATGTCCCACTAAGAAGCAGAATATTGCGCCAGTATAGCAGCTGTACCTGTAGCTAGTTACCCTGTGTAAGGTGTTATCTTTCTTATTAACTGCATATCCATCAGGGAAGAGACAGGCAATCCTAAGCCTGGAACTGACGAGGATGAATCCTGCAGTTGTATGGAGTAGGTTTGCTAGTAAATATACCAGCTGGGAAAAGCCATGGAGGATGTCTCGTGAATGTTTGAGTGATGGCGGATAGCTGAGCCAAGTTGTCAGTCTGGCATGGAATTGTCATGGCTTGGGATCGAGTGACCTGGGCTAACATTTAGTGTATTGTGTGAAAGGATAATATCTGGCATAAAACAATGTGACCGTGTGCTTTTTATTTAGTGGGGCATTGGTTGGTGCAGAAACTGGTACATGTGCATAAGTTTAATCTCTTGTTAAACCCTTTTTCTTTTTGCTCCTCTCCTCAGAGTCTCTGCTGAATAACTTTGCTCAGCAGCTTGGTGCCTGGAGGTTCTGCTTCTACTTCCTGTCCAGCTCGCAGAATGACTACGTCCTGATGTACAGCCTCAGCGTGTTTGAGGTGAGAGGATAAACTCCAGTTTCATGTATCCAAGTCCTATATTAAAGTAACACAGCAGAGGTTACAAATATGTTTAAAAAAAAAAAAAGCTTATAAAGGGCAGTACACTAGGCTGAGGTTCTATATACAGTGTAATTTAAAGCTTTATGAATGTCAAGCACTTTATCAGTTGAATATTACTTAAAAAATTTGAATTTTCTTTCTCTAAAATAATATTGAAGTTTGCCATTTTGAGCTTTCACTCAGCCTTTCTGATCCACCCACAAAAAGTGGTTGACACGTTTTGTTAATGCTTGTTGCTGTTGTTGTTGTTGTTGTTGTTGTTGTTGTTGTTGTTTTTTTTTTTTAAATTAAAAGGAGATCTTCCATATACCTTTTTTAAATGCAACAAACTACCTTAGTGTTTGCAATGTATTTTTAATAACAAGAGCGTAAAAGCCATGTTTTTTCACTTGCTCACATTCTTTGCAAAGGTCTGCCCCCACAGCTCATACATCCATTTTCCAGTTTGTAAGAGATGTACTGGTCACTTACAGACTCTCAACAGCAGTTGTTTTAAATTCTACTGAGACAATATGTGATTGGCTAGTACATCTACTACCAAAAGAAACACTGTATGTATGAACTTTGGGGCAGACCCTTGCAGGGACTGTTTAGAAGGTTTGTGTGTTTGAGAACAGATCTTTTAAGAAATTAATAATATATTTAGTCATGCAAACACTTTGTTAGTTTTATTTTAATATTAAAAACAGATAAACTTCCATATATATATTTTAAGGATTGATAAACGCTTGTAAGATTGTTTTTGGCATATTCTCCTGTTTTGCACTTGACAGCATTGAACACTTGGGCTTATCAATAATTTGATACAATGATCTATCATTAACAAACCTTTTTGAAGATCCGCAAAATGCCTGATGCAATTAAAGGGATATTTACCTCATCATAAGTGCTCTTCCTGGTGTGAAATAACACAGAATTCTATGTTCAAATAATCTATTTTTTTATACTCTTAACAGCCTGAAAATGTAAGGTGTTTGGTCTGTTTACAAACAGACTCCTGACTGCCCATGATTAACAACATATGCCAATAGCGAGTGGTAGAAGATGCTGCACACACAGATTTATGGCTTTTCATTGGGTTCTGGGATGCGTTCAGCTACTGGTTAACCCACACAACACATATCTAGCAGTTTGAAGCAGCCATTTCTCTGCACATATATGTATTTGAGAAGGGTTAAATCTCTCTCTGTGTCTGCTCTGAGCACGGAGCTCTTGCTCAGTCTGCCTAGGGGACTTGCCAGAGCTCAAGTAATCATACACTTTTTGTAGGATTTTTTTTTAATGAAAAATGCACAGATTTTATAAAAAATTCAGAAAGTATTTCAACATGTTTTTATGAGTGTTACAGAGGTGTGCTCCAAATTGTGCTGAATTAACTGTCCCTTTTAATATAAAGGTGAGTACGATAGATAGAAATAAAGGCTGTATTTTTATTTGCTCAGAAAGTCAGATTCTTCATGAGAATAAACTAATAAATGAAACGTTGGTGGCCCTTTTTGAGTCCTCGAAAGAATCTGCACATGTTGTTATATTTGTCAATCCTTATTGTCCAGTGATCTTTAAATATTATTTTTGGTGTTGTATGATACAGATGCCTCATTTATGTGTCTGGTCTCCAATGCTGCTCTTATCCTCTTCCAGAACCTGATCAACAAGATGTGGTTGGGGGTCCCTTCTACAGAGAAGATTGAGATCCGCAGCTCTCTGCCCAAGCTCCTGCTGAGCCAGCACAAGACACTCCCTGGCTTCATTTGCAACAAGCTGTGTAAAGTCATTGTGGACATGGGGAGGCAGGACTGGCCTATGTTTTACCACGACTTCTTTACCAACATCCTTCAGGTGAGTCAAAAAGACACTCCTTGGCAATGATCGAAGAATGTACTCTAAATAAAGCTTTGATAATCCTGAAGATTGGAGGATTTGTGGGTGTCGGAATAAAATATTTGTCCAATGAAAAAGTATCACTGTACACTGCAGTACTTAGGTTGCGAAGTTCATCACTCAAAATGCACAGAGGTACAACTCTTGTAGAAGTCAATAGCTGATTAGATGTTACTAATTTATGTTTCCACATTAGTGGAGAAGGTTAAAAAAGTAAGACATTGTAACTGAAGAGACGATGAACAGGGCATCCTAAATCCTAAAGCAAAGGTATATGAAAACTGGAGTGGCAGCACTGAGTCGTACAGAAAAGAAAACCTATTATCAAACCGAGGCTTCTGTCGCGCCTCCAGCACCCCTCCCTAAATTAATGACTACAAACACCATCATCCGGCTCTCAGGATGTGATGAAAACAAATTGATTCCTATACTTAGTCTTCAGTAATTCAGATTCCCCACAAAAAACTGTTCTGTCCATAGCTACTCCGCTGCTAATGTTAGTTTAGTACATACTTGTACTGTATCTTTAAGTCTGAAGAACATGATCATCATCTTCATTTCAAGTGTTTTTTTTTTTTTGTTTTTTTAACCATCTCCATTGGCGCAAAGGCATAATGTATAACATCTACACTTTATTGCTTTTCACTTGACAAATAGTTGCATCTCTTGAAAACTTGTCACTCAATTAAAACGTTAAGTTAGAAATCTATCACTGTATAGTGCAGTACTGTTGTTATCCACTTAATAATCCTTATATCCTTATATTCTTCTTTTCTATTCTTCTCTGTGCAGATGATTCAGACGCCCAGCACCACACCTCTGGGGCTGATCATGCTAAAGACGGCATCTGAGGAGCTGGCCTGTCCCCGGGAGGATCTCAGTGTGGCCAGGAAAGAGGAGCTGCGGAAACTGCTGCTGGAACAAGTGCCAAACGTGCTTGGCCTTCTTACAGGTAACTGGCACCAGATGTACATATTACGGCCATCACTATCCATGTATGCCACAGCTTCACTGACTGCTGTATAGAATCTAAAAGTGCAACCTAAAGGACTTCTGTATAATGCAGAAGTTTTTAAAATTATAAAAAGGCAGCAAAAAATGTCAAGGATAGTTGATTATTAGAAAAAAAAGATTATGCCGCTGCTGATCCCTGGAGGCATTGATGCGGGTTGCATGTGTGAGTGGTGCTTACATCTTATAGGAGCATGCTTACTGGTATTCTTGCCAACATCCAGTTCCACTGATAAGATAAATATAAGCTAGACCAGATGGAATATTTTTGTATACAGCTAGAATCTTTAATCTCTATATGCCATGGAAAGAATTGTTGCATCTGTTAAAAAAAAAAAAAAAAAAAAAAAGGTTTGGAGCACAATAAACGGAATTGATAATTGTTTAACTGCTCTGGGGTCGTTGGCCGTTCAGTCAATGAGTAGTCCTAGCAGTCATGCTTGTCTGCCAGTTGGATCTACACATTACAGTATGCTTTGCATTTCCAGTTTCAAGAAAGTTCAGATTGTGATTAAGATTTAGAACATTTGTTTAAATGAAATCAAATTGCGCTCCAGATCCATTTAATATTATCGCACAAGTCCTAACGTTATTAATTTGTTACAAATGTCAAAAGTTTTTCTTAAACTACATTGGTCCTTTTTAAATCCTGGACTGTGTGAAAGTAAGTGGTTGCTTAAGGGTATTTCAAATGTGTGTGTTCATTTTTTTTTTTTATATCTAAGATTTTACTGAAATTCAAGTAACATAAGTTTAATTTTTATGAAAGTATGTTTTGATACCACATTGTATCAAGTTTCTATGAAACTATTAAACAAAAGAAAACCGTGTTGTGTACGTCCTGCAGTGTTACTGCTGAGATAGTGAGATGACATTGCTTATCTCATTAGAATGGAAGTTTTATTCTGTACATTTCATGAATATATTCCTGATCAGGTTGTGATAAATACATGTAAAAATAGCTGTTCTCATCTGTTTAGTATCCAGTTGTGTGTATTGGGTTACCTTGGTCTAGAAGGGATTTCTCTGCCTCCCATTAATACCAGGGAACATTTACTCATTACAGGTGTCCTTGAAAATATATGGGACAAGCACAGTATAACGGCGGCTACGCCCCCTCCCTCACCCACCGCATCAGATGCTGGTAAGTAAGAAGCTATTAACCTTTTAATTCATAAACAAGCTGATCCTAAATCAAGAAATGCCAATAAATAATATAGCATTCAGGCCTTCTATTCAGATTATTAGGCTCCTGCAAGCAGTAGTTGTTTAAAGGCCCAAAAGTAGACGGCTTGGACGTTCTAGGCCTCTAATCTACCAGTGTCAACCAACGGGATGTGCATAAAATGAACAAAACACTATTAAACAAAATTGGGCGTAATACAACACTGTTTAGTTCAACAGGGTATCTCTGATTCAGTCTTAAAATGGCCTTTGGTTGTGGGCAGAGCCACGAGACGGCAAAGACAGACAGAACAAGGAATATGGAGAAACAAAGAGTTTCTACAGAGTTACAAAAGCCACATTAAGTAGGCTGGGATTACCTCACATTTATCATATAACTGAAATGTCAGGTTGTGATAAATATATTTAGAGAGTTCAATATGTTGGAGACTTGGCAGTCTGTGTTACTTTAAACAAAGTTAAGATTGTTTTTATTAATGTATTTTAAATGAACATTTATCTCTCTCTTTCTATCATGGATCTAAAAATACCTCTTATTAAGCATTAGAAGATGATTTTAAGCGTTTTCAAAAGGTGATTTGATTGTGTGTCTGAAATTGGTAGAACATGATCTTCTCCAGTTCCCTTTTAAAATGAATTTTGTTGTAAATTGAACTCTGCAGAGAAAGTGCTGTTCACTCCTGAAGCTGTCGTGTGTTTTTTTTTTTTTTTTAAATGTTCTGTCACTACACGGTTTCTTTAAGTATCACATCGGACATTGAGAATGGGTTTTTTAAAACTATATCACTATGCTATCTCTACAATGTAATCCGTGTAGAAAAATTACACAGTGGGATTTGTGTCTCGTCCTCTGTGAGCTGTGTGTACATGTAAATTGCTGTATATTGTACCCTTTTTTTCTGGGGGGGGGGGGGGGGGGAATCTGATAAGAAAACGCTACTACCAGGATCTCCTTAAGTCCTTATTTACACTTTCTCTGCCTGTTTTTAGTGTTTATTTTAATTGTTTTCCATGGGGTGGGACTTATATGTAAGTCTAAATCTTGGACTTATTTCCATAGTCTAAATCTTGGCATGCATTACATATCTATAATATATTCTGTTTTTATATCCGCCATATACACACTTCAATAAATGGTCCCATCCGTGCAGTGAGCTGTCAGTGACACTTGGCGCTCAAGGCTCACTGACAGGTCGCACTGCTTCTCACACTGGGTGCTCTCTTTCTGTCTTCCTGTGTGACGCTAGTGGACACACTGTGTGACATTTCCCCTGAGATGTGTGTCTTGAACATTTCCTTCCTGTTTGAAAGCATTTGTGGGTTGTGTGTTTTTTTTTCTTTTTTTGTGTAGCATTCATTTCTTAACCCCCTTTTCCTTGGCATGGGTTCCACTACATTAGTAACAGCCCCTGTATAATGCGATGCTGAATAATCTTTAATTTGTAATTTTACCATGTGCTGAATTGCAATTTATGCAGGCAGAAAGAAACATACGGTCTGTGAGTTGTTGTTTTGTGTCTGCCTCTTCACGTAAGGCACATCTTGTGTCTGGCTATGCAAATACTTAAGGTTTTCATGGCAAATATACTGCAGTGGGTTGCCAGTTCTTTCTCCAGTGGACTGCAATTTGTCTGACCCCGCCCTGGTATGATCTGTCTATCTTGGGTGACCCTACGTGGTATAGCTCACAGCTTCATTGAGGTACACAAGCCCCTTCACCACAACGAGGTAGCACTCCAGAAGGGGTGTGGAAGAATAGTCTAAAAAAAAAAAAGAAAAAAAAAAAAAAAGCAAATCTTTACAAGAAGATATTTGGCACTGTGCCACTAATTGTTTGCTGGGTGTGAGATTTTATTTTCTAAAAAAAATAATTATGTAATTTCCAATAGTTCCATATAAAGCACATTATTTCTACTATTTGCTATCATATGTCCAGTTATCACGTAAATGTTTATCATGTAAATACACACACACACACACACTCTTCAGTCGGCTGTTGAGTGGTAGTATTATCAATACTGGAAGTATTAAATTGAGTTTGAATGCTTAGTATTTTTATGCATACATGATCTTTTAAAGGACCTCCCCTCCCTTTAGGTCTCTATCTAGCCACCTTAATAAATGGTAACGTTTGCGTGGTGCGTTCTGCACAGGAGTTATAATGGTTGTTACATTTGGAGAATCTGTGCAACAGTCGCGCATGTGCAGTTGATACAAATTCAAGCATGTGCGCTGCAGCATTGACTGAGCATGCGCTTGCGGCCGTTGGGACGTGCGCTTTTACGGTCAGAGACAGGCGTCATTACGGGCACTCCTTGTGCAAAAAAAAGGAAAGTGTGTTGAGCTTCATAATTTAATAAACAAAAGTGTAAAACCAAGCTGCCATGCTATACACCAAGCTGCCATGCTATACACCAAGCTGCCATGCTATACACCAAGCTGCCATGCTATACACCAAGCTGCCATGCTATACACCAAGCTGCCATGCTATACACCAAGCTGCCATGATATGCTGGGGTGAAAGTAAGGTAAATGGAGAAATCATTCACCATCTCAATCTTGATTGGTGCTTTAGGGAAAGCACTGCGTATTTTTGCTTATATTTGTCTTTATTTTACTTTTGATTTGCGCTGCGGAATATGTTGGCGCGTTATAAATAAAGGATAATGATGATGTGTTTGCATTTGCACAGCTGTACCTAGAATTCCTTGTTGCAGTAGAACATTTCCTTTTATTCCCCCTGGGGGTAAAAAAAAAATATTCTCATAAACAAATATTCGTGTTACCAAATGACTGAATATGTCTTAAGGTATATGTTTAGTATGATTGTGTATATGTTTGTAGAATGCATTTGAATGTTTGTGTCTGTACCCTTTAGTATTTTTCTTTTAATCCCTGGGGGTTTTCTTATTCTGCTATGTGTTCTTTCCCCCCACAGAAGACCTCATGAGTAACCTGGTGCACACTCCCAGTTTGGCCAAGCAGCTGAGCCAGCCTCCCCCGAGCCTTGAGGCAGAGAGTGAGCGAGTATGCGCCTTGGCCCTGGAGTGCCTCTCGCACCTATTCAGCTGGATCCCCCTCTCTGCCAGCATCACTCCCTCCCTCCTCACCACTATCTTTCACTTTGCACGCCTGGGCTGTGATGCCCGATCCCGAAGAGACCCCGGCAACACAAACTCCTCCGCCACCATCAATGGTGGCAGCACCAGCCCCCCATTGCCCTCTATCCTCCCTGTGTCTCAGCGGGATCGGGGCAGGCTGGGCGTCTTGGCCATGTCCTGCATCAATGAGCTGATGTGCAAGAACTGTGTGCCCCTGGAGTTCCAGGAGTACTTATTACGTGTGTGCCAGCAAACCTTCTACCTGTTACAGAGGATAACACGGGAGACCAACGCCCACAGTGTGCGCAACCGTCTGGAGGAGCTTGATGAGAGGTGAGAAGACGCACACAATGATAAATATAGATTACACTTCCATTATTGCTAATGTATACTTGGGATAGCTTCCTAACACAGAGCTCCCACTTTACACAGAATCTTTTACAGATGTTGACTTTGACTCAAAAAATACTTTTAGAAAGAGAAAAAGGACTTTTAATTGAACAAAATATACCTTCAACAAAATGTTGGCTCACACTACAGAATAACTGCAGCTCAATAATATTACACGGCTGTATTTTTATTTTTTTTCGTCTCTACAAAATGTTCTGTACATTATCAGGTGAAGACAAGCCTATTGTGAGTGAGGCAACAGGGGTACTGCATATGTACAATGACATCCTGAGGTGGGGAGATAGACATAGTATACAGATTTTCTCATTTGGCATATGAATAATGTAGGATTGCATTTGAGATAAAAACTGTGTATTTTGAAAGAACTTATTTTCTCCCTTCCTGGCATGTTCATAAGGCTTTGTTTTATTCTGATAGTCAAAACTGGCAGTTTAGTCCAGGTTTTTTTTTTTTTTATTTCGCTTATCTTTGCAGCATTTTGGAGCCTCCTTTTTGACACATTATTCAGTGTCCAGTGAATTTAGACTATTCATTTCTAACCCTCCTCGAGGATCACCAACAGATCATGATTTAGGTTTAACACTTGGTGAAGCAGTCAGAAGCTGCACAACTTAAACCTAAATCGTGGCCATCTGGTGATCCTTGAGGAGAGGAAAAATTGTTTTCTATCGATCTCAACTGGCGCCGTTTCCTGACAAACCTTAAAGAACCTCACCATGCAAAGTCGCCATGCTTCTATCTCTCCAGCCATCCATCCATACGCAATAAAATTTAAAGCCATGTGAATGATGTTTTGAGGCAGAATGTAAACCGTTGTGTATTTTGAGGACCTTCGGCGCTCATTGCAAGCCTCCCCTGTCGTGTACTTTTGGTCCTCTGAGCACCTTCATGTGTCATGATAAAGATATAGATAGATATATTATAGTGTGTAGTTAAATTATATTGATTTTTTTGAAGAAATCCTTAAAACTTACTTAATTATAGTTCATATATGCAGCGAGCAATAGGCTGAAGAGCTAACAATCTGTTTGTTTGTATTTTGCGTCTGCATAGAATATACATTGTGAGTGTTGGTGCCCTGCTTATAAAGTGTAATGAATGTTTCAAGTGTGCATTCTAAATAGGCTGCGTGCGCGAGGTAAAGACGTTGGCTTATTGTGTAAAGCGGCAATGTATAGTCGTAATGTTATTATTGTGTTACGCGGCTCGTGAGCATTTTCCGGCTTTTGTATTAGTGTATTTTGTAGGTCGTAGTGTGATGTGTAAAGTGCTGCACGTTTGGCAGTGTTTTCCAGAGTCCATGTCCGTGTAGCCTCATTTTAATTTTTTCAACGCCCATTTTTTTCCTCGCTTAGGCGATTTTTCGATTGGTGAAAATAGTCGAAATCGAGTTAAATTAGAGTTCCAACTATTGTCAGATTTTGTGATATTTACCAGAGATTTTGTATAAATGGCTATGCAAATATTTCATGTTTGAAATGTTCAAATGTAAAGGTATATGGAAGCTTGCTGGATTTTACAAGGTACAGTGCCTTGCAAAAGTATTCATCACCCCCCCTTGGCACTTTTCGTGTTTTGTTGCCACACAACCTGGAATTAACATGGATTGTTTGAATAATTTAATTTTACAGAACATGCCCACAACTTTGTTTTATTATTGTGACGCAAATAAATAAATCTTCAAACCACTAATAGGAGAAAGTAACAGAAAAAGTAAATGTGCATAACTATCATCATCCCCCCCCCCCCCCCCCCCCCCCCCCAAGGTCAATACTTTGTACAGCCACCTTTTGCGGCAATCACAGGTCAAAGTCGCTTTGGATAAATCTCTATGAGCTTGCCACATCTTACCACTGGGATTTTTGCCCATTCCTCCTTGCAAAACTGCTCCAGCTCCTTCAAGTTGGATGGTTTGCCCTTGTGAACAGCAAGTCTGACTTCACCATGACTAGGCCATTCCAACACATTTACATGTTTCCCCTTAAACCACTCAAGTGTTGCTTTAGCAGTGTGTTTGGGGTCATTGTCCTGCTGGAAGGTGAACCTCCGTCCTAGCCTCAAATCACGCACAGAGTGGTACAGGTTTTGCTCAAGAATATCCCTGTAGCACCATCCATCTTTCCCTTAACTCTGACCAGTTTCCCAGTCCCAGCTGCTGAAAAATGGTGTTCTTTGGGTGATGTGATGTGTTGGGTTTGCGCCAGACATAGCGTTTTCTTTAATGGCCAAAAAGTTCAATCTCAGTCTCATTTGACCAGAGCACCTTCCTCCATACATTTTGGAAGTCTCCCACATGCCTTTTCGCAAACTCAAAACGTGTAATTTTTATTTTATTTTTTTCCTGAAAGTAATGGCTTTCTTCTGGACACTCTGCCATAAAGCCCAACTCTATGGAGCGTACGGCTTATTGTAGTCCTATGTCCAGATACTCTGCAGCTCCTCCAGGGTTACCTTAGGTCTCTGTGCTGCCTCTCTGGTTAATGCCCTCCTTGCCCAGTCCGTGAATGTTGGTGGGCGGCCATCTCTTGGCAGGTTTGCTGTTGTGCTGACTCTCTGTGACCTCCATTTTTGGTTATGATAGATTTGATGGTGCTCCTGGGGATCATCAAAGATCATCAACAACATTGTCCCTTACTTGTTTGGAGAGTTCCTTGGTCTTCATGGCAGTGTTTGGTTAATGGTGCCTCTTGCTTAGGTGTTGCAGCCTCTGGAGGCTTTCAAAAAAGGTGTGTGTATGTAATGACAGATCATGTAACACTTGAAATGCACACAGGTGGACATCATGTCACTAATTATGTGACTTCTGAAGGTAATTGGTTGCACCAGAGCTTTTTATGGGCTTCATAACAAAGGGGGTGAATACATACACACATGTCAATGTTCTGTTTTCTATTTCTAAAAAATAATTTAATGTATATATTTTTCTCATTTCACTTCACCAACTTAGACTATTGTGTTCTGATCCATCACATAAAATTCAGATTAACAAATAATTGAATTTAAGGCTGTAATGTAACAAAATAGGTAAAAGGTCAAGGGGGTGAATACTCTCGCAAGGCAATGTATATAATATACCTACAGTGGATATAAAAAGTCTACACACCCCTGTTAAAATGTCCGGTTTCTATGCTGTAAAAAAATAAGACCAAGATGAATCATTTCAGAACTTTTTCCACCTTTAATGTGACCTGTAAACTGTACAACTCAATTGAAAAACAAACTGAAATCTTTTAGGTGGAGGGAAGAAAAAATATAAATATAAAATAATATGGTTGCATAAGTATGCACACCCTTAAACTAATACTTTGTTGAAGCACCTTTTGATTTTATTACAGCACTCAGTCTTTTTGGGTATGAGTCTATCAGCATGGCACATTTTGACTTGGCAAGATTTGCCCACTCTTCTTTGCAAAAACACTCCAAATCTGTCAGATTGCGAGGGCATCTCCTGTGCACAGCTCTCTTCAGATCACCCCACAGATTTTCAATCGGATTCAGGTCTGGGCCATTCCCAAATTTTAATCTTCTTCTGGTGAAGCCATTCCTTTGTTATTTGGATTTATGCTTTGGGTCGTTGTCATGCTGAAAGATGAAGTTCCTCTTCATGTTCAGCTTTCTAGCAAAAAGCCTGAAGGTTTTGTGCCAATATTGACGGGTATTTGGAACTGTTCATAATTCCCTCTATCTTAACTAAGGCCCCAGTTCCAGCTGAGGAAAAACAGCCCCAAAGCATGATGCTGCCACCACCATGCTTCACTGTGGGTATGGTGTTCTTTTGGTGATGTGCAGTGTTGTTTTTGCGCGAAACATATCTTTTGTAATTATGGCCAAAAAGTTCAATCTTTGTTTCATCAGACCATAACACCTTTTCCCACACGCTTTTGGGAGACTTCAGATGTGTTTTTTTGCAAAATGTAGCCTGGCTTGGATGTTTTTCTTCGTAAGAAAAGGCTTTTGTCTTGCTACTCTACCCCATAGCCCAGACATATGAAGAATACGGGAGATTGTTGTCACATGTACCACACAGCCAGTACTTGCCAGATATTCCTGCAGCTCCTTTAATGTGGCTGTAGGCCTCTTGGTAGCCTCCCAGACCAGTTTTCTTTTCGTCTTTTCATCAATTTTGGAGGGAGCTCCAGTTCTTGGTAATGTCACTATTGTGCCATATTTTCTCCACTTGATGATGACTGTCTTCACTGTGTTCCATAGTATATCTAATGCCTTGGAAATTCTTTTGTACCCTTCTCCTGACTGATACCTTTTAACAATGAGATCCCTCTGATGCTTTGGAAGCTCTCTGTGGACCATGGCTTTTGCTGTTGGATGTGACTAAGAAAATTTCAGGAAAGACCAACTAGAGCAGCTGAACTTTATTTGGGGTTAATCAGAGGCACTTTAAATGATGGCAGGTGTATGCTGACTCCTATTTAACACGATTTGGAATGTGATTGATTAATTCTGAACACAGCTACATCCCCAGTTATAAGAGGGTGTGCAGACTTCTGCAACCATTATTTTTCTTTTCTTTTTTTCTTCCCTCCACCTAAAAGATTTCAGTTTGTTTTTCAATTGAGTTGTACAGTTTATAGGTCACATTAAAGGTGGAAAAAGTTCTGAAATGATTTATCTTTGTCTCATTTTTTTTTTCAGCACAGAAACCTGACATTTTAACAGGAGTGTGTAGACTTTTTATATCCACTGTATGTATGTATCTATTTACATTAAGTGCTTATAAGCTCTTCTTTTTTCACTGTCTAAAATCATACAAATAGTCGCTGAATGGATCTGCCCACTGCAATATATGCAGACACAGTCTAGAACACTACACTGCTCATCCAGCCCTACAGAGTCTATAGGGGACCGCGTCTCGGCAGCATGTTGCTGAGAGATGGTCACTGATATTGGTTAGCATGAGACACTGCATGCTGTGAGTCTGTGTCTTTAACTGCAGAGGGCAGATTCATACAGGGATAATTTGTGTGATTTTTAGGTAGTAAAACAGAGCTTTGAAGACTCTTAATAAAAAATAATGTACATGAAGGTAAATATACATGTGTATATTTATATTTAGATCTGTCATGTCCGCAAATCATCAGATTTAAAGATTATACTCCATATTTCTGTGTGCTCTAAACGACCAGTAAAACTACAGCATTTATTGCTACTTGTTAAATATTTGTGGGAAACAGAGACATCGACTCCCCTTGTAGTCCTTACTCTTCAGATTATATGTATATTTATATATGTGTATATATATATGTGTATATATATATATATATATATATATATATATATATATATATATATATATATATATTTATTTATTTTTTACCATGATTTCTAGAAGCTTGGAAATTATTTTGTGGTGCTTTTAATTGTGACGTGATATTCTCTCTCTGTATTTTGCAGTTATGTGGAGAAGTTTACGGACTTCCTTCGGCTTTTTGTCAGTGTCCACCTGCGGAGGATTGAGTCCAATGCCCAGTTTCCTGTAGTAGAATTCCTGGCCCTGCTCTTCAAGTACACATTTCACCAGGTACCTCCCTGTTCCCTGTGTTGTCTCTAGTATGGTAGATCTATCTTTCAACTTTTATATTGGTTGCTTTTATGTTTGGGGTAGGCAAAAATTGTTGATAGACTTATTAAAACAGGCCAGAAGCTTTTTGCTGCACACAGGTGAGTTAGGCACTGCCTTGCTCATACTGAAACCCTGGTTGTTTGGCTCTCTAGGACTATTGGTCCTTACTCACTAGGCAGCACTTAAATTCCAAACAGATTTATTTTAAATGTTCCATTATGAATGCTTAATCCATGACACCAAGCAGTGTCTTTATAATATTACTTTCTATCCTCCTTCTTCCCTTCTTCTTCTTTTTTTTTTTGCATGACATGGCTATATGTATTTTATGGGGGTTCCCTGTTGGTCCAGTGGTTTAGGATTTGGTGCGTTAACCTCCATGATCTGGGTTCAATTCCAGTCAGGGAACCAAGAGGTCATACCACCCTGAAGCCATGCAGGGTTGGGCTTGGTCAGTACTTGGATGGGAGACCACATGGGAATACCAGTAGCTGTGGCCCACTGGTTAAGTAACTGGCAACCCACTCCAGTATCTCTGCCATGAATAAAAAGTGGATCAGCATGATGTGTTGTAGTCCATGAGGTCACAGAGAGTCAGACACCACTTATCGGTGCAAACACAAAACATGTATTTATGCAGTTAGTATGATCACTGAAAGCCTAATAAATTGAAACTACTTTTTTGTAGCTAGATGCACAGATTACACAAGGAAGTAATGTCAATGGAACGGACCTCTACATTGATCTCTTAATATTTGCCTGCTTCCACCATTTATGACAGTGCTTCTTATTAAAGTTTGAGTACATTTTGCACTAACATTTAGTGGAGGGACTCGTAGAGTTTCTTCAGAGTTCTCCCAAATAGGACAACTTTACTGAATATCCAACAGTTCTCCTGCCCACCAATTAAATACCTACATCCCCATGTATTTTTAGAGTACTGACTTTGCTTTAAACAAACTGGTGTTTTTAATTTTTATTCTCAAAGCTAGATGTTGCATAATCTATTTCTTTTCATAAATTGAACCATTCCTGAGATGTTTTAATATTTACACAGCTCAGACAATGCTAAATGAGTGGGGTGTATTGGTATACAAATATTTTTTTTGTTTTTGAAAATGATTCCTGGAACAGTGGGCTATGGAAGAGAGAAGTTGGCTACGTGAGGGAAGATGGTAGTCATGTTGCTCCTGTAGATGTTTTGCAATATGTCTCGTGCACACACAGTGCTCTATTTCTGCCAAACGGGCTGTAGGTTGGGTTACCATGCTTGATCAGTTCTCCTCACCCTGTGTTTTGCTCATATCTTCTCCCCACAGCCCACACATGAGTGTTATCTGTCCTGCTTGGACATCTGGGCCTTGTTTCTAGACTATCTGACCAACAAAATAAGGAACAGACTAGAAGACAGAGAGGTCATTATCAACAGGTGAGGATCAAGATATTTATTCCTTTTTAATATCCTCTCCCAACCCAGATTTTTAAAACATTACTATTACTGAAAGCACTTGTTGGGTTATTGCATTTTAATATAAAATCACATAGGACATTCATATATATATACTTCCATACACACAGTCGCAGAAAGGAAATTACACATTATCCCAAGTGTAATAAATCTCCTTCATACAGAAATGTGAACATCTCAAGAACTATAATAATGAAAGACCCTCCCAGGGCATGAATAGTCTTCCTCAAACACTTTACCAGTTCAAATCATGCCATGCCAAAAGAATGTGCTGAAATAAGGCTTTTGATAAAGTGCCACATGGGACACTATTGGGCAAACTAAGGGATAGAGGAATTGCAGTAAATATCTGCTCATGGATTGAGTGCTGACTAAAGGAGAGGAAGCAAAGGGTTGTGGTAAATGGCACATACTTGGATTGGGCTAATGTGGAAAGTGGGGTTCCTCAGGGTTCAGTATTAGGTCCTCTCCTTTTTTACCATATTTATTAATGACTTCGAAGTAGGACTGGAAAGTATTATCTACATTTTTGCTGATGACACAAAGTTGTGCAAGGTAATTAAATCAGATAATAATGTACTTTCCCTACAAAGGGATTTGCATAAATTAGAGAAATGGGCGGCTAAATGGCATATGAGCTTTAATCTGATTAAATGTAAAGTTATGCATCTGGGAAGGAAATATAGCAATGCAATTTATATTCTTAATAGAGCAAATCTAGGGGTATCAGATATTGAAAGGAATTTGGGAGTACTTGTGGACAACCACCTAGGTAACAGTGCTCAAAGCCAAGCAGCAGCTGCAAAGGCAAGTAAAATATTAGCATGTATTAAGAAGGGTATAGAAGCAAGGGAGGCAAATATAATTCTGCCACTATACAAATCCCTAGTACCCCCTCATTTGGAATATGGAGTACACTTTTGGGCACCACTTCATAAAAAGGACATTTTGGAAAAGATTCCAACTTAATGAAAGAAAAGGGTTCCCCACCGTAAGGGTGGTTAATCTGTAGAATTCTCTACCAAAGTGGTGGCAGCTGATTCAATAGATAACTTTAAAAAGCGATTGGATATATTTTTAAATAAAAAGGACATTCAGGGTTATCCTAGATAATTGAGACAATTGGCAACGTTTTACTGTGTTTTTTCTTCTGTATTCCGTCCTCTGGATCAATTAACAATTAATCTGCATATTGCAGATCAGAGGAGATCGAAAAGGTTGAACTTGATGGACTAAAGTATTTTTTCAACCTCAATTACTCTGTAACTATGTAATCCCAGGCACTTCAAATATTAACTGGCTTCAGTAATTCAACCATGTGTTTCAGATATTTGAAAGCATCAAGTGAACTGTATTCTTAAAGGAACACTTTAATGTTTTTTTTATTTTTTTTTGGTTTGTTTTTAGGTAGCGCATGGTATGAAAAAAAACATTTTTATTAATCCTTTTTTTTTTTTATTGTGCATTTAAACAATTGCTATATTTCGGTCATGTCCCAGGGTTTGCTACCCAAGGAGGGAGGGCTATCTATATTGTCATACCACAACTGCAGTATGCTGGTAGGTGGCGACTAGGTAGGGTTTGTACATGGCGACTAGGTAGGGTTTGTACATGGCTAGCAGAACCAATATCACAGTTGTCTTCCTTGGCAAAAGCCAAATCTCCAGGTCCCTTGTCTGCCTACTGGAAGATTTTCATTTTGGGTACTTCCTCTGGATGCCTCCACTCCAGCCATGTTTGCTCATTCAGGATGTGGAGAGATCCAGAGCTTTTAAGTCCTGGGGAAGGAATTCAAAAAATAGTAATTTAACAGTTTTTAAATGCACACAACATTTTTTAATTTTTTCCTCCCCCGCGCTATCTACCTAATCTTCAAGGATCCCTTTATAAGACCACTAAAGTGGTCCTTTTATTTACTTTTGTCAATATTTCTGCTTCTTGCAACAGAAGAGATCTTAAACCTCTTACTGAGGTTTGAGATTCAGTGCTCTGCAGGGTTTGAATTTTAAGCTAAACTATCAATGTTTTTTTACCAAAACTATTTGGCTTCTAACCATAAACATTTCCTGATCCATTACTGCCCCATAACTCGTGCAGACCAAATTCTCACTTTTCTAAGACCAATATAGAATATTAGAACAGTTCTTTATTTGTGGTATAACCATACTGGAAAGGCTGGACATTGTGTGTTTTTTTTTGTTTGTTTTGTTAACCCACCTCCTTTAGCGACAGACAAATTCCTATTACAGAATCGAAAAGTACAGTTTATAATTTGGTGGTTTGTTTGTTTGTTTGTTTATTTATTTATTTATTTATTTATTTATTTATTTTTAAGCTCTCTAATGACCTTACCTTACAGGATTATCTCTTCCATTGGGGTGATTAAGTACAAAGAACATGCCCAATTGATGTTTATTAGAATAACAAGATATCAACACTTAAAAGGCTTTGTGACTATTCCTTTTTATCCAACCTATGCCTTATCACCCTCATCTCGCCCCACCCCACTGTGATATAATTAATCATGCGACCTAGTAATTGGGAGAGCTTTCCATATAAGTTATGCAGAAAATACTCAACTGTCAAGATTAATTATCTAACACTTCCACTAATATAATTGCAGTGGTAGTTATTAAAAATTATAAGTGTACTTTTATAGTTTCTGCAATAGCTTTGCTGTGCCACTTACATTTTAGAATACATTAAACAATTCTATATTCCATTTAACTCTTGCAGATATTTTGTCTTTTCTTAATATAGCATTTTATTTTAATGGGTATAATTGTTTTATCATTTTTTTTTTTTTAAATGACCAATGTATAAAGTGTGTGTGTGTGTGTGTGTGTGTGTGTGTGTGTGTGTGTATATATAACATGTTGTCAAAGAATACAAACTGAGCACATTATGAAAAAAAACCAAAAAAACCTAAACGTATTTTCTGGAAAAATGTTTCATTTTTATTGAATCACTCAATTTGCAGCCTTGATCAAGCAGTGTCCTCCTAACTCGTTCCTCCATAAATGACATTGAATCCCCCTAGAGTGACTCTGCAGTAAAGGGGGAAGGTAGTGCTTGATCAGAGCTGCAAATGTAGCCACATTGAATACAAAATAACCTTTTTTTGGATTTTCTTTTTTTTTTTTTTAAATCATTTTTATACATAAAACTCTGCCTATACAGTATTATCTATTTTTTATTTATATTTTTATGATATTGATATTCCCTAAGTCTTATGACTATCCTAGCTTTTCTTCTCCAAAAGGCTTTTTCACTTTTTCTAAGCTGACTGATATTTTAAATAAATTGTAAGGATATTTAAAAAAAATGTATTTAGGATGTGACCGCTGGTGAGTTGTCTGCAGGTCCCACTCGGTATGTGAGGCTTGAAGCCAGGATATCATAAATGTTTCTCCATTTTACTTTAACAAGAAAAAAAATATATATATTTTTTTTATTTTTAATGTCTGTCAATCACTTCAAAGCAATTATAAAAATATTGTCCGTATTTGTGACACGGTGCAGCAAGTGTGTGTGTCATCTCTTCTGGAGATATCTCACCATTGGTGTAACTCTCTCAGGTACGAGGATGCCCTGGTGTTGCTGCTGACCGAGGTGCTGAACCGAATACAGTTCCGCTACAACCAGACTCAACTGGAAGAGCTGGACGATGAGACGCTTGATGATGATGTAAGGAGAGGGCTGGGTCTCTATACCAATATTACAGTGATCCTTTTTAAGGAACATCTCACCTTGGTGGTTTAATCCCTTGTGTTGTTCTTTGGAGTTGGGGAAAATCTGTATGGCCAAGAGAGCAGTGCATGGAAATTTAAAGTAGAGCATCTAGAGTGGCTCATGGTCTAAAACCCAACATTTGTAAACAAATACTTCATGACTTGAATATGTATAGCTTAGAGGAGTGATATATTAAACCATTCAATATTTTTGAAAAGTTTTCGAACGTACAGAAGGGAAGTGTCTTCCAGAAAGAGGAGCGCAGGAAGTCCCCATATTTAAAATTAGAAGGTAAAAGAATTAGGAGTGGTGTGAATAAGTACTAATGTTAGTATTATAGGAACACCTCTTTTAACCAGATAAGAGCTAAGTATTCTTTGTGTAAACAATACTGCAAGTTACCTGTTTGTTTTCATTCTGACTTGTACTGAATGTGTCTCCCCCCCTCACAGCAGCAGACTGAATGGCAGCGATATCTGCGTCACAGCTTGGAAGTGGTGGCAAAAATCATGGAGCTGCTTCCCACGCATGCCTTCACCACTCTGGTATGTGATTCTGGCTTTCTCCATTAATAACCTTGTGTTACAAGTTCACATCATTCTACAACAAACCATATCATTGCTGTACTTCCTATATTGTTAAAAACACAAAGTAAGAAAACAAAATAAGTGCCTTTTTAGACCAAATCTTTTAATATTAAATAATTAAGTACAAATTCAATCAAATATTCTTTAACTTACCTAAGGGTGATAGGGGGAACCTGACATGGACTCCTTGCTCACTGTGCCTTGGGGAGTAAAGCTGCACCTCACTGACGAGGCCCACAGAGGCTTACACGCGTCTTTGCTTTGCTGTTTCTCCTGTTCAGGGTAGAATTGCCTGGTATTTCGGGGCTGAGCCTTTCTTGAGTGAGACCAGACTGATATACTTCAGGATATGTCTCCCTGTGAAGGGCACAAGTGGCTAAAAGAGGTTGCTGTTTGAGTAGGTAATCAGACCTATAGGACAAACCTACTTCAGGTTTTGTCCGTTCTCAGTTTGCGCACCTCTCCTTTTTGTTCTGAGCTCCAAATCTAGGTGTCAATAACACCCTGGCTCTGATGCACTGACAGCCACAAGTCAATCATTCTCTTTCTATTGCTCTTTTCCACGGCTTGCAAAGCATTGCAGAACATCACTTCCCTCCTACAGTTCTCACAGTTTATGGACTGATAAGAGCGAGCTCTCAATTATTGGACCCTGCAGCCGTTTGTCTGTCCTAGAGACTGGCAACCCATCTCCTTGATTATGGGGCCATCTTTTTCATCCTCATTTATGGAGCCCTTTCTGGAAGGGTATAAATGTCTATTGGCAATAACAGAAAATCATTGAGTCCGTTAGTGATATTTCCGCTCTCTAACTGATGGTGCACAACAGTTTTGGTTAGTACCTTGTAACTTTAAAAGATAGGTGTTGCTTTAAAATGGCTGTGCAGTATCAAATATCTTTAAAGCAATACCACCTAATAAATATATATTGTAGCCTTAAAGGTACACATTTTCCATCACTCATTTCATTCCCCCCATCTTCAGACCATTTGTTTTTCTACTCAAATTAAGTTTTTCTAACATACAAATCATGGTTTCTTTGTTTTTTGTTTTAAGAAAATATTTGATTTGACATTTTAGACCATTCTGTAAAATAAAGTGTTCATTTTCTTTGACTAGTCACTTGTTTTGCTAAAGGAAGTTGTCAAACTCTTGCCAGAATCCTCTGCTTTTTCCATTGACCTCCGTTGTGTTTCCTTGTAGTTTGCGGCACTGCAGGAGAACCTTGATGTATACCTTGGTCTGCAGCAATATATAGTCTCCAACGGGGCAGGTATGTACATTAAGTCACCTTGACCAAAGTGCATCACAGAGCAGTCGGCCAAGTTCCTCTTTCCTAAACCTGAATCTGGTTCTTAGCTGCAGACTATTTTCAGCCTGCATGTAAAACAAATTATTTTGGGAATGGAAAATGTCAGAATGTCTGAAAAGTTGCAGAGAAAAGGAAATGAGCCAAAAACCTGTTCTGCTGTGAAAATTGGTTTTAAACGCTGTTATTTTGCACGGCCTGACAGCTTTGTACCCTGTAAATAAGCCAAGGACTCCTGACGAAGTTTTGTTCACAGGACACTTAAAATAGATTATTATTGGGTCATTCAC
Organism: Discoglossus pictus; assembly: GCA_027410445.1. Classification (NCBI taxonomy): domain Eukaryota; kingdom Metazoa; phylum Chordata; class Amphibia; order Anura; family Alytidae; genus Discoglossus; species Discoglossus pictus. The sequence goes on along the minus strand of CM050172.1, from coordinate 38,500,376 downwards.
TTCTAGTCAAAGAGCACTATTTAAAGGCACACGGAACGGTTTGTTCAGTAAACTTTTTATGGAGGATGTTTAGAAGACCACTGTGGGGCTCGTACAATAGGGATTTATTTGCTTAATTAATAACTAGTCGGTATTTGCAGAAGGTAGACCAATCAATGTAACATATCAAACGTACTTTCTAATTTTAGTGCTTCAGGGTCCATTGGATTTGCCCAAGAGGCTGTACTCATAGGAGTTTTTATCTAGGTGTTTTTCCTGACTGCTTGGGAAAAAAAGGCAATGTGGCACAGGTTCTAAATATGGTATAATGTAAAACTTTTGGGTAATTACAAATAATTTTATCAATTCACTGTGGTCTTAATTTGTAATCCTGTCCCGTTATCTGCTTATGTACAATCTTCTCATCATCCTATGACTTTTTAGATCAGGGGTGGGCAAGTTTGGGCCTGGATTTGAGGATATTCCTTGAGGATATATTACTTTTTCAGTCATCCTGATTGACACGCCTCTGCACAGAAAGGAAATGCTCAAATCCAGGCCTGTGTGGCCCTCCAGGACCAAACTTGCCCACCCCTGCTATAGACTAAAACCCTGGAGTTTATTAGATGGAATGTAAATTTTTTTTTTTTAAATAAAATATTCAGTAAATAAAGCAATTTTTACCTATAGTTTTAAATTCTACCATATTTGCAACATGCGCTGTGACTTAAACTGTACAGGCCAAGAAGAAAACCAAACAATCTTCACAATGTGGTGTTTTTTGTTTTTTCCCTTTTCTCCCCAATATGCTCTTAACTGTATGATCAGAAACTTGAGGCTACAATATGCCAGTTACAGGCTGCTCATGTATAACTGTGCTAGCCTTTTTTCCTCCTATTGGTGAGTCTATAGTACCTGCTTGTTTGCCCTTCTGCCATCTAAAGCCATGTACCCCTTCCTGTCCCTACAGATCAGAGGCTAAATGTCACTGCCGAGAACGACTGCCGCCGGTTACATTGCTCCCTGCGTGACCTCGGCTCCCTCCTCCAGGCCGTGGGACGTCTTGCTGAATATTTTATTGGGGATGTATTTGAGGCTCGGTTTAATGATGCTCTGACGGTGGTTGAAAGGTAACAGATCTCCGTGGCTTGTCTTGCTTCATTCTGTGGACTGTAACCTACGCTCTGACTCTCTTCTCCTGGATTTATACGGCTCGTACAGTAGATCCGTACATCTCTTGGGACAGCATTAAAGGATCATTGCAATCAATGATCAATGATTTTTTAATTGAAAATGAATCAATATGGCCTCCCATATATAATGTTTTTTTTTATGTTGTACCGATGTGTAATCTAACTTTTTGGTAATCAGAAATTTCCTCTGCAATCAGCATCTCCTCAAACCCCAGTAGGCTATCTGCTCTGTATTTGGCATCTACAAATGCCAGAGCTTCCAGTTGCATTAACAGAAAGCTCATTAGATTACAAGGACACATCCTCCTGAGAGAGTAACAGACTGAGCTAGTTAATGAAAGAGAAAATGGATGCCTGCAGTAATGAAGAATTTGGTATACAAGATCCTTGGACTAGTGCTTATCTACTGGTCCTCAGAAACAGAGGGGGGTTGAGGAGCCTAACACTTTATCTTGAACTATAAAAAATGGCCCTGATACGTATATGTTACTGATGAACTTATCTGTAGTCAAGATGTACTTTTATTCAAATTGGTTCAAAATTAAATTACATATATAAAATACACAATTTAGAGTTGCACTGCTAAAAATATCGTGGATCTTTAAAGGTGGTCCCCATGGGCACTGGAAGGTTGCCAGTCGGTCCCCAAAAGATATGCTTCCGCTGCATGTGTACATGTGCGCTCAGTAGCCTTCCTTTATACGTTACCCTGGAACCTGGTATTGCCCCTGGGGTTTCCAACATGTTTAAAATATTTTAGTGGTTTGGAAACTTTTCCATTTGCCAAAAATATATCATAGAGTGGTACCTGCTGGAGCCCATGGCCAATATCAGAGAAGATAATGATCTAGAGGGTACATTCAGTGTAATTAATACTGTTGTGTTTATTTATTTATTTATTTATTTTTTTGCTTTCAGGTTGGTTAAAGTTACTTTATATGGCTCCCAGATCAAACTGTACAACATGGAGACTGCTGTGCCGTCCGTGCTGAAACCAGACCTTGTTGACGTGTGAGTATCTGTTACCTGGTCATTTTTTATTTTATTTTTTAAACCAATTTAATATTCATTCTAGTCGGAAAACAAAATTTAAACCTAAGGGAGTGCAAGAGCTTCATTAGCTGGTCCTAGAGCAGCCAACATGGCTTATGTGAATTGTAACAGGATTGTTCTTCTACATCATGGTACATAATGCACATTACAAAATGCTTTACTATATACTAGTTGAAAAAGGAGTTGTTGGTCCGCCCTGTTAAGGTTTCTATTAAGCATTTTATGTGAGTGGTTATTTAAAGGAGCACTGTAACGTCCTCATTTAAAACTCCTATTTAATCATTGTAATTTAAATATTGCCTGTTGGATTTACTTTGTTTTACTGAGACAGTTCATTGGTTTCCTTATAAATTGTATTCAATTAACAAGATATTCTAAGGTTCATTAGACACTTTGCTGATCGTAATTTAAAAAAGTTAATAACCTAGAAAGAGAGGATTTATTTTTCATGTATATTTTGTAATGTATAAAGTCTTGTATAGGTGAATCGGATTCTGTCATTACCTCATTGTCTCCGTCACTAGCTTATTTTGTTGCTTTTCCTTAAATACGCTTCCTTCCTCTTTGGTTGTACTGATGTCTCATCTTGTTCATGTTGCACATTTCGTAAGGTTTTATTATGTAAGCGAATGTTATCCAACCCCGTCTAATAGTGAGAACTACTTGTAACCACTATAATGTGTGGCGTTCCACTGTATTGGTCCGACTTCCATAACTATTTATGCGTCTCACAGTAATTCAGCTTTATTGTGACAAAGATATTTTGTTGGAACATGTACACGGAAATAGATATTTGTCCCCCTGATCTTTAGGCTGGAGCTCCACTTATCTTTTACAAACTATAGCAGGGTGTGGAGCTCACTTCCCTGCCGCTGTCACAAGGCTGCACAATACAGCCCATTCAAAGAGTTGGACTATTGGTAGCCTTTAAAGGACTACTGTACCATAAGGTGATTGTTTTTTTCTATGGGGAGCAGGGCCATGTTCGTGCATGATACGCTTGAAGGTTGCGTGTGTAAGGAGCAGTCGCATCTCTGCAGGAGCATGGCTGACGATATCTAGAGCATCATTTGAAGTCCTAAAGTTAGTTACTGGTTAGAAAAAATACATGTTCATGCCTCTGTGGGACCCTGTAGGGATCTATGACAAACTTGTATATTTAGGAGAGAGAGCGGAGGTTCAGTCTTTTGATGCAACTTCCTGCTTCTGGGTCAGCAAGGGGGATGTGGTGTGGTGTCAGTTTCAGTGTTAACCTATTATCAAATGAAGGCTCCAGACTTGCCTGTTCCCTTCTCCCCAATCCCTTCATCCACTGATTACTCCAACACCTCACCCTCCATCATCCAGCTCTCAGGATGTGATGTAACAAACACACAATGGATTTCTCTACACCATTTTCAGAAATAATATTTTTTGTCCATGACTTGCACAGCTCCTCACATTGTTGGTTTTGGTACATACTATACAGAAAAAAAGTTGTCCCTTTTTTTATTTTTAAAGGCATAGTGTTGATGTCTATGTGGGTCCTTGTGGTCCCCCATGTGAGGATATGGTTTATGGGAGCCCATAGGGATTCCTGGGGGTAGAGGGACCACAGGGACCACAACCATGTTATAGGGCTTAAATGTAGATGCCATGGACGCCCATAAGAAATAGGATGCCAGGGTCATAGGTGGGGGCGGTCATAAACACCCTGCATATATTTTTATTTTATTTTTTAACAAGATTCTTTTTTACGAGCGTCCTAGAACAACTCAGCAAATTTGGCTTTTCAAAAGTTCCCTAGCGGCGAGTCAGCTTTATAGGAGCCATGTCAGGGCAGTCTCAATCCATGATGTCACAGGTGTCCTCGGCAGGCACTCGCTGTCCGACCAAAGACTTCCCATACAATTAAATGCTGGAAACACCTGAGCCTTATCGGTTGTGATTATAATACTTGTTCCTTTCTCTGGCAGGCACGCCCAGTCATTAGCGGCTTTACAAGCTTACTCCCACTGGCTCGCACGCTACTATAGTGAGGTTCAGCGACAGAATCCACAGCAGTTCATCTCGATCATCTCTACAGCCACGGAGGCCCTGTCTCCTCTCATCAGCACCAAGGTAGCGTGAGTACAGCCATATTGATACTGTGGGCTCCGATATCCAGTACTGTACCTGAGGGCTCCTCTCCTGTTCCCCAATAACTCCAGGTACAAGAGAAGTTGCTGCTATCCGCTTGCCACCTGTTGGTCTCTATAGCCACCACGGTGCGGCCTGTGTTCCTGATCAACATTCCTGCCGTCCAGAAAGTGTTCAGCCGTGTAACGGACAGTTCAGCACAGCGGCTCCCGGAGGAGGTGAGGGATCATTAAATGAAAATAACAGTGTAATTATGCTAAAAATCCTACTGTACTGTTAATACAATAGGATTTCATTAGTTCACATTTTGTTGCGGATTAGCAATTGAATCCAAGTGTTAAAGGGGGGAAAAAATGTCACTTTTTTTAAGATGTACATTTTAACGTTAGTGTTTTAGACCATAGCAGATATGTTTCTCTGTCCCAGCACCTGAAAACTATGGGGGGTGATCTGCCCAGGAGGCTTTCCTAATGGGGGTTTTAGTCTGACTTTCTCTGCAGCGACTAGTTGGAAAACGAAGGTAGGACAGCCTCTCCCGCTGGAAACCTAACATTGTGGTGGAGAGAAAGATCTCTGAAGCCTGCAAGTTTCAAATTCAAATGTCAGTTTTAATAACAATATTACATTTTCTTTTCTTTTACATACTAATTTTCTTTCTAATTTATTCACTAAATAAACAAAACAAATTAAACTGTAGTGGCCCTTTAACGCTTGTTGAAACAAAACTTTTTATTTTTAATACTACCTCTTTTTTTTTTATAGCAAACTGCAATCCAGGCACTTGTTGTAAATTTCAGACCACCTTGGCCCTTTAACAATCGCCCTTTAGAAGAACTACACTTGCTATTCAGCAACATTTTTAGAATGTGAAAATATAGCATCTAATGTATTACTTTTTAGCTTCTGTTGGTCATCCTCATGATCAGAGAAGAGATGTTTTCTATCTGCATAATGGGAAGGTGGTATGTAACATTGCCAGTGCTATTTCTAACATTTTACACATTGTCAAGTTTTAGTTTTTCAAAAGAAATTCATGTAGGAAACAAATTGACCACAATGGTCCTTTAATGAGGTTTAGGGAGACTGGGGATTAGAGGGATTTCATTTACCATAGTTTAGACCCCTGCTTAGCTTAAAGGGCCACTTAATTCAGTACAGTTTGGAGCACGCTACTGTAAAGATCTCCTAACGGCAGGTTTAAATACGTTTTTAATTTTTTATTGAGTTTCTGTTTATATGAGTCATTGACTGCCTCCAGACAGACCCAGAGCTCCAGCACCATGTAGGAAGTATAAGCAAAACATGAGTTAACCCTTCACAAACTCATCTGTGCAGAGAAAGGACTGCTGGAAACACCTAAATGTTACTTGTGGGTTAACTGATTACTGCTGCATTCCTGAGTGCAGAGAAAAGCTTATAAATCTTTGTCTTCACGGTGCCTTCACTGCACAGTGTTCGCATATATTAGTTAGTTATGGAACTGCCAGTTTGTTTGTAAGACCTTATTTATTTTTAGGTGTTATTGGTGTAATTTAGAAAAAAACAAATAGATGGTTTATACCATACAATCTTGTGCTTTTTCACACCATGAAGAGCACTTGCAGTGAGGTAAATGACCCTGTAAGGACAGAAGAGGGATGGGTGGTATTAAAGAAACCTTAATCAAATGATATAATAAAGGTTAAAAGGGAAGTTATTTTCCAGAAACCGTGGCAGTAAAGAAAAAGATGGTGTTTTGTAGGTGAAAGATTTAGGGGTAATATGAGTTTTGTTGAAAGGGAAATTGATAAGTGGAACAGCTTCCCAGCTCATATTGAAGGCACTTTGCTCAACATTATCAATTAGCCTCTTACAGATGAAACAAAGAACAGTTTGTTTGTTCTGTTCAAGGAGCTTAATTTTCAAAAATAAATATATAAACTGCTTTTGAATGTATTGCAGTCTTTGGGGGCTTGTTCTTATCAGCCAATGTACAGCAATATAGCATTAATTCAAGAATGCCAAAGGGCAACCTGAGGATTTATTAAGACAAGCTTTTGATGTACATATTATGGGCAGAGTAGATGGGCTTTTTGGTTCTTTTCTTTCATCAAATTTTTATCTTTGCTTTTTAAACCTTTTTTTCTTTTTTTTTTTTTTAAGTGTTGCTTTTTTCCTCCTCCTCCCTTGCTTTGTATAGTAAGTCGCAGACACTGCAGTTTTTCTCAATGTTGTGGTTTAGTTTCTGCTTCCTCAGTGGACAGTGTGTTTATTATAGGAAAGAAAATCATGTGCACTTCCACAGCTGCTCATCTTCCCTCTACAGCTGCTCATCTTCCCTCCACAGTTAGGCCCTCATTCAATTGCAATTCGGCCAATTGAATAGGGCTCTAAATAAGCACATAACATAATTTTTTTTTAAAGAAGTTTTTAGTTAGAAAACATCTATCTAAAAGCAAGGTTTTCACTAACTAAAAACTTCTTTAAAAAATATATGTTATGTGCTTATTTAGAGCCCTATTGAATTGGCCAAATCTCAATTGAATGAGGCACTTAGCGTTTTATCTGCTCTTGATCACTTGTCTTACTCCATTCCCCTTAAAACGAAAATCTGATTCTTTTTTTTTTTTTTTTTTTTTTTTTAAGCATTGGTTTATGACCATAGGAATCCATTTAGTGTGCGTTGCATCACTTTCTCAGTATGATGTTTGCACAAATGCAAACGGTCTTCTCACACACAACTTCCACCTTCATAATCATGGATTCATCCAGGTCCCAACAGAAGCATCAATGCCCCCCCCATTAAAAAGCACTTTTATCCTGTTAAATTATGCTCCTATAGTTGAATTTCAGTTGTTTATATTACTCTTCTTTAAAAGTATTGTGCAACATTTTAAATGTACTCTTTAGGCAAATTTCTATGTGTATATATAAATGTTTTAACTAGATTGATTTATTTGTATCCTCCTCCCTTCTATGAGTTGTTTCTGGAACCCTCCCATCTCTCTTCCTATTCTCGGTCATGTAGACTGCCAAGTTTCACAGCTGTGAAGGACATGGGTACTGGAGATGGGCTTCAAACTAGCAGTGTTGCGCACTGCTCTGCTGCAAGGAGACACTGACATGGTGTGTGTGAGCATTGTGACACTGATGGTGTGAAGCTCCTCCCCATGGGTGTGGCTTCAGCTTACAGCTATTAAACATGGCACCATACATGAGAGAGAACAGGAAGAAAGGGGCAAGTTGAAGGTGTAAATCTGTTACTCTGGGAGCTCCTTAGAAGTAAGTGAAGTTTTATATTGTATATGACCATTCCATTAAGAAGGGTAACATTTAAGTCCCCTAATTAGGTAGCGGTTTTTGTTTCATATCAATGCTTTAAACTGCCCCCATTATTCTACAAACAGAATTTGCACTGTAAAATTACAGTTTGGTTGTAGAAAAGGAAAATAAATACTTTTTTACAAAACCTTTACATTGATTCTAGAGATTCCTGGACGAATATTACATTGTAATCTCTCATGGGGTCATCGCTACAGCACCAGACCAAGGGTATGTTTATCGATACAGGTCTGGTGTCTGCTGGCAATGTATTGACATTCTTGTACTTTTATTTTCTTTGTCTGATAAATGTCAGACGTATTGAATTTGTCCCCCCCCCCCCCCCCCCCACTCCCCCATTTGAATTTGGCCTTTTGTTTTTTTATTACATTAAGACTTTTAAAATGTAATAGCTCTCTTAAAAGGGGTGTATTTAGGCAAATCGGTTTCTCTTTTTATATAGATGTTTGAACAATGTTAATTCTATAGGTAAATTACACTGAGACAGAAAATAAATTTATTAACACTTTGTTTATTTCTAAAAAGCCCCAGAGTAACAGATTTTAAGATTCTGGAATCACCACTCTTTCTTCACCTGTTCTCCCTTATAAAATGTGCCATCTTCCACAACTGACTGTCTCATGTAGGGTGCCACAACCACAGTGGCATGACTTTACATTACCTTCATGACCATAAAACACTGACCGTGTGATTTCTTGCCCCGTGGATGTGGTCTTGGGTCACAGCTGTGAAACCTGGCACACTAAATGATAGAGAAAGGAGAAACTGTGAGCTCCCAGTAGGTGAGATTCTGTCTCCCTGAAGACTGGAGAAGTGAAGTGTACATTGTGTGTGTTTATTTTATTTTTTTAAACCTAAAACAAAAAAGAGGAACTATATTCTATAATTGCTATAAGTATATTTATGTTGGATATAAGTTAGTTGCATTTCTATGTCTTGCCTGTAGTCCCCCTGGCTGATGCTAGTGACAATCTTGAGTTTATGCCGGTAAAGTAAAATCTATTGCTTCCCATATGTACATATAAGTTGCTTACTGGAAAACTACTTAAATGCATTTCTCAGACCTCTTAAATACAAACTGGAAATGTTCAAGGACACACACTGTGGAAGTGAACAAATTCTTCATCCGGGTACAGCAACATCACAAAATCCAAGAAGGGAAAACTAATTCTCTGGTAGATCAGTCCTTTGTAGGATGTGCTTACCCACCACTGCTATGCAGCAACGAGGGTAGTAAACAGTCCAGGATTTCTGCATCTCTCTGCCTGTGTTTTCAGGTTATCGCTGCATTTGCTTAAGTAGAGTAACTCAGTTGTGCAGAGGTAGATCAGTGCAACAGATACTGAAATCCTGGACTGTTGTCCCCCCACTCGTGTATAATAAACACAGGGAAATCCCTGCAGTAGAGTTTTTGAGCTCTTTACTATGACTTCAAAGTCGTAGGAAGCATGAGCAGCTTGGTTTCCATTTTACTGTTGGCCACATGCACTATAGACATGACTGACAGATTGGTTCCTTCATACTCTCCCTTCCTCAGGCCCAGGTGCTGCTCTGCCGCGCGCTCTCAAACGTCTTACTGCTCCCATGGCCCAATGTCCCAGAGGGTGAGCAGCAATGGGGCGAGCGCTCCAGCCACCATACCAACCTGCTGAGTGCCCTGACCAGAGACTACCGACAGCTGAAGGGCAGCTCTCCCCCGCAACGCAAAGGCCAGCTGGAAGCCAGTAAGTATAAAACCACTATCTATGTGCGGAGTTGTACCCTAGCCTCTATGCTTTAAAGGGACACCGCAAAAGCCCCACTTGAACAAATATAACTGTTTACTTTTTTTTTTTTTTTAAATGGCCACTGATGTCGGTCACGACCGTCTAGGATGATGGGATCTAGAGTGTCCTAGTACTCTTATTCCCAGTAGGTTTAGACCCAAGTAGGGTGACTCTAGACCTATGGACAGTCCCTGTTGATACAAAGGCATAAGTCCCAGCTTGCTTTGGTAGTGTACCTGGGAGCACCTTGGTAGGGCGTCAGAACGAGCTCCTCTACAAGCATATGCCTCTGGGTCAATAATACATGCTTAGTCAAAGTATGAAAATTAAGAACAACTTTATTTTGGAAACACACAGTATTTAAGAACTTTTCATCATAGTAGAGGGAAGGGCTACCTGAGGTCAGCCCCTAATGGCCTCTGGCCAATCACATAGCGTCATGTCCTGGGAATCATGAGTCCCCTCCCAGGTCCACCCACTAGGTGTGGCTAACAGAGTAATTTGGCTTCTGACCACCAGAGGGGAAGCATGTCTTGACTCTCTCCTGGGTCCTCTGCTAGGAACTGAGAAGCCCCCTGGGGAGATGGTGCCTGTGTGGCTGTGGGGATCTTATTGTTTATGACTCTTATCCCTTAAGTGTGTGTACACAAGGGATTAGTCTTTGGGGCCAGATTTCCCTGACAAGATGTATGTGGCAATGTGTGCATTAGAATTACTCCCCACTGTAAGACATCGTTACATATAGTATTCCACACACTGTCAGTCTGGTCACGTAAAAGCGCGAAAGAGCACCCAACATAAAACCGCCTACTGACCTCATAGGATATGGGAGTGGGGTAGGGTTTCCACATCAATCCCTCTCATGCATTCATAACTTTTATTGATGGTGATGGGAACCCTGCTCCTCTCCCTAGACAACAATCACAACAATACACCATTATAACATTATACCAGTGGCTCTGTGAGCTCAAACCCTCAGTCATCATCTCCACTGGCAACAGCCTGTGGCAGCCATCAGTCCAAGACTGAGATGGGCGCCGATTGAGCCATGACAATGTCAATCTGAATAGTATTCGATAATTGAGATTGACAGGGAATTGCTGTGCACCTTTAAAATACCCAACAAGAGCAATATGTTTTTATTTTTAAATTGATAGTTAATCCAATTCCTGTTCCTCTTCTAAAAGCAATATTTCATATTAAACTTGCTTGCAGACATAAGGTTGAGCTGCTTGTCTCCACCCCTTGTGAGGTCATCAATCAGTGGGAGCAATTGTGGCTTTGAGGCAGCATTAAATGGTCAGGCACAAGTATAATACGCCAAGCCAATCGAGAATCTAAACATAAGTTTATATATATGACCACCAAATTATATCATTATTTATTTTTAAATCCCTTAATGCATTTCTCTAATGTCCCCTCCTGGTCTTTCCAAAAGACCCTCTAGTATTCAGCAGCCCAAACTGCCCCTTTTCTGAACTATTCTAATGGTCAATCAACCAAAAGAAGACCTATACTATTACAATTTGCCATCTTGCCATTATTTGAGAATACTTGTGTTTTCTGGGTTTTTCCAATTCTACACTAGAAGGATCTTAAGAGATCAGCAACTCAGATTCTCTTTGGTTGTTAGACTGCTCCACTGGGAAACATTTAAGGAACAATCCCTCCTTTTTGGGACTTGCAATGTTCAATATTTATTGCTTATTTAGTTCCTAGTAGTCCAGGCAAAGGAAATTGGTCCCAACACCAGCCTGGGTTTCTTCCAGTCTTGTCTGCCATCTTCATTCTCTTCCTTTCCTAATACTGACCGACCCTTTTTATGTCTCCAGCAAAACGTATCATCTGCCAGACCCTCAGTGTGTTGAGGGACATTGTAGAGAACATCTCCGGGGAGGGCACGAAATCTCGGCAGATCTGTTACCAGTCGCTGCAGGAGGTGGCACAGATGTCACTCGCCATCTTCCCTGCTTACATCCACCAACCAGGTAATAATTAGACCTCTGTAGTTTGGTAAAAACTTCACATAGTTTATGTAACAAAATAACAGTACTAAAGGGAAAAACAATTCTAAATGCACGCATTTTGTAGTGGAACAAAGTTGGGCTACATTAGTGCTGTTCATAGTCAGTCCTCAAGGGCCACAAACAGACCAGGATTTACTTATCTCTTTACTTGAGCATGTGGGTTCAGTCAGTGGTGGAGACTGGGTTTTAACTCACGGTTTCTATTCACAAGCTGTGCTGGCCAGTCTGTCACATCAGTCTGGCACATTTCATGTGTAAAAAACTAAAGTTAACAGGCTGCTGAGCTCTTGGCTTTTTTTTTAGTTTTTTTTTTTTTTTTTCTTTTCATTGTTTGATTTATTTTTATCTGTTTTTTTTTTTTTTTTTTTTGTTTCCCTCTAAGCAAATTAACATTAGGTATAATATAAAGCAAACATTATTAAACCTGAAATTCATACAGTATGGGCTTTAGCAAGATATGTGACTGGACAGTGCTAGAACAAGAGATCCTGCACTGATGTTGGATAATGGCTGTATCTGTAAGGAGCTTCTGTATATGTATAGAGTAGCCTCACCACAAGAAAATCCAGCTGTATCTTTTGGTAGTCACAGGGCCATTGTAAAGAGAAAATAGAATGATATTGTACATAGGTCTTGTTATATTACTGATGTGTCTGATTAACTCCTTGTCTCTCCTTCTAGATGTGACAGAAGAAATGCTTAGCTTTTTCCTGGCCTTATTTCAAGGTTTGAGGGTCCAGATGGGGGCTTCTTTCACCGAGCAAATCATACAGACATTTCTGAATATGTTTACTAGGTAAATATTGTAGTTTTATATTTTTTATTTTTGGCAACAACTTCCACAGAGCTATACACTGGACTTCAGTGAATATATAAGAGTAACTGACTATAGGTATAGGACCCTGCTCTTGCAGTGTAAATTGGGAATGACTTCTTAGGGACAGAAGTTATCAGGGTTTGTAAATGGTTTGGATTAACATCTTCCCTACTCGAGAATCCACTACTGCTGAACACATGCCAGGATTTCCCTGTGTACATGTAGGGAAATCCTGAGTTTCTGGCTCAATGATCAGTGCTCTGCTGCTAAAAAGAGAGGCAAAGTATACGCTCACATGTAGGTGATACAAACCAAAAAAAGTATAATAGAGTTATATATGTAAGATGTTTACGTCCATTTGCGTTTCTCTGTGATCCTTCCAAGTACTTTCTTTTTCTCACTGGTGGTTATGACTAATCTCCAGTCCTCTCAGTACAGCGGAGGGGCCACAAATCATTTTTACTGAGCTTTCCACACCGGAAGTGATAGCTTGAAATTCTAGACTGACTGGGCCAGCAATATTTTAGACTAGCAGCTTGCCCGTCAAAAAATGACGGCAATAAGATTGGAAGGCAGGTAATGCTGTTTGGTTGAGACATGAATTTTGTTGGTGTTCCGAGATCCTTCGGCGCTCATTGCGAGGCCGTTGGTTGTATTTTTTATTGTGATGGGCGCTTTTTGGTGTTATTGTTTGGTCGGCGTTGATGTGTTTTTTTTGGACTTCTTGCAAGTGTTTAGCATAGCTGCTCATAGCACACAATCGTTGTGAGTGGCGCAGTTAATGGCTTTTATGTGTTGTTGTTTGTTTTTTTTTTGTGTGTATGTTTGTTTTTTTCTATGCTAATGAAATAGGTAAAGTATATTCATTTTTTTTTTTGAAGGAATATATGCAGGAAGCATTGTGTTGAAGAGCTGACAATCTGTTTCTATGTTCCTGCAGCATACAATGTCGGTTTGCACTGTTGTGGAGCTGCTGTGTCAGCAATGTGTGTATTGTAATTAAGCTGTGTGCCCGAGGGGAAGCCGTTAGGGTAGCTGGGTACTTCCGCATTGTGTAAGTTAGTGTTGTACAATGGCGGCGAATGTGTATGTGGTACACGGCTGTGGATGATTTTGCGTCCTTGTTAATAGTGTATCTTGGACCTCGTCCGTCTTTTTCCGAAAATCTGTATGTTTCGTGGTGTTTTGCGCGTTTAGGGTCCTGTAGCCTCATTTACATTTTTTTTTTTTTTGGCGCCCATTTTTTCTCTCTCTTAGGAGATTTTCGTGTGTGTAAACTCTTGAATTTGTACTTAAGTTCACTTGCAGAGCTCCTGGGTGCTCCCCCTTGCTTTGGGTAAGCTGTTTATGCGTTTGTTGTGTGTATTTATTGTGTTTTTCATGTGCGCAGGGTTCGAGCGCTAAGGTTGTATTTTTGCGAGGTTGTAATGTTTTTTTTCTAAGTCCCGCGGCCCGTATTTGTGGATGCGAAGTCCGTAAATTTTGCGGCGTAAGTCCCGCCTGTGGCTCATTGCAGCCGACGTGGGAGCCTCCATCTCCGCAAATTCGGCCCCTCACCTTGCGAGGGTCTGCATTTGCGTGCCTAAAGTCGTAAGGGGTCGTAGGGATGAGCGCCTATAGAGCTCATCAGCAGCGAGAGAGAGCGCCTTTGGCGCACCTTGCCAGCAACGGCGTTCCTTGCGTTGCGAGGGCTGCAGCGTTAGCAGTGCGGGTTCACAAAAGTTGTTGCCGACATCTATATATGTGATGTCCTAGATGAGTAGTTCCCAGATGTCACCTCAAATCAAAATCATGGCCTGTCTGGTGAGTGTTGAGGAGGAGTTTGGAAACCACTGACCTAGACTGTTTTCAGACTTTATAATACAGGAATGCAGAACTCCAGGCCTCAAAGTAACCAAGTAAATGGGAGAGGTGATGAGGTTCGGGTTTGCCGGTCACAAGACACTACAGTTTGGGACCTTTGTGTCACTTTAAGATGTGTTGTTATTAGTTACTGCAGTCTATCAATAAATATAGTTAAATAACTTAAACTATTAAAAAATAAATAAACAAAAGAGTAGGAATATAAAATACATTTCATGGAAAAACTCCTGCTCTCCTAATAACTTTATCTCCCCATTTTTTTGGTAACTCACAAAAGATTAAACCAAAGAGCATGCATATTTTGATATAACTCAGAATAAGTCTGACACTTAAGTATCGATAGTATTATAATTTATACATCTGGACATGCTCTTGTATTTTAACACCCCCATTGTAAAATAAAATAATTGGATTAAAATGTTGCATAAAATACTTTAACATGCAATTATCTAACAACCAATTGTAGTTATATTTTATATTTGTTTCTGTTTATAACTGGTAGCACTTTATGAAACCATAATGGCCTTCGCTTGAACTCTCCTCATTCTCTTCCTGGTGATTCCTAAATGACTTTGGCTACAAAGTGAAGCAATTTTGTTGTATTGACCTCTGTGTAATCGCACCTCTTTGGCCCTCAGGGAGCAGCTTGCAGAGAGCATCCTGCAGGAGGGCAGCGCCGGCTGCCATGTTGTGGAGAGGTTTGTGAAGATCTTGCAGGTGGTGGTCCAGGAGCCCGGCCAGGCTTTCAAACCTTTCCTGCCTAGCATCCTATCCCTGTGCATGGAGCAGCTGTACCCCATCATCGCAGAGGTAACTGGAGGGTCGGGTGCATCATGGCCGCCATAACTATCTGTAATACAAAGCACACTGTACTGAAATAGCTGGTTACCAGGACAGAATTGTATGTACAGAAGCGGCACACGTAGATAACTCCAAGACTGTTTTGTTAAGCGCACCGTGCAGACAGAGTAATCCATTATATAAAGATGGCAACAGACCAGGAGACTGTCCTTGAGCAACGTACAGACGGCTCCACTGTGACTGTACTTGTTTGGGCTACACAGCACAGATCCCAAGGCTGCATGGCTTCCGGACACTGCCGGCCATTCTTAAAGGGATTCACATCCTATTATTATTATTATTATTATTATTATTATTATTATTATTATTATTATTATTATTATTATTATTATTTTTATTAAAAAAAAGATTACTCTCTTTTATAGGATTAGGAAACTGTTCTAAATTGGATCCTTTAACCAAACCGTACAGAAAGACAAGGTTACTGTGTATTTTGTCTTGAAAACAATGGGTTCCAAATCCTATTCTATTGTGTTATGTCTCTGTAAGCTATGTGTATTAAAAGGCAGTGGTGGGCATCTTGGTCCAGGATTTCAGTATGTCTCTATATATTAAACGCAGTAACTCGTGTGCTAAGTGGGAGAACCTGAATAGACCAGTAGGGAGATCTAGAAATCCTGGACTCTTGATCGTACGCCCAAGTTGCACAAGTTAGACATGTACTAAAGAGTAAAGTGTTGCAGTATGTCCCCATTCATAGGTAATCCTTAAACAACGTTTTTAAGCACGAACTAATGGAAAAAAGTACATATAAATAGATACGTAGAAATATTATATGGATTGCTCATGCCAGGATTTAATGTGTATTTTTAATAATAATTGGCAATAATAAATGGTAAACTAAATACACTTGAATTTTTTTTTTGTTTTTAAGATGTTGCAATCCAGTCCCTATAGGGTGGCCAGAAAAGATCTTCCCAGGAGGCTGTCATGATAGGAGTCTTTGTAGGCTGACTAGTCATAAAATATTTAGTACAGACTCTTCTACTTTGCACACTCTCTAGAGGTTTCCCTTTTTGCCCCTTAGTGGTTTGTGTGTCCCAATATTGTTTCCTGTCTCTTGCCAGCAGTGAGAACCAAAACGTAATTTCCAGCTTTTACTTATTTTATAGCATAAAACTATGGTGTGTGTGTTTCCCAGTAATGACCTCACTAGACCGGAAGAATAACCAGTACTGACCAATCATTTGTTACTGGAGACAGACCTCAGCGAGGAAGCCCTCTACTCACGTCACCCCGGAAGCTTATTCATACTCTATTACTCAATCATTCGTTATTGCATTAACCCCTTCCATTCTTTTTTTTTTTTTCTTTTTTTTTGTAATGCAATACATATATTTTTTTCATGCACTTAAAGCAAACTTGGAAAATTTTAGATGAAAAGAAACAGCTCCAGGACCATTGACGTGTCTGATTTTGTTATGACAGAGCAAAAAAAAAAAAATTTCAGGAAGCTTAAATATGAATACAAACTTTACTTTTTTAAGTATTATGTTCAGTATTGTTTTAAAGGGCCACTGCTATTCAAAATGTTCTGAAAATAAATTATATTAATTGAGCAAAATGAACCTTTAAAACTACACAGGCAGATTTAACAAGGACTTGTGGAGATACTGTTCTGTTTTCCTATCTGATTTATTAATGGGAACAAAATGTTGCAGTTCATAAATCCATAAGACTCACTGCCCCTCAAGATTCCTGTAATGTATGCATATAGAGGAGAAAGCAATAGGAATGAATAGAGCAGGAGGACTAGAAGGCCAAGATGGTAGCCCTCAAAACAGGGCCAATAGCTTGTTATGTTATTAAAAAGATCTTCTCTAAATAATGGTTTTGTGCCCATGGCTAACATAGCCGATATTCGTTATGGACGTTGCAAATGTCAGACCTCTGTAGTTTGGGAAAACTTCCATCTTATGTGTGGCATTTACATTTTTCCATGAGACGTATGCTTTATATGGTGCAGAGCAGTTTGGCCATTGAGTCCAGTCTACACCGGTATAATACAATACTGCCTTTTGGGGTATGATACAATACTGCCAGTCTGCACCGGTTATAATACAATACGGCCAGTCTGCACCGGTTATAATACAATACTGCCAGTCTGCACCGGTATGATACAATACTGCCAGTCTGCACCGGTATGATACAATACTGCCAGTCTGCACCGGTATGATACAATACTGCCAGTCTGCACTGGTATGATACAATACTGCCTTTTGGGGTATGACCGGCACTGAGGGCTTCACCGGAGTCAGGCAATCTGCCTCTTCTAAACCCTTAAGCTTTTTTGCCCTATATAACTCAGAACTTCTGATTAGTTCAAGAAAAACAACTTCTGATGCATTAATATAACAGAGATCGAGCAATTCTGTGAATTAAAATGAAAGCGTGGCTACAGATGGCTGACTTTAGTCTCCAGGTCGACCCTCCACAAATCTGATGCTGTCACGAATTAGAGGTGGTGATGGCTATATATTGTGTATACACAGAGGCTAGTTTATCGTCTTGGTCTCTCCTCAGCCAGAAAAGCAGAATGTTGGCAAGGGGAACATCTTAGATGCAGCCAATGAAGAAAAACACTTGTTTGACCATTTAGCGCTGCCTTCTAGCCAGAGCCTCTGTTATCACCCTGATGATTTAGTAGGTGGTGGCGACAAACGACTCCGCTGAGACCTTCCTATTGAACGTTTCATCTGATCATAGGATGTTGCCTGCATTATTACTTCATCTTACTATATGATGGGTAAAGAAAAAATGTTTCAATACTCAAAAAAAAAAAAATGGTAACCCTCAAAATTCACCATCCCACATTGCTCCCTAGCAGACACTCTGCTGTGCATGCTTAATCTGTGGGGCAATGGGTTTGAGATTACCAGAAGTAGCTAAAGACACACATTTAAAGAAAGAGAAAGGCAACTTGTATCCTGGCACTGAATCTTGAGAAATATGTACAGGGAATAAATGTAATTCAAGACTTAATTTAGAAGTGCATAATGACTTCTCTGTGATCCTGTTAAAATTGCTTTTATTGAAAATATTTATATTCGCTTCTATAAAATGACTACTATTAAAATATAAAAAAGAGAGAACGAGGTGCAAGGTGTTAGAGCCTGTTGAATATCTAGCTGTATATGCAGCATAGGGTCAGTATGTATTCATCCCCAGACTATTGTACTCCGTTACTACTATAGTATTGTGCTCTTCAGGCTCTTGAACCTGTGTTATCTCCAAGGTTGGCACTGGCAGCTTTATCTCGGCAATGTTTGAGCTAAGACCTCTAGATTTCACATGTTTATTCATGCCATGCGTCCATGTCCTCTAAACAGAAAAAGAAAGCTTCATGGCTTTGTTATTGGCAAAAATCAAAGATGGCCAAAATCATGAGGTATAAAAAAAAAAAACTGCTTAAATCCCAAAGCCTCAACTTTGTTTCACACCTCTATTGTATTTATCAAATTAATTTCTATAAATATAAAGCTTAGACGCCTTATTTCCTTTTTTCAGTCCCTGGATCAGATGTTCGTTTGTATTCCAATACAATCATTTTATTGCACACTGTTCTTATCTTTTATTGTAACTATCTTCGACTCCAGCACAAATCTGAAGTCTATTTGATTGCCGATACAAATACATGCCTTTATAGAAAAATTAGATTGTATCACTTTTATTATCCTAAGTTCTTTAGTGTGTTTAGGTAGCTGTGTTCCACTTTGGTGATTATACAGGTCTGTAAGCAATATCACAATGGTACACTAGAGTAGGGGGATGTTATAACTTGCACAAATTATTCCCACAAAAATCCAAATGGATTCTTTGTTACTTTGTGTTCTGGATTTCAAACTCTCTTCTTGGGTTATCTCAAGAGGGGGTAGATAAACTTGTCATATTTATTGCCAAATCTTGTTTTGTGCTTATTGTGTATAGTTTTCCACATTAAATTCTCCTATCTATGTAATGTTCTCTGTTTTAATAACCTGTTCTATACTGCTCCTCGTCTTATTTTCCCTCATTTTTTCTTTGTTTTTGCTGTTCTCCTGTGGGCTTTGCCCCCACACTCCTAAACGCTCTTTCCTCTCCCTCTTCATATTCGCTCCTCTATGTACTAACCGTTCTTCCACATCTCTCTCATCAGCGTCCCTCCCCAGATGTGAAGGCCGAGCTCTTTGAGCTGCTCTTCCAGCTGTTGCACCACAACTGGAGGTATTTCTTCCGCTCTTCAGTCCTTGCCAGTGTACAGCGGGAAGGGGGTGACGAGCCTATGGAGAACCAGGAACAGTTCATAGCGGTCATGCAGGTGAGTGCTTCTATGTGATTGCTGGTGGAAGGGTATAAAGTAATGCCGCTGCTGGAGCGTAATGTAACAGCAAAACTGATCAAGGCCACTGAGTGAGGCACAATGTTTTACTTATTGGAGAAAACTCATGACAGCATGATCTTTACATATAGTGTTTTGTTTTTTTTTTGGGGGGGGGGGGGGATTTAATTCCCATGAAGGGATGTGCAATTCTAGTGCTCACTTGGCTGTTCCTTTCTCTCCTTAGGCCTTTGGACAGTCCTTCTTGCAACCAGATATACATATTTTCAAACAGAATCTCAGCTACCTGGAGACACTCAACAGCAAACATAAGCTATACCATAAGGTGAGTTACCAAGAAGATAGCTGGCTTATTGACTAATTATGCACTCCCTATATTACCACAATGTAGAACATACATTGCCTCTCTATTCCTGGTGATGTCATAGCTTGTCCTCTCTCCCTCCTTTGAGATTTATGGGGTAGGAAGGAACCTCCAAAAGAGTCTGGAGCAACGGTCACATAGAAAATAAGCCCATCTCTCTCCTGTCATACAGTGGATATAAAAAGTCTACACACCCCTGTTAAAATGTCAGGTTTCTGTGCTGTAAAAAAATGAGACCAAGATAAATCATTTCAGAAATGTTTCCACCTTTAATGGGACCTATAAACTGTACAACTCAATTGAAAAACAAACTGAAATCTTTTAGGTAGAGGGAAGAAAAAATATAAAAATAAAATAATATGGTTGCATAAGTATGCACACCCTTAAACTAATACTTTGTTGAAGCACCTTTTGATTTTATTACAGCACTCAGTCTTTTTGGGTATGAGTCTATCAGCATGGCACATTTTGACTTGGCAAGATTTGCCCACTCTTCTTTGCAAAAACACTCCAAATCTGTCAGATTGCGAGGGCATCTCCTGTGCACAGCCCTCTTCAGATCACCCCACAGATTTTCAATCGGATTTAGGTCTGGGCTCTGGCTGGGCCATTCCAAAACTTTAATCTTCTTCTGGTGAAGCCATTTCTTTGTTGATTTGGATGTAAGCTTTGGGTCGTTGTCATGCTGAAAGATGAAGTTCCTCTTCATGTTCAGCTTTCTAGCAGAAGCCTGAAGGTTTTGTGCCAATATTGACTGGTATTTGGAACTGTTCATAATTCCCTCTATCTTAACTAAGGCCCCAGTTCCAGCTGAAGAAAAACAGCCCCAAAGCATGATGCTGCCACCACCATGGTTCACTGTGGGTATGGTGTTCTTTTGGTGATGTGCAGTGTTGTTTTTGCGCCAAACATATCTTTTGGAATTATGGCCAAAAAGTTCAACCTTGGTTTCATCAGACCATAACACCTTTTCCCACATTCTTTTGGGAGACTTCAGATGTGTTTTTGCAAAATGTAGCCTGGCTTGGATGTTTTTCTTCGTAAGAAAAGGCTTTTGTCTTGCCACTCTACCCCATAGCCCAGACATATGAAGAATACGGGAGACTGTTGTTACATGTAATACACAGCCAGTACTTGCCAGAGTAGGTACTTGCTGTAGGCCTCTTGGTAGCCTCCCAGACCAGTTTTCTTCTCGTCTTTTCATCAATTTTGGAGGGAGCTCCAGTTCTTGGTAATGTCACTGTTGGGCCATATTTTCTCCACTTGATGATGACTGTCTTCGCTGTGTTCCATGGTATATCTAATGGCTTGGAAATTCTGTTGTACCCTTTTAACAATGAGATCCCTCTGATGCTTTGGAAGCTCTCTGTGGACCATGGTTTTTCTGTGCGATGCGACTAAGAACATTTGAGGAAAGACCAACTAGAGCAGCCGAACTTTATTTGGGGTTAATCAGAGGCACTTTAAATGATGGCAGATGTATGCTGACTCATATTTAACACGATTTGGAGTGTGATTGCTTAATTCTGAACACAGCTACATCCCCAGTTATCAGAGGGTGTGCATACTTATGCAACCATATTATATATTTTTTTTTCTTCTTCCCTCTACCTAAAAGATTTCAATTTGTTTTTCAATTGAGTTGTACAGTTTATAGGTCACATTAAAGGTGGAAAAAGTTCTAAAATGATTTATCTTTGTCTCATTTTTTTACAGCACAGAAACCTGACACAACAGGGGTGTGTAGACTTTTTATATCCACTGTATGTCTGACAATCTAGGAGAGCTTCATAAAAAAAAGGAGTCCGCTTGATTCTAATTTCGGCTTCTGTTTCTCGGATGCACAATTATTAGCCTAGTCCCTCTTGCATCTAGATCCAAGGATCTCACCTAGAACCAGTGCTTTTCCATTCTTAATTTAAGACCCCAAACCCCCCACCCCCCCATAGATCTTGTCAAAATAATTATGCCTTCGGCCCTTCTCTTTTCAAGGATCTCCAACATGACCAGAGATTTCTTCACCTCTTTTCTGAGGCTCTCCCACCAGCTAACGCACTGCATCTATTTCCTTATACAGAAGCTGTTTAGGTCGGTGATGCTTCATCAGTTTGTAAGTGTGCTGCTCCAGGTTCTTATCCACAAATCGCATGACCTGCTGCAGGAAGAGATTGGCATTGCAGTGTACAACATGGCGTCTGTGGACTTCAGCACCTTCTTCTCTGCCTTTCTGACAGAGTTCCTCACAGGCTGCCAAGGTCTAGACAGTGGCCAGAAGAGTGTCCTTGCCCGCAACTTCAAGATGGAACGGGTAAGGTGACATGCCCAAGTTCCAATCTGTACTGTCTAAGGAGCGCACCAAAATCCAGAAGCGTCCTTTACTGCTGGAGGACACTGGCAGTTATGAATCACTGTAGACTAGAAAAAACTTCACTTTTTAATATATGCTATAAACTAGCAACATTAGCAGCCTTGTAAGCCAAGAATAACAAATTAAAAACATTAACACATTCTTATTGTATTAAAGCTGCCATGATAACAATACTTCCTTTTCAAGGTATGATGAGCAGAGCTAGCAAGTTCAGAGTGCCTCCTACTGAGCATGTGCAGGGGAGGGAGCAAGATGTCAAATGCTAAGTCTGGATCATCTAATGAGCCAACAAAGGGCCTACAGTTCTGAATAGATAATAAAAACTGCTCCCCCCTCCACCATCCAGAAGACGATTCTCTAGAAATAATATTGGATACCTTTTTAAGCCTATTGATATATGAAGCCCATGTCCAAATACAAAATATCTCCATCCATTTAGAAGATATGGAAACCTTGTAAAATGATATAGGCTAACAAACTCCTGATATGGCACTGTTCTTATATTTATTTTTTTGTTTTCTGGGAATTTGTGGTTGGTTACTTACCTGGCACAAGTTGGCTCTTTGTTACACCAATGGTGTTGAGTACAAAGCTGATCTGTCCACCTCTGCCATTAATGCAAAGAGCTCCTGCAAGGGCCACTAAATGTACAACTCCTTCCCTCTCATTTTCCTTTCTGTTGCTCCTTACATATTTCTCTCCCCTCTTTAGCCTCACTTCCTGACTCTCTCTTTGCTATGTCTCTTTAAATGTTTATGCCAATAATCTAATGCCACTTTGTACACTCATTCTTCTCTCTCTTCTTGCAGGACCTGCCTTCATTCACACAAAGTGTTCACCGTCTAGTGAACGACCTCCGATATTACAGGCTCTGCAATGACAGCCTCCCTCCAGGAACTGTGAAACTGTGACACCCCCTTGCTCCTTATTCCAAGGACAGTCTGACTCCCACGTCTTGATGCACTCTCTCCCTCCACATCGATAGTCTTAACTCGCCTGTCTACAGCTGTGAAACCTTCACCCTTCCCTTAATTTTTTATTTTTAAAAAACTGTGGACTGTTTTTAGCACGTTTAAGGACGGAGACCTTGGTGCCTCCTTATTTTACCCTCTTCCTATGACACCCCCTGCTGCCAAAGGGTGTGAACCATCCTGCAGGCATCCAAGGGGTTACGGAGAACTGTCTGGGGTTATTTTTTAACAGTGAAGTCTTCAAGATCACAAACCTTCAATATCATTCCCATGTTTCTTATCGATGGAGGGGGGAGGGGAGACTTCCCTCACCCCAGAATGGACTTATTCTGCCTTTTGGGGTCTTGAATTTTAACCGCCTGCTCACTCTGGGGGGCACATGGACATTATATATTGTTTTATATATATATTTTTTTTTTTTCTTCTCGTGTTTATCATTCCATTGTGAATCTGCAACATCGCTTCCTGCGAATAAATATCCTGCCTTGTTTAAGGCTGCATTCATTCCTCTGTGACTTACCTCTGTGGGGCGCCTTCAGAGGGTCAGGGCCTTTTGACCACTAGTAGTTAAAGTATGAAGTCCGCTGTGGCCGCACATTGTGACAGCCTTCATTAGCCTAAATTAAAGGGATTCTATTTTTATTACCATTATTGTTACTACGTTCAAAGAGCAAAGTATTTATTTTCTTTTTTTTTTTTTCGTAATTGGGTGGGGAATGAAAGTAATTTATAAGCATCCTATCTCATTATAGGGACAAAAAAAGCATGATGTGGGGGAAAGGTTTCATATTGGACAACGTTTTGTTTATATCTTTATAAAAGATAACTACATTGCAGAAGATTAAATCTGTATTGGGATTAAAATCTTCAAGAGTGGCTGCTAGGAAAGACATACGATATATATCTCAAACATACATTTAAAAATGCAAGACACTCTAGTCTGAGTGATTTTATATCTAAAACCATCAAAATAGTTCAGGCAATGGCATCAAAACTAGTGTAAAAAAAAAAGTAATCCAATTATTTTCTCATTTGAGGTTTAGTTTAAAAAAAAAAAAAAATCAGAAAAATGTTCAGCTGCTGTGTGTGTGTATATGTGTGTATGTATATGTATATATATATATATATATATATATATATATATATATATATATATATATATATATATATATAATTTTTATTTTTATTAATAAATTGCCCGTCAAAAGTGACGGTATATTTTTTTTGCATCTCCCCTGAGTCTTTCCACAACACAGGCTGAGCTCCCTCTCCATGCTGATGATAGCCAGTAAGCTTGAAACAGCTGTACATGGATAAGCTTACTGGCTATCATCAGCATGGAGCGGGATCTCAGCTTGTGTTGTGGAAATTATGAGTAGGTAATTTTATTGCCCCGTCATTTCAGTCGTAATGTTATTAATGTGTTACACGTCTCGTGAGCATCTTCCGTTTTTTTGTAATAGTGTATTTTGTAGTTCGTAGTTAGATGTGTGAAGTTGTACGTGTTTGGCGGCAGTGTTTTCGTTTTTTTTCAGGGGTCAATTTGTTAACTCGCTTAGGCGATTTTTGAGTGGCGAAAATAGTCTAAATAGAGTTAAATTTTTACATTTGCCTTTCACCTCATTTACCAGACGTGCTGTCTGATTGTTTTTGTAATTTTTTTTTTTTTTTTTTTTTTTTGGAGTCTGTTTAGTCTGTTTAGTCTGTTTTTTTATTTTCGTTGTTCATCCGTTAATCTCGTAATTCTTTGCGGCTCGTATATTTTTTATTTTTTTCTCGAAGTCTCGCGTTTGTCAACCGCTTGCACGCCAAGGCGATCCCGCGTTTAGGAAGTGTCTTGTGGCGAAGTCCTGCGTGTTTCATTGCCTCTTCGTGTTTGTGCTGATAAGGCACTGCAACTAACTGCTCGCCTCGCTATGCCTAACTCGTACACCCCACACAAAGTGTGACAACGTCTCGCAGTTTGACAACGATTATATGTGATAATTTGGATATAAAATACGTAATTTAAAATCTTATTTTTTAAGAAAATACAGTTTAAGTATTAACATGCAAGTAACTAGCAAGCTTTCCCACATGTGCTTTACACATACAGTGGGGCAGTATGATGGCAGTGATTGACCTCCAGGATGGTTCGGTCTCCCAGTACGATGGCAGGGATTAACCTCAGGATGGTTCGGTCTCCCAGTACGATGGCGGGGATTGACTTCAGGATGGTTCGGTCTCCCAGTACGATGGCGGGGATTGACCTCAGGATGGTTCGGTCTCCCAGTACGATGGCGGGGATTGACCTCAGGATGGTTCGGTCTCCCAGTACGATGGCAGGGATTGACCTCAGGATGGTTCGGTCTCCCAGTACGATGGCAGGGATTGACCTCAGGATGGTTCGGTCTCCCAGTACGATGGCAGGGATTGAACTCAGGATGGTTCGGTCTCCCAGTACGATGGCAGGGATTGACCTCAGGATGGTTCGGTCTCCCAGTACGATGGCAGGGATTGACTTCAGGATGGTTCGGTCTCCCAGTACGATGGCAGGGATTGACTTCAGGATGGTCCGGTCTCCCAGTACGATGGCAGGGATTGACTTTAGGATGGTTCGGTCTCCCAGTACGATGGCAGGGATTGACTTCAGGATGGTTGGGTCTACGTTCCCTTATTGTGGCAATCACTACTGGACCTTTCTCAGGTCACATACATGCAATATGGGTATCACAACTCAATTGCAGACAGCCAAATGACTGCTTTCCATGCTCCTTTTGAGATGCTATTCAATTGGCTGGGCCCCAAAGTTGGGTGCCGTCCGCGAAAATCGGAAACCATGCTATTGACATTAGCCTTTGCGGGCTTGAACGTGATCGCTGACGCAAGGCCGTAACTCGTGGTTCCAGCCCGTAGGACTTCAATTAAATATGGAAGTTGGATTTCAAAGTCATGAACCACGAGTTACCTGCCTTGCGTCAGCGATCACGTTCAAGCCCGCAAAGGCTAGACGCAAGGCAGTAACTCGTGGTTCATGACTTTGAAATCCAACTTCCATATTTAATTGAAGTCCTACGGGCTGGAACCACGAGTTACGGCCTTGCGTCAGCGATCATGTTCAAGCCCGTAGGACTTCAATGAAAAATGGAGTTTGGATTTCAAAGTCCTATGGGCCTGGAGGTTGAAGCCTGTCGGACTTCACATTGATTGCCGTGATTGATAGAACATATAATAAAATACAACATTCTCCAATATTTATTTCAAGACCTAACATCACTTAAGAATGCAATACTGTTCTTTAAAAAAAGCAAATAATACAAAGTGCTCCGATTTTGTCATTAAGCACTTTGCAGGACCTCCTTGGTACCATTAACTTGCGGTTAGATATTTGCCATTTGCGGGCTTGACTGAGTGGTTAGCGAGGGGGAATCGGAGCAATGGAATAGCGATTATTTTATATTTTTTGTATTTTATTTTTTTTAGCCTTCAGGGCTCTTGCGGCTGTGAAAAATCAAAAGCTTGGAGGGCATTAACTTTTTTTTATTATGTTTTTTTTTTAAATCTTTTTTTTTTATTATCTTTTTTTTTATTATCTTTTTTTTTATTATCTTTTTTTTATTATCTTTTTTTTTATTATTATTATTTTTTTATTTTTTATTATTATTTTTTATTTTTATTTTTTAATTGCTATCGATCTCAGCATGTAAGTTGATCGGAGCCTGCAAGAAGTTGCCAATTGAATAGCAAAATAACTCGCAACCTCCACTTGCGAGCACGGATCTCTAAATCGGAGCAATTGAAGGAGGCTCGTTGTGTTTAATCAGCATGCATTCAGAATAAGGAGCAGCACTGCCAGTGATCTATGTGAGCCCACCTATTACAGCCTGAGGTTCTGTAAATGTGTTTCAGAACAGCTTGCCATGTGGCTTTTGTTAACTTCAAATGATCACCCCAACAGGAAGTTCTTTTAATGTTAAAGATCATGACAAACTGTATATGAGTATTAGCAATTATTCTATACAGTAAATGAGAATTATTTGCGCAGCTTATATATGCTAATCTGCAGTTCAGAATGTTTTATAAAGGTGCCGTATGGGATATAACTCCATTGTAACATTGGGGGTATTGTTTTGGAGACAGACAAGCAGACTGATGCTAATTAACATGTGAAATAAATATATTAATATGCAAATTTGCATCTTCATAATACTATAGTTCAAAAAATCTTGAATGGTTCATTTTGGGGAAAAATGGATAAACTAAGTTTATGGAGCCTATAAATGACACCGTGACAAAAAAAATAAAAAGAAGCAAGATCCTCTATTTATCCTTTTTTATGCTAGTTATGATTACAGCTGTGAATTCAAACAGTGGCGGGTTGCTGTGTGTTCTCAATGCACTCTGCTGCTCAACGGTTTTGCTATACATTGGCCATTTATTTATTATGATTTGTAAACCCACAGATTAGTTATGCCTTCATCTGGTATGTTTTTAATATAGTTTTTTTTCTCATTTTACTTTGCACTTTATTTGCATGGGTTACCCATCTTTTGCTTTCTGTCCTGAGCCCATTTCAATCTTTTTATAGTGAATGCACATTGCACCGAACCATGAAACTTGTATCTGGTCATGTGAGTGGAGATCAGGGAGGGTTTCAGGCACCAGGTCTTGATGTATGAAGGGTTAAATCACATGAATCAATTACAAACCCTGTGACACTTGTTTGGGACAGGAACATCTTGATTAGCTCTGTGGCTGCCTATGGGTGGTATCCAAGCAATAACTATAATTCTGTAAGCAAGAACACATTGGAGGATGCACAGCAGGTTTTGGGCGTCCTACGTTTCTCCAAAACTTCCCCTTTCTGGACAACCCACTTTGGCTATTTTAAAAAGACAATGCTGCAATGTATCCAGAAATTTTATATATGTTTCTTCACCAGCTTTGGGGAAAAAAGTACTGGCTTAGAAACCAGATGTTTGGATTGGTGCTAATGGACCAGAACTAAAAGATCACACAATATATTAATTAATTTCTTTAAATAAGAAATGTATGTAATTACTAGGCTTTTTCCTCCATTTTTTAGCATATCAGGGCAATAATATACCACTGTTTTGGAAGTATTCTGAATTTTGGATCACACAATTTGACTGGGTGGAAAAAACAGGACTTGTGCAAATTATAACTTTTGAAAAATAGTGACTGATAAATGTTGTTCCCACAACTGGATCCGATGTGTGGTTGCTCCATGCGTGAGAGCAGAGGGGGCGCGTAGGAGCACCATGCGTGGGAGTGGAGCCGGCGCGTGGGCGCTCCATGCGTGGGAGTGGAGCCGGCGCGTGGGCGCTCCATGCGTGGGAGTGGAGCCGGCGCGTGGGCGCTCCATGCGTGGGAGTGGAGCCGGCGCGTGGGAGCAGAGACCCCCCCCCCCCCCCCCCCCCCCCGCCTTTCTAAGCACTTCTTATTAACCAATAGAAACACTGCATTACTGTATGTTTGTTTTACCCTATACTAACCTTCAAGCCAACAGCAGCACAGTGCAGGCATCCAGAGAAGCAGTGCCTGCAGCTGCATAGACTGGTCCCCAGACATTGCAACAATGTTGTAGCTGCCTCTGATTGGCCACAATGAATTATGAATTGTATGCTAATTCAGCCTGGTTTTTCAAGGATGTTCCTTCTTTAAATCAACTGCCTGAACACTAAAGAAATATACATATTCTATAGTAAGTTAATTAATGTTTATTTGGGGATTTTTTATGCAAAAAAAAGTTTCATATATGATTGCATCTCCTAAATCTAGGAAACCTCCTCCATAATGTGTGCAAGCAGCCCAGTATCTCTCTCTCTTATTACTTAGTCCTGTGCTAATCAATCCTGTAAAATCCCATGATGTTGTTGCTGTACTTAGTGGCTCATGCATATTAATTGGCTAATTTGATGTAGTAATTAGGATTACAGTCTGCTTCTGTAGTGGACAAAATAAAGAGGCAATGTTATGTGGCACTGAGACCCCTCTCCCACACGCAGCAAACTCTCTGAGCCTTCATTACCATACAGGAGGTGCAGAATAAAATCTAAATATTTCAGCGATTGTTTACTGTAGAGAAAAACTTCTAGTACAATCTAAAGACAGTTTGTAAAGCTCATTAAAATGAAATCAAGGTGCTGTTATATCCGTTGCTGTCCGTGTAATGTTCAGGCCCTAGGTTACACACACTGCTTCACTTCTAGTTTAATAAATGAAATGGAAATTTCTGGAAAGCCAATAAAACAAAAGAGGAAAAAACATTAATTACATGAAATGTGACCAAAAACGGGATTTGTCCCAAATGCTTAGACACCATAGGAATTATTCAGCCATATATAAAATACAACCTTCTGGATCGCTAACTTGTGGTGGTGAAGAGGCGGTCAATGAAGCTGTGAGCTACACCATGTAGCGTAGCCCAAGATGGGCAGGTCATGGCAGAGAGGTCAGAAGAATCCCTGCCCAATGAAGAAGGAACTGGCAACCCACTCCAATATCTTTGCCAATAAACCCGGCACAAGATGTGCCATAGGGTCACGGAGAGTTGGACACAACTGTATGACTGAACAATATAACATATATAATGTTGGGTAAGAAGTGTTTGCATATCAGATACACTCACAGTCCATGTGAAACCCGCCAGGCGCAGACCCTCTGCTCTTTATTCACCTTTAGGTTACCTTACTGGTTTCATGCACAATATAACCTGTAATGTATAGAGACGCTGCTTAAATACATTATATGAAGTTTGTGTGGACCCCTGATCCGAGCTGAGAGATTCCTATTGCTGTCTCAAGGCATTCTGGGTAAGAGAGATGCCTTCACTGCCCATGTGTTTCCCTCTGGGATTTGCCAGGCTGGTGGGCGTGACCAAGGGGGAGTATTTACATAAAAGGCGTGGTGATCGCTATATTCTGTCGATGGGCGTGGTTAAATTGACAGGTCTTTGAATAGTGAATGCCATGTCGTTGGTGGGCGTGGATGTATAGACACGCCCCATGTATCAGCCCCGCCCACTGGAGAGAGCCTCTTAGCCGCTAGGCTCAGACTTCTCTGTTCGGACACCATGAACTTCCTGCGGCGGGGCATCCTGCTACTGAGCCCGGCTACTGCCCCGGCCAGGACACGCTGTGCCTTCTATAGTACTGGTGAGTGTGGACCCAAACTATATATATTGGGGAGCGGGTACTCCTGGGAAATAACTGGGGACACAGTAACATTATCTCAGGGCGCCCAACCACTAAAGTGCTCCAGTACATTATACTACATTGTATATGAAAGGGTTAATGCTTTACACGTTATTGTGGCATCTAATGCTGCCCCCCCCCCCCCCCAGGCAGTGCATCTATTGCTGCTCTCACACTCCATGCAGTGCATCTAATGCTGCTCTCCCATTGCATGCAGTGTCCCCCCCTGCTCCATGCAGTGCATCTAATGCTGCTCTTCCACTCCATGCAGTGCATCTAATGCTGCTCTCCCACTCCATGCAGTGCATCTCGTGCTGCTCTCCCACTCCATGCTGCCCCCCCTCCGTGCAGTGCATCGAATACAGTGCCCCCCTCCGTGCAGTGCCCCCCCACACTCCGTGCAGTGCATCTAATGCTGCCCCCCTCCCACTTAATTCAGTGCACACTGGCATCTGTGACTCTTGCGCTCCCCATTGTTGCGCTCTTGTGCTTCTTCTTTCCCCACCCCCTCCTCGGTCGTTGCGCTCTTGTGCTTCTCCCCCCCCCCATGATCCCTGATAGGCTAGGACTCTACTCCAGCCCTACAGTCTGCATACTCTCCAATGGGCAGACCCATGCGGGTGATATTTGTTTCATTTTACCCAGGTATATTATACATCTAGTAACATCCAGAAAACGTCCATATCCCTTAAATGTGTCAAACTTTGAGGTAGATAGAATGTGCAGACAAGATGCGCTTTTTGGTTATGTTATCATATCTAGGTTTATATGGCTGTCCCTCTTTTCTTTAGTGTGTGTGTGGACATGAAAGGGTTAACCTGACGGTGACTTTATCTAAAGCCCCCCCACCCAATGCAGTGTCATGAAGGACACACCCCCTGCGGGGTCATCTGGGAAGTAACATGCTGTGTGTCTGCTAATGTGATAAACACACAGCGTAAGCCATTCATTAGGAGAGTCCGGGGTCATTGCTGCTAATTAATAGCTCCTGATTGGGCAGAGCCTTGTGATCTAATTATGAATGAAATTACTGCCAGGAGGGTCTGCTCTGTGTGTATAGTCCCGGATTTATGTATATGGTGCTGGCGGTATATACAGTGCTGGATTTCTGTGCAAATATAACACTTGCTGTGCGTGTTGTTCAGTCAAGTCCAACTCTCTGTTGTTCAGTCAAGTCCAACTGACCTCATGGACAGTACATAACATGCTGATCCACTTGGTATTCATGGCAGAGATACTGGAGTAGGTTGCCAGTTCCTTCTCCAGTGGGTCACAGCATACAGCGCCTAGTATTCCTAGGTGGTCTCTCATCCAAGTACTGACCAGGCCCAACCCTGCTTGGCTTCGGGGTGGTGTGACTTCTTGAATCAAACCCAGGTTGCAACGGTGAAAGCACCACTAAGATCCACCTTAAAGTCAGTTATCTAACACTTTCCCACACTTGGTAGTAATTCTATTTATTTATATGTGTACTTGTCATTTCAGTAAGCGGGACCTTTGCAGTGTCCCTGGTGTACAGGTGAATGCTTTGGATTTCAGCCCATGTAATCCTGATCTAATCCCGGGATCTGCACGTGGAGTCCATAGCGTTAATCCCACTGCCCTTCTGTGATTTGCATCATAAAATATATATGTCTAATAATCTGATTAAATTCAGACAAATGTCATTAAAGGCATATGGCAGTTTCCTGGATTTTAGTAGGTGTATAATATACCTGTGTAATTGCCTTTAATGTCACTAAGAAGTTGTTATAAGATCTGTTTTAATTCTTAAGATCCAGTTTGTGGAACATCATTAAAAAAAGTATCCACGCTATGACACGTTATCACATACACTCTTACAAAGAACTCCATGCTTGCTATGTCACTGATAGGCTAGTACATGTCATCAGGCCCCTCCACTGACTGATAGGTTAGTACATGTCATCAGGCCCCTCCACTGACTGATAGGTTAGTACATGTCATCAGGCCTCTCCACTGACTGATAGGTTGGAGCCTGATGACATGTACTAACCTATCAGGATAATGAGAATCCAGATAAGAATGAACCTTCTACACAAAAAAAAGTACATTTTCTTTAAACATGCTTTTATTTATTTTTCCCTAAAATCCAGCGATTTTGTTTAATGTATCCACCCGCAGCTAATCACAACCAGGTGTCCCTGCCGATCCTCTTCATACCCAGAATCCATTGCTAATCTGTGTTTCCTTTCTGAACTAACCCCCCACCCTGTGTCCCTTCATGTCCTAGCGGTGCCCGGGGGTCTGGAGCGCACACTGATCGCAGTGAAGCCTGACGGGGTGCAGAGGAGGCTGGTCGGTGATGTCATCAAACGGTTCGAGCAGCGAGGGTTCAAACTAGTGGGACTGAAACTACTTCAGGTAACGGAGCAAACCTCTAGGACTGGCGCCGTGGGGCACTAGAGGGGCAAACATCCCTTTATAAACTCACTTGGATCAGTTTGCTGTGTGACAAATCCTTGGGAAGTGGGTATATAGTTTTTTTTATTTCCGATAACCGCGTGGGTGCAAATATATAAAACCTAGGAGCCAGGAAGATCATTTAGGAGCCAGGCAGGATGTTTTATGGGAAGATAGCAAATATTGCATAAATATACAAATCCGAGGAGCCCTGGCTCCCGGGAGGTATCCGCCCCTGCTAGATAACACTAGGCAAGAAGACATCCGATAACAAGCCCCATGGAAGGAAGACCACACGCATTTTTTAAATCATTCAACCAATAGGTATTTGTTCCTTGATATTTGAAGCCTGGGCTTTTGGTCCTGTGTGTTTGTACCTCTAGGTGTATACAGACTGTCCCCGGGTTATGGACAAGATCTGTTCCTGAGAACGTCTATAGGTCAGATCTGTATGTAACTCGGATCCCTGATGAATATTATCACATATATAGTTGTGAGCATACGAGCTGTTGCTCACGCTTGCAGGCTCGCAAAGTGAGGGTCGCAGTTGCTGGCAAGGAGCGCCTTCGGCAAAGCGAGGGCCGCAGTTGCTGGCAAGGAGTGCCTTCGGTGCTCCTTGCCAGCAACTGCGACCCTCGCAAACATTATGTCGTAACGCAAACAAAATACGAGACATTGCGACCTCGCAAAAATTGTCCGCAACACGTGCACATCAAAACATTGAAAATCCAACAAATACACACAACACATACATAAAAAGCTTACTTACAGGAAGAGGGGGCATCCAGAACCTCGAAAACTGAAATTACACCTCAATTTATCTGAAATTAAAGTAGTTTAGACACTAAAAAATTCTCTAATGGCAGCAGAAAAAAACGAAAACGAGGCTACAGCAGTCTAAAGATGCAACACACCACCAAACACCTACGTATTTGCCAAAACACCTACGAGATTACAAAACAAGGACGCAACCCGCGCAACACCAAAAACACAACAAATACAAACAACAAACACATAAAAAGGTTACTCACAGCAAGGGGGGGGCACCGAGGACCTCTGCAAGTGAAGTTACACCTCCATTTAAGCACACATTTCGGAGTTTAGAGACCCGAAAATCACCGACGCGAGAGAAAAAATGACCGCCGAACAAAAACGAGGCTACGAATATTCCGAAAAACTTGCACGACATAGAAAACGAAGAACGCTACATCAGCCACATTATATACATCAAACACCATTAGCTCACTTACACTTTCATTGCCGTCATTTTTTGATGGGCAATATTCTAGTTAACAATAGTGGCTTGTGTAATAATAATAATAATAATAATAATAATACCCAAGTACTGTAATAATTTACCAAAACTATTGTGCTCTTTGTTTTTAATTCAAACAGAACATAAAAACAAACTCCTACAAAAAGCCTCAGGAGCCCTCTCTTAAGTCGGGTCGTCTGTAACTTGGGGACCTCCGGTGTTTCTCTGAAAATAGTACAGGACCGGAAAGCCTGGCACCGCTAGGACTATGTATTCGGCAGGAACACATCCGAGACATCGGTTCCCATTTCCACTCTCCATATATAGTGTGTGTGGCACCCGGGGCATATATTGATCGGACACGAGTAGCGCACTCTGCTGCAGCACCTCTAGGAGTTGATATTGAAATAAAGGGGTGATTTAGACACTTATGCACCCACACTCGTTGCTTCTCTTTCTCCCCAGGCATCGGAGGGGACCCTGTCTGAACACTACCATGACCTGCGCAGGAAGCCATTTTACCCATCACTTATCCGATATATGGCATCTGGACCAGTGGTCGCCATGGTAAGATGCCAGTCTGCAAAAGTCCACGTTCACTACTGAATTGCAATTCGCCTCTAGCAAAAATGGCGCAGACTCCTGTCTTAATCCAAAGTATGTCCCTTTACAATAATGGCTTTTAACATCTACCATTCGATGTGAGTGTCCTTGTCTGAGAGAGTCACCACATCATGGACTGGCCCCTAGGTCAATGTCATTGTTTAATATGTTGAACCACTAGTATATTCCCTTTAAAATGGCTTTGATGCCAATGGGAAAATGTTTTATCTTTGGGGAAATATGTAATAAGCAAACAGAAGCTGTGTGAGCCCTGAGTATGATGTTATTATTATTAGCCTGTTAGTGCATTGAAGCTGCCATGACAGTATATATACATCCCCCTCTCTTCTCTGCAGGTCTGGGAAGGTCACAACGTGGTCCGCTCCTCTCGTATGATGGTGGGAGACACCGACTCGGCTCAGGCCAAGCCAGGCACCATACGAGGGGACTTCAGTGTTCACATTAGCAGGTGAGGCTCACACGGCCCTAGACTTGTGAGGAAGTGCTAAGGTGTGGCAGGAATCTTACATATTGTGTATAATCTATCTTTATAGTGTAACATATGATTGTACCTGTTCATTTACTCCTCCCCCGTATCTTTTTATCCACCCTCTTCCTCAGGAATGTGATTCACGCCAGTGACTCTGTGGAAGTAGCCGAGCGTGAGATCAGCCTGTGGTTCCACGGTGGGGAGCTGGTCAGCTGGGAGACCAATGACCACGGTGACTTGTACCAAGTTTGACGTTGTAGTGGGGCACCTCAGCCCTGCACCCACCTAGATGCACAGAGGAGCCTCGGACTAGCCTAAATTATCTGCAAGAAGGAGAAATATGAAACGTCATGTACCAGAACCCCTCTGGGATATCAATGGCACTTCAGGAGTTGGGTTATCAGGACTCTGTTTAATTTTATTTACTATAACCCAACCAACCAGGCACTTCTGTGATGTTCAGTATTACTTTTCGGCTAAGGGCAAATTATGGGTCATATCAAAAAGGCACCAGTGAGGCCATAAAGACTAAGGATATGAAGGTCCTTAAGGGGTTGTTACCACAACTATACTACCTCTAACATACTGGGGCGCCTGCAGGGGTTGGGTTACCATAAGCTCATTGTGAGGCAGACACAATAAAAACCCAGTCTATGATCCCGCTGTATGTTTTAGAAACTTCTTCCTCTTCTTCCTTTTATCTTTTAAAAATAGCAGCATACCCACGTCCTGTTTATACCAACCGGGGCTGCTGGGAACTTTTTTTTCCATCACATTGGAGGGGGGAGAAATTCCATTCTGTTCCTTGCTGTGCCCAAATACAGTACATTAAACTGTCCAATAATACGGTGTCCCACAGAGCGGTGCAGTGGTTACAATACACAACTCCACACATCACGTGCAATTATAATCATTACCAAAAAACATGACGACTTTGTAAGTGGTTTAGGAAACGGATCACAGGAATGTGGCAAACCCACAGAGGCTTCATACAAATGTATTAGAGTGACCACAAAATCAAGTAGCTCTGCGTTTAGTCCACTGGATACACAAATGGCCGTGTATGATCACACTCCAAGGCTTCCTCCTTCCTTGTATTAAGGGGACTGAAGTCAAATTCTGGTTATAGAATTGAATATCGAGGCAGCCATGAATGTCCAGTAGTTTAGCAATTATTAATATAGATTAATAATTACTGTATATTTATTTAACCCAATGGCATTTTTCCGTGATTATATTTTTAATCACATGCCCATGGTAATGTAATTAGCTCTTTACAAAGCTATGAAAGAAACCGTAGGTGTTCCCTTTAATTAGCCCCTTTTCTCAACGCTGTTTTGTTAATGGTCATCCCAGGAACAATGTAAAAAATAAAAAAGTTAAAATATTTTTTTTAAACCTACAATGAATCATTATAAGAACAGCTTAAGGTAGATAAGGTTTATTTGTGCCCATTTAATAGCATATTCCACATCCCCCCTCACCGCCGTAGGTTGTCCGCCAACATATCTAAAAACCTGAGACTTAGCCAAATAGGAACAAACTTCCATTCAGCTTTTTTTATTATTATTAGGCAAGTAAAAGGTTAATAATCATGGAGTATTTTTTCTAGGTATGGGATACTGACCCTATAAATAAATGACCTGTGTTCTGCTGTGTGCGTGTAGTCACATGCATGACAATGCTGCCCTGCATAGTTACCCTGGGTGTCTATATTTGTATTCTGTAAAGGTTGCACTCCCCTTCTGGATCGCTACCTTGTCGTAGTGAGGGGCCTCAATGAAGCTGTGAGCTATACCATGTAGGGTCACCCAATATAGGCAGGTCATAGCAGAGAGGACAGACAGATTGCGGTCCACTGGAGAAGGAACTGGCAACCCACTCCAGTATATTTCCCAAGAAAGCTACATGGATAAGTATGACCAGGGACATAACGATAGATGTGCCTGGCGTGCTGTGGCCCTTCGGGTCAGGAAGAGTCGGACACAATGAACGACTAAACAAAAGTTTGCACTGTATTTTCTTAATTTTTTTGCACACAGGTCTGTAAAATTAGGGATTTGTGCGTTATATTAATGATACTAGTTAGAAGGAATGTGTTCATGTTTAATTTTTCAGTTGTGTCCGACTCTCCGTGACCCTATGGACCGCAGCATGCCAAGCACATCTTGTGTCTGGCTGTGCTTATCTATAAGGTTTTCATGGCAATGATACTGAGTGGGTTGCTAGTTCCTTGTCTTGTCACTCTGCTATAACCTGACCATCTTGTGTAACCTTCATTGTATAACTCACAGCTTCATTGAAGTACACAAGCCCCTTACGTAGCTATCCAGAAGGGGGGAAGGAATGTATATAAGCATTAAAGGGCAAGATCCCCAAAACATGATCCTTTTTATATTAAAGGATCACTGCACAATGGGGAAAAATGTTTTAAACCTTTGAGCCTGACTCGTACTTTACCGTAATTAGAAAGGAAAATAAATGATGAAAGGTGCCTGCTTCTGGGCCAGTGAGGGGGAAGGGGTGTGGTGTCAATTTTAATGTTATAAATGAAAAGGCTCTGGACCTCTGCAAATAAAAAATAGATTTCTGTACAGAATCTTCAAAAATTATAATATCCCAAAAAATATTTTCTGTCTGTCTTACACAGCTGCTAATACTTTGTTACTTTGGTGTGACAAACAAGTGTTTTACATGAACTGCGGTGGGAAGATTGTTTATAAAACAGGAAGCTGCCATCTTGTTACTGACAGAAAGCTGGACTGACTAATAAGAGCCGATCATGGGGGCGCTCGTTCTTCAGCAGCTCACATCACCTAATATGCAGCAATGAGTGAAATGCTATACGTTTACAGAGATACATGAAGCTCGATAAGAGCAAAGCCTTTGTGGGAACATTTGCATGTCCCTGTCCAGCTTCCCAGAATGCAGTGCAATAACTATTTCTCAGAGCTGTGAGCAGGAACCAAGTTTTTTTTACTTGTTTTAGAACACAAATATACTATTTATATACTGTACGGTGGAGGCTTCTATCACTCTTTTGCCCAGCATATATTAAATGATTGTTGTGGTGAACTACCTACTCACAAAATCTACTACACAGTAACCTTGTACGTGGGTGGGTTTCCTGGCTTATCTATAATCCATCCTTAGCTTTGCCGAAAGCTGTGTAATACTGTAGGCATAAAGGAAGTCATGTTTGAAATGGTTATGGATTACAAAAACAAAGCCTTTGTGGGCACATTTGCATGTCCCTGCCCAGGTTCCCAGAATGCAGTGTAATAACTGTATTTCCCGGAAATCTGATCAGGAAACAAGTTCAAATGTGAACACAAATGTACTATTTATTTATATGTATATATATATATATATATAATTGTCGTAATTGCGAGTTTGTTGGTAACAATCGGGAATGTTACGGGCTTGCCACACGGCTTCGCTACAATGAGCGCCACAGGCGGTCATCACAAGGCACGCAAGACTTTGAAACAGGCAAAAGTCTCATCGCGAGGCCCGCAGGACTTGGGCTGCAATGAGCGCGGAAGGTGCTTATCGTGAGGCACGCAAGACTTTGAAAATGGATCGACATGAGCTCCAAAGGCACTCATGTCAATGCCCACGATCAGCGCTGAAGGCCGTAGGACTTTGCCAAGGATCGCGAGGCAGGCGATACTGAAAAAAATACGGCTTTAACGGACGATATTTTTTTCAAGCCCGTATCTACAAAGCCGTTGCAAAAATGAAAAAAAAAAGCAAAATAATTAAAAAATTAACTTACAACCTCACACACAGCACAGGGGGAGAGGCAGCCTGTGAGTGAGGTTGCAAGTGAATTAGAGCTTTAATAGTTTTTTTTCACCGATAAAAAAATCGACTAAGCGAAGAAAATATGGCGGCGGGAAAAACTTAAAATGTTTAAAACAGGTTCAAAACGAGGCTGAAGCCAGTTACACAGCCGAGCAACGCCTGGCCCGCAAGACTCACAGACTACAAGCAACGGCGCTCATCGCGAGGCACACAACTAGGAGAGAGAGACAGTACAAACACACAGGGGAGGGAGAGTGGAAAGAGACACAAGGGCGAGAGGGGGGGGGGGACATTGGGAGGGAAATAAAGGGGGGGGGGGAGGCCAGGGAGAGAGGGAGGAAGGAGAGAGATGGAAACAGACACATGGAAGGGAGAGAAGAGAAGCAGACATGGGTCAGAAAGTGGGGGGGAGGGGAGGCTCGCAATGAGCGCCAAAGGCACTTATCGCAGAACTCGTGATAAGCTCCAAAGATGCTCATTGTGAGGAATTAAAGTGGCAGGTTGGCCAAGGCCAGCAATGAGTGCAAAAGGCGCTCATTGTGAGGTCCGCAAGTTACAGGGAGAGAGGCTTGCATTGTGTGGCAAACAGCATTCACATTTTATTGCCGTCTTTTTTGACGGACAAGTTGCTAGTGTGTGTGTGTGTGTGTATATATATATATATATATATTATATATATATATATATATATATATATATATATAAAGCATCTTGTGTTTAAAGTGAAAGTTGCATCTAAGCAGCTGAATAGTCCTTATACAATTCTGGCACAATAAGCCTATCCTTATTTCCAGGGAACACAAATGTACTATGTATTTACTGAACTTGTGGAACACAGAAAAGATCACTGTGGACCTCTAGGCTCAATATCGGGAGAAGGGAGTGGGTCATGCTCAAGGGCGTAGGAACAGAAAAAAATCTCTGGGGGGGGATAGATCCATAAGTGACCGAAGGAGATATATATACATACATACAGGTATGCTCTGCTCTTTTTCCTGTAATTCCCTCTTTAAACGCCAAACCGCGCTGTACCTATTCCCCTATTAGCCATTTAAATCCCTGCTCACCGCTCTCTGATTCCCCATAGAGCTATCTGAGCAATATGGTATAAAAATGCCCTGTTTATCGCTATTTTTCACATAATGGTCCTGCATTTGGAGCATATGTGGAGTGCTAAAAGAGGTATACATTTATACTGTGTGTATATATATATATATATATATATATATATATATGGTAAATAAATAGTACATCTGTGTTCACATTTGAATGTCTAAAACATGTTTAAAAACCTGCTTCCAGATCCGAATTCCAAGAAAGACAGTTATTACACTGCATTCTGGGAAGCTGAGCTGCGACATGCAAATGCCCACAAATGCCCCCCCCCCCCCCCCAGTTCCTACGCCCGTGGTCATGCTAACAAATAAAAACACCCCAGCATCCGGCACACATAAGAATTAGACAGGGTAACTTATAACTCGTTTTATACAATGTATTATTTTATTGAGTGTACCCCTAAACCAGTCAGAGCCCATATTTATGGTGCTAGGTTTAAAGGGTTAAAGAAAATAACCTTTAAAAAGCTTCAGTGTAGGAGCTCCAGGGTTCAGATCCAGTTAATTTTAATTGGGTTCACAGGATAAAATAAAGAACATGTATAAACGTGATAAGGCCTCTATGAGCTTGCAGTGCATTGGCAGTCACAGTCACTTATTCCTCTGCTACATACCTTTTAGAGCATCATGCTTTACAATCACTTCTCTCCAGTAAGGCTGGCAAAGGATAAATCACACAAAGTGCCTGCATCACAGCCTGGAGCCGAGGAGAGACCCTGAGATAGTTCTGACTGTACAGTGTCTTCTAGGCGCTGTCTCAGCACATCTTTAGTCACATGACTGACAAGTGAAGCTGCCTGTGTGAACAAGCTTACATCCTCATTATCTATTCTGCTTCTTTTGAGACAATTGCAAGGGCTATTCAAACAATGATTAAAATGCTAAATTTAAGTTAATACTTGATCAGTTTAAACAATTTTAATAGCTTTTTCACATGATTTTAAGGTCTCTATCAGATGGGGCACAGCTATATTAAATCCTAAGTAACACTCCTGTTGCCAGCTCCCATATATATTTCCCCCCTTATCTTTTATGGTTATTTACCTTTATTTATAACTTGTACTGCATAATTTACAATAATTATATACATCAAATTATGTTTAGGGGAATTGGTGAAGGTAAAAATCACACTGAGATCAAGGAAAAGAAGGACACGGGAGGAGAATTATTCTGTAAATAATAAACATTTTGAAGGACTGCTATAATGTGGGGGAAATTGCCTTTTTGTGAAGTTTGTAACAAACTAACGTCCCTGCAATGATCCTCTCCATGTGACGGGTTACGAACATGTCAGCCTCTGTACACTCCCGCAAACCGCTAAAATTAAGATTTTCTCTAAAAATATGTTTATGCTCACTGTTTTACTCAGCAGCTAATGTTGTCACTTTGTTACGCACTTCACAAAAGGGATTTGTTTTATCATAAACTACAATTCTGACAAATGGGTACAGTGAATATTAGCTGGTGGTGCTCTGTTGCCCCCCTCAATCACATATATAGTTGTGAGCGTACGAGTCGTTGCTCACGCTTGCGGGCTCGCGTAGTGAGCCCGCGGCCCTCGCGTAGCGAGCCGCGGCCCTCGCGTAGCGAGGTCACTGGGCAAGGGCCTCAGTTGCTGGCATGGAGCGCCGAAGGCGCTCCATGCCAGCAACTGAGGCCCCTCGCGAAGCGAGGGACTCAGTTGCTGGCGAGGTCACTGGGCAAGGGCCTCAAACCCTCGCAAAATTCACGTCGCTACTCAAAAAACACGACACACAAATTACGACACTCGCTAAATTTTACGAGGCACGCAAACAACGTACGAAACACGTTACCACACATTACGACCTCGCAAACATCGGACGCAACACGCCGACATACAAACATTTAAAACACAATACATACACACAGCACATACATAAAAAACTTACCTACACCAAGAGGGAGCACCCAGGACCTCAAAAATGCAACTTACACCTCGATTTTACTCGAAATAAAACAGTTTAGAGACTAAAAAAAAAACGAAGCGAGAGAAAAAATGGCCGCCGAACAAAACGAAAACGAGGCTACAGCACTCTAAACTCGCAAAACACCACAAGAAACTCGCAAAACACCACAAAACACCTACGGATATTCCGATACAGACCTATACCACACATTACTCGCCATTTTACACCAATGCGGAAGTACACGACTACGCTAACGGTTTGGTCTCGCGCACGCACAGTGTTACACTGCACACATTCAGCATGCTTATACAGCAGCTCCACACCACTAATGCTGCAGCAGCATCAACACAGATTGCCAGCTCTTCATCACAATGCTTCAAAATAGGTACAATATATTCATTTACTAATTTAGCTACCTTACTATTTCATTGCCGTCATTTTTTGACGGGCAATTCGCTAGTCACATATATAGTTGTGAGCATACGAGCTGTTGCTCACGCTTGCGGGCTCGCATAGTAATAATAAACCTGGTCATTTGTTTTTTAAATGTGTAAAACGGCATAAGTCAAATATTATCTGAAAATAGAGGTCACACCACCCTGAAGCCGAGCAGGGTTGGGCCTGGTCAGTACTTGGATGGGAGACCCTCTAGGAATACCAGGAGCTTTATGCTGTGGCCCACTGGAGAAGGAACCGGCAACCCACTCCAGTATCTCTGCCATGAATACCAAGTGGATCTGCATGGTGTGTTGCGGTTCCTGAGCGATGCCAACATAATTATTAACACTGTAAAATGTACAAAGTAAGATTTTGTAGAATTATTTATCACGGCATCTAGATCAGGGTGTCCCAAGTTTGGTCCTGGTGGGCCCCACACAGGCCTGGATTTGAGGATATCCCTGCTGCACCCAGTTGAGACTATCGTTTCTCAGTCATGCTGATTGACTCACCTGTTAACAGAAAGGAAATCCTCAAATCCAGGCCTGTGTGCGGCCCATCAGGACTTAACTTGGACACCCCTGGTCTAGATCCTAAGATGCGAAAGGTTCTTTAATAATACTTAATAGCATTATCCTCTATAATAGTTTTCAGCTTGTGAGAGGATGGGAAGTATGAAGGGAAGGGAGAGAGAAAGAGGGAGTGGGTGGGACGAGAGGGAGATGGTGGGAAAAGAGGGAGAGGACGGGCAGGGTTAAGTGAAAGGAGGGATAGGATAGGAAGAGAGGGAGAGAATGGGAAGTATGAAGGGAAGGGAGAGGGAGAAGGTGGGAAGAGAGGGAGAGGATGGGAAGTATGAAGGGAAGGGAGAGAGAGGGAGAAGGTGGGACGAGAGGGAGAAGGTGGGAAGAGAGGGAGAGGATGGGAAGTATGAAGGGAAGGGAGAGAGAGGGAGAAGGTGGGACGAGAGGGAGAAGGTGGGAAGAGAGGGAGAGGATGGGAAGTATGAAGGGAAGGGAGAGAGAAAGAGGGAGAAGGTGGGACGAGAGGAAGAGGGTGGGAAGAGAGGGAGATGATGGAAAAACTTAAGGGAGAGGATGGGAAGTATGAAGGAAATGGAGAGAGAGGGAGAGGTTGGGAAGAGAGGGAGAGGATGAGAAGGGTTAAGGTAAGGGAGAGAGGCAGAGGATGGGAAGAGAGGGATAGGATGGGAAGAATTAAGGGAAGGGTGAGAGGGATGGGAAGAGAGGGAGAGGGTGGGAAGACAGAAAGAGAATGGGAAGAGAGTGAAAGAGTGGGAAGAGAGGGAGAGGGTGGGAAGAGAGGGAAATGATGGGAAGCATTAAGGGAAGGGAGAGAGGGAGAGGATGGGAAGAGAGGGATAGGATGGGAAGAATTAAGGGAAGGGTGAGAGGGATGGGAAGAGAGGGAGAGGATGGGAAGTATGAAGGAAGGGAGAGAGAAAGAAAGAGGGAGAAGGTGGGAAGAGAGGGAGAGGAT
Source organism: Discoglossus pictus (assembly GCA_027410445.1). Lineage (NCBI taxonomy): Eukaryota > Metazoa > Chordata > Amphibia > Anura > Alytidae > Discoglossus > Discoglossus pictus. The sequence goes on along the minus strand of CM050172.1, from coordinate 38,456,604 downwards.
GGGAAGTATGAAGGAAGGGAGAGAGAAAGAAAGAGGGAGAAGGTGGGAAGAGAGGGAGAGTGTGGGATGTGAGGGAGATGATGGTGCTCAGGGAGAGAGAGGGGGGTAGGGTGGGAAGAGAGGGAGAGGATGGGAAGTATGAAGGGAATGGAGAGGGAGAGGGTGGGAAGAGAGGGAGATGATGGGAAAAGTTAAGGAAAGGGAGAGAGAGAGGGGGGGAGGGGGAAAGAGAGCGAGAGAGTGGAAAGAGAGGATGGGAAGAAAGGGAAAGGATGAGAAGGATTAAGGGAAGTGAGAGAGAGAGGATGGGAAAAGAGGGATGGGATGGGAAGTATGAAGGGAGAGAGAGGGGGACAGGATGGGATAGAGGGAAAGGATGGGAAGCATTAAGGGAAGGGAGAGAGATGGAGAGGGTGGGAAGAGAGGGTGGGAAGAGAGGGATAGGATGGGAAGTATGAAGGGAGAGATAGAGTGGGAAGAGAGGGAGAGAGAGGGGCAGGGTGGGAAGAGAGGGAGAGGATGGGAAGGATTAAGGGAAGGGAGATTGAGAGGGAGAGGATGGGATGAGAGGTAGAGTGTGGGAAGAGAGGGAGAGGATGGGAAGGATGAAGGTAAGGGAGAGAGAGAGGGAGAGGTTGGGAAGAGAGGGAGAGGGTGGGAAGAGAGGGAGATGATGGGAAAAGTTAAGGAAAGGGAGAGAGAGAGGGGGGGAGGGGAAAGAGCGAGAGAGCGGAAGAGAGGGAAAGGATGAGAAGGATTAAGGAAAGGGAGAGAGAGAGAGAGATGGAGAGGATGGGAAGTATGAAGGGAGAGAGAGAGGGACAGGATGGAATAGAGGGAGAGGATGGGAAGGATTAACGGAAGGGAGAGAGAGAGAGAGGGAGAGGATGGGAAGAGAGGGATAGGATGGGAAGTATGAAGGGCGAGAGAGAGGGACAGGATGGGATGAGAGGTAGAGGGTGGGATGAGAGAAAGAGGATGGGAGGAGAGAAAGAGGATGGGAGGAGAGAAAGAGGATGGGAAGAGAGAAAGAGGATGGGAAGAGAGGGAGAGGATGGGAAGAGAGGGAGAGGATGGGAAGGATTAAGGGAAGGGAGAGAGAGAGGAAGAGGTTGGGAAGAGAGGGAGAGGATGGGAAGTATGAAGGGCGAGAGAGAGGGACAGGATGGGATGAGAGGTACAGTGTGGGAATAGAGGGAAAGGATGGGGAAAATCGTCTAAGCGAGGAAAAAAATGGCTGGTGAAAAAAATGAAAACGAGGCTACAGGACCCCGGACCGCGCAAAACATTGCAAACTGTGTAGCACTTTACACATCACACTACGACCTACAAGATACACTATTACAAAAGCCGGGAAATGCTCACGAGACGCGTAACACATTAATAATATTACGACTATACAATGCCGCTTTACACAATAAACCAACAGCTTTATCTCGCGCATGAAGCATATTTATAATGCACACTTGGAACATTCATTACACTTTATCAGCAGGGCACTAACACTCACAATGTATATTCTATGCAGATGCAAAATACAAACAGATTGTTAGTTCTTCAGCCTATTGATCGATGCATATATCAATTATAAATATTTCAAGCATAATAATTTAGTGCATAAATAATTAATTGTTAATTAATTAATTGAATAAATCATAAATTATTACTTAACTACATATACATAGAAATATATATCTTTCTCAGTGGACCAAAAGTACACGACAGGCGAGGCTCGCAATGAGCGCCGAAGGTCCTCACAATACAAAAGGGTTTCAATTATATCTCAAACAGCATTCCCATGGCTTCAAATTGTATTGCCCCGTCATTTTTGACGGGCAAGCCACTAGTATATTATATTTAGTAATGCTGAACGATCTTTATTCTCCCCAGTTTGAAACCTTTCTTGGCTTCAGGGATGTTGATGGAGGAGAGGTGTTACTTTTGTGTGTGGGCCCTGCACTAGAAGGGGGCCCAGTTCTGGTTGATATTAGGTGTTGAGATGCCTGTTATCAGTGGAAGAATGAACAGAGCTCCTAGAAACAGCCTGACTGGCTTCTATGTGATATTTTTGTTCACCTAATTATGCTATCTGTGGTGGTGGTGGTGGTGTGGTGGCAAGGCTATTACATTTGTGCTGGGGCCCAAGATTTGTCATAGCGACCCTTCTTGGCTTAGTGACAGAAATCTGCGCTCTGTAAATAAAACTTGTATTATTAAAAGAAAGCATGGATATTTTGATTATGTCTCACCTTACTCTTTAAGTGACATTACTGCCCCAAATATACTATTATGTGTCTAGAATAGTGAAGTTTATAGTGTAGAAAATCAACATTAAAGGAACACTGTCGTCAATTTTAACTAATCATATTGGCAGATTGTTATTAAACTAAATGCAACCTTCACATTTTGCAGAATTTATAGGCAGTTACTCTTTGCGGCCGGCTTTCATTTTTTTCACACCTGCTGCTGTCTGTTACTTTCTGAGCTTTGTAAACTAAAAAGCTTTCCTTTAGCGATGCTGGGACTTTCCCACTGTGCAGATACAAACTTCCTGTGTCTCATATCATCTCAGGAAGTTGAGGTATTGAAAGCAAAATGTCCGACTCCATCCTTTTGCATGCAACTGGTGCCCACTCCATGATAAAGGCTGGAGTAAAGGGGGGCTTTCAATCCATTAAGGAGCCCCTCCCAGCGTCTACTTTACGGGCCTCGCAATGAGCGCCTTGGGCGCTCATCGCGAGCTGCTCATTGCTGGCCTTGGCCAACCCGCAACTTGTCTAGGCCAACCCTCTCTCTTTCCTATCTTTTCCCCACCTCTCCCTCCCCTGTGTCTCCTCCCCCCTCGCCCTCTGCCTCCTTTCCCCTCTCCCTCCTCTGTGTCTCCTTTCCCCCTTCTCCCTCTCCTGTACCTCCTTTCCCTCTCTCCCTTCCCCCTGTCCCTCCTCTGTGTCTCCCCCCCCCCCATTTTTTTAGTGTCCTGTCTCTCTCTCTGTCTTATTTCTCTATCTGCGTGTGTCCTATTTCTCTCTCTCTCTGTGTCCTCTCTCTCTCTCTCTTTGTGTGTGTCCTCTCTCTGTGTCCTATTTCTCTCTCTGTCCTGTGTCTTGTCTTTTTCTCTCTCTGTATCCTGTCTCTCTGTTTGTGTGTGTCATATATCTCTCTCTATGTCCCATTTCTCTCTCTCTGTCCTATCTCTGTGTCCTATTTCTCTCTCTCTCTCTGTATTCTGTCTCTCTCTTTGTGTGTGTCATATATCTCTCTCTCTCTCTGTCCTGTCTCTGTGTCCTATTTATCTCTCTCTCTGTGTCCTGCCTCTCTCTCTCTGTCCTCTCTGTTTGTGTGTGTCCTGGCTCTCTGTCTTGTTTCTCTCTCTGTATGCGTGTGTGTCCTGTCTCTTTCTCTGTATTCTGCCTCTCTCTCTGTGTCTCTCTTTCTCTCTCTGTGTCCTGTATCACTCTCTCTTTGTGTGTGTCCTGCCTCTATTTCTCTCTCTGTGTCCTATATCTCTCCCTCCTGCCTTATTATCGCTGTCCTGTCTCTATCTGTGTGTCCTCTATATCTGTGTATGTGTGTGTCCAGTCTCTCTCTCTGTCCTATTTCTCTCTGTGTGTCCTCTCTCTCTCTCTGTCGTATTTATCTCTTTGTGTTCTGTCTCTCTCTGTGTGTCCTCTCTTTCTTCTGTCTCTCTCTGTTTGTGTGTCCTATTTCTCTCTTTCTCTGTGTCCAGTCTCTCTCTGTCCCATCTCTCTCTTTGTGTGTGTCCTGTCTCTCTCCCCCTCTCTGTCCCTTCTCTCTATGTCCTGTATATCTCTCTCCTGCCTTTCTCTCTCTCTTTGTGTGTCCTGTATCCCTCTCTCTCTCTCTGTCCTATTTCTCTCTCTGTGTCCAGTCTATCTCTCTGTCCTGTCTCTCTCTTTGTGTGTGTCCTGTATCCCCCTCTCTCTGTCAGATTTCTCTCTCTGTTCCCTCTCTCTGTGCCCTGTGTCTCTCTCTCTATCTGTCCAGTCTCTCTCTCTGTCCTATTTCTCTCTCTGTGTCCTCTCTCACTCTCTGTCCTATTTCTCTCTCTGTGTCCTCTCTCACTCTCTGTCCTATTTCTCTCTCTGTGTCCTCTCTCTGCCCTATTGCTCTCTCTGTATACACTCTCTCTCTGTCCTATCTCTCTGTGTCCTCTCTCTCTCTCTGTCCTATTTCTCTCTCTGTGTCCTCTCTCTCTCTCTTCTGTCTCTCTAATGGCGGAGGTTATACTTGCGCAAATTACCCTCCTTTACAGTAAATGTGACGCCTGCCCAGAAGACCCTGTGCAGACATTACAGACACTAGGAAACTGTAAATGATTATAGGTGATAGATGTACATAAAAAAATCACTGTAGTTCTATATGTAAAGGGATATAAAAAAATGAATACACAGGGAACTTCTATCTGCACAGTGGGAACGTGGGATCTAAATCTGCCAGTGTGTTCAGTAGGATTAATTGAAAGCTTGAGAGTTTTCAACCACCCTCTTGAGAAATCAGTTAAGAAAGAAAAATGGAATCCTGCAGTAAATAAATAATTGAATAGAAAAGCTAAAAATGAAATGCTGACATGGAAGAACACGCCATCATGATGTACTCATAGATCTCCTTTGTTTACATGATATTTCTTAGTGGAATTTAACATGGCAGTTCCCCATTACAGAAAGTGCAGTGTGCCTTTAACAGTACATCACCGTGGCGTGTTATGGCATTACAGTGGTGCGCATGCGCTCAGGAATAGAATACCAAACCCGGGATTGCGCTGTTTGTAAAGAACTACAACTCCCAGCATGCTCTGCGATGTGCACAGTAAAGAAGCTCAAAGGTGCTCTGTGCAAAGTCTACTGCAGGCAGCAACAAGCACAGTGAGTATGTGAGACTGTGCAAGGGGGCTCCAGGCTGTGTTGTGGGGAATGCAGGTTGTGTTGTAGGGGAGGAAGGATCTAGGGTGTTTTGTGAGGGGGGATCTAGACTGTGTAATAGGGCGTGATCCAGGTTGTGTTATGGGGGATCCAGGGGGGTCAGGATGTGCGTATCCAGTGGTGTCTATACACAGGGGGGATCAGGCTATGGGTATCCAGTGGTGTCTATACACAGGGGGGATCAGGCTATGGGTATCCAGTAATGCCTATATATAGGGGGGATCAGGCTATGCGTATACAGTGGTGTCTATACACAGGGGGGATCAGGCTATGGGTATCCAGTAATGCCTATATATAGGGGGGATCAGGCTATGCGTATACAGTGGTGTCTATACACAGGGGGGGATCAGGCTATGGGTATCCAGTGGTGTCTATACACAGGGGGGGATCAGGCTATGGGTATCCAGTAATGCCTATATATAGGGGGGATCAGGCTATGCGTATACAGTGGTGCCTATATACAGGGGGGGTCAGGCTATGCGTATCCAGTGGTGCCTATATACAGGTGGGTTCAGGCTATGCGTATCCAGTGTTGCCTATATATAGGGGGGATCAGGCTATGCGTATCCAGTGGTGCCTATACACAGGTAGAGTCAGGCTATGCGTATCCAGTGGTGCCTATACACAGGTAGAGTCAGGCTATGCGTATCCAGTGGTGCCTATACACAGGTAGAGTCAGGCTATGCGTATCCAGTGGTGCCTATATACAGGGGGGGGGGGGGGGGTCAGGCTATGCGTATCCAGTGTTGCCTATATATAGGGGGGATCAGGCTATGCGTATCCAGTGGTGCCTATACACAGGTAGAGTCAGGCTATGCGTATCCAGTGGTGCCTATACACAGGTAGAGTCAGGCTATGCGTATCCAGTGGTGCCTATATACAGGGGGGGGGGGGTCAGGCTATGCGTATCCAGTGGTGCCTATATACAGGGGGGATCAGGCTATGCGTATCCAGTGGTGCCTATATACAGGGGGGGTCAGGCTATGCGTATCCAGTGGTGCCTATATACAGGGGGGGGTCAGGCTATGCGTATCCAGTGTTGCCTATATATAGGGGGGATCAGGCTATGCGTATCCAGTGGTGCCTATATACAGGGGGGATCAGGCTATGCGTATCCAGTGGTGCCTATATACAGGGGGATCAGGCTATGCGTATCCAGTGGTGCCTATACACAGGTAGAGTCAGGCTATGCGTATCCAGTGGTGCCTATACACAGGTAGAGTCAGGCTGTGCGTATCCAGTGGTGCCTATACACAGGTAGAGTCAGGCTATGCGTATCCAGTGGTGCCTATACACAGGTAGAGTCAGGCTGTGCGTATCCAGTGGTGCCTATACACAGGTAGAGTCAGGCTGTGCGTATCCAGTGGTGCCTATACACAGGTAGAGTCAGGCTGTGCGTATCCAGTGGTGCCTATACACAGGTAGAGTCAGGCTGTGCGTATCCAGTGGTGCCTATACACAGGTAGAGTCAGGCTGTGCGTATCCAGTGGTGCCTATACACAGGTAGAGTCAGGCTGTGCGTATCCAGTGGTGCCTATACACAGGTAGAGTCAGGCTGTGCGTATCCAGTGGTGCCTATACACAGGTAGAGTCAGGCTATGCGTATCCAGTGGTGCCTATACACAGGTAGAGTCAGGCTGTGCGTATCCAGTGGTGCCTATACACAGGGGGGGTCAGGCTATGGGTATCCAGTGGTGCCTATACACAGTGGTGCCTATGCTTCTATGCCATATACAGGGGGGGGTCAGGCTATGCGTATCCAGTGGTGCCTATATACAGGGGAGGTCAGGCTGTGCGTATCCAGTGGTGCCTATACACAGGTAGAGTCAGGCTGTGCGTATCCAGTGGTGCCTATACACAGGGGGGGTCAGGCTATGGGTATCCAGTGGTGCCTATACACAGTGGTGCCTATGCTTCTATGCCATATACAGGGGGGGGTCAGGCTATGCGTATCCAGTGGTGCCTATATACAGGGGAGGTCAGGCTATGCGTATCCAGTGGTGCCTATATACAGGAGGGGTCAGGCTATGGGTATTTAGGGGTGCCTATACACAGGGGGGGTTCAGGCTATGCATATCCAGTGGTGCCTATACACGGAAGGGGGGGGGGGGTCAGGCTATGTGTATCTAGTAGTGCCTATACACAGGGGGGGGGGGGCGGGGTCAGGCTATGCGTATCCAGTGGTGCCTATACACGGGTGGGTGGGGGGATCAGGCTATGCGTATCCAGTGGTGCCTATACAGGGGGGGGGGGGGGGTCAGGCTGTGCATATGCGGAGGTGTCTCTATACAGGGGGGCAGGCTGTGTGTATGCGGAGGTGTCTGTATACCGGGGGGCAGGCTGTGCGTATGCGGAGGTGTCTGTATACAGGGGGGCAGGCTGTGCATATGCGGAGGTGTCTGTATACAGGGGGGCAGGCTGTGCGTATGCAGAGGTGTCTGTATACAGGGGGGCAGGCTGTGTGTTTGCGGAGGTGTCTGTATACAGGGGGTCAGGCTGTGCGTATGCAGAGGTGTCTGTATACCGGGGGTCAGGCTGTGCGTATGCGGAGGTGTCTGTATACAGGGGGGCAGGCTGTGTGTATGCGGAGGTGTCTGTATACAGGGGGGTCAGGCTGTGCGTATGCGGAGGTGTCTGTATACAGGGGGGCAGGCTGTGCGTATGCGGAGGTGTCTGTATACAGGGGGGCTGGCTGTGCGTATGCAGAGGTGTCTGTATACAGAGGGTCAGGCTGTGCGTATGCGGAGGTGTCTGTATACAGGGGGGGGGGGGACAGGCTGTGCGTATGCGGAGGTGTCTCTATACCGGGGGTCAGGCTGTGCGTATGCGGAGGTGTCTGTATACCGGGGGTCAGGCTGTGCGTATGCGGAGGTGTCTGTATACAGGGGGGCAGGCTGTGTGTATGCGGAGGTGTCTCTATACCGGGGGTCAGGCTGTGCGTATGCGGAGGTGTCTGTATACCGGGGGTCAGGCTGTGCGTATGCGGAGGTGTCTGTATACAGGGGGTCAGGCTGTGCGTATGCGGAGGTGTCTCTATACCGGGGGTCAGGCTGTGCGTATGCGGAGGTGTCTGTATACCGGGGGTCAGGCTGTGCGTATGCGGAGGTGTCTGTATACAGGGGGGCAGGCTGTGTGTATGCGGAGGTGTCTGTATACAGGGGGGGGGGGACAGGCTGTGCGTATGCGGAGGTGTCTCTATACCGGGGGTCAGGCTGTGCGTATGCGGAGGTGTCTGTATACCGGGGGTCAGGCTGTGCGTATGCGGAGGTGTCTGTATACAGGGGGGCAGGCTGTGTGTATGCGGAGGTGTCTCTATACAGGGGGGCAGGCTGTGCGTATGCGGAGGTGTCTCTATACAGGGGGGCAGGCTGTGCGTATGCGGAGGTGTCTGTATACCGGGGGTCAGGCTGTGCGTATGCGGAGGTGTCTCTATACAGGGGGGCAGGCTGTGCGTATGCGGAGGTGTCTGTATACCGGGGGGCAGGCTGTGCGTATGCGGAGGTGTCTGTATACAGGGGGGCAGGCTGTGCATATGCGGAGGTGTCTGTATACAGGGGGGCAGGCTGTGCGTATGCAGAGGTGTCTGTATACAGGGGGGCAGGCTGTGTGTTTGCGGAGGTGTCTGTATACAGGGGGTCAGGCTGTGCGTATGCAGAGGTGTCTGTATACCGGGGGTCAGGCTGTGCGTATGCGGAGGTGTCTGTATACAGGGGGGCAGGCTGTGTGTATGCGGAGGTGTCTGTATACAGGGGGGTCAGGCTGTGCGTATGCGGAGGTGTCTGTATACAGGGGGGCAGGCTGTGCGTATGCGGAGGTGTCTGTATACAGGGGGTCTGGCTGTGCGTATGCAGAGGTGTCTGTATACAGAGGGTCAGGCTGTGCGTATGCGGAGGTGTCTGTATACAGGGGGGGGGGGACAGGCTGTGCGTATGCGGAGGTGTCTCTATACAGGGGGTCAGGCTGTGCGTATGCGGAGGTGTCTGTATACCGGGGGTCAGGCTGTGCGTATGCGGAGGTGTCTGTATACAGGGGGGGCAGGCTGTGTGTATGCGGAGGTGTCTGTATACAGGGGGGGGGGGACAGGCTGTGCGTATGCGGAGGTGTCTCTATACCGGGGGTCAGGCTGTGCGTATGCGGAGGTGTCTGTATACCGGGGGTCAGGCTGTGCGTATGCGGAGGTGTCTGTATACAGGGGGGCAGGCCTGTGTGTATGCGGAGGTGTCTCTATACAGGGGGGCAGGCTGTGCGTATGCGGAGGTGTCTCTATACAGGGGGGCAGGCTGTGTGTATGCGGAGGTGTCTGTATACCGGGGGTCAGGCTGTGCGTATGCGGAGGTGTCTCTATACCGGGGGGCAGGCTGTGCGTATGCGGAGGTGTCTGTATACAGGGGGGCAGGCTGTGTGTATGCGGAGGTGTCTGTATACCGGGGGTCAGGCTGTGTGTATGCGGAGGTGTCTGTATACAGGGGGGTCAGGCTGTGCGTATGCGGAGGTGTCTGTATACAGGGGGTCAGGCTGTGCGTATGCGGAGGTGTCTGTATACAGGGGGTCAGGCTGTGCGTATGCGGAGGTGTCTGTATACCGGGGGTCAGGCTGTGTGTATGCGGAGGTGTCTGTATACAGGGGGTCAGGCTGTGCGTATGCAGAGGTGTCTGTATACAGGGGGTCAGGATGTGCGTATGCAGAGGTGTCTGTATACCGGGGGTCAGGATGTGCGTATGCAGAGGTGTCTGTATACCGGGGGTCAGGCTGTGTGTATGCAGAGGTGTCTGTATACAGGGGGTCAGGCTGTGCGTATGCAGAGGTGTCTGTATACCGGGGGTCAGGCTGTGCGTATGCAGAGGTGTCTGTATACCGGGGGTCAGGATGTGCGTATGCAGAGGTGTCTGTATACCGGGGGTCAGGCTGTGCGTATGCGGAGGTGTCTGTATACCGGGGGTCAGGATGTGCGTATGCAGAGGTGTCTGTATACCGGGGGTCAGGCTGTGCGTATGCGGAGGTGTCTGTATACCGGGGGTCAGGCTGTGCGTATGCGGAGGTGTCTGTATACCGGGGGTCAGGCTGTGCGTATGCAGAGGTGTCTGTATACCGGGGGTCAGGATGTGCGTATGCGGAGGTGTCTGTATACCGGGGGTCAGGATGTGCGTATGCAGAGGTGTCTGTATACCGGGGGTCAGGCTGTGCGTATGCGGAGGTGTCTGTATACCGGGGGTCAGGATGTGCGTATGCAGAGGTGTCTGTATACCGGGGGTCAGGCTGTGTGTATGCAGAGGTGTCTGTATACCGGGGGTCAGGCTGTGCGTATGCGGAGGTGTCTGTATACAGGGGGTCAGGCTGTGCGTATGCAGAGGTGTCTGTATACAGGGGGTCAGGCTGTGCGTATGCGGAGGTGTCTGTATACAGGGGGTCAGGCTGTGCGTATGCAGAGGTGTCTGTATACAGGGGGTCAGGCTGTGCGTATGCAGAGGTGTCTGTATACAGGGGGTCAGGCTGTGCGTATGCAGAGGTGTCTGTATACCGGGGGTCAGGCTGTGCGTATGCAGAGGTGTCTGTATACCGGGGGTCAGGCTGTGCGTATGCAGAGGTGTCTGTATACAGGGGGTCAGGCTGTGCGTATGCAGAGGTGTCTGTATACAGGGGGTCAGGCTGTGCGTATGCAGAGGTGTCTGTATACCGGGGGTCAGGCTGTGCGTATGCAGAGGTGTCTGTATACAGGGGGTCAGGCTGTGCGTATGCAGAGGTGTCTGTATACCGGGGGTCAGGCTGTGCGTATGCGGAGGTGTCTGTATACCGGGGGTCAGGATGTGCGTATGCGGAGGTGTCTGTATACAGGGGTTCAGGCTGTGCGTATGCGGAGGTGTCTGTATACCGAGGGTCAGGCTGTGTGTATGCAGAGGTGTCTGTATACAGGGGGGTCAGGCTGTGTGTATGCAGAGGTGTCTGTATACCGGGGGTCAGGCTGTGTGTATGCAGGAGGATTTCTGTATAATGAAATGATATCTTATTTCCAGATACACTGTAAGGCAGCACCATGTCAGACCTACCCAGCCTGGACCTGCCCCCTGAGGACATGGATACAGACGACTGTCTCCCCTCCTACAGTTACCTGTACAGCCCCACCCTGCTCAAGTAAGGAACAGTCTAAGGATTATTATCATATAACCAAAATAACTCACAATTCCAGCTAGTCAGTATATGCACAATCCCACAATCCTGTGCGCTGTTAAGAGTACAGATGTTTATTTTTAGTATATTATATATTGTGTCTGATGGTTTCTTACGTAGTCCGATGTCAACTTGTCTCTCCTGCAATTTGCAGCTTCCATTTAACCCTCTCCTTTCTGAAACATGTTAACATCCAAGAATTGCTTTGAAGCTTTGCAGGCTCAGAACGATCTCTCCTGCTAAGATGGCTGTCAAATTTGGCTCTGGTTGTGAGCCCCATCTCATGACTGAGTTTCTTTGTAATGTCCAGTTGTAGTGGTTTGTCCAAGACCAAGCAATGGAGCAGGGAACAATAAGCTTCAATAAAAAGTACATTTATACCAACCACAAAATCCATCTGTGAGTTCAGTTTCAGTTTGCATGATTTCTTCTGCATCCTCTGAAATTCAAAATGCTCAACATTCATTATGACACATTAGTATTTTATTATTGGGAATAATAACTTGCAATATTTTTTTTTTTTGTGTATCTATGAGCCAATCAGAAGCCTCCATCAGTATGCGCAGGCCATTGGAAGTAGTACTGATTTGGTATTAATCATGTCTTCTCCTTATATCAGGGGCAGAGTGGCATTTCTCACTGGTGGGGGGTCTGGAATAGGATTCCGCATTGCTGAGATATTCATGAGGTAGGTACTCCTCGGTATGAACACTACTGCTATTCTTGTTCTACGTGTCTTTTGTGAAGCATATTTTACTGTTTCCATATCTGCTCCTCAGGTTTCCTTCATTTGTGTCTACAGCATTTACTGCTTTACCTGTATTTGCAATATACTCTACTATACCTGCATCTATACTTGCTACACCAGGTGTACACTGACCAGAGATGTGTGGGTGAAAGGGTTAACTGGGGGGAAAAAAAGCTACAAGTCCCCTCAATGACTCTACAACCCTTTTAACTGTGGCCTAACTCCCCCCCCCCCCCCCCCCCCCCCCCCAATAAATAAATAATATAATGCTACCACCAACAAGGCAATTTAAGGTAAGACACTCTCTGAGGCCCTATTTTAAGATAAAACAATCTATTAATTAATTAACCAACCTAATTAATTCATGTATTTTAAATGGTATGATTTATTGATAAATTACTTATACATGGATCTACACATGTATTTAGTACAATTGATTCAAAAAGGGCAATAAAAACACAGTAAGCGTTAGTAATAGTTACCAGTCCATGGAGTAGATGGATTTCAAGGAGAATCAACTGGTCATATCTTCTTACTGTTTAGCAATGCCAGAAAAATAACTAATTCTTAGACTAATGCCCCTTACTTGACTTTACTTTCTCTCTCGGTTTGTTTACTAGCAGAATGCAGCTTGAGAACTTGGATTGCTGTAAATCCTACTGACTCCATCTTGTCTACTTATCTGAGAATCTACTGGTACAATTCTACTATTCCTTATTCAAAGAAGTCTCCAGGAATGTTTTATTTCTTAACCACCTAGTTGCAGCAATGCTTTATTTCTTCCACCCCTTGCTTGTGACAATACCCGCAGCATCCTGAATGCAGGCTGGTCCATAGCACCCTATGCTATTCCTGCACTTTCTTCCTGCAGCAGCATCCTCCCTATTATACTTGGCACACACTAGCACCCAGGGATGTCACTGTCTGTCTCTTCTGTCCCCAGACATGGATGTGACACCGTCATTGTCAGCAGGAACTTGCAGAGAGTGTCAGAGGTGAGAGGCCATTTGTCTGTTATAGTAGTACTGAGTATGATGCACAATATATGCGTATAACTATCATTGTCCACACCCAGGCAGCTGAGAAGCTCCAAGCAGCCACCGGCCAGCGTTGTCTTGCCTTGGCAGCGGACGTACGTCAGCCCCAGACTCTGATGGCTGCTGTGGAGGAGGCTCTGAGGGTATTCAATCATGTGGATATCCTGGTGAACAGTGAGTGTCTGTAATGGGAGCCGTGGAGGTGTGCGCTCTGCACCTCACATTTTATGTTTGTATTTGGCACTCTATGCCCTCTCCCCTTTTTCTCCTGTATGTAATCTCAGTTGCACTTTGCCACTATTTCAGTTCCTTTGCAATTGGACCAATGTCTCCATATGTAACGGAACCCATCACTGTTTTACCCTGTTTTATGGTTATTTAATTCTTGGTTAAAATATGATCACATTGCTATACTGTAGATATGTTGGATTATGTTCTACAGAATATATTGGCTCAGAATATTACAGCTACTAGGCTAGTAGATAATCCTATTACAGATACTTCTCATAAGATAAGGAAGTCTATTGTATAAAGTGTTTTCATTATGAGACATAAGAACAAAGAGAAGTATAATCTGATCAATGTCTGATTGTATCAAAGTAGCCAGGTAGCCTCAGGGAGGTGTGACCACACCTATTGTCTCTCTATGTGTATTGTGTGGCCAACTATGGGGGATGTGTTTTGCCTGTGGACAGAGATGTGTATATATATTTCTGCATAACAAAATAAAGACAGTATTCTTTCTATTCCCAGTTGGGGCTGGTGAGACTGCAGTGCTTCTTGGATATTTTACCGTATACCAACGGAAATACTGGACTTTGTGTTCCAACTCCGTTACAATGTCACACTATTTCTCTCCCATTCTCATTCCTGCCTCTCTGTCTCTTTTCTGTTGTCCTCTCTTTTTCTCCTGTCTGCCAGTCTCTCTCTTGGGTTCTCTTTTGTTTAATCCTGTCTCATCCTGTCATTTTCCCATCACCCTGACTCTCTTTTCCCCCATCAGATGCCGCTGGGAATTTCCTGTGCCCGGCCAGCTCTCTCTCATTTAACGCCTTTAAGACCGTCCTTGATATAGACACGATGGGCACTTTTAATGCCAGCAAAGTCCTCTTTGAGAAATTCTTCCGGGTGAGTATGCTATATATGTGCCAGGGTGTATGCAGCCAGACATATAGAGTATACTCTGCAGCACTGTATACTTTAGTACTAAATACAATATGCACTTTGGCCCGGCACTCAGTACATTATCTGTGGTCCTGATATTCTTTATTGTGAAATAACATTTTACAGTTTATCAAGATCATGTTAACAGATAGTAATAGATAGTGTGGCTAAAACAGGCTGCTCTCAGAGTGGGTGATCATGTCCATAGAAATAACCTATTCAGGTTAGTTCATTCTCTGACTGAGCGCCTCTACTTGTGTTGTTCCCAAAGGACTTAAATCAGGAAGAGTAGTTAAAGAAAGGAAAAACATGGTGACTACCTTTATAGGTCCCGAGCATATCAGGAGATTGGTTTTCGCACAGAATACCTTAGGGCTTGCACTCCAGCTAAGGATTCTGGGAAGTGACATGCAAATCAATCCTCATTTCACAATAGTTAGAACTGGCGTCCCACGGATGGGCCCAAAATATGGGTAGAGCAGCTGTTCAACGGTATGCCCCAAAGTCTGCCTGAGAGCGGTTATTGTTATTGTTGTTCAGTTGTGTCCAACTATCTTTGACCTTATGGGCTGCAGCACGTCAGGCCCATCTATCGCTAAGTCTCTGTGGTTATCTATAAAGTTTTGTTGGCAAAGACACTGGAGTGAGTTTCAAGATCCTTCTCCAGTGGACCGCGATTTGTCTGATCTCTTTATGATCTGCCCATGTTTGGTGAGCCTGCATGGTAAAGCTCACTGCTTTATTTTAGGTACACAAGCCCCTTCACCATGACAAGGTAGGAATTCAGAAGGGGAGAACTGTGCAAAAACACCTACATAGCTAGAGCAAAAAGTGATACATTTTGAGCCTTATTGTGTATGTCACTACCTTGGTGAGAATCCTGTAATTCTGTAAGAAAACATATCTGATCTTCTTGATCTATGTCGCTGTACTGAGAATGGCTTCTATTTTCCATAGTGTATACACAGCGGAGAATGTCACATTTGTATAACATACATTGTCTGGTCATAGCACATGTTTTGGAAAAATATATCCACTCCCTTCCTTTACCCTCAAAAGAAAAGAAAAATGCAATTGCCACCAGCACAATTTTAGGTCTTCCTAACTAGTGATGTCTTCGGTTTTTGTTACTTTATAGATCAAAACCCCAAATCTGATTCAGTAATAACAATACAAATGAGCAATATTACTAAATTGTTGTTGTGTGTAATTAAAAAAATAAAAAATTAGAAACACGGGTTGATCTCAAGTGGCAAAGTGAAAGCCATATTAGCCCAATTAAATCAAGTAATGAATTAAGGGTTTTTGAGTGAAGGGGACTGCCATGTTTACCCTCCCCATCCCTTAGAAGGTGCCACTATGGGAGGTGCCACATGATCGTGTGGAACAAAGGAAGATGCTGACCATACATACAGTCTGGCCCTGTAGTATGCAACTCAGTGCAATGAAGGTTTCCAACCAGTCCAGGATTTCTAGATCTCTCTACATCGTTATTCTGCTTTGGCACATGCGGGTGACTGATTCACCTATGCTCAGTTAAAGACCTATTGAAATCCTGGATCTTGTATTACCCACCGCTGGTCTCGCCAAGGGCTGACAGCATGTTTAAGCCAGAGATCATCCTACTGCCTTTGCCATCTCCTTCATTCTGAACCAAGTAAGGTTTAAAAGTGACCCACTTGGAGGTGGTAGATATGTCTGATTGCCCCAATTTTATTTCCGGAAGCAGAACATAATGCCTGCTGATTGCAATAACATTGTCTACACCCAGCTGGATGTGCATAGCTTATGCTTATAGACATCATTCTAAAATATTTTTTTAGTGATTGATGGGTCAGAAACTTAAGGGTTAATTTGAATGAGATTAACAAGACCTGCTTTATGTTTCAGGACCACGGAGGAGTGATTGTGAACATCTCTGCTACGTTGGCATACAGAGGGCAGGTCCTGCAGGTGCATGCGGGCAGCGCCAAGGCAGCTATAGGCAAGCACTCCTCTTAGAACTAGTCCTGCACTTTCTTACACTGCGCAGTATATCTCTGCTGGGCCTACAAAGCTCTTGTTCTTGCCCTCTACCCTCTGCCCTCCAAGCCTATGAATATAATTTAACTGGCTAACATTGTAATTGTATCTGTATTTTTTTCCATATATCTGTAACAAATACAGATAATGATGTAATATATGTTGTCCCCCCCCCCCCCCCCCCTACCCAAAAAAAAGACCATACCTGCCCAGGAAGCTGTCTTTTTCTGGCCAGCCTGTTTGTCAGTAATAGCCACTGCTGGGAGAGGGTAAGATAAATACTCTTTCTGAGCAGACCCTCTCTACCCCTTGGGCATTTACTAGATGGTGCACGTAAGTAGATCTGGTGAAGGCTCAGTGATCATGTCCAGAAAAAAACCTACTGTATTGTTCAGTGATGAACGAATCAATATTGATCGTGAAATTAAGTGTCACCTTGACTGTTCAATTTGTCAATTAGAAAACAATGATTAATTGGCCAAAATGTGTTTCTTTTAAAGAACAGGGGCATTAAGAATTCCAGCTTGGAGAGGGGCCCCTCCACATTATCTCACACAGCAGTCACAAATTTATATGCAACTTGGGGCTGCCCTTGCTTTTTACGCTGGTGACTTGGTCATGTTTACCTGATTTATGAGGCTTCAAGTGTCCAGCGAAGGAGAACAAGCTCAGCCATGATTTAGATAAATACATCCTGGGCCACTATAAGGCTTTGCCAAGTGACTTTTTTATTGCCAAGTTTCACCCCGTCAGGTTAGAAGAAACAGAATTTTCCTCAAAAAATGTTTTATGTTTGTGACTTACACAGCTGCTGATATTGTCAGTTTTTTGTACATACTTGTCAAACAAGTGTCTTTTTATCTTCTTGCACTGCAGTAGCCAATTTAAAGAAAGAAAATGGTGCTTTACAGTAAGGACCATAAGATTGCGGCTTACATTTTTTATGTTTTTGTAGTTCTTTAGTTTTACACTTCTCTCCACAGATGCTATGACAAAGCACTTGGCCGTGGAGTGGGGGCCCAGCAGAGTGCGAGTGAATAGCTTGGCACCGGGACCAATTGCTGGCACAGAGGGCATGCGCAGACTGGGTGAGTGGCAGCAAGCACCAAGAGATGGTGTGAATACTTTCACTGCTTCTGCAGTTTTCTTACTGCTGCTGGCATTGCTTATTGAGTGTCATACAATCCCTGGCCGAGACTGACATGTTAGTAGTAGCTGTGATAATCTAGCGCCTGCCTTAAAATTCATTATCAAAAAATGCTAACTGGTAAAGGCTATCTGAGGTGTCATGGTCACTTTAGCACAGAGTGCCTATTATTATTATTATCACATATATAGTTGTGAGCATACAAGTTGTTGCTAACGCTTGCGGGCTCGCGAAGGCGCTCCATGCCAGCAACTGAGGCCCTCGCAAACTTTACGTTGCAACGCAAACAACACGACACAGCAACTGCGACCCTTGCAAACTTTACGTTGCAACGCAAACAACATACGAGACACGTTGCCACTTATTACGACCTCGCAAAAATCGACCGCAACCCGCGAATACGAAAAAATTAAAAACACAATAAATACAGACGGCACATACAGCAAGAGGGAGCATCCAGGACCTCAAAAAAGCAAGTTACACCTTCATTTAACTCAAAATAATAGAGTTTAGATACTAAAAATTCTCTAAGCGAGAGAAAAAATGGCCCGAACAAAATGAAAATGAGGCTACAGCACTCTAAACACGCAAAACATCACAAGAAACTCGCAAAACACCACAAAAGACCTACGGATATTCCGCTAAGACGCATACCACACATTACCCGCCAGTTTACGACAATGCGGAAGTACACGACTACGCTAACGGTTTGGTCTCGCGCACGCACAGTATTACACTGCACACATTCATCACGCTTACACACCAGCTCCACACCACTAATACTGCAGCAACATCAAAACACATTCACAGCTCTTCAACACAATGCTTCAAAATAGGTAAAGTATATTCATTTATTAATGTATTATATATTTCATTATTACACACCAAACAGCATTAGCTCACTTACAATTTCATTGCTGTCATTTTTTGACGGGCAATTCTCTAGTTATTATTAATAATAATAATAATAATAATAATATTTAAAAAAAATAATAATAAAAAATAAAAAAATATACCGGTATATAATTTTTGTTTCACTGATCTATAGTAGTAAAACCTTAACATGCACTGGCATTGTAAGTATAGTTTTCAGGTAGCGGTTTATCCAAGAAGTATATACAGTGTGTGACATCATCATCCTCTCCAACATGCAACAGAAGTTTCTTAAAGACAGGGAAAGGCTTTTTTTTTTTAATGCAGAAAATATTTTCTCCTGTGATAATACAAGATTCTTTTACAAAATATAAAGCTTGTTGGGACATCATAGTATTTGATATCCGCACACTTCTTCTATTTCTATGTCTCTTGGGGTTCCTCTCGTCTGCATCCCTCTGTACCTCCTCCCCAAATTGCCTCTTGAGTTACAACCCCTCTACAAATTTGTCTTTAGCTCTCTCCTTCCCAGATTACATTTCTCGGTCTCTCTCCACAGCCATACTCTGCGTCTGTCTCTCCATCACTCTTTCTTTCTTCCTCTCTCATCAGGTGGAGCTGTTGCAGAGGCTGCTGGGTTATATTCTGCAATCCCCCTGCAGCGAGCGGGCAATAAGACTGAGGTTGCACATGGTGCCCTCTTCCTGGCAAGTCCATTAGCCTCCTACGTGACCGGGTCCACATTGGTGATGGATGGAGGATCCTGGCTGACTTCCCCCAATCATCTGGCAGCAACGCTGGGTAGCAACACCTCTCATCTCTAGGTGACTTTATCCCCCTCAGCATTTAGTGAGGGGGAGACCAGGATAGACACTAACCCCCAGACCACTTTGAAAGTAGCGGTGAGCATCTGCTGAGACACCAGGCTAGTGTGAGGCAAGTCCAGCTTTCTGGCTATGCCCTTATCCCTTGTTTGAGGGAAGCCCTGCTCTCTGGCAAAGCCCCTGCCCCTAGTGTGAGGGGAGCCCCTCTGTCTGGCAAAGCCCCTGCCCCTAGTGTGAGGGGAGCCCCTCTGTCTGACCAAAGCCCCTGCCCATAGGGTGAGGGTAGGCCGGCTCTCTGGATAAACCCCTGCCTCTAGTATGAGGGGTGGGTGGGGTGGGGGGGGCTGTAACCTTGCTGAAACCCCCAACCACTGCAGTCAGATTCCTGAGCTTAGAATAAGGGGAGGCTTGACTATGTGCTGACACTCTTTTTTTTCTCTCACAGATCGATGGGCCTCTGAAGCGAACAAATCAAAATAATGAGGCGCTGCAGCCTCTGACTAATCAGGAAAAAATCCAAAAATCCCAGGTCCTTCCTCATACTACCTGCATTCCTCATTCTGTCTGGTATGGGTAGAACAGATAGCCCTTCTGAGATCACATGGTGGGAATACACTACATTACTAAACCCCTGCAAACCTGAAAAAAATATGTACAATCTTCATAAAAATCACTACAATGCCTTGTTTTAGAAAACTTACTACTATTGGTAAAAAAAAATGGTGGATAGGTCCATGACTGAATAGTCTTGTTGGCTTGGAAGATGTCCATCAAAATGTTCCTTCAGTTAAAGGTGTAGGATGTACATTGTCCCCTGTAGCAGTGGCTCCCCTCCATGTACCACACTATAGATTGTTTGTTCGTTTAATGATAATATCATCGTTATATCATCCCGGATCTGCACCTCCTCCAGGATTTGGGATGAAACTGAAAAGATAAATCCAAGACTCAGTCAGGAGGAATGTATCCTGAACACAAAAGGTTAAATAACTCAAAAAAGCAAAATGAAACATGCATGGCTTGGCACTCCTACATAAAAAGTAACAAAATCAATTTTTAAAACATAACCTTTTATTGTAACCTAATCTAATTTAACTTAATAAAAATTATCAACCAAAAGTTTACCACTAGTAATCTCCACTGATGAATATGCAACAATATCCTTATTTTACACATTTTATTTGAAAAGATTACAATAAAGGTTATGTTTTAAAGGGATCTGATTATGTTTTATTTAGGAGTTCCCATTGATTTATCTTTTCTTTTTTTTTTGTAACAGTTGTGGAAATCTCCAGTTTGATGGTAGAGTCCAATCTGTAATTAAAGGCAGAGATATGTATTTTGTGGGAAAATGTTCTGCAGAGAAATACAATGTGTGTCAATGGTGTGGACGGGGATTTGTGCAGGAGAAAAGTCTTTGCAGCATATATTGGTACCAGGGGGTGCAGAGCACTGTGTGTGTGTGCAGAGCTTTGTGAATATTCATTGGCGGAGCCCTGTGTTTGTAAGGACAGAGCCTGATGGATGCAAAGCTCTGTGTGCATGGACAGAAACTACTGCACATGCAGAGACATGTATGTTTGGACAGAGCCTATTGCATGGAGAGCCCTGTGTTTAAAGGGACAGAGCCTAGTGCATACATATGGAGCTCTGTGCACATGCAGATACATGTATGTTTGGACAGAGCCTATTGCATGCAGAGCCCTGTGTTTATAGGGACAGAGCCTAGTGCATACATATGGAGCTCTGTGCACATGCAGAGACATGTATGTTTGGACAGAGCCTATTGCATGCAGAGCCCTGTGTGTGTGTAGGAACAGCATCTACTGAATGCACGCAGAGCTCTGTATGTAGGAACTGAACCTATAGCATGAGGAGCCCTGTATATGAATAGAGTATGTGCACTGTCTTGTGTGTCTTTGTGCACAGATCTTAGTTTGCAGAGCTCTGTAGTTATGTGAAATCTCAGCAATGTGATAGTTTGTCTCATCCTGACGCTCTGCACATTCCTTTCTGGGAAATCTTCCTTTGCTGCTCTCTGATCTCGGGGTGTTTTTAGCTTGAACAGCATAATAATGATTGTTACTTGATTACTTAATAAATTGTTTACAGCACTGTTACTGGATCTGCCGTGTCTGCACAAACAAGCAGTCCTAGTTTGAGAAAGGAGCAAAATACTTATTTGCCATCTATTCTGTGCAATTATATGCATGCATGACTACCTACCATTGTTGTCTTATAACACATTGTGCGAAGTCTTTAGGTTTCAATTTGCAAGTCTCTTTCCTGCTTGAAGTGCAGATAAGCAAAGCTTTTCACTGCATGAAAATCAGATAATGTCTGCCACCTAGGTTCTCCTATTCATGACAAGAAACATATATTCATATAGTGGTAGGGGTGTTAGAAGATCGTAATGGACATGACCAGGACAGCATACAATTGCATAAATAGATTATACATGGAAGGGATGTTCTGACTTTTCTATCCTACTTAAAAAAGGTTTTGCTGATTTATCTGATTACTAGTTGTTGCATAATAAAAAACATTGGGCTGCAGTATCCTTTTAAACCCAGTCACATCTGTATTTCTACATTTTAAATAGAATTATTGCACTTGTGTATTTTAGTTCCTCCACCTCTCATCACACACATACACAACGGGCCCTATTCTATGGTCCAATTTGTACACTTCTACACACTTAAAACTTCTCTTAATATTGCTATATATTCTCTTAGCTGCTTGCAATCTAATTACGATTTCCCCGCCCACAATCGCTACGGGCCAGCAAAACCGGCCTTAGAACTCCATTGGTTTTAGCACAGCTCGAATATTACAAGCTCTAAATAAAGTTGCACAAAATCGATATTCTATTAGACCCGTAGCTCTAGTTCGCAAATAAAGTCTGACCCGCAACTGAAAAAAGTATTGCAAGTCTGTCAAAAATACTAAATAGGGCTCGCAAGTGCTTTTTCAAACACTTATTAGAGCTGTAACAGCAATTAAACATACACTACTGTACTATAAAAGCACTGGATGGCATGAAAACACATTAGAATTAATTGTACAACATAAATATGCAATTAAAAAATATTATTTTTAAATGTTATTTCTGAGTAATATTGATCCCAGGACTCTTGAAACGCACATGGACTAAAGCAGATGATATGATGCATTTTATAGAGTGCTAGATTGCAAGCCTGATTGGCAGATATTATTATTATTATTGACACTAATTAATTTGTAGTCTCCGATTTGCAGATAACGTTAAACTTCCATGTTTTACTGGCGTCATGATGGAGACGGACTAATTTACTATTGGCTGTGTCTAACAAGTAAATAACGGGCTTGATTAAATGTTGTCAGATCATATGATCACGCTTCCTGAAATCCCACTTAAAAAGGCAGGGTCTACGAGTTCAGCCTTGCTGTCAAAATTTGTGAGCTGGAGTCAATAGAATACATCTAAACATATATGAAATTAAAAAAACACCTGGAGCCAAATGTATGAGTTTGAAGCCTTTGCTGGGGCTAATAGAATAGGGCCCAATGTTGTCACCATCTGGCTTGCTGTCATGCACAGCTTGACCACTAGGAGTCAGCATTGTGACACTGACACTACTTAATTCCGCTGGAACTGTCCTCAGACGCTGCCTCGAGTTGACCCTTGCCCCACTGTCCCCAGATGACGCTGCCCCACCATCCCCAGATGACACTGCCGAGGCATCTCTTACCCCACAGTCCCCAGACAATGCTGCCCTTAGGTGGCGCTGCCCCACAGTCCCCAGGTGACACTGCCGGATGCAGCGCCTGCCCCACAGTCACCTATGCGGGGTCTCCTATGCGATCCCTGGGTCCTTAAAAGGGTGAAGTAAAAAAAATGCAAATTCTGGTGCTATTCAACTGAACCAGCCCCCAAGTTACGGTCCGAACACCGAGACCATAAACCAGGCATTCGTACGTAGCACTTCAGGGTGGGAACATGATCAATTAAGCAAGGCCGTAATTACCCATTTAAGAACAGCCAATAGAAAATGAGACCGTCATTGTTACGTCAATTAAACCTGGAGATTACATGTCAATCAATTAGTGTTTGGTAGTCCGATATGCGATCAGATAAAAATGAATGCCAATACTGTTCTAGTCCATGTGGGTGGGCTGATATGTATTAATTCATTGATTTCTGAGATCAGTATAACCCCGAAATGACACTTAAAAAAATCTGATTGATAATTGCTGATTTGCGAGCTTGTGACTGTTGTGCAATTAATTCGAATGTCTTTCATCGCTGTCCCCGTCATTTACAGTGCAGTACTGATTTTTTATGTGCATTAACAGTGCTGCGCACTGGGGTTAAACACTCTTGTGGGTCCTATCTTGTACCCATAGGATTTTCTCCTTTTATTGCCGTTTACGGGTGTGAGAACATTTGCGGGCTTGAGGAATTGTAGCAATTGAATAGCGATTCGCGATTTTAGCGCTCGTAACACTTGGGAAAGTGAAAGATCAAAGGCTGCGGGAGGCTGTAAGTTCCGGGATTACTAACTGCAAAGTTTTCAAGACCGTAACCCGTTAACCATTTGGAGCCCGCAAAAAGACGCCAATTAAATAGCAAATTAACTTACGGCCTCACTTACGGGCTCCAGTAACTTACAATTGCTCAATTAAATCGGGCTCAGTGTTTGTTTTTAATTGCTGCCTTGTTACCTGTCACAGACTCAATGACAAAACAGTAAAAAGAGCTTCAAATAAAAATATTTTACACCTTTTCCTAGTTAAAGGTATATTCAAGTGAGCTGGGTTATGAATGAGGAGAATTAGTAGTGTATGAATAAAAGTGTTTGCATGAAAAAATACCAAAATACACATTTAAACAGTTACCCTAAGGTTTGCTGAATTTCTTTCATTTGCAAACTGTTTTCTATCAATGTTGACACCCTCTGGAAATCCCAGAGAAAATTAGCATAAATAATACATTGTATCTTTTTGGTCTGTGAATTTAGCTGCAGCTTTCCTTTAGATTTCTGTAATACCCAGAACAAGGTCTGTTTCCCGTCATTCACTGATTGTTTTACCTACATCCCAAGTGATGCTAACCACAGCCTCAGTGATTTGTCCCTGTAACCACCCCCAGTAAATTGCCCCAGTGATCTATCCCAGCCCCAGTGAATTGCCCCATTTGCTCCCCCAGCCCTTAAGATCTCTCCCAGCCCCAGTGAATTGCCCCATTTGCTCCCCCAGCCCTTAAGATCTCTCCCAGCCCCAGTGAATTGCATGGACTCACTTACACAGAGACACATGCACAGACCATGAACATTCTCTTCCTCAAATTTGCAGGTCATTGCAGGACCATAAATCAAGCATAAATGCTCATTCACCTTAAAGACAGAATGGAATAGGAAGAAGAAGCTGAAATGTTTGGTCTCAGTACAATTATAATTTGTCAGAAACCGGGTAACCGCTCAAGCATTTCTACTTGCATGTCGATTTATGGTCCTTTAAGGACCCAGTGTAGCAGATTCATCTAGATGACTGCATACAGCATTGCTGATTGGCTGCAAAGCTGAGCATGCCCACATAGACAGGGTACATTTTTACAATTTGCATTCATAACCCACTTCACTTAGATATACCTTTAATTTCACTGCTCTACCTGATGGTGCAGCACACTTCCCATGAGTCCATTCTGTAGTGTCTTTGAGGAATGTATGCAACAATCCTACAGATGGCACCAGTAAGAAAAATATGTGACTGCAAATATATTAATATCCGACCGCCACGAGCCGTGACGCAATGGGGAGGTCTCTGTATCTACTGTACACACAGCGGCAACGCTGCCATTAGTAGGTGTTATGTGATAAACATAGAGACCCAGGGCCACAATATATACATAAATCACCAGAATGTACTAATGACAGTGACATGTTTATAGTGTCAGTCTCCCCTAGGACAAGGCTGTACTAATGGCAGTGACATGTTTATAGGGTCAGTCTCCCCTAGGACCAGGCTGTACTAATGGCAGTGACATGTTTATAGAGTCAGTCTCCCCTAGGACCAGGCTGTACTAATGGTAATAACATGTTTATAGCGTCAGTCTCTCCTAAGACCAGGCTGTACTAATGGCAGTGACATGTTTATAGGGTCAGTCCCCCCCTAGGACCAGGCTGTACTAATGGCAGTGACATGTTTATATGGTCAGTCTCCCCCTAGGACCAGAGTGTACTAATGGCAGTGACATGTTTATAGGGTCAATCTCCCCTAGGACCACTCTGTACTAATGGCAGTGACATATTTATAGCGTCAGTCTCTCCTAGGACCAGAGTGTACTAATGGCAGTGACATATTTATAGGGTCAGTCTCTCCTATAACCAGGCTGTACTAATGGCAGTGATATGTTTATAGGGTCAGTCTCCCCTAGGATCAGTGTGTACTAATGGCAGTGACATATTTATAGGGTCAGTCTCTCCTAGGACCATAGTGTACTAATGGCAGTGACATGTTTATAGGGTCCGTCTCCCCTAGGACCATAGTGTACTAATGGCAGTGACATGTTTATAGAGTCAGTCTCTCCTAGGGTCAGGCTGTACTAATGGCAGTGATATGTTTATAGGTTCAGTCTCCCCTAATGGCAGTGACATGTTTATAGGGTCAGTCTCGCCTAGGGCCAGGCTTTACTAATGGCAGTGACATGTTTATAGGTTCAGTCTCGCCTAGGGCCAGGCTATACTAATGGCAGTGACATGTTTATAGGTTCAGTCTCCCCTAATGGCAGTGACATGTTTATAGGTTCAGTCTCGCCTAGGGCCAGGCTATACTAATGGCAGTGACATGTTTATAGGGTCAGTCCCCCCAAGGGTCAGTGTATACTTATGGCAGTAATATGTTTATAGGGTCAGTCTCCCCTAGGATCAGAGTGTACTAATGGCAGTGACATGTTTATAGGTTCAGTCTCGCCTAGGGCCAGGCTATACTAATGGCAGTGACATGTTTATAGGTTCAGTCTCCCCTAATGGCAGTGACATGTTGATGGGTCAGTAGACCCGTTGCTCCTCGCCTGCAGTCTCTTCTGTATTCTCAGTCTCTCCTGTCTGTACTTTCCCCGCTGCCACTTCTCTCTTGTATTGTGATCTCTGCTCTAGTCCTTCCCTATTCTTCCTCTGGTATTTCCCTGCACAGACCGTTTCCTCCTCTCTCTCCCCATCTTTGGTATGCTAAGTCTCTCTCACCCCCCCCCCCCTCCTTAGTAGGAAAGTTCCTTCCCTCATGCTTTACTTATACCTCTCCATTTTCTCCTCCTTTACGCTCTCCACCCATATTATTACTGGCACAGCTTATCCCTCTCTCTATGTCTTAATATACTCCTTCCACTCCCCCCTCACACTTCTTATACAACCCCCTTTATTCTTATCTACAATACACTCCTACTTTTAAAGGCCCACTGTATATATGTTTGAAAGCTTTAAGTCTGACTAAGGTCATAATATGGTAAAACGAGGTACGCAGTTGTGCGGCTGCACAAAATTACGACTTTAACGGCCAAACCACCAAACTGACAAGACCCCCCCAAAAAAAAACAAATATGCCTCAAATGAACTTACACACTCACACACAGCACAGGGAGAGAGCCAGGGAGCCTGTGAGTGAGGTTGCAAGGTCATTTGAGGCATATTTGGCGTTTTTTCATTATCAAAAATCGCCTAAGCGAGAGAAGAAATGGCTGCTGAAAAAATGTAAACACAACGAAAACGAAGCCGAAGGATGTAAAAACAAGCCCTAAGCAGCAACACTTAACTTTCCATTAGTCCTAATGGATGTACCGACAGTTTTAGTCGCCTGTGTGTTCAAATTTTTTTCCATCCTAAAGACGTAAATCCATGGAAAAATAAAATGTCAGTTTCCACTGCAAGAGGTAATGCAAACTATATATTGTAGTTCTTTAAGAGTATATTTGAAATATAGACCTACAGTGCTCCTTTAAATACATTTCAGTAACTTGCTCTATATTATAGTTTGTGTCTGTCTTTCCCTTTAATTTAACTCTTTCCCTAGCAGGCCCCACCATGTTACATCTCTCTCTTCTGATATACATCTTGTTATATTATCACCCTCACTGGAACACAATGTCACTGCTGATCAGCTGATTATTTGTGTTACACACTGCACATTAGTAACATGGGATCTCTAATCTCTCCATATCAGATATAACCCCCCCCCCACACACACATTAATAACACTCTTTTTCAATGTTCCAGTTTTTTATTATTTATCACAATATAAGAACTTTAACCTCTCCCACACCTCTCCCCTCATACAATGCAAGCCACTCTCACCCATCTCCCCATATAATGCAATGCAAGCCTCTCTCACCCTTTCCCCTCATCATACAATGCAAACCTCACACCCATCTCCCCTCAATATACAATGCAAGCCTCCCTCACCCCTCTCCCCTCATCATACAATGCAAGCCTCTCTCACCCGTCTCCCCATATAATGCAATGCAATCCTCTCCCACTCCTCTCTCCTCATCATGCAATGCAAGCCTCTCACCCCTCTCCCCTCATCATGCAATGCAAGCCTCTCACCCCTCTCCCCTCATCATACAACGCAAACCTCCCTCACCCGTCATAATGCAATGCAAGCCTCTCTCACCCCTCTCCCCATATAATGAAATGCAAACCTCTCCCCTCATCATGCAATGCAAGCCTCTCACCCGTCTCCCCTCATCATACAATGCAAGCCTCTCACCCCTCTCCCCTCATCATACAATGCAAGCCTCTCTCAACCGTCTCCCCATATAATTCAATACAATCCTCAACGCATACCTCCCTCACCCCTCATAATGCAATGCAAGCCTCTCTCACCCGTCTCCCTCATCATACAATGCAAACCTCCCTCACCCATCATAATGCAATGCAAACCTCTCTCACCCCTATCCCCTCATCATACATTGCAAGCCTCTCTCACCCCTCTTCCCATAAAATGCAATGCAAACCTCTCCCACTCCTCTCCCCTCATCATGCAATGCAAGCCTATCTCATCCCTCTTCCCGCCTCATACAATGCAAGCCTCTCTCTCCCCTCATCATACAATGTAAGCCTCTTTTACCCCTCTCCCACTCCTCTCCCCTCATCATGCAATGCAAGCCTATCTCATCCATCTTCCCTCCTCATACAATGCAAGCCTCTCTCATCCCTCTTCCCTCCTCATACAATGCAAGCCTCTCCCTCACCCCTCATAATGCAATGCAAGCCTCTGACCCCTCTCCCCTCATCATACAATGGAAGCCTCTCACCACTCATCATACAATGCAAGCCTCTCTCACCCCTCTCCCCATATAATGCAATGCAAGCCTCCCCCACTCCTCTCATCATGCAATGCAAGCCTCCCTCACCCCTCTTCCCACATCATACAATGCAAGCCTCTCACCCCTCTCCATACAATGCAAACCTCCCTCTCCCCTCATAATGCAATGCAAACCTCTCTCACCCCTCTCCCCTCATCATACAATGCAAGCCACTCACCCACCTCCCCATATAATGCAAGACAAGCCTCTCACCCTTTCCCCTTATCATACAGTGCACACCTCCCTCACAATGCAATGCAAACCTCTCACCCCTCATCATAAAATGCAAACTTTCCTCATCCCTCTCCCCTCATAATGCAATGCAAGTCTCTCTTACCCCTCTCCCGTCATCATACAATGCAAGCCTCTCTCACCCCTCATGATGCAATGCAGAGTTCTCTCACCCCTCTCCCGTCATCATACTATGCACGCCTCTCTCACCCCTCATAATGCAATGCAACCCTCTCTCACCACTCCTAATGCAAGCCTCTCTCACCCCTCTCCCTCATCATACAATGCAAACCTCTCTCACCCCTCTCCCCTCATCATATAATGCAAGCCTCTCCCCTCATCATACAATGCAAGCATCTCTCACCCCTCTCCCTCATCATACAATGCAAGCATCTCTCACCCCTCTCCCTCATCCTACAATGCAAGCCTCTCTCACCCCTCTCCCCTCATCATATAATGCAAGCCTCTCCTCTCATTATACAATGCAAGCCTCTCTCACCCGTCATAATGCAATGCAAGGTTCTCTCACCCCTCTCCCCTCATTATGCAATGCAAGCCTCTCTCACCCCTCTCCCCTCATCATACAATGCAAGCCTCTCTCACCCTTCTCCCCTCATTATGCAATGCAAGCCTCCCTCACCCCTCATCATACAATGCAAGCCTCTCTCACCCATCTCCCCTCATCATACAATGCAAGCCTCTCTCACCCTTCTCCCCTCATTATGCAATGCAAGCCTCCCTCACCCCTCATCATACAATGCAAGCCTCTCTCACCCATCTCCCCTCATCATACAATGCAAGCCTCTCTCACCCCTGATAATGCAATGTAAGCCTCTCTCACCCCTCTCCCCTTCATCATACAATGCAAACCTCCCTCTCCCCTCATAATGCAATGCAAGCCTCTCTCATCCCCCATAATGCAATGCAGACCTCTCCCACCACTCTCCCCTCCTAAAGCTCCCCAAACGTGCAATACTCTACCTCCCCTAACAATGCAATAATTCCCACTCCCATAATAGTGCAATGCTCTCTGTGCTCCCCTCTCTCCAAGAAGTGCACTAATATTTGTGCTCCCCCTCCATTCCACCAGTGCAATGCTCTATCTCTGTGCCCCCCTCGCCCAGCAGTGCTATGTTCTTTCTCTCTCTCTCTGTCCCCCTCACTCCCAGCAGTGCAATGTTCACTCTCTCTATGCTCCACATCTCTTCCAGCAATTCAATGCTCTCTCTCTGCTCCCCCTTTCTCCCAGCAATGCAATGCTCTTGCTGTATTCCCCCTCTTCCAGCAGTGCAATGCGCTCTCTATCTGTACCCCCTCTATTCCAGTATTCCAGCAGTGCAATGCTCTCTGTGCTACCCCTCTACCAGCAGTGCAGTGCTCTCTCTCTCTATGCTCCCCCTCTCTCACAGCAGTGCAGTATTCGCTCTCTCTGTGCCCCTCTCTCTAAGCAGTGCAATGTTGTCTCTCTCTCTGTACCCCCTCTCTTCCAGCAGTGCAATGTCTCTCTCTCTGTACCCCCTCTCTTCCAGCAGTGCAATGTTGTCTCTCTCTGTGCTCCCCCTCTTTCAGCAGTGCAATGCTCTCTGTACCTCCTCTTGTCCTGCAGTGCAATGTTGTATCTCTCTGTGCTCCCCCTCTCCCAGCAATGCAATGCTCTATGTGCCCCCCCTCTCCCAGCAGTGCAATGCTCTCTGTGCTCCCCTCTCTCCCAGCAGTGCAATGCTCTCTGTGCTCCCCCCTCTCCCAGCAGTGCAATACTCTCTGTGATCCCCCCTCTCCGTCCAGTGCAATGCTCTCTGTGCTCCCCCCTCTCCCAGCAGTGCCATGCTCTCTGTGCTCCCCCCTCTTCCAGCAGTGCAATGCTCTCTGTGCTCCCCTCTCTCCCAGCAGTGCAATGCTCTCTGTGCTCCCCTCTCTCCCAGCAGTGCAATGTTCTCCTCCCTCTCCCAGCAGTGCAATGCTCTCCCACCTCTCCCAGCAGTGCAATGCTCTCTGTGCTCCCCCTCTCCCAGCAGTGCAATGCTCTCTGTGCTCCCCCCTCTCCCAGCAGTGCCATGCTCTCTGTGCTCCCCCCTCTTCCAGCAGTGCAATGCTCTCTGTGCTCCCCTCTCTCCCAGCAGTGCAATGCTCTCTGTGCTCCCCTCTCCCAGCAGTGCAATGTTCTCCTCCCTCTCCCAGCAGTGCAATGCTCTCCCACCTCTCCCAGCAGTGCAATGCTCTCTGTGCTCCCCCTCTCCCAGCAGTGCAATGCTCTCTGTGCTCCCCCTCTCCCAGCAGTGCAATGCTCTCTGTGCTCCCCCCTTTCCCAGCAGTGCAATGCTCTCTGTGCTCCCCCCTTTCCCAGCAGTGCAATGCTCTCTGTGCTCCCCCCTCTCCCAGCAGTGCAATGCTCTCTGTGCTCCCCCCTCTCCCAGCAGTGCAATGCTCTCTGTGCTCCCCCCTCTCCCAGCAGTGCAATGCTCTCTGTGCTCCCCCCTCTCCCAGCAGTGCAATGCTCTCTGTACCCCCCCCCCTCCCTCTCCCAGCAGTGCAATGCTCTCTGTGCTCCCCCCTCTCCCAGCAGTGCAATGCTCTCTGTGCCCCCTCCCTCTCCAAGCAGTGCAATGCTCTCTGTGCTCCCCTCTCTCCCAGCAGTGCAAACCTCTGTGCCCCCCCCCCTTTCCCAGCAGTGCAATGCTCTCTGTGCTCCCCTCTCCGAACAGTGCAATATTCTCCCGCTCTCCCAGCAGTGCAATGTTCTCTGTGCTCCCCCTCTCCCAGCAGTGCAATGTCCCCCCCTTCCAGCAGTGCAATGCTCTCTGTGCTCCCCCCTCTCCCAGCAGTGCAATGCTCTCTGTGCTCCCCCCTCTCCCAGCAGTGCAATGCTCTCTGTGCTCCCCCCCTCTCCCAGCAGTGCAATGCTCTCTGTGCCCCATCCCTCTCCCAGCAGTGCAATGCTCTCTGTGCCCCCCCCCCCAGCAGTGCAATGTTCTCTGTGCTTCCCCCCAGCAGTGCACCCTCTCTCACAGCAGTGCAGTGTTCTCTCACTCTCTGTGCCCCTCTCTCTAAGCAGTGCAATGTTGTCTCTCTCTCTCTGTACCCCCTCTCTTCCAGCACTGCAATGTCTCTCTCTCTCTGCTCCCCCTCTTTCATCAGTGCAATGCTCTCTCTGTACCCCCTCTCTTTCAGCAGTGCAATTATCCAGTAGTGCAATGTTGTCTCTCTCTCTGTGCTCCCCCTCTTCCAGCAGTGCGATGCTCTCTCTCTGTACCCCCTCTCTTCCAGCAGTGCAATGTTGTCTCTCTCTGTGCTCCCCCTCTTTCAGCAGTGCAATGCTCTCTGTACCCCCTCTTGTCCAGCAGTGCAATGTTGTATCTCTCTGTGTGTGCCCCTCTCTCCCATCAGTGACATTTTCTTCCTCCTCTCCCAGCAGTGCAATGCTCTCTGTGCTCCCCCTCTCTCAGCAGTGCAATGCCCCCCCTCCCAGCAGTGCAATGCTCTCTGTGCTCCCCCTCTCTCAGCAGTGCAATGCTCTCCCCCTCTCCCAGCAATGCAATGCTCTCTGTGCCCCCCCCCCTACCAGCTGTGCAATGCCCCCCTCCCAGCAGTGCAATGCTCTCTGTGCTCCCCTCTCTCTCCCACCAGTGCAATACTCTCTGTGCTCCCCCTCTCCCAGCAGTGCAATGCTCTCTGTGCTCCCCCTCTCCCAGCAGTGCACTGCTCTCTGTGCCCCCCCTTCCCTCTCCATCCTGCCCCCTCCTCTCCCTGTTGCTCCTCCCTATTCTCCCAGCCTCCTCCTGTCTCAGTCTCCTGCAGTCTGTTGGATGGCGAGCCCCCTGTATTGGAACCTGTAAGCCCCTCTTGTCACCTCTCCGCGGTTACATATCCCACGGACTTGCCCCCCCACTCTCTCCTGTTCCCCTCCTTATTGCACAGCAGGACCAGCCTCGTCCATCATCCACCCTCTGGGGTATTTATTACAACAGCTGCTGTGGATCTGCACCTCGCACGGATTATTCGCAGAGCTAGTCATTGGAATTGCACCCTGGATTACAAATATCCCCCCAGGATTATGTCCCCCAGGACAGAGGGGGCAGGTGTGTGGCACTCAGATTGAACCCCTCGCTGGCAGATTGAGGATGCTGATTGGTGGATCCAGCCTGCTGAGGACATGATGGGCAGAAGGTTTGAAGCCCACTAGGATATCATCATCAGGACTCCCCCGACCCCCAGCCTGCAGGGGCTGATGAGGATGGAGGGGGACCCCCTTTTGACTGGCTGGGAGGTGATGGGGGTGAGCCTGAAGGCAGAGCTTGGGCAGCAGAGGGGTCCAGTGGGGGAACTGATCTCCCCCCGGCAGGTGGGGGGCGGCTACTTTGTACTGGGGGAAGAGGAGAAGGGATGTGAGGAACTAGAGGAACCGGATGAGCAGGGTGAGATCATGCCGCCTCCCCACCCTCTCCTCTCCCTGGCTGAGGAATCCTGCTCGGTGCCCCAGGGTGCTGGGAAGGGGCACAGCCAGGCTGGTTACTGGAATGGGCTGGGGCTCTGTAGCTTGGATTTAACCCCTGAATATACTCGGATAGCCCAGTCACAGACTAGTGTGCCCCCTGAGATGGACCAGATACCCCAGTCACAGACTAGTGTGCCCCCTGAGATGGACCAGATACCCCAGTCACAGACTAGTGTGCCCCCTGAGATGGACCAGATACCCCATTTACAGACTAGTGTGCCCCCTGAGATGGACCAGATACCCCAGTCACAGACTAGTGTGCCCCCTGAGATGGACCAGATACCCCATTTACAGACTAGTGTGCCCCCTGAGATGGACCAGATACCCCAGTCACAGACTAGTGTGCCCCCTGAGATGGACCAGATACCCCATTTACAGACTAGTGTGCCCCCTGACATGGACCAGATACCCCAGTCACAGACTAGTGTGCCCCCTGAGATGGACCAGATACCCCATTTACAGACTAGTGTGCCCCCTGAGATGGACCAGATACCCCAGTCACAGACTAGTGTGCCCCCTGAGATGGACCAGATACCCCATTTACAGACTAGTGTGCCCCCTGACGTGGACCACATACCCCAGTCACAGACTAGTGTGCCCCCTGAGATGGACCAGATACCCCAGTCACAGACTAGTGTGCCCCCTGAGATGGACCAGATACCCCAGTCACAGACTAGTGTGCCCCCTGAGATGGACCAGATACCCCATTTACAGACTAGTGTGCCCCCTGACGTGGACCACATACCCCAGTCACAGACTAGTGTGCCCCCTGAGATGGACCAGATACCCCAGTCACAGACTAGTGTGCCCCCTGAGATGGACCAGATACCCTATTTACAGACTAGTGTGCCCCCTGACGTGGACCACATACCCCAGTCACAGACTAGTGTGCCCCCTGAGATGGACCAGATACCCCAGTCACAGACTAGTGTGCCCCCTGAGATGGACCAGATACCCCAGTCACAGACTAGTGTGCCCCCTGAGATGGACCAGATACCCCAGTCACAGACTAGTGTGTCCCCTGAGATGGACCAGATACCCCAGTCACAGACTAGTGTGCCCCCTGACATGGACCAGATACCCCAGTCACAGACTAGTGTGCCCCCTGAGATGGACCAGATACCCCAGTCACAGACTAGTGTGCCCCCTGAGATGGACCAGATACCCCAGTCACAGACTAGTGTGCCCCCTGAGATGGACCAGATACCCCATTTACAGACTAGTGTGCCCCCTGAGATGGACCAGATACCCCATTTACAGACTAGTGTGTCCCCTGAGATGGACCAGATACCCCATTTACAGACTAGTGTGCCCCCTGAGATGGACCAGATACCCCAGTCACAGACTAGTGTGTCCCCTGAGATGGACCAGATACCCCATTTACAGACTAGTGTGCCACCTGACGTGGACCAGATACCCCATTTACAGACTAGTGTGCCCCCTGACATGGACCAGATACCCCATTTACAGACTAGTGTGCCACCTGACATGGACCAGATACCCCAGTCACAGACTAGTGTGCCCCCTGAGATGGACCAGAAACCCCATTTACAGACTAGTGTGCCCCCTGACGTGGACCAGATACCCCAGTCACAGACTAGTGTGCCCCCTGACATGGACCAGATGCCCCAGTCACAGACTAGTGTGCCCCCTGACATGGACCAGATACCCCATTTACAGACTAGTGTGCCCCCTGAGATGGACCAGATACCCCAGTCACAGACTAGTGTGCCATCTGAGATGGACCAGATACCCCAGTCACAGACTAGTGTGCCCCCTGAAATGGACCAAATACCCCAGTCACAGACTAGTGTGCCCCCTGACATGGACCAGATACCCCATTTACAGACTTGTGTACCCCCTGACATGGACCAGATACCCCATTTACAGACTAGTGTGCCCCCTGAGATGGACCAGATACCCCATTTACAGACTAGTGTGCCCCCTGACGTGGACCACATACCCCAGTCACAGACTAGTGTGCCCCCTGAGATGGACCAGATGCCCCAGTCACAGACTAGTGTGCCCCCTGAGATGGACCAGATACCCCATTTACAGACTAGTGTGCTCCCTGACGTGGACCAGATACCCCAGTCACAGACTAGTGTGCCCCCTGAGATGGACCAGATACCCCAGTCACAGACTAGTGTGCCCCCTGAGATGGACCAGATACCCCATTTACAGACTAGTGTGCCCCCTGACATGGACCAGATGCCCCAGTCACAGACTAGTGTGCCCCCTGACATGGACCAGATACCCCATTTACAGACTAGTGTGCCCCCTGAGATGGACCAGATACCCCAGTCACAGACTAGTGTGCCATCTGAGATGGACCAGATACCCCAGTCACAGACTAGTGTGCCCCCTGAAATGGACCAGATACCTCAGTCACAGACTAGTGTGCCCCCTGACATGGACCAGATACCCTATTTACAGACTTGTGTACCCCCTGACATGGACCAGATACCCCATTTACAGACTAGTGTGCCCCCTGACGTGGACCACATACCCCAGTCACAGACTAGTGTGCCCCCTGAGATGGACCAGATACCCAATTTACAGACTAGTGTGCTCCCTGACGTGGACCAGATACCCCAGTCACAGACTAGTGTGCCCCCTGAGATGGACCAGATGCCCCAGTCACAGACTAGTGTGCCCCCTGAGATGGACCAGATACCCCAGTCACAGACTAGTGTGCCCCCTGACATGGAGCAGATACCCCATTTACAGACTAGTGTGCCCCCTGAGATGGACCAGATACCCCAGTCACAGACTAGTGTGCCCCCTGAGATGGACCAGATACCCCAGTCACAGACTAGTGTGCACCCTGATATGGACCAGATACCCCATTTACAGACTAGTGTGCCCCCTGATGTGGACCAGATACCCCAGTCACAGACTAGTATGCCCCAGTCACAGACTAGTGTGCCCCCTGAGATGGATGAGATACCCCAGTCACAGACTAGTGTTCACCCTGAAATGGTCCAAATACCCCAGTCACAGACTAGTGTGCCCCCTGACGTGAACCAGATGCCCCAGTCACAGACTAGTGTGCCCCCTGCGATGGACCAGATGCCCCAGTCACAGACTGAATTACCCCCTGCAACTGACCACTTGTCACAGACTGATTTACCTCCTGCAACTAACCAGATACCCCAGTTACAGTTTAGTGTGCCCTCTGAAATGGACCAGATGCCCCAGTCACAGACTAGTGTGCCCTCTGAAATGGACCAGATGCCCCTGTTTCATCATAAAACTGACCACTTGTCACCGACTAATGTACCCCCTGCAATTCACCAGATACCCCTGGCACAGACCTATTTACCTTCTGCAACTAACCAGATACTTTCCCTGTTAAAGACTGATTTACACCATGAAACTGACCAAATACCCCTGTCACAGACTGATTTACCTCCTGACCAAATACCCCTGTCACAGACTGATTTACCTCCTGATTTACCCCTGTCAGTGACGGATTTACCTCCTGATTTACCCCTGTCACTGACTAATTTGCCTCTTGAAAATGACCAGATACTCCTATCACGGACTGATTTGCCTCCTACAACTAACATGATACCCCTGTCACAGACTGATTTACCCCCTGAAGCTGACAAAATACTTCTGTCACAGACTGAATTGTCTCTTGGAAATGACCAAATACCCCTGTCACAGACTGATTTGCCCCATGAAACTGACCAGGTACCCCTGTCACAGACTGATTTGCCTCCTACAACTAACATGATACCCATGTCAAAGACTGATTTACCTCCTGAAACTGACCAGATACCCCTGTCACAGTCTGATTTACCCCCTGAAGCTGACAAAATACTTCTGTCACAGACTGAATTGTCTCTTGGAAATGACCAAATACCCCTGTCACAGACTGATTTGCCTCCTACAACTAACATGATACCCCTGTCACAGACTGATTTACCCCCTGAAGCTGACCAGATACTTCTGTCACAGACTGAATTACCTCTTGGAAATGACCAAAAACCCCTGTCACAGACTGATGTACTCCCTGCAACTGACCAGATACCCCTGTCGCAGGATGGTTTACCTGCTGAAAATGACCATATACACCTAACACAGACTGATTTACCCCATGAAACTGACCAGATACCCCTGTCACAGGATGGTTTACCTGCTGAAAATGACCGTATACACGTATCACAGACTGATTTACCCCATGAAACTGACCAGATACTTCTGTCACAGACTGAATTACCTCTTGGAAATGACCAAATACCCCTGTCACAGACTGATGTACTCCCTGCAACTGACCAGATATCTCTGTCACAGGATGATTTAGCTACTGAAACACATCTGTCACAGACGGATTTACCCCATGAAACTGACCAGATTCCCCTTTCACAGAATGATTTACCTACTGAAAATGACCAGATGTCCCTGTCACAGACGGATTTACCCCATGAAACTGACCAGATACCCCTTTCACAGACTGATCTACCACCTGCAACTAACCAGATACCCCTGTCACAGACTGGTCTACTGCCTGAAGCTGACCAGATACCCCTGTCACAGATTGAATTACCTCTTGAAAGTGATTTTCCCCCTGAAATTGACCAGATGCTAAATTCTCAGACTGACCACACACCCCTCCAACAGAATAATTTACCAGTTAAAGATGACCAAATGCCCATTTATTGGTCTGATGTTACCCCTGGACATGACCTTATACCCAAAGTTGACCAGATCCCTTCTGAACCTAGCTACATTTCCCAATTACAGATACATTTGCACCAAGACACTGAGCAAATACTGCAGTCACATGTTAATTTACCCTCTGAAGATAGTAATATATCCCATATATGTCCTGAATTTAGCCAGATACCCATGACACAGATAAATTCATCTCCTGAAGGTGACCAAATGCACAGGTCTCAGACCAATAACACCCCTATGAGAGACCAACTTCTAACCATTCATACCTCTGAAATGGACCATATGCCAACACCAAATGTTATACTTTCTGCATCTGAGCATATGCCCATGTCTGTAGCAAGTGGTACTGTAGAAAATGACCTGATGCCCCTGGCACAGGATTATTTAACCCCTGAAACTGACCAGATGCCACCTCTAATTAGTGCACTATTGATGTGTAACCAGTTGCCGACATCTAATACCAATTTTATTCCCAAAACAGACGACATGCCCCTTCCTGAGATTTATTTACTCCCAGAATCAGATCAAATGCCCTTTTCTGCTACCAGCCCTGACCAAGAAACTGATCAGATTGTTATTTATCAAAATGGTTTGCCTCATATGAATGACCAAATTCCCCTGACCTCACCTTTGAAAGCTGGCCATTTACCCCTAAATCACAACACTTTACCTCATGAGCATGACTGCACTTTGGTTTCTGTCCCAGACACAATCCAGAGTGAACACTCTGGAGTCCATATACCATTTGAGAATGACAAAATACCCAAGTATATTTGGGATTTGCATCTAGAGAGTAACCCTGTGCCCCACAAATTTGATAATTTACCCCATGATTATGAAGAATATGAGCAGTCTAAATCATGTTTCCCCTGTGACACCGGTCAGCTTCTACTATCTGTATCTACTGTATCCCCTGACAATGACCAACTACTGTTGTGTGAATCTGATTTTTCCAATGTTGCTGAGCAACTAGACATGTCTAACTCTTGTTTGTCCCATGACACGGAGCAACTACCCCAATCTGAATCTGGTTTGTCCCACGACACTGAGCATCTACCCCAGTCTGAACCAAGTTTGTCCCAAGAAACTGAGCAGCCAACTCAGTCTAAATGTAATTCATCCCATAACACTGAACAACTACTCCAGTCTGAATCTAATTCATCCCATAACACTGAACAACTACCCCAGCCTGAATCTGGTTTATCCCATGACTCTGATCAACTACCCAAGCCTGAATCTGGTTTATCCCATGATGTTGAGTACATTCACATATCTGAACCTGGTTTGCCTCATGGCACTGAACAATCACCCATGTCTGAATCAAAGTTGCCCCATAAAACTAAGCCACTACCACAGCCTGACCCTGGTTTACTCCATGACAAGCAGCAACTACCCAAGTTTGAATCTGGTTTGTGCCATAACACTGAGCAACTACCCCTGTCTCAATGTGGTGTACCTCATGACACTCAAGAACTATGCCTGCCCGGACTTGAATTGCCCCATGACACTGACCAACTACTGCTGTCTGAATCTGTTTT
The DNA here is from genome assembly GCA_027410445.1 of Discoglossus pictus. Classification (NCBI taxonomy): domain Eukaryota; kingdom Metazoa; phylum Chordata; class Amphibia; order Anura; family Alytidae; genus Discoglossus; species Discoglossus pictus. The sequence continues at coordinate 38,417,397 of CM050172.1, read as the reverse complement.
GTTTCATGAAGCTGAGCAACTACCCATGCCTGAACCTGGTTTACCCCATGACATTAAACAAATAACCCAGGCTCAATGTGGTTTGCCGCATGACACTGAGCAACTAACCCAGACTGAATCGGGTTTGTCCAATGGCAATGACCAACTACTCATGCCTCAATCTAGCTTGCTTCATGACACAAACAAATCGCCCCTGTCTGAATCTGGTTTGCCCAATGACAATGAGCAACTACTCCAGACTGAATCATGTTTGCCATGTGACACAGATCATCATCCCTTACTTGAATGTCATTTGCCCCACAAAACTGACCAATTGGCGTTATCTGAATCATGCCTATATGGTGAAACCAACCACCCGCACCAATCTGAATCAGACGAGACCCTTGAAATAGATTGGCTGTTCCTTTCTGAATCCTGTTTGCCCAATGAAACCCACCAACTACCCTTGTCCACATCTGAATCCCACCAGAACAACAAGATTGCTCAAGATCCACTGTATGAATCATGTTTGCCACCTGAAATTAACCAGTTGCCCCAGCCTATATCATGTATTTCCCCTGAAATAGGCCAACCTCCCTTGTCCGAAATGTGTCTTCCCACTGAAAGTGAATGTCTGCCCCTATCTGAAACCTGTTTACAATCTGGTATGGACCAGCTGTCTTTGTGTGGCTCTCTTCTAGATTTTGATAATTTACCCCTGTCTAACACCAGTTTACCTTATGAAACACAGCATCTTCCCCAAGTTACATGGGATTGGGCAGTATCACCCAATCAGACGTTTCTGTCAGAATCTGGAATTTTGAACAATTTACCCTCCGAGTCAGCTAATTTGCCTAACTCTGATGAGGAAGACCCATTTTCTATCTTTTGGTTGGATATAAATAAAGAATGTGATCACCCCAACTCTGAAACCGAGCAATTGCCCTTATCGGATGACTTCCTAGCCCTCTCGCAGGTCTTCTCACAGTTGGAAGCTGGCCAACCACCCATGTCTAAAAATAATGGTGACCAGCTCTGTGACCCAACTGATCAATTACCCATTTCTGAGAAAGACGCCAACTTTGGAACTGGACAACTGTCTGTGCCTGAGGAAAGAAAACATCTACCCCAGCCTGAACCAGAAGCTATGCCAGTGGTCCTTCCCAGTGTAACTGGTCAGGTGCCTTTTTCTCATACAGATTTACCCCTTCAAAGTGATTGTAAGCCCATCTCCGATGTATCAGACCAATTATCCTTGACCAATTTAGATAAGTCATTTGAATCTGAGGCTCTGGACCATGGTCAGTTAAATGATCATTTACCCCTATCTTGTTGGAGCACCAACTCTGAATTTGACAATGGGCTTGATGAGGAAGATCCTTGGCCCTTTTATAATCTGGACTTAATTTTTGATTCTGATCATTTATGCGATGGAGTAGAAAAGATCCCCCCTTACCCAGCTACTGACCAAACATCACCAGCTGAAATAGTTCCTTCAATTATAAATAATTTGTTACACCAAAGTGATGTAGCTGGTCACCAGCTTAGTTCTGAATTGGACCTTGAAGACCACCATTTATACCAGTCCCTATTAGATTTACATATTGCGACACAGCAATTGCCTCTTTCCCAAATTGATTCCAGCATTGAAAATGTTCAGTTGCTTATTACTGATCAAATGCCACCACCTAATTCTTACTTTGAAGATAATGTTTTAACTCACTCAATATCTGATTCACTACCACTGTCTAAAACTCAGTTAGATTCATTCACAGAAAGCAACCAGTTACCCAAGTCTCAAACAGACTTACCTAGTGAAATCAGCCAATTGCCTTTGATTGTTGTAACTGATTCCTTGGATGAATCCACTGAAGACATCCAGTTGACTCAATTACATGCAAACACTCAATTTGCCAAGCCCCCAGCGGCCTTACTCATTGAATCCAAAGAGTTGCCGCAATCTCAGATAGAAACACCCCTTGAACCTGCCATATTGCCTTCAAGCCATTGCCCATTGACACCTAAAGATTCAACCCATGAAATCAGCCAGTTGCCTCCATTACAGGAGGACCCCCTTGTTGAAAATACCGAGGTACCTGACTCTGATGTGACAGATCAGTTGCCACTGGCTGAAGCAGATGCAACAATTGAAGATACCCAATTGCCCCATTCTAGTGCTCCAACAGAGTTAGTGCCATCTTGCATGGACTCTTGCCATGAAAATGCCCAGTTACTTACTTGTGATATCTCTGATGCCAAGCAGCTTGATGGCACACAGATCTCGGCATCTTCTCCACAATGGGAGGAGTGCAACCTGATTTTGGGATTGCCTTTGGACTCTGACCTTTCTGGCCATGGGGATGAGCTGGCCCGTCTCCGAGCCGTGTTTGATGCTTTAGACCGAGATAAGGATGGCTTTGTGAAGATGGAAGACTTTGTGCAGTTTGCTACAGTGTATGGAGCAGAGCAGGTGAGAATTTTGAGGGGTTAATATAACAATCTAATATACAACCCAATACTTATATTGTACTCTATTACTGTAAATAAGCAGACATGTCTATCTCTATCTATCTTGTCTGTCAGTTCAGGAAAGTTTGATTCAACATGTCAGTTCTATGAAGAGCCTTTGTTCAGATTGGTCTTGTTCTTCTATCAGAACTAATACACCTGGCATATTGTATGTGTTTTATGTAAATAAGAGTGTAGCTTGGAACACAAGTTAGGGCATGAAGTGAATAAAGTGATGTTTAGTTCATGTTTTGGGTTAAGCAAGTGGATGTTGTCAGGTTTTTTTTAATTAGATTTAAACGTTTAATAAACATCACTTTATTTAGACCAAAAGCATGTTTCTTAATGATCTCCATATGTAGTATTATCTGTTTCAGCTCCCTGCATTGTTTTGCTGCGTGTCTAACCAAATAAAGGTGAACAAAAATAAATAAAACTAAGTCACAATTTAGGATATTTTGGAGACAGAAATGAAATTGCTAGGAGAATGTCATCCTAAGTAATTATTTATATACAAGGTGGAAAAATGTGTGTATTCAGGAAGAGGGTATGTTCATATAAATGCAGAATATAATATATCTGTGTACCAGATTAAACAGGCAAACCCTGGAAGGAGAAAGAGTAGTTGCCCTTGCACAGTGTATACTCTTGCACAGCTAACACATTATCAGTGCACACACAGACAGAGCACGGCAGAGAGAAGGTGATTAAACATGAGATGAGTTACGGAAAGTTTTAAAACATTTATTTTACTGGTTGGCTATCATTATATCAGGGTTCCCTGGTGGTCCAGTGGTTAGGATTTGGTGCATTCGCAACCTGGATTCGATTCCAGTCAAGGAACCAAGAGGTCACACCACCCTAAAGCCATGCAGGGTTGGGCCTGATCAGTGCTTAAATAGGAGACCACCTAGGAATACTAGGAGCTGTATGCTGTTACCCACTGGAGAAGGAACTGACAACCCACTCCAGTATCTCTGCCATGAAAACCAACCTGGCTTCATTTAGGAGCCTAGTAAAAGGTTGATGTATACATATACACAAGGGCAGAAATATATGTTCGACCAGACTCCCAGAAATTGCTTCTGGCTCATATTTCTTTTTTCAAATGAGTAAAAATACACACTTTGGGCTACTAAAAATGTGTTTGAAACATTAAAATAAATTCTAACAGATTCCTTGGGCCCTTGTAGGATGACAAAAGTTATGAACCAGAAATAATATTTTAGGTATTACTCCCTGGCTACTAGGTGTCGAGAGAATGATGGTATTTGGCTGTTAATGCCTGGTAATATTCCATTACAGCATGATGTCATGGGATTGCACTGAGAGAGCGTTAAAGAGACAGCTTAACAGAGACGAGGGAGTGGTAGGGTGATAAACAGGAGAGATGTTGTAAGGGAGGGAGACAGCCATCACAGATCTGCCTCTGCAGGTGGGAAGTGACCGTGAATGCACAGAAGCATTAGAAGTCTAATTAGCTAAAAAAAAGGTTAACAAAAAAAATGGCTGACCATGGTAAAACAAAATATTTATTAGATTTTACCATGCTTAATAAACTGCTAGAAACAAAAACAGGGAGGGAGAGCTTAATAAACTGCTACTACTATTGTAATTAATATTTTTTAAATAAAAAAATAAAATAAAACAGCCTTTAAGTTTTTAACTATTACATGTAATAACTACGTAATGCAAGATTACAAAGACATACCCCCTGAGAGAGAAGAAAATTTAAACTAATGTGCTTTACACTGGAAGTTATATATGTAACATTCCCATTGTGCACATAGAAAGTTCCCGTGGATTTAAAGGACACTAAATAACAGATTTCGTAACAGTATAATTGTATATAAAATGCAATACAGTATATAAATTATTTTACCTTTCTTCAAGTGTAGTTATTTAAAACAGTATATTTTTATGTCTACAGTGGTTTCTAATCAGTATTGTGATTTGCCTGTGTAATACACACTCCCCTACTATAAAACCAGTATTGGATAGTAAAGTGGATAGATTGAGAGTCCCTAACACTATAATAGGCAAATGGTTAAATCAACACAATCTCCCTCCTCTTTAGGTATCGGTGTTCTGTAGTACAATACTCAGCGGGATTATGGGAGGTAATGAGAATCTACAGGGAGAGGCTCTGGTTACCAGGCCTTTGTGCAGCGATGTCAAGCGGTGGAAACAAGTGCCACTTGGGGAGGGGAACGACCAGTTGGTAACCAGTGGGCCATAGGGGATATCATTGATATGCAGGCCTCACACCCCTTCCAACGCTGTCAGTGGTCTTGCCTATCCACTGGTAACAACTGTTAGGAAGGTACCATTCACTTATTTGGGGGGAATACAATCACATTAATAATGAACCCAGTAACATCGGACACAATGCTGTACAGTCTCTGTGTAGCGAATGCATCTATTGCAGAATTCATTAGTCTGTGCTGAGAAATTGCTTATTTGTATGTGTAAATTAAGCTGTAATGGCTGCACGGCATACATGCAGCAGAAGAACAATACTGCTCAGAAGCCTGTGTTTATTACAATGATTCAGCTCCTATTATCACCTCAGCAGAACAATAAAGATGCAAAGCAGCCTAAAAATAGCCGTCTACAGACAAACCGAGCAGTGATGGAGCCTAGAATGGCCCTGAATGAGAATAGGGGATTAATACTGTCATTGGGAAGGCCTTAATACCAAATAGGATCTTATATAGGGAGGTTGGTAGGTTTTTTATTCAGTGGATATGGAATATCTATGGCTAAATTTGTATCCATTTAGTTTTTCCTTTCCATACAAAGCTTAGTATAAGGAATATGTTTGTGTTACATGTTACCTGTGGTGGCTGCCTAAGTTACTTATAATATATATTTTTTTTAAAGGAACAGTTTGAATAATCTTCAGAGATAAGTTACATATGTGCCTGTGTGTCTTTGGCTCCTAATATACAGCTGGTTTTAACTTTTTATCTAATATACATGTTATAGGTAATGTATTATACATGTTATATGTAATATGAGTATGGTTATTTATAATCCATAACCTGGCTCCTGAAAAAAAAAAGTTTATCTGGCTCCTAATTAACTGTGATAGATAGATAAATAAAAATATATAACCTTTAGGAGCCAGAAGCACAAATTGTAGGAGCTCATGCTCCAGGCAAATTTACACCCACACTTTTATATATATATATATATATATATATATATATATATATATATATATATATATATATATATAAAATCACATATATACAGTGCCTTGCAAAAGTATTCACCCCCCTTGGCATTTTTCATGTTTTTTTGCCTCACAACCTGGAATTAACATGGATTGTTTGAGGATTTGCATCATTTAATTTACAGAATATGCCCACAACTTTGAAGATTTATTTTTATTTTTATTGTGAAGCAAACAACAAATAGGACAAAATAACAGAAAAAGTCAATGTGCATAACTGTTCACCCCCCTTATACTCAATACTTTGTAGAGTCACCTTTTGCTGCAATCACAGCTCAAAGTCGCTTTGGATAAGTCTCTATGCTGCTGAAAAACATCCCCAGAGCATGATGCTGCCACCCCCATGTTTCACTGTGGGGATGGTGTTCTGTGGGTGATGTGATGTGTTGGGTTTGCGCCAGACATAGCTTTTTCTTTGATGGTCGAAAAGTTCAATTTTAGTCTCATCAGACCAGAGCACCTTCCTCCATACATTTTGGGGAGTCTCCCACATGCCTTTTCGCAAAGTCAAAACGTGCCATTTAGTTTTTTGCTGAAAGTAATGGCTTTCTTCTGGACACTCTGCCATAAAGCCCAACTCTATGGAGTTTACGGCTTATTGTCGTCTTATGTACAAATACTCCAGTCTCTGCTGTGGAACTCTGCACTCCTCCAGGGTTACCTTAGGTCTCTGTGCTGCCTCTCTGATTAATGCCCTCCTTGCCCGGTCCGTGAGTCTAGGCGAGCGCCGTCTTTTGGCAGGATTGGATAATGCACAAGCCAGGAACCCACCGACAGACAGTTAATGCCTCTCGTCCATGTGTGGTTGGACCTGGTTTGTGCAGTAGATTTGGGGGGGGACAGAGTTTACCACAATAATCTTTAAGTTTATGATGAGGAAAAGAGTAAGAGAAGCTCTATAGATTTGTACGTGTATATATATATATATATATATATATATATATATATATATATATATGTGTGTGTGTGTGTAAGCATTGCTGATTGATGCGGAAGCTCTCATACTAGTGACATATAAATGTGATGTATGCAGGCAGCCGTAATATAGAGTGAATATATATATTAGCTAATAATCCTTTCCTTTAGCTGGGAGCTATAGATAAGGCCCGTCTCATCCAAATGCAGAGAGAAGATCTGGATTATTTGCTGTTTTAATAGCCGTCTCGCTGTTCCATGTCTTTTCTGCCGTGTTGCTTGGTTACTGCACAGAGTGGGATTTTTTCTGCACGTGTTTCTGACAGGATTAGGTCAATGACAAACTGCCTGACTCATCAGTCCATCCCATAGTGCCTTATTGCTGTACGATCCTGCTTAAACCTTAAAAATTCTGCAACATTCCTTGTATAACTGGGGTATATTAAACAGGTCTGGACCCAAGCATGGCCCAGATGGTTCATTAGACAAATAATTAAATTCAACTACCTATATATATATATACTAGCGACTTGCCCATCAAAAAATGACAGCAATAAGATAGTAAGCCAAGTAATGTTGTTTGGGTGCAAAATTCATTTTGTTAGTGTTTTAAGATCCTTCGGCGCTCATCGTGAGCCTAGCGCTGAGTGCCTTCGGCGCTCATCGCGTGGCTCTTGGTTTTTTGTGTGCCATGAGCAGTGTTGGTGTTTTTTTTATTTTTTTTTATGGCAATGAATAATTAATAAAATAAGAAATGAATATACTTTACCTATTGTGAAGTAATATATGCAGGAAGCATTGTGTTGAAGAGCTGGCAATCTGTTTTCATGTTCCTGCATCATCAGTGCTGTGGAGCTGCTGTGTAAGCGTCATGAATGTGTGCAGTGTGTAGTGTAATAGTGTGCGTGCGCGAGGCAAATCCGTTAGTGTTTTGCATGTTTAGGGCCTTTAGCCTCGTTTTCGTTTTGTTCGGCGGCCATTTTTTCTCTTTCTTGGGTGATTTTCGGGTGTCTAAACTTCAAAATTTGGAGTTAAATCGAGGTGTAACTTCACTTGCAGAGGTCCTGGGTGCCCCCCCTTGCTGCGGGTAATTTTTTTATGTGTTTGTTGTGTGTGTTTATTGTGTTTGTAATGTTTTTGGGTTTGCGTGGGTTGCGTCCTTGTTTTCGGATCTTGTACGTCTTTTTCGGGAAATCCGCAGGTGTTTGGTAGTGTTTTGCGTCTTTAGAGTGCTGTAGCCTCATTTTTGTTTTTTTCGGCGGCCATTTTTTCTCTCGCTTAGGGGATTTTTTAGTGTCTTAACTATTTTTTATTTCACTTTGCAAGGGCCGCAGGCTCGATGCGCGAGCCCGCAAGCGTTAGCAACAGCCCACATGCTCACAACTATATATGTGATAGCCCTGCTATATATATGGTCCCTTCAGGACGTTAGCTTCCATTTTTTTTCTCCTCATAAGCTTAATATATTGGCTAATGCAGCTAAACTTGAGACAACACCGAAGTAATGAGATACTTTCATTACTGTAAAAGCAAAAACTGCACCATTTAAATACAATAAATAAACAGTGAAATGACTATCAAATAAAAAAAAAGCTTCTCCACTTGTTGGTGCAGAGCGATATCAATGAGTGCACAGTCCCTTTAAAGCTAACCTGGCAAGGGATGCAGCCGCACCATAGACAAACAGAAGGATGTTTAGGGTGACTGTGCCAGCTGTTCCAGGGAAATTTAGACCAATTTCTGCCCAAACCAGACATTATTTAAAGTGGGGAGGTGATAGTTTGAGCCACTTTGACTTGAAGTAAAGTACATTTAAGGTGCCATTCTACTAAAGTGTATTCTTGACTGTGCACAGACTTATCACACCACTGTAGTATATGTAAGACTTCTGATAAGGACATATTAAGAAATATTAAACCCCACCTACCAACTTTTCCTTATTCAGAGACCTTGAAGAAAAGTAATTTCAAATTATTCATGGAAAAACAACATATTTCTTTTTTGTAAGATAAACTGTTCAGGGACACGGTTGTATAGATAGATGATTGTTTTGTTGATGATTAAATGTGGCTGGGTTGCCCAAGCAGATGATACTCTCCTACATATTTCATTTACTAATATCAACCTTAGTAAACACACATTTTATCTCCACCATGTATCTTCTCTTGTACATTCTCTCAGTTTTTCTAGAAATGGATGGTATGTATTCACCACCATGGTCAACAGCAGGGTTGGATTTACATATTTGGTGCCCCTAGGCACAAACTCATAAGTTGCCCCTGGGGACATGAGCGCATGTGCATCTCTGTTCAATCTTTATTTATAATGCACCAACAGATTCTGTACGCTGTACTGGTGGGGTAAGTACAGGTCAAAAACTATTTTAACATATTGCAAAAGAATGGAGGGCGCTGTTTTTGGGCTTAAAACCGAACGTACACAGTGCTTTCCATAAAGCACCTAAAGGATATATAAATACGGTATGTAACCAGGGCTCTTTAAACAATGGCTGCCACATTAAATAATAATTGCATATGATAGTTAATGCAGTTCTGCCATTGTCAAGTCTAGTTTTTCAAAAGTGTACTGTAAATATGGTTCTTGAAAATGCTGCTTCATATGGATGTAGGAAGGGATGGCATTCAGCTAGGAAACAGCTGCGCCTGGTGACGCCGCTCAGACATTGTCACAGTGTGTGGGCGGGTGTGAGTCTATGCTCATTATATAGCATGCAAATTGTTATACCATAATTACTATGTTAATTTCCAGCAAGGGAGGAAAGCCGTTTATTTTCTATGTTCCTGCAAAAGCATGCAAAGGGTTAATGGTGCAGTGTTTACATAGCAAGGAATTAGCATGGAAATATGCAGGGTGCAAAGATATCTTTCTTGCTTGGAAGGGTGAAGAGAGTAGGGTGACATTAGCTGTGTGAGGATCCTGGAAGGAAGAGGTTAATTGTTAATGTCCTGCTATCTGTCTATGAGAATAAAAAGTTGAATTGCACTGTAGGAAAGGGTTAATGAGCGATGATCTGCAGAGCCTAACACTGGGACTGTGCATCTGAGATGTTTCCATAGGCAAAACTCTGTATGCTGGTAATTTTGCATGAAATGGTAAATGTAGCAGTGCTCAGTACTAGGTGGGATTAGGAGTAATGCTTTGGTAATCTTTGGCCTGGAAAGGATTAGAAGGGTGTAGGTTGCAGGTATTTTGCATGGAAAGAGTTATTTAGAATTATTTTGCTGGTTGGCAGAGTGGAGGGAAAGGGTTAGCACTGAAACAATTTACAGATATATAGGAACGGTTACAACACAAATCTCTGGAGCCTGCTCATTAAAGCATCCCTTAAGGTTGTAAATTTGCGAGCTTTAATCTTGCAAGGTGCTTTAGGGAGAGCCCTATACATGCTAGATTTTATGCTCAAAGACAGGGCTCTCTGCTTGTCTGCAATGTGTTGATATTGTTTTTGCCTTTTTCCCTGTACAACGATGCAGAATATGTTGGCGCTTTATAAATAAAGGAAATAATAATAACTGCACAATGGAAAAAAAAATATTTGTTTGAAAACTAAATAAGAGCATAATTAAGCAGGAAAAAGTCACACAGCTAGTTGTTAATTAGAAAAAAATACATTTTGAAGCCTCTGCTGGGCCCTGGGGAATCCATGACATATAGGTGGAAGCTGTAAGATTGCAAGTTTGCGAGTTTTCAAGTGTGTGTCAGTGCCTTGGAAACAAGCACTATGTGCATTTGATTTTATGCTCAAAAACAGGGCCCTCCATTCTTTATAAGGTGTTAAGTTTGTTTTTTGCCATGTACTAAACCCCTGTACAGCGCTACGGAATATGTTGGCGCAATATAAATCAAGATAATAATAATAATAAGCTGTGTGTGAGAGAGCGCTAACATTTCTGGAGAGCAATGGTTGCATTTTCTGAAGCAAGGAGTCTGCTTCTGGGCCAGTGAGGGGGAAGGAGTGTGGTATCAATTTAAATTTTATCCAGTTAACTTAACAAAGAATCACTGTTCCCTCCTTCGCCATCCCTCTCTCCATTGACACGTAAAACACACACCCTTATGATTCAGATCTGAGGAATTGATGTAACAAACAGAAATTGGATTCCTGTACTCCATAAAAATAGAATGTCCCCCCCCCCCCCAAGTTGTTATCTCTATGACTTACACGGCTGCAAATATTGTTAGTTTGGTTCATTCTTTACAAAAAAGTGTATTTTATTTCATTGCAGTGGTCCATTAAAGTGTGAATTGTTTTCTTCATATTGAAAATAGTTACCATAGCATAACATAGGAGTTGGATATGTCTAGTTAGACAGAGAGTTGCAATGTTGATGATATAACAGAAACTAAGCATTATGTGTGAACAGTATATTTCTTTACACTGATTTTGTTTTGTGCAGGTGAAATATCTCACTGGTTACCTGGATCCAGCCGGTCTGGGGGTTATAAATTTCCGTGATTTTTATCGTGGCATTTCAGAAATCCAGAATGAAGGTGAGTATTATTTCAATTTCATGCATTCACATAATTTATACTGGAAAGCACCCTAATGTAGTCTCTCCAGTTGGATGTTGATGCCCCTGGGGAATCTATGATACATAGGTGGAAGTTTTGTTTGTAAGAGGAGTTGCATTTCCTTAAGTAAGGAGTCTGCTTTTGGACCAGTGAGCAGGAAGGGTTATGCTGTCAATTTGAAGTCTCCTTGCTGCCTCCCTCCTTAGCCCTCTCTCCACTAATAGTTAACACATACACCCTCATGATTCGGCTCTGAGGAAGTGATATAACAAACATAAAATTGATTCTTATAATAAAAGTTGTTAAATATTCCCATTTTCCAAAAAAAAATGTTTTATATCCATGGCTTTCACAGTTGCTAATATTGTTAGTCTGATGCTTTTTTTTCTTGAACTGCTATGGTCCTTTATGTTTAGTCCATTCAGATATTCTTATCATGTAATCTAGTCAGGCTTTGTTAGTTCAGGTAGGCCAGGTGGTTGCTAGGATACCAGTAGGCTTCAGCCAATTTATAGTAGCCAAGCCAGGGTTCTGATGCAAAGATGGTATCTGTTTACACACTGATTTAGTGTACTAATGGTAGTGACATTTGTAAAGGGGTCAGTCCATGAATAAAGCCTTTCATAAAAGCTTACTAATGGCGGTCTTTAAAGGATTGACTTTCCTTAGATAATACTAAGATTGTGAACACAGTTTAGGAGTTAGATGGACCCTCAGAACTAAATCATACTAATGGTAGTGACATGTCAGAGGGAGTGGGCTATCAGTGCTTTTAAATGAGAACTGAATCACTAATGGCAGTAATATATTTTAAATAACACAAGTTATGTACGATATGTCCATTTTTATTCAGATATGAATCAGAATATTAATAAATTAAATGTAAAACCATTATCAGGTGGATTTGTTTGGTTTTTTTTTCAGGCAGTTCCTTTTTTATAACAATAGTCATTCATTAACTTATCGTATAATGCCATTAGAAAACAATTGATGGTAATACAGAGGTTCAGAAGAAAAGGGAAACTCATTTCCAAATAATATCAAAGGTCATATTGTTTTTGAATTCAACCTGGTTTTCCTATGTGGGATAGATACATCTTTCATCTAAAGCACTGCCATGTTTTGTATTAACTAACAATCATTTGATGGCATTAGGGAAATATTACTTTATTTATGGTTAAGTACTTCCCTAGTGGTCCAGTGGTTAGGATTCTGTGCTTTCATTGCTGCAACCTGGGTTTGATTCCAGTCAGGGAACTAAGAGTGTCACACCACCCTGAAGCCATGGAGAAGGAACTGGCAACCCGCTCTAGTATCTCTGCCATGAATACCAAGTGGATCAGCATGACCATGGACATAAAGATGTGCCTGGTGTGTTATATGTCCATGAGGTCAAGGAGAGTCCGATACGACTAAACCCCCCCCTCAATTTTTTTTTAAAATGCCTGCTGTAGGGATCTTGACTTTTTAGTTCCTTTTTATTATTTCTTACTGTTGCAATATGAGTTGTGATATGGAAAAACACATGCAGCTACATACCATCTTTAGGTAAAACCGTAAAGAAATAAGGTTATTTGTCAAGTTGGGTAGGTTCCATTATATAGCTGTCATGCAGTAGAAGCCACTTTTATACTAACGGCAGAAATGAAAAATGCTAATTCTTGCTCTGATCTCCTCCTGTAGATCTGGACATGCAGTTGTATGATATGGGGTACCCATCAGAAGAAGAGCCCCCAGCCTGCTCTGTGGATTTCGATGACCTTGCAGCTTTTGAGGTGAGGTACCCTATGTCATGGCGGTGGTAACCCCTTTGCTCTAGGTTTGTATTCTAGGTGATGACCGTTTACCTCCCCTCCCCCAGGACCCTCGTCCTGGTCACAGCTCGTTTTACCTGTTTTCTGTCATTCTGTGGTGTAAACAGGGAGTTAGTCATTTTTGCTGAGCATGTGCTGTTCAGTGTCCTGAAACAAAATAGGCCAATTAATATTTCAAATGATCTGAACTTACTGCACTTGTAGCTAAAATACTGACTTTTATACTTTAGGTTCTCAGTGTAAAATTAGTTAACACTAGGACAAAATATGACACAATCGGGAAATGCGATATTGACAGATGATGATCGCGAGCTGCTGCTAGGACCATATTTGTGTCCTAGCGTTACAACAGTCAGAAATCCTTTGGTCCCAGGACCAGGAGAAATTGTCTAATAGCCCCAGACCCCTGTCTGTGTGATCTGCTAAAGTGACATCTGCAGCTACACAAGACAGTGAATTCTGAGAAAGATGAATAATTAATGTTACTGTCAATTCAAGCTAAAAGTAAAGTTCATGTTGCTACTTTTTTTAGCCTCTGTAATAAATACACAGGTTTGATATACACTGCCAGGGAATGGACGCACTCATTTTATTCCCATTAGATTGTTATTGTGTGTCTGACTGCAAAGACTCGGGTTGCTGTGTCACTGGGATGTAGTACTCCCACAATTATATGTTAGTGCTGCCCTCTGGTGCTGTATGTATGTATGTATGTATATATATATATATATATAATCACATATAATAGTTGTCAAACTGCGAGACGTCGTCACACTTTGTGAAGTGCATACGACTTAGGCTCATCGCGATGCGAGGCGAGCTGTTAACGCGTAGGACTTAGCCAATGAGCGCCAAAGGCGCTCACCGTTGCGAGGCGAGACGTTAAACCGTAGCACTTAGCCGATGCAAGCCTCGCAAAGCGAGGCGAGACATTAAAATACGAGACGCAGGACTTAGAAAAAAAAATGCGAGACAAAGGACTAAGAAAAAAAAAGATATGAGACGCAAAAATTTACGAGATTAGCGGCCGAACAAAAAACACGAAAAACACACTAAATACACCCCAAAAAAATTACAAAAACATCACACATAGCATGAGGAAACAGCCAGGACGTCTGTGAGTGAGGTGGAACGCAAATTTAACTCCATTTAGACGATTTTCGTCACTTGAAAATTGCCTAAGCGAGGAAAAAAATGGCCGCCAAATAAAAATGAAAACGACGCTACATGACCACGGACCGCAAAACACTGCAAAACGCGTAGCACTTTACACATCACACTACGACCTACAAAATATACTATTACAAAAGCCGGAAAATGCTCACGAGCCGCGTAACACATTAATAACATTACGACTATACAATGCCACTTTACACAATAAACCAACATCTTTACCTCGCGCACGCAGCCTATTTAGAATGCACAGTTCAAACACTCATTACACTTTTTAAGCAGGGCACCAACACTCACAATGTATATTCTATGCAGAGGCAAAATACAAACAGATTGTTAGCTCTTCAGCCTATTGCTCGCTGCATATATCAAATATAAATAAAGTATATTAATTAATTTAAGAAATCATTCATTATTACTTAACTACATATACATAGAAATATATATCTCTCTCAGAGGACCAAAAGTACACGACAGGAGAGGCTCGCAATGAGCGCCAAAGGTCCTCACACTACAAAACGGTTTTAATTATGTCTCAAACAGCATTCCCATGGCTTCAAATTTTATTGCCCCGTCATTTTTGACGGGTAAGTCACTAGTATATATATAAAACGATTAATACATTAATAAGCCCATTTGCATGTCTAAAAGGCGGGGACATGCAAATGAGAATACAATGTACTTCACTCTTTTAATCCAAAAATAGCAACTTTATACGTTGCTCCCTTAAAGCATATGCCCGCCATATTAAACAGCTTTTAAGCAAAGCCCCGAGTTGGAAAGCTAAATCCAACTGTATATATACTGTAGTGGTCATATAATAGGGTTCCATTTGGTTATTTAATAATTGATTAGTAATAAAAATCAATATTTGAAGAAAACATTTTCAATTTAGCTTCTAAAAATTAAGTTTGATCTCTATTATTGCAGTTTCCCCAGATCTACTGCTTTCCATACCTTATTAGGTATCCCTGAGGCGAGAGCGGATATGGCCAGGAGGTTTTCCTAAACATTCTTTCAGACCCAACTGTTTCCTGCATTGCCCACCAAGTCTAATAAAGTTGCTGCACTCCACCTATAAGGTGTCCAGTTGTTTGGAGAAGATCTGCCCAGGGGGCTGTGACAATATTTCTACAAGACCAACCTAGTGTCGCTATTTCAGAGAAGGAGATAAAGACTTTCAGACAGCCTCCTTGGCAGATCATCTCTTACCCCATGCACACCTGATAATAGATGGAGAGAAGCATATCTGCTGAAGTCTTAAACCCTAAGGTTTAAATGTAAGTTTTAAAAGCTAATTTTATTTTTTTCTTTCTTCAAATACTGATCTCTTGCTAATCAGTTGTTAATTAAACACATTTTGCTTGGCAAAGTATTTTTTGTTAAATAAAACAATTGTATAACATAATTTCTCACTATACATTTGATTTTTTATGCACACACATTTGTTTTTGAGCTTGTCCATAAGAATAAAAGGATTTTCTGAGGGTGAACTTTTTCTGAGCTGAACTTGTAATGAACTTGGGTTGATTATTGTTTACTGCAAGCTTCCTTTTTTATTTCTTAGCTGGTTCTATCTGCTAGTCTATCAGGAGGGTGTGTCATTTTAAACTATAAAGCTTTCTGTTACTCCCACTGAATGCACAGGCAGTTTTAATTGCCACATTGTCACTGTGCAGATAGAAGCGTCCTCTGCATTCTGAATCTCCTACCTCTGAAACCAAATGGTAGATTTTGCGGGTGCATAATTGCTTATAAAAGGTAATAAGAGGCTGCTTTTTTTTTAATACTAAAATATTTTATCTTTATAAGGTAACTCGTACATTTAAATATAATTACCTTGATCCTTTATTCTACTACTCTGATAGCAAAATAACATTATCACTGAATCATTATTTACAATTTTTATATAAACACTTTGAGCTGGGACTTGGGAGGAGTAAGATGTCCTCTAAATGTGCCTTGTATCTGATATTACTGTGTGCTCAATAAGAGATTGTGGGATTTAAAGGCACATTCAAGTCATATATTGTCTATCATACCTTTAAACAGCAGGTTTTAACACTGTAAATGTTTTTTGCAAAAAAAAAATAAGTGTTGCAAGGGTCAAAAAAAATCTGGGTAGTCTTACAAAATATAAATATATATATACATATATATATATATATATATATATATATATATATATATATATATATATACTAGGAAATTGCCAGTTAAAAATCACGGGAATAAAATGTAAGGCTGGCATTGCTGTTTGTCACACAATGTGGGGCTTCTGATCATCTGAGCACCTTCTGGCGTGCCTGGTGTTGTTCGTGTGTGTTACTGTCTTCGGCGTTGTGTATTTTCTAAGTCCTGCATGCCTGGCGTTGCTCAGCCCCGTTTTCATCCTGTTTCAGATTTTTTACGTTTTTTCGTCCGCCATTGTTTTCCTCGCTTAGCCGATTTTCGATTGATGAAAAATGCCAAATATGGCTTAAAATCACTTGCAACCTCACTCCCAGGCTTCCTGGCTCTCCCCCGTGCTGTGTGTGTGTGTTATTTTTTTATTTATTATTATTTTGCTGTTTTTTCGGGTTTTTAGAGTTACGCTTTTAAAAACAATTTTGTCCATTAAATTAGCAAACTGCGTTCCTCGCGATCAGCGGCAAAGTGCCATGTTTTTCGCCAGATATTGCATCCATCTACATGAGCGCCTTCTCTGCTCATGTATATGGTGTTTTAAACTTCTGCGTGCCTCGCTATGTGCGCCTGCAATCTGTTTACATCCTTTATTAGTGGAGCGTCCTCGGGCAAATAATAATAAATAAATAATATTAACCTCTGCAGCACGTTTATTTTCCAAATAAATAACTTTTGTGATGTTTAATGTACCACTGTAATTTAGGACAAACCTCACATTTTTCCGCGCCTCTTTATAGTTCGGAATCTGAGAGCATTGGCTTAAATACTGAAGAGAATAAGATGGAAAGGAGAGAGGCGGGGTGTGTGGTTTGTTCTATCACTTGAGCTTTAAATATCTGACACTTACCCCCTTCTCCTACACCTTCTCAGAAGCAGGCAGCTTGCATGTATAATTGCAGTCGCTGCTCCTTTCATACATGTTGCCTTCACCAAAAAATCTCACGTCTCCAGAGATTAACAGAGGCATCTAAAGAATGTTTTTATTAATAAATTGTTGTCAGACTCCGTTTCCAAACATATGTATATGTGTGTGTGTATATATATATATATATATATATATATATATATATATATATATATATATATATATATATATAGAGAGAGAGAGAGAGATATATAGGACCTTGCGTGTTAGTCCAGCGCCAGTGCTGGCACCTTGGTGCTGTCACAGTTTGAAGACAGGAGTGCAGCTGCAGTTATGAGCGCTGTGCAAACTTTAGATAGCTTTACACAGAAAAATATGAAATTCCTTCTCAATTGTTGTAATGCATTCCCATGAAGAAATGATAGAGACATTTAAAATAATGAAGACTTCTTAACCATTGTGGTGAGATTTGCTTATTGTGCAGAAAATTCTTAGCAGCCAATATATAACATCATACAGTGTTTTTTTTTAAATGTACTCACTTAAATGCATTTTATAGGAATGTGTGAATTGTGTCCCTTGAGGAGCAGGCATATGCTATAAGGAGCCATGTTTAAAATTATATTGGATTAAAGCATGAAAATGCATTGTAGACTCATTTGCATGTCCCTGCCCAGTCTCCCAGAGTACAGTGCAACAACTGTATTTCATATAATTCCATATATCTTATTTCACTTATTTTTAAACATTCAAATGTACTATTTATTTACTTTAGTATCATAGAACATGAGTTGAAACAAAACATCAGCTATCTGTGTTTTAGTTTATTACTCAGATTGTCATGCCTGAGTGCTCTGTTTGTACTGCTAACTGATTTAGTTTCCGTTCCCACAGCTACCATTTCAGGTAAACATATAGTATTCTAGGTGATGGTGGATATTCCCAACTCGGCATATAACTGTTGCAATTATGGATATTCTGCCAAGTAGATACAAGAGTATATAAAACCTCAGAAATATATGGTTTAACAAAAATGACTAATATCACGTAGAACTAGTTTTCTAATGTTGTGTATATATAGAATATAACTTGTTATGTATTGTATTTAGTTACACAGTAAGGGTGTCCCTCGGTGGGCTTGGTACATAGCAGTCAGTATATAAGGAGTTAATATCCGGAGGTGTACACCTGGGCTCCACGTGATACCCAGGACAGGTTTGTCCCCTCCCAGATACAGAGAGACGCTGTTCCAGGTTGCAAGGTCAGAAACAAAAGCCAGTCTATTCCCAGTGCTGCTTCCTGGACTTTCCCAGCCTCCCTCCCTGGGGCACTGGCCATTTTCTTTACCACTTAAGCAGGTACCTTGCAGCCCACTCAGGGGCTGCCATGCTGGTACAGGGAGGGCAGGCGTTTACCCCTGTAAGGATGGCATTGCAGGTAACAGAGGGGTGTGTAGAGCTGTCAGTGAACACCATACTGTATTTATGTGTATACAGCGCTGGCAGGGTATACATTGCGGCATTTATGTATATATAGGGTGAAAGTTTGTGTAGTGTGTACAGTGCGGTACTTATGTATATGTAGGTTGGCACTGTATATAGGTCTGTATTTCTCTGTATGTAGTGTATACAGTGTGTTATTTATGTGTATATAAGACTGGCAGTGTGTACAGTGCAATAGGTATGTGTATACAGCACTGTCCTTATTTGTGTATATAAAGTGCCATATTTATGTTTATATAGTGTTGCAGTATATACAGTGCTGTATATAGTGCTGGCAGTGTATACAGCTGTTTGCATGTAAGTGTATACTCTACTGTATTCATGTGTATATAGTTTTGGCAGTGTATACAGTGCTGTATCTGTGTATATAGTGCTGGCAGTGTATACGGCTATCTGTATAAATGTGTATTTATTTATATATAGTTTAGGTAGTGTATACAGTATTGTATATATGTGTATATAGTATTGGCAGTGTATACAGTGTTGTATATAGTGCTGGGAGTTTATACAGTGCTGTATATATGTGTATATAGTGCTGGTAGTATATACAGCTGTCTGTATTTATGTGTATATACTACTTTTAGGGTTTATAGATAGTTAATGCTGATCAAGCATGAATTGGAAGTGTTGATGCTCTGCAGACTCCTAGGGTAATGGACTGTGTCTGAAAAGCTGATTATTACCTAAACATTTAGTTAATATAGAACCCGAAATGATAATATCTAACGTTAATTACAGAATGGCAGCTAGCTGTGTGTGCAGCTTTGTATGATGGCTGCGTGTGCTGCTGTGTATGGTAGCTGAGTGTGCTGCTGTGTATGGTAGCTGCGTGTGCTGCTGTGTATGGTAGCTGCGTGTGCTGCTGTGTATGGTAGCTGCGTGTGCTGCTGTGTATGGTAGCTGAGTGTGCTGCTGTGTATGGTAGCTGCGTGTGCTGCTGTGTATGGTAGCTGCGTGTGCTGCTGTGTATGGTAGCTGCGTGTGCTGCTGTGTATGGTAGCTGAGTGTGCTGCTGTGTATGGTAGCTGAGTGTGCTGCTGTGTATGGTAGCTGAGTGTGCTGCTGTGTATGGTAGCTGAGTGTGCTGCTGTGTATGGTAGCTGAGTGTGCTGCTGTGTATGATAGCTGCGTGTGCTGCTGTGTATGGTAGCTGAGTGTGCTGCTGTGTATGGTAGCTGAGTGTGCTGCTGTGTATGGTAGCTGAGTGTGCTGCTGTGTATGGTAGCTGAGTGTGCTGCTGTGTATGGTAGCTGAGTGTGCTGCTGTGTATGGTAGCTGCATGTACTGCTGTGTATGGTAGCTGAGTGTGCTGCTGTGTATGGTAGCTGAATGTGCTGCTGTGTATGATAGCTGTGTGTACTGCTGTGTATGGTAGCTGAATGTGCTGCTGTGTATGGTAGCTGCGTGTGCTGCTGTGTATGGTAGCTGAGTGTGCTGCTGTGTATGGTAGCTGCGTGTGCTGCTGTGTATGGTAGCTGCGTGTGCTGCTGTGTATGGTAGCTGCGTGTGCTGCTGTGTATGGTAGCTGCGTGTGCTGCTGTGTATGGTAGCTGCGTGTGCTGCTGTGTATGGTAGCTGCGTGTGCTGCTGTGTATGGTAGCTGAGTGTGCTGCTGTGTATGGTAGCTGCATGTGCTGCTGTGTATGGTAGCTGAGTGTGCTGCTGTGTATGGTAGCTGCATGTGCTGCTGTGTATGGTAGCTGAGTGTGCTGCTGTGTATGGTAGCTGAGTGTGCTGCTGTGTATGGTAGCTGAGTGTGCTGCTGTGTATGGTAGCTGCGTGTGCTGCTGTGTATGGTAGCTGCATGTGCTGCTGTGTATGGTAGCTGCGTGTACTGCTGTGTATGGTAGCTGCGTGTGCTGCTGTGTATGGTAGCTGCGTGTGCTGCTGTGTATGGTAGCTGCGTGTGCTGCTGTGTATGGTAGCTGCGTGTGCTGCTGTGTATGGTAGCGGAGTGTGCTGATGTGTATGGTAGCTGCATGTGCTGCTGTGTATGGTAGCTGCATGTGCTGCTGTGTATGGTAGCTGCGTGTACTGCTGTGTGTAGCTGAGTGTGTTTTAGTCTCATCTGTTGCAGGATATGGGTTGTTGCTGTGCCCACCTGCAGTAAGTACCCCATGCCCAGCAGCTCATGCTCTCAGATTACCATCTTCTGTTGGACTTTGTTCAGACTGGGTTAAGCTGAGTGATAAAACCAGACGATGTTTCCTACAATCATTGTGCGGATTCCTTCTTCTGTCACCTTGGAGTTTGTGGCACTGAGTTCACAGATATCCTCAGTCACTGACACAGTGCCACCCACTGAAGTGTACGAGACTGTTCCTGTGGGGTGGGCACCCCTTCCACATATTGTTAAATTATGTTTTTTTGCCCTCTGGCAGCACAATAATAATATTTAAAGTGACAAAGTGAAGGCTCTAGATATGGTATATTTTAAGACTATAGTTAAACAACCATTTTAGCCATATTTTGAGAATTTACTCTAATATGTAACCTCTTTTTAGAATGTTTAACAAATTAATACCTCTAATTTATTACCTTTTATATGCTGTCGGTTCTTCTATTCCTAAAGTGGGAGAACATTTTCAATTCAGAAGATGTTTCTGTAGCATAATGGGAATTTGGCACCTACAACGGCCAGTTTTTTTCAGCAGGGCTCGATGGTGGCTCATTAGTTTACAAGGACACACCCATCTGAAAAAGTAACAGGAAAGAAAATTAAATGGAAGTCTGCAGTAAACAATATAAAAAGTTGGTTAATGTAAAGGTTGTTGCCCGCAAGATGGACGTTTAATGTAACAATATTTTGTTGCATGACACAAACAAGCCTGAACTTCTATATCTGAAATCACAGCAAAGAGCTTTTACAAACAATCTGCAATAAGTAAGTGAAAAGCACATATGAACCATTGGTGTTCAGACTGCAGGAGCAGTGCAATGTAAAGTTACAGCAAAGTCCCCGGTTACTGCAGAAATCAAAAGTAGACTTATAAATAAATATAATTAAAGTTAATTGTTATTAAACATGTTGAGTGGAAGTGTTAGATTTTTGAGCCTAAACGTTGAGTAATTACCCACATCAGCCTAGTTACTGTCTATGTTTTTATTTCACATACATTGACAATAAAAAATACAGACATAACCCCAGGTAATTATTATTGGTAATAACCACCCATTGGAAATAGATATCAGTATGTGCATCAGAAAGGCTGATGGAGTTTAATTTATATCTGTCAATGTAGGTTTGCTGTAATAAAATGCAATTGTTTTGATAACATTTCATCAAGCAATTGTTATCACCTATAGATTTACATTTTGCCATATTTGGAGTGAGTCTCTTGAAGCATAAAGTATCTGGAAGGAATCTCCCCGTCTGCTAGTAGATGAATTCACTCTCTATTTGGTGGGTGATTATAAATTAGTGTAATCACAGAGCTTATAAATGAAACTTCTGACATTATTTCTATTCATACCAATATATATTTATGTCATTTTGTCTATTTGCAGGTCCAGTTATTCAAAGGCCTATAGAAATAAAAATAATTTATGGACCTCTAACTATATTGTTATAACGTTTTTCCTTTTTTAAGTTTGTAATATTTAGGGTGATGCAAAGACTATCTTTAGTAAGTGAACCTAAAATAGAGTATTGTGATATGCTAGGAAAGTAACATAACCCAAGGCCAGTTGGCTTCTTACCCAGACAAGCATCACGCGCACACCATTAATATGTACGTTACACGGTTCTCTATTAACTATTCTGGAAGCAAAGAACCATGCTCATGCTAATGGCCGAGGAGTTTAAAGGGACACTGAAATGCTTTGTCCCACCATAGAATAAGCAGAAGTAGGATGCTTGGTTGTACTGGAAGAGGAATTAGCAGCAGAAAAAAGAGGTACTGATGTAATTATATAGATCCCGAGTTCGACCTCATTCAGAAAGAGAGAGGCACTAATGTCACTCTATAGATCCCCAGTTAGACCTCATTTAGAAAGAGAGAGGTACTAATGTGACTCTATAGATCCCTAGTTAGACCTCACCTAGAAAGAGAGGTACTAATGTCACTCTATAGATCCCCAGTTAGACCTCATTTAGAAAGAGAGAGGTACTAATGTGACTCTATAGATCCCTAGTTAGACCTCACCTAGAAAGAGAGGTACTAATGTCACTCTATAGATCCCTAGTTAGACCTCACCTAGAGAGAGAGGTACTAATGTCACTCTATAGATCCCTAGTTAGACCTCACCTAGAAAGAGAGGTACTAATGTCACTCTATAGATCCCTAGAAAGAGAGGTACTAATGTCACTCTATAGATCCCTAGTTAGACCTTACCTAGAAAGAGAGGTACTAATATCAGTCTATAGATCCCTAGTTAGACCCCACCTAGAGAGAGAGGTACTAATGTCACCCTATAGATCCCTAGTTAGACCTCACCTAGAAAGAGAGGTACTAATGTGACTCTATAGATCCCTAGTTAGACCTCACCTAGAAAGAGAGGTACTAATGTGACTCTATAGATCCCTAGTTAGACCTCACCTAGAAAGAGTGGTACTAATGTGACTCTATAGATCCCTAGTTAGACCTCACCTAGAAAATGAGAGGTACTAATGCCACTCTATAGATCCCTAGTTAGACCTCACCTAGAAAATGAGAGGTACTAATGTCACTCTATAGATCCCTAGTTAGACCTCACCTAGAAAAAGAGAGGTACTAATGCCACTCTATAGATCCCTAGTTAGACCTCACCTAGAAAATGAGAGGTACTAATGTCACTCTATAGATCCCTAGTTAGACCTCACCTAGAAAGAGAGGTACTAATATCAGTCTATAGATTCCTAGTTAGACCTCACCTAGAAAGAGAGGTACTAATGTCACTCTATAGATCCCTAGTTAGACCTCACCTAGAGAGAGAGGTACTAATGTCACTCTATAGATCCCTAGTTAGACCTCACCTAGAAAGAGAGGTACTAATGTCACTCTATAGATCCCTAGAAAGAGAGGTACTAATGTCACTCTATAGATCCCTAGTTAGACCTTACCTAGAAAGAGAGGTACTAATATCAGTCTATAGATCCCTAGTTAGACCCCACCTAGAGAGAGAGGTACTAATGTCACCCTATAGATCCCTAGTTAGACCTCACCTAGAAAGAGAGGTACTAATGTGACTCTATAGATCCCTAGTTAGACCTCACCTAGAAAGAGTGGTACTAATGTGACTCTATAGATCCCTAGATAGACCTCACCTAGAAAGAGAGGTACTAATGTGACTCTATAGATCCCTAGTTAGACCTCACCTAGAAAGAGAGGTAGTAATGTCACTCTATAGATTCCTAGTTAGACCTCACCTAGAAAGAGAGGTACTAATGTCACTCTATAGATCCCTAGTTAGACCTCCCCTAGAAAGAGAGGTACTAATATCAGTCTATAGATCCCTAGTTAGACCTCACCTAGAAACAGAGGTACTAATGTGACTCTATAGATCCCTAGTTAGACCTCACCTAGAAAATGAGAGGTACTAATGTCACTCTATAGATCCCTAGTTAGACCTCACCTAGAAAGAGAGGTACTAATGTCACTCTATAGATCCCTAGTTAGACCTCCCCTAGAAAGAGAGGTACTAATATCAGTCTATAGATCCCTAGTTAGACCACACCTAGAAAGAGAGGTACTAATGTCAGTCTATACATCCCTAGTTAGACCCCACCTAGAGAGAGAGGTACTAATGTCACTCTATAGATCCCTAGTTAGACCTCCCCTAGAAAGAGAGGTACTAATATCAGTCTATACATCCCTAGTTAGACCCCACCTAGAGAGAGAGGTACTAATGTCACTCTATAGATCCCTAGTTAGACCTCACCTAGAAAGAGAGGTACTAATGTCACTCTATAGATCCCTAGTTAGACCTCATTTAGAAAGAGAGAGGTACTAATGTCACTCTATAGATCCCTAGTTAGACCTCATTTAGAAAGAGAGAGGTACTAATGTCACTCTATAGATCCCTAGTTAGACCCCACCTAGAGAGAGAGGTACTAATGTCACTCTATAGATCCCCAGTTAGACCTCATTTAGAAAGAGAGAGGTACTAATGTCACTCTATAGATCCCTAGTTAGACCTCACCTAGAAAGAGAGGTACTAATATCCGTCTATAGATCCCTAGTTAGACCTCACCTAGAAAGAGAGGTACTAATATCAGTCTAGAAGACTGATCTAATAGAAACCTTCAAATATATCAAATGATTTAATAATGTTCCTGGGGGGAGTGTCTCACAGAAAAGGTGGCATACAAGACAAGACCTTGGGATATAAAATAAAAATAAATAAATGTGGATATCTCCGGGTGGTGTGTGGAAGTATTACTTATAGAAAGGGTAGTAGATACATGGAACAATTAAGGAATTTAGGCATGATCTGGATGAATGTAAGGCCCTCCTGAGAATAGGCAGACTAGATGGGCTTTTTTGGTTGTTATCTATTGTCCGATCTACTTTTCTGTGTGAGAGGGACTAATATCCTGTGATATGGCTTATGACTGGCTGAGACACCAATCTGCCACTAAGCATTTCTTGATAAAATATTGGATACAAAAGTAAAACAACACTTAGGTATATTATATTCCTAGTGAAATGCAGAAACCTTCCATATCCCTTTAATAAATGAACTGGAGACATTTAGATATCACTCCAAGAATGGTATTATTTTATGTATATGAACCTTCTGGGCAATGTCTGATTAAACGGTTACCCTATGTAATAAATTCCTCTGAAAATACTTTAGACTACTAATTAGCATACTCTGCCACTTCTAAGCATAATATGCCACTCAGGGAAAAGCTAGCATATTATATGTATTATTTTCTCGAAATTGGCTAATACAATATTTTGAATACTCTGTAGAAAGTATACAACATGATATTTGTGTTTAGACTATTCCATTTTGCCTGGCTTTAGCAGTTCCAGCAAACTTGGAGCCTGAGTGCATGGGGGTTATCCTATCAGTGCAGCGAATAATGGTTAAGGAGGGAAGAGGGAGATTTGGGCATTTATTAAATCATTGGAGCTTTTGGTATTGGACTATCTTCTCCCACACCAGTTTAGAAGCAGAGCAGGCGTTGCCTCTGAATTACAATCCTTGTTCCAGGCGCAGCCATCACTAAGGTATCAGCTTCCAGAAGAAACAGAACATCAAAGATTACAAACTCACTTTGATCCTATATGACCGTGGTTTGGTTTATGGGACCCACCTCTTGACATGAGTAGAGGTGATGGTATGTAGATATTGGGCAGGGAATGTGCTAATGACTTGACAATTTTTACCCCCAGGTTACAGAGGTAACAGACAGTGCCTATGTGGGCTCAGAAAGTGCTTACAGTGAGTGTGAGACCTTTACTGATGAGGACACGGGAGCGCTGGCTGCTCAGGAGGACCAAGAGAACGAGGGCGATGGAAGTGGACCTAGAGTACATCAGCCCCCAACGTAAGTCCATCTCAGAGTGCCATCCCAAACAATATGGCATGCGTTGCATTGCGAGATGTCATTGCATCATTGGCTTTAAAGAAATGTCTTTGTATATTAAAGTCTCTCTCTCCCCTTTTTTCTCTCAGGCTGGAGGGGCTGGAGCTGTCTCTATGTGACATCTCAGTTGTCACAGTTGCGGGTCAGGAGGAACAATTTGAGGATTTTGGGGAGGGGGCAGAACCAGACATGTTCAACAGTCATTGTGAAGAGGAAGAACCTGGTTTGACTGAACCCACCAACTGCTCCAAACGGCTTTCTCCCAGGTGATGCTTTTGGGATGGCATGGGGGAGGCGGGGAATACTTTTAACTTTAAAAAATGTTTTGCACATGATCTGTTCTATTTCTTTAAAACAGCATATTTAATTTTGGAACATCAGTTCCCTTAAAGGGTGTTGTGTCTACTGGTAGAAGTTAAAGGGACGCTAAACTCAAGGATACTGCTCAGCAATCAATGTCAAGTGGAGAAGCTGGACAAATATTTTGTATATAGTCATTTTACCGCGGCGGTGTTAGATTCTACAACATTCAAAAGTGCTAAGGAAATTACTGGAGCTTTATCAATTAAGTGTTTACTTACCTTGAGTATAATATTCAATTCAGCTGCACTCTTTTTGTAACCTTTTACCTTTTCTTTTCAAAGTCATTTAGTTTGAAGTAATTCATTCTCAGTCTTTGGAATTGTCAAAATGAAATATTTCGAACCCGGCTAGTGTGGAGATATCTGTTAGTGTCTGTAGGTTTAGTATATAGTTTCCATATCATTTCCTGATTTTCATGCATAAATATCACTATCACTGTAGATTCATTGTTTTGCAGTTAACATAATTGTCAAAAATCCCCTAAAGACACATCATTGCTGGTATCCCATATAATTATATCATCAATAAATCTGTACCAGATGATGGTATTATTTTTAAATGGGTTATATATATATATATATATATATATATATATATATATATATATATATATATATATATATATATATATATATATATATATTTACATATACACCTTTTTTTTTTTCATGATCCCATGTATAGGTTAGCAAAACTTGGGGCAAATTTTGTCCCCACTGGATCCCTGGCTTGCTAGTAAGATGGATTTTTTTTTTTGCAATATAAACAGAATTACCCTAATTACAAAATCATTTTGTTTAACTTCCACTTCATCGTATACATTAAAATAAAGACAAAATAGAAAAAAGATAGAACTCAAATATAAGCCGCACCCTTAAAATTAGAGAAAAAGACTCTCTCCAAGTGATCAGCCATTGCAAGAAACAGGCTTTCTAATTAGTCCTGTAACTTTTTTTGCAGGTTACAGGCCTTACAGGATGTTAGAATCACTAAAACCGTAAAATGCTCTTCAATACCGCAGTCTCAAGCACGCAAATCAGCAGTCATTTCACGTTCACGAATATAAATTGCACCCTTAACTCGCAAGCGCGCAAATCTGCAGTCATTTTACCTTTGCGAATATAAGCCTCACGCGTAACTCGTAAAGTCTGCAAATCGGCAGTCATTTTTTTGGGGTCGCGAATATAAGCCGCACCCATAACTCGCAAGCTCGCAAATCGGAAAAAAGGTGCAGCTTATAATCGGACCAATACGGTATATGGTGGGACTGTGTATATGTTAGAGTTTTTTGGGAACAGTGCTTTGTCCAGTTGAATAAAATGACGGAAGTAACCTTGATAATGGATCCTAAATTTGCTTTGTTTCATATATTTGAAGAGGATATTCCCTTGTATAATAAATTGATAATTTCTCATAGTTTATTAGTAACGCTAACAATCTCCTTTTCCATTGGCTCCGTCTGAACCCTTAACTACGGTCAAAACTAATTGATCGTCTTCACGGCTGCCAATCCAATGTTCTATGAACGAGCTACGATTTTCATCTCAAACCCGTTGCTCGCAGCCCATTCTAATTTAATAGCAATGTAATTCGGCCAAATTTCAAGCCCGCAGCCATTATGTGCTTCAAGTTGGACTTATGGGTCTGAAATTTAATATGGCCCTAAGTTTCTAATACATTTCTCAATATAAATTACTAAATCGATTAGATATGGTTCTGCATCAGATGCAAAAGAAATACTTTTCAGTACTTTCATAAGTATTTGATTCTTGTTTTGGATAAATGACACATTTTTATAATGTTTTTTTTCTTTATTTTTGTTGTCTTCTCCTTTTTGGAGTGTACTTTAAGTCTACCGTTACAACAGCCTCTTTTTGCATTAAGGTGGGATGGAGAGTTACCTCTGTATCCAATGCTTCCATAGAGGATGTTGAGGATCCAACCTTTCTCTTGTGAACAAAATATTTTCAGATTGTTACTAAAATGTGTATGATTTTTATTAAATTTAAATATTGCCCCTTCATTTTCATCCACTTGTTGGTCTCTAAATTCCTTTAGACTGTATTTATGATTTGCTGCTGGATTTAGATCTTCTATAATTTTCTTAACATGAATATTTTTTATTTTATCATTCGGATTGTTCTTCCTATATGTATTATTATTTATCTTCTTTCCATGATATTTTACTTCTTGGTATCTCTATAAATCACTTTACTTGTTATGTTGTCTATTTACTTCTAAGTGATTTATTTTAGACTCTGAATTATAAATAATGTTTATCCTGCCTCTCTCCATCTTCCTGTTCAATGGTTCATTGGGTATATTCTCATTATGAATCCTGTAATCCTATTGATCTCTTATAAATGTATTTATTTTTCTTGTTGATATATCAGTCTTATAGTTAATGATTTGTTGTATCTCTTGGTACCTCTTGGACAATCTTGTTTAGTATAATTCTCTAAACTGCTAAATCATACTAGTTTTGCATTTTAGCCTTATTTCATTTTCTAGATAACTCGTTATCAGGGAAGACAAATGATTTCTTCCTATTCCTGATATCAATATAAACCTCACATTCATATTTGTTTTTACTAGCCATATTGGATTTACAAGCAGCTTATAGCACAAAGAACATACAGAAAAAAGTATTATCAAGCCAATATACTCTGGTTATTTTATATCGCTCAGAAAACACTAATAAATAATAACTAGGTTGTATAAAAACATATAACACTGTGAAATTTCAGTCAGTTTTAAGAATTAAAATCATTATTTTCCACTTGATTTCTAGTGCTGCACTTGATGTAGAGCAGCATTGATAAATGTAATGTCCCTTTAAAACAGAAGCATTATGTATTTAAAGGAATATGGAAGTTTTTTTTTACTAGGTATATAATATTTCTGTGTATGTATTTGCTTTGATGTACTTTGTATATTAGGAAGTGCTTAGAAGCTCTGCTTTAACTGCCTACAATCAAACCAATAGTCCCTGCTTGGGTCTGCCCTCTGCAGCTCATGAAAACAGTCTCTGGTGTACTTGATGTGCAGTGTCTCATACTAACCAATCAGTGACCATCTCTCAGCAAAATTCTGCAACATGCTGCAGAGACTCTATACCTGATTGGCTAGGACACTACACTGTACATCCAGCCCTAGCAGGGACTATTTGTTTGAATTTAGGCAGTTTTACGCTTTGCTTAATAAAATAAAGTACATAGGTAAATAGATTATATGCAGGCGGCCTCGGGTTATGGACAAGATCTTTTCCTGAGAACGTCTTTTGGTTGGATTTGTATGTAACTCGGATCCCTGATGAATCATGATAATATCAATACCATAATGGCTCATATGTGATAATAATAATACATTGGAAAGCTGTAATAATAATACCTCTGTACTTTAATAAGTTAAGGAAACTATTGTGTTCTTTCTTCTAATTCAAACAAACTCAAACAAAAAGCCTTTGTAGCCCTTTTTAAGTACGGGCCGTCTGTAAGTCGGGGACCACCTGTATACCTAATACAATGCAGAAAACTTCCATATCCATTTTAGAGAATAGATTCATAGATTCAACATTGCATCATAACCATTGTGGTTGTGACACATTTCACTATGTATAATTGATAGAAACATTATTCATAAAGGGTTAATGTCTACATTTCCATAACCAATATACTGCAGCCCAATAGATCATCATCCCTTACAGATCATCACTCCTTACATATCACCTACCCCCAGTCTGACCTCTCACATATCCCCACTCCCCTCACCCTGCACCTACTCAATATGACACGCACAAGCCCTGAGTAATATCGTGCTGTGCTATTCCGTACAGAGCCTCTCACATATGTGGATATGTTCGTGGTGCAGTATTCAGCAGTCGTTCATGTTCATAGATGTATATGGATCATGCAGCACATATTAGTTATTATATGCTGCTCTATAGAACATTGCTGGGTACATTGGTTACATGATTCCTTATTTAGTGGCTGAGTTGTAGGTGCAATGCTCTGTTGTGTTTCAGGTAAGTTGGTTTGCTCAAGGTGGGGTGCGCTGCTGCCATTCATCCTAGAGGGTATGTTGATGGTAAAGATCTCTGCATATTCTTAGTTTATGGAGTAGAGTAAAGGTGCAGTGCTCTGCATATACATAGTTTAGTTGGTAGGGTTGCAGTGCAGTGAATACTTCCAGGTTAGTGAGTGGAATAAGTGAGTAAATACTCTTCTTGGTCAGTAAGTGTCTGAATGGTGCAATGCTCTGTTTTCCAGGATAGTACAAAGATGATGGTGCAATGCTCTGTTTTCCAGGATAGTACTAAGATGACTGTGCAATGCTCTGTTTTCCAGGATAGTACTAAGATGATGGTGCAATGCTCTGTTTTCCAGGATAGTACTAAGATGATGGTGCAATGCTCTGTTTTCCAGGATAGTACTAAGATGATGGTGCAATGCTCTGTTTTCCAGGATAGTGCTAAGATGATGGTGCAATGCTTTGCTGCCTTGTTATGTTAGAGTGTATATCAATGGAAAATGTCACTGCCTATTCTTAGTTAGTGGGTAGGATGTTGGTGCAATGCTCTGCTGCCTTGTAGGTTAATGCAGCAATGCTCTTTCGGGTCAATGGGAATGCTCCTCCAGGATAGTGGAATGATCTGCAGAGTCTTTTAGGACAGTAGGTTATTGCTTTTGCAGGTCTCTTCAGTGTAATGCTTTGCAGAGCCTCTGAGGTCAGACTCTGTATTCTTACCGATTAGTCAGTAAGTGGATGGTGCAATGCTCTGCTGAGTCAGCCACTTCAGTTGGTATATCGAAGTTCAGCAGACCTATCATGTTAAATTGCCTCACCCCTGACATCTGATCTTTACATTCCTCCAGCTGTGCCCCCACATCTGAGCGTCAGCTCCTGGCACCCCCATCCTGCCCTTCCCTTGGGGCTTTGTACTGCAGCCAATGTCACAAACATGTCAACCGGCTGGAAGACTTGTCCACACGGCTCCACTACCTGGAGATGGACAGGTGATACTCTGCATGACACCAGCCACTGGGGACTGGGAGACACTGGGCACTTGTCACCTGCTGCTGCGCTCATGGCGGGAGAGAGCTTAATACTTCATAGAAATGATAAATTTAATGCTAGATAAGTACTGAAAGGCCAATCCAGTCTGCCCATTCTATCTACCCAAAAGCATCTCAGGACAGGCATGCTTGAATTCTTTAAAGTAACACTGTAATAGACCCGCTTCTAAATCTGAATGTACATTGTAATGATAGTAAAAAATAAAAAGCTGCCACAACCCTTTTCAAATAAAGTGATACTTTATTTCAGTGTCTTTGCATGCTTCATTTTCCCTCCTATTGTGCACTAACCTGTTCCACTGTTTACATCTAGAGGTTGGCAGTACTGCTTTGATTCACCACAGTGTAAGTGCTCACTCACAAAGCTCAATGCTCAGGAGCAAGTGCTGCCGGCCCTTCAAGTAAACAATGCAAGAGTTCGTGACACACTAGGAGGGAGGAGAATGAAACAGGCAGAAACACTGAAAATGTGGGGGCAAATGTAGCTTTTATGTTTTACTGCCTTTACTCTAATTTACATTGAGGTAGAAAATAGCTTCTATTGCAACCTCCCTTTACTGTGTAATCCCAACTACACCCACTGGGGGCTGCTCTATTTAAACCCACAATGCTTCAGGGCCCTGAGTGTAACATCTATCTCCTATATTGCATCAGTATTACTGATCTTCCTCTTATCTCCTGTATCTCTAATGATCTAATTCCTTGAACAAAACGTGCATATTATATTAACCCCTGACATGCCGTGTCCCACCACAGTCTCTCCTGGTCCAGTTTTGCATGCAGTGTAACACTATGTGACATAAACCTTGTGTTGTGTTCAAGTCTGCTGTTGGGATCAGTTATGTGGGTCTCTATGAGAGTGAGGGGTCTGATACTTGCACTGAAGCTGCATTCCCAATGTCTATCATAATATTTGTGAGTCAAAAATAATAAAAATGTTTATGGGGTCATGGGCTGTCATGTCCTATAACCCTGTGACGTTACTCTATTGGGGCAGTCCTGCAGCTATTTACACATCTCTCCTGCCTTCTTCCTGGGGCAGGAAACCGAGCAGGAACCCCCATTCCCTGATAGGGAGACTCATGTGATTATTAACCCTATAACAGCAGTGCTCGGTTGCAGTGTCAATCCCTCCCTCCCAGGTCCCATATAGCTATTGGTATTGCCTGGTTCCTCTCTACGGGCAACTGACCAGGCTTCCAGGGATATTGATGTCTCTTGTATCTATACCAGGCAGGGTGCATGCTTTTGCTTTGTGCACTGACTCATCTGTTTGCATGCAGGCTGTGTGTAACTCGTGTGTAACTCGTGTGTAACTCGTGTGTAACCTGTAACCTTACATCCATTGCTGTGTATTAGAGGGTTTACTAATGGTACCTGGATGTGGCGCTCGCTGTTCCTTGGGCTTCTCTATCTCTCTCAGTACTTTCTTTAGGTTCATCTTTCCTGCCACCATTTCTATTTGTCTAGTTCTCACTCTTTTCCTTTCACTCAATCTCTTACTGTCCTTCTTCTTTTTCTCTCCACTTGCTTTTCTTTTTCCCTAACTGTCTCTTATCTCTATTCCTTTTCTTCACACATTGTGCTGCCTTCTCTTACTTTCACTCACTTTCTCCCCCTCAGAATCCGATGTCTCTTTCTTTTCTCTCATCTATTCTCTCACCCCCTTTCTACTACCACTCTTTTACTTTGTCTTTTATACTTTTCTCCTCTAATTTTTCTTTCTCTTTTTACTCTTTCTTATCTCACTCCTTTCCTTCTTTCTCTCTGCTCTCGCTCCATTGCTTTCTCTACTCTCAATCACTTTCTCTCTTGTTCTCTTGTCTTACTCTCTTCTGTCTCTGCTCTCATGTTGTTTCTCTCTCTGATCTCACTCCTTTTCTCTATTCTCACTCATTTTCTCTTTTGTCGCTCCTTTTTCTAATTCCTGGCTCCTGTTTTCCTGTTTTTTACTTTTAAGATCACTCGGTTTCACTCTATTCTCTCTGCATCTTCCTAACAGCCTGTCCTTCTGCACTTCATCCCCTCCTCTGTCTCATTTCACTCTTACTTTCCCTGTCATCTTACAGTCTGTTTATATTCTCCCTCTCTCTGTCCCGCAGCCCTGACAAGAGGATGTCCAGCAGGAAGGAGGCGAGGTGAGTTTGCCTTACAGGTAGTGAAGGTGGGACTGCTCTGCATACCCCATGCCTTTTTACTTTGAAAAAAAACATGCATGATGAATTGAATAGGAGTGATAGTCTGCAGAGCTGAGTAGATAAGACAATAATGTAGAGATCCTCTGCCACACCCTTCCTAGAAGGGATGTTCTGCAGCAGCAATGGGGTAACAGATTTAGACTGTGCAGAGATGTATAGGGATCCAGAAAATGGTAAATATTAAAAAGCTTGGATCTATCCTGTTATGGTGTCGGGACAGGTCTGCCACTGCAGTGTGGCCTCGAACCGCTAGATGGCGCTGCCGGTATTTTGAAGGCCTGCCCATATGTGAGAGAAGTTCTAAGCTTATAATGTTAGCCTAACCTTGAACTAACCATAACTCCAACCCTCACCCTAACCCTAACAGTTTACCTAAGCCTTGACTCTATGATATGACACCAGAATATCAGCAGCGCCATCTAGCGATGCTCACCGCCACTGCTGCTGCCTTGTACTGCGCTACCATAAGAGGATAGGACCAAAAGCTCTGCAGGGGTGGAGTTAAATATGTGATGCTTTGCATGGAAAGGGTTAATGATTCCTTGCAGGTTACATAAAGGGCAATGGGGCAACAGTCTGCAGCAGTTTAATGCATAGTTGGGATTATAATACGACCCTGTGTTCTTATAGGAGGCTACATCACAGCAGTTTGCTGGAGGAGGATTCCAATGAGCAGCAGCCAACAGACATGGCGTATGATGAAACAGACCTTACAGACAAGGTAAGAGGTCGTTGCCAATATACTGGGCATCACAGAGTTAGAGGGTAGACGCAATTATATATATGTATATACGTTAATGGGAGCAGTATGGGATGGGGTTATAGGAGCTGTCTGAGTAGAAACCTACAGGATATAAAAGCTGCCCAGAATCAATTTAATAAAAAAAACTGTTGTTTTATAAAAAATAAATTCACATCTGTCTGGTGTATTAATATGCAGTCAAAATTTGGGATAACATACACAGTAAAAAGAAAAGTCAGAGTTTTTTTATAAGGCAACACTGAATAAAAATAATTAAGAAAAAAGGTCTGCTTTTACAAGCAAAAATACTATAAAAAAACATATATCTGAAAAACTATTCTATTCACACATCATACACTCCAGTGCTGCACAATCTGTAAGAATAGCCCCTCAAAATGAATTTATGAAATGTATGTGGATACCAAGGATTCATTTATGCATTCTCCAATGTGTAACATAATATGGAACATGTACAAGTATAAACTCCATCCATTGTTAATTTAATGGATACACATGTTCTAAAGCAGCGGTCTGTATATCCCATTCAGGTGGTCCATGGTACCAGTATACAGTATACAAAATTAAGAAAAATAATAAAAGTGCATCACAATGCAGTACAGAAGAGCCTAGATACAAATGGTATACTTGTATTAGTTTTATTAGTTGATAGCGACTTGCGATGTGTAAAGTGCTACGTGTTTTGCGCGGTACGGGGTTGTGTAGCCTCCTTTTTTTTGGGCGGCCATTCTTTTCCTCGCTTAGGCTATTTTCGAGTGGCGAAAATCGTCTAAATGGAGTTAAATTCCCATTCCACCTCACTCACAGACGTCCTGACTGTTGCCCCATGCTGTCTGTAATGTTTTTGTAATTTTTTTGGGTGTATTTAGTGTGTTTTTCGTGTTTTTTGTTCATCCGCTAAGGCTCGCATCGGCTAAGTGCTACGGTTTAACAGCTCGCTTCGTGAGGCTCGGAGCAATGAACGCCTTCGGTGCTCATTGGCTAAGTGCTACGGTTTAACGGCTCGCTTTGCGAGGCTCGCAACGATGAGCGCCGAAAAGTCCTACGCGAAAGACATACGCACCTTGCAAAGCGTGACGTCTCGCAGTTTGACAACTATTTTATCTGATTAGTGCTATATTCCCACATATTACAGTGCATTATAATTGTTCAGATGCATGCAGGAAAACAAATGTTAATTGCTCAGCAATGGTCTTCAGCAGTATTCAAGTGGTCTTCAGCAGCATTCAAGTGGTCCACCAAGGTCTTGTTCAACCTTTAAGTAGTGTATCAACAAAAAACAAACTTGGGAATTACTGGCATAGTAAATATAAGTATATGGCTAACAGCCCTGTCTTGAAAAGTTGCTACATCCAATGACCTATGAGTTAACACCAGGACTCCTAGGGTAACTAAACAGCAAAGGAAGGCACGCAGTGCTTGAACAGAGCAGCAAATGGAGGCGCATGGAATGAAAATTAAACTATTTAAAAATAAGTAAATTAAAATTTTATAATATTCACAATTCTCATTCTTTATCATACTCTGTACACTGGCAGTACTTCAATACAGTGATTACTTTAAGTTAAGGGTAACCTAGGTTGGCCCTAACCTACCTGAGTGATGTCACATTGAGTGATGTACCCACTCTATGATGTGATTGCTCATGTCATGTGTCCCCATCTTATTAATCCATTGGCTGCAGTTTGCAGATAGTTTTCAGGAAAATCAGTGTGGTGAGGGAAGTGAGCACTGGACATCGTAACACGTCTGCGTCTCTCAGTCACTCACTGTGTAGTTTGGATGCTCCTCATTCCTGATCTTCACATCCTTTAACCCCACAGGTTCTGTACCTAGAGGAGAGGGTGAGTGAGCTTGAAAGAGACGCTGCCACCAGTGGGGAGCAGCAGAATCGTTTGAGACAAGAAAATCTGCAGCTGTTGCACAGGTGAGAGTGAAGGTAGCAGTGGAATCTCAGCAGGTGGAAGGATGGATGGATGAGAAAGATTAGGAATCACCATTTTAGTTTTGTTAACAAGTGTGATCATTAGGGTTCGCAGGATAAGAGCTGGAACTGAATTGCTGGGGCGGTCGAGAAGCTATAGAAATACACAACCTAGAATCAGTATTTTCATGCTGAGATGGACCAGAGATTCTTAGTGCTCTAAAAGTTTAGCTGAAAACTTATGGTACTGAGAACTCAGGAATGATTGGTTTGTGATGGGCCACTGTTGTGCCTCAGAAGCGGCCCAGATATTAGACTCATTATCAGGGATAATAACCTACTGTCTTCTGCCAAAAGGGCACATGCATTAGAAGAGCAGTTAAAGGATCAGGAGGTTCGATCAGACGAGCTGCAGGGAGAGGAGATACGCAAACACCGGGCCGAACTACGCAAGATGGATCAGGATCGTTCTTACCGATTGAGCAGTCTGAAAGCTAGGTAATATTTCTTTAAGACTGCTTGTTTGATTGGGACCTGTGAGCTTCCAAAGGTGGCTTAAGAACATACAGGTTTGAGAGGGTTGGGTTTCAAATCTCTAAAATAAAAAATCATGACCCTAACATATAAAGCCCTCAACCACAATGCACCTCCTTCTACGTCTGCTCTCATCTCTAAATACTCCCCACCCTCCCCCTCTGCTCTGCTAATGACCTTCTTCTTTCCTCCTCTCATTCCCACCTTTAGGACTTTCTTGTGTTGTCCCAATTCTTTGGTACTCCTTACCTCACTCCACTAGACTTTCCTCCTATTTGAAGTCCTTCAAAACCTCATTCAAACAAATCTATTTAATGAAGCTTATCACCTTCATACTGAATATGCCCAGTGTATCTATCACCTTCCAATTCCCTTGTAAGTTTGCGAGTTTTTAATCGTATATGACGCTTGAAAAATAACTTTGTATGCACAATTCTAAGCTCAGAAACAGGGCTCTCTATTCAATTAATCTGTATTGATATTGTTTGTACCTTGTATTTGTCTTATGTATGGCGCTGCAGTATATGATGTTAGTGCATTATAAATATTAGATAATAATACTTTTGAATCTCCGGGGCTGGAAAGGCTGGCTTTGGGTTTCTATGGCTTGAATATCCCTAGTTTTAGATGTTTTTATGTGAAATTGTTGGAGTTCAGAGGGTTAGGTGGTGATAAATATCTGGGGTTGAAACTATAAGATTGGAAACTCTGTAGCATTAGATGTAAATTCTGTAGAGTTAGAAGGCTTGGCTGTGAAATCTCTGGGTTTGGAAGGGATGGGTTGGAAGGCTTGGCTGTGAAATCTCTGGGTTTGGAAGGGATGGGTTGGAAGGCTTGGCTGTGAAATCTCTGGGTTTGGAAGGGATGGGTTGGAAGGCTTGGCTGTGAAATCTCTGGGTTTGGAAGGGATGGGTTGGAAGG
The DNA here is from genome assembly GCA_027410445.1 of Discoglossus pictus. Taxonomy (NCBI): domain Eukaryota; kingdom Metazoa; phylum Chordata; class Amphibia; order Anura; family Alytidae; genus Discoglossus; species Discoglossus pictus. The sequence goes on along the minus strand of CM050172.1, from coordinate 38,379,392 downwards.
CTTGAGTGTGGATTTTCTAGGACTAAATGACTTGAGTGTGGAATATCTGGATTTGGAAGGCTTGAGAGTTGAATCCCCTGAGAGTGGACTCATTGGGTTAGGAAGGGTTCAGTGTTAAATCTGATTTGATTGGGTGTAACATCCTGATGCTGGAATATGTACAGTGCAGACTCTGCCTCTAGAATGGTGAGATGTGACATTTCTGGGGCTGGAAGGGATAGTTATGACATCTTTGGTTTCTCAAGTTTAACATAGAAACGCTGAGGTTTAAAGTGTTGTGTGTGAAATCAGTAAGGTTTCAAGATTTAAATGTGAAGTACAGTGCCTGTCAAAAGTATTCACCCCCCTTGGCATTTTTTCGTGTTTTGTTGCCTCACAACCTGGAATTAACATGGATTGTTTGAGGATTTGCATAATTTAATTCACAGAACATGCCAACAAATTTCAAGATGTTTATTTTTTTTTTTATTATTGTGAAGCAAACAACAAATAGGACAAAATAACAGAAAAAGTCAATGTGCATATCTATTCACCCCCCTAAAGTCAATACTTTGTAGAGCCACCTTTTGTGGCAATCACAGCTCCAAGTCGCTTTGGATAAGTCTCTATAAGCTTTCCACATCTTACCACATCTTACCACTGGGATCTTTGCCCATTCCTCTTTGCAAAACTGCTCCAGCTCATTGGATTGAGGTCTGGGCTGTGACTAGGCCATTCCAACACATTTACATGTTTCCCCTTAATCCACTCAAGTGTTGCTTTAGCAGTGTGTTTGGGGTCATTGTCCTGCTGGAAGGTGAACCTCCGTCCTAGCCTCAAATCACGCACATTGTGGTACAGGTTTTGCTCAAGAATATCCCTGTATTTAGCACCATCCATCTTTTCCTCAACTCTGACCAGTTTCCCAGTCCCAGCTGCTGAAAAAAGTGTTCTTTGGGTGATGTGATGTTTTGGGTTTGCGCCAGACAGAGCGTTTTCTTAGATGCCGAAAAGTTCAATTTTAGTCTCATCAGACCAGAGCACCTTCCTCCATACATTTTGGGAGTCTCCCACATTCCTTTTCGCAAACTCAAAACATGCCATTTTGTTTTTTGCTGAAAGTAATGGCTTTCTTCTGGCCACTCTTCCATAAAGCCCAACTCTATGCAGTGTACGGTTTTATTGTCGTCCTATGTACAGATACTCCAGTCTCTGCTGTGGAACTCTGCAGCTCCTTCAGGGTTACCTTAGGTCTCTGTGCTGCCTCTTTGATGAATGCCCTTTTTGCCCAGTCCATGAGTTTTGGTGAGCGGCCGTCTCTTGGCAGGTTTGCTGTTGTGCCATGTTCTTTCCATTTGGTTATGATAGATTTGATGATGCTCCTGGGGATCATCAAAGATTTGGATATTTTTTTTTAAAACCTAACCCTGACTTGTACTTCTCAACAACATTGTCCCTTATTTCTTTGGAGAGTTCCTTGGTCTTCATGGCAGTGTTTGGTTAGTGGTGCCTCTTGCACCACTTGTTGCAGCCTCTGAGCCTTTCAAAAAAGGTGTGTATATGTAATGACAGATCATGTGACACTTAGATTGCACACAGGTGGACATCATTTCACTAATTATGTGACTTCTAATGGCGATTGGTTGCACCAGAGCTTTTTATGGGCTTCGTAACAAAGGGGGTGACATAATTTAAATAGTTTTATGTATATATTTTTCTCATTTCACTTCACCAACTTAGACTATTGTGTTCTGATCCACCACATAAAATTCAGATTAACAAAACATTGAACTTAAGACTGTAATGTAACAAAATAGGTAAAAAGTCAAGGGGGGGTGTGAATACTTTTGCAAGGCACATTATATTGGCTTAGATGGATTGCATATAAAATATCTGGTGATGTTAGGGGTCAGATGGTTGGGCATGAACTCAACTTACCTGTGGAAGGTTGAAGTGGAGGTGCTATGGTTGGATCCTGGTGGACCCTGACACCAGTATGGTTTGACAGATGAATTTTCTAAAGTTTTCATGAGACATCTTTAATGATTATTCAGATAGGACTGGGAAATATTTTGCTATATTATTATGGTGGAAGGAAGTGATGTTTTTCTTTGCTCTGTGGCCAAGACCGGCGTGTTTAAAATAGTAAAGCTAGTATTGTCTCCTGAAGGTCTGGAGGGTGGGGTCTTAGCCATCTAGGGAAGCACTGTTCAACTGAATCTTCTACTCCAGGTATTCTCAAAACATCTTGGGCACCTCGGCTTTAGACCTTGTACATTTGTTATGAGTTATTTCAGTTTCCAATCCCAACCTTTCCTCCTTTCACAGGGTAAATGAACTTGAGAATGAGAACACAGAGCTCCGGGCCCAGCTGCCGAGTGTGAAGGCCACAACTGAAAAACTGGAAGAGGTGAGTTCACAACATCTAAGTCCTGCACTAAGAACAATGTTAGAATGTGCAACTTAATAATGCAGAAAAAAATAATGAAGAAGACGTAATGGTTATACTAAGATAATTATTGGAATGGCGAGGTGTGACATTTCTGGGGCTGGAAGGTATAGTTATGAAATCTTTTGCTTTCCATTACATTTGAAATAAAGATTTACACTGAGATTTAAAACACTGTGGTATAACTCAAAGGACCACCTGTATACAGGGTAAAGTGAAGTCATTTTGGTTTATTAAAGTCACAGGGAAACCAATATTAACTGCATCAGAAATGTAACACGTATATTATTTTTATGTTTGCCCTAGCAGGAGTTTAGGAGTGATGTTACAAAATACAGTGATAAAATAAAAAAAATGGAAATAAAATAGCCACAGTAATACAGAAAGTGATATATGAACATGCAGATATGCATATTTCTGCATATAACTGAAGATTTTATGACATACTGTATTATACAATAACTTGTGTATGTGATATAAAAACTTGCAGAGTCGTTTAAGAAATGCAGAAATAGAAAGTGATATGGAATGTTAAAAAGATAAAAATGAATAGATTGGTAGATGATTGCATGTGTTCTCTGAAATATATCGGTAGATGTATGAGTGTGCTTTCCTGATGTTCCTGATAGATTGAGCTACAATTACTATATCTGGTGATTTACAGGAGAAGAAAAAGCTCCAGGATCAGGTAGAAGACCTGCAACGTCAGCTACAGGATCATCAGGAAATTAATAAAAAGCTGGGAGGAAAACTCAGCAAGGAGCAGAACAAGCAACTGACTGAGAAAGAAAGATCACAAGAGGTGATATATCCTGTACCTGTGTGACCACATCCTATACATATGTGACCAGACCCATGTCTGTGACAGAATACCTATACTCAGGCGTGAACAAAAATATCTAAAACCTAGGATTCAGGAAGAGTTTTTTGAGCCACAGAGGGCCATTGATACAGAAGCATTATACATTGGGAAAGTATTTAGGAGCCAGCAGTACAAGTGTTAGGAGACGTTTTCTGTGAACCCTGCCCCACCTATGCTACCATGGCCACAACTGTGAGATCATACCCATACCAATGTGACCACCAATTTGACCATAAATATACCCCTTACTAATATGACTGTGCCCACAACTGTGTGATAACATAGCTGTATGCCAGGCTGATAAAATTATCAGTTAGTACTGATCTTTTCTGTGGTAGCAACTTGTTTGGTAACTTGTGCTTGCCTTACCCATAGTCAGTTAGACCTAACTGCTAACATTCAAGTAATTGTGTAAAATAAAGGAACAAAAATAGCTTATGGATGGGTGAATTACTCTTAAAGAGCTATTAACATATAATGTCCCATATTGATATCACATGAAATCTTCCCTCATATGGCAAAATTACTTTGCTAATCCTTGGGAAGATGTGTTTATATATAGCTGTTTATATATAGCTCAAAAAAAGTTTACATTTTAAAACCAATCTAGAGAAAGGCGCATCCTTAGTACTCTTTCCGGTTATCAAAAAAGTTTTATAATTAGTTGTTGTATAATTAATATTTATTGTATAATTAATATCTATATGGGGAGTACAAAAAATAATTTTTGTAAGGGTTATTAATGACTAAACTCCTTATTGCCAAAGACTACTATATGTCATTAATGCAGACTTGCAATTCTAAGTAGTCAAAGAATATACCATAATTCACCAATGATTGTAATACTGTATAATGATACTCCCCCAATACAAAAATCCACATAACCAGAGTACTTGCGCTTCTGTAGAGATAGTCTCGACGGTCCAGTTTCGCCCTTCTTAGGGCTTACTCATGGGCTACTGAATTTTGGTCTGAATGGGGCTTTTATAGCCCTTTTACCATCCATTTCCGCTTATTTAACACAAATTACGTCATTACGTAACTACGCGGTGACGCAATCAACGTGAATATGTCACCACGTTTTTATCTATATTGTTAATTTGCCAACCATATGCGATTTGCCAATCGTCTCCATTATGCTCTGCCTGCTAGGACTGTATAATGATGCTGATAGACTACCTAAAATCCTGACTTTACGATGTTTTGTCTTATGAATATTTAAATATAAAAGCTTATTCCTCCAACATATTGTTAATATGTATCCAACCATATTATTTATTTATATATGTGTATATGATAATTGTTTGTTACATCTATATAAAATAGGTACTATTGAGACAAGAGGATTCTGGGAATGGTAGTTCCCTAAGGCTAACACTAATTGAATTTTTAGGATCCATTACTGTATCTCCCAATATTGTCAAATAAAACATAGTAATACTTCAATTGTGATTTGGTGCATGAATACAGTGGTATATTGTGATTAAATATTGATGACTATTGTGAATAGCAAATTTAATTATCTATCTCTCTTAATACCTTAAATATTTGTATTAAGAAAAAATCACTTGTAAGATATTTGTATGTGTATATTATATTATTAGAATTGACTAATAGTGTCTATATTAAGAAAAAAGTAAAAACTAAGTGCAATTGATTGAATATATATATATATATATACCTAAATGTATAGTGTTAGAGGCTAAACCTCTGAATGTGTTGTGAACTTTACCAAGTATAATTGAAAATATTGAGGGTTATTCTATTATAAATTATAAAAAAGCTGATTATGAAAACCCTTAATTGAGTCCTTGTGGACTTTGGGTGTTCAATAAAAAGATCCATTTGCTCTCTAACTTTAGAAGATCTTTATCAAGGTCCCCTCCTCTTGGTCTCTGAGAGATTTGGTCAATTATTTAAAATTTCATTGCTTCAGGTTTATTGCCAGAAAATCGCTTTATGTGGCGAGACACTGAAGTGTCCATTTCTTTGGTCACTGTGTAAGTGTGCTCCAAAATTCGTCTCCTCAATTGGCGTGTAGTTTTGCCTATGTACAATTTAGGGCAAGAACACGTTATTATATAAATAACGTGTGGAGCTGCAATTAATGAAATTTTTAATTGGATATTTGATATTAGTGTTTGGATCTACAAATTCTTTGCTTGGAAGAATAAACGTGCAGGCTTTGCATTTTCCACATTTAAATAAGCCCTTTGTGGATGATAACCATGATGTTTCCACTTGTTTTGATGGCTTAAAGAAGCTATTCACTAATTAATCTCTGATACTTTTATTCTTGCGATAAGTGATGGAGGCTTTTTCCGGTAGGCTTGTATATAATGTAGAGTCTTCTGTTAGTAGATACCAATGCTTGTCTAGTATTTCTTTGATTTCTTTCCAGTCTTTTCCAAATGACATTATACATCTTATCTGTCCGTTCACTTCAGCTTCCTTCTTTGCATATAATAGATCCTGTCTACTGGATTCCAGTATGCTTTCTTCAGTAGACGATTAGGGTATCCTCGAGCCTTAGATTTCTCCCTTAGTTGGTCTGCTTGGGTCTTAAAATCTTGTGGATTACTGCAATTTCTTTTAACCCGTAGATACTGACTTATCGGGATTCCTGATTTTAAGGCTCTAGGGTGTTGACTTGACCAGTTTTAGTAGTGAGTTTGTGGCTGTAGGTTTCGTAGAAGTAGATGTATGTATTTTTCCCGTGGAATCTTTTGATATCATCAAGTCTAGGAATTCGATTTTTTCTTCATCCATAACATACGTAAATTTCAGACCTAAAGAGTTTACATTTTAATCTTGCAATGAACTCAATGAATTCCTTGACATCACCAATCCATAATACCATGATGTCGTCAATAAATCGATGCCAAGACAATATTTTGTCACTATATCTAGACATATCTTCAGAGAATACATGTGTTTTTTCCCAAAAACCTAAATACAGGTTTGCATAATTCGGGGCACATGGGGTCCCCATGGCTGTACCATTGATTTGGCGATACCAATGATTGTTAAAAATGAAGAAGTTTCGTGTTAATATAAATCGAAGCAATGATGTAATAAATACATTCATATTTCTACATTCAGTAGGCCTCATACTTAGATAATGCTCAACTGCTATAATCCCTTGATCATGTGGGATACTGGAAGAAAGTTGTTCAACATCAATGTATATCAAAATTGTTTAACAATATCATCTAGATGTTTCAAAAGATCCAATGTGTCTTTCAAATATGAAGGTATTTCCGGTACTATTTCTTTGATGTAATCATTTACGTATTCACTCTTTTTTTCAGTCAAACTGCCATTTCCAGATACAATTGGTCGTTCCGGTACGGGCAATTTCTTTTTATGTATCTTTGGTAATGAATAGAAAGTGGCAATCACCGGTCTTTTGGAAAAAGATAATCATACGTGTTCTGAACTATGAGTTTATCTTGTTTGGCTGCATTTAGTAAATGTTTTAACTCGTTTTGGAATTCTTGGAGTGGATTACTTTTTAACAATGTATATGTTGATGTATCAATTAGTAATTTATTGCACATTCTTAGATATTCTTGTTCATCTAAGATGACAGTGTTACCTCCTTTATCGGCAGGTTTAATTACCACCTTGCTCTTTTTTAATTCTTGTAGAGCTTTGAATTCCTTCACACTTAAATTGTATTTTTCATTGCTTGTTTTATCCTGAGTATGATTGAATAGACTTTTTAAGTCTTTGGTCACTAGATCCACAAATACTTGAATATTTCCATATTGTTTGAAGTCAGGCGTAAAGGTACTATTGTTTTTCCTGGTTATATTTTTTCAATCAATTGCACTTAGTTTTTACTTTTTTTTTAATATAGACACTATTCGTCAATTCTAATATTATAATATACACATACAAATATCTTACAAGTGATTTTTTCTAAAACAAATATTTAAGGTATTAAAAGAGATAGATAATTAAATTCACTAGTCACAATACAGTCATCAATATTTAATCACAATATACCACTGTATTCATGCACCAAATCACAATTGTAGTATTACTATGTTTTATTTGACAATATTGGGAGATACAGTAATGGATCCTAAAAATTAAATTAGTGTTAGCCTTAGGGAACTACCATTCCCAGAATCCTCTTGTCTCAATAGTACCTATTTTATATAGATGTAACAAACAATTATAATATACACATATATAAATAAATAATATGGTTGGATACATATTAACAATATGTTGGAGGAATAAGCTTTTATATTTAAATATTCATAAGACAAAACATCGTAAAGTCAGGCTTTTAGGTAGTCTATCAGCATCATTATACAGTCCTAGCAGGCAGAGCATAATGGAGACGATTGGCAAATCGCGTATGGTTGGCAGATAGAGTATTAACGATATAGATAAAAACGTGGTGACGTATTCACGTTGATTGCGTCACTGCGTAGTTATGTAATGACGTAATTTGCGTTAAATAAGCGGAAATGGATGGGAAAAGGGCTATAAGAGCCCCATTCAGACCAAAATTCAGTAGCCCAAAGAAGGGCAAAACAGGACTGTCGGGACTATCTCTACAGAAGCGCAAGTACTCTGGTTATGTGGATTTTTGTATTGGGGGAGTATCATTATACAGTATTACAATCATTGGTGAATTATGGAATATTCTTTGACTACTTAGAATTGCAAGTCTGCATTAATGACATATAGTAGTCTTTGGCAATAAGGAGTTTCGTAATTAATAACCCTTACAAAAATTATTTTTGGTACTCCCCATATAGATATTAATTATACAACAACTAATTATACAACTTTTTTGATAACCGGAAAGAGTACTAAGGATGCGCTTTTCTCTAGATTGGTTTTAAAATTTAAACTTTTTTTTTTAGCTATATATAAACAGCTATATATAAACACATCTTCCCAAGGATTAGCAAAGTAATTTTGCCATATGAGGGAAGATTTCATGTGATATTAATATGGGACATTATATGTTAATAGCTCTTTAAGAGTAATTCACCCATCCATAAGCTATTTTTGTTCCTTTATTTTACACAATTACTTGAATACAAAAATAAGGTGTTAGGCACCAAGGAACTACTTATACAGTGGTATATTGAGATAATCTAACTGCTAACATACCATCTATTGGTGGAATCACTACACCATCAATGAGAATCACAGAGCAGAAGTTGCCTTCTGTTCACTGCACAGTGTAAGATGAACACTGAGAGTAGAAATGGTGGAGCACACATTCATATGGCAACCTAAGTACAGCTCTGCCCGACCCCATAGCCTTGGTTTTTGAGTTTGCCCTCTTATGCATACACACCAAATGATTCTACCTGTATCACCGCTATTTTTGCCCAGTTTCTCTGTTTCTGTGCCTATGTCTAGAATTCCATCCCCTCATTCTGCCTGAACTGACCCTCTGACCTTGACAATGACCCATCTATACATAATCCACTTTACTACATCACCTTCCTGAGATACCAAGTTTTAGGAACTCTGACTAATCTCTCTCTGGTCCTCTCTAGATAGATATGCAGCTCATAGGACGTCAGGCATCAGGCGATCTTTCCCGCTGTATCACTAACCTTGAGATGAGTAACTGATAGACACCCATCTGACCGTTAATGGACGGCTGAAATTAAATGGCATCCAACTATTCCAACACAAAGAGTGATTCTGTGTATGTCAGCTTCTAGGGCAAGCTCTCTTATTGTTGCCTCCAGGGTAGGGACTGGTGAAACATATAAACAGTATAATACTGATATCTGCTATTATTGTATTATATTACCAATGCCCATTCATATTTACAAACACTGCTCAAGATTTTCCAAAAGTCTCAGTAGTTAATGATGCATCAATGCATTAGTTCTTACATTTGTCAGTGTGTATTGCCTGATTAGTGCATTAGGAAACATTCTCAGTAAAATCATGTTAAAGCTCCAATGTAACAGTCATACAGTATGGTTGCATTTCTTTATTTCATAACAGACTAATAATAAATTCAGTATTACATGAAAAAAAAATTAATGTAACTTTTAAAAATTACTTAGTTACATAGTAATTGAGGTTGAAAAAATACTTATAGTCCATCAAGTTCAACCTTTTAGATCGCCTCTGATACTTTGTAATATGTAAATGAATTGTTAATCTATCGAATCCGCTGTCACCACCTCCTTTGGTAGAGAATTCCACAGATTAACCACCTTACTGTAGAGAACCCTTTTCTTTCTTTAAGGTGGAATATTTTCCCTTCTAACCTCAAGAGATGTCCTCTTATCAGTTGAAAACCTCTTGGCACAAAAAGTTCACTTGACAAACCCTTATATTGACCCTGGATGAACCTTAAGTTTTTAGCTAGCAGTTCTGCTTCTTTCCACTCTCTATTGGAGTTCATAGTGGTGACCAATACAGATAAGCCTAGACCGGATAAGCAGAGGTTCTTACTACGACCTCTCCCACCTCCTGGGCATGAATAGGAGATGGTAAGAAGTAGTCTTCATAGACCCTGAAATACTATAATTCAAATGTAAATTTTGAAGGCTACATAAAATCATTTTCTTTAAAGACTGATTCTTTTGCTAATCAGTTACTAAATAAACAAATGTAAACCTATTGTATGAGAACTACAAAAGGCAATGTGACGTAATGTTTTAAGGTTAGTCTATGTCTATTCATTGTAAAATTGAAATGAAAGCCTGAGATATATTTATGTTTTGCTGATTCACACACCTATACATATATAGGCCCTCATTCAAGTGCGATTTGGCCAATTGAATAGGGCTCTAAATAAACACATAGCATATTTTTTTAAAGAAGTTTTTAGTTAGTGAAAACCTTGCTTTTGGATAGATGTTTACTAACTAAAAACTTTTAAAAAAAAAAATGTTATGTGCTTATTTTGACCCCTATTCAATTGGCCAAATTGCAATTGAATGAGGCCCATAGTTGTGGATCTGTGGGGCTGTTCGTAATGCTTACGATGTTGGTCATGCAGTTGTGGCCCGTGAAGCGAGCCATTGACGCAGGACCTAAGCTGCGTCGTTTGCGACCCATAGGGCCACAACTGCGAGCTTCGATGAGCGAGCCGTCGACCACAGCATTGCAAGGCTTTTATTTTTATTTTATTTCCGTCATTTTTGATGGGCAAGTTCCTAGTGTAAATATATATGATATCAACATATAGACAGGGCATCTTTACAAACGATGTACTTGTCTGTATTTACAGAGATAATATTACATTTTAGATAGGCAGTTACACATTTGAATATTGCTTTAATTCTTGGTTAATCCCTGTTAGTGATGTTAGGTGTGTGATTTTTGCTATAACCTAATAGGTTTTTTACAAATGTCAAGAAATAAAGATTAAACTAGAACATAAAAGCAACTTATGTAAATAAGAACAACTTAGGTAAAAAAAAGGGAAGTGGCGTAACAAATAAGGTAGTCTCCTGTCATATTCCTTTATGTTGCTAGTTTGGGGTAGGCACACCTACACTTTTAACATGTAATATGGAAGATTCATAATACTTAAACTAATAAATCAATGATTGAAAAGAGCACACTGCTGCATATATAGTTTCCGTTGTGCACATGCGCCAGCGTTACTCACATGGAAACTATATTAGTGATCCCTTTTCCTGGTTTAGGGTGATACAATAAATAGAACCTGCAGAACGATTAAGCAGCAGTGCTAGAATAGAGAACATGGAAGAGTTACAAAAAGCTTTCAAAATAAGTGTCTGTTAAATGTAGTTATAATTAGTAGTAATATTAAGCAACTACCATAAGTGTATGTTGAGGTGGTATTTTAAAGTGACACAGTGGAAGTCCCAAATATGGTTTAATTCAAAACTATAGGCAGTAACAAGTACTTTGGCTTGTCAGTCTACTGATCTACCCATGGAGAACAGTCTGATAAATATCATTGCCAATAATGGCTCCCGGGGACTCTGAATCTATTGTTTTCAGTGTAAATCCATGTAAAAAAAAAAAAAAAAAGACTGTGCATGCTCTAGATACTCCCTGGGGTCTGAGCATGCCCAGTCTTTTTTTTTTCCCCACATGATTTTCCATTGAAGAAGATTCAGAACCATAGTGGACAATACAAATTATTAGCAATAATCTGTAATTAGCAAAATATATCAAACTGTCCTTAGTGGATGAGAAAGGCTGACTGACAGTTAAAGTCTGTTTGTAAGCGTACAGTAGTAAAATGCCAGATAAATTACTTATTAGGTATAGATTTAAATGATACCATATTTGGAACCTAGTCTGTGCTTCTTTAGTAGGTAACATGTTTCATCTTACTGTCAGCCTGATAAACATCAGAGTGTCTCAGGTAACACTGGTCTATCTGTTGAGGGCAGTGCAAGTGCCGAGGAGCCTGGTATGAAGGATCCACAATCCGCACAAAGCCTGTTATGGAAACCTAGGCACATGTCTGACTCCTAATATGCATTACACGTGATACTTATACGGGTACATAATAATGTATTATTGCTATTTAAATTCTGGGTGTTCCCTGATATCAGCATTGAACTGTCCCTGGCATTAATCTTAAGTACTTGACTTGATAATGGACATATGTGTTTACAAAGTTTGAATACATTGTTATAGCCTTTAATTTTTAACAATTGAATTCAGGTTTGCTTTAGCGATGACAGACATTATGTCTTTGTTTGTAAAAGGATTAGGAACCTGGGAGGAACAGGAAAAGCAGATAAAATTCTGTGCTCTTCAAATAGCTGCTTGACAATAAAATGCTTTTCTGTTCCTCCCCTACATACCTGCAGATGATGATGTTATTTTGGTACATACTTAACCGTTATGTGAAGTTCTTACCAAACCACAGTGGGCCTTTTAGGACCGTACCTGCTACCAGTAGGACTGGGTCTGACGTCTATTGTACAATAGAACATATACATGAAATCGTGGAGTCTAACACAATAATTATACAGGGAAAACTTTTTTAATTCTGAAAAAAAATAAATGGAAATCCTTCTGCTGGTCCCTGGAGGCATCTAGGATACTTTGGTAATGGCTGTGTATGAGGGGGTTTTACATTTGTTCAGGGACAGAGTTGGCAGTTATTGTTGCAAGCTGCCTGCTTCTGAGCATGTGAGGGGGATGTATGTAGATGATCCAATTATATAACAAATTCACATCCCACTGCTAATGTTGGTAACTTGGTCATACTTTACAAACGTACATTTTTTCTTAAGCTACAATGGTCCTTTTAGGAGCTGCGCCACCATATAACATTTAGTACCTTTAGAACAGGTGGATACACCGCTAGGACATGTACAGTAAAGTAGATCACTGCAGAAAAATACATCCTCAAATATCTAGGGCCAGGTATATATTAAATAAAGACATACATGTTAGATATATACAGTGCCTTGCAAAAGTATTCACCCACCTTGGCATTTTTTTGTGTTTTGTTGCCTCACAACCTGGAATTAACATGGATTGTTTGAGGATTTGCATCATTTAATTTACAGAACATGCCCACAACTTTGAAGATGTTTTTTTTTAAATTATTATTGTGAAGCAAACAACAAATAGGACAAAATAACAGAAAAAGTCATTGTGCATAACTATTCACCCCCCTAAAGCCAATACTTTGTAGAGTCACCTTTTGCAGCAATCACAGCTCCAAGTCGCTTTGGATAAGTCTCTATGAGCTTGCCACATCTTACCACTGGGATTTTTGCCCATTCCTCCTTGCAAAACTGCTCCAGCTCCTTCAAGTTTGATGCTTTGCGCTTGTGAACAGCAATCTTTAAGTCTGACCACAGATTTTCTATTGGATTGAGGTCTGGGCTGTGCCTAGGCCATTCCAACACATTTACATGTTTCGCCTTAAACCTCTGAAGTGTTGCTTTAGCAGTGTGTTTGGGGTCATTGTCCTGCTGGAAGGTGAACCTCCATCCTAGCCTCAAATCACGCACAGCGTGGTACAGGTTTTGCTCAAGAATATCACTGTATTTAGCACCATCCATCTTTTTCTCAACTCTGACCAGTTTCCCAGTCCCAGCTACTGAAAAACATCCCCACAGCATGATGCTGCCACCACGTTTCATTGTGGGGATGGTGTTCGTTGGGTGATGTGATGTGTTGGGTTTGCGCCAGACATAGCGTTTTCATTTAGTTTTTTGCTGAAAGTAACAGCTTTCTTCTGGCCACTCTGCCATAAAGCCCAACTCTATGGAGCGTACAGCTTATTGTCGTCCTATGTACAGATACAGATGCCTCTCTGATTATTACCCTCCTTGCCCGGTCCGTGAATTTTGGTGGGTGGACGTCTCTTGGCAGGTTTGCTGTTGTGCCATGTTCTTTCCATTTGGTTATGATAGATTTGATGCTGCTCCTGAGGATCATCAAAGATTTGGATATATTTTTATAACCTAACTCTGACTTGTATTTCTCAACAACATTGTTCCTTACTTGTTTGGAGAGTTCCTTGGTTTTCATGGCAGTGTTTGGTTAGTGGTGCCTCTTGCTTAGGTGTTGCAGCCTCTGGGGCCTTTCAGAAAGGTGTGTATATACAATGACAGATCACGTGACACTTAGATTGCACACGGGTGGACATCATTTCACTAATTATGTGACTTCTGAAGGTAATTGGTTGCACCAGAGCTTTTTATGGACTTCATAACAAAGGGGGTGAATACATACGCACATGCCAATTTTCTGTTTTCCATTTCTAAAAACTATTTGTTTGTATATATATATATATATATATATATATTATATATATATATATAATCATGGCATAACAAGCTGTAAGGATAAATATTCAGATAATGCAAATAGTGTATGTGGCAGTGTAATGTTCACTGTTTTTGGCTAGGACCAGGACACAAGGAATGAAAAAGTTAATGCTAGGGCAGATAAAATGGGTCACGCGCATTCGGTGGCAGAGCTGGGGTGTGGTGCAGAATAAGGAGAGCCTGCTCAAGGTCACAAAGAAAGTCTGTGGCTGAGCTAACAAGAGAATAAAGCATCTATCATCATCCTGCTTCAGTACCCAAAATGGACAGTCACTACTCCATGCAGTGCAAGGGAGAGGAGAGGCGGCAACATAAGAAGGTGTGAGTCTCCCTGAATCAATGAAAAGCTAAGAACAGGAAGATTAGAGATGTCTTTGGGCAAGCAGAAAGGCAGAGGAAGAGAGAAATTTGAGGTGCTATAAGGTAGGGCCTTAGTACATCCAGGCGGTTTAATCCTCATGTCTGTGTTCTCTCTTCTTCCTCTCTGTCTCTCTTCCAGGTAATAGAGGAGCTTCGTCGGGAACTGGAACAGATGCAGCTGATGCGCTTAGAGATGGAGCACCGATTGGGGCTGGGAAACATTGCAGCCCTCCAGGAGTACAACAGCCGTACGCGAGAGGCCGAACTGGAACAGGAAGTGCGAAGACTAAAGCAGGTACCCGACAGAATCTATTTCTCTACACTTGATATAAAGTGTAGATCTGTAGTTCTTTGCACCCTTAACATCATTTAGACCAGTGGTTCCCAAACCTTTCCTCAAGACCCACCAGGCAGGCCATGATTTAGGTCAAATGCTTAACAAAGACATCAATTATGAGCACTCTTATATTGCCCAATGTTTTACTGTGAAAATAATTAAAACTTAGTTTTTATTAAATGTTTGTTTGGTAAATGTCATGGAATTCATATTGCACTTTTATTTGAGCTGCGTGAACTAGGTATATACCTCAGACATAAGGAATAGTTACATTGTATCTGCTAATAACCCAAATGTCTTCAGTACGTTTTCAATTAGGATTTTATAGATGCCCTTATTGAAATACTAATAGGAAAGGATTGTAAAAACTTAATATATTCACAACTTCATCTCTTAGTTTCAAGATCATGTCATATTTTTATAGGGAAGTTCATTAGATTTCATGGACTTTTCAATTGGTCATTAAATAGTTCAAATATCTGTTTTGCTTATCTGCCTGTATACCTTATTCCATGAGCTAACTTCTCGACAGTTCTATGCTACAATAAATAGACTTATCCTTGTATCACATAAAGCTTAAATAGGCTTATTAAAAAAAAATTAAAATTAAAAATTAAAAGACAAAAGCCCCTGCTATAAAAAAACGTGGCTGATTCCTGGTTGCGTCTACATTAAGTTAATGCAGGAACACCAACTCACGCAAAGAGAAAATAGAGGCTCAAGCAGAAAATGACTGGATCCTTCACAGCCCAATGCAGCATTTCATCATAAGTGGTTGAATCCTGGGGCACCCAGTGATGGGTTTTAATTCCCTAAATATGGTAGGTGCTTAGAAGTAGGTGTGGTTCTTCATTAACTCCACTCACTATCTTTATTTATTTTTTTCTCAAAAGGAGCACCGGATTCTGAAGGAGCAAAACGAAGAACTGAACGGACAGATTATAAACCTCAGCATCCAAGGAGCAAAAAATCTTTTCTCCACAACATTCTCAGACTCCTTGGCAGCTGAGATAAGCAGTGTTTCTCGAGATGAGGTATGGTCGTATTCAGATTTATTTTTATACAAGTGAGGAAGAGCTGCTGCTGTTTTCTAGAGATGAGGGGGAAAAAAGAGAAAATATGAAATTTACTAAATATACCCCCTAAAAATAATATGCACATAAGCTAGGGAGATACTGTGCCCTTATAACGTGAAAATACTAAGCAAAAACAATCTTCTGGTATAAGCTTGTTATATGACTTTTAGTTTTCCTGAGACCTTCTCTATGGTAGGAGACTTCTGTTTTTTGACCCTTGACTCGGGTAAGGTCCCTTTACTAGTTAAGGAATTTTTGATGTTTATAGTTTTATATTTAGTTACATTTATATTTCAAGATTCTTGTATATGTATATCTAACAGGGGAGTCCGTTTATGGAGGTATCATACTAAAGACCCTACTATTGATCTTCTAATGTGAACATCCTCTTTATTTCTATGAATTTGTTAGAATCACCCCCCGCTATGTCTGGATGTAAAATTATAAAATATAATTACTATTGATCAGAGGAACTCTATATCAGACTTCTTACATTCATATTTTATATGTTACTATATAGACACTGTTTATTAATATGGCTTACACCACAATGCAGTGTTTTGCCACATTGTCATACGTGGTCGCTTCAATATATTTTAGCCATCATTATATACTGTTCTCTGAGTCCTTGATCTCTAGTTTTGCTATAGAAAACTGACTTATGGGCGTACATCATAGATAATATTATTTCTGTTTATTCCTGCGGAAAGCAATTCCTTATTTCTGTTAATGCCAAAAATGTGTTCTTGGTTAGGAGCCGGACTATACTTTTAATAATGTATTTATTTGACACATTGGTATGTTGTATACACTATTATTAATTACTACAATTTATATACAAATGTTTCTCACTTGTTTAAGGCTGTATGTCCGATATTGGATATGACCCATCATTACATTCATTTGATCTTGTTATATTGGATTATTTCTGTGCATGTACTATAGACCATATGGACTTCTATATATGATCTTATAATTATATGTGAGAAGTTTGGGGGATTTTTATGATTATATGCAATTACAGACACTGTTGTGTTAGTTAACAGGCTATTATAGGGATTGAGCCAGTTTTGGGGTAGCAGTCCTCTGAACCTTCCAGGTAGGAGGCCTCCTTCATGGATCATAGAAGCTTAGCATGTTCACATTATTTGGGCAGAGTAACTCCCTAGTCTACGTGCATTAGTTATTTACTATTCATGTTAAGCACTGTGGGAAATATTGGTATTGTCTCTTTTGTATCTATTTCTAGAAATGATACAAGAGAGATCAGTTGCTTTTTGTTAGAGAAGAGGTGGTCAGTTGGTGTTTTCTAGAGATGAGATGGGACATAGCTATTGCCATGTTCTAGAGATGTGGTTAGGAGACCAGCTTAATGTTTTCTCAAGATAAGACGGAGAGAGAGAGGGCTTTGCTGTTTTCTAGATATGAGATGGAGAGAGAGCATTTCGGTTTTCTACGGATGATGTGGGAGATCAGTTAGTCCTTTTATCGTGGTGTGGCAGATCAGTTGGTGTTTTTTCCTTAGAGATGAGTTAAGGGAGAGCAGTTGCTGTTTTCTAAAGACAATATAGATATAAAGCAAATTGTGCTTTGTAGAGATGACGTGAGGGAGATCAGTTGTTGTTGTTATCTAGAGAGGCGGTGTGGCGGATGAGTTGGTGTTTTTTAGGGACGAGTTGGGAGAGATCATAATATAGAATAAGATTAGCAGTGTTTTTGAGCTAAGCCTCTCTAAGAGCCACTCTTTCTCACACTATCTCACCTCTCTTTTGACAGCTCATGGAGGCAATCCAGAAACAGGAAGAGATAAACCTTCGGCTTCAGGATTATATTGATCGTATTATTGTTGCTATTATGGAGACCAACCCAGCAATTCTGGAAGTGAAGTAAGAGAGAAACACAGAGCAAATGGCACAGGAAAACACACAGAGCGTGGAGTTCAGGAGAAAGCTCACTGGGAGACAATTACAAAAAAGGAGAGAGGGATTGGACTTGGGGACTATATAGGAACTCTGTAATCAGGGAAGCTTTATCAGAAATGTGAGAACAAATAGACACACATAGGGCATAGAGCAAAGAGAAATATGCATAGGGCCAGGAGCTTAGCCAGACATACACAGGGCCAGGAGCTTAGCCAGACATACACAGGGCCAGGAGCTTAGCCAGACATACACAGGGCCAGGAGCTTAGCCAGACATACACAGGGCCAGGAGCTTAGCCAGACATACACAGGGCCAGGAGCTTAGCCAGACATACACAGGGCCAGGAGCTTAGCCAGACATACACAGGACCAGGAGCTTAGCCAGACATACACAGGACAAGGAGCTTAGCCAGACATACACAGGACCAGGAGCTTAGCCAGACATACACAGGTCCAGGAGCTTAGCCAGACATACACAGGACCAGGAGCTTAGCCAGACATACACAGGACCAGGAGCTTAGCCAGACATACACAGGGCCAGGAGCTTAGCCAGACATACACAGGACCAGGAGCTTAGCCAGACATACACAGGGCCAGGAGCTTAGTCAGACATACACAGGGCCAGGAGCTTAGCCAGACATACACAGGGCCAGGAGCTTAGCCAGACATACACAGGGCCAGGAGCTTAGCCAGACATACACAGGACAGGAGCTTAGCCAGACATACACAGGGCCAGGAGCTTAGCCAGACATACACAGGACCAAGAGCTTAGCCAGACATACACAGGACCAGGAGCTTAGCCAGACATACACAGGGCCAGGAGCTTAGCCATACATACACAGGACAGAAGCTTAGCCATACATACACAGGACCAGGAGCTTAGCCAGACATACACAGGGCCAGGAGCTTAGCCAGACATACACAGGACAGGAGCTTAGCCAGACATACACAGGGCCAGGAGCTTAGCCAGACATACACAGGACAGAAGCTTAGCCATACATACACAGGACCAGGAGCTTAGTCAGACATACACAGGGCCAGGAGCTTAGCCATACATACACAGGACAGAAGCTTAGCCATACATACACAGGACCAGGAGCTTAGCCAGACATACACAGGGCCAGGAGCTTAGCCAGACATACACAGGGCCAGGAGCTTAGCCAGACATACACAGGACAGGAGCTTAGCCAGACATACACAGGGCCAGGAGCTTAGCCAGACATACACACAGGGCCAGGAGCTTAGCCAGACATACACAGGACAGGAGCTTAGCCAGACATACACAGGGCCAGGAGCTTAGCCAGACATACACACAGGGCCAGGAGCATAGCCAGACATACACAGGGCCAGGAGCTTAGCCAGACATACACAGGACCAGGAGCTTAGACAGACATACACAGGACCAGGAGCTTAGACAGACATACACAGGACCAGGAGCTTAGCCAGACATACACAGGGCCAGGAGCTTAGTCAGACATACACAGGACCAGGAGCTTAGACAGACATACACAGGACCAGGAGCTTAGCCAGACATACACAGGACCAGGAGCTTAGCCAGACATACACAGGGCTAGGAGCTTAGCCAGACATACACAGGACCAGGAGCTTAGCCAGACATACACAGGACCAGGAGCTTAGCCAGACATACACAGGACCAGGAGCTTAGCCAGACATACACAGGACCAGGAGCTTATTTAGACATACACAGGACCAGGAGCTTAGCCAGACATACACAGGACCAGGAGCTTAGCCAGACATACACAGGGCCAGGAGCTTAGCCAGACATACACAGGACCAGGAGCTTAGCCAGACATACACAGGACCAGGAGCTTAGTCAGACATACACAGGACCGGGAGCTTAGCCAGATATACACAGGAGCTTAGCCAGACATACACAGGACCAGGAGCTTAGTCAGACATACACAGGACCGGGAGCTTAGCCAGATATACACAGGAGCTTAGCCAGATATACACAGGAGCTTAGCCAGACATACACAGGAGCTTAGCCAGACATACACAGGACCAGGAGCTTAGCCAGATATACACAGGAGCTTAGCCAGACATACACAGGAGCTTAGTCAGACATACACAGGACCAGGAGCTTAGCCAGACATACACAGGGCCAGGAGCTTAGCCAGACATACACAGGGCCAGGAGCTTAGCCAGACATACACAGGACCAGGAGCTTAGACAGACATACACAGGACCAGGAGCTTAGCCAGAGATATACACAGGGCTAGGAGCTTAGTCAGACATATACACAGGGCCAGGAGCTTAGTCAGACATACACAGGGCCAGGAGCTTAGCCAGACATATACACAGGGCCAGGAGCTTAGTCAGACATATACACAGGGCCAGGAGCTTAGTCAGACATATACACAGGGCCAGGAGATTAGCCAGACATACACACAGGGCCAGGAGCTTAGCCAGACATGCACAGGGCCAGGAGCTTAGCCAGACATACACAGGGCCAGGAGCTTAGCCAGACATATACACAGGGCCAGGAGCTTAGTCAGACATATACACAGGGCCAGGAGCTTAGTCAGACATATACACAGGGCCAGGAGATTAGCCAGACATACACACAGGGCCAGGAGCTTAGTCAGACATACACAGGACAGGAGCTTAGTCAGACATATACACAGGGCCAGGAGATTAGCCAGACATACACAGGACCAGGAGCTTAGACAGACATACACAGGGCCAGGAGCTTAGTCAGACATATACACAGGGCCAGGAGCTTAGTCAGACATACACAGGACAGGAGCTTAGTCAGACATATACACAGGGCCAGGAGATTAGCCAGACATACACAGGACCAGGAGCTTAGACAGACATACACAGGGCCAGGAGCTTAGTCAGACATATACACAGGGCCAGGAGCTTAGTCAGACATATACACAGGGCCAGGAGCTTAGTCAGACATATACACAGGGCCAGGAGCTTAGTCAGACATACACAGGGCCAGGAGCTTAGACAGACATACACAGGGCCAGGAGCTTAGTCAGACATATACACAGGGCCAGGAGCTTAGTCAGACATATACACAGGGCCAGGAGCTTAGTCAGACATATACACAGGGCCAGGAGCTTAGCCAGACATATACACAGGGCCAGGAGCTTAGTCAGACATATACACAGGGCCAGGAGCTTAGACAGACATACACAGGGCCAGGAGCTTAGTCAGACATATACACAGGGCCAGGAGCTTAGTCAGACATATACACAGGGCCAGGAGCTTAGTCAGACATATACACAGGGCCAGGAGCTTAGTCAGACATATACACAGGGCCAGGAGCTTAGCCAGACATACACATGAGCTTAGACAGACATAAACAGGATCATATTCACAGCTTGACATACACAGGAATAGGAGGAGCACAGAAATATGGACCAGAAGCACAGACACATATTCAGACAGGACCAGGAGCACATAAACGGGGCAGGGAGCACAGACAGACATGGCTGGGAGCGCAGATAGACAAAAGACATACACAGGATTAGACACACAGATAGACACATACATTGCTGTTACCACATATAGGAATACACAGGGCCAGGGTCATAGGCAGACATACACAGGGCCATGAACATTGACATACATAGGAATAGGCGCACAGGTAGACATACACAGAAACAACAAAAATAGACATTCACATACACAAACAGTGGGTCGGGAGCACAGAAAGGCCAGCTCATATAGATGCACAGACACATACAGTGCTGATATACACAGTGCCAGGAGTACAGAAATGGCAGTTATAGGAACACAGATAGACTTTCACAGCCAGGGCTGGGAGTACATATAGACATACACATGGCTAGGAGCAATGATAGACATGCAAAGAGATGGTTAGATGCAGGGCCGGAAATAAATATAAACATACACAAGACTAGCAGCCTAGATAGATATACAGAGAGCGAGTAGTATTAGGAAACATGCACAGGCTAACATATACTCAACCAGGGGCAAGTATACTTGAACACTCAAAGCAAAATGTATCTAGAATAGGGAAATTGAGGGAAAACCTTTCACAGATCTGATTAAATAATGATCTCAGGTTTACTTTCCCTCTGAATTACAGGTTACATTAACGCACTGGACCTGGTTGGACCTAGCAGGAAGTGTGGGCACAGCTCTGCCCATGATCCCCAAAGCAGAGGAGGCAGATCCGAGAACTCTGGACAAACTCTGCAAAGACTCTGATGTGTCAGACTCTGGTTTGTGAAGATGATAATATTGGGCGCACAGTAACTGCCCCTCTGCCCATCTACCACTATACTGTCTTAAAGCCACAGAGCAACACTGGGAGGCCAGATCTGATTCCTATACACAGTACAGTTCTGTGTCAGCTCATGCACGCCTCTCCTTTCTGTACACAGTTTGTATGGGACTCACAGACCGGTGCACACAGCTCACTGAATAAAATATACCTGTATCTGGGACTCTTAAGAGCAGCGATGCTCTGCATCTGTGCTTTGATGTACTTACCAATCACTGGCTGGCAGAATCCAGTTTGCAGTCTTTGTCTATTGAACAAAGCTCCGGAAATTCACAAAATCTACTTTAATAAATTACTGTGGACTTTTCTTGTGTAATAAGGAAAAATGAAGAGGGAAATCTTATAGCTATACATATATTGTATATGGATTCACACTTAACACCAGTTGGTTGTGTGCATAGAATATACAGAGAAATGTATATTTGGAGAAACATGCACACGTATATAGATACTTGAGGAAAATACTCAATGATGTACTGTGTGTCTGTATATATGTAGATATAATTACCTGTTAGTATGCATTTTTGCATATATACACATATATATGTATGTGTATATTTATATATACATACATGCTCAGTGGGATATGTCCATGCTGTTGCTGTGACCCCAAAAGTCTGATCTATTGGTGCTGCGTCTGATAAGCCTCTTCCGGCTCTGAGAGGGTTCAAATAACATACATTTCTGAGGATTTGTATATCTCCTCTCCCCATCCTTCTTATCTCTTCTGTTCTTTGTCTCAGTCCATCTCCCTGTATAAGCTTTCTATCCCCGTCCTAACGTCCGTTCTACACCCGTCTGTTTCTTCTTCCCAATTCCCTCTCTTTTTATACGCAGTTCCCATTTTTAGAAGCTTTTGAAGAACCTTTCTAAATGTCTATGTATATAAGTATATAGAAGATATATATATATATATATATATATATATATATATATATATATATTGGCTGATCTGTAAATACTACAGGGTATGTATGAGGCGCCACTCTGAGCCTTGGTGGATGACACACTCCCGCAGAGCTGGGGATTTTTTCTTCGAGCCATTTTGCACCCAGAGGGGTCATGCAGAGCAATAATGTTCATGCCCCACTGGCAGATAGAGATTTAAATGCCCACCTAGATTTCTGATTAGCGGGCAGGCACCCACAATAGAAGGGATCTCTCTAATAATAATGATGTATTGAGTCTGGAGCAGTCTTATTGGCATTTTTCTGTTTCAGCCATGCTTGTGTCTCTCACTATCTGTCTTTACTGCTCATTGTTAAATTATTTCCCTCACTATTTTTTTCTCTTCCTTCCCTCACCCTTCATTTTCTGTCTTTCTTCCTTCTTCCTGTTTGTGACACTGGAACATTTGCAAAGTGTCAGCAGAATTTACATTATGTTATATATTACTCATCTTTTCCAATATGTGCACTTGCTTTTCCTCTCTGGAGAAACAACACATTTTTCTAAGATTTGTCACATTCTGTGTAACAAGCATTTTGCGGAAACAGAAACTGAAATACTTTTATTATTTAACTTAATTATTACCTTATAAATAATATTTTTTTAATTTGATTATTTGTCATGACAAATGGGTGTAAGCCTTGGAAATCAGTCAGTCTGTAATGTAACAATTTCTATAAAGGGTCAGGGAAGGCTTCTGGGTGTCACTAGGAATATAATATCCTTGTGTATCTATTTACTTATTAAGAAGTACTAATATACTCTTTTATTCTCCCTACAATCATACAATATGTGTCTATGTATTCATGAGTTGCATGAGCCACAGAGGGTAAACCCAATCTGGGTTGCCACTGTTTGGTTACTTTGAGACAGTGCAGTCTTCACGAGCTGCAGAGGGGAGGAACCATATAGGAACTATTTGAATGTTTTTAGATGGAAAAAGCAGCTTTTAAGCACATCTTAATAAAATAAAATAGACAAAAGAAAAAAGACACAAAGGTATATTATATTGCTATAAATCCATAAACCTCCCATGTCCTTTAAGGAATGTCCAATCATCATCTCCTGTAAGCCTTATCTAGTAACATTGCACGAAGTCACTTTTGTTCAGATAAGAAGCTGACGTCACATTACTGAGAGAATCCTTATTGGACCGAGTGATCCCTGTCCAAGGTTCAAACTCATTTGAGAGTAAAGTTGCCTAATTGCAGTAATGGGTTTATTGCTTTAAACTTTAGTGATGTTCTATATTTAAGGATCTTCAATTCCCAGATTATTTCTAGTTTTTTTGGACACAAGTCTGGCTGCCAACTGGTCAGATTCCAAAATGGCATCTGTAGATCACTGTATAATTTACTACTGACCTACCTACTCCCAGCCGCCATATTAAAGGGACATTGTAATAGAAATTATTTTCAATCTGCATGTAAATTATTAGTAATAACAATATACCATTAAAGCTACGTTTGCATCCATAAACAAAACACATAGAAACAATAGGAACCGTTTTTCTCCGATTTTTATTGTTAATTTCCTTGCCATTTTCAGTATCTCTACCTATTGCATTCTCTTCGCTCCTAGGGTATCATATTCGGCTGCATGATTTAACTATGAGCAGGTCTCCTTTTTTGTTCTAGCACAGCGTAAATGTTCCTGACGTGCTGCAGTCCATAGGGTCACAGAGCGTCGGACACGACTAAACAACAAAATAGTGCATAATGAATAGCCATCAAGGCTCCTCATGCCTATTTGCATTATGAGCTGAAAGAAAAGAGAGCTGACCCTCCCTACTAGTAAATAAATCACCTGACAAGCAAATGAACAATAAACATGTGAGTAAACCTTTGTGGGGAGGGTTTATGGCTTTATGGTCATTATCTTCTATACATTCAGATTGAGAAATAGCTACTACCGTGTCCTTTTAAACCTTCCCATCACAGTTTACCAAGTGGGTAAAACCACTTTTCATTAATATCCCGGACTGCAGGTCGGCTCCAAGATCCAGTACATGTAATTTATAGATAACTCACTGCTACTTTAAATTTTAAACCAGTGTATTAAAAATAATTTAGCAAAAATAGCATTAATTGAGAAAATAGTGTATATGGCTTGACTTAAAACCAGGATTCAATATGTACTTGTACAAATAATAATGTAGCTCACGTGCTGCCAGTAACACTTCTGTACATTTTAGCAGACAATGGCGGGTTTGGGGATGGGATCTGGTCAGGACTCATGAGTTGCTTTTACTGAACCCCGACAGGTGGCTGCATACTGAGATGGAGCATGGAAGTAGATTAGCTGTGTAAAGAATGACTTATTTGTTTAATTTAAATATTCTGAAAATAATTTGCTTTTTTCTGTGTATTTTCCGGACTTTATGGTGAGGAATAAAAATTTGATTGAAATAAAAATACTGCTGTAGAGTTTTCATTTGTTTCAGTAAAAGTTCACAGTGGTTAAATGAAATTGAATTACTCACATTGTGCTGCATGTTTTACACATTATAGACATGTATTTCTATCTTGGGTTACATTTATTTTTTGGGCATTTTTCACTAAGTTTTCTAAATCAATATATTAAGGGGCCACTTAATTCAGCACAATTTGAGTAAAGGTCTCATAAAAGCATGTTGGAATACTTTTTAAATAGAAAAATCATTGGCTCGGAATGAAGATTTAAAAGCTTTAATTTACATACAAAACTATCCATCTGACTATATAGGGAAAGAAGCATACAACCTTTAGATTGTAAGTCTGCGAGTTTCAATCCTGCGCGGTGCTTTAGGGAAAGCGCTATGGATCCCGGATTCCAAGCTCAAAGACAGGGCCATCCACTCTTTGCCATGTGTGAATCTTGAACTTGCCATTGCCTGTAACTTAACTTATGTATAGCGCTACGGAATATGTTGGCGCATTACAAATAAACGCTAATAATAATAATAATAATAATAACATACATAGTTAAACACATTTTGTATACATGGAGAAGATTAAATACAATATATACATTTCTACCCTCTCTAAGCATGATCACTCCAATTAATACAATAGTTAAACTCAATAAAATTTATTGGACCAAAAATTGGCGTAGTAAGGGTGTTCAAACCCTTAAAGTTTTTTATATAGAAGGAGAGTTAGCAACTTTTAATCAAATAAGAGAGAAGTCAGGAATTCATTCCCAAAATTGGCTAGCATATGAACAATTTATGCATGCTATTAAAAACCTTAATCCAGACAGTATACTGAACAAGAAGCTCAATGGATTGGAAATAATTATTAGAAGTTGTGACTCTTCCCATATGATATCAAAAGGTTTTAATATTATTTTATTGGAACTGGTAAAAGGATTACCAATGGGAATGACATCATGGGAATCTGATTTGGGTATATCTTTAACAATTGAAAAATGGGCAAGAGCCCTAAATGTGTCTCTTTCCCCCGCTCTCCCTTCCCTGTGTCTCTTTCCCCCCACTCCCTTGTGTCTCTTTTCCCCCCTCTCCCATTTCTCACCCCTTCCCTCCCTCTCCCTCCCCTGTGTCTATCCCCCCTCTCCTGTGTCTCTTTCCCCCCCTCCTGTGTCTCTTCCCTCCCTCTCCCTCCCCATCTCCTGTGTCTCTTTGCCCTGCTCTCCCTCCCCTGTGTCTATCCCCCTCTCCTGTGTCTCTTTCCCCCCTCCTGTGTCTCTTCCCTCCATCTCCCTCCCCCTCTCCCCCATCTCCTGTGTCTCTTTGCCCTGCTCTCCCTCCCCTGTGTCTCTCCCCCCTCTCCCTCCCCTGTGTCTTTCCCCCTCTCCTGTGTCTCTAACCCGCCCCCCCCCCCCTTGTGATCCTTTTGCAATTTACAGGTGTGAAAACATTTGCATTCATTGATAAATTTCCCCAAGCCTGCAAAGGACTTCCGAGCTACGGCCTTGAAAATATTGCAACCGTTAAACCCGTAGATTACGGTTTTAACAGTTACAATATTTTCAAGGCCATAACTCGGAAGCCCTTTGCTGGTCTCTCCCGCGCTCATTGCGGGCCTCTACCTCACTCTATCTTGTGGGCCTATTGCGGCCTATGACCGGCCATTACGGGCCTCGCAATGATCGCCTTTGGAGTTCATCGCGGGCTGCAGCTTGCCCTGCATGCATGCGCAAGCCCATAACTTTGCGAGCGTTACACTCAATCTCGCAATTATGACAACTATATATATGATGCTTAACAGTCCCCTAGGCACAAATGCACAATTAAAAAAATAAAATAAATTATGAATATGTTTGGGCCATTATACAATTTCCAGGGTAATATAGAACCCAGAACTCGAGGTTAATACATATCAGGAAACCCACAGATGTTCCAATGCATCCTATTAAAGAGCTAGCTCTATGGTTAAACTTCATATATTCACTCGCAATTGTGGGTGCTTATTCTAACTCATATATATGATGTAACGACGTTCGCATTTTCTATTGGTTCCTAGGGCTGGGTCTCATCAAGAATTTAAATAAAATGCAGGGTTTGTTTAATATGACACCTAGCATTTTACTGACAAGACATGGATGTACGTATTTCGATTTAGATAAGTAATATTATGAGTGAAGGCAATTGCATACATGTGTAACATTACTGAAAAAAGCTCACGCAGGTGAAAAAATCCTAAATTTGCGAGTTACAAGTCTCAAATTGAATGAGGCCCTGTGAACTGATTGTGCTGTAGAGTAAAAATATAAATATTCTATTATTACTATTATTGCTCTTTATTTATAAAGGGACATCATATTCTGTAGCGCCGTTTGCAAAGGCACAAAATATTGGCTCAAATAGGCAGATTACAATGGTAAAACCAGTTATAAGGTAGGTAGAAATGCAAACGCAGTACAGTAAAGGCAGCCGACACTTCTATGCAACAGAATATCTCACAATCTAGCTCATGTCCATCAACACTTGCTCATAAAGCAGCACAAGACTCAATCCCAGCACCACTGGTACCCAGTGCCAGACAGCAAGCTCACTGCTGGATATCAGGTGGATATTTATAGGAGTAGAGTTAAGGACCCCTATGCTCAGATTTTATTTTCTAGACAGTTTTTTTTATAAATATATTTGATATTGGGCAAAATGTTTTTAGAAAGCTAATAATAATATTTTTTGTTAACTCTTTGTTGTTCCCCTCACGTCCCCCTGCCCCCCACTTGTCACTTCACAAAAATGCTACAATCTAAACCATGTTCACAAAAGCTCACTCTGTAAATTTACAGCAATGCTACAAACAAGTAAAATGGTTTCTTTATATCCAAAGACTATCAAATGTTATAATTGTCAAACTGCAAGTTGTCGTCACGCTTGCAAGCCTCAGGGAAAGAAAATACGAATTGAACGGCTGAGCCGCGGAAATCGAAAAACAAGAAAAATAATAAAAAATAAATAAAAACAGATTCACACACAGCAGGGGAAGAGCCTGGAAGCCTGGGAGTGAGGTTTTTGAGCCTTATTTGCCGTGTTTCGTCACTCGAAAATTGGCTACGCGAGAAAAAAAAATGGCGGACGAAAAACGTAAAAATTCCGGAAGCTGGATGAAAATGAGGCTGAGCAAAGCCAGGCACAGGGGACTTACAAAATACACGACGGCAAAGACAGTAACCCTTACACCAACAACGCCAGGCACGAAGGACTTTGAAAATAAAACAAACGGCAGTCAGCGCGCGCCACACAAGCATTCGGCAGACACATAGAGGAGAAAGACACAGGATAGGCACGGGGAAGATGGTGGAAAGAGAGAAAAAGGCATTCCCAAGGACAAAAATTGCAGGTTGATGATCCCTGCAATAAGCAGCCCGTACAGTAAGCGGGAGGAAAACTTCGCAATAAGTGCCTTCGGCGCTCATTGCGAGCCACGCAATGTGTGCCGAAGGTGCTACGAGAAGCAAAAATCTCACATTGTGTGGCAAACAGCATTGCCTGGCTTAGAATTTTATTGTCGTCATTTTTTGACGGGCAATTCGTTAGTATTCATATAATCATTAGAGGTATATGGAAGTTTCCCTGTGGGTAATTTGTTTCTAATCTAACAAATTACAGTTTATATCAGACACACACATTAAATGGAGTCGATGCACACACAGATTTAATTTATTTTAAAAAATTGGTTTCCACACTTCAGAGGTGCTTACATAGGCAGCTGGTACTAACCAATAGAAACACTGCATTCAGGTGTGCTTTTAAACCTATACTAAACTTCAAGCCAACAGTGCAGAGATCCAGAGCAGCATCCGATACCCATCCGATGATGCTTTGCTGCAGAGACAATCCCTAGACATTACAACAAAGTTGAAGCTGCCTCTGACTGGCCACAACGAATTATGAATTTTATGCTAATTTAGCTTGGATTTTCAGGGGCATTACTTCTCAAAATCAACTGCCAGAAAACTGAAGACATTTGTAAACTTTAGGGTAAGTTTATTAATGTTCATTTTGGGAATTGTTTCATGCAAGAAGTGTTTGCATACACTACTGATTCTCCTGTATCAGATGCATTTATAACCCATGAAACATATACATACATGTATATACCTTAAAACAAGCATGTCCCTTGATTAATCAAGTTGTAATTAAAACTTTAGTCGAATGTGGATTTTTTTTTAGCAATTTTAACATTTTCAGGCCAAAGCTATTTCCTCCAAGTCTATATCCCTGTCTATGTAGGGAATCAGTTGTCTAACAAACTTCAAGCAAAGCCAGATCCTTATCCCTATCATTTAAGGTATATGTCAATTTCCATTTTTATATTATACTATCGACTTGCTCGTCAAAAATGACGGGAATAAAATTTGAAGCCATGCAATGCTGTTTGCCACACAATGCAAGGTTTTCCCCTCTAACTTGCAGGCCTCACGATGAGCGCCTTTGGCGCTCATTGCGAGCCTCTCCCCCCTCTACTTTACGGTCCTAACAATGAGCGCCTTTGGTGCTCATTGCAGGCTGCGGCATGCGCTGCACGCATGCGCAAAAACATAACTTTGGAGCTCATTGTGAGCCCCCCCCTTCCCCCATTGCGAGCCTCTTCCCCCGAAGGCACTCATCGCAGGCCCTGCAATGAGCGGCTTTGAAACTCATTGCAGAACGCGGCATGTGCTGTGCGCCTGCTCAAGCCTGTAACTTTGCCAATCATCGTGGGCCTCGCAAGAGCACCTTTGGCGCTCATCACGGGCCAACCCTGTGTCTCTTTCCCCCCTCCCCTGTGTCTCTCCCCCCCATTTGCGGGCTTGGCAGCGAGACTTGAAACTTTGAATCGGTTTTACTCCAAGCCTTACAGGCTTGAAAAAAGTTACGGGCTTTAACACCGCCATTTTTGTTCAAGGCCGTAACTCGGCAGCCGCTGGGAGGCCGCCAAAATACCACCCCCACAGCTCAGGAGGAGTCAGGGAGCCCATAAGTGAGGTTGGTAGCTAATTTTCATTCAGCAAAACAGAATGGTTTATCTGCATTATGTCTCTCAACTGTCTTTGAAACTGTTTTGTTTTAGTGCAGTTTTTGATCATGTCGCAAACTCAGGTTCCATAATACCAGTGGATTAGGAAATAGGTGGAGCGGTCAGTGACTCACATTCTTGCGGTTTCCTGCTGTCACTTTATTATTATCAAGTGAATGTCTGCAGGGCATTGCCAATTAGCAGTATACATCATGATAATGGTGATCATGGCGAGCCGTGCTGCTTATGGCTTCCAGGCACCAGCAAAACTCTCTATATTATTTGTGATTCTGTGGAAATGGAATAAATAATAGAAATTATATGTAAGTGGTTATTTTTTCTCTGTCCTTCCATTCCATTTTTTCCCCAAGACGACTCTCTCCAGCTTCACATAAATATAAACGTCCTTACAATGCTTCATGCTTACACGATACATGTTTTGCTCCATATATTTTCTAATCTTACTGTCAGTGCTTGTTGGGTGTTTCTATTAAAATTAAGAATACATTTATGTTTTTTCTGATATAAGAATTAGTTAAAATTACCCACATTTTACAACCTAATTGTAATATTTAGAAATCACTCCAGTCATATTGTATTGATACCCCTGACATTCATATGTGCCAGATAAAACAGGCAAACAATATGGATAGAGCACATAGGCAGCAAATGAGACGATGAAGACCAAAGGATAGTGACATGCAACAGTTATTATTATTATTTTATTATCTTTATTTATATCGCGCCAACATATTCCGTAGCGCTGTACAGGGGTTTAGTACATGGCAAAAAACAAACTTAACACCTTATAAAGAATGGAGGGCCCTGTTTTTGAGCATATAATCAAATGTACATAGTGCTTGTTTCCAAGACACGGACACACAATTGAAAACTCGGAAACTTACAATCTAAGGGTTTAGGTGTGATACAAGAGGGTGACAAATACAAAATGGCAACGTGAATGCAATTTGTTCAGTCAATTGGAGGGGTCTGTGAGCTGGACTGTAGATTGTGGGTGTGAGTGTTATTAAACTGTGGAGTGTGCAGTTGTAATTATAAAGGCTGAAGGTGATATGATTTTTTAAATAAGTGTGTTTTTAATAATTTTTTTAAGGTTTTGAGGCAGGAAGATAATCTAATGGAGCGAGGCAAGGAGTTCCAAATAGTAGGGGCAGCACGAGAAAAGTCCTGAAGACGGGAGTGAGAGGAGGTGATGAGAGAGGAGGAAAGAAGAAGGTCGTTAGCAGAACGAAGGGGGCGTTTGGGAGAGTATTTTGAAACAAGAGCAGAGATATAAGGGGGTGCACTGTTGTTGGGGGGTTTATGTGTTAGTGTCAAGATTTTAAATGTGATTCAGGAAGCTATGGGAAGCCAGTGGAGTGATTGACAGAGAGGAGCTGCAGACACTGATCGTTTGGTATTGAAGATGAGTCTAGCGGAGGCGTTCATTATGGATTGGAGGGGAGACAGACAAGAGATGGGGAGGCCAGCAAGGAGTGAATTGCAGTAGTCGAGTCGAGATATGATGAGAGAGTGTATTAGAATTTTAGCTGTGTCTTGTGTAAGATAATGACGAATCTTGGAGATGTTTTTTAGGTGAAACTGACAAGATTTTGTTATCGATTGGATGTGAGAAATAAAAGAGAGGGCGGGATCCAGTAGAACCCCAAGACAACACGCCTGGGAGGTGGGAGTGATGATGGTTTTGTCAACAGTGAGAGATATTTGAGGAGTGGAAGCTGTAGTAGAGGGTGGAAAGATAAGGAGTTCAGTCTTAGACATGTTGAGTTTGAGTTGACGGGTAGACATCCAGGAGGATACGCTAGAGAGGCAGTTGGAAACATGAGCTAGAAGAGAGGGGGATAGATCGGGTGTGGAGAGATAGATTTGAGTATCATCTGCATAGAGATGATACTGAAATCCAAAGGATTTTATGAGGGTGCCAAGGGAGGAGGTGTAGATGGAGAAGAGGAGGGGGCCTAGGACAGAACCTTGGGGAACGCCAACAGACAGAGGGAGAGGTGAAGAAGAGGTGCCAGAGAAGGAGACGCTAAATGTACAATCTTTTAGATAGGATGTGAACCATAAAAGAGCTGTGCCCTGGATGCCAAATGAGCGGAGAGTTTGGATTAGAAGAGGGTGGTCAACTGTGTCGAAGGCAGCAGAGAGGTCCAGGAGAATTAGAATGGAGAAGTTACCCTTTGATTTGGCAGTTAGCAACTCATTGGTGACTTTTGTGAGGGCTGTTTCTGTTGAGTGTTGGGCACGGAAACCAGATTGGAAGGAGTCAAGAAGGGAATTGGAAGAAATAAATTGAGCGAGGCGATTGTAAACAAGCCGCTCAAGCAGTTTAGAAGCCAGGGGAAGTAGTGAGATAGGGCGGTAGTTGGAGGCAGAAGCTGGGTCAGATGAGGGCTTCTTGAGAATGGGTGTAATTACGGCATGTTTTAAGGAGGATGGAAACCTGCCAGTGTATAGGGAGAGGTTGAATAGATGTGTGAGAGCTGGGATAAGTGCGGTGGATAGGGGAGGGATTAGCTGTGAAGGAATAGGATCATGTGAAAATGTTGTAAGGTGAGAGGTTAATAATAACGTAGATACTTCATCCTCAGTTACAGGGTCAAAGGAATCCATAGTGGAGGAGGGATTGGGGAAGGGTAAGGGTTGGGTGTTGTCGGCTTGTGGAAAGGATGGTGGGATAGGGCCAAGCTGGGAGGAGAGCTCATTTATGATAGTTTCAATTTTAGTTTTAAAGTGGCTGGCAAAGTCATCAGCAGTTAGACAGGAAGGAGCAGGAGGTTGGGGTGGGCAAAGGAGGCTGTTAAATGTAGCAAATAAACGTTTAGGGTTGGAGGACAGGTTTGATATTAGTGATGAAAAGTAGTGTTGTTTGGCAAGATTGAGGGCAGACAAGTAGGAGCGCAAGGTAAACTTGTAGTGGAGAAAGTCTGCTGAGGTTCGAGATTTCCTCCATAGTCGTTCTGCAGTGCGTGAGCATCTCTGTAGACAGCGTGTTTGTGTAGTGTGCCATGGTTGTGGGTGAGAGCGAGGACGTTTGCTTGTGATTATGGGGGCAGGAGAGTCAAGGGTGGAAGTTAGAGTAGTGTTGTACTGTGAAGTGGCAATGTCAGGACAGGCAAGGGTGGTGAGGGGGCTGAGAAGGGGTTTTATTACATTTGACAATTGTTGTGGGTTGAGTGCTTGCAGGTTTCTGCGTGTTCTGATGGCAGGATTTGAAGAAGGGTGGTGAGCGGAAGATGAGGTGAGGTTGCAAGTTAGCAGGTGGTGGTCACATAGGGGAAGTGAGGAGATAGGGCAGAGATTAGTAAAAATAAGGTCAATGGAGTGTCCACCACTGTGAGTTGCGGAATCAGTCCATTGTGAGAGGCCAAGGGAAGAGGTAAGTGCAAATAATTTTGCAGTTGTTGGGGAGGTGGGGGTGTCAGTGGCTAAGTTGAAATCGCCAAGAATGAGTGAAGGTATATTGGAGGAGAGAAAGTGAGGGAGCCAGGCGGCAAAGTTGTCCAGAAATTGAGAGGGTGATCCAGGTGGGCGATAGATCACAGCTACTCGCAGAGGGATGGGAGAGAAGATGCGGATAGTGTGGACTTCAAAAGATGAGAATTGGAGGGAGGGAACAGTTGGAGTGTTAGTAGGAGTGTTCTCCTAATTCAGGGTGTGAGCTACTAGAAGACCACCCAGGGGTGGACCTACCAGTGGTACAGGTGAGCCCTCCTCTGGAGGGTGAGGGGCAGTGCTGTGTACATTTTTTTTTTATATTTTTTTTCTTTTTTGTAGTGTAGGGTCTCAACCCTGCCTCACTCCCCCCCGGCCTCCTTGGCTGCACATTCTTTACTAGGAATTGGTGAGTGCATGTTTAAAAAAAGAGACGACAGTCTGGAGCAGTTCAGCACGCTGGGGATGTGTTTCAGGGAAGAGGTGAGAGAGTAAGAACTGCAAAGTGACAGTAAAGTACAGGGGGGAGCAAAGGGTACTATGTGAGGTGGGTGCTTTGTGGGAATGGATGTTGAAAGGGACTGGGTGCTATGTAGAGATAGTATATGTACTGTATATATATATATATATATATATAGACTGCCCCCTGTATCGGATGTTGCAGGAAAGTGGAGCATGCGTGTCCTGCAGCTGTGTAGCAGGCAGAGGAGCATTGGGCAGGCTGGAGGTACGAGATGAGGAGCAGCTATGGAAAGGGGTCTTGAGGGTAGCAGCACCAATGGGAAAGGGTCTTATAGAGGGGAGCAGTTATGGGAAAGAGTCTTGGGGAGGGACACTGAGTGAATTGGTACTGAGGGAGGCCCTTGGGTTGCACCAGGGCCCTCCATTCTCTAGCTCCGCCACTGAGACAACCCATGCTTCTGACTTAGGATACAGACTATCTGCAATCCTATCTCTCTCTCTTTGCATCCCTGCCTCTCACACACAAGCTCTGGTGCTCATGCACACTCTCATACACATGCACACTCTCTCACAGAAATAACTGTTTAAAAAATGCTTGCATGTACTTTTTCTCACACATGCACACCCCCTAACACTTGTATATACTGCTGCTCACATCAACACTTGCATATGCATACACTCTATTTCATGTTCTCACATTCAGGTAAACTTTTTCATGCGTGCACTCAGAAACATACCCTTGCACACACAGTTGCACACATGCACTTTCTGCATTGATCTGTTAGCTCTCTGCTTTTCTTTGTGTCAGTGAATGTGCAATCTCCCATGTGTGAGCATCATGTGCTTTTACAGAAAGAGGGTGAGACATGAGTTGTACTATTTGTTTACCCTTCATTTAAATGAAGACATCCAAGCTAGACCTTTAAGGGACACATTATTCAGTACAACTTGGAGTACACCACTGTAAACTACTCATAAAACCATGTTGAAATACTAAATTATTCTCAACTGCAATCTTACATTGTCTTTTCTCAGATGATTCTCTTCTACTTTCTCAGGAGGGAGAGTTCTTTGTAAACTAAAGAGCTGTCCATTAGTACTGTTGAACGCAGATTTAGATGCCATATTTCCATTGTACAGATATAAGTATAATTTATATAAAAGGTAATAAATTAGAGGTTGTCTTATTTTTTTATTCTAAACACATTTACAGGACCAATATAATCATTCATTTAATAGTGTATTGTAAAAGACAAATCCATCTGCTTTATTCAGAAAGCTTCCCCTTTTCTTTCTCATAATATTCACGGCTTGTTTTCTCTAGGATTTCATATCTGTATGTAAATGTCGCTCAAGCTGCTTAGTGAGTTGCGATAACACCAGGAAAGAGTGTCCGTATTAAATATTGTCCTTTTTTGGCCTCTTGAACTGTTGTGAGATATGTGTGTTTACTCTTAACCTTAAAACCTACTGTATCCGTTGTGTAAACAACTGTGCAAATGTTTGTGATTTATAAACAGTTCTAGAAAGTTAAATATAATCGGGAAGTGGATATACAGGAAAATGCTGACATTTGCCTCAGATATTACAGGTTGTACATGAAAGTGTGATAACAACAGTCCCTGCAGCAAAGCATCATGGGATTTGTAGTTTTATGCTCCCACTATACACCTTTCTCGTCCCTGGATCCCTGCTCTGAGCTGCTACTGGCTGGAAGGTTAGTATATGGTTAAAAAAAACATACTTGAATGCAGTGTTTTTGTTGGCTAGTATGAGGTGTCTATGTAGGCCCCTCTGGGGGTGTGGAGCCCAATTTAAATTAAAAAATCTCAAAATCACCAGCTTGCAAACTCAAGAGATTTAGCAAACTTTAGGGTAAGTTTCATACACTACTGATTCTCCTCTATCAGATGCTTTCATAATCCATGAAACTTATATATGCCTTTAATTACAGGCACTCCTATCAACTCTTTAACCATTTACATCAATGACTTCCATACTTCTCTTGCAAAATAAAGATTCCAAAACACATGCACATTTCAATCTGCCCACCTCTCCCGGACATGTTTCAGACATCACTAAATGATGCAAACTTTGCAATTTTCTTGTTGGTAAACACTTGTGGACAGCCATCCATGCAAAATCCTTCTGACGAATTGTAAAAATGTTACTGTGCACCTTTTTCCATGCTATGTCTCAGTTAGTCCTCCAATCATTTCCATTACCTCTTTTTCTAATATAATTTTTGTCCATAAATAAGTTTCTACCTGAACATAAAAAAAAAGGCTGTATGAAAACTAATAGGTTTTATTCTAACTAATCCAAATCTCCTCAAGACATTTCTAGCAGCACATCTTATCATGCATACACAAACATTATTCCATACTTCCATCTATAATCATGTATTTTACAGCAAAAACTCTTTCAATATTCATAAGGTTCTTTCAATCATTCTCTCTTGCTTTAATTTATTTCTCCCACTTTAGCATCTAACTCTTGTAAGACTTTATCCATTCAATCATCTTCTGAGAATCCCCTACCCTTTCCAACACATCAAACATAAAACTATTCTTAACTCTGTTGTAAGCTTTTCGTAAGTGAATTGTACCTATTGCCACTGGAGTATTCGTCCATACCACATCACCTCTCTCAATCTATACTATATCACCCCTCTCAATCCTTACCATATCACCTCCCTCAATCCATACCGTATCACCTCCCTCAATCCATACCATATCACCTCTCTCAATCTATACTATATCACCTCTCTCAATCCTTACCATATCACCTCTCTCAATCTTTACTATATCACCTGTCTCAATCCATACTACATTAACTCTCTCAATCCACACCATATCACCTCTCTCAATCCTTACCATATCACGCTCTCAATCTATACTAAATAACCTGTCTCAATCCATACATTAACTCTCTCAATCCATACCATATCACCTCTCTCAATCTATACCATATCACCTCTCTCATTCCATACCATATCATATCTCTCAATCTATACCATATCACATCTCTCAATCTATACCATATCATATCTCTCAATCTATACCATATCTCTCAATCTATACCATATCATATCTCTCAATCTATACCATATCTCTCAATCTATACCATATCATATCTCTTAATCCATACCATATCACCTCTCTCAATCCATACCATATCACATCTCTCAACATACCATATCATCTCTCTCAATCTTTACTATATCACCTCTCTCAATCCATACCATACCATATCACATCTCTCATTCCATACCATATCACATCTCTCAATCTATACTATATCATCTCTCTCAATCCATACCATAACCTCTCTCATTCCATCCATATCACCTCTCTCAATCCTTACCATATATCACATCTCTCAATCTTTACTATATCATCTCTCTCAATATCCCATATCACCTCTCTCATTCCATCCATATCACCTCTCTCAATCCATACCATATCACATCTCTCAATCTTTACTATATCACTCTCTCAATCCATACCATATCACCTCTCATTCCATACCATATCACATCTCTCAATCTTTACTATATCACCTCTCTCAATCCATACCATATCACCTCTCTCATTCCATACCATATCATATCTCTCAATCTATACCATATCACATCTCTCAATCTATACCATATATCTCTCAATCTATACCATATCTCTCAATCTATACCATATCATATCTCTTAATCCATACCATATCACCTCTCTCAATCCATACCATATCACATCTCTCAATCTATACCATATCATCTCTCTCAATCTTTACTATATCACCTCTCTCAATCCATACCATACCATATCACATCTCTCATTCCATACCATATCACATCTCTCAATCTTTACTATATCATCTTTCTCAATCCATACCATATAACCTCTCTCATTCCATACCATATCACCTCTCTCAATCCATACCATATCACATCTCTCAATCTTTACTATATCATCTCTCTCAATCCATCCCATATCACCTCTCTCATTCCATACCATATCACATCTCTCAATCCATACCATATCACATCTCTCAATCTTTACTATATCACCTCTCTCAATCCATACCATATCACCTCTCTCATTCCATACCATACCATATCACATCTCTCAATCTTTACTATATCACCTCTCTCAATCCATACCATATCACCTCTCATTCCATACCATATCACATCTCTCAATCTTTACTATATCACCTCTCTCAATCCATACCATATCACCTCTCTCAATCCATACCATATCACATCTCTCAATCTTTACTATATCACCTCTCTCAATCCATACCATATCACATCTCTCAATCTTTACTATATCATCTCTCTCAATCCATACCATATCACCTCTCATTCCATACCATATCACATCTCTCAATCTTTACTATATCACCTCTCTCAATCCATACCATTCCATATCACATGTCTCAATCTTTACTATATCATCTCTCTCAATCTTTACTAAATCATCTCTCTCAATCCATACCATATCACCTCTCTCATTCCATACCATATCACATCTCTCAATCTTTACTATATCATCTCTCTCAATCCATACCATATCATCTCTCTCAATCCATACCATATCACTTCTCTCAAACATGACTGAATGCCTGCTATCTTTCTCCCTAGGACTTAAAGGCATATTAAAGTGAGGTGGGTTATGAATGCATCTGATAGAGGAGAATTGGTAGTGTATGATTACATTTATTTGCATGCATTATGTCTTTTTAGCTGTGCATAAAAAAAATAAAAATAAACTTTTGCAGGTGATGTTTACACCCCAAAGATTGAGCTAGGCTTCTCAGGTTTTCTAAAAGTGTACCGGCATGCCGGCTTTGCAGCCAATCAGCAGTGCTTTATGCATCCATCATAGATGACTACTACACTGGGTTCTTTAAAGGACCATAAATTGACATTCAAGTAAAAAATACAGGGACAAATCACTGGGGCTGGGGGAAGTATCACCTTGGATGTAGATAAAACAGTCAGTGAATGACGGCACACAGACCTTGTTCTGGGTATTACAGAAATCTAAAGCTCAATTCACAGACCAAAAAGATACAATGTATTATGTATGCTAATTACCACTGGGATTTTCAGGGGGTGTCAACATTGATAGAAAACAGTTTGCAAATGCAAGAAATTCAGTAAACTTTAGGGTAACTGATTAAATGTTTATTTTGGTATTTTTTCATACACTACTAATTCTCCTCTATCAGATGCTTTAAAAACCCAGCTCACTTGCATATACATTTAACACACATGCTCCTTGTGTATTATTTTCATATTTTGGTTTAATTAATTTACATTTAAGGAAGCTAACCTTGACATTACTATGTAGGTATTTTAAATATAATCCCATAGCAAAACCCTTTCACTTCTATTTTTTCTTTCTTTTTTCTGTCTTTTTGTATCTGCTTTTGCTCCCTAGAGAAGACTCTGATGCTGGAAAAGATTGAAGGCACATGAAGAAGGGGGTGGCAGAGGCGGAGATGGCTAGATGAGGTCATTTAGGCAATGAACATGAGCTTGAGAGATCTCAATGGCGCAGTGGCTGACAGATGTGCCTTGCATGCTGTAGTCCATAGAGTCATGGAGAGTCGGACATAACTGAACAACTAAACTCTCTCTCTCTATATATATATATATACATACATACATATATATATAGTTTCCACGTGTCACTTATAACCTGTTTGTGCTCTGTCTTTGTAGCTCTACTCAGGTAACAAAAAGTATCACATCTACCCAACCCATTGAGGCGGTGCTGATAAAATCATTTTGAAGGTTAATTATAGGAGAATGATGTAAAGCAAAGGTGTGAACATGCACAGATTAGAACCATTCAGTGGGAGTAGAAAGTTCAACTGATAAGTCATTAAAAGTAAATTAATCAGAGCCAAGACTACTGCCCTACAAATGACTCAAAGTGCAGCAATGTGAGACTACTCACTCTAGTATTGATCATGGCATCATGGGAATTGTAGTTCATGTGTATGTTTCACCTTTCAGTCGTTTTACTTTTCAGAAGTCTCCACATCCTAGGCCCATCTGTACATTTATCCGGCCTCACTTAATTATTTTCACGATGCGTGTCAGTGCATTAAAAGTCATATATACAAAAGCATTGAGCACTACATCTACCATAAAGCTTCGCGAGGTGCCATGTTGTGATGTATTGACGCAGGGCATGTCGGGTGTTGTAGTTCGCGGTGCAGACAGTGTGGTGTTTGCGTCACTGCACCGGCGGGAGGAGCTGCTGAGCTGCGGAGACCCGGAAATAGCAAGGAGAGGAGGAGACCGGGGAGAGGAACCGGCATCGCCCGGACCGGTGCTGGGAGTCCGAGAGGTATTTATAACATAATGCCTTCATTGCTGGGGCAGTGGGTGACAGAAAAGGGTAAATGACCCTCATCCTTATCTCTGTATAGACCACACTCACTGAGAGTCTTCTGCTGTCACAGCACTCACCCTGCGAAGCTCCCCTACATGAGACCCTCAGGTTGTTACACACGCCCTCTGTGTGAGACCCCTCATGTGTTCCCCACCCACCCATAGGTGAGATCCTCATGTGTCCCTTACTCACCCACCCCCTCATGTGTCCACCACCCACCCATAGGTGAAACCCCCTTATGTGTCCCCTACTCACCCGTAGGTGAGACCCTCATGTGTCCACCACCCACCCATAGGTGAAACCCCCTTATGTGTCCCCTACTCACCCGTAGGTGAGACCCTCATGTGTTCCCTAAGCACCCGTAGGTGAGACCCTCATGTGTTCCCTAAGCACCCGTAGGTGAGACCCTCATGTGTTCCCTAAGCACCCGTAGGTGAGACCCTCATGTGTTCCCTAAGCACCCGTAGGAGAGACCCTCATGGGTCCACTAAGCACCCGTAGGTGAGACCCTCATGGGTCCCCTACCCACCCGTAAGGTGTAAGACCCGGTCCTATAAGCTGTTATGGTTACAACACCAGTCCGCCTCCGTGGTGAGACCCTCTTGTATACCCTAACCACTCATAGGTGAGACTCCTTATGTGTTCCATAACCACCCATAGGTAAGACCCCTCGGGGGGGTTCCATAACCACTCATAGGTGAGACCCCTCGGGGGGGGTTCCATAACCACTCATAGGTGAGACCCCTCGGGGGGGGTTCCATAACCACTCATAGGTGAGACCCCTCGGGGGGGGGTTCCATAACCACCCATAGGTGAGACCCCTCGGGGGGGGGTTCCATAACCACCCATAGGTGAGACCCCTCGGGGGGGGGTTCCATAACCACCCATAGGTGAGACCCCTCGGGGGGGTTCCATAACCACCCATAGGTGAGACCCCTCGGGGGGGTTCCAAACCACCCATAGGTGAGACCCCTCGGGGGGGTTCCATAACCACCCATAGGTGAGACCCCTCGGGGGGGTTCCATAACCACCCATAGGTGAGACCCCTCGGGGGGGTTCCATAACCACCCATAGGTGAGACCCCTCGGGGGGGTTCCATAACCACCCATAGGTGAGACCCCTCGGGGGGGTTCCATAACCACCCATAGGTGAGACCCCTCGGGGGGGTTCCATAACCACCCATAGGTGAGACCCCTCAGGGGTTCCATAACCACCCATAGGTGAGACCCCTCAGGGGTTCCCTAACCACCCATAGGTGAGACCCCTCAGGGTTCCCTAACCACCCATAGGTGAGACCCCTCAGGGGTTCCCTAACCACCCATAGGTGAGACCCCTCAGGGGTTCCCTAACCACCCATAGGTGAGACCCCTAAGGGGGTTCCATAACCACCCATAGGTGAGACCCCTCAGGGGTTCCCTAACCACCCATAGGTGAGACCCCTCAGGGGTTCCCTAACCACCCATAGGTGAGACCCCTCAGGGGTTCCCTA
Source organism: Discoglossus pictus (assembly GCA_027410445.1). Taxonomy (NCBI): domain Eukaryota; kingdom Metazoa; phylum Chordata; class Amphibia; order Anura; family Alytidae; genus Discoglossus; species Discoglossus pictus. Next base: position 38,337,135 of record CM050172.1, on the reverse strand, counting down.
ACCACCCATAGGTGAGACCCCTCAGGGGTTACCTAACCACCCATAGGTGAGACCCTCATGTGTTACAGTAGATGGCAAACTATTAAAGAGCTATGGAATAAAAATGCAGATCACACAAAACTGGAGAGAGAGTGATGGAGATCTCATATAAGGAGAGTGATTATTAGACACGAAAATGGGGTGAGAAGGGAAAAGTGCATGTAATGGAGGCAGGATTTGAAAAAAATAAGAAGCATTGAAGTAGGGGCAGGATAACAAAATGTGTCTATGAGGAGCGAGAGGCAGGAGCCGACCGGGACTGTCTTGCTAACATGTAGCGTGAGAGGGAGCCCAAGATATGGATGTCTCGCCTACAGGGAAGGTGTGGAGAACCCAAAGACTTTTTTTTTTTTTTCTTTTACCTACAATGAGTGCTGGGGATTCACTGTGAGGTTCTTCGATAGAGGGGATTGTGGGAAACCCACTGTGAGGTTCTGATACAGAGAGGCGTGCGGGAACCCACTGTGAGGTTCTGATACAAAGGGAAGTGCGGGGAACCCACTGAGAGGTTCTCATAAAGAAAGAGGGGAGTGCGGGGAACCCACTGTGAGGTTCTCATAAAGAGGGGAGTACGGGGAACCCACTGTGAGGTTCTCATAAAGAGGGGAGTACGGGGAACCCACTGTGAGGTTCTCGTATAGAGGGGAGTGCGGGGAACCCACTGTGAGGTTCTCGTATAGAGGGGAGTGCGGAGAACCCACTGTGAGGTTCTCGTATAGAGGGGAGTGCGGGGAACCCACTGTGAGGTTCTCGTATAGAGGGGAGTGCGGGGAACCCACTGTGAGGTTCTCGTATGGGGGGAGTGCGGGGAACCCACTGTGAGGTTCTCGTATAGAGGGGAGTGCGGGGAACCCACTGTGAGGTTCTCGTATAGGGGGGAGTGCGGGGAACCCACTGTGAGGTTCTCGTATAGGGGGGAGTGCGGGGAACCCACTGTGAGGTTCTCGTATAGGGGGGAGTGCGGGGAACCCACTGTGAGGTTCTCGTATAGAGGGGGGGGGAACCCACTGTGAGGTTCTCGTATAGAGGGGAGTGCGGGGAACCTACTGTGAAGTTCTCGTATAGAGGGGAGTGCGGGGAACCTACTGTGAGGTTCTCGTATAGGGGGAGTGCGGGGAACCTACTGTGAGGTTCTCGTATAGAGGGGAGTGCGGGGAACCTACTGTGAGGTTCTCGTATAGAGGGGAGTGCGGGGAACCTACTGTGAGGTTCTCGTATAGAGGGGAGTGCGGGGAACCCACTGTGAGGTTCTCGTACAGAGGGGAGTGCGGGGAACCCACTGTGAGGTTCTCGTACAGAGGGGAGTGCGGGGAACCCACTGTGAGGTTCTCGTACAGAGGGGAGTGGGGGAACCCACTGTGAGGTTCTCGTACAGAGGGGAGTGCGGGGAACCCACTGTGAGGTTCTCGTACAGAGGAGTGCGGGGAACCCACTGTGAGGTTCTCGTACAGGGGGAGTGCGGGGAACCCACTGTGAGGTTCTCGTACAGAGGGGAGTGCGGGGAACCCACTGTGAGGTTCTCGTACAGAGGGGAGTGCGGGGAACCCACTGTGAGGTTCTCGTACAGAGGGGAGTGCGGGGAACCCACTGTGAGGTTCTCGTACAGAGGGGAGTGCGGGGAACCCACTGTGAGGTTCTCGTACAGAGGGGAGTGCGGGGAACCCACTGTGAGGTTCTCGTACAGAGGGGAGTGCGGGGAACCCACTGTGAGGTTCTCGTACAGAGGGGAGTGCGGGGAACCCACTGTGAGGTTCTCGTACAGAGGGGAGTGCGGGGAACCCACTGTGAGGTTCTCGTACAGAGGGGAGTGCGGGGAACCCACTGTGAGGTTCTCGTACAGAGGGGAGTGCGGGGAACCCACTGTGAGGTTCTCGTACAGAGGGGAGTGCGGGGAACCCACTGTGAGGTTCTCGTACAGAGGGGAGTGCGGGGAACCCACTGTGAGGTTCTCGTACAGAGGGGAGTGCGGGGAACCCACTGTGAGGTTCTCGTACAGAGGGGAGTGCGGGGAACCCACTGTGAGGTTCTGGTACAGAGGGGAGTGCGGGGAACCCACTGTGAGGTCCTCGTACAGAGGGGGAGTGCGGGGAACCACTGTGAGGTCCTCGTACAGAGGGGAGTGCGGGGAACCCACTGTGAGGTTCTGGTACAGAGGGGAGTGCGGGGAACCCACTGTGAGGTCCTCGTACAGAGGGGAGTGCGGGGAACCCACTGTGAGGTCCTCGTACAGAGGGGAGTGCGGGGAACCCACTGTGAGGTCCTCGTACAGAGGGGAGTGCGGGGAACCCACTGTGAGGTTCTGGTACAGAGGGGAGTGCGGGGAACCCACTGTGAGGTTCTGGTACAGAGGGGAGTGCGGGAGGACCCACTGTGAGGTTCTGGTGCAGAGGGGAGTGTGCGGGGGGACCCCACACCTTCCCTGTAGACAAGACATCCACATCTTGGGCTCCCCCTCACTCCTCATAGACACATTTTGTCATCCTGCCTACATTAGATGCCCTTTTTCCCTTCTCACCCCATTTTCGTGTCTAATAATCGTTCTCTGTATATGAGATCTCATCACTCTCTCTCCAGTTATGTGTGATCTGCATTTTTATTCCATAGCTCTTTAATAGTTTGCCATCTACTCTAACAATTTACTATTTATTGCCCCCATTTCTACCTCCTCCTGGATATATTCCCATAGTGCTGCTTAACACCCCCAGTTCTACACCCCCCCTCTTTTTTTTTTTTTTTGCTTCCTGTGGTTCTTGGTTTTGTCACCTCACTGTCCCTGCTATGTCCTTGGCAAGCTATTCTTGTAATTGCTGACACCTCGAGAGAAATGCCCTATAATGTTGGCACAATACTTGGAAAAGCACCAATCTGCAGAGCAAGTTCAACCTGTATTTTCCTCCTTTTTATATTATACTTCCCAGCTAGTGTCGTCACGTTATACCCATTTATCTAAAAGCTGTTTTATATGTATTTTTGTTATCAAATAAACATATTAATATTTTCATTTGATTTTACTGTTATAGTAATTGTAAAAAGTTAATTATTAAAGGGTGATTGGCAGAATTAGATATCCTGGCAGGCTGTGGCTTCAAGCTCCACCCAGTTACTCCCTTTTTGTATCTACGAGCAGCTCTAGTCCACAGTGGAGCTGTGCCAGGTCACAGATTGATTAGCACAGCTCAGTCATACAAACAGGAAGTTATCTGGCAGAACTTGAAACCAGGAGGTTGCCAGGCCAGTAAGTAATTTCTAAAAAAAAAAAAAAAACCTCTTTCAAATTAAATTGTAAAAGAAGGTTAATACGATTAGATTTAAATGTACTGGAATATAAAAAAATCCAGTGAAATCCATTAGTTACCATAATATTGTGCTTTTCTGCACCCGAAAGAGGATAGCATGTGTCAGTGTTTTTCTTTATTCTAAATGAAGGTCTCAAATCAGAAATATACTGCCTTGGAGGCTTGCTGTCAGCCAATCAGAAGTGTTATATGTATGAGTCATATGTGTGTGTCAATGAGATCTACAGATTTACGTATGCTCTTCCTGTTTATTTCAAGGAAATCTAAACCGGTTTTACTTGGTATTAAGGATGGTTACTGGATTTTACCAGATATGTAATATACCTGTGTGGCTATTTCCTTGTATGTACTTTGTTTTATTAAGAATTCCTTATAAGTTTTCTTTACTGCCTGAAATGAAACAAGTAGTGCCAGAATGGGTCTGTCCACTGCAACATATGCAGACACAGACTTTGTAGAGTGGGATGTGAAGTGTAGTGCCCTAGCCTATCGAGAACCACATCTCACGAGCACATTGCTGAGCGGTGGTCACTGGTTGGTTAGTAAGAGACACTGCACACTCAGTACAAAAGAGTATCTGTCTTCAGGAGCTGCGGAGGGCAGACCTAATCAGACAATAATTGTTCGCCATAAAAAAAAGCTTTTTTTACTGCCTAACAAAGTACACAAAAAGTAAAACTCCCCTATCCCATTAATATTTTTCATGCAAAATCAATGTTTCTAATGTTTAAAGCATTCTCTTTAAATGTTTCAAAAATAATGGTGTTTGATGTCCATCTAAACTTATTTCTCACATTCGTTTTTTCTCTTAGCCCCCACCCTCCTTCAGCTTTTTTGTAGCCCCTTGCACTCCTTTTCCTGTACTCTTCACTGTTGCTTCCCCTCTATGTTAATTCTGTAAAACTCTATTTTTACTCACACTTTTCACTTAAATCTTCTGCTGTTTTGCTTGTAATTGTCGCTTCATTATACAGTGCAATATGTTCATATTCTAGTCATGATGTCCAGGATCCGTGTTGACTTCCTGATTAGGAAAATGTAGTACTGTATGATGATGGAGAGTATCTGTGAGACTTCCCAATGGATATCATGTTGAGTCAGAGTTTTTTTGTTGTCACAGTTCACTGCATGCAATGAAAGTTTCACCTGACACATAATCTTCTTTCGGTTGCTATGACCTTTCTTTAAACCTGTTAAGATGTCCCACTCTGCCCAGGATGCTGTCCCAGTTGATTGGTACATTAATGCCAGGATATCCTGTTGGGTCAGTGCAGGAACAGCAGAGATAGCAGCTACTGTGAGGAGGGGCTGACTGTCAACTTTCACCCCGGGACAAGAACATCCCACCAACCTATCATGTAAAATGATAAAGCAAAGCTCTTGGTTACTGCAGAAATGAAAAGTACACATATAAATAAATGTAATTACAGTTGGTGGTTATTATGAAATTCCTGTGTAAGAGCTTATTGTAGGCAGAAATTATATAAAAAACATCTCCCACTTTTCTAATGGCTTTATTTAACGTTTAATTACCTTTAGTAGTGAAGGAGGATGATGACGCACAAAATCCCAGAGGAATATATGACTAGCGACTTGCCTGTCAAAAATGACGGCAATAACATTTTAAGCCTGGCAATGCAGATTCCCACACAATGCGAGGCTCTACCCCCTCTAACTTGCAGGCCTCAGGCGCTCATTGCGAGCCTCTCCCCTGTCTACTTTACGGGCCTCGCAATAAGCGCCTTTGGCGCTCATCGCAAGCCCTGCAATGCAGCGGCTTTGCCCCTCCTTGCAGGCCTCGGCCAACCCGCCATTTTCATGCTTCGCAAAATGTGCCTTCAGCGCTCATCGCAAAGCCCAGCTCATCGCGAGCGCCTCTCCCCACTCTCTCACCCCTGTGTCTCCCCCCCCTCCCTCCAACTGTGTCTTTGCCCCCTCTCACTGCCCTGTGTTTTTTTCCCCCTTATCTCCCTCTGTGCCCCCCCCCACTCTCAGCACCCAGGTCTCTCTTCACCCTCTCTCCCTTCCCTGTGTCTTTCTCCTCCATCTCCCTCCTCTGTGTTCTACGGGACTGAAACCATTTGTGGGTTTGGAAAATTGATCAATTTCCCCAAGCCCAAAATGGTCTACGGATTTGCATCCTTGAAAAAAAAATTACGTCTTTACGGCCGCCAGTGTTTATCTTGCTCAGTGTTTTTCTTGCTTAGCCTTTTTCAGACCTCCAAAAAACACCAATTGAACAGCAAATTAGATTTCAACCTCACTCCCAGGCTCCCTGCCTCTCCCCCTGTGCTGTGTGTGAGTTTGTCGGTTAATTTTGTAATCAATTGGCATCTTTTGGGGGCCTCCGAACAGCTTCTGAGTTACGGGCTTGAAAAAAATGGCGGCCGTTAAAACCATAATTTTTTCAAAGTCTTGCGGGCCTTGCTCATTGCAGCCTCCGTCAAACACGTAACTTTCGGCCCTCGCGATGAGCCTTTTTGGTGCCTTTGGTGCTCATTGCGCCTGCGCAAGCCTGTATCTTTTAACATTGCCTAATGACAACTATTATAGTTGATTGTCGCAGAAACTATGAAGTGATAAAGACTTTCTTTGATCTTAATCAACTGGACATGCTCTTGTGGTTCACCCCTCAATGTGAGAGATAATTATTTATGAAATTGTGACTGGGAGGAATGTGGGACAACTCTTTTGTGTAATTTATACCTAAATTATTCACTTATTATTTTTAACAACCTTTATTTATATGTGTACTATTCATTTTTTTGATAACTGGGACATTTGTTGCGTCACTCTAAAGGACCATCGCACAATAAGAATTTAAGCCTAAGAGCATAGTTGAGCAGGAAACATAATTTATACAGCTAGTTTTTAAGTAGAAATACATTTTGATTCCTCTGTAGGACCCTAAAGGGATCCATGATACATTGGTGGATGTTGTGTGTGTGTGTGTGTGAGAGAGCATTTACATTTCTGGAGAGCTATGGTTGCATTGAATGATGCAAGGTGTCTGCTTTTGTGATGAGGGGAAGGGATATGTTGTCAATTTCAGTCTTATCCAGTTATCAAGAAAAGGCTCTGGACTTCTGCTTGTTCCATCTTCCCCCACCCCTCCCTCCACTGATAACTACAAACACACACTCGCCCTCATCCAGCTCCCAGGAAGTAAAGTAACAAACAAAATTATTTTCTGTATTGATAAGCAGCATCTTCAAATATTCTGATTTCCCCCCAAAGTGTTTTATGTCCATGGCTTACACAGCTGCTAATATTGTTAGTACATATTACACAAACAAGGTTTTTTTCTAGAACTGCAGTGGTCCTTCAACAGCACAGGAATCTGTAGATAGGAATAACGTAAGAAGCTATGTAATAAATCCGGGTACAATGGGATGTTTCTATAGAGGGGTCAGAAAAGAACTAGGGTGAAATATATCTTGGGCCCCGGAAGTGCTTTTGTCACTTCAGTTAACCTCTTATCAGCCAGCTTTACCAACACCAAATCTGTTGTATGTATTTTGACTGAATGCTACCTAGCTTTTATATGACAGAAAGAATACCGAAATAACTCGTTTCAAGTGAAGTAACACTAAATGGTTTATCAGTCACATATCCTGCATGAACACTGGACATCCAACTGTATGCTTAATATTATATGGCCATCTATATTATGAATTGGCTTCTATCTCTTTTCTGGTGATCAGCAGTGGGGTTAAACTGCTATTTAAAGAAACAGGAGCTGTGTGCTATTTGTAGATAAGTGTGTTGGAAACACGAGCCTCTGAACAGGATGCCACTTGTGTTCTGACAGACACTTCCTTATTAAATGGGATTGCTCTGCCATGAGTGGGAGCTCCTACAGCAAGGATTCCCCCTACAGCTCCACTGCCAATTTCACTTCAAATAATGCTTATTCATGGCGAGGTTCCCTGATGCCGGGATTTATACTAAGAAGGAAGCTCGAGTAAAGTCTGTGTTTGTTGATAGTTTCTGTTGCTAAGGGGTTTTGTCCTTGTAGGAGGAAGTTCTCCCAGGAAACGGGGCATGTTATGAGCCAGAAAGTGATGTTGCTGTGCACATGAAAGGTTAAGGATTTGTTTGGTAAAAATGATTGTCCATTTAAAGAGGATTCCACTTGTGAAGGAGTAGAAGTACAAACTCTCTTGCTAAAAATCTATTCATTAGTGGTTGTGCCAACTTTTCAAACACAATGCACTCGCAGGATGCAGATTGGCTGCCTTAACCACCTACATAAAAGAACTAGGACAGGCAATATCCGTACCAGCATGCATTTTAGCAGTGTACCCCAGTTTGTTCACAGGACTGGTTGTGCTTGCCTCCCCATACTTGCAGTGGCTAGTCTTCACTGACTCACTGTACACAGACTAGTAACATCAGTGGCAGTCTCTCCTCACTGATTTACACAACCTAGTCCTAGGAGTAGTGATAATCTCCCCTCACTCTCACTGTGCAAGTCACAGGAGGACACTTTACTCACTTTTCATACATAGCAAAATCATAACTAACATAGTGCCAGTCTCTTCCCACTCACTGCTTATACAAACCTTAGCCATATCCGTGCCAGTCTTTCTCTCTCGCTGATTTTATATTATCTTCTGCATAATGCAGTCACAACAGTGCCAGCCTCGTCATTGTTTATAATACTCTAAGCTGTTAGCTTTTCTCAAACTGTATTTGTACACAGGAGGAGTATGCAAACGGTGCCAGCACTTCCCTCCCTCCAAAGTAATCACAGTCCCAGTTTCTGACTCCCCTTTTTAATATTTTGTTTTTAACCCTGGAGCAATGCCAGCTTGTGTCTTGACTGATACTGCGTTGACCCTAGTTTCTACAGATAACGACAATTAATACTTACAAGACAATGATTGCCGAGCTCCTCTCGTAATGTCATAATGTGTGATGATTAAACTTTTAGTTTTGCACATATGCCTGTATGCAGTAGCAATTGGGACTAGTCCCTGTAGTATGTGTCTGTGTAATGCCGCTGGTATGCCACCTTGTAGCTCCTCACCTTAATTGACTACAGATTCCAGTTAATGGACGTAGACAATTACAGGCTATATATATGTGTAAACAGTCTTGTATGATGCCATATAATTACCTATGAATGTTGTGGGACAAGATCAGTATTATGACTTACTTCGTCACCTTGTGGTGTGAGAAACCCTTCCTGCTGCCAGTGTGTCATACTGGTGTGAGGGACAGTTTTGTGCGTGACAATCTTCTTATTGTTTTCATATTCTTGTTTACTTTACCTTTTTTTCTTTCCCCTTCCCTTCTTCTCTCTTCATAGCCTGTTTATTCACGCCTTTATCAAATTCCCTCCTCCTCTTTTTGTATCTGTCCCCTCCCTCTCTTTGACTTGCCCTCTCTTCCCCTTCCTTAATCACAGCTGTCCTCTCACTCCAGATAGCCTTCTCTCCCTCTCTTCCCTTCTCTATCTCATGTATACTAAAGCCCACTGTCTGTCTCCCTCTCATTCTTTATTCTCTCTCTGGGCACTACCTGTGTGACTGCCCTGGATAAGTTGTTTGTATGAGAGAGGGCTAGACTGACACACATGGGGAGCTCTGCATCTTCCCTGGCATCAGAGGCAAACCATGGCTACGCGGGTACTGCATATCCATGGCATAATGCTCTGGGCCTGCAACGAAGTGGGGCCACTGGGTATTTATGTCAGGGCACAGTCATACCTACATACAGAACGCACAGGTAAGAGAGTGCCATGTGCTGAATGCTTTCTTTCCTGCATGTCTGTACCTGCTCCTTTGTACCCACAATTCTTCAGAAAAGGAAATTGCTGTAGTTGGCAATAATAGTTTGTGTGACTTATCTGTGTTTGAACAAGTGGGTTGGTTGTTTTATGTGTAGGGTTGCTTTGCACTGCTTGTTTGTTTTACTAATAATGAACTGGAGTGGGTGATTGGCACTACTATTGCCTTTTATGATTATGTATGTCACCCTAATATACCTGGCTACTGGCTCCTAATTTGTTACTTTTTAGCTAACAAGTTTATTTTGTTTTAGGGGTTTTTCTTTATCTGTGTATAAATGCCTTTCCTGTATTCCAAAACCAAATAATGTCTTAATGGCTTCTCACCAGTCTAGCTGCCTCCTAAGTCAGATATAAGTTTCCCAATTCCTGGTGTAATACATAAATGAGGGAGACTAGCACTGCAGCCGTGCCCTCTGTGTGGGGGAGCATGGCACACTATGTTTGTGTGAATAGCACACTGGTAAATGTAACTTTTTGAAATTTATACAAAATCAGGTATTGCATACTCCTACAGAAGAAGCAAGTTTTAGAAAAGGTAGATTTCTTTAAGTTGTATTGTGTGTAATTTAGAGGATATATATATATACCTAGCAGATATTGTAGGTTCAGATGGTTATGATAATCATTAGATGCACAAATTCCATATGTAAATAGGAAGAATACACATTTTCTACCAGAAGCAAATAAGAGAACAACAAACATTAAAAAGTGGGATTAGAAGATAGTTACTCCCTTGCTACACTCGGACACAGTCTATCTCATTTTAGATATATTAGGGCATCCCCTCTCTGAGATGGCTGCTATCTATAACTGAAATGATTTTATATTAGAAAAAAAGGAATCCGTGAGTACATATAACTCATGTATGGCCACTAAAGCAACAAGGTGTTAACTTAACCACTTATTTCTCTCACTAAACACGGTCTAATCTGTATAGATCTGATCAGCTTAGCCTGAGCTGTAAATATGCTTGCGTTAGGAGAAAGTTGTTCTAAACCAGGAGCACTGAAGGTGCTGCTCCCCCAGGAATAAGGGATATTTAAAGATAGGAGGTCTCCTAGCACCAAATGGACATATGACGTGATGTGTATGGTTGGTGGCAAGTTCATTGCCATCAGTAGACTCATCTTGGTGATTCGAAACCTTTATTATCCCAAGAAAACAGTAATTGTTGTCATTTTTTGATTACAATGAACTAATGTTTGGTAATTTTTGATGTATTTCGATTTATGCATTCTTATTTATACTTTAATGTTTTTGCAGGCTTATAATGCCAGTCAAGTTTTTATTTTAGTGGTTTAAAGTTTTTTTAAATCATTTGGTTAGCCAGTCTGAACAGGCAATTTGAATATTTTCAAATGCAATCAGAATGCTGCCCCCCAATAAAAAGCAGATGTTGTGCCACTGCTGCACCAGTTGTGACTTAAAGTTGAGGCAAAAAGTATTGGAACTAATTTAGATACAAAACATTTTGTCAGCTTTATCATATATCACCTTTCAAAATAACATTTGAGCCATTGGTATATAAATTTCCATTGGTACCCTATGAGGTGTTAGACAGTAGTGCTTCATCTTGTCCCATTATCTTTGTGGCTCCTCCCTGAAATAAGTAAAACTTGCTTTCAGAAGAAAAAATACTTGTCTGGAAAATAAAGGGAAAATACTCCAGACTTTTTTTCTTTTTTTAGTATAGTATTTTTTTATATAAATTAAATTCTGGTTTACATGAATCTCACTCCTCTTCTTATAATGTACACACATATCCCCAATTTGGCTGCAGCTCACATATTTGTGGCATTAAGAGTGTTTTAAGTTTTGAAACAACGGAGGTACCCTTTCCCTCCTGAAGTATTTGTCCAGTGCAGTTACTCACAGTAAGCAAACACATCTGCTGTGGTCATAAGATTTCTAATCATGGTATTTACTTTTTACTGATTTTGCAGCCCAAATAATTCTTACCCATGATTTATTTATTGTTCTCCCTCATTTACTCAGTAAAGTTTCTCATTTCATATCTATCCACTCCACGGAGTCTTTTTTTCCCCTCCCTTTTCTTCTTTTAAGTATGCTCTCAAACAAATTTTCATTTTCTTTTCACTTTTATATTGGTTTCTTCATGAACATTTCTTTTTTGTAGTCTTGTTGTTCTGCTCTCACATGTACCCCTTGCTATTTACGCTTTGCTCACCTTTCGTTATTTTTATACTTGCAGACTTCCAGGCCCGATGGCTGCCTCCTCCTGTGGAGAGTGGTCATGTTGCAGATGCACCTTGCTGAATCCTCCCGGGCAGCAGCACTGCTCTATATGTGAAGCTCCACGCCTCCCACCGGACCTTAACCACATTCTGAAGCTAAGCTCAGCTGAGCAGCGGTGGTCATGCAGCCGTTGCACCTTCTCCAACTCCACTCTCTCCAATCCCTCCCCACCTCCCACTGGTTGCCAAGTCTGTGGCTTCTTACCATCTGCACCTGTTTCGAATGGCCTCCCTCGAGGGACCACAAAATGAAACTGTGTCCCCCTAGCCAAGAGTCTGAGACAGTCAGTGTTTCTGCCTCTCCATCCCTGGGTTCATTAGGATGGAGCTGTCCTCGTTGTACACTTCATAACACCCCAGTGTCCAGCTCCTGTTCGGCATGTGGGGGCCACGCAAACTGTCCCTGCCCAAAATACCACCAGAAGCTCTGGTAGTTCCTGAGATCCTGCCACCTTCCAGCTGGCTTTCCAGGGCTCTGATGAGCCAGCTACTGCACCTCTCCGAGAACCAGATTCCCCAAGGTCACTTCCACCGCTTCCACTTTCTCCTGGGCCACATAATGTGCCTGTCCCCAGGACTCGGAGGGAGGTGGCACCTGATAACCCACTTTCTCCACCACCTCCTGCTTCCAGCCGCCACCCAAAGCGACTGAGTGTTTTAGAAGAGGAGATGCCCTCACCTGAACAAACGCCTGTCTCTACAGAACCACAAAGCCCAGATTACAACTGGACCTGTGGGAAGTGCACCCTGCGAAATTTAAGTACTGCAACTCGATGCCGGGTCTGCGGAGCAGTGAGAGGTGGAGTAAATGAAACTTGCCCAAGTGGGGGAGAGGGCCTCCCATCACCCTCTAGCACAACAGTCCTCACCATTCCAACTCCCCGCAGGGCAGAATGGGCTTGCCCGGCATGTACTCTGCTAAACCAGGCAGCAGCTACACATTGTGCAGCTTGCCATACACCACAGCTATACCTGACACAGCACCGCAGGAAGGCAAGAATGCTTAGACGCAGGGAAAGCATGAGAGCAGAAATGCGGCGGCAAACAGATGAAGGAGAGGCCAAGGAGTTGTGGGAGAACATTGTCAGCTTCTGCCAAGAGGTGAGCATCTCCCTATTCAGTACGTGCTTGAAATGCTGTTCCATGATTAATTTTATATATATATATATATATATATATATATATATATATATATATATATATATAAAATTACTAAATTACTGGACATCATGACTGCTTCACTCCTCAGCGTGAAGCAGCCGTTAATGTCAAGTAATTTAGTAATTATATATATAAATATATATATATATATATATATATATATATATATTAATAATGAGTATTTTTATGTATACCTTTTGTATTGGACAAACGCCTTTTTTTATAGTGACGAGCTTTCAAGAGCTTCAACTTCTCTTTATCACGTCTGATGTTTTTTCATGTAGATATTGATGTATATGGGTATATAGTATGTGTATATATGTTTCCTATACTATGTTGTGTTTAATCGCTATATATATTATTATTTAGAGTGACAAGCTTTTTATTATTATTATTATTATTATTATTATTGTCTTTATTTATATCGCGCCAACATATTCCGTAGCGCTGTACAGGGGTTTAGTACATGGCAAAAAACAAACTTAACACCTTATAAAGAATGGAGGGTCCTGTTTTTGAGCATATAATCAAATGCACATAGTGCTTGTTTCCAAGACACTGACACACAATTGAAAACTCACAAACTTACAATCTAAGGGTTTAGGTGTGATACAAGAGGGTGACAAATGCAAGATGTCGGTGTGAAAACAATTTGTTCAGTCAATTGGAGGGGTCTGTGAGCTGTACTGTAGATTGTGGGTGGGAGTGTTATTAAGCTGTGGAGTGTGCAGTTGTAATTATAAAGGCTGAAGGTGATATGATTTTTTAAATAGGTGTGTTTTAAGTAATTTTTTAAAGGTTTTGGGTCAGGAAGATAATCTAATGGAGCGAGGCAAGGAGTTCCAAATAGTAGGGGCAGCACGAGAAAAGTCTTGAAGACGGGAGTGAGAGGAGGTGATGAGAGAGGAGGAAAGAAGAAGATTGTTAGCAGAACGAAGGGGGCGGTTGGGAGAGTATTTTGAAACAAGAGCAGAGATATAAGGGGGTGCACTGTTGTTGAGGGCTTTATGTGTTAGGGTCATGATTTTAAATTTAAATCGGGAAGCTATGGGAAGCCAGTGGAGTGATTGACAGAGAGGAGCTGCAGACACTGAGCGTTTGGTATTGAAGATGAGTCTAGCGGAGGCGTTCATTATGGATTGGAGGGGAGACAGGCGAGAGATGGGGAGGCCAGCAAGGAGTGAATTGCAGTAGTCGAGTCGAGATATGATGAGAGAGTGTATTAGAATTTTATCTGTGTCTTGTGTAAGATAATGACAAATCTTGGAGATGTTTTTTAGGTGAAACTGGCAAGATTTTGTTATTGATTGGATGTGAGGAATAAAAGAGAGGGAGGGATCCAGTAGACCCCCAAGACAACGGGCCTGGGAGGTAGGGGCGATGATGGTGTTGTCAACAGTGAGAGATATTTGAGGAGTGGAAGCTGTAGTAGAGTGTGGAAAGATTAGGAGTTCAGTCTTAGACCTGTTGAGTTTGAGTTGACGGGTAGACATCCAGGAGGATACGCTAGAGAGGCAGTTGGAAACATGAGCTAGAAGAGAGGGGGATAGATCGGGTGCAGAGAGGTAGATTTGAGTATCATCTGCATAGAGATGATACTGAAATCCAAAGGATTTTATGAGGGTGCCAAGGGAGGAGGTGTAGATGGAGAAGAGGAGGGGGCCTAGGACAGAACCTTGGGGAACGCCAACAGACAGAGAGGGAGAGGTGAAGAAGAGGTGCCAGAGAAGAAGACACTAAATGTACGATCTTTTAGATAGGACGTGAACCATGAAAGAGCTGTGCCCTGGATGCCAAATGAGCGGAGAGTTTGGATTAGAAGACAGTGGTCAACTGTGTCGAAGGCAGCAGAGAGATCCAGGAGAATTAGAATTGACAAGTGACCCTTTGATTTGGCAGTTAGCAAGTCATTGGTGACTTTTGTGAGGGCTGTTTCTGTTGAGTGTTGGGCACGGAAACCAGATTGGAAGGGGTCAAGAAGGGAATTGGAAGAAATACATTGAGTGAGGCAATTGTAAACAAGCTGCTTAAGCAGTTTAGAAGCCAGGGGAAGTAGTGAGATAGGGCGATAGTTGGAGGCAGAAGCTGGGTCAGATGAGGGCTTCTTGAGAATGGGTGTAATTATGGCGTGTTTTAATGAGGATGGAAACCTGCCAGTGTTTAGGGAGAGGTTGAATAGATGTGTGAGAGCTGGGATAAATGCGGTGGATAGGGGAGGGATTAGCTGTGAAGGAATAGGATCATGTGAAAATGTTGTAAGGTGAGAGGTTAATAATAACGTAGATACTTCATCCTCGTTTACAGGGTCAAAGGAATCCATAGTGGAGGAGGGATTGGGGAAGGGTAAGGATTGGGTGTTGTCGGCTTGTGGAAAGGATGGTGGGATAGGGCCAAGCTGGGAGTAGAGCTCATTTTGGATAGTTTCAATTTTGGTTTTATAGTGGCTGGCAAAGTCATCAGCAGTTAGACAGGAAGGGGCAGGAGGTTGGGGTGGGCAAAGGAGGCTGTTAAATGTAGCAAATAAACGTTTAGGGTTGGAGGACAGGTTTGATATTAGTGATGCGAAGTAGTGTTGTTTGGCAAGATTGAGGGCAGACAAGTAGGAGCGCAAGGTAAACTTGTAGTGGAGAAAGTCTGCTGAGGTTCGAGATTTCCTCCATAGTCGTTCTGCAGTGCGTGAGCATCTCTGTAGATAGCGTGTTTGTGTTGTGTGCCATGGTTGTGGTTGAGAGCGAGGGCGTTTGCTTGTGATTATGGGTGCAAGAGAGTCAAGGGTGGAGGTTAGAGTAGCGTTGTACTGTGAAGTGGCAATGTCAGGACAGGCAAGGGTGGTGAGGGGGCTGAGAAAGGGTTTTTAGTACATTTGAAAATTGTTGAGGGTTGAGTGCTTGCAGGTTTCTGCGTGTTCTGGTGGCAGGATTTGAAGAAGGGTGGTGAGCGGAAGATGAGGTGAGGTTGCAAGTTAGCAGGTGGTGGTCAAATAGGGGAAGTGAGGAGATAGTGCAGAGATTAGTAAAAATAAGGTCAATGGAGCGTCCACCACTGTGAGTTGCGGAATCTGTCCATTGTGTGAGTTTCAAGAGGTTCAACCTCTCTTTATCAAGTCTGAAGCAAAAGCTGACATGAGATGGGACCCTCAGTTTAAATAAAAACACCAGATACAAAGAGTGGAGGATCTGATATGATATCACCAGAAAAAAATAATATTCAAAAAACAATATATTATATATATATATATATATATATATATATATATATATATATATATATATATATATATATATTTTTTTTTTTTTTCTGGTGATATCAGATCCTCCACTCTTTGTATCTGGTGTTTTTATTCAACTGAGGGTCCCATCTCATGTCAGTTTTTGCTTCAGACTTGATAAAGAGAGGTTGAACCTCTCGAAAGCTCGTCACTCTAAATAATAAGTTTGTCCAATAAAAAACATATCATACTGCAATACTCATTATTAATCTAATATATATATATATATATATATATATATAATCACACATGCGCACGCACACAGGTCACATTATTATGACCACCAGCTAATATCCTTAATAAACGGTGCAGCACGGACAGCTAGGCAGCATGGTAGTGAGTCAATAAGATACCCTTGCCACCCTTCCAGTATCTGGAGCTATGCAGACTGCAGTGCATCCAACAGCTGCTGAAGAGTGCACAGTGGAGATTTCATATGGCAAACATGGAGGTCGAGGTGGTCTCCTAGGTGCTAAATGGGGTTCAAGTCCGGGGAATTTGGAGGCCAGGGAAGCACTTGGAAGTCTTCATCGTGCTCCTGCAACCACTCCTGTACAATTCTGGTCATTTTGACATGTTGCACTGTCCTGCTGGAAAATGCAATCCACTCCAGGGAAGACAGTCAACATGTAAGGGTGTACTTGATCTGCAAGGATGGATAGATAACTTCTTAGGTTTAGAGTCCCTTCCAAAGGTATGAGTGGACCCAGACCATAACGCAGCCAACAGCTTGTGTTTTTCCAACAATGGCTGTAGAGTTCTTGGAAGTTTCGCACATGACACACAAATGTCTGTCCAATTGATGGTGCAGAAAAAGTGACTCCTAAGAGTAGGCAACCCTTTGCCAATCAGAAAAGGTCCAATTTCGGTACTGTCGTGCAAATTGAAGCCGTTTCTACCAATGAGCCCTTGTCAGAATGGGTGCAGTTACCAACAATTTGCTTTGCTGCCCCATACCCAACAGGATTCGCGGTACTGTCGTTTTAGACAAACATCTGGTAGCCCCCTGGTTCATTTGGATGGTGAGTTGCTCAACTATGTTGGCCCCCACACATCTTCGCAGCTGATATTCAAATCTGACATCATGGGCACGTGAGGCTCTGCAGTTTCCATGCCATTTGCAATGGTGCTGTTTGTCCAATCACGGTACACTTTAATCACAGCAGCAGGTCAACAGTTTACAAACTGCACAACAATTTTTTTTCTTCTTTGCACACCTTGTAGCTTCCTATATTCTGTGAAGATCACTCTTGCAAGTTTTTGTTTTTCCACTGCATGGCGCTATTATTCTTCCCTTCTTTTCTGTTAAAGTATTTTCAACTCTGCTACTGTCCTAGGCCCTCATTCAATTGCAATTTGGCCAATTGAATAGGGCTCTAAATAAGCACATAACATATTTTTTTTTAAAGAAGTTTTTAGTTCGTAAACATCTATCCAAAAGCAAGGTTTTCACTAACTAAAAACTTCTTTAAAAAATATATGCTATGTGCTTATTTAGAGCCCTATTCAATTGGCCAAATCGCAATTGAATGAGGGCCCTAGTGTTTCACCCTTCACTTATATTCTGGTTCTATGAACATTCACTCTTTGATGGTAAATCATTAATACGTTTGATTACCTGCAATGATGATGATAATCTTTTTATGTTTCTATAAAGTCTTCATTTAAGTGCTGTGAACTTCCTGCTGGTGGCTTTTTTTTGTCTGCTCCGAACTTTTTACTTTTTAAACAGGTTATCAAGTTGTATTTATCATTTTGATTGTGAAAGGCTCCTACCCTGCTAATCTTGCCTCACCAGTCCTGCTACTTATTGCAAGTAAACAAAGGTTTATCTCATGCCGTACAGATCATTGTAGAAAATGCTTTTCCAGATGCCCATGTGTTCCATTCCTGCTGTTTCAGCCCTTGGAACTCCCAAGAGTATATTATTTTAACCCATACTAATATAGGCAATTGCAAACTCTGCTACCTCACTCTAGTCATGCCAGATCAAACTGATCCTCTCATCCAAACTCCTGTGTATGGCTTGATGTCATTAGATTGTAAGTTTGTTAGTTTTCAAACTTGTAAGGTGCTTCAACGAAAAGATCTGTGCACACTAGATTCTAAATTCAAAGACAGTGCTCTCCACTCTTTGCAATGTGTCAATTTTTATTTTGCCTTGTACTTAACCCTTATTCAGCACTACCGAATATGTTTGCGTGTTACAAATAAAGATAACAATAATCCTTTTCCCTTTCTTAAACCAGAACAGGGTAAATTTTGTGGATGACAGCTTCCCCCCTGGACCTCATTCTGTTGGTTTCCCCGATACTGACAGTGTCCAGCAGCGAGTTAAGCGCTGGCTGCGGCCACATGAGATCAACTCCAGCATTTACAAGGATCGTGGGGTTAAGTGGACAGTGTTTCGCACTCCACGGCCGTCTGATATCCTGCAAGGGCTTCTGGGAAACTGCTGGTAAGTACATGCAGTGCTTTCATTTAGAATTTCCCTGTATACACTTCTCCCCACTATAGTGGAACACATAATGCTAAGGAAGAAAAAGAAGTGTGTGTGTGTGTATATGTGTGTATATATGTATATGTGTGTATATATATATGTATATGTGTGTATATATATGTATATGTGTGTGTGTGTATATATATATATATATATATATATATATATATATACACACACAAAGCTTTATGCATATACTATATTTTGTGTTTTTGTCTGTCATTCTCAAATATACAGGTGAAAGGATTTTTAGAATAATTGAATTACTTTCAGACAGGATATGTCTTATAAAAGCATTTCTTTAATATGACATGAGTGATATCTCAATAAGTTGGTGCATATCTGAAGGTAGTTGATTTATTTTGTGTAAGAAATATGATTTAAAGTGATTTGGTTAAACTGTTCAATTCCATTCTTTACTGATGGTGGTTGTCCCATCTTGCACAGGTTCTTGAGTGCTCTTGCAGTTCTCGCAGAGCGTCCAGAACTAGTGGAGCGAGTAATGATCACACGTGTGATCTGTCCAGAGGGGGCATATCAAGTACGTCTCTGCAAGGACGGGACGTGGAGTACTGTTTTGGTGGATGACATGCTGCCCTGTGATGAGGCTGGTTATCTACTATTTTCTCAGGTTAGTGAAGATCAGAAACAACAAACTACAACTAAAATATATAATTAATGAATGTGCAATAGGTGTCGCATGTTTAAAGGGCAATTTTCTCAACAACAACAAAAAAAAAATCTATCCTACATAATACTCATTATTTAAAAATATGAAACCTTCCTGCTTCCCAGTTACTCCTCCATGAGATTGGAAGCTGTCATTTTAAAGGGCTATTTAATTCACCACAATTTGGCGGACATAACTGTAAAGTACTCCTAAAAGCCTGTTGGAATACTTTTTTTTTAAATGCATGCATTTTTCACAGAAAAAAACAAATAAAATATAATCTGTGTTTATTTGTGTTGATGCCTGTTCCATGTCTACAACAATGGAACTTGTTTCTGCTTTATTAGTTCATCCAATCGGGCTCCAGGGATGTTTCCCTTATTCATGTATATAGTAATTATTTTGACTGACAGTGAGTTCCTGTACAGGAGACCTGTCAATCTTCTTCCTGTCTATTCCATGGCTCCTGTAAGGCTGTCTCTCAGTTACGGGAGTTTTGAAAAGCTAATTTTCAGAGCTATTCCAAATCGTTTGCAGAAAATAATCTTGTAAAACTTACTGGCTGAAGCCTGTCTAAAGTATATCCGTAGGAGACTCTGAGTTTACATCTCAAAAGTAGTCTCCATAGCAATGCTACGGAATGGTACCCACTAATGTGAACACACTACACATATATTTCCATATAAACCCCTTCCAATGACAGGTAAAGGGTTACATAACATAAACCATGGCACATTTTTTTTAACACTTCCACCTATGACCCACTACCCACTATGATTATAGTATACCACATGAGTCTGCATGGACCCTTAGGGAACCCTAACTTCAACCACAGGGGTCCTTATTGACCCTATCCCCCCGTAGTCCCTAACACTATCTCTTAAAAGTAATTACAAAAAAATATTGCATAAATAAAAAATACAGAAAATAAAAAAAACATAAAAATTACAAAAATAAAGAAAAATGACAGAAAAAGATAAGATGGCACGTCCATCTTGAAGCTCTTGACACTCATTTTGGCCCATGGAAATGGGCGCGGACCCAAACTCCTGCAGCTCTACTTAAAAAAAAAAAATAATAATAATATAAATAATGAATTGAACGGTATTCCCACAATAACAGTTTTTTGACCGACCCCCTCACCTTGACATAATTTAAACTTACCTCTTACACACACACACAACGTTCAATTATCACATATAATAGCTGTGAATATATGGGCCATCGGTCACGCTTTGCAAGCCTCGCAGCCTGCAGCACGCAGGACTTAGCTTTGGCGCTCATTGCACTGCAAGCCTTGCAGGACTTAGGCTGCAAGGACTTAGGACTTCGCGCCCCAGCAGTTGTAACACGCAAATTACGGCCCATGGGACTGTGGGCCTCGCGAAAAGATGACTTTACCGGCCGAATCGCTAAACTGTGAAAAGCTGGAAAATAAAACCCAAATATGCCTCACACAGCACAGGGGGAGAGCCAGGGAGCCTGTGAGTGAGGTTGCGACTTAATTTGAGCCATATTTGCCATTTTATCATGATCGAAAAGCGACAAAAAAATGGCGGACGAAAAAATGCAACCGGGTGAAAAGGAGGTTGAAGCTCTGAATAAAGAGCACCAAACCCGTAACACGTAATTGTGCGGGAAAAGTATGTACTTGTACTGCAAAGGGATTTGTATAAATTAGAAGCTAAATGGGAGTTGAGATTTATAGGACCACTATAGTCAAATCTTTTTCTATATGGAATTACAGTAAATAAATATTACATCTGTGTTCACATTTGAATGTCTAAAACAAGTTAAAAAACCTGCTTCCAGCTCAGAATTTTGAGAAAAACAGTTATTACACTGCGTTCTGGGAAGCGGAGCTGGGACTTGCAAATGTGCCCACAAATGCATATTGTATATGGAATTATAAATAAATATGATAATTGGCAACATGTTTTTAGAAAATAAAACAAAATATCTATAATTATATTTAAAAATGTTTATTTGTAGTTCGTGATCACTGCAAGCTTCCATTTTGTTGTCTTGCCTGTTACTTTCTCAAGAGGGGGGGTCCATCTAAACTAATGAGCTTTTTTTTTGTTTTTTGTTTTTTACTGGGAGTACTGTCTATTGCAATTCCCATCATGTGCATTCAAAGTCTCCTCCCAGTGCAGGAAATTGATTAGTATTATGTTTTATTTTTAAATCACCAGCAGATACTGTATCGCTAAGAATAAAGTCTACAATATATAAGCAGATAAAACAAGATGGCACACATTTACATACAGTGTTATATGAGGAGTCTGCTCTCTGGAGACTTTACAATCGAAGAGGTGATAAGAATAGAAACATGAGAACAGGTAACCTAGTATAAAGTTGTAGATGATTTAGTTAAATGGCCATTTACCTCACTGTAAGTGCGTTTCATGGTGTGAACGAGTCTGTTAAAATTACCTATTTTTATTAATTAATTACAGATTCAAAATCTAAAGTTATAAGTCTCTTTACATACAAAGTGTATCCTGCCTACTTGAGTAATAACAGATAGTTGAGTCCTGCATGTGCTATGGGGAAGCAAGTGATTGATAGCAGTTTTTCCTGACCTAAACCCATAGCTGACCTGTTTAGGTGATTTTAGGAATCCATTCCTTTATAGATTTGTTTAGGGTTCTTTTTTCTTTTCTTTTGATCTCTACACGGACAGCTCGACAGCAGCACCAAAGCAGAAAGCACATCACTGCTCTGCATTGATTAAATTCCAGAGAGGCAAGAGAGCAGAAACCTGAATTTTCTGCCATAAGAAATATATATATATATATATATATATATATATATATATATATATATATATATGTATATGTATATATTTGTAAATGTAAGAAAACTGGAAAGCATTCTTATTATTGACTTGAATGGGACACATACCCTGCAACCGGATTGGCTGCAGTAATATCACAGCATGTGGAAGGACTTGTGCACATACACACAGAAACACATTTTTTTTATTTGATTTCAGTGAAAAATGCACATATTTTAAAAAGTATTTCAACATGCTTTTAGTAAATGTTTACTGTGATGTGGTCCATGTTGTGCTGAATTAAGTGGCCCTTTAAAGAGGAAGTTGGTAAGCTTCTGTGAAAATTTGAAGACAAGTGGAGTTTTACACAGCGAAATGGATCTGCTGAAAGTAAAATGGTATTTTCCAAAGCGGCATAATTACACTTAAAAAGTAATACATTAGAGGATGTAATATTTATTTCTAGATTCTAAAAAAAATTCTTATTTTGGCGCTTGTGGAGTGAACAATGCCAGGTAGAAGCTGCAAAGGCATGTAAAATATTGGCATTCATTGAGGTGGTTAAAGAAACAAGGGAAGCAAATTTCAATCCTGCCGTTATGTTAATGGTCAGGTCCAATGGTGCAACTGCAAGGAGATTTTACCTCCAATACCTCTGTGTAAATAGTGTGGGCAGGGCCAGAATAACATTATAGTCCTGCCTGCTTCAAAGCTCCATGATGGTCCTGCCCCAGGCAGAGATAACCCTGCCTTCTGATAAGGAACATTAATATGGTGAGATGCAGCTCTGCTTATGGGGAAAACAGACAATTTAAAAAGTAAGAAAAATGTTTCATGTATATTAATTTTAAACTGCATACAATTGTTTTTAGTCTGTGCCCAACAAACAAATGAGCTTTACTTTTAAATTACAGTGGTCCATTAATAAAGGCAATGAAGGAAATAAGCAATCAAGATATTAGCCACATTCAAATTATTTTGTCTAGAAAAAGGTGAATTGATTAGCTTATATAATAAACTAGCGACTTGCCCGTCAAAAATGACGGCATGACATAGTGTTATACATTTTGTTTCTCCCTCCCTCCCGTCTCTTTCCCCTCCCTCCCCTGTGTCTATCCCCCCCCCTTCCCTGTGTCTATTGTCTATCATAATGCTTTCACTTTTGTCAGACCTTTCGGGATGTCATCAAATAATTTGCAGATTTGGGTTTAATTTCTGAACATTAGTAGTAACTTCTCTGTAACACACAGTGAAGCAGAAGTATGCCGTTATTTTTTTTTCTTGTCCACTTGAAGTCTTGTTAGATTTCAAAAGAAAAGTGTTAACTTTTAAACATTCATATATGTAACTATGTTTACATAACTAAACACCTAAAAGTTGAAGTTTTTGTTTAATATGTACATATGTATCAAGCAATACCATTTCCTACATTGCTGTTGCTTTTTTAACAACTGTAATGTACACTTCCTGTTCCTTTCCAGGCCCAGAGGAAGCAGCTTTGGGTAGCACTGATTGAGAAGGCCTTGGCAAAGCTACATGGCTCGTACTTTGCACTCCAGGCAGGTCGTGCCATTGAGGGCCTGGCTACGCTAACTGGGGCCCCCTGTGAGAGCCTTATGTTGCAGGTCAGCTCCACTAACCCTCGTGAAGAGACGGTAGACACAGATCTCATCTGGGCTAAAATGCTGAGCTCTAAAGAGGCAGGGTAAGAAAATGGGAGGGAAGGACTTAAGGGGAAAGGGGTAGGTCCTGTTTAGTTCCATCTGTAATATCTTGATGACCTCTTAAGATCATATACACAACTAAAATATTAGTAATAGGTAAAACGTACAGAGCTAAAAGAGTCCTACTGAAACCTATAGAAGAGTAAAATCAAAGGGCTCCAGTTATATACCATGTTAACAGCTAAGGCCCCTCAAATACATATTAGAGCTTTGAAGTCAGTCTCCACATGCAGCCAAAAGGCCCATTTACTTATTTGTATGAGATCTCTTATTCAGAAAGATGACACATTCCCAAACCTTTTGTAGGTTCCTTATGGGAGCATCCTGTGGAGGAGGTAACATGAAGGTGGATGATGCAGCCTATGAGAGCAAGGGACTGCGACCTCGGCATGCCTACTCCATACTCGATGTGAGAGATGTTCAGGGTTGGAGGTAAGTGGGAGTGAAGAAGTGAAAAAGAGGAGGAATACAAGACACATTAGGCTAGATTCATAAGTAAAATAAGGCACCACAACATATTTTATCATTCACCTCATGGTATCATTAAATAACACTTAAAGTTATGAATATTTGTAAGTGTATTAAGCTTCTAATATTATGAAAATCAGGTGCGAATGAAACCTAAACTTAGGAAATATAAATATATATATATAATATTAGGTATTCACTTGTGATTATATGGAAGTTAATGTACCATTTTAATTCTTTTTATATCTCTTTGCAGATTGCTTAGATTACGTAATCCCTGGGGGCGATTTTCCTGGAATGGGAACTGGTCAGATGAGTGGCCTAAATGGCCAGCACCATTAAAGCACGAATTGATGCCTCATGGGAGCAGTGAAGGGGTCTTCTGGATGGAGTACAGCGACTTCATCCGGTGAGTATAAGAAATCTTTACATTTCAATTTCCTGTGCCTGAGAAATATAACTTCTAAAATACTGGACCTCAATCAGTTATGAAAAGGCTGACCACTAAAAAAAAGGGGTTAAGTAGTGGAAAGAGTTAAATAAAGCATGAGCTCAACCCAGATGAACAGCACCAAGATCTTGCCTGTTGAAAGAAACAGAATCACGCTGCAAAATCTGTATTCCACTGTGTTATAACTAATCAGAAAAGTTAAGAACCTAAACTATAAAAACTGTTCTTGTAACACATACAACATCTTATTTCTTCTAAAAATATATTCTGAAGTATACTTTAAGGTTAGGGTAACCATAAGATGAAGAGTCTTAAAGGCATATCTAACTTTCCTGGATTAGAGAATAATCTGTAGTGTATGCAAATATTTGTTTGCAAGAAAAAATACCAAAATAAACATTTACAAACTCACCCTGATGTTTGCTAAATGTCTTGAGTTTGCAAACAGCAGCTCTTGTGAATGGACACCCCTGAAAATATGTTAAAATTAACATAAAATTCATAATTTGTTTTGGCCAATCACACACAGCTATATATTTTATTACAATATAACAATCGATGATGGCAGTTTGTGCAGGAAGGAATCATGGGATGTGTAGTCTCCCTGTAGAAAGAAGTAGGAGGAGTCAGACACTAATCTGTAGATCTCTGCATTCTGCTGCTGCCAGCTTGAAGGTTAGTGAAGGGTTAGAATCTGTACCCAAATGCAGTGTTTATATTGGGAGGTTCACTGTGTCTATGCAAGCAGCTCTGAGGAGTGGGAAACAAGTTCTGAAACTCCCAAGAAGAGGTTTCTGATATAAAAGTAGGTATGGCCAGCAAAGAAGCACAGGAATGTAAATGTATACAAGATGTCAACTAATTGAAATTACATGTTTTTTACAATATGACAGTACTCCATGTTTTCTTCCACAACATACTTGCATACTTGAGAGGGTAGCCCCAGATACCCTCATTGTGTATAGACAAGAACCATACACTTTTTTTACTTGTTCTTAGCCTACTATTCATTTCTTTTGGGAATATATTAAAGGCATAGCTACATTTCCTGGATTATGAATGCATCTGATAGAGGAGAATCCGTAAGTGCATAAAAACATTTTTTGCATGAAAAAACTCACCCTGTTGTTTGCTAAATCTCTTGACTTTGCAAGCAGCAGCAGCTTTTGTGAGTTGACACCCCTGAAAATCCCTGCTAAAATGAGCATAAATTTGTTTTGGCCCTAACAGGCAGCTAATACATTTTAATATAATGATGGCAGTTTGTGCAGGAAGGATTCATGGGATATGTAGTCTCCCAGTAGAAGTCAGATACTGATCTGCAGATCTCTGCATTGAGCTGCTGCTGGCTTGAAGGTTAGTAAAGAGTCAAAATCTATACCTAAATGCAGTGTTTCTATTGGGCAGCTCTGAGTTGTGGGAAACCAGTTTTGTTTTTAAATAAAATAATTTGTGTTCGTATAGAATGACTCCATGTAATGTGTGTGTCTGATATAAGCAGCATATGTTAGAATAGAGAAATGTAAAAACAGGGAAACTTAGATATGCCTTTAAATGTCCCTCGGCCCATTTATTGAATATGTGCTTGCGTTCCCATGATTATCTTGCCAGTCAGCTGACATACTTCCCCTTATTTGGGCATGTGATGGAGAGCTTGTGGCCATACCTAGCACCGACACCCTATTTCCGTGCAGTATGGTTCTCATAAAATATTATAAAAAGTCAAGAGTACATATGCCATGTGTGGCATTATGACTCACATATTCATCCTAGTCTTATAGGGAAATGGATAGTGTTCTGTTATATCTTCAGTTCTAAGATATTTCTTATGATCCCTCTCCTTCCATTCCCATCTTGTTCTTCCTCAAGACTTTTTTTCAATAATTTGTATTTCTCCATATTTTTCTTAATTTATTGCTATGTTGTTTCTCATCTACCTGCCTCCTTTTCCAGATATTTTGACTCTGTGGACATCTGCAAGATACATACAGATTGGCATGAGGTCCGAGTCCAGGGCATCTTCCCCAATAAGGCCTCAGTCCCTGTGACTGTAACATCACTCACAGTGGTGGAGCGCACCGCTCTAGAGTTCTCCCTCTTTCAGGAAGGCAGCAGGTGAGATTACCAGATAAGGAAGATCAGTTTGAACAAATTTTAAGAGAGGTTCTTGTGGATGGAGCTTTGATCATCTGCTCTGTTTTTTCTTAAGGCGCTCTGACACTGTGGACAGCCACCTACTAGACCTTTGTATCATGGTTTTCCGTGCATCCCATGGGGCTGGAAAAGTAATGCTGGGAAGACTCATGGCACATAGTAAGAGGGCAGTTAAGAAGTTTGTGGGTTGTGATGTCATGTTGGAGCCTGGAGAATATGCTGTAGTATGCTGCGCCTTTAACCACTGGCAGACCAACATTGCCAATGTATCTACGGTTCAAGGTAAGCAATCTGCAGCACAAGAGTGTGAAGGGATGATACATTCAAATGGATAAATATAGATGTGATAGATTAGTGTGGCACACATTTCGCTCTTTACTCTCACTCTATACATTTTGATGCTAACCATTTACTTGGCTAACATTGGGGAGTAGCAATTTGCCACAACTCTAAAAGGGTTACTTGAGTATGATGTTTGATTTTTTTTTTTTTTTTTAAATTGTATTCTGCTTCTCAGCCTCCAGCCCCACAGGTAGTAGCAACAACAGACGATCAGCTGCAGACCCATTAGGGTACATTTTGGCAATCTACAGCTCACGACTTGTGATGGTGGAGCAAGTAGAAGCACAACCAACAACACTAGCAGACGCAATCATCCTGCTAACTGAGGACAAAGGAGAGAGGCACGAGGTAATTTCAGCGCTGTGACTAGTTCTTACTTACAAATGTAAAACTTGTGAGTGCCCAGAAATTACCAATTTTGGCGAGTGTTAATACCGTGGATCATACAGACCTAATAATAAAGCCAAAATTTATTTATTTCAGGTCACCACTGGTGTTGCAATTTTAATAAATTATTGCAATAAAGAGGCAACCATTTACCCAGTCAGATTTTCTCTCATACAAAAGGGAAACGTCTGTCATATACTTCTTAGAACTTTCCCACTTCAAAATGAAGCTCAAACACAAAGAAAATATGTTTCTGAATTAAAGGGCCCAGATTCATCCAGTCAGGATTACATATAGATTTTATTACTATTTTATTTATTTGTGGTGAGTTTCACAAGAACCAAGGGAAATTACTTATTGCATATTATTATGTTCAGGCTAGAAGTCCCCAAGTATGTATAGGGTTCACCCCACTCTATAATATCTCACCCAATTAATAAAAAAAAAGGGGATGGGGGACAAAAGCTACATTACAAAAAGTGAAAATAACAACAATAAACAAAATCTGGCAATTAAAAATACATTTACAATGTGTGAAAGCAGTATTGCATATAAATCGTGACCTGGATTGTATACCTAAACTTGGAAAGGGCTTAATTCAAGGTAAGCCTTAGAAAATACCACACACAAATGATTGTGTGTATAATCAAAAAAGCACCACATAATGAGTATAGCCCAAAATATTGTCTTACAATGGTAACAATTCAACTATAAGCACCATATAATAGTAAGAATGGCCAAAATGCACTGATTATGTCCCTTTAGTTTGTTATATGGTTCTAGAGCAGGGGTGGGTAAGAGGGGCCACATACATACCTGGATTTGATGATATCCCTGCTGCACACAGGTGAGTCAATCACTTCTTCAGTCATCCTGATTGACTCACCTGTGCATAGAGAGGAAATCTTCAAATCCAGGCATGTATGCGGCCCTCCAGGACCGAACTTGCCCACCCCTGTTCTAGAGACATATTTTTTATATTCCCCCTAGATTCCTCAATCTCATCATAGGGTTAATAATGCTTTATTATACCCTATGATGGGATTGAGGAATCGGAGGGAATATAAAAAATATAACTTTAGCACATAACAGTGATTTGTTACCATTGTAAGTCAATATTTGGGGCTATACTCAGTATGTGGTGCTTTTTTTGATCGTAACAATATTCTGACGATACAACAGCAGCAATATCCGTGGCATGTAAAAATCAGGGAATTATTAATAGGAATAACTCTTTTGTACCCCCTAGAGGACAAATGGTGGGTTCTTAAAAATCACCAAAATAGTACTTTGTAGGGAAAGAGTCTACTATATATTTCCCATGATACGTGAATATCTGAATTTTCTACGCAAACATACACTCACAGAGATAATAGAGATGGGGGGGTGCCGTATATATACTTGGGGACTTCTAGTCTGGACATAATATGCAATAAGTAACTGCCCCCGATTTCTTGTGAAACTCACCACAAATAAATCAAATTGTAATAAAATGTATATGTAATCCTGATTGGATGAATCGAATCTGGGTCCTTTAATCCAGAGGCATATTTTCTTTCTATTTTGAGCTTCATTTTTGAAGTGGGAAAGTTCTAAAGTAGGTGTATATGACTGCAATTTCTCTTTTGTATGAGAGGGAATCTGACTGGTTAAATAGTTGCCTCTTTCTCTTTATTATGATAGTTCTTTCTTATAGCCCGAGAGGTTTGTTTCAGAGCTCTTGAGAGATGATTACTTTGGTTACCTTTTTCTTCATGTATCCATAAATAGTGGTATAAATCAAAAGAAACAGAACTAATGTAAAATAGCTAAATTAAAAATATTAATGAAACATGTAAAATACGTTTTGAATATGTAATTTTAATGATAAAATGCAAGTAGGTATTATCTCCTGGATCGGTATCCATTATGATTAAGATAACACATTCCTTGTATATGCTATTTTGTTTGCCCTTTTTAAAGATTATTTTAGTAAATCTGTATTACAATAGTTCTGATTCGTTGACACTATTTATATATTACTGCTCATTGCAAGCTTAAATGGAAACCTGTATAAAAATGATTGTTTCTCAAGTACTTTGCTGGATCTCTCTCAAAATGTCCCTAAAATAGGTTATACTAAGGTATCTGTGTCATGTGTATATTGTTATGCCTTGCCAGATTACTTGGTCTGTTTAGGAACATTATAGAGTTGTTTGAACAACTGCAATATAATTTTGGGAGTGTATTAAGATTTTTTGTTTGTTTTCTTTTATGTATTACCCCATATACAACATCTCTGTCCAAGCACAATTATGTCTCCTTAACCCTCTTCAGTTCACTCTGTTGTCTCTTTCATGATCCACAGGGCCGTGAAGGAATGACCTGTTACTACCTGACACACGGGTGGGCTGGGCTCATTGTAGTTGTGGAAAACAGGCATCCTAAGTCTTACCTTCACATTCAATGTGACTGCACAGACAGTTTTAATGTGGTGTCTACCAGAGGCAGCCTCAAAACCCATGACAGTGTCCCTCCTCTGCATAGGTGAGACTGTCCTCGTGGAGCAGGCCTTCATCTGTTAGTCGCTTTCTCCTGTCCTGATCTTTCTCTGATCACTGTGCTCTTTGTAGCTCCCTTTGTCACCTCAGTCTTTTTCATTTTCATTCTCTCCTACTTTTCATTCTTTCTTTCTCAAAGCCTATAATAATCTGAATTTCAATCACTTGGCCCGCCTTCTATATTTTTCATTGGTCCTCTAGTTACTAACCTGTCCTTCTTCTGGTCACCCAGACAGGTGCTGGTCATCTTGTCTCAGCTGGAGGGCAACGCTGGCTTCTCAATCACCCATCGCCTGGCTCACCGTAAGGCCAATCAGGCTTTCCTGAATGACTGGATGTCTAGCAAAGGCACCCACAGCCCCCCGCTATCCCCTGAGGTGTCGGGTTTACATGGACCACGTCCTCTCTGACACCAAGCCACAAAGGGACAGCGCCCTGGACAGTTAGCTGCTCTGTCCAGGTATAATGGGAGCACTTTACAGACTAAACACTTTGCTAAAGATGACACTTGAAAAAACACTCAGGACTATTTTCCTGTGAATACAGGTACCCTTTATCTTCATCCTATCTGCACACACTACTAAATGAGTCTTTTTATATTCTAGAATGACCACAACATAAGAGATTTTGTTTTGCTAGAGGCTCTTTTTTCATATTCATCTGTTGAGGAAGCAGTCCCAATGCTTCCTTGAAATTTTGTTTGTAAATATTTGTTCCCTAGATTGTACACTATACAGATTTATTTGTTTCAAAAATAATACATCTTATTGTTTTATAAACTGCAATATGAGATTTTTTTCCCCATTAAAGTTGCAGAAATCCATCAACTATGTTCACACAGAATTAAGATGGAATTGCTCCATTGCATATGTTATTCATCAGACAGTCTAGAATGTGTGAATACTCTAATCTGATCTTATTTTGCCACAAGTATAATATAGTACAGTAGTTCTAACCAAAGAGTATACCTAACCAGGTGAGATTTAGTTGTGAAAACTTTTATATAAAATGCATATTGTAGAAACAAAATTTGACACAATGCTATATATTCAGTCTATTGATACAAATACAATAAAAAATATCCATATAAAGTTTACTAGAGAGAAGAATGGTTTGTGGATACAGATGTGGTTAGTAAGTAAATCATTTAGGCCCACAGTCCATTGTGTAGCAGATAAAGTTTATAGTTAGATGAACAGCGCTACACCGTAAGCCAACAAAGAAAAAAATGAGTATAACATTCTGAGACAAAAGTTTTCAATATTTGATTAAGTTAAGCAAAATATTTTTGTCACCCCCACACATTGCAGTCCCCCACATCTTGCTGTTGGGTAATAATGGCATCAAAATAACAATAAATACGTAACACTGGCTGCTTCGTGATTTGTAAACCTTAATCGGATAAGAAATTAGGAAAAGATTGTAGAAACCTTTCATAAGGCATTTGGGTGCAAAGAGCCCCACTCTAACCATGCTTAAAAAACAAAGTCTTAATCGTTCTGATGCTGAAATAAACTAGTCTATCTTTGGCCATCACAGCCATTACAAACTGAACTCCTATCATTACTCACAGGTACTCACAATGTTCTTATGCAATTCCCTTATTAGAAGAAACCTTTTGGCAAGTGGTATCAGCCTCACTATAGCAGCCACTAGAAAGCTGTGACAGCCATATGAGGTGAAAATGTAGTGGTCTTTATGAATTATCTTGGTGGAATCGAGTTCAGTGTGTTGAACATTGTAGTTTCCAAGTGTATGAACTGTTACCGCTTCCCAGGGATGTGTATGAGTTGCAAAACAGATCTTATACTTGGGAGGTGAGAGAGCTGCTTTAGTGTTTCTAGTCTCAGGGAAGGAAGGGCTGTTTCACTCTAAACTCTGTACTGATTTAATACTTCCCTCTGTGTGCTCTTTCCCATTTGCAGAACTCAAATGTTGAGTATTTTCTATTATGCTGTATTGTATATAGCTGTGTGCAGGACTGTATATTATGTACAAACATACCTGGTATAGTGTAATAAATAGGGAGAGAAAAGGGACGATACTGGATCCATAATGCATTAAGTACATATGTGTCATAGGAGCCCCTTGTGTATACTTTTTCATAAGCTGCTATAACCATAACATTTGTCACTTACTTTTTTACATTGTTGATTTTTAATATAATGTTCCTCTTTGCAGTAAGAAAGGACTCAATTCTTCCCTCCCAAATTACCATTACATTTGCCTAGTTTGCATCTCATGGAGATGCAGTCTATCCATTTTGTTGTTCTATCCTGTGCAGCAGAGTTGGACAAATATTAAAAATGCAATAGAGCTGCAACTCTTGGTTCAATTAGTATAAAACCTCCCATTTTTACAAAGTATAAAATATGTGGATTTTGTTTTTAATATGAATACGCTGGTCCTGGATGTGCAGTTTTATAGTCCTACTTGCTCTCCTGTCTATGGTGCCCTTTGGCTAATCGGGAACGCCATCATTCAATTGTCTGACACTATATGGGCAGCATAGTTGTGGACACTTTTATATAAAATGCAAATCATAGAAACAAAATTTAACAAAATGCTATATATTCAGTCTATTGATACAAATAAAGATTTCTCTAGAGAAGCATGGTTTGTGGATACAGAGCTACACTTGAAGTGAAGAGATCATGTTACAGGCAAACTGCATAGAAACCATTGAATAACTGTAAATAGGTGGAATAAACCCATATATTAGGTGGAATAAACTCATATGTGAGTTCAATTGCGACATCTATTGGTCATTTCAGATACAAGTTCTTCACATATGTGCATGGATTTTTGCTCTGATCACTCTGTTTTTGTCCACATTTTAGCAAATGTTGCTTTTGATTGGATGTAGCACTAAGCTCACATAGCCTAAAGTCTGTAGCATAAAATTGTGCAGCATGTAAGATTATAAAATGTAATGTTTTATGTCTGTTAAAATAGACTGAAAAGTATTATACTAATTGAATCACCCTGAATCTGATAGGCCATGCCCTCTATGAAAATGTTTGCCATATTTTTATTTTTTAAGGCACTTACCATTAAGCATTCTCTCTAATGGATTTTGTATAGGAGCTATATTCTGTTAATATGTTTTTTTTAATGGTACAATGGTATACAATGTTGATGGGTTATTTTCATCCAATCCCATCCAGTATTAATGTCCATACAAATGCTGTAGTACTTACAATAAATACTACATGTAGGGAAAATGCAATCTTATCCTTTTCTGTTGCCATTGATTATGAATTCTCATATTTTATGTAAACAGTCTGCAAATGGTTGTGAGCAATAGTTTGAATAGATAAACATGTGCTTGTGACACCCATTCAGTGTTTTTTTGTTTTGTTTTTTGTTGTTGTTTTTTTTATCTGTATAAATACAGTCATTCACATGTTTGTATAATAATATTTGTGGTAATATAGGGGCTAGTCTGCCAACTCTTTTAGGACACTTACTGAAAGGGTAAACACACCCCTCTCCTGCCAGCTGTATATTTGAATCTTATCTCTCTCTGCCTGCCAGATCTGGGACATTTTGAATCTTGTATATATTGTTCAGCTGTAATAAATCAGAATGCTATTTTATCAGCTTATATACTCAAATTGTATAGATAGTTAACACCTCTGCTGGTAGGGCTTACGAAATATTAAGTAATTAATATATTGCAGGTCCTTCTTGCAGGAAGGTGTTAAACATTTTGGGAGTTCAATATTCCCATCTCAGGTTCTTTCGGACCAAATAAAGATTTTGTTTTTTAAAGAAGTATTCAGAGTTTTTTTTTGTGTGTGTGTCTAAACATGATTGACTCAAACTGAAAATAATGTTACTAACAGGAGCTAAAGCCAAAGATGTAATGCTTATAATTCTCACTGGGAGAATTCAATTCTGTGTAGTACAATTTTAAATCCATACTAAAAAGACCAATATTTAAATGCCACAAAAAAAACATAATGAACAGACCTGTACAAATTAAACATTTCCTTACTTCTGAAATTGCTGCAATGCGGGTCTCAATCCTATTTTCCTAATCTTGCTGCCACAAGAAAAATCCTTTTTTTTTTTTTTAATAATGTTTATTTTATGGTAAATTAAAGCACAGCATAAACAGCTGAAGTATTTAACTAACTGT
The DNA here is from genome assembly GCA_027410445.1 of Discoglossus pictus. Classification (NCBI taxonomy): domain Eukaryota; kingdom Metazoa; phylum Chordata; class Amphibia; order Anura; family Alytidae; genus Discoglossus; species Discoglossus pictus. The sequence goes on along the minus strand of CM050172.1, from coordinate 38,303,160 downwards.
CCTCACGTGTTATAATCGCCATAAAAAAGAGAGGTATTCTCCAACATGTCTTCATTCTTCCACAGTTATTCTTAGGATAGGGTACTTCCTCTCTAAACTCTTAAACACTTTTTAAAGCCTTCCTATATCCCTACCCACGCACATCTCTAGTAACTGCAATCAATGTTTGTTAATTTTATTTGAGCGGACAAATGGGTAAGGTTTACTTTTGTTAAAGGACCAAGATGTCTGCAAATACTTTTTTGGGCCCATCTTAGACAGGCCCCTATGTGTTTGGAAAATGTGTCAAGGTTGACAGAGATATGTTGTGTCCTTACCTGCTCGAAGATCCTATGGAATACCATGTAACCGGATCAGTGGCCCACCTTACATTTCACTTTCCAAATCTGGAAATAATGCAATAAACCATTTTACCTTACACACTCTACTTCACAACTGCTTTCCATTCTCAACGTCTCTTGAAGAAGCCAGCTACCTAGAGTAACTATGGTATCTCCTAATTCAATTTACTCTTGCTTGGGGATAGGATAACTAATTTGGGACCTTGCTTTTTACATCAGGCTCTGTCCTCTTAAGGTGGATTAGTACAGTTACCACCATATATATCAAGAATAATATACAAGCATGAAGAGGGGGGTAGGAGATCAGAATGTGGGACCTGGTGGTGGGGGGGGGGGGGGGTGTAGGAGATCAGAATGGGGGCCCAGGTCTGTATAACACTCTTTATGCTTGTATATCATTCTTGGTATATATGGTGGTAACTGTACTCATCCACCTTAAGAGGACAGAGCCTGTAACAGACTAGTGGGAGGGGTGTAGAGCAGTTATCACTCCAGACCTGTCTGGCGCTGATGTAACACGCAAGGTCCCTAATTTGTTTTTGCAATACATTTCCAGATTTATAATTCACAAGCTCCTTTTTTTTATAAATTATATAATACATTGGGCTTTGGGTATACTCTCAAAGCCCACTGTGCAATCTCCCACCAAAAAATACAGGGAACCAGCTAATCTCTAATATTGACACCATCCTGTTCAGACTTCTAAAAAGAAGAAAATACTATGCATAAAGCACCATGTCAAATATTTAAACCTTTTCATATAATTCTTTTTCAAATATAAAAAAAAATACTATTTTTTTAATGTTGTAATGGATTCTGAGCCTGTTTGATAAGGAGAGTTATGATATTACCTAGAGAGATTTAAAATAATGTGGTGGTGGTGGTGGTATTTGATCCTTACCCGTCCAAACACAAATGGTGCTGCAACACGTATCTCTCCCATGCTTGGTGGAAACAAGTATTTTTTTTTTTTCAATCATTCCTCATTATTTGCCAAAGTAAAGCTTGTGTCTTAACTTTTTAAGGTTTTAGATTTTATGATGACATAAATCATATGTCACTGAACTTAAAGAATGCTTGTATAAAGGACAAAGTTAATAAGTGAATATGATCTAGACTATTGTAAGAAATATAAAATATACTGCTTGGAGAAATGTTTCACATAAAACCATGAATCTCTCACAGGCTAAAATAATCTAGATTCTTACCACTTCCTATAATCTCCACACAATGCAAACATGAAAGATAAACCTTAGGATAAGAAGCTCACTCCATACAATACTAGGAAATTCTGTTTGTATACTTGTGTGAGGGAGTTCATATTAGAATCAATATCATATGGACTCTAGATTGGCCTAAATCCCTGGAAACAGGAGTGGTTCTGGAATCAAATTATTTAGTCTACCTCACTTCAATTTTGTCTGTGGACAAGAAATATAGAAACAGAATGAACAAATTCAATTGTTTTTTTTTTTAAATAAAGGACCACTCTAGATAAAAAAACAAAAAAACACTTGTTTGTATGTAATGTTTGCAATAAACTTAAAACATTAGTGGCTGTGTAACCCATTGGCATCTACATTTTTTTTGAGAAAATCTGTATTTTTTTAACATTGCAGGAGTCCATTTTCTAGTTGTTATATCACATCCTGAGAGCTGGAGCATGAGGGTACTTTTGTGTATGTAAATATTAATGTAACAATATATATATCAATCTGTAAATTTAACACTAGTAACTTGCCCTTCATAAATTGTTAGAATAGAACTAGCGACTTGCCCGTCAAAAATGACGGCAATAAAAACTGAAGCCTGGCAATGCTGTTTGCCACACAATGTAAGCCTCTCCCCCTCTACTTTACTGGCCTTGTGATGAGCGCCTTTGGCGCTCATCACAGGCCTTGCAATGAGCCCCTTTGGAGCTCATTGCGAGTCTCTCCCTCTGTCTACTTCCTCCCTCGTGTCTTATTTCCCCCCTCCTCTCCCTCCCTTGTATCTCCTTCCACCTCGTCTACCTCCTTTGTATCTCCTGCCCCCCTGTGTTTTTACCTCCCTCTCCCTCCCGTGTCTCTAAACCCCTCCCCTGTGTCTCTTTCCCTCTTCTCCCTCCCATGCATCTCTTCCCCCCCCTGTGTCTCCCCCAACCCTCCCCTGTGTCTGTTCCCCCCTGGCCTGTGTCTCTTTCCCCCTCCCCCTGTGTCTGTTACGGCCTTCCTCGTGTCTCCATTTCCCTCCCTTGTGTATCTTCCCCCCTGCACTCTCTCCCCTGTGTCTCTTCCCCCTCCTCTCACTCCCCTGTGTCTCTTCCCCCTCCTCTTTCTGTGCCTCTTCCTCCGTCTCTTCCCCCTCACCCTCTGTATCTCTCCCCACTCTGTGTCTTCCACCCTCTCCCTCTGTGCCTCTTCCCCCGCCTCTCTCTGTGTGTCTCGCCACTGTGTCTCTTCACCCCTTCCTCTGTTCCCCCCCCCTCTGTGCCTCTTTCCCCCTCTCTCTGTACCTCTTCCCCCCTTTCCCTCTGTGTCTCTTCCTCCCTCACCCTCTGTATCTCTCTCCCCTGTGCCTCTTCCCCCCTCTCCCTCTGTGCCTCTTCCCCCCTCTCCCTCTGTGCCTCTTCCCCCCTGGCCTGTGTCTCTTTCCCCCTTCCCCCTGTGTCTGTTCCCCTCTTCCCCCCCCCCATTTCCCTCCCATGTGTATCTTCCCCCTGTTCTCCCTCCCGTGTGTCTTTTCCCCCTCCTCTACCTCCCCTGTGTCTCTTTCCCACATATCCCTCTGTGTCTCTCCCCCCTCCCTCTGTGTCTCTTCCCCACTCTCCCTCTGTGCCTCTTCCCCACTCTCCCTCTGTGCCGTGCCTCTCCCCCCCCTCTTCCCCACTCTCCCTCTTCCCCACTCTCCCTCTTCCCCACTCTCCCTCTGTGCCTCTCCCCCCCTCTTCCCCACTCTCCCTCCCCTCTTCCCCACTCTCCCTCCCCTCTTCCCCACTCTCCCTCTGTGCCCCTCTTCCCCCCTCTTCCCCACTCTTTTATCTGCTCTCGGGCCGCGCTGCGCGCAAGCGCGGCTCGCGCTGCGCTCTGCGCAGCAGTTTAGAATTGTCTAACTGCGATTCGTCTGAAGCGTGACGACGAATCGCAGTTAGACAATTATAATATGTGATATTATCTTGAATTGTCTGTGCTCTCTCTCGTCACCCTGTGGCGATTGTACACCCAGCGCAGTTATGGCGGCAGTTAGGAAAAAACTGACACTTCTGCGCATGCGTGGCTGTTCTGTGATGCTCAGACTCTACCAACAATCACGAGGCTGCACACAAAACACCCTGCAGACGTTACAGACCAACCAGAAGTTGTAGATAATTATATATTTTTACTCCACTAATTAAGTCCTTTTCAGTACAACATTTTATAATAAATATATCTGTTATCAAAAGTTGTATATTTATCTATAACTATTGTTATGGGCCATTATTATAAATACAGAAATTACTCTATGCTTTCCATTGCCAATAGGCTATAGAGAAAATGCTCATTTCTGGAACCATTTCTCAATTTTGCTAATTTTGAGGGGCAAATTCTTGCTATGGCTTTCCATTCTGGACCAATCAGTAGGCCACAAGAGTGGAGAGCTGGAAGCTCTTTTTGAGCAGAATCACTCTTATTGAGCTTGCGCTCTTTGCCCACGTATACTTGGAATGAGAGAAAGAAAGGATTACATGCTAAATTCTGGAAATTGATACAGCCCATTCAAGCAACTAACTTTGAATAAATAATTGTAATTAAAATATTTATATGCCTTTAATAAGGAACAAGCTTTTTTATACTAAATAAACATAAAACAACTAATCTTACAGTATCCTATTCAGAGCAATACGTTTGTGTACTAAATGTACAGTAATCTCTCTTGGGGAGTGAGTTTAAAGACAAGATTTTTTAGATGTAAATGTATTAAAGTATATGGAAGTTTCCACATTTTTAATATTGAAACAAACTACTTAAGTGTTTGCATATGTAAACATCATTTTATTAATAAATGCTTAAAAGCTCAAATTTCACTCCAATCTTTCAAGCAGCCTTACAAAGATCTGCTCCTACAGCAGAGGTCAAAGGTCTGCCTCCAGTGTTTCAATTGATAAGATTCTAGTCACTTTCAGATTCTCTCAGCAGTATTTCATAAATGTTTTTGTTGAGAAACAGTCAGTAAGTAGCCAGTATAGCTCTTACCAATAAAAACAATGTATGCAAAAGCTGTGGGGGCAGACCGTTTCACAAACTGCTTGGAAAATTTGAGTGAGTGAAAACCGAGCTTTTAAGCACTTATTAATAAGATTATGTTTACATATGCAAACAAACACTTATGTAGTTTTTATTTTAATTTTAAAACGGTAGAATCTTCCAAATGCCTTCAATTAGATTTGTTACCTACTGTATTGTATTCCACGGCACTTTTTTCTAGGAAGTGTATACATAGGAGATGATAAATCTGTTGTATGTCTTCCAAGAAAAGCGTGTACCAAACCCCCAAACAAACTGTAATACTCAGTATGAGGATATTATCATCCCATTGTCAATATATACCCAAAAATAGTCCTCCTACAAATGTTGAATGTGTCTTTGGCCCAAATCTCACAACTGACAAAAATATATTCTTTCCCCGTCCAGTATATTCATAATTCCAAGACTAACTTGGATGACATAGTAACCCATAAAGGAAAACTGTGGAGATACATTACAATTCTTGATAGTCTGTACTTCACTCCTGATTCAAAATCCTGGTCTCATAATAATGAATTGCTGACATGCTAAATTGTTAAAAAGACCACTGTATATCCTTACTTTTCTATAACTTTACTCTTATGTCCCTCTTCTTCCAAAGCCTTATGAGTGTAATCTATATTATAATTAAAGAACCACAAAAGTCTATATGAGCTCTGCACAATTTGGTAGAGGATGAAAAAGTATTTTAATTTTTAATCCATGGAGTTATGTTCAAAATAGAAAATGAAGAATAAGTTGCAAGGGACAGTATTACTAACCCTAAAATATTTTTTAAATATATTAATGAGAAGAAGGCCAGGAAGGAAGCTATATGAACATTACAATGTGAAATAGGCTGTCTGATAACTAATGACCAGGAAAAGGCAGATGAGCGAAATAAGTTATTTTCTTCAGTATACACAAGGGAGGTACCAGTGGTTGGGACACTGCAACAAAATGGGGCTACACTACCTTCACCAAATAACTGGTTAATGCCGGAAGAAATCCAAAAGGGGTTGGAAAAAAAAAAAGCCCCAGGTCCTGATGGAATACATCCAAGGGTACTGAGGGAACTGGGCTCTGTAATAGCCAAACCATTATATCTAATTTTTCAAGATTCACTGAACACGGGGTCGCTACCAGATGACTGGAGAAAAGCTGATGTGATACCTATATTTATAAAGGGAGCAAGAGCAAATCCGGGGAATTATAGACCAGTGAGCCTCACTTCTGTAGCGGGGAAGCTTTTAGTAGAGTTAATATGGAATATTATACAAGAATGTGTCTATTCAAACAGAATCATAAGTAGGAGCCAACATGGATTTATGAGGGATAGGTCATGTCAAACAAACTTAATTAGTTTCAATGAGGAGGTTAGTAGGAACCTGGATCAAGGCAAATCCGTGGATGTAGTCTTTTTGGATTTTCCAAAGGCTTTTGATACAGTGGCTCATGGAAGACTATTGCGCAAACTAAGGGATACAGGAATTGCAGTAAATATCTGGTCATGGATCGAGATCTGGCTAAAAGACAGGAAGCAAAGGGTTGTTGTAAATGGGACACACTCCGACCGGACTAATGTGGTAAATGAGGTTCCTCAGGGTTCAGTATTAGGTCCTCTCCTTTTTAACATATTTATTCATGACTTAGAAGTAGTATTGTCTCCATTTTTGCTGATGACACTAAATTGTGCAAGGAAATTAATTCAGAAAATTATGTACTTTCCCTCCCAAAAAATTTGAGAAATGGGCAACTAAATGGCAGTTGAGATTTAATACGAATAAATATGAAGTTATGTATTTGGGAGGAAAAATAGCCATGTAATTTATAATCTTAATTGATCAAATCTAGGGGTATCTGATAATGAAAGGGATTTAGTACTTGTGGACAACCACGTAGGTAACAGTGCTCAATGCCAAGCAGCAGCTGTAAAGGCAAATAAAATACTAGCATGTATTAAGAAGGGTATAGAAGCAAATATAATGCTGCCACTATACAAATCCATAGTACACCCTCATTTGGAATATGGAGTACAATTTTGGGCACCACTTTATAAAAAGAAAATTTTAGAGCTGCAAAAGGTACAGAGAAGGGCAACAAAACTAATAAGGGGAATGGAGGGGCTAAGTTAAGAAGAAAGACTAACCAAAAAGGGGATATGATTACCTTATATAAATATATCCAGGGTCAATACAAGGCTATGTCAAATGAGCTTTATGTACAAAGAGGTTTCCAACTGACAAGAGGACATCCCTTGAGGTTAGAAGTAAAAAGATTCCACCTTAAAGAAAGAAAAGGGTTCTTCACAGTAGGGGGGTTAATCTGTGGAAATCTCTACCAAAGGAGGTGGTGACAGCGGATTTGATAGATAACTTTAAAAAAGGAATGGATACATTTTTAAATAAAAAGGTCATTCAGGGTTATCCAGGATAATTAGAGAGGTAGTATTAAACCAGGGAGGAGTCTGATCACAAGTATTAGGTGGTCAGGAAGGAAGTTCTTTTTTTCCTGTTTGAGACAATTGGGAAGCTTCACACAAATACATATAACCCTACACTGGCTACAGTGCTGAGTTTCCTGTGGAAGAGCTAGTGTTCACTATAACAGATCACTCTCAAGATGATGTATATATCCCATACTAGCGACTTGCCTATAAAAAATTACGGGGCAATACAATTTCAAGGCATGGGAATGCTGTTTGACACATAATGTAAACCGTTTTGTAGTGTGAGGACCTTTAGCGCTTTTTGCGAGATTTGCGCTAAGCGCTTTTGGAGCTCATCGCATGCCTCACAATGAGTGCCTTTGGCGCTCATTGTGAGCCTCTCCTGTCGTGTACTTTTGGTCCTCTGAGAGAGATATATATTTTTATGTATATGTAGTTAAGTAATAATGAATGATTTCTTAAATTAATTAATATACTTTCATTATTTATAATTGATATATGCAGCGAGCAATAGGCTGAAGAGCTAACAATCTGTTTGTATTTTGCATCTGCATAGAAAATCCATTTTGAGTCTTGGTGCCCTGCTTATAAAGTGTCATGAATGTTTGAGGAATAGCCGTTGGTTTATTGCGTAAAGCGGCATTGTATAGTCGTAATGTTATTAATGTGTTACGCGTCTCGTGAGCATTTTGTAAGTCGTAGTGTGATGTGTAAAGGGCTACACGTTTGGCAGTATTTTGCGCGACCCGTGGTCGTATAGCCTCATTTTAATTTTTTTTCGGCAGCCATTTTTTTCCTCACTTAGGCGATTTTCGAGTGGCGAAAATCGTCTTAATCAAGTTAAATTTGCGTTCCAGCTCACTCACAGACGTACTGGCTGTTGCCCCATGCTGTCTGTGATGTTTTTGTAATTTTTTGGGGTGTATTTCGTTTTTATTGTTTTTTGATTTTCGTCGTTCGGACGCTAATCTCAGAACTTTTTGCGTCTCGCTTCTTTTATTTTTTAAGTCCCGCGTCTTGTATATTTTTTTTCTAAGTCCCGAGGTTGTGACCAGCTTGCAGGGCAAGGTGATCTTGCATTTATGAAGTGTTTTTCGGCGAAGTCCCGTGCTTTGTAGTGGTTTAACGGCTTGCCTCACTACGTGCGGTTCGCAGGTGATGAGCGCCGAAGTGTACGTGTTAACGGCTCACCTCGCTTCGGCACTCATCGGCTAAGTCCTATGCTTTAACAGCTCTCATCGCCTAAGTCGTACGCACCTCGCAAAGTGTGACGACGTCTCGAAGTTTGACAACTATTATATGTGATAGTAAATAAAACTTCTCATGCAAAAAAACTTATATAAGTTATACATGCAATTCTTAAAGGCAATAAAGTCCCGACTGCAGACTTATTAAGGATCACTGGAGGGGTGCAGCTTCTTCCATGGACACCGTTCCAGCTGTGTCCAAACCACTGGTCGGAAAATTAGAAGAAGGAAGGGAGAGAGAAAGTGCGCCTCCTCCTAGTGTAATATAACAGAATAAATAAAATCAATCCACTCACGTTTTACAACCTCAAATATATGAGGTATGGAATAGGCCTCCCGAGGAACTCCCTGGTACTATATACAGCAACTCCTTGGGCATATGCCTGGTACGGTAGTCTCCTCCAACTCTTTTGTAGAGTATTGTAGTGACTGAAGGACACACTACAGAGACTAACACTTTATCCACATGCGTAAGAGGGTATATAGACAAACAGCAGCTAGCCCAAAGTTCTTTAAAAATTATGGTGTGGGTATACACACACTGCTCAAGTAACTCCAAAGTATTTGGAAATGACATTTATTCAGGAGTAAAATACCCCTAAATATAGATACCAGCATATAAACAGCAGTACCATAAAAAAGTGGCAAGATTCACTTGTTTTTTTTTCCGTTTGCCTTCCTCTGGATCAATTAACAATTAATATTTAATCTGCATATTGAAGATCAAAGGAGATCTAAAAAGGTTGAATGGACTTGATGGACTAAAAGTCTTTTTTCAACCTTGATTACTATGTAATTGAAGTTAAGGTATTTCACAATGTTACCTCTGCCTGAATGAGTAATGAGCTCTGTACTGCGCGCAACAACGAATCACATATATAGTTGTGAGCATGTGGGTCGTCGCTAACGCTGCGGGCTCGCATAGCGAGCCCGCGGCCCTCGCAAAAGGATGAGGGTTGAGGAGGAGGTTGAGGATGAGGAGGGGGGCTGAGGAGTGAGGTTAAGGAGGGGGCTGAGGAGTGAGGTTAAGGAGGGGGGCTGAGGAGAGAGGGTGAGGAGGGGGATTTAGGATGAGGAAGGGGGGTTGAGGATGGGGGATTGAGGGTTGGGGGGTTGAGGATGGGGGTGGAGGTTGAGGAGAGGGGCTGAGGAGAGAGGTTGAGGATGGGGGCTGAGGAGGGGGATTGAGGATGAGGAAGGGGGTTGAGGATGGGGGCATTGAGGAGGGGGGATTGAGGATGGGGGCGTTGAGGATGAGGATTGGGGGGTTGAGGATGAGGAGGGGGTGGAGGTTGAGGAGAGGGGCTGAGGATGGGGGCTGAGGAGGGGGGTTGAGGATGGGTTGAGGATGAGGAGGGGGGTTGAGGAGGAATGTTGAGAATCAGGAGGGGGGTTGATGAGGAGGTTTGAGGATGAGGGTTGAGGAGGGGGGTTGAGAATGAGGAGGGGGTTGAGGATGAGAAGGGGGGTTGAGGAGGGAGGTTGAGAATGAGGAGGGGGGTTGAGGAGGTGGGTTGAGGACCGTGATAAGTGAGGGGGAGGGAAAGAGACACAGGGAAGGGAGAGGGAGGAGACACAGGGGAGGGAGAGGAGGGGAAGAGACACAGGGGGGAGAGGACACAAGAAAAGGGCACACAAGAGGGGGATACAGAGGGTACAAGAGGGACACACGGGGCAGCACATTTCCCACCCTCGGCTTATACTCGAGTCACTAAGTTTTCCCAGTATTTCGTGGTAAAATAGGTGCCTCGGCTTATACTCGGGTCGGCTTATACTCGAGTATATACGGTACTTCATAAAATTCTAGCAGCTAGAGTAACAGCTCAGCTCAGCAAGTGTTTCTTGTCATTGGTAGAGATGTTACTGGGTTCAATTCTCACCAAGAGTGATTTTTTTACTGTTTAAAAAAATCTGAAATATGTTTTTTTTAGTTTATAAAATAAAGCCTCAAATGTAAATATGAGTTAACTGTCTTGGTTATTATGTGAATTACTTATTAAAAAATACTTTTTTTTAATAACTAGTTCACATAAATTCTCTCTTTCTATATATGTATATGTATATACTGTATATGTATATATATATATATATATATATATATATATATATATATATATATATATATATATAGTTCAAATTATGAAATTTGTTTCCTTTAAAATTATATGTAAATGTTTAGAGCGTGTTGGTGTGTGGTCAGTGTGTTTCATAAAACGTTTTCATTAGTAAGTTATTGCGTCTAAATCAATACCTTCCACTTGTTTTTTTTTTTTTTTTAACTAATGTATTTATTACCATACATATGACTGAATCTCAGAACTCTGAGCTGGAAGCAGGTTTTTTAACTTGCTTTAGACATTCAGATGTGAACACAGATGTACTATTTATTTACTGTACTACTGTACGGTGGAGGGCTTCTATTCGTCTTTTGCCCACCATATTATAAATGATTGTTGTGGTGAACTACCTACTCATAATTTCCACACCACAAGCTGAGATCCCGCTCCATGCTGATGATAGCCAGTAAGCTTGAAACAGCTGTACATGGATTGGATACTCAGCCCGTGTTTATTCCAACCTTGGCTTTGCATTAAAGCTGTGTAATACAGCATGCATAAGCTTAAAAGAAGCCATGTTTAATGATGGCAACGGAATGAAGAGCGAGGCATTTGTGGCCACATTTGTGTGTCCCAGCTCAACTTCCCAGAATGCAGTGAAATATCTGTTTTTCTCGGAATTCTGAGCTGGAAGCAGATTTTTTAACTTGGTTTAGACATTCAGATGTGAACTCAAATGTACTATTTATTTACTATATATATATATATATATATATATATATATATATATGTAGATTTTTCAGATTGCTTACCACTGCACTTTCATAATATGCTTATAAAGTGAGTATAAATCCATAATTCAATGCATAAAAGTTACAGACTCCAGTCTTATTATTTATGCAGAGTCTTGTGGGGACAAACTAAAATGACAATATCCAAGTCAATGCTTGATCAGTTTTAAAAACATAAACACAATTATCACATGATTTTTGTGGTCTGTTAAGTGCCACACTCCCATTCGTTTCAACAATCTGTACATAAACTGACAAATAAAACTGAACAAATAGTATGTAACTCAGTGGAAAAGCTAAAACCTATAGAGTAAATAAAAATATATGGATTAATCGTTGCTCTCAGGGCAACAGCTGGCTTAAAGGATTGACCTACAGCCTGATACATGTTTAATGTACAGCCCAGCTCTGAGACACAGAGGTAGAATACATTTGTTACAGCCTATTACAAGAAAGCAATTATGTTTTAATATATACCGTATTTATCGGCATATAGCACGCACCGGCGTATAACACGCACCTCATTTTATGAAGGAAATTTCAGGGAAAAAAATAAAAAATTCAAATAAAGAACTTTGAAGCAAAATCCTCAACCTCAACCTCCCTCCTCATCCTCCCTCCTCAACCCCCTCCTGAAACCCCCCCATCCTCATTCCCCCTCCTCAAACCCCCATCCTCAAACCCCCTCAACCCCCCCATCCTCCTTCCTCAACCCCCCTATCCTCACCCCCTCCTCAACCCCCCCCTCCTCAACCCCCCCATCCTGAAACCCCCTCAACCCCCCCATCCTCATCCTCAACCCCCTCCTCAACCTCAACCCACTTCCTCCTGCTAAACCCCCCTAAATAACTCCCCCTCACTTACCTGCTTCTGTTCCTTGACCCGGCGCGCATGTGACGTCACGTGCGCCACGTCATTAGCATATACCGGGTCCACCCGGGGGGTTTGAGGTGCACCCGGTATATGCTAATGACGTGGCGCACATGTGACGTCACATGCGCGCCGGGTCAAGGAGCGGAGGCCGGAACAGAAGCAGGTAAGTGAAGGGGAGTTATTTTGGGGGGTTGAGGTTGAGGAGGGGGTAGAATGAATATCGGCGTATAACACGCACCTATAATTTGCTCCCTATTTTCAGGGAGAAAAAGTGTGTGTTATACGCCGATAAATATGGTACTTGAGCATCAGAGAGCCACGCAATAATGTTGTGAAGCAATTGCCTCTCACTCAGGTGGAGTTGTATGGTTTTACTGAAGAGATATACACTCCATGCTGTAAGTAGTTGAGTACTTGAAATATGTGGAACTCATCCTCACAACTTATCACTAAGTGTGCTTCAGTTAAAAAGCATATCTAAGTTGGATTAATACATTTCTGCAATCCTTAAGCAAAAACCATCATTGATATATGAAGCTCATTTCATAAAACATTTCTATTTTTATTAATATCTAAAAATACCTCTAATGTAGTTAGAGTGAATGTAGTCTGATGATTTTTCACAAAGCTACTGAATATGAGAGCTGCACCATAAAGAAGGCTGAAGAATTGATGCCTTTGAATTGTAGTGTTGAAGAAAACTGCTTAGAGTGGACTGCAAGAAGATCATATTAATCAATACTTCAAGAAATCAAGGCAAACTGGTCACTGGAGGGTTTGATCATGAGGCTGAAGCTCAAATATTTTGGCCATATCATGAGAAGATAAGTTTCCCTAGAGAAGACTCTGAGGCTGGAAAAGATTCAAGGCACACGCAGATGGGGGCGACAAAGGCAGAGATATATAGATAATGTAATTGAAGCAATGAACGTGAGCTTGATGGAGAGGGGCAGTGCCTGACTGATTTGTCTGGCGTGCTGAGGTCCATAGGGTCACAGAGAGTCGGACACGGCTGAATGACTAAACATAAACAGCCTTATTAAATTGCAATTCGGCAAATTTAAGCATATTTTTTTTACATAAGTTTTTAGTTAGTGAACTTCTATCCAAAAGTAAGATCTTCACTAATTAAAAACTTCTGTAAAAAAATATGCTATGTGCTTAAATAGAGCCCTTTTAAATTTGCTGAATCGCAATTTAATAAGGCTGAAAGTGTCTACATTCTGTGATAGCTGTAATCCTAAAGTGTCCCAGCAAGGGGAGCTATTGCAACACAGACTTCATTGAGGTTTGTGGAATGTGCATCCCACACAGACTAAACTAATGCAGACCTAGATTTCCGTGAGCCACCTGGGAAATGAGTGCCAGCTTACATAGGAAAAAAACGATGCCAAAATGTATACATGGAATTAATACACACCGAGTGTTATATTGCAATTTACGCAACAAAAAGCATTGTTGAGAATAATGTGCATTAATAAGGTTATCGCCCTCCTCTTTATGGGATCTTATAGATCAACCACCAGAGGAGCAATATGAAATTAGCAAAATGGTAAATTAGTAGATGTAAGATTTGTATACCCTGAAGCCCAACAGCGAATGAAAATTTATTAAAGTGAAGCTGTTTACAAGTGGATTTACTTTACAAGTGAAGGCTGACAAATTGCAGTGTGCACTAATTGTGCCCAGGTGAGAAGGCAGAAGTTAATATCAACAGGGGAAGGGGCGAACTTGTGAGCTTGCGAACATTTTTAGTATCAAATTATTGGGAGGGGCTGGAAATGAACCTGCGGTCTTGGTACATATTGGTACCAATGACAAAGAAGAAGAAGATGGAGTGTCCTAAAGAATGATTTTAGAAAACTAGGTAATAAGCTGAAAGCAAGGACCTCCAAGGTAGTATTTTCTGAGATACTACCAGTGCCACGTGCTAGCCCACGGAGGCAGAAGGAGCTTAGGGAGGTAATGTGTGGCTAAATATGTGGTGCACTAAGAAGGGGTTTTGGGTTTTTAGAGCACTCGGCTGACTTCTCACTTCGGTACAATCTCTACAGTAGGGATGGATTGCACCTTAATGATGAGGGAGCTTTTGTGCTAGGGGATAGGATGGTAGAATGGCTGGAGGAGTTTTTAAACTAGTAGGTAGGGGGGTAGGGACTAGATATAAGTAGTGGGGCAGAAATTGTAGAGGGTATAAGGGATGAATTACCAACTCATAGGGGAGGAGATGGAGGGAGGGGGTAGTATAGTCAATATGGAGGTAGTACTAATTAACTCAAGTACAGTGGCAGGCACTTCAGAACTACAGACTCATAACATAAAGTGTATGTTAGCTAATGCCAGAAGCTTGCCAGGATAAATGGGAGAGTTAGAATTATTAACAATTAATGAAAAATGGGATTTAGTAGGCATTACCGAAACGTGGTGGGATGAATCTCTTGACTGGACTGTTAATCTGGATAGTTATAACCTATTTAGGAAAGATAGAGGCAATGGTAAAAGAGGAGGAGGGATTTGTCTGTATGTTGAGCCTGAATTTAAGCCTATAGTCAGAGAAGATATTTATGGTGGACCTAGTGATAAAGCTGAATGTTTGTGGGTAGAGTTAAATAGCGGAGCAGCAAATTTCAAAAGAATATTAGTAGGAGTATGCTATAAACCCCCAAATGTAGCTGAAATTGAGGAAATACAATAATTGTTACAGATTGGAAATGCAGCTAAGCATGGGCAAGTTCTAATAATGGGAGATTTTAATTACCCTGAAATAAACTGGATAAATGAGACCAGCAGTTCAGCTAAGGGGAGCATGTTCTTGAGTACACTCAGGGATCATTATCTGGCCCAGGTTACACAAGAGCCTACTAGAAATTAAGCTATCTTAGATTTAGTCATCACAAATAATATTGATATAATATCAAATGTTGGAATAGGGCAACCTTTGGGAAACAGTGATCACAACACAGTCTCATTTGAGATTGAATTAAAAAAACTAAATTTTAAGGAGCCAACAAAAACTCTTAATTTTAAAAGGGCAGATTTTAATGGTCTAAGGGCAGCAATACAAATTATAGACTGGGACAGAGAACTGATAGGTAAAAACACTGAACATAAATTGACAACATTTAAATCATTACTAAATATACATACACATTGGCATATACCATGTGGGAATAAAAATACAAGGAGTAAATCCCATCCAATGTGGCTTAACAATGATTTAAAGATCAAGATAAGGAGTAAAAAGAAGGCATTTAAATTATACAAACAAGAGGGGACAGAGACTGCTTTACGGGAATACAAGGAAATCAACAAGGCTTGCAAAAGCGCGATTAGACTGGCTAAAATAGAAAATGAAAAATGAATTGCAAAAGGGAGTAAGACTAACCCTAAAATATTTTTTTAAGTATATTAATGGGAAGAAGGTGAGGAAGGAAGCTATAGGAACATTACAATGTGACACAGGCCATCTAAAAATTAGTGACCAGGAAAAGGCAGATGAGCTAAATAGGTTATTTTCTTCGGTATACACAAGGGAGGTACCAGTGGTTGGGACACTGAAACATAATGGGGCTACACTACCTTTGCCAACTAATTGGTTAACACAGGAAGTAATCCAAAAAAGGTTGGAAAAAATAAATGTTAATAAAGCCCCGGGTCCTGATGGAATACATCCACGGGTACTGAGGAAACTGGGCTCTGTAATAGTCAAGCCATTATATTTAATTTTGCAAGATTCACTCAACACAGGGTCTCTACCAGATGACTGGAGAAAAGCAGATGTGATACCTATATTTAAAGAGGGAGCATAGACCAATGAGCCTCACTTCTGTAGTGGGGAAGCTTTTAGAAGGGTTAATAAGGGATAATATACAAGAATATATCTATTTGAACAGGATTATAAGTAGGAGTCAACATGGATTTATGAGGGATAGGTCATGTCAAACAAATCTTATTAGTTTCTATGAGGAGGTTAGTAGGAACCTGGATCAAGGCAACTCAGTGGATGTAGTCTTTTTGGATTTTGCAAAGGCTTTTGATACAGTGCCACATGGGAGACTATTGTGCAAACTAAGAGATACAGGAATTGCAGTAAATATCTGCTCATGGATTGAGCTGGCTAAAAGACAGGAAGCAAAGGGTTGTTGTAAATGGAACATACTCCGATTGGACTAATGTGGTAAGTGGGGTTCCTCAGAGATCAGTATTAGGTCCTCTCCTTTTTAACATATTTATTAATGACTTAGAGGTAGGATTGGAGTGTGGTGTCTCCTTTTTTGCTGACACGAAGTTGTGCAAGGTAATTAAATCAGATAATGATGTGCTTTCCCTCCAAAGCGATTTACATAAAATTGAGGAATGGGCATCTAAAAGGCAGATGAGATTTAATACGAATAAATGTAAAGTTATGCATCTGGGAAGGAAAAATAGCCATGCGATTTATAATCTTAATGGAGCAAATCTAGGTGTATCAGATATTGAAAGGGATTTGGGAGTGCTTGTGGACAACCATCTAGGTAACAGTGCTCAAAGCCAAGCAGCACCTGCAAAGGCAAATAAAATATTAGCATGTATTAAGAAGGGTATAGAAGCAAATATAATTCTGCCACTATACAAATCTCTAGTACGCCCTCATTTGGAATATGGAGTACAATTTTGTGCACCATTTCATAAAAAGGACATTTTAGAGCTGGAAAGGGTACAGAGGAGGGCAACAAAACTAATAAGGGGAATGGAGGGGCTAAGTTATGAAGAAAGACTAACTAAATTAAACTTATTTTCTCTAGAAAACAGGCATCTAAGAGGAGATATGATTACCTTATATAAATACATCCAGGGTCAGTATTAAGATTTGTCAAGGGAGCTTTTTGTGCCAAGAGGTTTTCAACTGACAAGAGGACATCCCTTGAGGTTAGAAGTAAAAAGATTTCACCTTAAAGAAAGAAAAGGGTTCTTCACAGTAAGGGTGGTTAATCTGTGGAATTCTCTACCAGAGGAGGTGGTGACAGCGGATTCGATAGATAACTTTAAAAGGGGACTGGATTTATTTCTAATTAAAAAGGGAATTCAGGGTTATCATGGATAATTAGAGAGACAGTATTGATCCAGGGAGAAATCCGATCGCCAGTATCTGGGGTCAGGAAGGAATTTTATTTTATTTTTTTCTCCCTTTGAGACGACTGGCTAAGTCTTACTTGGATTTTTTTTTTTCTGTTTGCCTTCCTCTGCAGTAATAATAAAAAATAATAATAATTATTGATTAATAATAAATTAACAACTAAGTCATTCATATTTAATCTGCATATTGCAGATCAGAGGAGATCTTAAAAGGTTGAACTTGATGGACTGAAAGTATTTTTTCAACCTTAATTACTATGTAACTATGTAACTAAGATGTTTAAAATATTGTGTAATTTAAAACTACATTTAATGACAATGTATTTATCTGTTGAAAGTTATTTATACAATTGTAATTTTCTTACACCCAAAAATAAACAATCACATCTGTTGTTAATTAAAGATTATTGACATTACTGATTATCACCTGGAGTTCTGAGTCAATTGTGTGCAAGCCAACTCCAGAAAAATGAATAGAATGAGACATGGGTCCAAGCATGTCTAGTTTAGTTTTCCGGCAAGTAACTTAAGACAATGGACCCAGTGCCTCAGGGGCTAATCAGTAATTACAATTGGTTGTCTATATACAATTGGTTGTGATCTGATTATTGGTAATCAATCATACAACATTAATAAAAGATTTGCATCTCTGTTTGTGGGTGGATCAGAAAGGCTAACAGGTCAAAATTGCTAAATTAAATTTTAGCTTCCTGAAGGAGATGCAAATGTATAATACCCTTCGCTATTACCAATATTTTAAAATTATGCCATATTTGGAACCTCAGCTAAACCACTTTTAACACCAGGAGTGCTAAAAGGGCTATCAACACCAAAGGTAAGGAACCGGCATGATTATTATAAATTATGTTTTTACTTGTGTCTACCAGACCACTGAAGCTAATTTTTTTTAGCAAACTGTTTTTTAAGTCTAGTTGGGTCAGTGTACAAAACGCTGTGAACAGACTTCACAGATTCAAAAGCTTGTATTATATAGGAGAAAACAGGTGTGAGAAAAATGTAAAGTGAGAGACCAATATCTGTGAACTGAAAAACTGCAGTAGCGTGTCTTATTGGATAGTATCCATTCTGCATGTTGTATTAAGTTGCAATCAATGTACGCAACAGTTCCTGCTGCATTTCCGTCTGACACTTTCCCTAATTGCAAGCCCACCCAAAATGATCTGTGCTTTTTCCAGAGGACCAAAGTACTGTACTTTACGTCACTTAAGTAGTGGAAATACTATTATCAGTGGCGGAGCTACCAGTAGTGCAGGTGGTCCAAGACTTTCTTGGGGTGTGTGTGTGTGTGTGTATATATATATATATATATATATATATATATATATATTTTTTTTTATATATATATGTAATTGAACTTGAAAAAAAGACTTTTAGTCCATCAAGTTCAACCTTTTTAGATCTCCTCTGATCTCCAATATGCAGATTATTAATTGATAATTGATCCAGAGGAAAGCAAACCGAAAACAACCCAAGTAAAACTTTGCCAATTGTCTCAAAAGAGGAAAACATATATATTCCTGACCCCAAATACTGGTGATTCTCCCTGGATCAATTATCTCTCTCTCTAATTATTATTATTATAGTTTATTTATAATACGCCAACATATTCCGTAGCGCTGTACATAAATTAGGTTCAGACAATGATAAATACAGATTAACATTTAGCAAAGGAAGGAGGGCCCTGTCTTTGAGCTAGGAATCCAATGTCCATGGTGAATTCCCAAGGATAGAAACTCGCAGACTTGCAATCTAAGGTATAGTGAGGGTAAAAGAGGGAGAGAGCAGTGATAAGTGTGTTAGGGTGGAAGGTGATACGCTTCTTTAAAGAGATGCGTTTTAAGTGAGGTTTTAAATATTTTGAGGCAAGAGGATAATCTGGTGGAGCGAGGCAAGGAGTTCCAGAGACTAGGGCCAGCACGAGAAAAGGCGGGAGAGAGAGGAGGTGACAAGAGTTGTAGAAAGAAGAAGGTCATTAGCAGAACAAAGAGGACGGGAGGGGGAGTATTTGGAGATGAGAGCAGAGATGAAAGGGGGAGCATTACTGTTGAGGGCTTTGTAAGTTAGGGTCATGATTTTAAATTTAAGGGAAGCCAGTGGAGTGATTGACAGAGAGGTGATGCTGACACTGAACGTTGTGTACTTAAGATGAGTTTAGCAGAGGCATTCATAATAGATTGAAGTGGAGACAGTCGGGTGGTAGGTAGGCCAACAAGAAGCGAGTTGCAGTAGTACAGTCAGGTCCATAAATATTGGGACATCGACATCATTCTAATCTTTTTGGCTCTATACACCACCACAATGGATTTGAAATGAAACAAACAAGGTGTGCTTTAACTGCAGACTTTCAGCTTTAATTTGAGGGTATTTACATCCAAATCAGGTGAACGGTGTAGGAATTACAACAGTTTGTATATGTGCCTCCCACTTTTTAAGGGACCAAAAGTAATGGGACAGATTAACAGTCATAAAACAAACTTTCACTTTTTAATACTTGGTTGCAAATCCTTTGCAGTCAATTACAGCCTGAAGTCTGGAACGCATAGACATCACCAGACGCTGGGTTTCATCCCTGGTGATGCTCTGCCAGACCTCTATTGCAACTGTCTTCAGTTCCTGCTTGTTCTTGGGGCATTTTCCCTTCAGTTTTGTCTTCAGCAAGTGAAATGCATGCTCAATCGGATTCAGATCAGGTGATTGACTTGGCCATTGCATAACATTCCACTTCTTTCCCTTAAAAAAAACTCTTTGGTTGCTTTTGCAGTAAGCTTCGGGTCATTATCCATCTGCACTGTGAAGCGCCGTCCAATGAGTTCTGAAGCATTTGGCTGAATATGAGCAGATAATATTGCCCGAAACACTTCAGAATTCATCCTGCTGCTTTTGTCAGCAGTCACATCATCAATAAATACAAGAGAACCAGTTCCATTGGCAGCCATACATGCCCACGCCATGACACTACCACCACCATGCTTCACTGATGAGGTGGTATGCTTTGGATCATGAGCAGTTCCTTTCCGTCTCCATACTCTTCTCTTCCCATCACTCTGGTACAAGTTGATCTTAGTCTCATCTGTCCATAGGATGTTGTTCCAGAACTGTGAAGGCTTTTTTAGGTGTTGTTTGGAAAACTCTAATCTGGCCTTCCTGTTTTTGAGGCTCACCAATGGTTTACATTTTGTGGTGAACCCTCTGTATTTACTCTGGTGAAGTCTTCTCTTGATTGTTGACTTTGACACACATACACCTACCTCCTGGAGAGTGTTCTTGATCTGGCCAACTGTTGTGAAGGGTGTTTTTTTCACCAGGGAAATAATTCTTCGGTCATCCACCACAGTTGTTTTCCGTGGTCTTCCGGGTCTTTTGGTGTTGCTGAGCTCACCGGTGCGTTCTTTCTTTTTAAGGATGTTCTAAACAGTTGATTTGGCCACACCTAATGTTTTTGCTATCTCTCTGATGGGTTTGTTTTGTTTTTTCAGCCTAATGATGGCTTGCTTCACTGATAGTGACAGCTCTTTGGATCTCATATTGAGAGTTAACAGCAACAAATGCAAATAGCACACTTGAAATGAACACTGGAGCTTGTATCTGCTCTTTGTAAATGGGATAATGAGGGAATAACACACACATGGCCATGGAACAGCTGAGCAGCCAATTGTCCCATTACTTTTGGTCCCTTAAAAAGTGGGAGGCACATATACAAACTGTTGTAATTCCTACACCGTTCACCTGATTTGGATGTAAATACCCTCAAATTGAAGCTGAAAGTCTGCAGTTAAATCACATCTTGTTAGTTTCATTTCAAATCCATTGTGGTGGTGTATAGAGCCAAAAAGTTTAGAATTGTGTCGATGTCCCAATATTTATGGAACTGACTGTATAGTCGAGAGATGATGAGAGAGTGTATAAGGATTTTAGTTGTGTCTTGTGTAAGAATTCTGGAGATGTTTTTTAGATGGAGAAGACAAGATTTAGTTAGTGATTGTATGTGAGGGATGAAAGACAGGACGGGGTCCAGTAGAACTCCAAGACAACGGGCTTGGGAGGAGGGGCTGATGATGTCTTTGTTGACAGTGAGAGAGATGTAAGGAATTGACACTGTGGGAGAGCGAGGGAAGATTAGGAGTTCCGTTTAAGTCCTGTTGAATTGGAGATGGTGGGTGGACATCGAAGAGGATATACTAGAGAGGCAGTTGGAGACGTGTGTTAGAAGAGTGGGGGATAGATCTGGTGCGGAGAGGTAGATTTGGGTGTCATCTGCATAGAGATGATAATGAAGCCCAAAAGACAAAAATATCCAGGATAACCCTGAATGCCCGTTTTATTTAAGAATATATTCAATCCCTTTTTAAAGTTATCTATCGAATCCACTGTCATCACCTCCTTTGGTAGAGAATTCCACAGATTAACCACCCTTACTGTGAAGAACCCTTTTCTTTCTTTAAGGTGAAATCTTTTTATGTCTAATCTCAAAGGATGTTCTCTTGTCAGTTGAAAACCTCTTGGCAGAAAAAGCTCACTTAACAAATCTTTATACTGACCCTGGATGTATTTATATAATGTAATCATATCTCCTCTTAGATGCCTTTTTTCTAGAACAAATAAGTTTATTTGGTAAGTCTTTCTTAATAACTTAGCCCCTCCATTCCCCTTATTAGTTTTGTTGCCCTTCTCTGTACTTTTTCCAGCTCTAAAATGTCCTTTTTATAAAGTGGTACCCAAAATTGTACTCCATATTCCAAATGAGGGAGTACAAGCATTTGTATAGCGGCAGAATTATATTTGCTACCCTTCTTAATACATGCTAATATTTTACTTGCACATGCGGCTTGGCACTGAGCACCTAGGTGGTTGTCCACAAGCACTCCCAAATCCCTTTCAATATCTGATACCCCTAGATTTGCTCCATTAAAATTATAAATTGCATGGCTATTTTTCCTTCCCAGATGCATAACCTTACATTTATTCGTATTAAATCTCATCTGCCATTAAGATGCACATTCCTCTTATTTATGTAAATCCCTTTGGAAGGAAAGTACATCATTATCTGATGTAATTACCTTACACAACATGTGTCATCAGCAAAAATGGAGACACCACACTCCAATCCTACTTCTAAGTCATTAATAAATATGTTAAAACGGAGAGGACCTAATACTGAACCCTGAGGAACCCCACTTACCACATTAGTCCAATCGGAGTATGTTCCATTTACAACAACAATTTGCTTTCTGTCCTTTAGCCAGCTCTCAATCAATGTGCATATATTTACTGCAATTCCTTTATTCCTTAGTTTGCTCAACAGTTTTCCATGTGCCACTGTATCAAAAGCATTTGCAACATCCAAAAAGACTAAATCCGTTGTTTTAGTCCAGGTTCATATTAACCTCCTCATAGAAACTAATTAGATTTTTTTGACATGACTTATCTTTCATAAATCCATGTTGACTCCTACTTATAATCCTTGTCAAATAGACATATTATTGTATATTATCCCTTATTAATCTTTCTAAAAGCTTTCCCACTACAGAAGTGAGGTTTACAGGTCTATCATTTCCTTGATTTGTTCTTGCTCCCCCTATATACACAAACACATATATATTATGTATACAGGTAGATATTTAAACCTTAAACAGATCTCCTCAGTGTGGGGCCTTTCATTGATTTGTGAAAGGCTGTTAACCACATCATCATTTAGAATATGGTGGGCAAAAGAGTGATAGAATCCATCCACTGTAAATGGTACAGTAAATAAATAGTACATTTGTGTTCACAGGTGAAAGTCAAAAATAAGTAAAAAAAAAAAGTATATCCTGCTCAGAAAAACAAGAATTACAGTTATTGCATTACATTCTGGGAACCTGGGCAGGGATACGCAAAGGAGCCCACAAAGGTTTCACTCTTTAATCCAATACAATTTTAAACATGGCTCATTTTAAGATTATGCCTGGTGTATTACGCATATTTAAAGCATAGCATAGCATGGATTACCCTTATGGATCGCTACCTGGTCGTGGTGAGGGGGCTTGTGTAGCTCAATGCAGCTGCAAGCTATACAATGTAGAGTCACCCAAGATGAACAGGTCATAGCAGAGAGTTCAGACAAATCGTGGTCCACTAGAGAAGGAGCTGACAACCCACTCAAATATTGATAAGATAATGTGCAGGTATTACTAGAAATATACAAATGTGTCTGGTGTGCTGAGGTTCACAGAGAGTCGGATACGACTGAACGACTAAACAACAACTAAAGGATGCATTATGCAGGAGTTAGAAGAAACCTGTTTTAATCTCAAACAGATCTCATCAGTTTGGGGCTGGTAACTAACTCCTGCTATAGATATTTGGGAAGGCTATATATTTCTGTGGTGTAGCTGTGTGGCTTGCAGAGGAGCTTCACACAAGCAAGAGGTAAGGGGGGTGGAGCAGCTAAAGGGGTCTTTTGGGGAAGCAGCAATGGGAAAGGGTCTTGGAGAGGAATGGTGTTATGGGAATGGGTCTTAGGAAGGGAAGCTAATATGAGAAGAGGTGTTGGAGAGGGGCACTGAGTGAACTGGTACCAAGGGGGGCCTAGCACAAACCAATTCTTACAACACCCTTGTGTGTGTGTGTGTGTGGGGGGGGGGGGGGGGGGGGTCTGTATGCATCAGGAACCTTCATACTCTAGCTCTCAATTTTTTTATAATCTAATTCGACTGGAGTAACCACTCCATGCATCATAGAGGGGTCTTGATGGATTTTGGAAAAAACAAGGTATAAGATTGATAATGGGTTCCCTGGAGGTCCAGTGTTTAGGTTTCTGCAACCTGGGTTTGATTCCAGTCAGGGAACAAAGAGGTCACATGCAGGGTTGGGCCTGGTCAGTACTTGGATGGGAGACCTCCAAGGAATACCAGGAGCTGTATGCTGTGGCCCACTGAAGAAGGAACTAGCAACCCGCTCCAGTATCTCTGCCAGTAATACCAAGTGGATAAGGACGACTTAACAACGCAAACACACATACAAAGTTGAAATTGTAAGCAGGGATGAATTATAAAATAGATATAGGAAAAGGTAATGTGGAATATATACATTGAAAGAAAACCAAAATGCATTACTAGTTATAGTTAAAAATATCTATTATAAATAGAACATTAGCTTATAGTAGTAGGACAATATAAGTTTGATAATACCCACCTAATTCTTGCCCTTTTACAAATGTATGACAATGATTTTGCTCTATTGGAATTGAAAAACGTTGTAAAATTCAGTACTTAGGAAAAACCATGTACCTTAAATGCACCTGAATCATTTTACACAGCAATAGCACGGCATTTCAGACATCTATCTGTGTTGAGATAATATGTTTTGTTTTCAGGGAATTGCGAAAGCATATCTGCAAACATTTTAAATAAGTGTGAAGCATGCTAGATATTTTCTTTTAGAATAATGATTCCTACGGATCTGAAAACTGATTGGAATGTCACTTTTTTGGGGGGAATAATGTATTACTTCTTTTTGCAGTCCATGTTAGAAGTATACATCAAATCAAATTGCAATAAAAACAGTGATATACTTTTTGCATATGAATGTAGTTACATTTTAGGAACTGTGGGCCTCATTAAATTTACCGCGGTTACAGAGCGATTAAATTAGAAAAGCCTGCAACTACATGGCAGAAATCCAAAATCTTTCATAAATCCATGCTTGCTTTCATCTGTAACATTTCAGGGCAAGATCATGATCAAATCCACAAACCCGTAACTACCGATGTAGAAACAGCCAATAGTAAATGAGAAATCATCATGACATCAGTAAAACATGTCGTTTAAACCTGTGGAACAACTTTGACGCGCCCTCCAAATGCGCAACCACAAATGAACGCCAACGCATGCGTGCACAAGCAGTAGTGTGCCTGTCAATAGCACGCCCCGACGGCACCCCAACTTTAACGAGCGCTGAGTATCTTCTTCTCTTTCATTCTCTCTTGTCCTCTCTCGCTCTCCTCTCTTTATCTTTGTTTTAATCTTTCACTTTCTTTCCTTCTTTCTCCTTGTCTCTCTCCATCTCTCTCTCTTGTTCTCTCTTTCTTTCTCTCTCGCTCTCTCCTTTTCTCTCTCTCTCCCAACAATCTCATCCCTCCCTCCAATCCCACAGTCCTCAACCACCCACTGATTTTCCCATCTCTCCTTCAGTTCCCACATCTGCACATCTATATCCCTCTCTCTCTTTCCCTCCCTCTGTCCCTCACTATGCCTACCGCTGTCCCTATCTATCTATCTAACCCTCTCTCTATCTCCCACTCTATCCATCTCCCACTCTATCCATCTCCCACTCTATCCATCTCCCACTCTATCCATCTCCCACTCTATCCATCTCCCACTCTATCCATCTCCCACTCTATCCATCTCCCACTCTATCCATCTCCCACTCTATCCATCTCCCACTCTATCCATCTCCCACTCTATCCATCTCCCACTCTATCCATCTCCCACTCTATCCATCTCCCACTCTATCCATCTCCCACTCTATCCATCTCCCACTCTATCCATCTCCCACTCTATCCATCTCCCACTCTATCCATCTCCCACTCTACTCTATCCATCTCTCTCTCCCTCTCCAACACTCTCAATCCCTCTCTCTCCCCTCTCTCTACTTCTCTCTATCCCTCCCTCGATCCCTCTCCACTATCTATCTTCCCTCTCTCCTCTCCTCCTCTCTCTTCTCTCTCTCCTCACCATCTCATTCTCATCCCTCCCTCCAATCCCACAGTCCTCAACCACCAACCGATTTTCCCATCTCTCCCTCAGGTCCCACATCCTCACCTCCCACTGAGTGCGGTCCAGGTCCTCAACAGTGCTCTGTTGTTTGTGTGAGCATGCGTTCGCGCGCAGGTGGCAACATGCGTTTGAAGAGCGCGTCACAGTCAGGGTGTCGTTTAAACCACAATCAGTTACAGTTTTGCAGTCTGTCGTAATCCAGCAATGTGAACATCAATCAATATTAATGAAGAAACCGGTCTAGATCATGTGGGTGGCCTGATATGTATTAACCCCATGATTCCCAAGATTGATATAACATCAAAATAATAGGTAAAAAAAAATAATATTGCAGATTTGCGAGCTTGAGACTGTTGTGCAATTAATTCTAATGTCTTTCATCACTTTCCCATGATTGATGTTTTATTTGCATTTACAGTGCTATAATGAGGTGTTTAACCCCCTTGCAAGTCCTCTCTAGTACCCGTAGGATTGTTGGCTACATTTGCCATTTACGGGTGTGACAACAATTGTGGGCTTGAGGAATTTAATAGCGATTTGCGATTGTGACATTTATGGGCTTGAAAGATCAAAGGCTCAGCTGGGTCGGAGTTACGATTTTGGCAACCGCAGTTGTTTTTCAGCCTGGATACTCAAAGGCGCTCATCGCGAGGCCCTTAAAGTAGAGGGGGGAAGAGGCCAAAGTTAGAGGGGGGAGAACATCGCATTGTGTGGCAAACAGCATTACCAGGCGGCAAATTTTATTGCCGTAATTTTTGACAGGCAAGTCGCTAGTACATTATATGAACATTGTTCTGAAAATCAGAAGATGAGTTGTTACCATCTGTTTATAGTCTGATGTTATTTAAATTATTGGTGGGAAGGTGCACATCCAGCGTGCTACACATCTATAAAGATTCAAAATGTTGTTTTTTTGCTTACTGTCAGTAGAAGAATGTAATATTTTTTTCAAGACGTAGTAAATATAATAATTCTGACTGATGTAATTGCCATTAGAGCTAACTGGACTATTCCAAGATGTATTTTCTATTCTTTCCTAGCCCAGCACCATAGCCTAGCCTAAGTTGCAGATTTCCTACCTTTGGTGATGCTGGCCCTGTTTATTTATAACTACTTTCAAACATTTATACAATTAATAGAAAGTAATCTGTTGTCTCAGTAAATAAGATTGTTATTTTACCAACACAAGTCACACTATTGTTTTGTGATTTATATTTTACAAGCATTACATAACTGTATATTTAATGTAACAGTGAGGTAAATGTTACCTAATGTTTTATGACTTTTATAAATTCTTGCGCATGAATCTGCAATGGTTGGAGAAACAAAAGTGTGTGTGGGGGGCAGACAAACATTACAGCTTTCTGTACATATAAGCCATTATACTAGAATCCATTAATCGTTCTAATCGTTCTAATACCAGTATGGAAGCAATAGCACACAGGCTGGGAATAAGAATCCAGGCTGGAAGTGCTTGCGGGGTGCGGCAGACGGAGCCATGTCCTGTCTGTCTTACAGCAACTTTCTCTATGTTGTCTTCCTGAGAAAACAGATTTACTGTCAGAAGCCTCTGTCATCTCCAATTATGATCAGCATCGAGACAGCCAGCTGGAATCAGCCAGAGAGGACCGATGCATTGCCTACTATGCACCACATATTTATAAACATTATATGTTATACACTGATCCGTGTTTAGAAAAAAAGGACAAAATAAATGCAATAAAAGTACCAGTTAAAACAATCCTGACTTTTTAGTAACTGAGGAGGGAGTACGCTCACAGAGATACATTTAACATTTAAAAAGTAAAATGGATTCCAGGTAACCAGGTTCCTGGGATTTTTGTTGAATGATACTTTTTAATGTATAACACATTTTTAAGGCAAGAGGTGCACTGTGGTATTATTAAAGGGCAACATAACAACATCAAACTTTGCAAATAGCACATTTTAAACATCAATTAAAACCTGCTTAAACTTCACTGAAACTAACAGCTAATGCAGAGAGATTACTTTAGTCTGGACTTTAGTGGGTGATAGAAAGCAAGCCCCCAAGAACAGTTAAAGTTCTGAATACGTTTTTGTGCTCTAAGACCTATATTTGAAAAAAGAAGACTCACTGTGACACATTATCAAATACCCTCCTCTGATGCCACAAATAAAAAACGTATTTCCATGTCCCTTTAAGGGGCTTACAGAAATCTGAATCACAAAAGAAGCTTATCAATATAAAAGCAAATACAGTGAAAACATGTGCGTCGCTAATGTAATTGAATCAAGTCACTGGGGTAGATTCACTGAGAAAGAGGTCTAGGGGAACTCAAAACTGCCATCTTTGAGCCACATTAAATTCCCCTAACGTGTAAAACCGTTACATTTCCAATCACGCAATTAAATTGCAACAAAGTCACTGGCGTTCAAGCCCGTAACCCACAAATGGACCCAAGAAACCAACGAGTGCTAGAGAGGACCCTCAAAGGGAGAAAAGTCCAATCCGTAGCACTTTAAATGCACAGTTCACCACACTACTGTACTTTTATTAACAGGGAAAGTGATGTTAGGTCTTATAATTAATAGCAAACCATTCTCAAGCTCGAAAATCAGCCCCAAAAAATACTTTATTTCATGTGTAATTTCTGTGTTATATCGATGTCGGCAATCAATGTGTTAATACATATACTGTAACTCGTATGTAATAGACTATCATATTTGCGGCTTTATCAATATTGCATTACATCTGGAATGTGGGTCCGATCGTAACTCGTAATTGAAACTTCATCCATTTTCAGTGATGTCATTCTGACGATCTCTTTTGCCATTGGCTCCATCTAAACCTATAACTACGGATTTGACTAATTGATTACGTGCAAGGCTGAACATCCAACCTTCAACAAGTGGTTTACGGGTTTGCCTCTCAAGCCCGTAACTCGCAGTATGTTCTAATTTTAATAGCTCTGTAAATTTGACAAATTTCGAGCATGCAGCCGCTGCGGGTCTCACGTTGCACATACGGGCTTGGAAGTTAATGTGGCTCTTTGTGACTCAGAAGTTCCACAAGCTACTTAGTGAGTCTTCATCAGACTCTTAGAGACTATAGCCCTCAAGTTATAATAATAATAAAAAAGATGAAAGGTAAGAATAGAAAGAAAATATATCTACATAAAGCACTGCTGCACTGTGATGGATCAATACATTGTTATATGCAACCAGCACTTTCCCCTATCTAATGGCAGTCACTCTTGCCACCCTTTACTTGGCATTCAAAATGTTAAGTTGCTGGAAGCTCAGAGAACTGAGCCCAGCTGTCCCATGACACCCGCAGCAAAGCACAGGAGCTCATCCTGCTGCCTCCTCTTTAACAGACAGATTTGCAGAACTTCCCCAAGCAAGTCTCCTTTTTGTACCTCAATATTTATTGTTCACACAGACCCAGCAAGTTACTACTTACAGACTGTGTACTTCACTACTTTATACTTGTTTATACATGTATACACTGCAACTCCATACTGATGTGGATCCTTGAAATCACCTTATACAGAGGATGCACCTTACTACTTCCTACTCATATAAAAAATACCTACAATACGCCTAACTATCCCATGCTCATCTTGGTCCTACATCTCACATACAGACTCTGCATCACACTGCTCTTACTGTGAAAGTCACTACTCATACAGACAATGTTCACCACTACTCCATGCGCATATTTAACACTATGCAAAGTGTTTTGGGAGCCTAAATTGCTGTTGTTAAAATAAACAATTTGAATCTATACACACCTTTCAAACACAGCGGATCATGTAAAAGAGAGGCAAGCATGGCTTTTAAATGCATTACCAAACACATCACTAGATAAATATTTTATTTATTCAACAATTATAATTACACAACCAGTGTAACAACATTTCTGTTTTTTTTTTTTTTTTTGTAAATAGGTGAACCTTCTAGTATTTTTTTGTGCTAACGACAAATATCGTTTTAGAATTTCTCTACCACACAAGGGTCATGAGAGACAGTGATTTTAAGTTTACAATCACATATATACAGTAGTTGTTAGCAATGCAGGTTGTTGTTAACGCTTGCGGGCTCGCGTAGCGAGGACGCAGTTGCTGGCAAGGGGCGCCAAAGGTGCTCCTTGTGGTGGTGGAGATGAGCGCCATAGGCGCTCATCCCTACGACCCCCTACGACTTTCGGACTGCAAATGCGGACCCTCGCAAAGCATTTGCGGAGGTGGAGGCTCTAAGGCGCCTCACAACCGGTTACAAATGAACACACAATTGGGACTTGCAAACAAAACCATAAACACGCAAAGACTAACTACGGACTTACACGGGACTTAGAAAAAAATAAATTGCGGACTGACACAAAAAAAATTACGACCCTTGGGACCCATTACGGACTTGCAAAAATACGACCTTAACGGATAACTCGCGCACAGCTGCAAACATTAAAAACACAAAAATACACACACAAATAAAATAAAAACTTTACCCACACCAAGGGGGGACACCCAGGACCTCTGCAACACTGCTTAAACCTCAAATTATGGCAAATTTACTAAGTTTACACACTCGAAAATCCCCTAAGCGAGAGAAAAAATGGCCGACGAAAAAACGAAAACAAGGCTACACGACCCCTTAAGCCGTTAAATTCCACAAAGCGAATACAGCTTTTACAAAAACCTGTACGACCTACAACATACACCATTAGCAAGGACGCTTCATCATACAAATCCGCCTACCACATACACATTCTCCGCCATTTTACAACACTACCTTACAGAATGCGGAAGTACACAGCTACACTAACGGCTTCCCCTCTCGCACAAAGCCTATTTACACTACACACTGCACACATTGCAGACACTTACACCTCAGCTCAACAACACTGCAAATCCACATTATATGCTGCAGGAACATCAAAACAGATTGTTAGCTCTTCAGCACATTCCTTGCTGTATATATTAATTACAATGAGGTAAAGTATATTCATTTTATGATTTAATTAATTAATTAATTAGCATAAAATAATATACACAAAACAAAAAAAAATTAACACCACACTATCGCAAACAACCACAAACACCTTCACCGCGCCACCCACAATGGTGCTCATATGACACAAACTACACCAGGGGAGAGCCTTGCAATAAGCGACAAAACTAGATCACTGCGAACCTTACAATAAACGCAAAATAGCCTATGATAACAAATACACAAACCCAGAGGCTCGCAATGAGCGCCAAAGGCGCTCAGCGCCAGCATCGCAATGACCACACCAGGATTTCAGACCACCAAAACACTTACTCTCTGTGGCAAACGGCATTACCTGCCTTACAATTTTATTGCCGTCATTATTTGACGGGCAAGTCGCTACTATATATATATATATATTTACAATACGTACATAGTATAGGCCTAACTCCCCTAAAGGGTAGAAGTATAGGAACATCTCTCTTAAGTATCCAACAGTAATCAGCAACTATTGCTAGATTCCACTTGCCCTGGTACCGCTTTTCCATTTTGGAAATGTCCGGGAGGAATCATTCACCATGTTCATCGCTGGCTTCCCCAAGATTTGCTGTGAAGGAATCCAGGTGCAAATCCAAAAAATGGATTTTCAAAGACATGTTACATCCCATGGTCTTGTAAGATTGCAGAATATCATCCACTATGTCTTTGTAGTTGTCTGCCTTATGATTCCCTATGAAGTTTTGGCAAACACTGTTGAATGATTTCCATACAGCCTTTTCACCCTGGTTCAAATGACTCATTTTAATCAGTTTGTCTTATTCCTACAAATATCCCCTCTTTGATCTTTGCATCACAATTCCTTGGGAATTTTTTTCTTAAAAATGTAAATCCAGGTCCACTTTAATCCATCGCTTTGACAAGGTTCTTCATAAAACCAAGCTTTATATGGAGTGGGGGAAGATACACTTCTTCTGGATCAACAAGTGATGTATTGACAATATTCTTCTGCCCTGGAGTTAATGATGTTCGTTTTGGCCATTGTTTCTGAGTGTAATGATTTATTTGGTCTCTGCTCTCCCACTCACAAAGAAAAAAGCTGTACCTTGTGTGACCAAGTTATAGTCCAAGCAAAAGAGCGACTACTTTCAAGTCACCACAGATATTCCATTTGTATTCTTCAAAGCTGATTGTTTCAAGCATGAGTTTCATGTTCTCATAAGTTTCTTTGATATTGGCAGCATGAGCTAGTGGCACTGATGGAAACGTATTTCCTTGGGTAAGGACATGTGGTTTATAACAATGAACAGGAAGCCTCAAAACTTTGATCAAGCCTTATTTCATCATCACCATGCTCTACAGGAATTTTTTCTTGTACATTATCACTAAGTATTCCTTCTTCTGGAGGCGCTGGAACAGTAAATTCTTCACTATGCAGCACTGGCCTGATGGCAGATGGTAAATTCAGATATGTTACAGTGTGCTTTGATTTAGAACTGATGCCTGAAATGTTTGTAAGACAAAAGTAACAATCTGTGGAGTGATCTTTTTGTTCTTGTCAAATCATTGGAACAGCAAAATTCATGTGCCGAGGACACGTTGACCAACTTGTGAGAAGTCTGACACAGGTACGACAACAAAAATGAGGGGCCCAACTTTTTTCTTGGTCACCGACTTTGCATCCAAAGTAAAGCTCATAATACTTCTTAATAAGTGGAGTAAAACCCTGTTTATGATTTTTAAATATCACCTCACCGCAAATGTAGCAAAATGAGTCCTGATGATTAATACAATTTCTTGACATTGTTCAACTTCGTATTATGAACATAAAATGCACATAGAACTACACAAATAACAGATACTCACAGCATTAGATGTTTCAAGAACAAATTATTTCCACCAACTGGCCAGTAGTGCTGTCTCCAACCGTAAACAAGCAAATACGTGACTCATCATGCCTTAACAGCATCACCTGAAAGAATATGACTCAACTGTTTATTACTCTGGGCCCTTTTTACGTTGACTAATCAGTAGAATTTACAACAATTAAAAATAATATAGGATTTTAGTGATGAAAAATTAACATATCTTAATGCTGTATGAATGTGTTATATAGCACAATCACAGATATAGTTGTCAGTGTATGTAACATTTGCGTTGTTGGTCACGCTTTTGCATCCATTGTGAAGCAAGGTGAGCCGTCGACACACACGCACGACTTAAGCTGCCATGAGCGCAAGGTGAGCAGTTGAGACACGCGGGACTTAGGCACCAAGCAGTTTCACGTGACTGCGAGCCTCGCAAGGCGAGGCGAGCAGTTCAGGCACGCGACTGCGAGGAGTCGCAACTGCGAGCCAAGTGCGTAACTCTAAAAACCTGAAAAACAAACAAAATAATGTAACAAAAATAATAGCAAACTCACACACAGCACAGGGGGAGAGCAAGGAAGCCTCGGAGTTAGGTTGCAAGCGAAGTTGAGCCATATTTGTGGGTTTTCGGCAATCCAAAATCGGCTAAGCGAGGAAAAATATGGCGGACGAAAAACGTAAAAATTCTGAAACTGGATGAAAACAAGGCTGAACAAAGTCAGGCATGCGATACTTAGAAAATACACGACGGCAAAGACAATAACACTTACACCAACAATGCCAGTCACGTGGGACTTTGAAAATAAAACCAACGGCAGTCAGCGCCTAACACGCAAACATTCAGCAGACACACAGAGGAGAAAGACACAGGGAAAGGACAGGGGGGGAGATGGTGGAAAGAGACACATGGCATTCCCAAGCACAAAACTTGCAGGTTAACGAAACCTGCAAGGAGCAGCCCGAACAGTAGGCGGGAGGAAATGGTTGGAGCTAGAGAAACTTGCAATGAGCGCCAAATGTACTCAGCTTGGGGCTCTCGATGAGCGCCGAAGGTGACCAGAGCAAAGCAGGAAAGTTGAAGTACACGGGGGAGAGGATTGTGATGAGCGCCAAAGGTACTCAGAGGAGCAAAAGCCTCACATTGAGTGGCACCGCCAGCCTTACAATTTAAATCCTATCATTTTTGACGTAACTTTAATACTATGGGTGATAGAACAATTCTGAGACCAATTTCAAAACCAGTGGGATAAATTACATATAGCACATCCCTTATTTGCTCTGAGACAAAATCTTTGTAAACCAGTGTTATTATTGACTTTTGATGAGAGTGGTGACAAAAAGCAAACACATTACTTACATTCTCACTGTCACTAGCAGGGATCAGCTGGACCTGCCAATGAATGGATCCCACTGATTAGGACCTCCTGTCTGCAGGTTTCTGTGTATTGATGCTAGGGATTCCCTTTAAAGGAGGTTGAAATACAGCTGACATGCTTGTATACTTCAAAAGGGGTAATGCACTTTATAGAAACACATTGGGACTTATATGCATGGCAGAATAAAAATGTCCCAGTAATTCCATTAGCCTGGGTGCAGAGTAACAAAAGGTAATGTAATAACGATAGGAAAGTCAGCTATCCTAATAACTCAACACATTTTTAAATAAATAGCAGTTAGTCACACAACACCACAATGCACAAAACACACAGAAAAAATGAGTATTCACTGGGGATGAGTGTATCCGGACTCAACAGTCTAAACAGGGAAAAAACATGGTTATCATAGGGGTAGCAGTGGGCTAGGAACAACTCCAAGAAGTGTCATGTCCATTTAGCACAGCATTTTAATACAGGCTTCTCCCCCATCAGGGCTGTCATCACAATCACTCCCCCCTCCCAATCACCATACAATTCAAGTTCAAAACTGGTCGTGGGTGACTGGAGATCCAAGGTGTCCAATTGCCAGAAAAGATCATCAGTATTCTGATGAGCTATATCTTGCCTGTATTTCCTCCAACTCAACAAGGGACCATTACCCTCGGCCACCCTATTAAGCAAACACAATGGGTTGTAGTCTGTGACAACCACAAACTCTTTCCCAAAAGGTAGAACTGTAATTTATTTAGGGCCCAGACGACTGATGCACTTCTTCTCAATAGCCACATAGCTGACCTCTCGGGCAAGAGTAATCCAGGGCAACTAGGAACGAGTGGGGTGTTAGTGCAGTCTTCAGGTTCCTGAATGCTCTCTCACATCTCAGGGCCAGTGTACCAACTGGAGTATCTTCTTTCTGGTGAGGATCATCATAAACTTTGCCAGGATATTGTAATGGGGAACAAACTGTGGCAATAACCTTTTGTTTCCTATAAATGCCCACAACCTGCCTCTTTTCCAGTGGGCTGGCTCTGGCCAGACCTTTTTGATTTCTTCATTGTGCCCAAGGTACTTCACTTCCCCCCTAGAAAACTAGCACTTATCAGGATGATTGCTCAACCATGCTTGCTGGATCCGACCCAGGACAGTTGCTATGTGGTCCACATTTTCCTGCCAAGTATGGCTATATATACTTTCTGGATCACCACCATGTCACGATGAAGGGGCTCTTGTATGTTCATGAATCTGTGAGCTAAACCATGTAGGGTCTCCCCATGAAGGGCAGGTCATCGCAGAGAGGTCAGAGAAATTGGAGTCACTGGAGAAGGAAAAGACAACCCACTACAGTGTCTTTAGCAAGAAAACCTTATGGCGTACTGCGGTCCAAAGGATCACATAGAATTGTACAAGACTAAACAACTGAATAACAACAACATTGCTGAATATGGCAACACCATCCAGGTACGCATGGGTGAACTTCTGGCACCTATGCAGTAGGTGGTCAACAAGCCTCTGGAACACGCAAGGGATATTCTTCATCCCAAAAGGCGTAACGGTAAACTGTATAGCCCAAATGAGGTGGTGAATGCAGACTTTTCTATAGAGGTCTTAGCAAGTGGGATCTGCCAGTAGCCCTTAGACAAGTCCAGAGTGGTCATGTAGGGTCTCATTCTAGTCTATCTAGCAGTTCATCTACCCGGGGCATGGGTAAGCATCAGAAGTTGCCTTGTCCTTTATCGGCGTAAAGTCTACACATAACTGTGTGGTCCCATCCTTTTTAGGGACCGCCACCACCACAGAGGATGCCCAAAGACTATAGGTCTAACATCTCATCCTGCTCCCTCCTTTTATTTCCCTTCAAAGTCTCGAGGACCCTATAAGAGGGCTGCTTCAGTTGGGTGCTATTGGGAAGGTCCTCAGCAAATGGAAAAGAAGGCGCCAGGGATCAGAGGATTATGGAGGACTTCACTGGACAAGGCAGAGAGAAACATGGAGGCATCCTGGCGTGCATCACATGTTTGGTGATCTTTTGGGTGGCTTAACGATTGGTTGCTGCGGGCCGACAACCACAGGAATTTCTAATCTATCAATGGGAACGTCGTTGACATTCAATGGGGAAATGCATAGAGTTTTTAGGCGAGTTCCTCTCAACCCCCAGGGGTGATTGGTTGCTTCACTCCCTAGGGTCATCCCCAAACTTCTTTGCTGTAGTTTGGATCGGCAGTCCTTATCAGCTCTGGCAATAGGATCTCTACATTCCTCTGCTCTGTATCTTCTGTGATGTGGTCCCAAACCAGCTCTAATCATGACCCTTCAGGTTCAGCATCTTGGATCAGCTCTACATAATTCTGCTCCAACTAACATTCCAGGTCGATCGGGTGAGGAAGTTGCCAGCTCTGATCCGCTCTTAGTCCGTTTCCACTCCAAGAATCCCACTGCTGCCACGAAATCTGTGACAACATGTGTCTCATTGCTCCAGATGTGCCGGGTGCTCCTCCAATTGCTGAAGAAGTTCACCAGAGGAAAATCTTGTTGCTGAATAAAGAGGTACTCGGACCTTCACAGAGTAGTAGTACATAGACCAAAACACCTATATTGCACTTTATTAGGGAATCAGGGTACATTTATAGGGAGTAAAAAAAAAAAGAATTGTAAAAAACAGTATTTACAGCTTTTCTTATTTGTCCAGCTAATGGGCTGAGCGACCAATCAGGAGAGAGAGTACGACCTCAACAAATTTGATTAGGTTAATACCCCTAGGGCCTATACCGCCCTTTGCACTCAATAGTGAGAGAAGAGCCAGGGATAAAAGGATTATAGAGGATTTTTAGGGATACTCCAGGTGGGATTAAGTAGGCGTCCTGGTATACACCGGATGTTTGAGGGTACAATGTCTTTGAAAAGAGCTATAGCACTTTTGGTGAACTTTTGTATTCCTAGGCCATCTTCTCTATTATAAAACTGTACTCTGTAATATACTGATCAATCCCTGTAGAACTTTGGTGGTAGCTTTCTGATTGGCTGCTGTGGCGGCCAATCCACCAATTTGCCTGCGTCCAACACCCCCAAGAATTTTAAATCAACCAATGTAATCGGCACAGACAGTCAATGGAGAAGTTCATAGAGTTTTTAGACTGGGTCCTTCTATAGACCAAGGGCTGTTCCTCCCAAACAACAGACACCAGTGATTAAGCCATTAAAGGCAAAAGTAAAAGAGCTATAGCACCTTTTGTGATCTTTTGGGCAGCTTTTCAACTGGTTGCTTCGGCAGTCATTCAACCAATCACCTTGGGGTCGACAACCCCAGGAATTTCCAATCAACCAACGGGTAAGTTGTCAACTCACAATGGGGAAGTGCATAACGTTTTGGGATTCTTCAGCCAACTTCTACATTTTCAAATTCCCTGCTGTAGCCCACTGACCAATTCCTGTAGCCCCGCTGCAACGGTTTTCCGATTGTTTGCTGTGGCGACCATTCCACCAACAGACAATGGGAAAATGCATAGAATTTTTAGGCTGGTTCCTTCTATAGACCCTGGGCTGGTTCCACTCAAACCCCAGACACAATGTTAAAGCCTCCTGAGCAGAAAAGTACTGTCCCTAATGGATCGTATCTCCACAAGGCACATGGACATTACTTGGGGATTCCGATTCTGATTTCAGCATATACACAAGGATCACATTCTGAATCTGCTATTGATCGTCCAAAGCTACCACATTTGTGGTGTAGGCTACTTCCTGGATGATTTGGAAAAGACCCTCTCAAATCAACTGGTCTACCTGCAATTCCTTAACCATTGGCTAGCCCAGTCAGTATCTCCAGCTGCAAAACTATGGGGAGTTCTTCCGTCTGGTGGTTTCCTTCACAAAACCCCACTAATTGGTACAATGCCCTCTTGTACCGAGGCTGGAGGGCAAAGCTGTAAAAATTGCTCCAGCACAACAACCTGGGCTGTCTCCTCTGTTATCTTGACATGATGCCC
Source organism: Discoglossus pictus (assembly GCA_027410445.1). Lineage (NCBI taxonomy): Eukaryota > Metazoa > Chordata > Amphibia > Anura > Alytidae > Discoglossus > Discoglossus pictus. Next base: position 38,265,077 of record CM050172.1, on the reverse strand, counting down.
CACCACGATCACAGATCTGGTGAAGGTACCCTACCAGATACCCATAGTCTAGGAAACACTTCCTGTAGTGTTCAGGGGTCACCTGGTATCAGGCCAGCAGCACTTCATGATATGTGGAGAATGGCGAAGTAGGCTGTGCTGGGCAACATAGTAAGTCCACAAGGAGTTTCACCCAGTCCTTGGATTTGGCCCATTAAAGCTGACACTGCACCTCAAAGTCCTACAGAAAGCTGTTGATATCCACCCTCCTCAGAATCATCAAATTGCTGGTGGGTCTGAACCCTCTGAGCTCTTGCTGTGATGTGGTGACTAGCTGACTTCCAGACAGCTGTCTCTCTCCCTGTGATCTGCGGGCTGAGTGTCCTCATCATCTCCATTTTGTGATTCATGAACATTCCTTTTCCCAGTAGGGCAATCCAGTGGAAGAACCTCCTCATCATCTTAAGATGCTTAGCACTGGACAGGGTCTTACCTGTTGGCATCCCTGGAGACCTCAGGCTTCCCCCTGCTCCTCATTCAGAAGGTACAGCTCTGCCACAATGGCATTCTAAGTCAAAGCTGACATACTTGTATACATTCAAAGGGGGTAATGCACTTATACACATGGTAGAACAAAAAGCAGTAATTCAATTAGTCTGGGTGAAGAGTAACAAAAGGTAAAACAATTAAGATAGGAAGGACAGCTACCCTAATCACTCAGCAGGATGGCCCACTGTGTCACAATGGGCAAACTAGGCCTGTCCTTGCGAACATTACCCAAATCACAATATTGGCATTACAAAACTACATATAAACAATAACAAGTGTTTAGTCATACAATGCTAAAAACAGATAACACAAGGAGTATTCACTGGGGATGAGGATCTTCAGACCGAAGACATTCCGAACAGGGGAAACCATGGTTATCACAGGGGTAGCCCCAGTTGGGAACAAAGCCCAGGGGTATCATATACACCTTGTGCTGTCTTGAGGAAGACTGGACCAAGCTCTTTTGGTGAAGAAAGTGAAGCAGGTACCACAGCACTTAAATAGAGACTTCTCCCCAATCAGGACTGTTGTCCAACTCACTACCACAGAGAGATGCACTGGCAACAAAACTTTGCACTCCAATATACAGTAGGAAGAATGGAAGAGGGCTATTGCAAACCTTTATGGATCTCCTCTAGTAGATGCAAATGACAAAGTTGATCATAATTAACCAATTCTTTATCCTACCGCATGCCTATATCCCTCTGAGCATACCTTTTAAACATTAAAAAATGTTGGCAACAGATGTTCCAAATGTACTTTGCTAAAGGCAAAATAAATAAAAGGCTTATGGGCCTGCAGTTCATTGTAAAGCTTTGAATATCTAGTGATTTACTGAAACCTTTTATTTTTGGAACCTTTAAATAATGGGTTGCAGTCCCAATTAACAAATAGTGGGTCCATACCCAGGAGTATCATATAAAGTATTATATATATATATATATAAATAAATAAAAATAAATAAATATAAATATATATATATATTTATATATATAAAATGAAAACTAAACCTCCATAACTAGCCAAAACTGATTGAGTATTATTTCATATTCTATATGCAGAATGTTATGATATGTACAGCCCAAAAAACAAAGAACAGAAAGAATATAATTTAAATAGTCCAACTATCACCCAATATTGCCCAGCTAAACACATACATAGATAAATACATACATGTTTATTGGTAATTATTACAGGCCTCTGCCCACACATATGCAAATGCAAATGTTATTTCTGGCTGACTTATCATTATTATACTATAGATTCCACAAACAATTTCCACCTCCAAAAAATATTATATCTCCTAGTTTAAGACACAATACATCTATCTCTCTCTTTCTCTTCTCTCTTTCACTCTTTGACCTCTGCCACTTCAAGGCAGACAGTAAGCTCTCAATATAAGATGTAAGAAATATGACACTTAGCTAGCTGTCTCTATGAAACATGTGGGTATTAATTGCTTTAAGATACACAGCTATTTCTCACTATACACACACAGAGCTTTCTCTAGCTCCACGACTAACTGATTTGATGTCTTAATATGTAAAACTACAGAGATGTAAGGTTGTATACCTTCTCTTTGATATCACTGTTTCTCTCACTACAAGATAAATGTGCATATATTGTTATAAAACACAAAGCAATCTCTCATCACAAAATATGAAGATTTTTATTGCTATAAGACACACTGCTATTTTTCCATGTAATGTGCACGGCTATCTCTCACTAAAAGACACAAATATATTTCTCTATAATACACTGTTGCAATATGAAATACTGAAATCCTTTCCTGTAAGACACAGTATAGAGCTCTTGGATACAAATCTATAGGATGCACAGATATCTCTTGTGATAAGTCAAATGGCTACTTCTCACTATAAGTTCCATGGCTGACTCCCACTATAGTAATAATCAATATCTTGCTATGTCAGACACCTATTTTCTTCTCTATAAGATACAGTTATCTATCACAATAGATGACAGGAATGTCTCTCTTCCTCCTGTGTCGTTATAAGACACACTACTTTCTCTTCTTCATCTAGGGTGGTTATGTTGGGGTCACTGTGCTGTGGGATGCTTCCCCCTCCCTTGTTCAGGTAGGGGTGCAGTGCTCTGGGGCTGTGCAAGCCAGAGTGAGGCGCGGGGCTGCGGATTGGATGTGAAAGCAATTAAAAGGCCTGTGTTGTGGTGGCTGCAGGCTGGCTTCAGGCGCTGGGGGGAACTGCCAGGACCGATAAGGTGCTTCATTTCTGTGTCCTAAACACTCCCCTCTGAGGCCAAACTGCATCTCACGCAGTCCTAGAGGTAACCAGTCCTGGAGGTTGTTGAGAATACAGTGGCTGAAATGTGGCCTTAATATTTACCTAATCATCAGGATCCAGTTTATCTGGCTCTTAATTAAGTTAGGGATTTGTTTTAAACCATTTGCCACCAGAGTAGTAAATATTGTGATAGTTAATTATTACAGTGCTTAATAATTAGCTCAGACCTATAGACTATTAAAGGGTCAAATCATTCATCACTGAGAAAGCTGAAATCTACTACTTAAAGGGTTTAATAATTCCTAATGACACTATTTTTAGAATAAGGCAGATAAATAGGTCTGACTTGCAGAGGCATAAGATAGGACCACTGCTACATCTGAAATGCTTGACTAAACAAGCTAAGGTTTCAGGGATACAGGGATAAAATCCTTTAAAAAAAACATTTGCATACATGGATATATTGTATTAAATGTTGAAACCATTTTGCACAAACATTTCTAAATCCGCAGGAACAGAAATAGTGTGTAGCTCTCTCAATCTCAGGATTGAATGTGAACAATCCTGCTATACTAAGAAAACAGTATTGCTTCTCAAGTCTATGGCCTATATTTACTAAAGTGAGATGTTTCTCTCTAGTAAAGTGTGATCTATTACGTTCTTTTGTTATTGTATTCAGCTTATTCACAAAATTCTGACGAGATCTCTCTGAAAATATACTAAATAAAAGATAGGGATTGTAGAGGTATCACGTCTCTAGAGACAAAACAGACATCTTAGTGAATACAGCCCTATAAGCAGTGGAAGGAAATTCTAGTTTCCTAGGATTCACTGTAAAGCAGAACATTAGAACATGTTTTTGTAAAAATAGTAAATAACTAATCTACAGATCAGCTCAATTAGGAAAACAGCTTCTGCATGTGTGCAAACTGTACTCCACACGCTTATGGAGGGTAAAATAAAATATCAGCGTTAGCAGATTTGCAAGACAGGAACATAAAAGCATTGTCCCTGATTGTATCTTGTAGATTCCATCTTTGACTGCTAGTCTGTCTTTAGCTTGACAGGGAAGGTTTTTCTATGGGGCATTACTCTGCCATCGCAGACAGCCAAATGCCAAGAATTGAGTTGCGTGCTCCCGTTGACCTACTTTTGCGATGTTCAACTGGCCGGGCCCGCAACTTAGGGGCCGATTGTAAAAATCGGAAACCATTGCCATCGGATGTAGCATTTGAGGGCTTGAACATGTTACAGGAGCAAGCCTGTAACTCCCAATGCAGAAACAGCCAATGGAAACAGAGATCGTCATCATGACCAACCTCCAAGCCCGTAACTCGCGAGTGAAGGCCGTAAGACTTTGAAATACAACTTCTATTTTCTTCAAAGTCCTACGGGCTTGAAGTTTGAAGTTTTAGCTGCTTTGTTACCTGCTATTTAACACTGATTGCTGTGATCGTTATAACACGAAAATTGAACATGAAATAAAGTATTGGAAAATGTTGTGCTATTAATTCTAAGACCTAACATAATTTTCCCTCTTCATAAAAGTACAGTATTGCTTTTTTATTTGCTTTCAAAGTGATCCAATTTGTCATTAAGCACTCTGGGAGACTTGCTTGTACCATTAACTTGTGGTTAGATATTTGCCATTTGCGGGCTTGATGGAGTGGTTAGCGAGGGGGAATCGAGAGAAATTGAATAGCGATATGCGATTTTAGCATTCGGGACTCTTGCAGCCGTGAAAGATCAAAGGCTTGGAGGGCATTAACTTGCATATGTACAAATCGCAATGAACCGTAGCTCGGAGCACGTAACTCGCAAACGTAAGCTAATTGAATAGCAAAATAACTTGCAACCTCAACTTGCGAGCCTGGATCTCACAAACGGCACAATTGAATGAGGGTCAAATAGCAAAACCATTATATATTTTTCTAGACTCACCCTCCATTGGCTTGGTACCAGGTGACTTGAGAAAAGCATGTGTGATACATTTATTTAAGAAGGGAGTAAAACCAAATCCAGGGAACTCTAGAACTGTAAGCTTCACCTCTGTAGTAGGGAAGCTTTTAGAAGGTTCATAATTTGTGTCATAAGGTTCATAATGGATTGTTTACATTAATAAATCCATGTGAACAAGATAATAACAGTGACACAAATTTAATTTGTTTCTATGAGGAGGGAAGTTGAAACTTGGATCAAGGCAATTTGGTAGACTTTAGTGTTTTGGGATTCTGCAAAGACCTCTGATACACTGTCACATGGGAGACTAATGTGCAAAGTAAGGGATACAGGAATTATGCAGGAAATATATGTATTATATGTCTCTAGAAAAAAATGTGCCTAAAAGGAGATATGATTAACTATAAATACATCCTGGGTCAATATAAGTCTTTGTCATGAGAGGTTTTTTTGGGGGACAAGAGGTCATTCCTTGAGGCTAGAAGAAAAAAATATTCCACCTTAAAAAAATGAAATGGGTTCTTCACAGGAGGATGTGAAAGCAAAATCGATAAATAACTTTACTCAAGAAAATAGTGTGTTTTCCCAGGACATGATCTCAGAATATTGTATAAAATTTTCATAGAAAAAAAGGATAATATTTGTTCACTAGCTTACAGATTTCTATACGATTTTTCCCCAGTACAAGGTCCTAAGCAGTCTGATTAATTCCCTCCAGCTTGCCAGGGGTTAAGCAGAAGTTCAGGAGCACTGACTGTTAAACTCTTTCTCCAGGCACACTTGGTGGCTCTTCACTTGTGAAATGTCCCTGTCACTTAGAGTTAGGCTCCACATTACCAGAGCAGGCCGCGCTATGCGTTCGTTAACGCCACCCCTGCTCTTGTCAGTGCTTGTAAACGAGAGGTCAGGGGCAACGGCCTCAACTACACGGAGCCCCGAGGGACAGAGAGGTGTCAGTGTGGCTGCTGCAGAGGTGTGTGTATGTCTGTGTCCACAATTTGTGTGCAATTTAATAAACTCTGTGGAGTAGGTGCATATATTTATTTCTGTGTTTTTCAATATCTGTATTTGTGTGTTCTTATTATAGGTATGCACAGATATCTGTAACTCTTTGTCTGAAGCAAATTATGTTTGCCTGCCTGGTGACTACAGATGTATTAAAGCTTACTCTCTGTATTTTATACTTTACTTACCAGGTTAAATAAACAAATTTATCTTCTTTCTATTTAAAGGGTCATGGAACACAGTTCTTTTACTTAGTGGATTTTAAAGAGAATACTTACCAAGATAATTGCTTTGCATAACAAATATTTGTGTTTAAACTTAATTCATTTAAACAGGAAATTCACAGTATGTCTGCAGCATGTCGTTTTTTTTCTGCTTTACAGCATCATTTGAAAAAAGAAAACATACAGTGGTAAATTTAAATGCCCTCTTTTAGATGCAACAACAACAAAAAAAGAATTAAAATGTCTCTTTAAGTCAACAAAATTGCATATCACATCAAACTGAGCATGATTTCTAAGGATCTATGTGGTGATGCACAAAAATAACTAACTCTGTTTAAAGAGATGGCTGCATTTATATGCATTTCTATAAATTATGTATAGGACAACGCAATGCTGGTGTTTCTTTGTATATGTTTGGGTACTTGTAACTAGGTACCTGTACACTTTCCCCTAAATATATATGCACAGTGTTGTCCCTAGGGCATTTAGACCCTGGGCAAGCATTGATTTGGGGACCTGAAAATCAGTGATATTGTCACTAAAAAATTAGAGAACATATTTGGAAAATACATAAATATTAATAATGTAATCACATAGTTATTATTTGAGTACATCAAACTGGAAGACAATTAGTGTAAACTATGAAAAACATTACACGCCCTCATTTCTATTTTGGTTAATTTAATCTTTGGGACAATGAGAAATATAGTGCTTAAGTTTTAAACCTCCATGCAAAAGATTAACCACCACCACAAAAAATAGTGGGACCTCCTAAAATGATCCCCTGTTTGCCCTCCATTAAGGGCACTCCAAGCTTACATTTTCTTGCCTGTATTTACTTTGAAGAAGTTGAGGCCATTCAGCTTTTAAATAAAGAAGGATCAATGTAAGTCAAAAGTTACAGTTAAATAATCTTAAAAGGATGCAGCACAAATACATATTGTTATTTCATTTCTCTATGTAAAAAAAATCTTCTGCAAAATATTTGTAATTTGTTTAAAGTTACATTAATTTTGTATCATTAGTACATTAAACAGATAATCAAAATATTTAGATTATGTCCCATATCAGAGAAGGAAACCAAGACCCAAATCCAACACTCCTCATGCCAGGAACATAAGTCCTTTAATGTGGTCATATTTGTAACAATTACTATTTTGAAGAACCTACTTGAAAATATGCCTGTAAATTATTACCGTATATACTCGAGTATAGGCCGACCCGAATATAAACCGAGGCACCTAATTTTACCACAAAAAACTGGGAAAAAGTATTGACTAGAGTATAAGCCTAGGATGGGAAATGCAGCAGCTACTGATAAATTTAAAAAATAAAAATAGATACCAATAAAATTACATTAATTGAGGCATCAGTAAAAAAAAAAACCAGTAAACTAGCTGTGTAAGTGGAAAATAGGGTCAACAAAAACATATATTATGAGCCCTAAGCCTCCCTCATCCTCCTCCCCGCTCATCCTCCTCTTCCCCCTCATCCACCTCTTCCCCCATCCTCATCTCCCCCCCCTTTCCCCATCATCCTCCACTCCCCCCTTCCCCTGTCACCCTCCTCTTCCCCTCTCACCCTCCTCTTCCCCCCTCATCCTCCTCTTATCCTCTTCTTCTCCCCCTCATCCTCCTCTTCCCTCCTTATCCTCCCTCCTTACCCCCTCTCACCTCTACTCTGTACCCTCCGATCAGCTCCTGCTGCTGATCGGAAGCCGCGGGCGTGTCTTTTGCCTTTCTCTGGAACCGGCATATACTAATGACGTGACGCGCTTGTGACGTCTCGTCATTAGCATACGCCGGTTCCAGAGATAGGTATAAAACACGCTGCAGGGCTCCGATCAGCAGCAGGAACTGATCAGAGGCTAATATGAACAGGTGAGAGGGGGAAGGAGGAAGGGGGAATGAGGAAGGGGGAAGGAGGGAGGAGGAGTATAGGGATGAGGAGGATGGAGAAGAGGAGGGAGGATGAGGATGGGGAAGAGGAGGGAGGAGGAGGAATACCTGCACTGCACCGGAGAACAGGTAAGTGAGACCCTCACTCGAGTATAAGCAGAGGAGTGCTTTTTCAGCATAAAAAGTCGGCTTATACTCGAGTATATACGGTACTTTTTAAATGCATTTATGCAATCTACCATTTTTATTTCAGTGGCTCTCCTTCCTGAAACTGGAGGAGACTTGGAATACCACCAACACAATGATCCTTTAATCTAAATCGTAGATGTCTGTATGACTACTACATGGACATTCGTGAACATGTGACTACAATATGGATATGGAATTGGATAAAAGACTTGGATGCAAGTAAATGCCATGTTTCATAAATAATGAATCAATCATACTATTCCTTTAAGTTAACTAATAAACATTTGCATGTTTCTACCATTAATTAGATTTTTTTTATTAGAGTTCAGAAAATATATTCTCTATCTGTATAATTCCATATAATTCAAAAGACACCAGTAGGGTATTAGTGCTTTTTATAAAGCTCTAATATTAGAAATTGCAACAGATCAGTACCCTAGTTTTACACTATTACCAGTATTACCACATTAATACCTGGATCTGAGGATGTCCGTAAGCATCATTAGCTCAATCTGAATTACTGGGCCACACTGTTGGCACACAGGTTCTCAAATGCTGGCCTAATGCTCGTTTATGAGGACAAGTTTGGGAATTCATGCTCTAGATCTGAGATTTCAAACTCTAGTCCTCAATAGTTTTTAGATTAAAATTTGCTCAGGTACAGATGGCTCAACCAAAATAACTAAAATTGATAAAATCACTTATTCTCCAGAATAGAGATCCTAAAATCCTAGATTGTTTGTATCTCTTGAGTTCAACACCTCTATTGTATTGTACAATACAAAAATGCAATATAAGAACACATAATCAGCTATTTAATTAGGATTAGCAAAACATAACAAACATTTAGAATATATTTGTTTTACATTTTTTACATACTGTTGTGCTGATTAACACAAAATGGCCAAATAAGTAACCTCCAGAGTTTAAAGCCCATACTCAGCTTATGGCTATTTTGAAGCTCTAAAACTGGTGTTGTGTTATCTTACACAGTGCATCAAGAAGGGCTCCTCAGTTATGTATTTTCTGAATCCCTCACCTAACAGCATCATGAGAATCTTATGCAAGTTTTTCTCTGTGGGCAGGAATCTCAGTCTTCACCTGTGGAACAAAACAAATCAAGAGGTCATGCTTTGAAGTTGGAGGATGGATAATATAGGTAGTATAATTTGTTCAAGTACAATATTACAGGAATTGTAGAAGGCAAGTGAAGCATTCTTCCGATCAAAGTGGTAAGGACAAACACAGTAAAGGAATCAAAGCATGATGGCATACCAATAAGGCTACCGGAGAAATAATTAAGCCAAATCTTTTCAGTGACTGGATGGGCATTTTAGTTGTCTGTCATAAAAAATGTGACTCTGTTTTTTATGACAGAGGTGAAAGAATTTGGAAAACATCCACATTAGTGGAAGAGAACTTGTATCCCAGTAAAACAGAAGCCAACTGCTGAAAGTGTCTGTAATACATGCGCGAACCATAAACAGACATCTCAGTGAGTTAGCTAATTAACCAATCACATATATAGTTGTCAGTTTCCGGAATGCTTCCGATGCTGGTTACACTTTGCGACTGTGAGCCTCGTGAAGCGACTGCGAGGGTCGCAACTGCGAGCCAAGTGCGTAACTCTAAAAACCTGAAAAACAAACAAAATAATAATAAAAAAAATAAATAACACACTCACACACAGCAGAGGGGGAGCTAGGCAGCATGGGGGTGAGGTTTCAAGCTAATTTGAGCCATATTTGGGGGTTTTCATCAATGCAAAATAAGCTAAGCAAGAAAAAAAATGGTGGACAAAAAACTTAAAAATTCTGAACCTGGATGAAAACGAGGCTGAGCAAAGCTAGGCACGAGGGACTTAGAAAAAACACGACGGCAAAGACACTAACACTTACACCAACAACGCCAGGCACCGCCGAGGGACTTTGGAAATTAAACCAACGGCATTCAGCGCGTAAAACGCAAACATTCAGCAGACAAACAGAGGAGAAACACAGAGGGAAGGGACAGGGGGAGATGGTGGGAAGCGACACATGGCGTTCCCAAGCACAAAACTTGCAGGTTAACGAAACCTGAAATGAGCTTCCCGTACATTAGACAGGAGGAAAGGTTCACGATGAGCGCCAAAGGCGCTCAGCGGTGGCCTCGCGATGAGCACCGAAGGTGAACAGTGCAAAGCAGGAAAATTGAAGTACACTAAGGGAAAGGCTCGCGATTAGCGGGGAAGGTTCTCAGAGGAGTAAAAGCCTCACATTGTGTGGCAAACCGCATTGCCAGCCTTACAATTTGAATCCCGGCATTTTTGACCGGCAATTTTCTAGTATGTATATATTGGTAATATTACAGGGCCAATAACTCACTGCTTAGTTGCACATCCAATTTATAAGGGGTTACCTAAAATATTCATTTGGTTGCTAGGCAGATTATTAATCCCCAACACACACGGTATATAACAGAGGCTAGCTGGGTGAGAGAGATGCAGTTGTGGCTTCTCCAAGCACTACCAGCCAGGCAGGGAATGAGCAGTGACAGCCTGATAAGGGTGGGCCTCCCCCAACCCACCGCAGGCCCAGGACCCTGGCTACAACATATGGCAGCGCTCAGCTGCCCCCAGCCCAATAATTACTGCTAACCACCAAGCTGGTGAGGGGTGCGCCAAGCTCAGACACACTGCTATATACTATGCTCAGAGCAACAACAAACAGGGAGGGTGAGTGAGAAAGGGGCAATATATACAAATAAACATATAAGGCAAAAAATGATGTGTTTTATATATTCTTAGATTTTTAGCTGTCGACTTTATGTGCAATTGTTATTCTGTAAACACTCACAAACATCTCAGTTATCAGCCAATGATAAACTAAAGCTAAATTACTAATTTTCTATATCATCAAAAGTACATTGATACATAGTAGAGGTTCCCAAACTGTGTTCTGTTAGCTTTTTCAGGTAGTTTATAGAACTAGTGGGATTAAAAAAATATTATAAAACAAAATTAAATACAATTAGTTAAATTGCATAAATAAGTGGTACAGACATGCTTATATTAAATATGTTTGTTTATTTTACGAGTGCAAAATATTCCATTATATCCTAGTACTTTAAAGTTGTTAAAAAAGCACAATGCATTGAATGCTCGACTATCTGCTATATTAAACTCATTAAACAAATAAAAATATGACAACCAATGATATAAAAAATATTACTGCGTGTCATTTATTTGATTTTAGCTTAAATTAAAAAAAATAGGCACCTATTCAGTTGCAAATTTCAAGCTTGCAGACTTGCGGCCGGTATAATGCAGGATTCAAGTTTGCAAGTTACAGAGCGATTCAAATGATCAAGCCTGCAGCTACCTGGCCAAACGCCTAAACAGTAAACCATGCACCCATAAGCAGCAATTCAAAGCATGATCATGATCGATTAAGCAAGGCCGTAACTACCAATTTAGAAACAGCCAATAGTAAATGAGACCATCATTATGGCATCATTAAAAAATGGAGGCTAAACAAAGTTACATAGGACCATATTCAACTGGAAGCCTGTAACTCGATCGCAGACAGCCGAATGTCTGTGGGCCTCATTCTATTAGCGGCCGCAGCCGTTGCGGGGCCGCAAGGACCGGCCGCAAGCTATTCGGCTATTCTATTCCCTTACGGCCGGGGGCTCCGGCAGGCTTGCGGCCGGTGCCTTGCTATCTCTTGAAGCCGCTCGCGCCAGAGGAAAGCCTTTGATCTTAAACGGCCGCAAGAGTTTCGGCCGTAAGAAATTCCTATTTGCAATTCAATTGCTCCGGGAACCCTCTCTGCAAGGCTAAAAACTAACCGCAGCTTACTTGCAGGAAAGAGGTCCCGCTAGCACCAATTAAGCACATAAAATAGCTCAAATAAAGCCATCCTGCACTTTGAGAAGACTATAGAGGGATTTTAGGTGTTAGAAAAAATAGCACATAATTATCCTATACTCAAATCCGTAAAATATTTTATTTTTAATATCCGTAAAATATCCATGTAAAAAGTCCAGAGTGCTTGGAGCACTTCAGACCCGCCCACGCCGCAGCCGGAAAATAAACAGTTAATTTGAACTCGGGTTTGGGCTGATGTGCAAGCTTGAGAGGGGGTTACTATTAATCCTCATGTCCCCCAATATGATCCCTAGCATTTACAGAGCTGTACAGTGCAGGCTTGAATTTAGTTTTGCGTTTTTAGATTTCACAGCTTACGGCCGGTTTCAAGATATGCGGCCGGCCGTAAGAGGAGATCGTTGCGGGGCCGTTTAATTGAATTGCGAGTTAACGGGACCCCCGCAAGGAATCGCAGCCTTACGGCCGATTTACGGCCGGTAATAGAATGAGGCCCTGTGGGTGTGTTGCAGGCTCCTGTTCGTCTCCGGTTGCAATGCTATTCAATTGCAAGTTACTGGCCCAAAGCCAAAACCGTAAACAATGAACTGGTTCATAGTAGTTCATGGCGGGAACATGATAAATTAAGCAATCCCATAACCTCCCATTTTGAATCAGTCAATAGGAAATGAGACAGTCAGAATTATGGCAGTAAAACAGGGAGGTTACATGTCAATCAATTAGGTTCGGGGGTCCGATATGCGGTCAAACCCTCAAAATAAAGAGTTATGAAATTTAAAGCCAATACTGTTCTAGTCCATATGGGTGGCCTGATATGTATTAACTCATTGATACCCGAGATCGATTTAACCCCAAAATAACACATACAAATAACTTTTTTTTCCTGCCGATTCGCGAGCTTGAGACTGTTGTGAAATTAAGTTTAATGTCTTCCATCGCTTTCCCTGTCTTTTAAAGTGCAGTATTGATTTTTTACTTGCATTAACAGTGCTACGAATAGGTGTTTAACCCCCTTGCGCTTCCTCTCCAGCATTCATAGGATTTTCTCCTTCATTTGCCATTTACAGGTGTGAAAACATTTGCGGGCTTGGGGAAATTGAGCAATTGATTAGCGATTTGCAATTTTAGCCTTGCGAAAGTGACAGATCCAAGGCTTCTGGAGGCTGTAAGTTACGAATTTGATCTGCAACATTTTTTGAAGGCCAGAAGCCGTTCGGAGCCTCTGAAAAAGACGCCAACTGAATAGCAAATTAACTTGCAACCTCACTTACAGGCTCCCGGATCTCAAATTCGCTCAATTGAATGGAGCTCATAGTACTTGAGGTTTAATAAAGAAAAACAGAAAAAAAACATTGAAAAAAAAGCAAAATTTCTTCCTGACCCCAGATACTGGTAATCAAATTTCTCCCTAGATCAATTTTCCTTCATTAGTTATCTTGGATAACCTTAAATGCCCTCTTTATTCAAAAATATATCTAACGCCTTTTTAAAGTTATGTATCGAATAAGCTGTCACCACCTAATTTGGTAGAGAATTCCACAGTTTAACCAACCTAACTGTGAAGAACCCTTCTTGGATCTAACCCTCACCCTAAACCTAACAGTTTAGCTAAGCCTTGACTCTATGATATGGCACCGAAATATCAGCAGCGCCATCTAGCGGATGCTCACCGCAACTGCTGCTGCCTTGTGCTGCGCCAGGTTGAAATTCAAAGTCTTAAAGGGTTCAATTAAGAGCAGGAGCAGAGCAGGAGCTGATCGGAAGCTAATAAGAAGAGAGAAGAGGGGGGAGGGGAAGAGGAGGAGGATAAGGGGGGATTGGGGGAAGAGGAGGATGAGGGCGAAAATAAATGTGAGGGGGAAGAGGAGTGTGAGGGGGAAGGGGAGGGTGAGGGGAAAGAGGAGTGTGAGGGGGAAGAGGAGGGAGGAAGGGGGGAATAGGAGGGGGGAAGGGGGGAATAGGAGGGGGAAGGGGGGAAGAGGGGGGAGGGGGGAAGAGGAGGATGAGGGGGAAGAGGAGGATGAGGGGGGGAGAGGATGATGAGGGGGAAGAGGAGGATGAGGGGGCAAAGGAGGAGGATGAGGGGGAAGAGGAGGATAAGGGGGAAGAGGAGGATGAGGGGGAAAGGAGGAAGATGAGGGGTAAAGGAGGATGAGGGGGAGGAGGATGAGGGAGGAAGATGAGGAGGATAAGGGGGGGATCAGGAGGATAAGGGGGAGAGGGAGGAAATGGAGGATAAGGGGAAAGGAAGGAGGAGAGGGGGAAGGGTTAATGGTGTCTAAAGGCAGTATGATTATGTCAGTATTTTAGAATGTACCGCTTTAACATTCTAAATACTGAAATAACCATACCGCCACGAAGGTTAACACATTGATTGCCAGGATCGGTATGACGCAAAAATTAAACATGAAATTAAGTATTTTTCGGTGTTGATTTGCGAGCTTGAAAATGTTATGTTATTAATTATAAAACCTAACATCACTTTCCCTTTTAATAAAAATTGCATTTCAAGTGCTAGGTATTGGACTTTACCCCCCACCCCCCCTTGTGAGTCTTTTCCAGCACTCGTCCTTTGGGCTACATTTGCATGTTACGGGCTTGCTGGCGAGTGACTTCATGGCAATTTAATAGCTAAATTGGAAACGTAGCGGTTACAGACTTGAGAGAATAAAGGATTTGCCGCCGCGATCTTCCACGTCCCTTAGGCTTTTTTCGCACCAAACCCGCAGATAGGCAGACGCCTGCATTACGGGGCTAATTTAATAGCAGTAAGTCTCAAGAACTACGTTATGAGCTACGGTTTAACACATAGCCTGAATTTAATAGGGCTGCATATCCTGTACGATCCGAGAGTAGGGACTATACAAGCCCAGAGCCACCTGTTATAGACTACAGGTTAACTACCCACAAGGACCGTTAGGTTCTTTGAAATCTCTGCACCAGCACCCCGTTATCTAGCTTCTGTATCGGTCAGGGTCCTTACATCAGAAATCAGAACTTTCAGGCTACCAAGAGACTCCAGATCTGCTTCTTCTTAGGGGGCTTGATAAGACTTGTTACAGTCAAACCTACCCCAGCAAGATCTTACAGAGTCTCCCAGTCTTCCAGGAGAACAGGAGACATAGTCTTCCTTCATCTTAGCCCCTTCATTCACCTTTTTAGTTTTGTAGCCCTTCTCTGTACTTTTTCTAGCGCTCAAATGTCCTTTTTATGAAGTGGTGCCCACAATTGTACTCCATATTCCAAATGAGGGCGTACTAGGGATTTGTACAGTGGCAGAGTTATATCTGCTATAGTTATAACTAGTTTATACGAGCAGCCAGGTATGGAATTCCAGAAATAGAGGGACACCAACCGAGTATATATTCGGATCTAGCACCAGTGACCCTATATAAAAGAAAAACCATGAGACCAATTCTGGACAGTGTACTTGCTCATGGGTGGAAATACTCTTAGGGGTTCCAGTTTCGTTTAAATATTTCAAAAGATGGAAAGATATTCAGCATCACATCTGGGAGGAGGGGATCAATCTCCTAGCATCATGGAACATTCAACTGACAGAGGAAACCAGAGAGCCCCACACGAGAACCCAAAGCTTCCGGCAAGGATCGCGGCGAAAAAGAACATTCCCAAAACGCAAGTCAATTTAGAGAGAGTAGACAAAATAGGGATACTCTGTCTTAAGTTTCATGACTCAACTGTGTTGACCGTGATTAGAAAAAGATATAACGAAGTGTCAAATAGTAATAATCCTGTAATATATGTTAGAGTCTGTTATGATTTCAAAAAGTCACTCACCTACTGTTTGTAGGAATCATTGACAAATGTTTCCCTATAGGGCATTGTTAACTGTTAATTTTTGTTAGGCGGATCATTTCAGTATTAAGTTTATAATACTATTTGATCCATCAACTACGAAGTAAGAGGACAGCTGTAGCCACGATCTGGTTAAAATCCCCATAAATGACTTACTACCAAAAGGTTGCACCCCAACATGGACACTTAACCCCAACTTATTAAATAATCCAAGCAGTAAGGAGAAAATCCAAAAAGCAATAGAGGAATATTTTACACTCAATAATGGGGGAGAGGTACAAACAGCAGTGATTGGTGAGGGGAGTGTGTATTCAATTAGGAGCAGCAACAAAAAAAGCAGACCAAAATCAGATCAGATCACTGAATAAGAAACTCACAGAGCTCCATCTATTTTCCAAACATAAGTCCACACAAATACATGAAGCAATATTAAAAACTAAACAAGAACTAAACTCTGTGCTACAAAAAAAAAAAAGTTTACAAATGCCAATAAACCAGATGGTATGCTAGCCAGAAGGCTCAAGGAACAAAGGGCAGACTCCTTTATCCCTAAAATAGTAAAAAGTAAAGACCATCACACCATCTTTAAACAAGACCAACTAGCTAAAGCATTCCAGCAATTCTTTCAAGAATTATACTCGGCCCCTAAACAATCAGGCATGCACACCCATAAGGTAAAGATTGAAGAATTTTTAGCCTCAGTCGATATCCCACTACTACACAAACACAAAGTGACCGCTCTCATGGATCCAATCATACTAGAAAAAATCAAAAGAGCCATAGGTGCCACAAATCCACATGGGGCTCCTGGCCCGGATGGATACTCAAATTATTACTACAAACAGTATCAGGAACCACTCTTACCACATATCCAGAGTTTCCAAAGGGAGAGAAAATAAAAACAGAATTTTTAGAAGCAAAAATTATAGTGATACATAAAAAGGGCAAAGATCCAGCACAGTGTGGTAGCTACAGACCAATATCCCTGATAAACACAGATATTAAATTGTATTCCAAGATAATAGCAAACAGAGTAGCAACGCTATTGCCAGAGGTGATCCATCACGACCAGGTGGGCTTCATATCAGGAAGAGACGCACCAGACAACACAAGAAGGATCATTAACCTTATAGACCTTGCATCCAGCGACAATATACCGATGATGTTGCTGTCATATGATGCAGAAAAGGCCTTTGACAGAATTGACTGGACATTCATGAGAGAGGCGATGTTAAAATTTAGATTTCCTGAAAACTTTCTGAACGTCATATTATCATTGTACGCCGATCCAAACGCATACACCTCATACCAAGGATTCAAATCCCAATCATTTGACATAACAAGGGGCACGAGACAGGGATGTCCCCTGTCTCCTTTGCTCTTCACATTATGTCTTGAGCCCCTAGCAATAGCTATTAGAAACAACTCGGACATCACAGGAGTCCGAGTGGGTTCAAATTAATACAAATTGAACCTTTTCCCAGACGATATAATAATCACAATTACGAACACACTAACTAGTATTCCCCACATCTTTAAGCTATTTTCAAATTTCTGACAAATATCAGGATTCAAAGTAAACACAAGCAAAAGTATGGCCCTCAATATATCCTTACACAAACAGTTAGAAGGGCTGCTGACATCACATTTTACATTTAAATAATCCCCAAAATGTATCACATACTTAGGAATTAAAATCCCAAGAACATCAAAATTAATATACAAAGCAAACTACCCAGATGTTATCAAAAACATTTACAATGTTATAAGAAGGTGGTTTACTATAAATATTTCATTGTTAGGCAAAATACACGCCATCAAAATGAATATATTGCCAAAATTGCTATACCTTTTTTCATACAATTCCAACACTGATTAACTTGAAGGACTTGAAAGTATTATAGAAAGCACTATCCAACTTTATATGGAACAATAAAAGACCTAGAATAAATAAAACAATCATGACCACATTAATTCAAAAGGGGGGATTAGCATCACCTAACCTGATCAAGTACTACAGGGCTGCACGTCTAGCCCAATTATCAAAGTGGTATGTTAGAGATTCTCCACCAGTATGGATACACATTGAGAGGCACATTTTGTGGGAACAGAACGTACTGCTGACCCAAGCTTTATGGCTAAGCAACAGACACAAGCTCAATATCAAAAAATTGCCACCATGTATTGCTCACTCCATCACACTATGTAGAGAGATAAATAGGAGAACAAGACTGTTAGCGGATGGTTCATGGTTGACCCCACTATGGCTACCCCAACAGTACAGTAAAATGAATAAAAAATGCCATTTGGGGTGATGGATCAAACGACAACTCACGATCACAGCAAACTTACTAGCAGGGTCCCATAGTTGGTCTATGTCACAATTGATCGAAAAATTTCAGCCACCCCAAAAAGAATGGCTAAAATTAATGGCAATTGATAAGACAATAAATCAGGTTATAAAAAGCAATAAGCCGTAATAATATAACACCCTTTGAAAATTGTTGCATAAACAACCCAGGTGGTAAGAAGAACATATTGCTAATGTACAAACACATAAGTGAATTAGCCAACCCTGATAAATTACACTACAGGACCGCATGGGAAACAGAGCTGCAAATAGAGTTAGACAACAAACAGTGGAGGAAAATAATCCAACAAGCAAAGGCATCATCTCTAAATATAACATTAAAAGAAAACTCATATAAAACGATTATGAGATGGTACCTAACACCATCCAGACTCTACCACTCAGAAAACCAAAACTTGAACGAGAGGCTGTACTAATGTAGGAACCCTGAAACACATATTGTGGGACTGCCCCATGATTAGACACACATGGAGAGCAACCGATGAAACATTTGACAATCTATAGGGCATAAAGATCCTGCAGAAACCAGAAGAAGCAATCCTAGAATTACCAATAGCATGGTTGACCAAGTCAGAACAATTTCTAACTAATCAAATATTCCTGGCAATCAGATGCATAATTGCAAAGCACTGGAGATTACTGATCCCACCGTTTGAAGTAGTTTTACAAAAAAATTAATTCATTCAGTCCATGAGCACCCTATCGGCCCCTAAACTACACTGGGGGGGAGGCTAGCGATGAGTGCCGAAGGTGCTCAAGCGCAAGGCCTAAAAAAGTACACAGGGGTAGAGGCTTGCAATGAGCGCCGAAGGTGATCATTACAAAGTAGGGAAGTTGAAGTACACAGGGGAGAGGCTCGCAATGAGCACCGAAGGCGGCCAAAGGCGATCAGCGCGGGGCTCGTGATGAGCGCCAAAGGTGATCAGAGGGGCAAAATCCTCACATTGTGCGGCAAACAGCATTGCCAGGTTTACAATTTTATTCCCGTCATTGACGGGCAGTTTCCTAGTTATATATAATGGTTTGGCTATTACAGAACCCAGTTCCCTCAGTACCCTTGGATGTATTTTTTATTTTTTTCATGCTTTAACCAATTATTTAGTGATGGTAGTGTAGCCCCATTTTGTTGCAGTGTCCCAACTACTGGTACCTCCCTTGTGTATACTGAAGAAAATAACTTATTTAGCTCATCTGCCTTTTCCTGAATACTAATTATCGGACAGCCTGTGTCACATTGTAATGTCCCTAAAGTTTCCTTCCTGGCCTTCTTCCTATTAATATATTTAAAAATATTTTAGGGTTAGTCTTACTCTCCTGTGCAACTGACTTCTCATTTTCTAATTTAGCCAGTCTAATAGCTCTTTTGCAAGCCTTGTTGATTTCCTTATATTCAAATAAAGCTGCCTCTGTTCCCTCCTTCTTGTATAATCTATGATATATTATAATTAATGCCTATCTGTTTCTCTTATCATGATCTTTAAGTCATTGTTAAGCCACATGGGATGTGATTTATTCATATTAATTTTATTTTCACACAGTTTATGCCGATGTGTATGTATATTTAGTAAGGATTTGAATGTTGTCCATTTAGTTTCAGTATTTGTCCCTGTAAGTTATTTATCGCAGTCTATATGTTGTATTGCTGTCCTTAGCCAGTTAAGTTAAAGTTAGAGTTTTTGTTGGCCCCTTACAACTCTGTTTTTGTATTCAATCTCAAATGAGACTGTGTTTCCCAAGGGTTCATCCAATTTTAACATTTTGATATTACATCAATATTACTTGTGATGACTAAATCCAAGATAGCCTCATTTCTAGTAGGCTCTTGTACAATCTGGGTCAAATAATTATCCCTGAGTACACTCAAAAACCTGTTCTCCTTAGCTGAATTGCTGGTTTCATTTATCCAGTTTATTTCAGGGTAGTATAAATCTCCCATTATGAGAACATGCCCATGCTTAGCTGCATTATCTATCTGCGGCAATAATTGAAATTCATTACCCTCAACTATATTTGTGGGTTTATAGCATATTCCTACCAATATTAGTTTAGAATTAGCTCCTCCGCTATTTAACTCAACCTACAAAGATTCAATGTTGTTACTAGTTCCACTATAAATATCTTCTCTGACTACAGGTTTAAAACCAGGGTTAAATACAGACAAATCCCTCCTCCTCTTCTACCATTAGTTTTATCTTTCCTAAAAAAGTTATAACCGTGCAAATGAACTGTCCAGTCATGAGATACATCCCACCATGTTTTAATAATGCCTATTAAGTCCCATTTTTCTTGTACCGCTAATAATTCTAGCTTGCCCATTTTCCCAGGCAAACTTCTTGCATTAGCAAACATACACTTTATGTTGCTATGGCTCTGCCGTTGTGAAGTGCTTCCCACTGTATCTGAGTCACCTAGTAATACCTCCCTACTGTTTCTTTTAACACTCCCCTTCTCCTCCCCCATGGGTAGATAATACATCTCTTCACCCCCTCTACCCTTTCTACCCCAATACTTCTATCTAGTCCCTCCCCTTACCTACTAGTTTAAAAACTCCCCCAGTCGTTCTACCATCCTTTCTCCTAGCATGCACTCTCCCTCTTCATTAAGGTGCAATTCATCACTGCTATAGAGATTGTACCCAAGTGAGAAGTCAGCCCAGTGCTCTATAAACCCAACCCCCCTGTCCTGCACCACTTTTTAAGTCAACCAATTAGCATTTAGAAGTCCGATAGGCGATCAGAACTCACAATCCAGCAATGTTTAAAATAATAAAAAAAAGTATGAACTAAATGCTCTAGTCCATGTGGGTGGCCTGATCTGTATTAACTCCTTGATTACCGCGATTGATATAACACAGAAATGAAACGTAAAAAAAATAATTTTCTATTGCAGATTTGCGAGCTTGAGACAAGTGCAATTTTTTCTAATGTCTTTCATCGCCTTCCCCTATTTTAAAGTGCAGTATTGATGTGTTATTTGCATTTACAGTTCTAAGATCAGGTGTTTAACCCCTTTGCGAGTCCTATCTTGTACTCGTAGGATTTTCTTCTATATTTGCCATTTACGGGTGTGAAAACATTTGTGGGCTTGAGGAATTGTAGCAATTGAAGCAATTTGCGATTGTAACATTTATGAGTTTGAAAGATCAAGGCTTAGCGGCATAGAGTCGGAGTTACGATTTTGACAACCTCAGGGATTTTCAGCTTGCAGATCGTTTGCTGGTAGCTAAAAGACGCCAATTGAATAGCAAATTAGTTACAGGCTACATTACGGGTCCCAGTAACTTAGTTTTAGCTGCAGGAGCTTTTTTTCAGCATTGTTGCACGTTTATTCAATGCTTCCCAGCCCTAATATTACTGAACCCACCTGCAACTCATAAACCCAAGCCTTGAAGTAAAGTTACAAGGCTCAGGGTTACAAGTAAGGCTGTGCTCATTAATATTACTAAGCACAAACACACTCACACTGATGAAAATGCCTGGAGATTCCCTCCATCTATGCACGCAGTGAAGGGAATGCCTCAGGACCCCCTTCCCCACTCACTCCCAATCACCCCTTCCTCGATCACTGCATTAACATAACAATGGGGGGCCACTGAGACCCCCTTGGAATATAAAATGTTAACCCCATGCAATGGATTTCCTTAAAGTACCCCAGTGGCACCTAAAAGTTAATCCCCACCCTCCCGCACCTACAATTAACCCTGATGCTGCTGTGGACCAATAAGGATCCCGCAGCATTTATCTATTAACCCCTGCCTCTGGGTTCCTATAAGGTCCCAATATCATGGAAAAAGGAAAGACAGAATTCTATACTACACTACATACAGCTCCTAATAAATTAGTAAAACTAAAAAACACTAATCAAAAATGAAAAAGCTAAAAGTACCACAAATAAAATAATTACATAAAAAAAAATTATTACAAATAAAATATTAAAAATCCCACATACAATAAAAAAGACATTAGATTAAAAAAAGATGAAAAGATATGTAATAAATTGGTGATCATCACTGGAAAATGTTTTGTTGTGGGCAAGTATCATTAATTTATTTTATTTTGCAGGCTTTAATCATATTTTTTTTTTATGTAATCTTTTTATTTTATTTGTGATTTTTTTTTATTTTTGATGTAATATTTATTTTTTGTTATTTTTTTATTTTTAGTACTTTAAGATTTTTTATTTTTTATTAGAGTTTTTTTTAGTAATTTATTAGAGGTGGGTTGTACGTAGTGTAGTTTGGTTTAGGGGATGCTTGTGGACACCTATGGCACTTCATGTGTTAATTTTAGGTTACCATGTGGGACTAGATAGACCACCATGGTAGGTAGGGGTTATAGATGCCCATGGCATCCAAGGGGTTAATAGATGTACCATCGGGGTATATGGCCGCATAGTATGGGGTTCTTATAGGACCGCTGTGGCAGAGGGTAATGAATTACATGACATTTAAGGATAATATTTAGATGCCGCAGAGGTCCTTGGTGGACCACCACAGCAAGGATTAACATTTAGATGCCACAGAGGTCCTTGAAAGGTCCCTGTGCCAAGGGTTAATATTTAGATGCCATGGAGCTCCTTATTGGACCCTTGAAGGTTAACTTTTAGGTGACACAGGGGACCTCAAAGGACCACTGTGACACTGGGTTAATACTTTAGGTGCCATGGGGGTCTCAATGGGCCCTCTTGGTTATTTACATGTGTGATGAGGGTGATCGGGGGATGGGAAGATAGGTATTGAGCGGAAAAGGGGCCATCGGCAGTGAGCAGGGTGGGGGTAAGCAGTCACAAAGGCTTTTTTATACCTTTGCGAGTGTTCTGGAGTACTCACAATTATGTTAGGAATATTAGAAGTTGCAAATACCAAGTCATTTTGAGTCTTTTGGAATTGAATACTTTTTTGGCGCCCAAGCAACTCATAATATTCTTGATGTGGGAAAATCAATAAGAAAGCGTGCCACTGTACGGCTCTGGCTTGCTGTAATCCTCAGCGGTAGCTCTCTCTCTCAATTATGCTGAGAGGTGTGAATAGAATAGTTAGGGAAAGTTACCTGGCACTTTTTTTAGTGAACTAAATGATGCCCTAAGTTTTTTAGAATTTTTGCAATAATAGAAGGCATTGGGTTCATTCACTAACGTTTCACAATGGTTGAAAAGGCATTTGAAGGGCATCAGAAGGGAAACAGAGCACTACTCTAGTGAACCGCCCCCCCAAACTTATCACACACATGGAGTTGCAAATTATCATATGTAGCTGCATATTAGAATGAAGAAGTGAGTTTCATAAACAATGCTGAATATATCATGAATGATTTAATGTTGAGAAGAATTGCTAGCACAATATAGAACCAGGTTTTAATACACTTTAAGAAGAGCACAAGTAAAAATATCTAATGTATCACACTTTCTCTAATTTTGCACTGTGCTCAGAGTGAGTGTCTAATGGTTTAAAACATATTAAATACTTTTAAAACTATTTGAGACTGTATGGGGGGTCTAAAGGTGACAGACAGAGAGAGAAAAAAATGGGTGAATTGAGGGAAAGAGAAGGGAAGAAGGGTAGACCAAGAGAAAGGGGCACAGATTTGAACAGGTGTTTGGGTGATCATGACACTCATTTAAAAATCATTTGAAAGCCTGTTGAAGCTGTTTATCTCACTGTAGACTAGTCGTTTCTAAACTGTTTTTTCAAAGTACCATTTAAATGATTACAGCAGTTCAGGAAAAAAGACACTTGTTTATGAAGTATGTACCAAACTACCAACACCTGTGTAAGGCATAAGCATAAGACAGTTTTTGAGAAAAATATGATTTTGTGAAGACTGTTTATGAATATAGGAATCCATTTTGTGTTTTTTACATCACATCATGTGCAGAGTCATCAAAATATATTAATTTTAAAATGTGCAGTGCAAAATGAAAAATTATATATGTTTGAAAACGTTGAGTCTAACAGAGAGCATAATTAAACATGACATAAGTCTTAAAGCTAATTTTTAGTTATAAAAATAAATTTGATACCACCGTTTTCAATAAATCTGATTTGCATCTAAAATAATTTTTATGCCAATGGTTTACACAGCTTATTTTACAACTTTATTACGTATTTCACAAACAAGTGTCCTTTTTTCTTGAACCAGAGTAGCATAACACGCACTTTTTCTCCCTGAAAATAGGGAGCAAATGATACGTGCGTGTTATACACCGATATTCCCTCTCCCCTCCTCATCCTCAACCTCTCTCCTCATCCTAAAACCCTTCTCCGCATTCTAACCCCTCCTCCTCAACCTAACCCCCCCTCCTCAACCTAAACACCCCTAAATACCTCCCCCTCACTTACCTGCTTCTGCTCCGTGTCATTAGCATATACCGGGGAGGTATATAGGGGGGTTTAGGTTGAGGAGGGGGGTTTAGGTTGAGGAGGAGGGGGGGGGTTTAGAATGAGGAGGGGGGGTTAGAATGCAGAGGTTGGTATAGAATGAGGAGGGAGGTTGAGGAGGGAGGGTTGTGGTTGAGGATAGGGGGGTTGAGGTTGAGGAGGGGGGTTGAGGAGGGGGTTGAGGATAGGGGGGTTGAGGAAGGAGGATGAGGATGGGGGGGTTGAGGATAGGGGGGTTGAGGTTGAGGAGGGGGGTTGAGGAGGGGGTTGAGGAAGGAGGATGGGGGGGTTTGAGGATGGGGGGGTTGAGGAGGGGGTTTGAGGAGGGAGGTTGAGGAGGGGGTTGAGGATAGGGGGGTTGAGGAAGGAGGATGAGGGAGTTGAGGGGGTTTGAGGATGGGGGGTTGAGGAGGGGGTTGAGGATGGGGGGGTTGAGGAGGGAGGATGAGGAGGGAGGTTGAGGAGGGGGTTGAGGATGAGGAGGAGGAGGTTGAAGATGAGGAGGGGGTTGAGGATGAGGAGGGGGTTGAGGATGAGGAGGGGGGTTGAGGATGAGGAGGGAGGTTGAGGATGAGGAGGGAGGTTGAGGATAAGGAGGGAGGTTGAGGATGAGGAGGGGGGTTGAGGATGAGGAGGAGGGTTGAGGATGAGGAGGGAGGTTGAAGATGAGGAGGGAGGTTGAAGATGAGGAGGGGGGTTGAGGATGAGGAGGGAGGTTGAGGAGGAGGGTTGAGGTTGAGGAGGGGTGTTGAGGATAGGGGGGTTGAGGAGGGAGGATGAGGAGGGAGGTTGAGGAGGGGGTTGAGGATGAGGAGGGAGGTTGAAGATGAGGAGGGGGGTTGAGGATGAGGAGGGAGGTTGAGGATGAGGAGGGGGGTTGAGGATGAGGAGGGAGGTTGAGGATGAGGAGGGAGGTTGAGGATGAGGAGGGGGGTTGAGGATGAGGAGGGGGGTTGAGGATGAGGAGGGAGGTTGAGGATGAGGAGGGAGGTTGAGGAGGGGGGTTGAGGTTGAGGATGAGGATGGGGGGGTGGAGGAGGGGGTTGAGGATGGAGGGTTTGAGGAAGGAGGATGAGGATGGGGGGGTGGAGGAGGGGGTTGAGGGGGGAGGATGAGGAGGGAGGTTGAGGATTTTGCTTTAAAGTTCTTTATTTTGAAAAAAAAAAAATCCCTGAAATTTCCTTCTTAAAATGAGGTGCGTGTTATATGCCGGTGCGTGTTATATGCCGATAAATACGGTAAATGTTTTCTTTTAATTTGTTATATAAAGATGGTTAACAATTTGGCATTTTGTTCCTTCTCTACTAGACTATAGGCCTCATTAAATTCCAACAGTTACAGAGCGATTTAATTGAACAAGCCCACAAGTACATGGCCGAAAGCCAATTCCGTAAACTATGTAACTGTAGCATTTAAGGGCATGATCATGATCAATTAAGCAAGCCGTAAGTAACGATTTAGAAACAGCCAATACTAAAGGAGACCGTCATCATGACGTCAGTAAAACATGGTGTTTAAACATCAATCAATTAGTGTTTAGATGTCAAGTATGAATCGGGCTCAAAATCCAGCGATTTAAAAATCAATAAAAATGGAAGACTAAACTGTTATAGTCCTTGTGGGTGGCCTGATATGTATTAACTCCTTGATTTCCGAGATTGATATAACAAGGAAAATAAACATAAAAACAATATTTTTTAATTGCGATTTGTGAGCTTGAGACTGTTGTGCACTGAATTCTAATGTCTTTCATTGCTTCCCCCATATTTTAAAGTCCAGTTGTGTGTTTTTATTGGCTTTATAGTGTTAAGAACAGGTGTTTAACCGCCTTGCAAGTCCTCTCGAGTAATCATAGAGTTGTTTGCTACATTTGCCATTTACGGGTTTCAAGGCAATTGCGGGCTTGTGATATGGTTGCAATTAATCGCCATTTGCGATTTTAGCTATTTAAAATTTGCGGGCTTGAAAGATCAAAGGCTTAGATGGGTCAAGGTTATGATTCTGGCAACCACAGGAATTTTCAGCATGTAACAAGCTAATTGATTTGCGGGTAGCTAGAAGAGGCCAATCAAATAGCAGTAACTTTTGTGGGCTACAATATGGGCTTCATTAATTGCAATTTTGTCAATTTAATAGAGCCCTATGTGAAATAAATGTATCCATTCCATTTCTGCCTATCTATGTGTTCCAAGCTATATAAAAATAATCCTTATTGTGGGAAATTGGATGATTTTATAGCAATTTGAAAGAGACTTGAATCAAATGTTTCATGCATTTAAAAGAATAAATGTTAAACATTACAAATGTTGCTAACAGTAAATGTCTCTCTGTACACAGAGCACACAATGTATGTATGTGTCACTGACAAATTCAAACTTCAGATGAAAAAAAAAAAAAGAACAACATTTTTTATCCTGGTCCTAAAAAACACTTCATCATATCTACAAAGTTTTCAAATATACAGATGGATGCATAGTCGCGTAGTGTTACCACCATTCTGTATGATGTGTTCAGTCATATTTAGATATATTATAGATATTAATATGTGCACAATATTCCTTACAGACATATTTTCTGTAGGCCTGACATTCCAGACTTCTATCGATCTCCTATAATTTAAAGGAAAATAAAAGCAGGAACTAGAGATAGTAGGATATGGTCAGAGTTGGAAAATGGGGGGTTGCCCTTCATTGTACATTCTTACAAGAAAGATAATTAAGGCCTAAAATGGACAGGATTATTTTTCCTGAGAAGAGAAACTGTCCCTCCAAAAGAAGAATTATTGGGAGGCATGCTTCACTGTATACACTATACTACACATGTGTATTCTCCATGTGGCTCTGTGTAATTTAGACTAATACTTTCACTTGACCTGTGAAAGGCCCAGTGGGTATGTCCGTATGACACTTTGGGCATAACTTGCTCTCTGAAATTTTGTTAGGCACAAAACACTTCCTAATCCCTCTAATTTATTAATTAGACACAACCACTTATTGGGGAAATCCTGGCCACAGCGTTTATTGGTAAACCCAAATTCACATAATAATAACAATACCATTAATTAAATATACATAAACAAGAGAGGGGAGGAGCCTGAAAGCGAGACAGTACACTCTGCGCCCTGACCCTCGTCCAGGGCATACCGTGATGGAACATCCGTACCCCCGTCGGGTAGGATCACCCCCACTTTACCACTGTCCGGGCGACTCCCCTCACCACCGCCACGGAGAAGTCCGCAGACTACCTTTGCGGAATACGACTCCCCCCAACAAACGCCTAGGCCAGCCGCCTACCTCCCCAGCCCCTAGTACTAAAACTCCACCTAATCATGGCCTCGACCGGCTAACTCCTGCATAATTAAACCGGAAAAAACTTTAGCTTATCATTATAACAGCAAACTTCTGGGCTTGCCTATTACTTCTCCTAAGGGTTTTACTTGTCCCTTTTGCCCACAGACCCTCTAAGCTAGCCCATTTGCCAGCTGTTACCAAGCTTGATCCTTTTCTACCCTTGATAAACCCCCACATGGAGCACTTCCAAGGTAGGCAACAATAGAGCCACTCGCCACCTGCTCATCCCACTGATGACATTACCATCTCTATAACAGATGGATCATACCTCCATCTGACCTGGGCCACATGCCTCCAAGCTTGGGCCTTAGATCGGCACCTGAGGCGAAGCACCTGTTTTGGTCCGATGTCCGAATATCCATCAATTACTACGACTTTCCTTTCTCCAAATGGCCCATCGGCTGTTACAGTTTCTGTTCCTGCACAAAGCCAGTGGGTACCATGTTCCACACGGAATGCACCCAGCTCTGATCACATGTCGCCAAGTTTCAGAATCATCTTCATAGGGAACCACCTTTTCCCCGTAAGGAACAACACCAACCAACTCTCGCGTTGAGGTCCAAGAACCGTATTACCACACAAGGAGAGCTATCAGTGCACCTCGGACACTGTAACTACCTCCCTTTTCCACCTGGTTCCCCTGATTATTACATTGAAACAGACTCCCAATACAAGGTTTGAAAAAAATATATATATTTATAAGACCCTGCCCAATTTTCCTAAGCGTAATACCGCCGAGCCTAACTCAACAGGACCTATAGAACTGGGTCCCTGGGAATACACAGTGGATATACCATGGGAAGAGACAGTTACCTCTACGGTGGGCCTGGGATTCTTAGGAGGTCTAGCATACCAGACCTGACCAGCTAATGAATAGCATATAATATAATGATATACAATGATGCTCAACGCCGCTAGGACTGCATATACAGATAATGCGAACCCTGCATAAATTATATGAATACGCATACCAAAACGCACCTACATATATACAGATGCCCGCCTATATATACATATACGCACATCCACGTACACATATAAATAAACACACACACAAACAGGAATATATATATATAAACCACAAAACCGATATGCATGCACACATACGCATATACGTACGCAGATCTAAAACATATATATACACATATATACACATATATATATATATATATATATATATATATATATATACACACATAACTACGTCCCTTTATATACACCCACACATATATATAAATAAATAATGAATAAAACAAATTTTAACGGCCTATAGCCCTGATGGCATCTGAAAACAGGGACAAACCCCGTCCTAGACGGACAGAGGAATGATAGATAAACTCTCCACACAGGGGAACTAAAAACAAGCAGACAAAACAGGCAATGTAACCTTAACAAGGTAATGGCACTCACCTCCTGACACTATACCAGGCCCTATCTAATGATATATAAGATGCTCTGGCAGTGAATGAGATAGGATGAACTGGTGAGGGTGGGACTGCCTACCCCAGGTTAATTGGTAGGGGAACCAGATCCCCTTGTCTTAAACTTGGCATGCCTGCCTACAACCACCTCTCTCATGATCTGCGGCCACCACGTGGGCGCCAGCAGCAGCCTGGAGGATCTAGCTACCCCTGCACCGATTGTAACCCGACCGCGGGACAAACCTCTACCCCTCATACTCACATAGTCGGGTGCCCTGTTTCTGCAATGCTGCTAGGGCCCCCCGACAAGGAGCCCGAACACCCAGAACTCCCGACGAGGCCCCCCAGGTAGGAAAAACCCAGACTGAGGCTCCGGCCAGAAGGGACCAAGCGTCCTCTAACCTGATTGGGGGCACTCAATGAGCCACGCCGCACGGAGAGGCAGCCTCAGCGACGCAGCCCCATCCCACAGGTAAGTCCCCCGGACCTACCAGCTTATGGAAGTTGGCTCCACGGTGGAGCAACCCAGGCAACCAATGGATCAGCCCTTGCCACTAGCGACGCCGGTACTGCACCCAGAAAAACTTACCGCTGAGCGCCCGACGGCAGCCCAGAGGCTGCGCTGCACAGGAAAGGGCTGGTAGACAGGCAATTTCGCCTTCACAGTACCCCCAGCAGCACCACCACCTATTCCCTCTGTGGGTGCAGCCACCCTGGAGGAGCTGAAACCAACAGCCACATCTAATTTCTTGGCTAGCTGGGGGCATAATGGCCAAATTGGCGCCAATCCTATAGGTGGCTTTGCCCCTCAGCTAGCCACTCCCTCTCTTCCATACTCCCGGGCCTGCAAAGGTCACGTGGCCCTCCTACCGACCCCAGGAGGCCTGGAGAGGTATCCAGCCCGTCAGTATATGTGCTGTGTGTGTTACCCCTTTCACTAGCATAGGCACAGGAATGCAATGAGTTATTCAGATACTACAAAATACCATGTGGAGATTCAGCCCTTGCTCAAATGTGTGTTGTAGCGGAACCCATCACTGTTTTACCCTGTTTTATGATTATTATGGTTAAAATATGATCCTACTATATGTATGTTGGTTGATGCTCTGCAGAATATTGTCCCAGACATTTGCAGCTACTTGGCATGGGAGATAATCCTGTTACAGCGACTCCGCATAAGATAAAGGAAGTCTATTGTATACAGTGTTTTCATTCTCAGATAAGAACAAAGAAGTGTAATTGAATCAATGTCTGATTGTATCAAAGTTGCCAGGGAGCCTCGGGGGGGTGTGACCCACCTATTGTTCTCTTTATGTGTATTGTGCGGCCAAATATGGGCATGTGTATTGCCTGTGGGAAGAGATGGGTATAAATATTTCTGCAATAACAAAATAAAGTCAGTATTCATTTGACTCCCAAATTGTGTGTCGTCCAATATGGGAGGTCGGGAATGGTGAGACTGTAGTGCTTCTTGGGTATTTTACTGTATACCAGCGGAGATATTGGACCGCGTGTTCCAGCTCCGTTACATGTGTCTTATCAAATTGATCTGTTTAGATATAATTAATGTTTTGTCTTAACAATACCGCTTCAGAGTTATTATCAACTAGCGAATTGCCCGTCAAAAAATGACGGCAATGAAATTGTAAGGTAGCTTATGCTGTTTGGTGTGTAATAATGAAATATGTAATACATTAAGAAATGAATATACTTTACCTATTTTGAAGCATTGTGTTGAAGAGCTGCAATCTGTTTTGATGTTGCTGCAGTATTAGTGGTGTAGAGCTGCTGTGTAAGCGTGCTGAATGTGTGCAGTGTAATACTGTGCGTGCGCGAGACCAAACCGTTAGCATAGTCGTGTACTTCCGCATTGGCGTAAAATGGCGGGTAATGTGTGGTATGCGTCTTCGCGGAATATCCGTAGGTCTTTGTGGTGTTTTGCCTGTTTCTTGTGGTGTTTTGCGTGTTTAGAGTGCTGTAGCCTCTATTCGTTTTGTTGGGCGGCCATTTTTTCTCTCGCTTAGCGAATTTTTTAGTGTCTAAACTCTTTTATTTTGATTTAAATGAAGGTGTAAGTTGCTTTTTTGAGGTCCTGGATGGTCCCTCTTGCTGTAGGTATGCTTTTTATGTATGTGTTGTGTGTATTTCTTGTGTTTTAAATGTTTTTATGTTCGCGGGTTGCGGACGATTTTTGCGAGGTCGTAATGTGTGCTAACGTGTCTTGTATGGTGTTTGCGTTTGTAGCCTCGTTTTCGTTTTGTTCGGCGGCCATTTTTTCTGTCGCTTAGCAAATTTTTTAGTGTCTAAACTCTTTTATTTTGAGTGAAATCAAGGTGTAAGTTGCTTTTTTGAGGTCCTGATGCTCCCTCTTGCTGTAGGTAAGCTTTTTATGTATGTGCTGTGTGTATTTATTGTGTTTTGAATTTTGTAATGTTCGCGAGTTGCGTCCGAGTGTTGCAAGGTCGTAATGTGTGTTAACGTGTCTCGTATGTTGTTTGCGTTGCAAGGTAAAGTTTGCGAGGGTCGTAGTTGGTGTGTCGTGTTGTTTGCGTTGCAACGTAAAGTTTGCGAGGGTCGCAGTTGCTGGCAAGGAGGGCGCTCCTTGCCAGCAACTGAGGCCCTCGCAAGCAGCCCTCGCTACGCGAGGACCGCAGCTCGCATGCTCACAACTATATATGTGATAACCTGTAGTGCAGTCACTTTGTAATATGGGCATTGTTCAGAACCAGAACTGCTATCAAAGACAATAAAATAATGTAAAATAAACATAAATATGCTTAAAACAGAGAAACTAATATCCCTCAAAATGTATGCATTAATCAATCATCTTTCTATCAATCATTCATAATTGAATGTCACAACCTGCACAGATAAGGGTGTGGGTAATACAAATATATTAGCTTTTGTGCAGTTCAAAACACTCTCCTGTGCTTTATGCAATAATTTAACTGATTCAGTCTAGACGGGGCTGACAGCTCTACATTCCTTGACAGCAATGGCTATGGGGCTGAAGTCAGAAATTCACTTATCGGTTTCAACCTCACACTTGCTCTGCCCATAGCTTATATTAATTTACAAAGTATAAGAAAATGCAATAATCACAAAAAAAGTGAAAGTACCGTACATTTTAATTGATACTCTGATCAAGCAAAACTTATATTTTTGGCCCAGTGTGACAGGCAGTTGCACTGTTTTGAATGGAAAGAGAATAAGCATTAGAAGAGATACACTAAGCATCATATGGGCGCAATGTACTTTACCTTACTGTAATGATCTAACATTTTTATGGGAAAATTTGCCATTTCAGCTGTTCATGCTCCGTTGCAACCTCTACGATAACTTAGTGAATCTTCACTATTGTTTATATAACCTAAAAAGAAAGTTTAAAATATAAATACTACAGTTTAAACCATGTATATACAGCCTTATAGTCTATATCCAATATTCAATTAATATTTTCTTAGTCATTGAAAAAAAGAAGCATTTGAGAGTACTGACTACACCCTCATTGAATAAAAAACAGCATTTGAAAGTAGCTAATATTCTGCCAGATTACAGATTTTATTTTATTCTAGAAAATCAGGGGAATTATTCATTGTGTTATTTATTTCAAACCACTAATTTTCTTAGAGGATCTAAATCCAACTTCAAACTTCTTACAATTTACATTATATCATATATATGCACTTTACTGGTATATTGCTAATGCTAACTAGATAGACAAACATGTCACAAAATTAGCTCATTACTATAAATGCATGCACGCTACAATTTGTCAGCTGAGTTGATGCACTGTGTGAATTATACATTTTGCCTCTGCTTCTCTTTAATATATTTACCCTCAATTCGGGAAACAAACAGATCCACTTTAGAGTAAATGCGTGTCAGATCTTAGAATGTTACAAGGCCTGCCCCATTCCTTCTGAGCTGATAGAGTCTGACGGCCGTTTGTCTGGAAGAGAAGTGGTTCAAACAGACAGCATCGTCCGCCAGCCCTCGGAGCACTGCATCCCTGTACACGGAGCATTCCCTCTAACACCCCCCTCCTTCCACCACAACACTCTGCACCCGCAGGAGAGATCATTTCCATTGAACAGATGTTGGATGTCAGAGCAAGTCACTGTTAAAGTACTAGACACAGTGCATACTATAGCACTACACCATGCTTGTTCTAGCAGCCAGGGTGCACCTCCAACATAGTATTGTAAAAGTCACAGACATTATAACCCCTTCGAATGCAGTCATGTCATACTACAATATGTGATGTAATATGAATCAATAACATGTTTGTTTCATAATTTGACTGCAATTCTAATTGTTGTGTGGACCACATAACAAATACACTGGTCACTGGTGGTGCACAAACCCCAATTTGAGAACCTCTCATGTAAAGCAATACAATATATAATGCACAGCTACACAGAAACATAAAGCAACATAGGGCTATGCAAAACAATAATAATGATGCTCAGCTATGCAATTCCAAGAAGAATAACTGTGGGCAGGTATGTGTTTCTGCCTATCCCCAGGAGGGCTCAGGTCTAAAGCTGCACATTTGGAGGGGAGAGTGGACTGCCTGGAGATGCAGTGCAGAACATTGAAATATGTTTGTATACGCACAGAAATGTCCATATTATAAGTCTGCAAGTTTTCAATCTTGCAATGTGCTTTGGGGAAGGCACTATGGACAATGGATTCTAAGGTCAAAGACAGTGCCTCCATCTTTTGTAATGTGTTAATATTGTTTTTCCTTGATCACAACGTATGTATAGTGCTACGGAATATGTTGGCGCTTTACAAAAAAAAACAATAATAATAATATGCAGTGATATTTCTGTCTGTAAGTGCACATGTTACTATATATATATATATATATATATATATATATATATATATATATATATATATATATAAACACACAAACGTATAATGTGAAACACAGAAGAGGAAAAGGAGGAGCTGAAAGTGGGGTGTGGGGGACAAATCTTAATGGCCAAGGACCAAGGGCCTATATACCCCCATGACTGTGGGGCCAGTAGTGGGACTAATGGTAGGAGTTGACAAATGTGTCTGAAACTTAGGAGCCAGGCAGCTCAGATGGGAGCTAGCCAAATATGTTTAGGAGTCAGGTGATTGATTATATATAGAAATATATGCATCATAACTAAAAAGTTAGGAGCCAACAGGAAAGGTTTAGGAGCTGTGGCTCCCTAGCTCCTGATATTTGTCAAGTCCTAATAGGACTTCTCATATGCAGTGTAGGTTGTAGACTAGTGACAAGCAACATACTTTAAACCTTATTTTACCTAAAGCAAAATAGTAAAATTGGTATAGGAAAGGAATTATTTGGCAATATTAATATAGATAATGAAGAGAGGAATTTAGGAGAACACCTGGGTATTGTTTAATCATTTTAGAGAAATATAGTGTATTGCTGGAGAAGGGCATGCTCTCCCACTCCAGAGAACTGGCTACTGCTGCCCAACACTGGAGTAGACAAATCCTCATATAGGACCCCAGAAACATCTTGACACCTAGCTAATCCTCTCACCTAACTACACCTAACTCCATACACACATACCTAGTCATCAACCTGCACCCATATATAGTTGATATGTACCCCCATATTATCCAAATGTGAGACAATTTATACAAACAGATGATGTTTCTCCATATTGGTTGCACATACTATTTTGTTTATTTGGAAATGTAAAAAAGTATATTCTGTTGAGCTAATACAGGGTGTGTTTTATTAGACATATGCTGTGGTTGAGTCCTTCTGTTACCCATTTACTTCATTATAACTGGCTTCCCAGCACCCTTTCATTTGAATACTCTATCCTATTCTCCTGGGCAGAATGCTGTGTATCTAGCTACTGGAAACTAAGTATGAGCTAAGGCTCTTGGGACTATTGAAAACCTGCATTCTCATAGTGATATATTATGACTCAGAGCTGCCGTACTATTCAGTACTTTAATAATATACCGATGGATGTCATGCAATCAGATATATAGTTGTGAGCGTACGGGTCGTTGCTCACGCTTGCGGGCTCGCGTAGCGAGCCCGCGGCCCTCGCGTAGCGAGGTCACTGGGCAAGGGCCTCAGTTGCTGGCGAGGTCACTGGGCACGGGCCTCAGTTGCTGGCATGGAGCGCCGAAGGCGCTCCATGTCAGCAACTGAGGCCCCTCGCGAAGCGAGGGCCTCAGTTGCTGGCGAGGTCACTGGGCAAGGGCCTCAGTTGCTGGCATAGAGCGCCGAAGGCGCTCCATGCCAGCAACTGAGGCCCCTCGCGAAGCGAGGGACTCAGTTGCTGGCGAGGTCACTGGGCAAGGGCCTCAAACCCTCGCAAACTTCACGTCGCTACTCAAAAAACACGACACACAAATTACGACACTCGCTAAATTTTACGAGGAACGCAAACAACCTACGAAACATGTTACCACACATTACGACCTCGCAAACATCGGACGCAACACGCCGACATACAAACATTTAAAACACAATACATACACACAGCACATACATAAAAACCTTACCTACACCAAGAGGGAGCACCCAGGACCTCAAAAATGCAACTTACACCTCGATTTTACTCGAAATAAAAGACTTTTGAGACTAAAAAAAAATCTAAGCGACAGAAAAAATGGCTGCCGATCAAAACGAAAACGAGGCTACAGCACTCTAAACTCGCAAAACACCACAACAAACTCGCAAAACACCACAACAAACTCGCAAAACGCCACAAACCACCTACGGATATTCATACCACACAGTGCACACATTCAGCATGCTTACACAGCACCTCCACACCACTAATGCTGCAGCAACATCAACACAGATTGCCAGCTCTTCATCACAATGCTTCAAAATAGGTACAATATATTCATTTACTAATTTAGCTACCTTACAATTTCATTGCCGTCATTTTTTGACGGGCAATTCGCTAGTCACATATATAGTTGTGAGCGTACGAGTTGTTGCTAACGAAGCGAGGGCACTGGGCGAGGGTCTCAGTTGCTGGCGGCGCTCCATGCCAGCACCTGAGGACCTCGCAAAGTTCACGTCGCAACCCAAAGAGCACGACACACACATTACGACACTCGCAAACAACATACGACACACGTTCACACACATTACGGCCTCGCAACACTCGGACGCAACTCGCGAACATTACAAAATTTAAAACACAATACATACACACAGCACATACATAAAAACCTTACCTACACCAAGAGGGAGCACCCAGGAGCTCAAAAATGCAACTTAGAGCTTCATTTTACTCGAAATAAAAGAGTATAGACACTAAAAAAAACTGTAAGCAACAGAAAAAATGCCCGCCGAACAAAACGAAAACGAGGCTACAGCACTCTAAACTCGCAAAACACCACAAGAAACTCGCAAAACGCCACAAATGACCTACGGATATTCATACCACACATTGCACACATTCATCATGCTTACACAGCAGCTCCACACCACTAATGCTCCAGCAACATCAAAACAGATTGCCAGCTCTTCAACACAATGCTTCAAAATAGGTAAAGTATATTCATTTATTAATGTATTATATATTTCATTATTATACACCAAACAGCATTAGCTACCTTACACTTTCATTGCTGTCATTTTTTGACGGGCAATTCGCTAGTCACATATATAGTTGTGAGCATGCGAGTTGTTGCTAACGCTTGCGGGTTTGCGCATCGAGCCTGCGCCCCTCGCAAAGCGAGGGCCGCAGTAGCTGGCATGGAGCACCGAAGGCGTTCCTTGCCAGCAACTGCGGACCTCACAACCAATTACGACCTTGCAAAAATCGGCCACAACCCGCGCACATGAAAAAATGAAAAACACAATAAATACACACAACACATACATAAAAATTACCTACAGCAAGAGGGAGCATCCAGGACCTCAAAAACTGAAGTTACACCTCAATTTAACTCAAAATAAAAGAGTTTAGACACTAAAAAATTCTCTAAGCGAGAGAAAAAATGGCCACCGAAACAACCGAAAACGAGGCTACAGCAGTCTAAAGACGCAAAACACCACCAAACATCTACAGAATTGCCGAAAAACACATACGAGTTTCGAAAACAAGGACGCAACCCGCGCGACCCCAAACACATTACAAACACAATAAATACAAACAACAAACATATAAAAAGCTTACCCACAGTTTGGTGGTGCACCCAGGACCTCTGCAAGTAAAGTTACACCTCGATTTAAGTCCAAATTTATGAGTTTAAACACCTGAAAATCACCTAAGTGAGAGAAAAAATGGCCGCCGAACAAAACGAAAACGAGGCTACAGGACCCTAAACACGCAAAAGACCACCATAAACACGCAAAACACCACAAAACAGCTACGGATATTCCGCCACAGTCGCATACCACACATTAGCCGCCATTTTAGAACAATAACTTATACAATGCGGAAGTACACAGCTACGCTAACGGTTTGGTTTTGCGCACGCACACTATTACACTGAACACATTCATCACGCTTACACAGCAGCTCCACCGCACTAATGCTGCAGCAACATCAAAACAGATTGCTAGCTCTTCAACAGAATGCTTCCTGGATATATTACTTCAAAATAGGTAAAGTATATTACTTTATTAATATATTATTTATTTTATTATTATACACCAAACAGCATTAGCTCATTTACAATTTCATTGCCGTCATTTTTTGACGGGCAATTCGCTAGTTATACTTATACTTCTTTGTTTTGAATATTAAGGTATGTTTATCTACAAATGTAATATGTATATATGTCGTGCATATATAGGCACAAGGATAGAACAAAATTCTGTTTGAGTGGATTAGTTAACATGGATTTCTAACAGTGTGTACATACTTAGAAAAAAAATTGATAAATATTCACACTAAAGTAGTATACCGTATTGGTCTGAATATAAGCCGCAATTTTTTCAGATTTATGAGTTTGCAAATTACGCGTGCAGTTTATATTTGCAACAGTAAAAAAAGTCACTGCCGATTTGCGAGCTTGCGAGTTACGTGTGCGGCTTCTATTCGCGATTGCGAGATAAGGGTGCTGATTTGCATGCTTGAGACTGCGGTATTGTAGCAATTGAATAGCGATTTACGGTTTTAGTGATACTAACATCCTGTAAGGCCTGTAACCTGCAAAAAAAGTTAGAAAGCCTGTTTCTTGCAATGGCTGATCACTTGGATAGAGTCTTTTTCTCTCCAATTTTAAGAGTGCGGCTTATATTTGAGTTCTATCTTTATTCTATTTTTTCCCCTTGAATTTTACAGGTGCGACTTATATGCTGGTGCGGCTTATATTCGGACCAATACGGTAATAGTAAGTCTACTACATACTATTGGTATATGTAGTATGCATAAAGGTAAATAAATAAACAAAATAAATTATATTTGAATTGGCTAGTGCACGAGTTGAGTCACTAACATATATATATATATATATATATATATATATATATATGCACTGTCAGTGCATCAACTCATGCACTTGCCTATTCAAATATAATTTTTTTTTGTTTATTTACCTATATGCATACTACATACGGCATCTCACAAAAGTTAGCACACCTCTCACATTTTTGTAAATATGTTATTATATATTTTCATGTGACAACACTGAAGAAATGACACTCTGCTACAATGTAAAGTAGTAAGTGCACAGCCTGTATAAGTGTAAATTTGCTGTCCCCTCAAAATAACTCAACACACCATTAATGTCTAAATCATTGGCAACAAAAGTGAGTACATGCCTAAGTAGAAATGTCCAAATTGGGCCCAAAGTGTCAATATTTTATGTGCATTAACCCTCATGGGCATGGAGTTCACCAGAGCTTTGCAGGTTGCCACTGGAGTCCTTTTCCACTCCTCCGTGATGACATCACAGAGCTGGTGGATGTGAGAGACCTTGCACTCCCGCACCTTCCGTTTGAGGATGCCCCACAGATGCTCAATACGGTTTAGGTCTGGAGACATGCTTGGCCAGTCCATCATCTTTATCTTCAGCTTTTTTAGCAAGGCAGTGGTCATCTTGGAGGTGTGTTCGTGGTCGTTTTCATGTTGGAATACTGCCCTGCGGCCCAGTCTCTGAAGGGAGGGGATCATGCTCCGCTTCAGTATGTCACAGTACATGTTGGCATTCATTGTTCCCTCTATGAACTGTAGCTCCCCAGTGCCGGCAGCACTCATGCAGGCCCAGACCATGACACGCCCACCACCATGCTTGACTGTAGGCAAGACACACTTGTCTTTGTACTCCTCACCTGGTTGCCGCCACACACGCTTGACACCATCTGAACCAAATAGTCCTTAGTCTGCTTGTCTTCAGCAAACTGTTTGTGGGCTTTCTTGTGCATCATCTTTAGAAAAAGGCTTCCTTCTGGGACGACAGCCATGTAGACCGATTTGATGTAGTGTGCGACGTATGGTCTGAAAACTGACAGGCATCTGTGGGGCATTCTCAAATGGAAGGTGGGGGAGTGCAAGGTCTCTCACATCCCCCCTGCTCCGTGATGTCATTATGGAGGAGTGGAAGAGGACTCCAGTGGCAACATGTGAAGCTCTGGTGAGCTCCATGCCCATGAGGATTAAGGCAGTGCTGGAAAATAATGGTGGCCACACAAAATATTAACACTTTGGGCCCAATTTGGACATTTCCACTTAGGTCTGTACTCACTTTTGTTGCCAACGGTTTAGACATTAAGGGCTGTGTGTTGAGTTATTTTGAGGGGACAGCAAATTTACACTATTATACAGGCTGTACACTTACTACTTTACATTGCAGCAGAGTGTCATTTCTTTAGTGTTGTCACATGAAATATTCACAAAAATGTGAGGGGTGTACTCACTTTTGTGAGATACTGTATATCCATACTATGTAGTAGACTTACTATTATACTTCTTTAGTGTGAATATTCTAGTCTGTTTATGTATTTTTTTCTAAGTATATACACACTGTTAGAAATACATGTTAACTAGTCCAGTCAAACAGAATTTCTTCTATCTATGTGCCTATATACACACAACATACATATACGTATTACATTTGTCTTAAAACTATAGGCTAATTGTTCCAATTTAAATGTTGCTTACACACATACTATATACCGTATTTTTCGCCGTATAAGACGCACTTTTTCTTCCCCAAAACTGGGGGAGGAAAGTTGGTGCGTCTTATACGGCGAATATACCTTTTCAAACTGCCTCTGTCCTCTTGATCTCACCCCAGCGCTTCCTACCAGCATCGCGTCGGCCGGTGCGTCCTAGTGACGTCACACACGCAACGCTGCAGTACACGAGGAGTGCTGGTAGGAAGCGCTGGGGTGAGATCAAGATGGCAGAGATCAGAAGAAAGGTGAGGATCAGGGGGGTCAGGGAGGATCAGGAGGGTCAGGGAGGATCAGGAGGGTCAGGGAGGGTCAAGGGCTCCCAAATGCTCCCAAATGCTGCAGTATATGGATATGTATGTGTGTGTGTATGTGTGTATGTGTATGTGCATGTATGTATGTGTATGTGTATATATGTATGTATGTGTATATATGTATGTATGTATGTGTATGTATATGTATGTATGTGTATCTATCTATCTATCTATCTATATATATATATATATATATATATATATATATATATATTTGTGTGTAATGTAGGTGTGTATCTGTGTGTAAAGTGTATTTGTGTTTGATTCAGATTTTTTTTTTCTTGTTTTCCTCCTCTAAAAACTAGGTGCGTCTTATCTGCCGGTGCGTCTTATAGGGCGAAAAATACGGTATATAGTATACATAATAGTATGTACAGTAATCCCTCAACGTTAGAGCAGGTTCCGTTCCCGGGTACCCCGTGATTGCACAAAATCTGTGAATAACTGAAACCTGCTGAAACTGCTTGCAGGAAGGGTGCAAGGGGTCGGGTGTAACTCACCCAGCGGTGGAGTCACTCACCAGCAGGGGAAATGCAGCTTTCAGGCCCTCCTCTAGGACCTGGCGACTGTGTGGGGCTCAGCGTCCCTTCCCCATCCCTCCCCGTTCTGGAAATACAGCATTCAAGCCCTCCTCTAGGGCCTGGAGAGTGTGTGGGCTCAGCATCCCTCCCCGTCCCTCCCACGTCCCTCAGCGGAGGCCTCTCATATGTAAGTGTGAGAAGAAAACCAATCCGTGAAAGCTGAATCCGTGAATGTCAATCCTGCGAATGTTGAGAGCTTACTGTAGTGTCTCTATCATAATAGAGTATTAATATATCAATATGCCTTATTTCTTCAGTAACTTGTTCTGTTAGAACCTTAGGCTTTCATTTGTTGGTATGTATTTAAAATTGTATTGGAGTTGCCATATATATACTACCCCCTTTATGGAGCTACAAAGCTTGTCAGATTAAAAGTAATCAATTATTATTATTATTTCTCTGCATCCTAACCAATATGTGCCGTCCGGGGGGGAGGGGGGCAAGACTTTGAGGGACTGTCGTACTATGGGGGCCCCTGGATTAACATGGGTTATCCATATTCTTTCTTCCTTCTCTCCCCTGTCACTGTCCTCCCAGCCTGAATACTTGAACTGTGGCATTATTATTGTGTACCCTGTGGAGTGGAGGAGCCATGTTGTCCATAGAGAGTGCCACAATACTGTATTATTGTGTAGATTTATTGATGTAAAGGTGGTACCCAGGCATGTTTGGTATTGAAATGTTGCATTTTCCCGAGATGGTCTAATAAAGTGTATTACCAGGGTCCCTGGGGCAGAGGGGTCACCAGTTATGAAGTGCTTGGTTGTAGGGGATCCAGTTCAGTGGGGGAAGAGCTGACTGGCACCATGGGAAAGTGGACACTTAGATGTGAATGGGGAAGCATGCTGGTCCTATGGAGAGTCCCACAAATCAGAGACTGAGTGTCTGCTCTCCTGATCTAATTGGATACCATCCTGTAAATCCAGGATCAAAGGGCCAATTTGCCTAAGTAGTGAATAAGGCTCCCAGACTAAGGGGTGTGAGGGGGGGGGGGGGGGGGGGGGGGGTTTACATCACTGATGGGCATGCCTCTCCCCAAGGT
Organism: Discoglossus pictus; assembly: GCA_027410445.1. NCBI lineage: Eukaryota > Metazoa > Chordata > Amphibia > Anura > Alytidae > Discoglossus > Discoglossus pictus. The sequence continues at coordinate 38,222,761 of CM050172.1, read as the reverse complement.
CAGGGTGGGGGGGGGGGGGGGGCTGGTGACGTTTTGTTAGACTGGGTTGTGCATAAATACTGGACCACATCTATAAAGGCTTTTGTCAGTTTAAACATACACAGTTGAGGTGTGTGCTTCATTCTGAGGGAATAATAATTTTTATTACTAAGATTACTGCTGCTGAACCTTTATTGGACTCTGTTACAGGCAGTAATATTGGCTGATTCCTGTGGTTCGCTGGACTCTTTGGTGACTGTAAGCTGGGTTGGTTCTGTTCCTGCTATCAGGGATATACAAAGAACGAGATGGTCCTATTGGGTAGGTTTGAACTAAGTTCTTATCAAGCCCAACAGAAGCCATATGTTGTCACACTACACTCTCTTTCACTTTTTTATGGTGTAAACTTTCCAAAGCCTAAAAAAATAGTTATTCTTAGTTTAAATCTTAGTTTCAAGCATCTATTCTATCATTGTACAATGGTCCTTTAAATACTGGATTTACATATTTTAGGCTGCCATGCAAGGTTTCAATAGAAGTAATTTAATCAGTATCAGTATCACAAGTAGACAAATGTCTTCCAGTATATCATATACTTTCACATAATTGTTAATAAAATAAAAGCTGTATATGTATAGTGCTTTAAATGAGCAGATAATGAAATATTAGTTTTTTGATGTGTTTATGTACCAATATATACAGATAAATGTATTATTTATTTATTACTAATATTTTTCTACATATACTATCAGCCCTATTAAATGTGAAGCCCGTAGCGGGATCGGCACACCTGCAGGCTTGAAATACGGCTGTGTTACAGAGCTATTAAATTCAACCATGTCGCGAGTTATGGGCCAGAGACGCAAACCTGTAAACCATTCTTGCGACAGTTGGAATGTGCGGCCGTGAACATAATCAATTATTCAAACCCGTAGTTACAACTTTAGATGGAGCCAATGACAAATGAGATCGTCATCATTACATCACTGAAAAATGGAGGTTAGATTTCAAATCCTTACGCATTTTAATTACGAGTTTCGATCTGACCCGCATTCCAGAAATAATGCAATATTAATAAATCAGTAAATATGATATTCTAGTCCATGCAAATTGCATTATATGTATTAACACATTGATTGCCGGGATCGATATAACACGGAAATTAAACAGAAAATAATGTATTTTATATTGCTGATTTGCGAGCTTGAGAATGTTGTGCTATTCATTTTAATGTGTATTAGATGAACGCTATAATGCAATAACAATAGTTATATGTTTCAATTAAGCATTGACCTTGACCTATTCAATGACTGATAAAAACAATAGATGACATTAAACTAACTTTCAAACATCCATCTGTTAATCTCCACCTATGAGGTCATTAAGAGGTGGGAACAACACTGACTGGGAAGCAGTAGTAAATGGTCACAAACTTACCTTTAAACTGAAGCAGACATTCGTGATTGGTTGGATAATTTGGTTTACCTTTGCCAAGTGCACAAGCTTGTGTCTGACCATTAATGACTGCCTTACAGTCAGAATCGCTCTCACTCCTTGATTACATAATAAGAGTGAAGCTCAGATGGAAGTTTACCAGTTTATGTTTTAAGTAACTTCAAAAAAGAATATTGCTTTTCTAAATACATGGAATTTTATGAAATTAAAATATCTAGAAAAGTTCATATATTTATTTTTGGGCATAAAATATTAGACAGTATGCAGTTTAAAATAAATAAAAGTTAATATTTGTTCTTACTTTTGAAACTATTTGTTTCCCCCTCAAGAAGAAACACTTCCCTGCACCTACCTCTGCTTAAGAAGGGGCATGGCCAGCTCTACCTGGGTCCTGGGCTGAAAAAGAAGTCTGGGCAGCCTAGTTTAAGGTTCAGCTTGAGCAGGGCTATGATAAGGCGTGTAGTCAGTGGTCTCGTACCCCCTCCCCAGACTGCTTCCAAGCGCCATGATGGTCCAGCCCCCAGAGAGAGCAGTCAAATCAAATCTAAAAAGGAAGAAAAACGATTATCTTTTATTTATTTTGAACTGCATACTGTTTTTAATGGTCACAGTCCAACAAAAAATACATGGGTTTATTTTCAAATGCATTACAGTAGTAGTAATATATACTGCATTTGCTAGGTGTTTTAGTGTATTTTCTAATTTATAAGGATATTCAACTCTTATAGCAACATTTGCATTAAATTATATAAACTTATATACAGTGAAGGAAGTTTCATTTTTAATTAATTCAATATTGAATTTTACAATTGCTCCTCAGTATGTTTCCAAAGATTTTATAGCAGTGAAGGATAAGCTATTTCTCTTGAAGGGCCTCATACATGGCCCAAGTCCTTAAAAAGGGCCTCACAGTATTTTGTAATGTATCCAAAACAAAATGGTACAAACACTGTAGGAAAGTGGTAATAGATGTATAGATAATGAGGATAAATATTTAAGAGTGCAATTTTTTTGTTTTTTTTGCTAGTATCAGATACTAGGAACTTGCCCTTCAAAAATGACAATAACATTTTAAGGCTGGTAATGCTGTTTGTCACACAATGTGAGGCTGTTGCTCCTCTGAGCACCTTCGGCGTTCATCGCGAGCCCTGCGCTAAGTGCCTTCAGCGCTCATTGCGAGCCTCTCCCCCGTGTACTTCAACTTTCCTGCTTTGCATGGATCACCTTCGGCGATCATCGCAAGTCTCTCCCGCTCGCGGTGCTTGTCGCAAGCCCCTGGGTTCATTGCCTTCGGTGCTCATTGCGAGCCTTTCCTCCTGCCATGTGTCTCTTTCCACCACCTCCCACCTGACCCTTCCCTGTGTCTGCTGTATGTTTGCGTGTTACGCGCTGACTGCCATTGTTTTTATTTTCAAAGTCCTGCGTGCCTGGCGTTGTCGGTGTAAGTGTTACTGTCTTCAACGTTGTGTATTTTCTGAGTTCCGCGTGCCCGGATTTGTTTAGCCTCGTTTTCATTCAGTTTCAGAATTTATACAATTTTCCGCCGCAATTTTTTCCCTCGCTTAACTGATTTTGGATTGAGGAAAAACTCCAAATATGGCTAAAATTCACTTGCAACCTCACTCCCAGGCTTCCTGGCTCTCCCCCTGTGCTGTGTGTGAGTGTGTTATTATTTTTTGTAAATCATTTTGCTGTTTTTTTTTTTTTTTAGAGTTACGCGCTTGGCTCTCAGTTGCGACCCTCGCAGCCTAAGTCCTGCGTGCTTCAACGGCTTGCCTCGCTTTGCGAGACTTGCATTCGACTGCTCGCCTCGCGCAGCCCTCGAATAGCGATGGGCGCAAGTTCGTGACCAACATCGCAAAAGTCACCAACATCTCAAGATACACAACTATATATGTGATAATGCTTTCCCAGTACAGAGAACAGGTCAGGGTCTGCATGGAAAATGGCTGAGGTCCACATGTGACCTCCGTGTCACCTGTTGCCCATCACTGGCTTATAGTGTGCTAGCATCTCCATTACATAATTTTTTTATGGATTCCACAAACAGCACATTGAATGCTTCAAAGCTAGGTCAGTTAGGGCCAGATCAAATGGTTCTGGATACAATTTCAGGAGAGTTACCTAAAAGTGGATGTTTGCTGAAGGCTACGATTATTCAAGATAGGTAAACCTTGGAATAAATGTATCAGACCAAAGTGATATATATTTCAGTTTGACACAAAGAATAATCCATAGTTCAAGACTTATAGGATTGATCCAGTTAGGCCAACTAAAATCCCATTAACCATAAAAATCTTTCAGGTGCTCTTTAATCTCACATTCAAATTCAAAAATCTCAGTTAACTAAGATACTTGTTAAGAAAGCATTATGTGGCAATTACCCCTTCATAACGTTACCACCCTCTAAATACTATTACATAAAGGGGCACAGTAGTTTATGAAAACCTCACGTTTGAGAAAAATGCAACAAACTAACAATAGTAGCAACTATGTAAACGAAGAACATTGTTAAAAAAAAAAAAAAAATGTCAAACTTTGCAAGTGGTGTATACAAGGGCTGCATTTGCACCTCCGGTAAACTTCTTTAGAACCACACAATATGTTTAAAAGGATATGAAAGGTATAATATGCATGTGTATCTATTTACTTTTACGTATTTTATTTTAAGACAACACTCTGTTTGATTTTACTGCTTAAAATCAAACAAATATTACCAGTTTGAATATACCCTTTGCAGCTCACAGATGCAGATTCTGTTGTACTTGCTATGCTGTGTCTTATAATAACCAATCAGCACCCATCTCTCAGCAACATACTTCAATGTGCTGCTGGTACCTGGTCCCTGCTAGGCTAGGACACTACACTGCACTTTCAGCCCTATAGAGATTGTATGCTGGACGCAGACCCAACCAGGGACTTTTTGGCTGCAAAAACACAGCTTATGAGAATGTCTTAATAAAATACAGTACATAAAAGTAAATGGATACACCGGTGTATCATATATCTTTAATATCCCATTACCTATTTTGTTATATGCAGTAAAAAGTCAATTTGGACAAAGGTAAAAAGTTGTTTATGGATAAATTTGTACGGCAGGATAGAGTAATATGCTAATTGTAGAGAGAGATAATGGACTGTATGCCGATGAAGATGGACATGCCATCCAACTCTAGAGAATAAGAGTCTGAAAGCCGCATTGGACCACCTATAGCTCACAAGTGGACTAGCAACACTGGATGAAATACCTAAAAGTAACTGGGGTATCGCAAAGATTCACCACATGAACAGATATTCAAAATTTCCATAGAAGGTGCAAAAGTTTGTTTTTTACTAGTGTATTCTGATACGTTCAAGATTATACAATCCACTCAAATCTAACTTGGAGAATATTTGGCTTCTAAGAGATGATCAAAAAGAGCTCTGGAATTAAATGAAGAGGGGCCTTCTTTTTTCTTTACAAAGAAGATTGGGGATCCTACTTGAGCAGATGTGAGAGAAATGGAGCCTTTCTCAAGACATTTGTTGGTGTATTCTTTGTGCTCTGGTTCAGAAAGTGGGTAAATCGTGCCAAATCGGATAAGGTAGATTGGAAAATCATATATATGGTGAAGTGGTAAAAATATCATCCTTCACACTGTTGAAGACATCAGCAAAGGACCTGTATGCAAATGGTAATCGTAGATTCATATGACAAGAATTTGTAGCATAACAAACTGCTGGTGCTGGCACTGGAAGCCTTGAATGGGTTGTCTGGCAGAACTCAGAAGTAAAATAAGGAGACTGCTTCTGTTGTCCCTTCTCATGCAGCCAAGCAACCAAATCTCCTGCTACCATGGTCCATGCCTTGCAGCCTGTTCACCCAGGACTTCCTTCTCCTAGGGTCCCTACTCCTGCTCCTGTACGCCCAAACCTCCTGCTCCTGCAAAATATCCACTTGAATGTCCAGCTTCTGTGTCCCTGCTCCTGCAGCCAAGGATCCAGATATCCTGCTCCCAAGGTCCCTGCTCCTGCAGTCCATCCGCCCAAGACTTCCTGCTCCTAGAGTCTCTAATCCTACAGCCTATCCACCCAAACCTCCTGCAAAAGTCCACTTGAACCGCCTGCTTCTGTGGTCCCTGCTCCTGCAGCCTGTCAACACCGTGACCTCCTGCACTCATAGTTCATGCTCCTGAGGCTCATCTATACTGATCTCCTGCTTCCGTGGTCACTGCTTCTGCAGCTTATCCACCTGGACCTACGGCTCCCACCTCCTGCAAACCAAGCATCCGGATCTCTTGCTCCCATGGTCCCTGCTCCTGCAGCCGATCCATACGGACCTCCTGCTCCCATGGTTCATGCTGTGCAGCCTATCCACCCGGACCTCCTGCTCCTGTGGTCCCTTCTCCTGCATCCCGTCTACTTAGACTCCCTGCTTCTGTGGTCGCTGCTCCTGCAGACCATCCACCTGGATCTCCTGTTCCCGCAGCCCATCTGTACGGATCTCCTGCTCCACTGGTCTAGGCTCCTGGAATGCAGAGGCAGGACTAGCGAGAAACTTGGGCCTGGGTGGATAACATGGCAGAATACTAGACAAAGCCCCTTAAAAGGTACACAAATTTCCCCTCTATGAGCTCTGCACCATTTGATAGAAAGTGGAAAAGCATGTTGAAAAAAATGTTTTCATTTTGAAAATTGATGAATTCATGGAGTGATGATCAATTGAAATCAGGCTATTTAACTGGGTTACCTCTGCCTGAATAAATAATAAGCTCTGTAGTATGCAAAAAAATAATAATAATGAATTAGAATCAGGTGTAGAAGGTTTGAATGAAGCAGTGGCCGAGTCATTGTAACTATTTCATTATATTCTAGAGCTAGTGTAATAGCTGAGCATGTGGCACACAGTGTTTCTGGAGGAGATGTTACTGGGTTGAGTTCCCACCAAAAGTGAATTTGTTTTCTTTACTGTTTAAAAAAAAATGAAATATGTTATTTAGTTTATATAATAAAGCCAATATATGTCTTGTTTTTTGTTTATTGGTTTTAACAAAAAATTGAATTATATATATATATATATATATATATATATATATATATACCGTATTGGTCCGAATATAAGCCGCACCTTTTTTCGGATTTTTAAACTTGCGAGTTATGGGTGCGGCTTATATTCGCGACCGTCAAAAAATCATTGCCGATTTGCGAACTTTGCTTGTAACGCGTGCGACTTCTATACGCAATTGCAAAATACTGCCGATTTGCGCGATTGCGAGTTAAGGGTGCCGATTTTCGTGCTTTAGACTGCGGTTCTGAATAGCGATTTACGGTTTTAGTGATTCTAATATCCTGTAAAGCCTGTAACCTGCAAAAAATGCTACAGTGCTAATTAGAAAGCCTATTTCTTGCAATGGCTGATCACTTTGAGAGTCTTTTTCTCTCCAATTTTACGGGTGCGGCTTATATTTGAGTACTATCTTTTTTCTATTTTTTCCCCTTGAACTTTACGGGTGCGGCTTATATGCGAGTGCGGCTTATATTCGAACCAATACGGTATATACAGTATATATATATATATATATATATATATATATATATATATATATATATATATATATATATATATATATATATAATAACTATTTTGAATATATGACTGATATATATATATATATATATATATATATATATATATATATACATTAATAAATACATTTGTAATAAAATAAAAAATGGAAAAAAAAAATCTTTAAAACAGATTTCTTACCACTGAGCCACCTTAGCCTGCTCGCAAAGTGACTATTAATCCTTAATTCAATGTATAACAGTTACAGACTTGAGCCATATTATTTATGCAGATCCTTCTGGGACGCTTCAAGGGCTAAACTAAAATGACAATATCTAAGTCAATATGTGATCAATTTAAAAAATGTAAAATGTAAACACATTTTCCACATGGTTTTCCACTCTCTAACTGATGGTGCAGAGCACATATAGCGACCTTTGTGGTCCTTTATATTAGCTTACAAATAAACTGTTTCTCTGTGTCAAACTTGTAAGGATTTATAAATACAAATGTATCAATCTTTACAATTACCGTATATACTCGAGTATAAGCCGACCAGAGTATAAGCTGAGGCACCCATTTTACCACAAAATACTGGGTAAAATGAGTGACTCGAGTATAAGCCGAGGGTGGGAAATGTGCTGCCCCCTGTGTCCCTCTTGTGCCCTGTGTCCCCCTCTCTCTCCGTGTCTCTTCTCCCCTCTCCCTTCCCTGTGTCTCTTCCATCTCCCTTATCACCCTCCTCAACCCCACTCCTCAACCTCCCTCCTCATCCTCAACCTCCCTCCTCATCCTCAACTCCCTCCTCAACCCCCCCATCCTCAACCTCCCTCCTCATCCTCAACCCCCTCCTCAACCTCCCTCCTCATCCTTAACCTCCCTCCTCATCCTCAACCTCCCTCCTCATCCTCAACCTCCCTCCTCATCCTCAACCTCCCTCCTCAACCTCCCTCCTCATCCTCAACCTCCCTCCTCATCCTCAACCACCTCCTCAACCTCCCTCCTCATCCTCAACCTCCCTCCTCATCCTCCCTCCTCATCCTACCTCCTCAACCCCCCTCCTCAACCCCCCATCCTAATCCTCTCTCCTCATCCTCTCTCCTCAACCCCCCATCCTCAACCCCCCATCCTCAACCTCCCTCCTCATCCTCAACCTCCCTCCTAAACCCCCCGCCTCAACCCCCCCATCCTCAACCCCCTCCTCAACCCCCTCCTTAACCCCCATCCTCATCCTCAACCCCCCCATCCTCATCCTCAACCTCCCTCCTCAACCTCAACCCCCCTCCTCAACCTCAACCCCCCTCCTCAACCTCAACCCCCCTAAACCAGAACCCACCTCCTCAACCTCCCCCCTCAATCCAAACCCCCCTCCTCAACCCCCCTCCTCAACCTAAACCCCCCTCAACCCTCCTCCTCCACCTAAACCCCCCTAAATACCTCCCCACTCTCCCCTCCCTTACCTGCTTGTGCTCCGGCCTCCGCTCCTTGACCCGGCGCGCATGTGACGTCACATGCACGCCGCATCATTAGCATATACCGGGTGCCTCGGTATATGCTAATGACGCAGCGCGTATGTGACGTCACATGCGCGCCGGTGCCGGGTCAAGAAGCGGAGGCCGGAGCACAAGCAGGTAAGTGAGGGTAGGGCGGGAGATATTAAGGGGGGTTTAGGTGGAGGAGGGGGGTTGAGGTTGAGGAGGGGGAGGGAGAGACACACGTGGGGGTAGAGAGACACACGGAGGGTTAGAGACACACAGGGGGTTGGAGACACACGGGGGGGTAGAGACACACGGGGGGGTAGAGACACACGGGGGGTTAGAGACACACGGGGGGTTAGAGAGAGACACGGGGGGTTAGAGAGACACGGGAGGGGGGGTTAGAGAGACACGGGGGGAGAGTGACTCGAGTATAAGCCGAGGGGGCCATTTTTAACCTTAAAAAAAGGGCTGAAAAACTCAGCTTATACTCGAGTATATACGGTAGTTATTTCTTCAATAAAAAATAGTAATTCACTACCGATTTTAACATTTGATATAAAAAATGTAATTACCAAGAAAGGCAATATTCCTTGTTGCATCTGAAAGAGGGTGTTTGATGTTTCGCAGTGTTTTTTTAACACATTCTAGGGTTGAATATCCCCTTCTGGATCACTATCTTGTCTTGGTGAAGGGGCTTGTGTACCTCAATGAAGCTGTGAACTATACCACCAAGATGGGCAGCTCATAGCAGAGAAATCAGACAAATTGCAGTTCACTGGAGAAGGAACTGGCAACCCACTCCAGTATCTTTGCCAAGAAAACCTTATGGATTAGCACAACCAGACACAAGATGTTCCTGGTGTGCTGCTTTCCAGAGGGCCACAGATTCAGACTGTATGACTAAAAAAGGGTTGAATCATTTACTATTAATGTATAAGTATGCTTAAGTGCTTGTATTAGTCAATTTCTTTGTAGTGTGAGTGTTAGATTTAGGGTTTGGGTTAGGGATGTTAAGCTTTACATAGTAAAATAGTGGTGCACGCAAAACTTTTCATCTATCACTACTCTAACCCCTAACCCTAAATCTAACCCTCGGAAAATGACAAAAATCTTGGCTGCGCCACCACTGCTGTGGGTCAGCTAACAGCAAAAGGTCCCTGAACTATAATCCCTAATCCTAAAGTATGGAACAAAGTGCCTATGCGACACTGTTACGTCATCTGATGCCTGCTGCACGCAACTGATGGCGGGGCCAAAACAGGAAAGGTCTGTCATTTCTACTGATAGGGTTTTTGTGAAGGAATGAAAATTAAAATAAGATCAGCATCCACAATTACACCCAGGAAAGCAACAAACGTCACTAAAGAATAATTGCTTTTCAGATGGTAATAAATGATAGATAGATAGATAGATAGATAGATAGATAGATAGATAGATAGATAGATAGATAGATAGATAGATAAAGCCTATTCTCCATTTTTCACCAGAGCGGTATCTGAAACTGATACCCATTATAATCAATATTTTTTTTTACTGTCCACAGCCAAAAGACAATATTGAAATATGGTCCTTTCATTATATTTAATTGTGTCATTGCCTGTGTGGTAGATACAGTAATTATATAGTTACATAGTTACATAGTAATTAAGGTTGAAAAAAGACTTTCAGTCTATCAAGTTCATATTTACATAGTAATTAAGGTTGAAAAAAGACTTTCAGTCCATCAAGTTCAACCTGTTAAGATCTCCTCTGATCTGCAATATGCGGATTAGTTATTAATTAATTAGTTGTTAATTAATTAATAATAGTATAGTATTTGAGGCTGAATAAAGACTGTTAGTTCATCAAGTTCAACCTTTTTAGATCTCTCTTGATCTTTTTAATATGTGGACTATTTGTTATTGATTGTTAATTAATCCAGTGGAAAGCAAACAGAAAAAAAAAAACACATTGAAACTTTGCCAATTGTCTCATAAGGGGAAAAAAAGCAAAATTCCTTTATGGCCCCAGAAACTGGCGATCAAATTTCTCCCTGGATCAATATTCCTTCTCTAGTTATCTAGGATAGCCTTGAATGCCCTCTTTATTCAAAAATATATCTAACTCCTTTTTGAACTTATCTATCGAATTTGCTGTCACCACCTCCTTTGGTAGAGAATTCCACAGTTTAACCACCCTAACTGTGAATAACCCTTTTCTTTGTTTAAGGTGAAATCTTTTTTCCTCTAACCTCAAGGGGTGTCCTCTTGTCAGTTGAAAATCTCTTGCTACAAAAAGTTCACTTGACAAAGCCTTATATTGACCCTGGATGTATTTAAAGAAGGTAATCATATCCCCTCGTAGACGCCTTTTTTCTAGCAAAAATAAGTACAATTTGGTTAGTCTTTCTTCATAACTTAGCCCCTCTATTCCCCTTATTAGTTGTGTTGCCCTTCTCTGTACCTTTTCCAGCTCTAAAATGTCCTTTTTATGAAGTGGTGCCCAAAATTGTACTCCATATTTCAAATTAGGGTTTACTAGGGATTTGTATAGTGGCAGAATTATATTTGCTTTAACCACCTCTTATTCTTCCCTCAGGTAAAATTATTTTCCTTCACTTGCCATTTTTTTCTCTTTACAGTGAGTAAACTTACATGCCCTCCGTATTTTTTACTAAAGATGAACATGTATAAAAACAAATAACAAGTATTGTACCAGAAAACAATACTAGCGCAAAATACCTGAAGGGATTGCTGGTGTCTCCCGCTCACAGAGTGTCTCGTTCACTCGAAGCCTCATTGGATTATAGAACTGTCAATCATTTATTTTCTGCGCGGGCGAGATGTACACAGCCAAAAAAGCGGGAAATAGTGAACTGCCCTTTTTTCATTTATATAGTTTTTTTTTTTCTTTTAAAAACTAAATTAATGTATTTACCAAATAGGCTATTGTTTTTATTTTTATTTTGCAGTTGTGAAAATAATAACGTATATGTGTAACACCTAATTTAATGGGCTCTTTGTCGGACAGATATGACTCCTCCAAAGCTGTGAGGCGTTATTTTTAGGGCGGGGCATTCATTAGCCCGAGGCATCATTGGTTGGTAATTACTTATTTGGTCCTATCAGGATAAGAGATTTGCACGTGACAGAGGATTTATCCAATGGAATTTGTCTGGGTCCTCAAGGGCGAGGCTTCTATTACAAACGGACTCGCTTGGATATAGAACATATTAGTGCCATGATACTGTGTGCAGATGAGAGGAATGGCTGCTAAATACGGGCAGTATGAAAATGTCCAGAGAGGATAATGGGCTGATTCAAAATTATATGTGTTTAGAGAGCATGGGAGCCGTCAGTGAAGAGAGAATGAGGGAGCAGGAGTGTGTGGGGAGAATGAGAGTTAGAGCAGGGATACAGTGTGTGGAGAGAATGAGAACAGGTACAGTGTGTGGGAAGAATGAGAGCAGGTACAGTGTGTGGAGAGAATGAGAACAGGTACAGTGTGTGGAGAGAATGAGAACAGGTACAGTGTGTGGAGAGAATGAGAACAGGTACAGTGTGTGGAGAGAATGAGAACAGGTACAGTGTGTGGAGAGAATGAGAACAGGTACAGTGTGGAGAGAATGAGAACAGGTACAGTGTGGGGAGAGAATGAGAGTTAGAGCAGGTACAGTGTGTGGAGAGAATGAGAACAGGTACAGTGTGGGGAGAGAATGAGAGTTAGAGCAGGTACAGTGTGTGGAGAGAATGAGAACAGGTACAGTGTGGGGAGAGAATGAGAGTTAGAGCAGGTACAGTGTGTGGAGAGAATGAGAACAGGTACAGTGTGTGGGGAGAATGAGAGCAGGTACAGTGTGTGGAGAGAATGAGAGAGCAGGTACAGTGTGGGGAGAATGAGAGCAGGTACAGTGTGGGGAGAATGAGAGCAGGTACAGTGTGTGTGGAGAATGAGAGATAGAGCAGCATAGAGTGCAGGGATATAGTGTGTGGAGAGAATGAGAGTTAGAGCAGCATAGAGTGCAGGGATACAGTGTGTGGAGAGAATGAGAGTTAGAGCAGCATAGAGTGCAGGGATACAGTGTGTGGAGAGAATGAGAGCAGGCACAGTGTGTGGGGAGTATGAGAGTTAGAGCAGGTACAGTGTGTGGGGAGAATGAGAACAGCAAATTGTGGAGAGAATGAGAGCAGGTACAGTGTGGGGAGAATGAGAGCAGGTACAGTGTGGGGAGAATGAGAACAGGTACAGTGTGTGGGGAGAATGAGAGTTAGAGCAGGTACAGTGTGTGGGGAGAATGAGAGTTAGAGCAGGTACAGTGTGTGGAGAGAATGAGGGAGCAGGATAAAGTGGAGAGGATGAGAGTTAGAGCTAGATAGAGTGGGGAGAATGAGGGAGTAGGTACAGTGTGTGGAGAGAATGAGGGAGTAGGATAGAGTGGAGACAAAGAGTTAGAGCAGGATAGAGTGTGTGGAGAGAATGAGAGAGCATTATAGAATATGCGGGGAGATTGATTTGGTAGTGAAGGATTAGTGTGTTTAGAGAGAATAGTTTACTTAATGTGTAAAGAAGATGCTGATGTAGGATACTGCATGTGGAAAAGAGTAATGTGTTGTGTAGAGTGAATGTTAGTACAGGATGCTATGATAGAGAAGATGCTGGCTTAGTGTAGGATACTGCGTGTGGAAAGAGTAATGTGTTGGTGTAGAGTGAATGTTAGTACAGGATGCTATGATAGGGAAGATGGTGGCTTAGTGCAGGATACTGCGTGTGGAAAGAGTAATGTGTTGGTGTAGAGTGAATGTTAGTACAGGATGCTATGATAGGGAAGATGGTGGCTTAGTGCAGGATACTGCGTGTGGAAATAGTAATGTGTTGTGTAGAGTGAATGTTAGTACAGGATGCTATGATAGAGAAGATGGCTTAGTGTAGGATACTGCGTGTGGAAATAGTAATGTGTTGTGTAGAGTGAATGTTAGTACAGGATGCTATGATAAAGAAGATGGTGGCTTAGTGCAGGATACTGCGTGTGGAAAGAGTAATGTGTTGGTGTAGAGTGAATGTTAGTACAGGATGCTATGATAGAGAAGATGGTGGGTTAGTGTAGGATACTGCATGTGGAAATAGTAATGTGTTGTGTAGAGTGAATGTTAGTACAGGATGCTATGATAGAAAAGATGCTGGCTTAGTGTAGGATACTGCGTGTGGAAATAGTAATGTGTTGGTGTAGAGTGAATGTTAGTACAGGATGCTATGATAGAGAAGATGGTGGCTTAGTGTAGGATACTGCGTGTGGAAATAGTAATGTGTTGGTGTAGAGTGAATGTTAGTACAGGATGCTATGATAGTGAAGATGCTGGCTTAGTGTAGGATACTGCGTGTGGAAATAGTAATGTGTTGTGTAGAGTGAATGTTAGTACAGGATGCTATGATAGAGAAGATGCTGGCTTAGTGTAGGATACTGCGTGTGGAAAGAGTAATGTGTTGGTGTAGAGTGAATGTTAGTACAGGATGCTATGATAGGGAAGATGGTGGCTTAGTGCAGGATACTGCGTGTGGAAAGAGTAATGTGTTGGTGTAGAGTGAATGTTAGTACAGGATGCTATGATAGGGAAGATGGTGGCTTAGTGCAGGATACTGCGTGTGGAAATAGTAATGTGTTGTGTAGAGTGAATGTTAGTACAGGATGCTATGATAGAGAAGATGGCTTAGTGTAGGATACTGCGTGTGGAAATAGTAATGTGTTGTGTAGAGTGAATGTTAGTACAGGATGCTATGATAGGGAAGATGGTGGGTTAGTGTAGGATACTGCGTGTGGAAATAGTAATGTGTTGTGTAGAGAGAATGTTAGTACAGGATGCTATGATAGGGAAGATGGTGGCTTAGTGTAGGATACTGCGTGTGGAAAGAGTAATGTGTTGGTGTAGAGTGAATGTTAGTACAGGATGCTATGATAGAGAAGATGGTGGCTTAGTGCAGGATACTGCGTGTGGAAATAGTAATGTGTTGGTGTAGAGTGAATGTTAGTACAGGATGCTATGATAGAGAAGATGGTGGCTTAGTGCAGGATACTGCGTGTGGAAATAGTAATGTGTTGGTGTAGAGTGAATGTTAGTACAGGATGCTATGATAGAGAAGATGGTGGGTTAGTGTAGGATACTGCATGTGGAAAGAGTAATGTGTTGGTGTAGAGTGCATGTTAGTACAGGATGCTATGATAGAGAAGATGCTGGCTTAGTGTAGGATACTGCGTGTGGAAAGAGTAATGTGTTGGTGTAGAGTGAATGTTAGTAAAGGATGCTATGATAGAGAAGATGGTGGCTTAGTGCAGGATACTGCGTGTGGAAAGTGTAATTTGTTGGTGTAGAGTGAATGTTAGTACAGGATACTATGATAGAGAAGATGCTGGCTTAGTGCAGGATACTGCGTGTGGAAAGAGTAATGTGTTGTGTAGAGAGAATGTTAGTACAGGATGCTATGATAGAGAAGATGGTGGCTTAGTGCAGGATACTGCGTGTGGAAATAGTAATGTGTTGGTGTAGAGTGAATGTTAGTACAGGATGCTATGATAGAGAAGATGGTGGGTTAGTGTAGGATACTGCATGTGGAAAGAGTAATGTGTTGGTGTAGAGTGCATGTTAGTACAGGATGCTATGATAGAGAAGATGCTGGCTTAGTGTAGGATACTGCGTGTGGAAAGAGTAATGTGTTGGTGTAGAGTGAATGTTAGTAAAGGATGCTATGATAGAGAAGATGGTGGCTTAGTGCAGGATACTGCGTGTGGAAAGTGTAATTTGTTGGTGTAGAGTGAATGTTAGTACAGGATGCTATGATAGAGAAGATGCTGGCTTAGTGCAGGATACTGCGTGTGGAAAGAGTAATGTGTTGTGTAGAGAGAATGTTAGTACAGGATGCTATGATAGAGAAGATGGTGGGGTAGTGTAGGATACTGCGTGTGGAAAGAGTAATGTGTTGGTGTAGAGTGAATGTTAGTACAGGATGCTATGATAGGGAAGACGGTGGCTTAGTGTAGGATACTGCATGTGGAAAGAGAAATGTGTTGGTGTAGAGTGCATGTTAGTACAGGATGCTATGATAGAGAAGATGCTGGCTTAGTGTAGGATACTGCGTGTGGAAATAGTAATGTGTTGTGTAGAGTGAATGTTAGTACAGGATGCTATGATAGGGAAGATGGTGGCTTAGTGTAGGATACTGCATGTGGAAATAGTAATGTGTTGTGTAGAGTGAATGTTAGTACAGGATGCTATGATAGGGAAGATGGTGGGTTAGTGTAGGATACTGCGTGTGGAAGTAGTAATGTGTTGTGTAGAGTGAATGTTAGTACAGGATGCTATGATAGAGAAGATGGTGGCTTAGTGCAGGATACTGCATGTGGAAATAGTAATGTGTTGTGTAGAGTGAATGTTAGTACAGGATGCTATGATAGAGAAGATGGTGGCTTAGTGCAGGATACTGTGTGTGGAAATAGTAATGTGTTGTGTAGAGTGAATGTTAGTACAGGATGCTATGATAGGGAAGATGGTGGCTTAGTGCAGGATACTGCGTGTGGAAATAGTAATGTGTTGGTGTAGAGTGAATGTTAGTACAGGATGCTATGATAGGGAAGATGGTGGCTTAGTGCAGGATACTGTGTGTGGAAATAGTAATGTGTTGGTGTAGAGTGAATGTTAGTACAGGATGCTATGATAGGGAATATGGTGGCTTAGTGCAGGATACTGCGTGTGGAAATAGTAATGTGTTGTGTAGAGTGAATGTTAGTACAGGATGCTATGATAGGGAAGATGGTGGCTTAGTGCAGGATACTGCGTGTGTAGGTTCAGAATACTATGTGTATAGAGCGAATGGCTTGTTAATGCAGGATTGTGTGTAGAGATAGTGTTTTTTGTGCAGGATTGTTGCTGTTTAGTCGTTCAGTCATGTCCGACTCTGTGACCCTGTGGAGTGAAGCACGCAAAGCACACCTATTTTTATGTCTCTGGAGGTGCTTATCCATAAAATTTTCATGGCAAGGATACTGGAGTGGGTTGCCATTTCCTTCTCCAGTGGACTGTGATTTGTCTGACCTCTCTGCTATGACCTGCCCATCTTGGGTGACCCTACACGGTATAGCTCACAGCTTCACTGAAGTACACAAGCCCCTTCACCGCGAC
Source organism: Discoglossus pictus (assembly GCA_027410445.1). Taxonomy (NCBI): domain Eukaryota; kingdom Metazoa; phylum Chordata; class Amphibia; order Anura; family Alytidae; genus Discoglossus; species Discoglossus pictus. The sequence continues at coordinate 38,206,157 of CM050172.1, read as the reverse complement.
AAGGTAACGATCCAGAAGGGGTTGTGCAGATTGTATATGGAGTGAATAATGGGTTAGAGCAGGATCATGTGATTGTAGAGAGGATGCAAGTTTAATACAATATGCTGTGTAGAGAGTTTGTGTTCATAGTGTAGGATGCTGTATGTGTTCGTTGTGTATTAGGGATGATACTGGTTTAGTGAAGGATGCTGCGTATAAAGTGAGGATAGTGTTATAACGCCAGACTAGAGCTGGATGTTGAGTGTGTAAAATGATACTGTGTGTGGAGGATTGTGAGTGTTGATAACATGCTGTTAGATGTGGTGTGTGGTTGCACCGTTAGTACTGGAGCGAGCATGGTTGTAGTGTAGGACAATGTGTTGGTATTTAATTCTCCCTATTTCTCTCTACAGTGTATGGTCAGGTACTTCCTGACATAAAGGCTATGATTGATCAGCTCCCAGGGATGAGACCGATATGGATACAGAACATATGATTGTGATGTGTGCAGAAATGAGACAAATTACCTACTCTGTCCCTTTATATCCTACCCACTTTCCTTCAATCTGTAACCTTTTGTTTCTGCCATATTGACCCATTTCTATATACTACTGTTTTCTTTCTGTTTGACTCTATTTTGCTTATACATTATCTCTCATAAACACTACCTTAAAGTAATATGTTTTGTATCTTTGTCCTCTCCATCTATCTTCTCCAGGCTCTTCTTACAATTCCACTTTACATGTTTTTCCGACCCCACACGCTGTTACTGTGTCTTCTATCTTTACTCTTATACACCTCCCTTCTATTTTCTGATTACTCTCTCTCTCTCACTGCCCCCTTGTTTTCTATCTGATTGCCCACTTTCACTATATCTGACATCGCCTCTCTCTGTGACTTACCTAATTTGTCTCTATAACTCCCCTCCTGTCTGACTTTTTCCTCTATCTCTCTGGGACTCCCTCTCTCACTCCCTCTGCCTCAGACTCCCCTCCCCACTCTCTTATTAACTCCCTCCTCTCTCTCCCTTGTGCATGTAGCTGGGGGCCCTGAGTGGTCTCCTTCCCACCCATCTCGGAACTGGGAACTCTCCAATGATGGACTCCCTAAGATTAGATCAGCATGTACCTAGTGCATTATAGATCAGCATGTACCTAGTGCATTATCACAGCAGCTGAGCACTGCCTGCAACATCAACACAGAGGTAAGTCATACATTGCACTGTAACTGTATGCCTCACATGATTAAAATACTTTTCTATATACTTACCATATATCTATATGTATGATACATGTGTGTATTTTATATATATATATATATATATATATATATATATATATATATATATATATATATATATAATTTATGATACAATATGTGATTGCCGGTACAAATATATAATTTAAAATTGCCAGTTTGCTTATGATATCAGGTAATAATATGTTACTTTCAAAGTAATTGGTTCATAAGATGTTTGGTTTTTGAAAGCAGTGTAATTTCTCTAGTACACTCAACAAGAAAGTTCAAATAAGTAGTAAATATTTATGTACCCCACACTGACAAACTTACTAAACTATCTATATATACACACACATACTGTAATGGTAGCATAAACAAATTGGCACACAAGCAATCTAATACAAACTATTCTGTACGTATATGCTGCACACAAATACACAATGACACAAGCATTGCAGATACACATTTTCATACAGATTGGAACACACATACAACTCACAAAATACATACGTTACCAATACAGACACATACTGGGTAAAAATGTACTCGCATTTAATGTGCAAGGAGGTACGAAACAGCAAGCATGCACTGACAAACTTTAACATAGCTACCCAAAATGCATGAGATACATATATCCATAATAATGTACTGTATAACATCCTTTATGTACATGCACAGATACAGCATATGTTGATACTGACCTTATCCTATGCATAGATATATACACACCAATGCACATGTATACATATATGTTTTCCTTTAGATTGTATCTGTATCAATATGCCACACATATCCTCACATAGGATATAAAGAGATATCATCTCCTCCTGATTAGACACATACAGTACATATTGTATCTTCTGCATGGTTTCTGTACTTTGTCTGTGACGCTGACTGGTTGTGGTCCATTAGGGAGCCCTGAAGTTTGGTTAAAGAACAAGTAAGAATATCTAATGGTGATTATCTCTGGACCCAGCTTTTTCCAATATGTAAACACATCCATGAGATAGATAATACCTTATGTGACTTTTACAAACCCTTAAATTACTGCCGATCATCGCTATAAAAAAATATTTTATTCTGTTTTCTAAAGAGCATCAATGTATTTACCATTTGTTTCAGGTTGCTGACAGACATCACTATTATTCCTTCCTTCTAGATCCTGTTCAGAGAGAAACAGTTAATCCTTTCACGTGTATTGTCTGCATTGAACCACTGTATTAACCCCTTCTCTTTTTATTCCTGTACATGGTCCTGTTTCTAAAAACCAGCTGTAAAGAAAGAAAAGATTACATTAGCAGATTGAATACAGATACATTTGGACTTTATACTCAATGACTTTGAAATGTTCTTCAAATGTTTTTTTTTTTTTCATTAATTAAAATTAAACTCCCCAGCACAAAAATTATTATATTAATAATTCTTATATCAATGAGTAATATAACAGGCGTTCTGGCAACCAAGAGGTTAAAAGGGCAATTTGTTTTTACACCTTCACTACCAAAGGGATACTGTAATGCCCCTCCTAGCAAAAGAGGTTAACAATAGATCTTGTTTTAGGAAGGGGTTAAAAATGTTGGCCACAGTAGAGGGATAAGATTATCCCCCACCACCTCTTCCCCTCTCGCTCTCCTCTGCACAGAGTTCCTAAAGATAAAAGGGGGTCTTGGAGGGTTTTTTGTTTTGCAAGGGGGTATCCTAGACCCTTTTTTCCTCTCCCAGACCCCTGTGCATTATTAATGAGAGCTAGAAACCTTCACAACGCACACTCTTTATCTTCTACACTCCCTAAAGCGTCTGTCCGCTGGAGTATCGATCTAGGGGTTAGGGGATTTCAACATATTCCCCCCACACCTAGAAGACTCTCCCCCCCCCACCCACTGAAAGAAAATAAATAATTATCCTACATCTTTCCTCACCTTCATGTTTTTTGCGGCTTTGTGCATTGGCTCCAAGCACTTGGTACTTCTTACCACTCTATGTCACTCCTTTAAAGCATGAAACCCACCGTATCTGTCTGGAGTATGTGTTACTTGAGAGTTGCTGCTGTGGATGTGCAGGTACTCTGATACATTGTGAAATGGTTGCTCTTGTATATTCCACGCAGACCCAGATATTCCTGATTGTGGTATATTTACTCTTAATCATATTACTGGTTCCTTTTACTTTTTATTCATTTGCAGTATGGCAAATTCTGTGTGTCCCATTTTGACACCATTCATCATGTGTTGTGGAATTTAGACTCTCTTGTATCTAATGCTACTGCTGATACTGGTACTGGTACTATTGGAATTTATAACCCAGTGTGTCTGTGCTATGGGTGCTTCTGTGTATCCCATTGCTAGTACTGATATTCCCATTATTTATAACACTGGTGCTCTACTATATTTGCTAGTACTGATATCTTTGTTTGTTGTGATTTTGTTACATCAGTGTAAATTACTGTAGACAGTAATACTGTACTCAGAGTCCAATTTATCCTACACAACCAGGAGATCACTATCAGTTGCAGCACAAACAATGGGTATGTTGTTACGGTTGTGCTTTGTTGTATCTCACTCCTGTGTGAGTCCTTTACAAAAAAGTAAGTGGAAGAGCCTTCCAGTAGAAGTGGTAGACGCATACTCAGTAAAGGAACTGAAATATGTCTAGAATAACCACAAGGCCATCCGAGGACTCATCACATATATAGTTGTGAGCGTACGGGTTGTTGCTCACGCTTGCGGGCTCGCATAGCGAGCCCGCGGCCCTCGCGAAGCGAGGGCCGTGGCTCGCGAAGCGAGACGCGGCCCTCGCGTAGCGAGCCGCGGGCCTCGCGAAGCGAGGTCACTGGGCAAGGGCCTCAGTTGCTGGCATGGAGCGCCGAAGGCGCTCTATGCCAGCAACTGAGGCCCCTCGCGAAGCGAGGGCCTCAGTTGCTGGCGAGGTCACTGGGCAAGGGCCTCAGTTGCTGGCATGGAGCGCCGAAGGCGCTCCATGCCAGCAACTGACGCCCCTCGCGAAGCGAGGGACTCAGTTGCTGGCGAGGTCACTGGGCAAGGGCCTCAAACCCTCGCAAACTTCACGTCGCTACTCAAAAAACACGACACACAAATTACGACACTCGCTAAATTTTACGAGGAACGCAAACAACCTACGAAACACGTTACCACACATTACGACCTCACAAACATCGGACGCAACACGCCGACATACAAACATTTAAAACACAATACATACACACAGCACATACATAAAAACCTTACCTACACCAAGAGGGAGCACCCAGGACCTCAAAAATGCAACTTACACCTCGATTTTACTCGAAATAAAAGACTTTTGAGACTAAAAAAAAATCTAAGCGACAGAAAAAATGGCTGCCGAACAAAACGAAAACGAGGCTACAGCACTCTAAACTCGCAAAACACCACAACAAACTCGCAAAACACCACAAGAAACTCGCAAAACGCCACAAACCACCTACGGATATTCATACCACACAGTGCACACATTCAGCATGCTTAAACAGCAGCTCCACACCACTAATGCTGCAGCAACATCAACACAGATTGCCAGCTCTTCATCACAATGCTTCAAAATAGGTACACTATATTCATTTACTAATTTAGCTACCTTACAATTTCATTGCCGTCATTTTTTGACGGGCAATTCGCTAGTTAAGTTAATATTTCTACGTAGATGGAAAGCACTGAATATATCATTTTATCTACATTTCTGTAGTATTTCCTATCCTATGTATTGTGGTCTTCTATGAGTTGTTTCCTTCTTACAACAGTACATTTTTACTTCAGCTTCTAAAATAAATGTAATTTCTCTTTATACCTGTGCAATGTACACATCTCACATGTTGTAGTATTGTAAGTAGGGCCATAATCCCATGTGCATTGTTTTATTCCTGCTGTAATATTTGTGGAGTTACTCATTCTGCAGCATTATTTCCATTGTGTTTTATGATTGGTGCTGTTTAACCTCAGCTTAGCATTCATAAGTAACAGTTATAAGTGTCAAAAATAATTTTATTTGGGTACCTATGATCCTAGACAATGCTGATTAATGATTAAAAAGTGCTAGCAAATTTGCATAATCTCAAAGTAGCAGTACAAAAATATATTTTCACATGGGAATACGTTATAAGTGCTTTAAATATATTTACCAAGTGACAATTAAATCAGAAAAAGCATGCTGTTTGTCTTATTTACATATCAATACCAAGTAGTTAACCGAAGTCCATTTTATCCTTCACAGCTAGCAGATCCCCACACACAACTGATATGTTTTGTGTGTTTTATCTCAGTCATTTACAGAAAGGTTCTAGGTAAGTGGAAGAGCCTTCCAGTAGAAGCGGTAGACACGTACACAGTAAAGGGATTAAGGCATGTATAGCATAGGCAGAAGGTCATTGAAAAAGTCAGCATGTTTTGGTAGATAGAAAGGACTGAATATATGTGCCTTTTGATTTTTATCTGCCATCAGAAAAAAAAAGGTCAAAGAAGACATGTTTGTCTAATATCCATATCGATACCAAGTAGTAGACCAAAGTTCTGAGCCCAGTAATTTAGTCAGTAAGGAATGCCTACAGATAAGCATGGGTTAATGGCTGTTCTCCTGGGACTAAGGTGGTTGTGCCTCCAATATATCCATTAGAGACTGACAATGTATGGTTTCTAATATCTCTGATTAGTGATAGCCTTTACCATTTGTGCTATATTGCTCCTTGTGTTCTCTGCATTACTACCTTGTAACACTGACACTTCAGAATTAAAGTAGATCTACTATGTATATGATATAATGGCTCAGATAACTGTCTGCTACACCTACACACACCTGTCTTGCTGTATAGTAGCCCAGTCTCTTGTATCTGGTCTAGCTCCTGCCCCCTCCCCTGGCTCTATTGGGGATATTTATACTGCCATACTCCAGTTATGAGCAGTCGGAGGGAGCACTCAGCAGCCTTCTGAGTGTCTCAGCGTGGCCATATCAGGATCTCTTATCATGTTATCAAGGTTGAACCTCCCGGGACTGGAATATAAAGGTTTATGAGCTGATCATCTCCTCTGGGTATTCTGCAGAGTATTGCACAGTTAACCCCTTCCCTTCTTATCCCCATAAAACATATCTGCATGTCAACTCATTCCAAACCTGGCAAAGCAGTGCATCATTAACTCCTTCAGTTAAACCTACAAAAATACCCTCTTGATTTACCCCTTTCTCACCACTGCATCACTGATTGCTTCCCTTGAAGTCCATGTAAAATACTTCTGCTAATCCCTTCCTACCACTGCATAATGTGTATTTATTAACCCATCATTATTCATGAAGAATTTCTCTTTCCTACCCACCGCCCAGCAGTATTGTTTTCTTTTCGCACTTTTACAGTCTTGCCGTATACATTTCAACCACATTCTCACTTAATGTTTCAGATCACATATTAACCCCTCTCTTTATGAATTTTGTGGAAGTACGGTAACAATTTAATAAATACAATATCATAGTTTATACTCATTTGAATAATGTTGTGCCATTTATTCAATATTTACATGTCTGATAAATGAACGTGCAGTTTCTTGAAGTTCAAACGGATGAATAATCCAAGATCTGAAATCTATGAATATCAGACCTAGTGAAAGCCAAATTTGGATATATTGTGGACTTGATGTTTTGTGTAGCTTAATGATAAATTGATTTGTAATAGCTGGTATTTTATGGTTTCTCACTTTGCATGGATTCGTTGTTAGCATTTAAGACTAAATGTATGTGTGTGAGCTAACAAAATGGGGAAAGGAAGAAGACAGACAATGCATGTGAGATAACAGTAGTGTGTGTTGGGAAGACACACTGTGTATTAAAGGAAATCAGAGAATAGGATTGAAAGGAAAACCCATTGTGAATGAGCCAGAAAATAACGTTTTAATGGGCAGATTATTAGAAAGACACTAGAATATTGCCCGTCAAAAAATGACGGCAATGAAAGTGTAAGTGAGCTAAGGGTGTTTGGTGTATATAATGTGGCTGATGTAGCATAGTTCGTTTTCTATGTCGTGCAAGTTTTTCGGAATATTCGTAGCTGTTTGGTGGTGTTTTGCATGTTTATGGTAGTGTTTTGCGTGTTTAGGGACCTTTAGCCTCGTTTTCGTTTTGTTCGGCGGCCATTTTTTCTCTCGCTTAAGTGATTTTCGGGTCTCTAAACTCCGAAATTTGTGCTTAGAGATCCTCGGTGCCCCCTCTTGCTGTGAGTAACCTTTTTATGTGTTTATTGTTTGTATTTGTTGTGTTTGTAATGTTGCGTCCTTGTTTTCTAATCTCGTAGTTGTTTTTCGGCAAATACGTAGGTGTTTGGTGGTGTTTTGCGTCTTTAGACTGCTGTAGCCTCGTTTTCGTTTTTTCAGCGCCCATTTTTTCTCTCGCTTAGAGAATTTTTTAGTGTCTAAACTGCTTTAATTTCAGTTAAATTGAGGTGTAAGTTTAGTTTTCGAGGTCCTGGATGCTCCCTCTTACTGTAAGTATGCTTTTTATGTATTTGTTGTGTGTATTTGTTGGATTTTTTATGTTTTGATGTGCACGTGTTGTGGCCGTTTTTTGCGAGGTCGTAACGTGTCTTGTATTTTGTTTGCTTTCCGACTTAAAGTTTGCGAGGGCCGTGAGCCCGCAAGCGTTAGCAACAACTCGTATGCTCACAACTATTATAGTGATAGTATGAGTGTTGGTGAGAGAAAAAAGATAACATTTGCAAGGCAAAGTGTGTTAGAGGGATGTGTGGGGTCTAATAGAGAGGAAAATACTGTACTTCTGAAGAGAACTATTGATCAATTATTCATACTTCAATGAATAGGCTGTATTCATTCAAAGGTCTGAGTCTTGGGTAAGATCCATATTGACAGTAGATAGTAAATGCAAAATGTTAATGGCTTTTACCAAACATAAAAAATAGCAACTGGGCTGTCCAGTGTTCCACATATTCACATAATTTTTAACTTATTAATTCCAAAAGTAATTCATATTTCCAGCCCTTAAAATGAGCTCTATGTAGTAATGATGCAATAACCATATGTTGGAGGCAATAAAAAGACACATAGAAAAGGCAGAGAGAAATGGTGAGGCATTAAGGAAATAACAGAAACATTTCAAAGAAAGGAAGAAAGAATAGTGTGGAAATAGAATGTAAGAGAGATAGGAATGAAAAGAATAAGGAAACGTAAAAAGTTATAACAAAAGAGTATTAATTTTGCATATATAACACTCTATCACTGCAGCTGCCCTCTTCCTCCTTTCCAGCTGTACAGTGCATGTTCACAATATGGCAAGCTAGTGACAGATCAGGTCAGGTCCCAAAGAAGGACACAAGTACCAAAAGAAACCAGGAGACTTGGGAGATAGCCTTTAATAGAGATATGCCTCACTTTACTTTGTGTTTTTTTTTTTTTACTTTGTTGTTAAAAATGGACTACCATGTTAACATTCCCCACACTAACCCCTCCTCCTAAATAAGGTATCTCCTTACAGCCCCTATCCTGCCCACGTCTTTAGGGCCTAATAATAAGGACAGGAGTTGATTGCATTTCTAAATAGCCCTTAAGCAATCATTACAATAAAAAATAGCCAAGTAAATGATTAAAAAGCAGATATAATATTTTATAAACATGAATATATTTGTTCCACTCAAATAACTGCTCTGGACGCAAGTGAGTTTGGAATGCTTCAAAATAAACAATATTAAGTGAATAGGTAACATAGAACTGCCTTAAATCAGAAATTAAGTAAGAGAGATAAGGGAAAAGATTAATAAAAACTGAAAACAATTAATACTGGTAACATTAAGTTTTATATAGAAAATTAAGATAAGCTTGGAATTCTATATACCGTATGTGTGTTTATATTTATATGGGGCTCTTAACAGTTTTTTATGCAGTAGAAATATTCATTCTAAAATGTCATAAACATTTTGACATAATGCACTTATTTTTCATTGCAAAATTTACATCCCCATTTCACAGTTGAAGTCCAACTATTTTTAGGGCTAACACCCCCGTGTCTTTGTCGTTCAATGAAGATGAGCTTTCTGAGCTCTATATACATAGGTCGGCCTTGTCTAGATAAGCTTAGATAAACTATTTGCCATTTAAATAAAACAGTCATTTAAGTCTTAAGTCAATTTAATAATAAGTAATTTCAGTGAGACGGATAACAGAAAGTGGATGAGTAAGACAAGAGAGAAAAATATGGGAGAAGGTTGGAAAAGAAGATGGTGAGGAAAAAAGGAGGGAACATTGTGTGACAAGGAGTAGTGAAAAGGGATGTGAGAGGAAAGATGGAATGAAGGAGGTGTGAGGAAATTGAGAACGAGGTTGGATGTTAAGGAGAGAAAAACACGAAGAAGAATAAAAAATAGATGTGAAAGGAATAGGAGAAAATAGACATAAGAGAAAGAAGAGAAAGTGCACATGAACAGAAGGAAAAAGATAGGAGAAAGGAAAAAGATAAATGGATTTATTACAACAGAGACCTCATTGCCAAAAATGGTGGTACGGAGGGTGCAGGTAACGCTTTATGTACACAGCATAGGTTTGGTAGAAGTAATGGGGTAACAAGCCACATCCTCATTCCTGGTTATTCCATTCCTTTGGAGTAATTTTACCAATTGGAGAGAGATTCCAAGCGATTCCAGTCTGTGTGATCACATAAGTCCAAATGGAGGTACAGAACACAGCCCTGGAGAGCAGGATGATGTTACCATATTTATCATGGAAGTTGTCTCTTCCTCTCTTACCCTTGAAGAGAAATTGAACTTAGGAAATGAGAATTGATCAGAAAAAGGGGGTGATACGAAGGATAATTGAGAGAAATAGAGTGGGGAGAAATTTGTGAGAAAAGGCATTTGAGATGAAGGAAAGAAGGCATATTTGAGAAGGAAGGAATAGATTGGACATGAAGGAGAGAAAGCAGATGATAGGATTGAGAGAAACAGTACAAAAGGAACTAGGAATAAAGGGAAATAGCCTGAGTGAGGAGCATGAAAGAGTGTGAGGAGGAATAAAAAGGTGGTGGGAGAAAAATGTGAGAGAGAACGTAGGGATGAAAGAAAGAAATCACAGGAACATGAGAAGGAGAGAAAGAATACATGAGAACAATGAGGGAATAAGAAATCTCAGGAAGTGGTGTGACATTGAGGAGTGAGAAGGGTGAGAGAAAGAGGGATTTAAGAGCTAGGAGGGAAAGAGGACATGAGAAGGAGAGAAATGGACCATTAGAGAAAAAAGCTGAGAGAAAAGAGGCTTGAGAAGGAGAGAAATATGATAAGAAGTGAGAGGAGGGAGGGACATTAATTATACAAGAAATGTGACAAAGGGGAGTAAGAAAGTAGAGGAAGGGTCTGTGGGAGTTAGGTTAGAGTGTATGATATACTTTAGATATTCCAGTAACCCAAGAAAAAGCTCTTATGTTTGGATAATAGAGGTTTCCATGAATCTGTCTCAAAGCCTTGGTATTACATGCTGGAAATTGATCAAGAAAAATCATAACTATGCACCAAAATGCCTTAAGGATCCATAGTGGGTGAGAGAGAAAACTGCCTGAAGCCAAAACCATTTTGTTGCCTTTTGGTTTCTGGACAAACTGTCCTAATGGCTGTGGTATGTACATGAAATGGGTCCCGTTGGAGCAGATATGTAGCCTCTGTGACTTCTAGTAAGTACAAACATGACAGCTGGGTCAGGAATAGCGAGTCTCCAGTTCCCTTTTTGACACTGTAAGTCTAGGTAAGGACTCGGTCTATAGGGCCATTTAGTGTCCACTTAACCAGATCATTGCCCAGTGGATAGAATTAGCACAGATGAATATTTTTTTGTACCACTCATATTTTCATAAAACTGGATAGAGTGGTAATTTGTCTTTTTGTTCACTAAAGGATTGCATATATTTAGAACAATCTTAAGTTCATTTTCATGTGTTGTAGTAAAATCACTGTATTTTTTAGTGGGCAGGAGGCCCTCCTCTTTGTGGGCAGAGTTTTCATGACCTGGCCAACCATTTGAAGGGAGGGAGGGTACCACATTTGTCCAGAAAATTATGGTTGTTTGTGATTTCTTTTTTTATAAAGGAGAGCATTCTTACTGAGAGCCAGCCAGTGGATTCTATATTCATGTAAGTTATTTTTTTAATCATTTGCATTTTTTTTAATATTTTTTTTTATTAAAACATTCAAGCATTTTTAGAAGTTCTGCAGCCCACATTATCTCTTCTCCTGCCATAGGGCACCTGCAAAACACTGTTGCAGTTAAAGGGTCAAAATTGAGGATTTGAGGCAAAAAACATTTACTTCCACATTCCTAATTAAACATGATCCTGAGTTATTTCATTATAATGGCGTGGGGGGGGGGGGGGTAGACATTCAAGAACTTTTTCTGATGTACAGACAGAATTTAAAACATATGATTTGTGTTTCTGGGATAGTTTGAAAGGTTTGTGTATAACAGAACGTGTAATACATATGGAATATTACGTGTCATTTTATTTCAGCGACTGACAGAATTACTGAATTAAGCAGTTGTATGACAGTCAATATGACAGTACTGTAACAAAACAAACCTGATGTTGTATAACATATTGAAATATATATCTTTATACATATATATGTTCTTTTGTTATTTCACGTTTTCAAATATTTAATGCTTAATTATTAATATCAAATAACCCTTACTAAAAATAAACGTAACTCATACAAATATATAGAGCTATTAATTAATTAAATGGGTTATTCATTTGGAAGATTGATTTCTTCAGAAAACAAAGCACAAATACATATAGATAAAATATATCACATCTATAAAATTAATTGACATACAGATATAATTTAATATAAAGGTGCAGACTGATCCAGTTCTATGTATCTAGTTTATATCTATAGATCTGAGTCTATATACAAATAAAGATGGATCTAGCTGATGATACATAGATCTCATATTTGATGATAGATCTAATATTATAGTTCTGTTTCTGAATATATAATAACATTTATATAATTTAATGTATTTATCAGTGTAAAAATAGTATCATTAGATCTGTATTATGATATCATTAAATCTAATGATATTATTTTCAAAATGTTAGGTAGCTATACAGATCTGTATATCTAGTAAATTGATATATAGTGACATGATAATTATAGATAGACCCAAACCTTATGAAAGATACTTATACTTATTGATAGGTTCATAGATATTTTTACATTTTAATAGATACATACAGATATAGTTTGATCTAATCATTTTATAAATGATATTAGCTAGATAATTAGAATATTTCCAATTAATAATTCGTTCTTACATTATATATTTGGAGGAATATGCAGATAGACACACACTCAACATATATTGAAGCATACACATATAGGCAATGATAAATGTATATATAGATATATAAACATTCACAGGTATGGCAACCCTTTAGACTGAATAAAAATATATCATAATCATATAGGCAGACATAAGTAACATGATAGACAAATATACCAGTGTTGTATACAGATGTTGATAAACCTAATATAAAATTGTAGAAAGATAGAAATGTACAGGGTGCCTAGAAGGAATCCCTTCATAAAACTGCTTTTTAATTCCCAGTATATAGATTTTGTTTCCAGATAGATAGATAGATGGATAGATAAATAGTTATGAAGACTGACATATTTATACCTAGATTACATAGATAGAAAACCGTGTGTTTTTATAGGGGATGGGAATTTCCTGGAGCCATGGCACCTGCAGTTTGTATTTCTGGCTCCTAAATGTTTTCCAAAGTACAATGTATCTCTATGAAGAGCTTCCTTTCAGGTCCTTACAAACAGATATTTCCGACTACCCCTGTGCATATATACTTCGCCACAGACTTTTTGATATAAATATACATTACTAGACAGACCAACAGATATATATATATATATATATATATATATATATATATATATATATATATATATATATATATATATAAATAATAAAAATAAGTATATATATATATATATATATATAAAACCAATGGATAGTCAGATATAGAAACACTCATCATGAATCCCATTTATTCAATTTTACTCACATGGGGATTTTCAACTTTATTTCAGGAAGTTTCATATAAACTTTATATTGGAAAAGCAAACTTACATTTTTGCTTATGTTAAGGCTGATGTTTGTGTTTAGTAGCTACAGCAATGTACTAAATAATGGATCAAATGCTGATTTTTTAATTTTCAAAAGAAATTGAAAGTATGTTGCTATATTTTAAGGTAAGGGCAACTTATACATGAAAGGAACATTCATACAACAGAATTAGCATTTGTATCATTACAAAGGTTGTTTTTTGATTGTTTGCTTTTTTGTTTTGTGTGTGAAGAAAACTAATATTAATGCAACACAGCTTTGGCTCCAGAGCAGAATGTGGAACCTCAAACAAAGATCATAATTAAGTAACATATATTAGCAAATTTAGAAATATATAATTAAAATAAATACTTTTTTTTTTTTTTTTTTTATTGAAGCCTTTAAATTAACTTTGCATCATACAAATAATAAAAATGAATAGAGCAAAAACTCAAAAAGGACTACATATGAAATATTGGTTCTTCTTTTCAATGATAATTTTTATACAGAAACTCAGTTTTAATAAGTGAAATCTGAACATACAGCAGTATATAGTAAAATATAGTGCAATGTTACTCAGGTGGCTAGAGAGATGGTTCCTAAATTACACTTTTGATGCAACTAAATGGGTTAGCAGAGCTGTGTATTGGTGCACAAGATGCAACCAGCAGTCTGTGCTCCCTTAGGGGGTCTCGTCTGACCCCCAGGGTTCCCACACACAGGAGGCCGCACCATTTGTTAGTTGTTGGGTGCAGCCTGTGGCATCAAACTGTGGAACATGAAAAATGGGTCTGTACCAGGCACTCTCACCAGCAGCTGCTGCTGGAGGTCGGCACAGCCCCCCCATCACTGCCATCAGTGCCACCCCCTCAGGGAGCAATCTGTGTATGCCCACCCTCTCTGTGACTCAATGTGTTTACTGTTCTCTGATTCTATGCTTACTTCCCTATGACTCCCTATGTATATTACTTTGTGAGAAAGTGACTCCTTTCTCTGTGTTTTTTTTATGTTCACTGTATTTTGCCTGTATAGTGTGCTACTATTCTTACTTTCACCATAGATACCTCAGGCATAAAGATAGATAGATAGATAGATAGATAGATAGATAGACTGATGTAGGTAAATTGATACCTTTCCGTTACCCAAATGTGTGTTGAAAGATACAGTCAATTTACATAGTTACATAGGCCCTCATTCAAGTGCAATTTGGCCAATTGAATAGGGCTGTAAATAAGCACATAACATATTTTTTTAAAGAAGTTTTTAATTAGTAAGCATCTATCCGAAAGCAAGGTTTACACTAACTAAAGACTGATTTTAAAAAAATATGCTATGTGCTTACTTAGAGACCTATTCATTTGCGCTAATTGCAATTGAATGAGGCCCATAGTAATTAATGTTGAAAAAAGACTTTCAGTCCATCAAGTTCAACCTGTTAAGATCTCCTCTGATCTGCAATATGCGGATTAGTTATTAATTAATTAGTTGTTAAATAATTATTAATAGTATAGTATTTGAGGATGAATAAAGAGTTAGTCCATCAAGTTCAACCTTTTAGATCTCTATTTTAATTTGTGGACTATTTACTATTAATTGTTAATTGATCCAAAGGAAGGCAAACAGAAATAAAAACCCCATTGAAACTTTGCCATTTGTCTCATAGGGGGAAAACAAGCAAAATTCCTTCCTGACCCCAGAAACTGGCGATCAAATTTCTCCCTGGATCAATATTCCTTCTCTAGTTATCTAGGATAACCTTGAATGCCCTCTTTATTCAAAAATATATCTAACCCCTTTTTGAAGTTATCTATTGAATTTGCTGTCACCACCTTCTTTGGTAGAGAATTCCACAGTTTAACCACCCTAACTGTAAAGAACCCTTTTCTGTCTTTAAGGTAAAATCTTATTTCCTCTAACCTAAAAGGATGTCATCTTGTCAGTTGAAAATCTCTTGCTACAAAAAGTTCACTTGAAAAAGCCTTATATTGACCCTGGATGTATTTACAGTGGATATAAAAAGTCTACACACCCCTGTTAAAATGTCAGGTTTTTGTGCTGTAAAAAAATGAGACAAAGATAAATCATTTCAGAACTTTTTCCACCTTTAATGTGACCTATAAACTGTACAACTCAATTGAAAAACAAACTGAAATCTTTTAGGTGGAGGGAAGAAAAAAAAAAAAGAAAAATAATGGTTGCATAAGTCTGCACACCCTCTTATAACTGGGGATGTAGCTGTGTTCAGAATTAAACAATCACATTCCAAATCGTGTTAAATGGGAGTCAGCATACACCTGCCATCATTTAAAGTGCCTCTGTTTAACCCCAAACAAAGTTCAGCTGCTCTAGTTGGTCTTTCCTGACATTTTCTTAGTTGCATCCCACAGCAAAAGCCATGGTCCACAGAGAGCTTCCAAAGCATCAGAGGGATCTCATTGTTAAAAGGTATCAATCAGGAGAAGCGTACAAAAGAATTTCCAAGGCATTAGATATACCATGGAACACAGTGAAGACAGTCATCATCAAGTGGAGAAAATATGTCACAACAGTGACATTACCAAGAACTGGAGCTCCCTCCAAAACTGATAAAAATGCGAGAAGAAAACTGGTCTGGGAGGCTACCAAGAGGCCTACAGCAACATTAAAGGAGCAGCAGGAATATCTGGCAAGTACTGGCTGTGTGGTACATATGACAACAATCTCCCGTATTCTTCATATGTCTGGGCTATGGGGTAGAGTGGCAAGACGAAAGCCTTTTCTTATGAAGAAAAACATCCAAGCCAGGCTACATTTTGCAAAAACACACCTGAAGTCTCCAAAAAGCATGTGGGAAAAGGTGTTATGGTCTGATGAAACCAAGGTTGAACTTTTTGGCCATAATTCCAAAAGATAAGTTTGGCGCAAAAACAACACTTCACATCACCAAAAGAACACCATACCCACAGTGAAGCATGGTGGTGGCAGCATCATGCTTTGGGGCTGTTTTTCATCAGCTGGAACTGTGGCCTTAGTTAAGATAGAGGGAATTATGAACAGTTCCAAATACCAGTCAATATTGGCACAAAACCTTCAGGCTTCTGCTAGAAAGCTGAACATGAAGAGGAACTTCATCTTTCAGCATGACAACAACCCAAAGCATACATCCAAATCAACAAAGGAATGGCTTCACCATAAGAAGATTAAAGTTTTGGAATGTCCAAGCCAGAGCCCAGACCTGAATCCAATTGAAAATCTGTGGGGTGATCTGAAGAGGGCTGTGCACAGGAGATGCCCTCGCAATCTGACAGATTTGGAGTGTTTTTGCAAAGAAAGTGAGCAAATCTTGCCAAGTCAAAATGTGCCATGCTGATAGACTCATACCCAAAAAGACTGAGTGCTGTAATAAAATCAAAAGGTGCTTCAACAAAGTATTAGTTTAAGGGTGTGCATACTTATGCAACCATATTATTTAATTTTTATATTTTTTCTTCCCTCTATCTAAAAGTTTGTTTTTCAATTGAGTTGTACAGTTTATAGGTCACATTAAAGGTGGAAAAAGTTCTGAAATGATTTATCTTTGTCTCACTTTTTTTTTTTTTCTCTAATATGTTGTCAGTGATAATAGAGCAGGTGTAGGCTGTAGATGGAGTCACATTACATCTACTATTTATCCCTTCTAAAGCTTTGAAATCCTTTAATTAAATAGATTTGTTTTCCTCTAGATCTCTTTGACTAAATACACCTTGTTTGCCCTTTAAATAACTTTATTTTCAGTATTTTTATGTATATTTGTTAAAAAAAATAGGTTTTAACCTTTGACTACTACTAACTGACACCCATGGTCTAATACATAATAATATATACTATATTGATATAGATGGATCTAATAACTTTTATTATCAGTAGACAGTAGATTGGATATAGAATAATGTCTGCTTATCTGTCTTCTACTTTGTCTTTTATAACATTCTCTCAGTCACCCTCACTTTTACCCTTCTCCCTACTCTCTTCTGTCTTACTGTCTCTAATATTCATATGTGTACTTTCACTATCTCTAAGTAGTCTTGCCTATAAATCTCCTCTTCCCATCCTGTCATTTCTTTCTCCCTCTAAGGTTCTTCATCTCCTCATATTTACCTTCACTCCTTCTAAGTCTCCCTCTCCTATATATCTATTTATGTACAATTATCTCATTCCCTCTTGAGTCTAATTACTCACCACATTCCAATTCTACTTGAGCCTCATCTATCCCTACTCTCATCTCTTTTTATCTCATAAATCTTATCTCCTCTTTCTGTTTCTTTGCTCTAACTCTTAAGTCTCATTGTTTCCTCATATCCATGCTTACTCCCTCTGTTTCCTTTCCGCATCTTGCCTACTCTTACGACCTCCCAGTCACTTCTCTACATTTTGTCTCTTCTAAATGTCATCACATCTTCCTTCCCCCCGTTTCTTATCTCCCTCTCCTCAAACTATCATCTTCCCCACCTACCTGTACTGTCACTGTCTTATCTCTTCTCCCTCTTTAAATGACAATGGTACAACGACAAACTTTGGGTCCAGCTAAGACCATAATTTAGCATGAAAAAAGTTCATGTTACATTAATGGAAGTTGTTTTTGTGTGAGGGGCATTCACGTTTCTGGAGAGCTGTGGTTGCATCCCCGCTTCTGGGCCAGTAAGGGGAAGGGATGTGGTGCTAATTTCGATCTTCTTCAGATATCAAATAAAGGCTTTGGACTTTGGCTAGTTCGCTCTATCCACACCCCTCCCTCTACTGATACAAACTCCACTGCTACAAACTCGCACCCCATCATTCAGCTCTGGATGTGAGGCAACAGACAAAAAATTGATTTCTGACTCATAAAAGGAGGCTTCACAAATTCAGATTTTCCCCATACAATGCTTTATATCGACGACTTACACAGCTGCAAATATTGTCAGTTTGGTACATATTTCACAAACAAGTGTCTTTTTTCTTTAACTGTAGTCTTTTGCCTTTGTGTCTCCCCACTCTCCTCTAATAGTCATCTACCCTTTATATCTGATCTTTATTTCTATATTTTATTTAAACCTCCAAACTCCCTCTAAGTCTTATATTCCACTCTCTCTAACTATTCACTTTATCCACCTCCTTACTTCCTTTAAGTCTCAAATTCTCATTCTGTCTCTTCTTACTTCCCCTAAGTCTTGTCTCATTATTGCCTCAACTCCTCCTCCTGTCTCTCCACTCCAAAACGTATCTCTCTTTCCACGTCTTCTCATTCCCTTGTAAGTCTCTTCTAACCAGCCTGTCTCCCACACTCAGTTTACGTCTTGTTTCCAATCTCTCCCTCTTTCATATCCCCTCACTCCATCTAAGAATCATCAACCCCTTGTCTCTTCTAACTCTGAGTTTTGTCTCCCCTCACTCTCTGAATCTTGTCTCCCATCACTCACTCTAAGTGTGATCTCTCCCCTATCTCACACAAATTATTGACTCCCTTCATTCCCTCTTCGGTGTCTTTGGTCTCCCATGTCACTAGGTCATCACTTCACTTGCTTCCATCATTCCTTACTTAAGTCTTATCTCACCCTTCTGTCTCACCATTTCTCTTTTTCATCTTCTTTTCTAGTCTTCCTTATTCCTCTTTTACATCCACTTTGTCACTATTCTTCGTATAGTTTCTCTCCTATCTCTCATGTTATTCCATCTCCTTTACTGTATTCTCCTTAGTTAGTCTCCTTATACTACCTTCCTCTTTCTCCCTCCCCCTACTGCTCCCCTGCCTCCTGTCTTTCCTCTCTCGCTCCCCCTGGCTGGTTAGAGGCTGCCCTCACTGCGAGGCTGTGCAGTGATACAGTAATTCCCATGCACAGGTGCAGGGTCCCTGATGCTGTGTTACCCTCAGGCTCGTCCCCCCGCGCCTCGTCTGACAGACCAGTGGAACTAATGTCTTGTGGCAGGTAGAGGAATCCAGCCGACCAAGAGGATATGTTAGGAAGTGTTTGCAGAGACCGCAGCTTAAACACCTGTCTCACCCTCCTCTCTCATCTTATCACTCTCACACACCATCAGTCATTTTATACTCCTTTATATAATCCTCTTGTTATACTCACTTTCTCTACATTCACTGTGCTTTCTTTATCTTTTCTCTCTTCTATTTATCTGCCTGTTTTTATGTCTTTATAGACGATAAATCAACTTTTCCATGCTGACTTTCTCCTTCTGATGGTGTGGCTCTTAATTTCCCCTTGTTATCTCTTTTGTCTATTTCTCTACCTGTCTCTCTTTTCAATTTTCCTGAATTAATCTCTTATCCCTTTCTCTGCCTGTCCCTCTCAGTTTCCTTGGCCGCCTCTCATTCCTTTCCCTGTGGTTCTCTGTCTGCCTTTACCTTGCCTGCATCTTTCCCTCCTTCCCATGTCATTATTTTTCCTTCCTTTGCCTGTCTGTACCTTTATTTCCTCTATGTCTCATTATTTCCTTGCCATGTTTGTCTCCTTCCTTTCCTTGCCTCTTTCCTTCTTCCAATCTCTTTGCTTCCTTACACTGGCCATCTTCCTGTGCCTCTCTTTTTTAATCCACTGCCTGCGTCTGTCCATGATTGCATGTAGAGCTCCCTTCTTCCATCTCCTGTATGCCTATTTCCTCTCTTTCCCTAAAATTATCCTTCCGTCCACTGCCTGTATCCTTTCTTCTCACTGTCTCTCAGTTCCTTGCCTGTCTATCATCTCTTTCCGTGCCTCTACCACCTTTCTGTCTCTCATCTATTCTCTCACTTTCTTTTTCTCATTATTCTCTCACTCTATTTTACCTTACTTGCAGTACCTGTCATTCTCTCCAGGAACAATGTTTCCTTTTAGTTTATAACAAAAATGCAAAGGTACTGTGTAGTGCAAGTATTTAACTCCAGCAATCAGTGAAGGGGTATATATATTTTAGCCTCAGAGATATGCACAGGCAGGTATTACATATATTTAGATAAATCAGTGTACGAATAGAGATGATGATAATGCCAATATAATATATTTTTCTCCCCTCTCTGTCATTCGCTTTTATATCACTTCATTACTATCTTTTTTTTTTATTATCTCATCTTAAAGGGACAACTGTAATACTCGAACACGTTTTAATTGGTTCTTGATTGTTAATAAGGTTTATATTCAATGATTCTGGGGGGTAAAAAACCAATATTTAAAATTAACCTTATTTTGTACATCAAATTCTCTAGTTTTAATTGCACTGCTTGTCTCCACCCTCTAAAAGTTGCCATGCTGTCAGGCTTACCATTTATCACTGTCTCCCAGCCACACACATTCCCACCCCTTTGATGATTTCATAGGGGGTGACAGTCAGCTCCACGGGAGGCTACTGTTTGCAAATAATTTGAGTAATGAATATTGCTTTTTAAATCAACCCATAAACATTGCCTTATCAAAATATCTGCCGCCTTTTAGGTCATACAGCATATATGCATATAATGCTTAATACATTTAAATTAGAAATGCTTTACTCCTTACCAAGTGGTTCCTTCCATTTTTTTTTTTTTTTTTCAGAAAATGTGATTTATTTCAGAATTCAGGAGGGAACTTGTGTAGGCCTGAATTTTGAGGTACTAATAGAGGGCTTTGGTATATATTATAGTAAAAGAAATGTGACGATAAAACTCGTTTGTAAATGGTATCAACAATTCAAGGTTTTGAAACACATGTGTAGACATAGCTACACTGAGATAGCTCATTACAAAAGGGCTAATAATTAGTGTCATTTACCCATTGCAGGTGGGGTTCCAGAGCTTGAAGCTACAATCCCAACACAACTGCATCTTATAGGGAGATCTTATCTGAAGAAGCAATAACAATGTCTAAGGAGGAGGATGGTGGATGCAAAATGGGCTCGACGTGCAAAAATAAGGAGCGCAAGCCAAAGAAGCCCCATTATATTCCTCGACCATGGGGAAAGCCGTATAATTACAAATGTTTTCAGTGTCCTTTCACCTGCATGGAAAAGTCACACTTGTACAACCACATGAAGTACAGCTTATGTAAGAATTCTCTGTCCCTCCTAATAGAGTCTGACTGGCCTTACAAGAAAAGTAATTTCCTCATCCCTGAAATGCACCTCCTACAGGAACAGCAACAAGGTGGAAGCCAGGATAAGCAAGAGGCTTGTGATTCTACTGGAGCTAGCATTTCAAGGGCAAGACACACAGGGGAGAAATGTCCATCTGAGCTGCCGAAATTCCTGGATGAAGATGAGGACAGAGAGGAAGAAGAAGAGGAAGCAGTAGATAAAGGGAGGAAAGAAAAGGCCAAGGGCTTCTCATCTCCGCAGGCCAGTCCATGTAAGAGTGAAGCTAATGCCTCCATTATGGGATTAAAGGCAAAACGGGACAAGTTGAGCAAAGAGGGAGAGCCAGAGTTTATCATCACTGATGTATTCTCGTTAGAGGGACAGTTTGAAAAGGAGAGTGAAGAACAAAGACATACCAAGACTTCCAGGAAATCATCTTCAAATGCGGGAGGTGTTCGGTCTGAACAATGGAAATTACTGAATAACACACTTAAGAAAGGAGGAGCAGACATACCTGCTGGGTGCACTGGAGCTAACATCATTCCCTGCTATCCACCTCCAACATATACAGAATATCAAGAGCATCAGGGTCTCTCATTACTGGGTATAAACTACCCACTGAACACAAACCTGTTTTCTTATCTCAGTCCCACAATGACAACCAGTTCAGCTCAGCTTCCCTTCTTAGCCTCCACAGCCCAGCTTATGCACCCTGCCCACACCTCCCACTTTCAAGCTCTGCAAAATTCAGAGAGATCATCCTTTCTCCCCAGGTTCTACTATCCCCTACTATTTGAACATTCATTTAGCACCTCTGAAGGAAAAGTAGCTACTGGAAAGTCAGTGAGCCAAGCTCAGCCCGGGCCTACATCTTTCATTGCAGCTCCAAAGTCAAAAACACCAGCAGAAGCTTTGAAAACATGTCAGCACAAAAGCCCAGAAATCAAAAGTACAGTTTCATGGGGATCTTCAGACAAAATGTCAAAGCATGCACAATCCCACCATAAGCTGATACAGGAGGAAGAGGGTAAATGGCCACCCCAACCTGTGAGAGACATCAATCAACAACAGAGGTTAATACCCAGTGGATATGGTACACTAGTCCCCAGCACAAGTGAGGAAGCCATGCCACAGAAGGGGACTGGTGATGGACACCTTTGGACAGATGTAAGTCCGGCAAAGTGTTTGAAGAGGAAACCCTGGTTGGAGAGAGATGGACCTGATGTGGGTACAGATCGGGCTGCTTTACTTGTTGGAAGAGAACGAGCCTCCCAGAGCAGGTAGAACCTCAGTACTGTACCTTTAATTTTGTAAACTGATGGTGTGGTTGACTTCTGTCTATCACATAAATATTTACTAAGGTCCTATCATCTCATATATTGGATTGCTCTGATGCTATGTATTAAAAAACAACATTTATAACTACAGGAGTTAGACAGCTTTACACTAATTTCTTACATTTTAGTAGCCCTACACATCTTGATATAAATTACTAGAAAAATATTACTTTAATAAACAATGTTTGTCTCATTTGTTGAAAGATTTGCACAGCCTTTAGAATATAGTCTTAGAAATTACAAGAGGAAATGATTAATTAGAGGTTAGTCTTAAAAGGCATATTTACGTTTCCTGGATTATGAATGCATCTGACAGAGGAGAATAAGTGGTGTATGAAAACATTTTTTTTTGCATGAAAAAATACCAAGATCAACATTATTACACTTACCATAAAGTTTGCTAAATCTCTTGAGATTGCAAAGCAATTGACCTCCAGAGTTAACACCACTAGAAATCCCTGCTAAAACTAGCATACAATTCATAATTCGTTTTGGCCAATCACAGGCAGCTAATACATTGTATCAATGATGATGGCAGTTTTTGTAGCAAGGAATCATGGGGTGTATAGTACCCTGCACAAGGAAGCAAGGCTTGACCCTTAGTAAAGAGTTAAAATCTTCACCCAAATGCAGTGTTTCTATTGGGAGGTTCACTGTGCCTATGTAAGCAGCTCTGGGTGTTGTGGAAAACATGTTTTATTTTTAAATTAAATAAATCTGTATGTGTATAGAATGACTCAATGTAATGTGTGTTTCTGATATAAGCAGCGTGTGTTAGATTAGAAAAAAACAAGCAAACTTAGATATACCTAAAGGCTTACTCATAGGAATGTTTTACCCATTAAAAGATTGTCAAATTTAAGAAATCATATTGTAACATAATCTCACTGAACAAGTACCTCAACTATGTCATCACCTCCACATTTGAGACTAGTTAGCCTAGGCTGTAGATACCGAAGGATAGACATATCTAGAACTAGAGATTAATATAATGTCACTTTAGGACTGCACAGTATTTATAAATGGACCCAACCTTTGCATAAAACTTTTACATTTTTACTGTTTTCTTCATCAGCTCCTGTTCTCCCCCAATGACATCCCCTGATCCTTGGTGTGAAACCTCACCTGTACTAGGCACGACTTGCAAAAGGATGCGAGGATCCACCACAGACAGTACAGCAGCAGAGATTGAAAACACCTCTGTGCTGATTGGAGATCTGTCTAGAACCCTAGATGAGTATGGGAAAGTGGAGAGGAAGCTGGCAAACTTGGCATCTGGTGACAACAGTCGTCAGAAAGCTCTAGGTGAGCAACTAGGCAAGATACGTATGGAGCTCCTTCATATTCACCATGCTCTTGAGAAGGTTTCTTGCCCACATGAAGGACCATTGGACCTCTCCATTAAACGGGTAGAGGACATGGACAAGCCTGTAGAAGAGAAGTCCCTGCCAGTAGATGATCCAGTACTCCTGACACCTTCAGAGAGCTCACCCAAGCATCTGGTGAAGGTAGAACTGTTGCCTCCAGAGTTGGTATCCTGCTATGTACGTCCAACAAAGTGTGAAGCAGATTCCAGTGTGTTGCTGTGTCCCGATGGCAGGGTAGCAGGAGCGGGGCTTCCACAGCTGCAAGTTACCAATCTCGAAGAAGGGGCTGGAATTGGGTTTGGAGGGGTAGGACAGGTGGAAGGCATGTGAACATTCAAAATCTTACCCATCTAATCAGAACTGGCTTCTCCCTTACTCCTCAGTCCAACCCATACCTTTCAACTAAAGTGTTGCTGCTTAAATTCTAAAGAGCATTTTTTTGAAGTAGTTAATTCCATTTTGCTTTTTGGCTCTTCATCAACACTTATGCAGAACATTGCCTCACAGTAACTTGCCATCTAAGAGCAAAACTCATAGCTCATCAAAGCTATAAGAGATCCAGAGACCTCACTGTGAAGGACATACAGAACATTTGTTTCGTTCTACAAGAAAACTACAGCACATTGCACTTAGAAAAGTCTGCAAGTTGGTTTACTCATTAGACTCTTTTGCATTACCTGCTAAGGTTAGCAAACTTTTACTATGCTACAAGATTGCAGAGATTTGCAAAGTCCTCAAATACATTTCCAAGCCTTGATGATACACAATCCCGCCATTGCAAAACTGGCTTGAGAGGAGATATCTTCACCCATTGAAAGTTGGTGGGATTTTCTTACAGATGAAAGACATTCTTCAATTTAATTGCTCACTTATTAAATGTTAGACAAAGGTCTGCTCTATCGGAAAGCAGGTTTGTTCATGTAACAGTCCCTTTTGTAAAAGACTGCTTTGCACACTGGAGTAAAAGCTGATGAAAAGGGCATTCAGTCATCATGCATAAAATAATGTTGATTGGATGGACACTTAACCATCTCTGTTTTGCTTAGCAGAGATGGCTCATCAGTTATACTAGCACTCTAACCTATTTGAAGACAGTCTCACTAAATGGAAGCCCATATTACTAGCACTCATGAAAACACATTAATCCATTGCTCACCTACTATTACACTTATTTATTAAACAAAACATGTTCACGTGTTAGGGAGCACTTGGCCATAAGTCTGACTTAAGAAAAGACGCTTCTTTTTTCTAAGACTGTCTTATTTTTTTTAGAGAGTAAACATATGTCAAATTTATTTAAGATGATTTTAAATATTTTGCTTTTAGAGAGCACTTTCATTTGCTAAAAAGTTACTTTATTGGTGAGTACCAAAATACTAAAATGCCTGTCCTATTTATTAGAGAGCACTCTCATACATTGTCAGACAGTTTTATTTAAGAGAGCGTCCTAACCAATTGCAAGACTGCTTTATTCGTAAAAGCATGCTCACTCATCGCAAAACGGTATCATTCATAAGAATACATACTCACTTTTACTGAATCATATGTTAGAGATCTTTTTTTTTTACCTACTGCAAAATTCTCTTTTTTTAGATGGCTCTCCATTACTCACTACAACAATATAATTTATTAGAGAGCACCGTCACTGGATTCAAAATGAAATTATACAAATGCATTCTAACCAATTACAAGACAAATTAGAGGGTACGCTCATCAAACTGGGATCTCATAAACCACTTTTAGTCCAGATCACTGTGGGACCATCACCCAAATCAGGATGGTATCTGGAGACACACCCGCCTGCCAGGGATTGTCCTCAGACTGAAAGTCGTGGCAGAGCTTCTCACCAGCGGGCACTGCTGCCAGCCCATGCAGATGAGTAAATAAGGAAGGCAGCAGAGTTCACATAACCCTGGGGACAGCCATAGGACACTGTCACTGCAGATCAGCGTCACTGTCAGTGGACCTCTCTCCTGCCCCATTAAACACAGCTCCGGGCGCATGGAACTGGCTCAGACTGAGGGTTACCCTGAAACACCAAGCCTGGCTACCAGCACTTATTTACAGCAGGTCCCAGACTCTTAACCCCTCAACTGCAAGAATATACTGCTGATACCACACTGATTCAATAACACTCATTTTATTTTACAGCACAGCAATGAGTTTTATTTCACTTTTTTTTTTGCCTGAAATAAATATTCCTGAGAGTTGTGTTGGTACACAGTGTCTCTAATTATTCCTTTCTTTTTCTATTAATCCTGTCCCTGTGTACTTTATCCTTTTGTTAGGTTTCTCCCAATTCATGAGAGTTAGTTCATACAATGGGATAGTTTTAAAGCATTGAGTTAAAATCTGTAGGAGAGATATCATTGCTATTTCTGACAAAGGGAAAAGTAAGAAATAAGCCTTGTATTGGAATATTACTATCGCTAGAGGTTAGTGGAATCAGAAACCTGTTTTCTAGTAGAGTGGTAAAAAAGAATTCAAATACACATAATCGACGAAGAGCTATCCTGAATTCAGTATAGTCAATAACCAAGTAGTGGCTACACAGGGAGGAGAAATACGAAAATCTTTTGTAAGGTCAGCTTCAATTAGCAAGAACAAGTCTTGCATTTTTCTGTGTAAAACGAGACCACAAAAACATTATACTTTGACTTTGACAATGTCTCTTTCACTTTTCTCTCTTTAACCTAAACATTCAGTCTCTCCTCCCTACTTTTTACAAGCCTGTTTCTTTTTACCACTTTTCTCCTTATTTACCTTGACTCTTTTTATCTTTCCTTCACTCACTTTTTCTTTTTTTTACCATCTCTCCATTTGCTTCTCGTCTTTCATCTTCTCTCCATTTACCTTGTATTTGCTCTTCCTCATCTCTTTATATCTTCCCTACTGTTTATCTCTTCTTTCCTTTTTACCTCTTTTTTGATTTTTTTTACCACATCTATCCCTTTTAAAATTGTGTTTTATATTTTCTACTTCTGTTTATCTCGTTACATTTCCTTTTTACCTCTCATTTTCTTTTACACCATTACTTTTGTTTACTTATTTTCTTTTTTTACCAACTTCACTCTTGTTTAACATCCTATTTATATTTGTTTTTCCATTTTACATATCTCCTATTTTGATATCTATTTCTGCCTCCCTCTATCACCACATCTAATTTTTTACTTGAATTCCCTCTTTTACCTCCTTGCTATTTGCCACATTTTTTCTTTTTACATTGTCATTCCATTTTACATCCTCTCCATTTACTTCCAGATAAAAACGTTTAGCTTTTATTTTGTAACAAGATACCGTAATCCCCCACTTAAACCTGTTACATCACACGTAAATCTAACCTCTGACAAATGCCATCCAGTGCTCAAAATGCTCAAAAACCTAAGCCCCCAGTACAGGTCCAATTAATAAAAAAAATCGCTATCACAATAACTAATATCTCTGAAGTCTCATCCTACTCAGTGCCGACATCAAAAATAACTACCTTCAACCCTACGTAAAGGCACAAAAATGACTTGAGGAGCCTGGATACTTCAAACACAGCCTTATGAACGAACTAACCTCCATTGTACCTATTATTAGCCTATTATACGATGAGAGTCCCTTCAAACCCAAATAATAAACTAAACTATAACCATAGGGACCCTCATGGACTCCCATAGCACACAAAATTAAATCCTATACATCTGAGAGATCCTTATGGACCCTCTTGGCACATAATATTAACACCTATAACATGGAGGTCTCAATGGATCCAGATGGTATAATAAGCTATGGCCATGGGGGTCCTTATAGTCCTCCATCGCACGTAAAGTTAACCTCTATAACATGGGGTCCTCATGGCACCCATCCAGTTCATTCTGATTGGATAGACTTTTAACAATCAGAAAAGGGCTGGAGAAGTTCAAATACTTAATTCTGATTGACTGAAATATGATTGACACATATTTTAGCTTATTGAAATCCACAACAATAGTATATAAGGTGAAGGCATTGTCAAAAAAATGCAGGAGCTCTTTATAGGGAAACAGTTTCTTTTTAAGGTGGAGGCCTATCTCTGAAGATGAGGACCACAGGCTTCAATCAATCAAGAAAGAAGAGGATGTATTGTTCAATCTACATGATGTGCCCAGTTAAACAGGGCTGAAGGGTGAAGAATATGGGAATCAATAATCATCGCTGGAGGGCATCAAAAGCATAATTACATTTTTTGGATTTTAGGGTCCTTGGGGCCCAATATGAACCATTGTGGTGTTAGGAAGGGTGCCATGAGGGTTCTAGATAACCCCAATGGAAAAAAGGTTAATATTAGGGGCCACTGAGGTTGATTGGGACCCTCATGGTATAGGGGTTAATATTAGGTGCCACAGGAGTCCATTAGGACCTCATTTAGTATATCATGGAAGTCCATATCGACCCTTAAAATATAGGGGATAATAGGTACTCCCATTGGTTATAATTATTTGGGAAATTCCCAGGACTCATAGAGGGTAGCAGGCATTATGGAGGAATCCCAGGGGATACCCAGCTCTTAAGCGATAGTGGGTATTAGCGAGGAATCACAGCGGATACCCAAATCACAGGGTGACGTAGCGGAGGGGTCATATTAAACATTTGTCTCATTTTCATTCTTTTTCTTTTTTTCCCCTATCCTTTCATCTTTTCACATTTACCTCACTCCTTTACAACACCATTCTGCTTTTTGCATTCTCATTTAATACCATTCCAGCTGTTAGTTCATCTTCTCTCTGAGTTTTTAAACCTCTTTTCTATTTCTCCTTCAATTTCCATTTTCCACTGTCTCAGCCGTGGTTTCTTCTTTATTCTTCATTACATCCTCTTTCTCGCTTTCCTCTCCCTCTCTTGCTCCTGCTGGATGAATAGTTTGTGTCAGACTCAAACAGCCGTGTCCTGTCATCCCCCCCAGCTTTGTGCTATCATTTATCCCGATCACAGGAAAGGGGGAACCTGTCACAACTCTCTCATGTCTTTATCTCCAGACTAAAATAAAATGGCATTGACAGAGCTGTGAGTGTGTGTTTGTAGACATTCATGTGTATGACTTTGAGCATATGGAAGTGTGTTTGTGTAAATGAGAGAGAGACAGCGACTATCATGCCGGGGACCACAAATTAAAGGTGCCTAAATATCTTAGTATAGTACAGTATATGCTGTCACGTGATGGAAGATTTGATTCAAATTGTCTTTTCTTACTAAGAATATCCAGTTTCTTGTCTGTAAAGAGATTCTAAAGACACATTATAATGGATAGATTGTGCTTTTGCAAGCTGGTATAGAGTGTCATTGGTCCAACTAAGTTTAGATCACTTACAGATTGTCAGCAATAATTCAGCCAGTGTATTCAGAATGCTGTCATCCTGTCACAGGGTTTGGGTTATCATTGGAGCATTTAGACAGATTTATGAGGGATAGGGCATGTTAGACAAACCTAACTAGTTACTATGAGGAGGTAAATGGATCCAGGCAACTTCATTGACGTTATATATTTTGGGATTTTGCAGTTCCAATGCAAGTTTGAAATGCTACACTGGTTCTTTTAATCACATAATTTATTGTGATCACTAAATAAACACAAGAAACAGTATTGCATGACCACTGGAGTAGCATTTTCCATGTTCATTTGTTGAAAATACTTTACCCCTTCAAAGTCAAAAAGGGCAGAGAGCAGTTATGGTTAACAAGAACATTTGTGTTCCATCTTTTGCAGTCAGAACAGGAATGGTTATGAAGTTAGTTTCAATGCTGATGTTATTTTGAGCACAGATATAAAGTGCTAAGTCTCAATGTAGAGGACATTGATTAGTAGATAATGTCCTAGAAAGTACCGTATTGGTCTGAATATAAGCCGCACCTTTTTTCCGATTTTTGAGCTTGCGAGTTAAGGGTGCGGCTTATATTCACGACCCACAAAAAATCATTTCCGATTTGCAAACTTTGCTTGTAACACATGCGACTTCTATTCGCGAATACAAAATTACTGCTGATTTGCGCGATTGCGAGTTAAGGGTGCCGTTTTTCGTGCTTTAGACTGCGGTATTGCATAACGATTTACGATTTTAGTGATTCGAACATTCTGTAAAGCCTGTAACCGGCAAAAAAAGCCTGTTTCTTGCAATGGCTGATCACTTTGAGAGTCCAAATTTACGGGTGCGGCTTATATTTGGACCAATACTGTAAGTGATATGTCACTTCAATCTTTATACCCCATGTCTTTCACTTTTAATACATCCCTTCCTATTTATACTCCAACTTCTCCTGTCCCTTATCAGTTTTGTCTCTCTTATATATCTTGAAACTTAAATTCTTAATCTATTCTCCCAGATCTGAACCTAGGAAGAATTACTTCTTAATAATCATCCATAGCCATGCTGAAATGTGACATAGGAGATGTACCGTATATACTCGAGTATAAGCCGACCCGAGTATAAGCCGAGGCACCTATTTTACCACAAAATACTGGGTAAAATGAGTGACTCGAGTATAAGCTAAGGGTGGGAAATGTGCTGCCCCTGTGTCCCTCTCTTGTGCCCCCTCTCTCTTCCCTGGTTCTCTTCCCCCTCTCCCTTCCCTGTATCTCTTCCCCCCCTCCTCATTTTCAACCTCCCTCCTCAACCCCACTCCTCATCCTCAACCTCCCTCCTCATCATCCCTCCTCATCCTCAACCCCCCATCCTCATCCTTAACCCCCTCCTCAACTTCCCTCCTCAACCCCCCAAAAAGGCTTATAATTGAGTATATACAGTAAGTTATAACCTTTTGTACAAATTGTTTCCACAATTCTGCCGTCCTGAGCTTCGTTTGGTTGATGAACATTTTACTTAGGTTTAGCCTCATTGTAGTAACAGATGTGGGGCCACAGTACACCCGTTCTTTGTCATTAAAGGGCCAGTGTACGCTCTTTCCATGTTAAATCTATTGTTTAGTTTACCGTTAAGTAATTAAACATTTTTTTTATATATGTTTAAGAAAAGCAGCAAATCAAATCTTTAGCCAGAAAATATAATAAAAAAAACACAATTTTCCTCCTTTATGGCCATTGCTGCACCCCTCCCCTTCTCTCATTGTACGTTATCACTACTGAAAGGAAGTTAATTATTTCAACTACAATAACATTACATTTTTACCAAGACTGTTTGATTAGTGTTGTCACTGTTGAAATATTTAACTTCCGTTTAGTAGTGCGCAGGACAATGAGAGGTGCGGAGTGGTATAGCCATTAATGAGGAAAATGGGAGATGTGCTTTGCTGCTGTTGACATGTATTTTAATGTTAATTAATAGTGAACTAAAATAGATTTAACATGAAAAGTGTGAACAATAGCCCTTTAAAATAGAAACAAATATTGATGCATCATAAGCACCTATGGAAAGGGTTAAGATCACAATTGTAAAAGGTAATTGAGGAGTTAATAATTAATTACTGATGTCTCCCACATGCCAAGCCCTTGAGCTTCTTGGAGAGATACTGTCTGATAATCATCTGGATAGGTCACAGGTGAGTGATGTTAAGGACACGCGGCTGCTTTCCCATCGTGATCAGAAGCACAACATGTAGTTGAGTTCTGGCTGCTGTCCATAATAATGGTTGGGTAGTTCTTTTACAGTGTGGCTTAAAAAGAAGCAAAAAATAAACAATTGTTTAACCTATTTTCAATATACAGGAATAATTTAAATTAAAACAGCGTTACTGGATCTATGAACTCCTGAATAAAGTTCTGCAAATAAACCTATTTTCATTTGAAGCTCTTTTGACTATTGCATAAATAAATGATGCAGGGTTATCATTAAAGCCCTTAATATGTCTTCTTCCCACAGTGCTCTTTCTAGTTCAGCTTATTGGGAGGGACAATTTGAAAACTCAGGGTCTGAAGTGACCATTCACCGTAATCAAAGTTTTTAGTTTGAATATTACAGTATAACCTCCTAATCATTTTAGAAGGGTTAATACAGATACAGGAATTGTAAATATCTGCTGATGGGTTGAAAGCTAGCCAAAAGAGACAATTGGCAATTATTTTATTTTATGTTGCCTTCTTCTAGATTAATTGACAACCCACATATTACAATTAGATCTAAACAGATTGAACGTGATGGACTAAAATCCTTTTTTCAACCTCAATTATTATGTTCTATGTTTGGTTCTGACCGTGGCTATTTGGTCCACATACAGATACCTCAGAAGGTGGATGAGATGGTCTGGTATCCCCATCTATTTAAGAATTTGTTGCATTTTGTTGTGATCCACACAGTCAAAGGCTTTAGAATAGTTTGTGAAGCAGAGATAAGAGTTTTTTTTTTTTTTTTTTCTGGAACTCTCTTGCTTTCTCTATTATCCACTGGACATTGGCATTTGATCTCTTGTCACTCTTCCTCTGCGGAACACAACTTGAACAACTAGTAGTTCTTGATCCATATATTGTTGGAGCCGAGCTTGTAGGATCTTAAGAACATTGCTGGCCTTTGAAATGAGCTCAATTGTTCAATAATTGGAGCACTCTTTGGCAACGCCTTTTTTGGGATTGGGATGTAGACTGACTTTTTCCAATCTACTGGCCACTGTTTTTTTTTCCAAATTTGTTGGCCAAAGACAAGCAACACTTTCACAGCATCATCTTGTAGGATTTTGAACAGTTCAGCTGGGATTCCATCAGCTCCTGCAGCTTTGTTATCAGTAAGGGTTTCTATGACCCATCTAACTTCACTGTTCAAGATGTCTGGCTCTGGCTCATTGGCCAAAGTGTTAGGTTAACAATGTTGTTATGATCCTTCCTTTATAGAACTTCTGTGTATTCAGCATTTAACAATACCTTAAAGGTATATGCAAGTGAGCTGGTTTATGAATGCATCGGATAGAGGGGAATTAGTAGTGTATGATTAAATGTATTTGCATGCACTATGTTTTTATAGCTTTGCATTAAAAAAAAATGTTGCAGGTGATGTTTACACCACCAGGATTGAGATAGGCTCCGGAGAGGGTTCATTTTTGTAAAAGTGTACTCTGTCCATGTGAGCATGCCCACCTTTGCAGCCAATCAGAAATGCTGTATGCAGCCAGGTCGATGATGCTGCTACACTGGTTCCTTAAAGGACCATAAATCGATATTCAAGTAAAAATGCTTGAGTGGTTACACTGTTGTTGTTTAGACATACACCCTCTCCTGACAAATTACAATTGTACTAAAACCAAACATTACAGCTTCTTTTTTTAATCTGAGATTAAGGCGAATATGCATGATTTATGGTCTTGCAATGACCTGCAATGTTTGAGGAAAATAACACTCAGGGTCTGTGCATGTGTCTCTGTGTGAGTGAGTCCATGCAACTCACTGGGGCTGGGGGAGGTAAAGGGGCAATTCACTGGGCTGAGAGAGGCGATGAGGCAATTCACTGGGGGCTTGGAGAGATCACAGGGGCAAACCACTGGGACTGGGGGAAGTATCACTTGGGATATAAGTAAAACAATCAGTGAATGAAGGGACGCAGAGCTTGATCTGGTATTACAGAAATCTAAAGGAAAGCTGCAGCTCAATAAGCAGCCCAAAAAGATACAATGTATTATGTATGCTAATTTTCGCTGGGATTTTCAGATGTCGTCAACATTGATAGAAAACAGTTTGCAAATACAAGAAATTCAGCAAACTTTAGGATAACAGTTTAAATGTTTATTTTGGTATTTTTTCCATGCAAACATTTTTTTTCCATATACTACAACTTCTCCTCTATCAGATACATTCATAATCCAGCTCAATTGCATATACCTTTAAATATCCATCAATCTTAATTGTTTACAATGTAAGAGAAGTATGATGGTTCTATTTATATCTAAATTAAATCAAGTCTGATTTGACTTTTTTTTTTGTCCAATAAAATCAATGTTGTCTCCTCTTTTTGTCTTTTTCTCATTGTCGTTGTATCAGTTTATCTGCTCCTATCTGCTTGTGTCTCCATTACGTTCTCTATGTCTATCACCCTCGCTCTCTGCCTTTCTGTCAATTTCTTTGTTCTTTTCTTTTCTATGTCTCGCCACATATTCTGTCTCTTTTATTGTCTGTCTCTCCCCCATCTGTGTGTGTTTTATATGCTGATTGATTTGTGTGTTTGTATACACCTATCGAACTTCACCTGAAATTACTTTACGGAGTCTTCTACCTGCTTTCTGTTGTCCTTCCTTCGCCGCCTTCTGTTCGTAATAGAGTGTATTTCTCTTACATTCCCATTTGTTCCTTTTTCCATCCTTCATCTTTATATTTCTTATCTCCCATGAATTACTTCCATGTTCTCTTACTTTTGCTTGGCCCCCTCTAATACATCCCACTTCTCCTGTTTTCAGAAATGTTTATTCTGTTCCCTTCTTGTTGCTTCCAGACTGCAATTTCTGCAGCCCATTTCTTTCATTTTTAATACATGGCTATCATCTTCCTAATTTATAGTCCAACTTCTCATGCCCCTTATCAGTTGTACCCCTCTTCTCTCTTGCCTATCATGACATTTAAATCCTTCTATTCTTCCAGATCTTACTCTTCCTGCCCCAATTTGTAAAATCCATCTTCTAATACACATAACAGCTAGCTGCTGGATGGGGCACAGTCATGTTGTGCATTTGCTTGTGTAGGAGCCGGACCATGTTACTACATGACTCAATAGGAAGCCCCTAGTAGTGTGCAAAAATAACTCAATATGGAGATTGACAACATTTTGCATGGCCACCTCATAATGTAACACTTTCTGAGCGAAGGAAGGGAGCGAAGCCAACATGACAGACCCATAGCTGGAGAAGTTAAAAATTCTCACTCTTTTTTTTAAATATCTTATTAGGCAACTGCAACTTATACTTCTAAGGAGTCATTACTTGTTTTAACACTATAGTGTTCCGTTGATGGTGTGAGTACTTAGGCGTACCCATTATTACACAGTGGTGCTCATGCTCGTACCTTAGTATTCTGCCAAGATCCTTCAGACAAGGAGCATTCTCACTTCCCTCATTGCCCAAGTCTTCTTATATATCCCCCTGTAATATTTTTCTCTCCTGCCTTCCATCCCTACTTCCTTCTCTCTCCTGCCCTCGCTCCCCATTCATTCCTCTTGCCTTCTGCACCTGGTCTATTTTAACCTACATGCTAGATGTGAATGTCTGTGAAGGAATTATGTCTGAAAGACGTGCTCTTATCGAAAGGAATCTCTTTACAAGATACTTAAGCAAGGTCAGTTCCCACAGGAACAACATGTTATTGTCGAACACATTACTAACCTTCTGCATGCCACTCATATCAGTCATCTATACACAAAGTATTCATGTCTTGAGTGTATGCATTATTTACATACTAAATATAACCTTTATTAAGTACCCCTAGAGATACTTTCAAACAAATTAGTGTTTCTGATGTACACAAACATGCAGGAAGATTGCCCAGAAGATAATATTGAAAGCTGCCCACTGTACCATTGCCTAGTATTAATCTGATTGTAAAGTATAAATATTTTCATAGCAACATATACAAGTGAGAAAGAGCTGAGAGCAAAACATAGGGTCACTGTAGTGGTGAGACAGTCGAGTCCCATTATTATGACCACCAGGTAATATCTAGATTAACCGCAGTGTGCAGCACGGCCAGCAGCTAGATGGCAGTAAGATGCTGGAGCCATGTTGACTGCAACGCATTCAACAGCTGCTGAAAAGTATGTGCTTGGAAGATCCATTTTTACATAGTTACATAGTAATTAAGGTTGAAAAAAGACTTTCAGTCCATCAAGTTCAACCTGTTAAGATCTCCTCTGATCTGCAATATGCGGATTAGTTATTAATTAATTTGTTGATTAAGTAATTATTAATAGTATAGTATTGGAGGATGAATAAAGAGTTAGTCCATCAAATTCAACCTTTTTAGATCTCTATTGATCTTTTTAATGTGGACTATTAATTATTAATTGTTAATTGATCCTGAGGAAGGCAAACAGAAAAAAAAAACCATTGAAACTTTGCCAATTGTCTCATAAGAGGAAAAAAATGCAAAATTCCTTCCTGACCCCAGAAACTGGCGATCAAATTTCTCCCTGGATCAATATTCCTTCGCTAGTTATCTAGGAAAGCCTTGAATGCCCTCTTTATTCAAAAATATGTCTAACCCCTTTTTGAAGTTGTGGAATTCGCTGTTACCTCCTCCTTTGGTAGAGAATTCCAAAGTTTAACCACCCTAACTGTGAAGAATAGTGATGTCGCGAACATCAAATTTTGGGTTCGCGAACAGCGAACGCGAACTTCATCAAATGTTCGCGAACGGGCGAACATCGGCGAACCGCCATAGACTTCAATGGGCAGGCAAATTTCAAAACCCACAGGGACTCTTTCTGGCCACAATAGTGATGCGAAAGTTGTTTCAAGGGGACTAACACCTGGACTGTGGCATGCCGGAGGGGGATCCATGGCAAAACTCCCACGGAAAATTACATAGTTGATGCAGAGCCTGGTTTTAAGCCATGAAGGGCATAAATCACCTAACATTCCTAAATTGTTTGGAATAACATGCTTTAAAACATCAGGTATGATGTTGTATCGATCAGGTAGTGTAAGGGTTACACCTGCTTCACAGTAACAGACCAATCTCCCCGTTTAATGCACCGCAAACAACCGCAAACAGTCCCTTTGCACAACCACAAACTCCCAATTTGCACAAGGTTGGATACCAAGCTAGCCATGTCCCGTTCCTTGTCCTCACTGATGTCATTGAAGGTCTCTTCCTCCACCCAGCCACCAAGGGTGACAACAAGCCCCCTGGGATGCCTGCTGTGTTTGGTCTTCCACCTCCCCAAAGCCACCTTCCTCCTCTGACTCCTCTTCTTCAGACTCCCAGAGTCTGGGGGCTTCCACTGCCCAGCATGGACGATTATACACAGGTCAGAGTCTGAGGGCTTCCACTGCCCAGCATGGAAGATTATACACAGGACAGAGTCTGGGGGCTTCCACTGCCCAGCATGGAAGATTATACACAGGTCAGAGTCTGGGGGCTTCCACTGCCCAGCATGGAAGATTATACACAGGTCAGAGTCTGGGGGCTTCCACTGCCCAGCATGGAAGATTATACACAGGTCAGAGTCTGGGGGCTTCCACTGCACAGCATGGAAGATTATACACGGTATTATAAGGTGTGTACTGTTAAGTAGTACTATTCCTATCGGTTTAATCCCTGTTACGTCCACTATCAGGGGACGTGTATATGGCATGGATTTTTGGAAGCGGGAGATGGAAAAAGATGCTTGGTCGGTCCTCCCACTTCAAATTTGGGGCACTGCGCGTGCAATCTAAGGTGCCACCAGATATGAGTGTCACTGTGCACTGGCAAAAGTTGGCAGAGTAGATGCAATAGGCTACACACACGCCTGTAGGCAGGCAACTGATATTCAATCGATTACAGTCAAAAAAGTGTTGTTTTATGTCACTGTACACTACGGTTGCACCAGATATGACGTATCACTGTGCACTGGCAAAAGTTGGCAGAGTAGATGCAATAGGCTTCACACACACGCCTGTAGGCAGGCAATTGCTATTCAATCTATTACAGTAAAAAAAGTGTTGTTTTATGTCACTGTACACTACGGTTGCACCAGATATGACGTATCACTGTGCACTGGCAAAAGTTGGCAGAGTAGATGCAATAGGCTTCACACACACGCCTGTAGGCAGGCAATTGCTATTCAATCTATTACAGTAAAAAAAGTGTTGTTTTATGTCACTGTACACTACGGTTGCACCAGATATGAGTGTCACTGTGCACTGGCAAAAGTTGGCAGAGTAGATGCAATAGGCCTCACACAAACGCCTGTAGGCAGGCAACTGATATTCAATTACAGTCAAAAAAGTGTTGTTTTATTTCACTGAGCACAATATAAGCTGTTAGGTGTTAGCCTGTCACACACACACGCTGGCAGGCAGGCATATGCAATTAGATTACACAGAAAAAAATTATAAAATAAGATAAATGATGTTCTAGCCCTAAAAAGGGCTTTTTGGGTTGCTGTCCTTCAGATGGAAGGCTCTGGAAAGGAGTGTATGCTGCTGATTGGCTGGAATGTGTCTGCTGACTGTGAGGTGCAGGGTCATAGTTTCCTCAATGATAAAGAATAGGGGGCGAACCGAAAAGCGCATATGTTTGCCGTTAGTTTGCGGGCGAACTGTTCGCGACATCACTAGTGAAGAACCCTTTTCTTTGCTTAAGGTGAAATCTTTTTTCCTCTAACCTCAAAGGGTGTCCTCTTGTCAGTTGAAAATCTCTTGCTAAAAAAAGTTCACTTGACAAAGCCTTATATTGACCCTGGATGTATTTAAATAAGGTAATCATATCCCCTCGTAGACACCTTTTTTCTAGCGAAAATAAGTTTAATTTGGTTAGTCTTTCTTCATAACTTAGCCCCTCCATTCCCCTTATTAGTTTTGTAGCCCTTCTCTGTACTTTTTCCAGCTCTAAAATGTCTTTTTTATGAAGTGGTGCCCAAAATTGTACTCCATATTCCAAATGAGGGTGTACTCGGTCTTTGTATAGTGGCAGAATTATATTTGCTTCCCTTGCTTCTATACCCTTCCTAATACATGCTAATATTTTACTTGCCTTTGCAGCTGCTGCTTGGCTTTGAGCGCTGTTACCTAGGTGGTTGTCCACTAGTACTCCCAAATCCCTTTCAATATCTGATACCCCTAGATTTGCTCCATTAAGATTATAGATTGCATGGCTATTTTTCCTTCCCAAATGCATAACATTGCATTTATTTGTATTAAATCTCATCTGCCATGTAGCTGCCCATTTCTCTAATTTATGCAAATCCCTTTGTAGGGAAAGTACATCATTATCTGATTTTATTACCTTGCACAACTTAGTGTCATCAGCAAAAATGTAGACACTACTTTCGAGTCCTACTTCTATGTGGTTAATAAATATGTTAAAAAGGAGAGGACCTAATACTGAACCTTGAGGAACCCCACTTATCACATTAGACCAATCGGAGTATGTTCTATTCACAACAACCCATTTGCTTCCTGTCTTTTAGCCAGCTCTCGATCCATGACCAGATATTTACTGCAATTCATGTATCCCTTAGTTTGCTCACTAGTCTTGTGTCCTGTGGCCTGTGTCACATTGTAATGTTCCTAAAGCTTCCTTCCTGGCCTTCTTCCCATTAATATATTTCAAAATATATTTTAGGGTAAGTCTTACTTTCCATTGCAACCGACTTCTCATTTTCTATTTTAGCCAGTCTGATAGCACTTTTGCAAGCCTTGTTGATTTCCTTATAGTCCCCTGTTCCCTCCTTCTTGTATAATTTAAATGCATGTTTCTTTTTCCTCATCATGATCTTTAAGTCATTGTTAAGCCACATGGGATGTGATTTACTCCTATTCATTTTATTTCCACATGGTACATGCCGATGAGTATGCTTATTTAGTAAGGATTTGAATGTTGTCCATTTATTTTCAGTATTTTTCCCTGTAAGTACCTTCTCCCAGTCCATATGTAGTATTGCTGCCCGTAGCCCATTAAAGTTAGCCCTTTTAAAATTTAGAGTTTTTGTTGGCCCCTTACAACTGTTTTTTGTATTCAATCTCAAATGATACAGTGTTGTGATCACTGTTCCCCAAGGGTTCCCCTATTTTAACATTTGATATTACATCAATATTACTTGTGATGATTAAATCCAAGATGGCCCCATTTCTAGTAGGTTCTTGTATTACCTGGGCCAGATAATGATCCCTGAGTGTACTCAAGAACCTGCTCCCCTTAGCTGAGATGCTGGTCTCATTTATCCTGTTTATTTCAGGGTAATTAAAAAGTCTCCCATTATTAGAACTTGCCCATGCTTAGCAGCATTTCCAATCTGTAACAATAATTGTATTTCCTCACTTTCAGCTATATTTGGGGGTTTATAGCATACTCCCACCAATATGTGTTTAGAATTAGCTCCTCCACTATTTAGCTCAACCCACAAAGATTCAATGATGCCATTAGTGCCAGCATAAATATCTTCTCTGACTATAGGCTTAACATACAGACAGATCCCTCCTCCTCTTTTACCATTTCCCCTATCTTTCCTAACTTGGTTATAACCATCCAGAGTAACAGTCTAGTCATGAGATTCATCCCACCATGTTTCAGTAATGCCCATTAAGCCCCATTTTTCTTGTACTGCTAATATTTCTAGCTCGTCCATTTTCCCAGGCAAACTTCTTGCATTAGCAAGCATACACTTTATGTTGCTATGGCTCTGCCGTTGTGACATGCTTGCCACTCCATATGACGATCAATGTTGTGTCAATGGGGGTTCAAGTCTGGGAATTCAGAGGTCAGGGTACTTCAAGTACTTGGAAGTCTTCAACGTGCTACTCAATTCACTCCCAGAAAATTCTGGCTGCATGATATGTCGCACTGTCCTGCTGGAAGATCCCATCCGCTCCTTTGAAGACTGGCAACATGTATGTCCTTACTTGAACTGCAAGGATGAGTAGATAACCCAATCAGTTGAAAGTGCCTTCCAGAGGTATGAGTGGACCCAGACAATGTCAAGAAAGCATTTCGCAGACAATAACGCTGCCGCCACCAGTTTGTATTCTTCCAAAAATGGTTGCAGAATGTTTGTTCTCAGAGGTTTCACACCTAACACACCAAGTCCATCCAATCAATGGAGCAGAAAACGTGACTCATCAGAGAAGGCAACCCTTTAGAGGTCCAATTTCAGCACTGTGGTGCAAATTAGAGCAGTTTCTGATGATGAATTCTTTTCAGCAAGTGTGCAGAGAAAAGACATTTGTTTTGAGGCCCATACGTAACAGGGTTTGCAGTACTGTAATTTTAGACACACGTCTGGCAGCCCCCTGGTTCGTTCGGATAGTGAGTTTCTCAGCAGGACAGTTTACCCTCAGACATCTTTGCAGCCGACGTTCACCTATGACATCAATGGCACGTGGTGCTCTGCAGTTTCAATGCCGTATATTCACAATGGTGCCGTTTGCCCAGTCACGGTACACTTTAACCACAGTCGCACGTGAATAGTTTACTGTTTGCAAAATACCGCCACCCTTGGCCCAAAAGCCAGTGATCATCCCCTTTTTCAAAATCAGATAAATCACATTTTTTACCCATGACAGCAATGGTTGATATGTTTGCAGGATTCCTATATGACACCTTATATACCCACCAGGCCAGCTCAAGACAAGTGCCATATTTCATAGGCTGCATACGCTGCCGATGTCAAAAGTAATCAGTGGTCACAATAATGTGACTGGATCCTGTATCAACTTTTTATGGGGGATGTGGCTTTTAAAACATATATTTACAATGACATTATATTTCCAAAAATGGCGTCCCACAATTTTGTTTGACTAGTGTGGAGCATTGCCTACAAGGAATTAGATGGATATTTTATCAGGAAGACAGATAAAGATGCCCATTAGGACAGTCCCCCTGATAGGGCCTCTCCCACACACCAGCTTTCTGATATGGGATGGGGCAAAGCAAATCCAAAATATTAATCTTCAAATGTAAGTTTTAACTGAAGAAATAAAATCAGCACTTGATTATAAAACCTTTAATGTAACAGTTACTAAACAAATGAAAACCTATGGTATGATCACTACATGGTATGGTCAGTACAGTGGTCCATTAAACAAATAGGCTCAAGATCATTACGACAGGCAGCCTAGGAGAGGGAGGAGATGCATAAGGGACAGTAGTCTACATGCCGAATCCATAGTGGTTTAAAATATGTCCTATTGTAGCTCTGTGAATTTCCCTGTCAGATTACTGAACTTAAAAATAGTCACCAGTTGAAGATACAGATCTTAGAAAGATTACTTAAAAACATTATTAAAGCAAAT
Organism: Discoglossus pictus; assembly: GCA_027410445.1. Lineage (NCBI taxonomy): Eukaryota > Metazoa > Chordata > Amphibia > Anura > Alytidae > Discoglossus > Discoglossus pictus. Next base: position 38,164,199 of record CM050172.1, on the reverse strand, counting down.
GACAATACCTTTAGTAAAACATTAATTTATATAAAATATCTCACTATAATCGTGAGCCACCCAGATATAGTAGCGCCAACATTTTCTCACCCCAATCAAGTGCACTGTTTATCAGCCAACATCATTAAAATGTTCCTCACCTTGACCTAATAGAACATTTTAAGGTGGTAGATTTACGGAACAAAAACACAACTTATGCCGCTAACAACATTCTTGACATTATAATGAGCCCCTTGAGATAGAACTCTCTAGTCATCCTGTTTGCTAATGACAGGACACACGGGCAGGCACATTATTCATTATTATACTAAAGATAAAGTAGGAATAACAAGTTAAGCAAAAAAAAAGATTTATGAACTGGAACTGAAGTAAAATAGCATAGATAGGTCCAAACAAAAACAGTAAATAGCAGAATTACAAAATAATATTCTTAACCTTAAAGGCATATCTAAGTACCCCCGGTTTTAACTTTTTCTAATCTATCACATGCTGCTTATATCAAACACCCACATTACATGGAGTCATTCTATGCACATACAGATTTATTTTATTTAAAAATACAACTTGTTCCCCACACCCCCAGAGCTGCCTACATAGGCACAGTGAACCTCCCAATAGAAATACTGTATTGGGTATGGATTTTAACCTTCAAACCAAAAGCAGCACAATGCAGATATCCACATAGCAATGTCTGGCTCCCTCCTACTTCCTTGTGAAGGGGACTACACATCCCATGATTCCTTCCAACACAAATCTGCTATCAAAGATTGATATAATGTATTAGCTGCATGTGATTGGCCAAAACAAATTAGGAGTTTTATGCTGATTTTAACAGGGATTTACAGGGGTGTTAACTCCGAAAATCAACTGCTTGCAAACCAAGAGATTCAGCAAACTTTGGTGTAAGTATAATAATGTTTATTTATTTATTTTTATGCAAAAATACTACTGATTCCCCTTTATCAGATGCATGAAACTTAAATATGCTTTTAAAGTGATTTCTAAAATATAGAACTAGTGTTGCGAAGAAAACGACAATCTAAATTGTGTAAACACAGGTTAGTTCTGCCTCAGAATGAGTATTTAAATGCTCCTTCTCTTGCCAGGTCTTTTCAGCTGTCACGTTACCATTCCCCAGCTGACTAGGCACATCATGATACAACATGGGATTCTCACTGTACAGATCTTGCAAAGGGTGTAGAAAGTGAGGATACAGGATGAGTTTTCGTAAGACATTTTTTTCTTTAGATATTATACTTTTGGAAGGCCTCATCTAGTAGAATGGTTATGTTTACATTAGCCTTTGTACTAGCACAAATACATTCAAGGCCTTACTTTGGCTGTAAAAATATAAATCCAAGGGTACTGAGGGAACTGGAGTAATAGCCAAACCATTATGTCTAATTTTCCAAGACTCATTCACCACAGAGTCTCTACCAGATGACTGGAGAAAAGCAGAGGTGATACCTATATTTAAGAAGGGAGTAAGAGCAAATCCAGGGAATTATACACCAGTGAGACTCACATCTGTAATGGGAAAGCTTTTAGAAGGGTTATAAGGGACAGTATAAAAGAATATGTCTGTTTGAACAGGATCATAAGTAGGAGTCAACACGGATTTATGAAGGATAGGTTGTGTCAGACCAATCTAATTAGTTTCTATGAGGAAGTTAGTAGGAACTTGGATCAGGGCAACTCAGTGGATGTAGTCTTTTTGGATTTAGCAAAGGCTTTTGATACAGTGCCACATGGGAGACTATTGTGCAAACTAAGGGATACAGGAATTGCAGTAAATCACTGCTCATGGATCGAGAGCTGGCAAAAAGACAGGAAGCAAAGGGTTGTTGTGAAAGGAACATACTCCGATTGGACTAATGTGGTAAGTGGGGTTCCTCAACATTCAGTATTAGGTCCTCTCCTTTTTAGCATATTTATTATTGACTTAGAGGTGGGACTGGAAAGTAGTGTCTCCATTTTCGCTGATGACACAAAGTTGTGCAAGGTAATTAAATCAGATGATGTTGTACTTTCCCTACAAAGGGATTTGCATAAATTAGAGAAATGGGTGGCTAAATGGCAGATGAGATTTAAGGTTATGCATCTGGGAAGGAAAAATAGGCATGCAATTTATAATCTTAATGGAGCAAATCTAGTATTAAAAGGCATTTGGGAGTACTTGTGTACAACAACCTAGGTAGCAGTGCTCAATGCCAAGCAGCAGCTGCAAAGACAAGTAAAATATTAGCATGTGTTAAGAAGGGTATAGAAGCAAGGGAAGCAAATATAATTCTGCCACTATACTAATCTCTAGTACACCCTCATTTGGAATATGGAGTACAATTTTGGGCACCACTTCATAAAAAGGACATTTTAGAGCTGGAAAAAGTAAAGAGAAGGGAAACAAAACTAATAAGGGGAGTGGAGGGGCTAAGTTATGAAGAAAGACTAACCAAATGTAACTTATTTTCCCTAGAAAGAAAGGCGTCTACGAGGGGATATGATTACCTTATATAAATACATCCAGAGTCAATATAAGGCTTTGTCAAGTGAACTTTTTGTACCAAGAGATTTTCAACTGACAAGAGGACACCCTTTGAGGTTAGAGGGAAAAAAAATTCACTTTAAAAAAAAAAAAAAAAAAAAAAAAAAAAGGGTTCTTCACAGTTAAGGTGGTTAAACTGTGGAATTCTCTACTAAAGGAGGTGGTGACAGCGAATTAGATAGACAACTTCAAAAAGGGGTTAGATATATTTTGTGAATAAAGAGGGCATTCAAGGTTATCCTAGATAACTAGCGAAGGAATATTGATCCAGGGAGAAATGTGATCGCCAGTCTCTGCGGTCAGGAAGGAATTTTGCTTCCCCCCCCCCCCACCCCCCCTTATGAGACAATTGGCAAAGTTTCAATGTTTTTTTTCTGTTTGTTAATTGATCCAGAGGAAGGCAATTATTAACAAATAGTCCACATATTAAAAGGATCAGAAGAGATCTAAAAAGGTTGAATTTGATGGACTAACAACTTTATTCAACCTCAAATACTATGTAACTATCAGCCTTATTAAATTGTGATTTGGCCAATAGATAATGGCTCTATATAAGCACAGAGCATATATTTTTTTTACAAGTTTTTGGTTAGTGAACTTCTATCCAAAAGCAAGGTCTTCACTATATATTAGTAGATTGCATATTGTAAAAAACATATACATTTCAATTAATAGTCATCTTGTATACATTTACATTCATGTGCTTCTTTGCTGGCCATACCTTCTTTTACATCACAAAGCTCTTCCTGGATTTTTAGAAATGCACAGGTACTGGGCCAAACAGGAGTTCAGGTGTGCAACTTCCACAAAATGTCATCTGCTGGAGGCTAAGAGGAACTTGTAGTTGTTTTGCCGAACATCTCTTATTTCAGTTCTTCTTAGCCTCCAGCAATTGACATGCAACTTATAAAAGATTGCAATATCGCAATCTTTTATAAGTTGAATTCTGAAACATGAACGATGGTGCCTCACCACGAGCCTAAAGCATAAACAAAACCATTGTCGGCTCATTAATCATTTATTTAATAAAAATGGGTTAACTGGAGGAATAACCAACAGGTACCATGGTGGTGGAATCACTGTGGTCTATGCAACATATCAGTAAGTAAAGTATTTCTGTAGAACAGAGCACTTTTACTAAACAACCAAGCTTTGTGAGTCTGCCAAAGAGGAATTCAATACACAATTAAAAATTGAAGTGCAATACTAAAAATAAAAGTTGATGGAAAAATTGTCAAAATTGTCTGGTGGCAAAAATCAATATTCCTTGAACTGAAGAGGTGGTTTTGGTTCTTACTGTGGTTTGGGTATTGGAGGCGTGTAAAAGGGAAAACAAATTGCTGTATTGTTGTTCATTAACCCCTTAGCTGGAGTGCTGTAACCTCCCCACCCCCTCCATTATCTATTCTTTAAGTAAAATGTAGTCCTGAAGGGATCTTGGAATGGGCAGCTCTGGTACAGCTTGTGACAGAAGGCGCTCACCCAAGCTGTCTCTAACTGCTCGCCTTGCATGGCCTTTCATAGTGCCAGGGTCCGAGCATAATTTGGTCAGTCGCTGACAGAGCTGGTGGTCCCGCGCAGCCTCTGGTGGGATTCCCCCTTCCTTCCTCAGTTGTAGTCGCCCACTGGCTTGAATCAGCAGGTCCAAGCACTGCTCCTCCCTCTCACCAGCCAGGCCCCGACCCATTAGAGCCACCAGCCGCCCTGCAGGATACAGCCCCTTGAGATTGACAGTGTCCGGCTTTGCTCCATAGTCCAGCAGCAGGCGCACACTCTCCAAGTTACCCTTCATAACTGCCCAGCTCAGGGGTGTGTCCTGGTTGTAGTCTTGAGCGTTAACTTTGGCACCTCCTTCTAACAACACCTCCACACAGCCTGCCATATTTTTGAAGGCTGCCCAATGCAGGGGAGTATCTTGGTTTCCGTCTGGTGCATTAGGGTTGGCACCATACTCAAGTAGGGTCTCTACGCAGGCTTCATCCTTCTCTGCTGCGTAGTGAAGAGCTGTGCGCTGGTAGCCATCTTGAGAGTCAACCTACAGCAGGAGGGAGAGAAAATAATTTAGGGAGAATGATGGATAAGAAATAAGGAAATTGGGAAGGAGAACCAGACCCGAGATACAGAGAGAGAAAAAATAAGTGTACAGAAAGATAATATATGAATGAAACAAAGAACAAAAAGGAAGTGCTGGTAGGAAGAAATTGAAAGATGAGCCATACTAACGTGAGCACCGTTCTCTAGCAGCAGCTCCACACAGTCCGTGTCGGACACCATGCAGGCACAGTGAAGTGGCATCAAAGTGTCATGGGCGCAGTTGACATCCGCCCCCTACACACAAAGAAAACATGGATCAGGTAAGCGGTCAAAGTGTAAACCAGCAGATGAATTCAGGTTCCATTTCTTTAATGAGTATACTTTTGCATATTCACCAAAATAATTTGTACTTGTATTCATTTAAAGGACAACTGTAGAAGCTTATTTATGAACAGCTACAATTGAACACAGGCAAAAAAATTTAGTATGTAAACAAGCAAACAAAAAGTCTTGAAGTTATTACCTTTTTGTAATGCATTTTAATGTCTATTGATCCACCTGCTAAGGTGGGAGGAGGTTTTGAATGCAAAGGAAAATAAAATTGTGACAGATAAAACTGCCAGTGCTTTCATTAGCACTAATGGAAAGCTACACGACCCTCTACTATTTTTGAGTATAGGTTTGTACAATATATTTATGGATATTTCATTTATAGCAAATCACTCCGTTTTTTTTTTAAGTGTGGCATACTAAAATTCAATGAATATTTGTTATTTCAAGAAAACCTTATCATTCATATATTAAGAATTAGCACATATGGGTTAAAATCACTCACGCGACGGATAAGAGATTCCACATTATCACCAGGTAGGGATCGGATGAAGGAGATTGTGCGAATCAGCCGCTCCGATAGAGAGCACTTATTGCGCAGGGACTCCATATTGCCAGCAACTGAAATATACAGAACAATGGAAAGTATTAAGATATGATACAGAACAAAGAATAGTTAAAAGGAACAAGGGAAGCACATCTTTGTAGCATCTCAAATAAATTATTTAAAAATATTTTATATTAAGTTTTCTTATTTAAAAAGGACACTGTCACCTCAGCAGGAAACTGGGGCTAATGTGCTAATCAGAGTATTTGATATGGGTGGGAGAAGGGTACTAACTGAATGACAACATTGAGTATCATTCATTGTTTTGGCCACCACAGGAACAGAAAAGCAGAATGGGATTCTGATCAGTGCGTCAAATTAGCTAGTTTGTATTCAGGAGTTGCTCTTTTGCATATAATTGCTGCACAAATAATAGTGAATTTCAGGAAAGGTCCACTGTAGAAAAAAATATATATATGAATGGTGCCGGGCTTGCTAGATCCCAGTGGTGTCTGAAGCGCTTCAGGTCCATAGGATGGGGCTTATATTACAGATTTTTGACGAGGGTATCACATCACTGAAGAAGCAGCGTAAGGAGCACAGAAACGCATTTGATCTTATTACCATTATTTTTATTATGTACATGATCATTTATACATAAAAAAAGTATCATTATACAACTATGATATTGTTTTAAAATATACAATTGTAATACAATAAACTATATAGTTTTAGTTCCATTGTACCATTGCTGTACTTGGTTGGGACACCGCAACATGGGGCTACACTACCTTCACCAAATAATAGGTTAACACAGGAAGAAATCCATGACTATTAAATCCCTTTTCATTATTTGCCAATAATTCTAACTCTGCCATTTTTCCTGGCAAGCTTCTGACATTAGCAAGCATACACCTTATGCTAGGAGTTTGTAGTTTTGTACTTGAGTTACCTAGTAATACCTCCCTATTGACTTTACTAACCCCCCCCCCATCTCCTCCCTCATGAATAGTCAATTCATCCCTAATCCCCTCTACCCATCTAGTCGCCCCCCCCCCCCCACCTATTAGTTTAGAAACTCCTCCAGCCTTTCTACCGTTTTATCCCCTAGCACAAAAGCTTCCTTATCATTAAGGTGCAATCAATACCCTGTTATAGAGGTTGTAACCGAGTCAACCCAGTGCTCTAAAAACCCAAACCCGTCCTTAGTGCACCACTTTTTTAGTCATGCATTGACCTCCCTAAGCTCCTTCTGTCTCCCTGGGCTCGCACGTGGCACTGGTAGTATCTCAGAAAATACTAGCTTGGAGGTCATTGCTCTAAGCTTATTGCCTAGTTCTCTAAAATCATTATTTAGGACTCCATCTTCCACTAAATGTGTCATTGGTACCAATATGTACCGAGACCGCCGGTTCATTTACAGCCCCTCCCAATAATTTATCTACCTGATCCACAACATGCTGAACCCGAGCACCCAGGAGACAGCAAACTGTTCGATTGCTGGGATCTGTGTGACAAATCACCCTGTCTACCTTCCTAATAATAGAGTCCCCAAACACCAGAACCTGTCTGTTGCTCTGCCTATTCTGCCCTCCCTCTCCTCCAGTAGAGCTGTTCTCCCGGCTGTTAGAAGGAACAGCTCTATCTGGCATTGCCATTCCTGAATGGACATCCCCAATAGTTTCACTCAAACTGGCAAATCTGTTGGTGCTTGCCAACTCCGTACTGGCCTGTCTCCTCCTCCTGATCTCCCTGCTTCCCCTGGTAACTGTAACCCAGCTACCTCCCCGGACATTCTCACTTGCCGCATCTCCACTCTTCATGCTAGGCCCAGCTAAACTGTGCTCAGTGAGCACCAACTCAATTTCCAGTGGAATATCACTAAGTGCTGCAATTCTCCTCTCCAGTTCTCAATTTGAGCTTCCAGAGAGGGAACATGCTCACACCTCTCACAGAGGTATGGACCCTGGATCATCTGTTCCAGTATTGCATACATATGACAGGATGTACACTGAGTGAGGTTGCCACTGGACTGACTCATAACATTGTCTACAAACATTCAGTGGGAAAAACAAACAATAAAAAATATAATGTGTGTAAAGCTTATACGTTTGCCCTCTTTTCTTTAAATAAATGGAGAGAGGTCAAATTCCCTACACTTCTACTAGAACTGCATTTGACACTTCCTCTGTTTATATTAACTTCTGCCTACTCACATGGACAAAATGAGTGCACCCAGCAAATAACACACTTTACTTGCAAGACGTAAATACCAGTTGCAAACAGCCACAAACTTATATGCAAGTTTAACACAGGCAAAGCCACTCCCCTCTCACCTGGACAAAATTAGTGCACACAGCAAATGATCACAGCAATACCAGTATTGACATATACCAATTTATAGAATTAGGTGAATAACCGTTATATTTTAGGATTATTATATTTTTTTCACTTCCACTTTGATCAGGAGTACACCATAAAATGGTTATACAGCAATTATTTTTTTCTCTCGGTTTGTCAATTATTAGACTTGCAATGCAGTTTGTTGCCTACACACATAACAGCACAACACATATATTGCTGATTATCTAGCCACATTACAGTATTTAGTCCAGCATTGGAAGTGAATCATCAGAGTTTTCATCCAGGTCTGGTAGGGGCATAGCGGGCGTAGAAGAGCAAGATGCCTCAGGTGCAGAAGAGGAAGAAGGAGTCTAAGGGGTGGCAGGGCTTCTTGGTCATTTCTCCCTGAAATACATTATTATCCGTTTGCTGTTTTTGCTTCTTCATCTCATTAAAAAGGTTTGTGTATGTTGACACTGCCTCTTCTACCAATCCTTTTACAAGCAAGGAACATACAAAATATAGGTTGATGTAGTGTAAATAGTCCATTGCAAATTTGACCATGCGTAGCCTATCTGCTACGTTGTTTAAGGTAAAATTGTCTAGCACTTCATCTGGTATGGTCTCAGGAACAGTCAGCTCCATTAAGTCATCCTCTGTTAATGCAGCAGATCCACTGTGAATCATTTCTTAACCATCCACCTTCCTTGCCAACTCCACAATATATCTCATAGTCTCTTTGATTGGCTCTCTAGAAATGGAAGTGCGCTGGTGTACACATTGTGGCCAAAGGTTCCTCCAACATGTGTTCATTGTTTCCCCCTCAACAGCTTTCACGGCTCTCTCAATGACACAAATGGCATCGGCTATAGTGTAATCCTTCCAGATCTTCAAAACATTTTCCGCACAGTGACCTCTCTATGGAGTACCATGTGTAGTAAGCCTTAAATGCTCAAGCGGCTGGATTAGGGATGTTGTGTTGGAAGGGACAGAAGAGGACCTCCACACTATTAGTTTTGAACTCGTACATACTCTGATTGGACTAATGTGTAATGTGGTCAACCACCTAGGTAACAGTGCTCAATGCCAAGAAGCAGCTGCAAAGGCAAATAAAATATTAGCAAGCATTACGAAGGGTATAGAAGCAAGGGAAGCAAATATAATTCGCCCACTATAAAAATCTCTAGTACACCCTCATTTGGAATATGGAGTACAATTTTGGGTACAAATTCATAAAAAAGACATTTCAGAGCTGAAAAAAGTACAGAGAAGCAACAAAACTAATAAGGGGAATGGAGGAGCTAACTTATATGAAAAGACAAAACAAATTAAACTAATTTGCTCTACAAAAAATAAAAAAAAACTTCTAAGATGGGATATGATTAGCTTATATAAAATATATCCAGAGTCAATACAAGGCTTTGAAAAGTTAACTTTTTGTGCCAAGAGGTTTTCAACTGACAAGAGGACATCCTTTAAGGTTAGAAGTAAGAAGATTCCACCTTAAAGAAAGAAAAGGGTTCTTCACATTAAGGGTGGTTAATCTGTGGAATTATCTATCAAAAGAGGTGGTGACAGCGGATTCGATAGATAACTTTAAAAAGAGGTTAGATATATTTTTGAATAAAAAAGTGCATTCTGGGTTATCCTGGATAATTAGAGAGGCAGTATTGATCCTGAGTGGGATCTGATTGCCAATATCTGGAGTCAGGAAGGATTTTTGTTCCCCTTTTGAGACAACTGGCAATGTTTCAATGTTCTTTTTTTTTCTTCTGTTTGCCTTCCTCTGGATAAATTAACAATAGCTGTTGCTGTTTAGTCGTTCAGTCGTGTCTGACTCTGTGACCCTATGCGCCTCAGCACTCCAGGCACATCTATCGCTAGGTCTCTGGTCGTGCTTATCCATAAGGTTATCTTGGCAAAGATACTGGAGTAGGTTGCCAGTGTCCGAATTTGTCTGAACTCTCTGCTATTACCTGCCCATCTTGGGTGACCCTATGTGGCATAACTCACAGCTTCGAGGTACACAAGCCCCTTCACCACAACAAGATAGCGACCCAGAAGGGGCAACTAATATGCATATTGCAAAGGTCAGAGGAGATCTAAAAAGGTTGAACTTCATGGACTAAATATTTTCCAACCTCAATTACTATGTAACTGCTTTGGGTGTGTAATTACAGTTTGTAGGTGCAAACGTATATAGGTCTAGGGTGTGAAAGGCTATAATGCCAATATTCCCCTTGGGATAAAGAATATATCAAGTGCGCTCCATTCCTCACATATCTCTCACTGTTGACAATGTCACCATCAGGCCCGTTGTCTTGGGGTTCTACTGGATTCTGCACTCTCATTTCCACATACAATTCATCACTAAAGCCTGCCATTTTCACCCAAAAAAAACATTTCCAAAATACATCACTTTCTCTCACAAGACACAACCAAAATTCAAGTCCATTCTCTCATAATTTCTCGCATCGACTACTGCAACTCTCTCCTTGCCAGCCTCCTCATCACCAGTCTCTCTCCACTTCAGTCCATACTGGATGCCTCTGTTAGACTCTACCATGTTTATTGCTCGGAGTCTGCAACAACTGTCAGTCACTCCACTGGCTTCACAAACAAAATTATAAATATTGATCCTAAAATATAAAGCCCTCAATAATATTAATGCACCCTGTTATATCTCTGATCTCATCTCTAAATACTCTCATAACCATCCTCGTCGCTCTGTTAATGACATTCTTCTTTCCTTCTCTCTTATCACCTCCTCTTATTCCGTCCTTCAGGACTTCTCATGCTACCCCCTATTCTATGGAACTCCTTGCCTCGCTCCAGTAGACAATCCTCCTCCCTCCAATCCTTTAAAACATCACTAAAATGTGATGGATTTAAAGAAGCTCATCACCTCCAGCCTTAATATGTGCATTACATTGTACCTCACCCATACCCTCTAGACTGTAAGTTTGCATGTTTTCAATATAATTGGGGGCTTTAAAAATGCACTTTGTATGACGGATTTTAAACTCAAGAACAGGGCCCTCCATTCTTTTGTAATGTTTTTTTGACTTGTATCTACCCAGACATGGATTCCTTGCTCAAGCTGCCTTAGAGAGTTCTCCTATACTACACTGACAAACCCCAATGAAGGCCGACACGTACATGGGGAGCTGGAAGTTTCCCCTGTTCATGGTAGAATTGCCTGGTATTTCGGGGCTAGATTACTCTATTGGGTGAGACTAGAGATTTCAGGTGGTATATCAGTCTGAACAAGTGAGCTAAAAGGAGGCTGCTCTTGAGGGAGGTTACCAGGCCTATAGAACAAACCTACTTAAAATACGTCTCCTTAATGTTGTTAATAACAACAACAACAACTAACCCTAATTATATTCATCTATAGGTGTACTTTTTAATAACACAATGACTTGGACTCTCTCATCCTGTACCCATATCTTTGTACAAATGTTCTGTCTTTAATTTATGTTTACATTTTATCCGTATGTTTATTGTATTTTGGAATTCTACAACTAAAATAACAAATTAGCCTGCATTTAAAAGTGAGCCAAAAAAATCCCTTAGCGAAAATAAAAAGTGAAATAAGAGAAGAATGAAAAAAATAAATAAATAAATAAAAACTGCAGAAGAATAAAAAAAATTAAAAAAAAAGAAGACAAGTTATGTTAACATTAGTGGTATTTCAAAATGTTAACATAACTTGTCTTCTTTCTTTTTTTTTTTTTTTATTCTTCTGCAGTTTTTATTTTTTTTTATTTTTTTTTCATTCTTCTCTTATTTCACTTTTTATTTTCGCTAAGGGATTTTTTTGGCTCACTTTTAAATGAATGCTAACCTGTTTGGCCCAGGCTCTCCCATCTACACTCTCCAAACCTCTCCAGGGGAAGCACTTGAGGTGCTGCTCTCCACCCCCGCTCTCCTCGCCCTCAGGGCGGCTCCCTGCCTCAGGCTCTCATCGGGCACTTTAGATGTGCCCATGCGATGCCTCCTAGGGCTGCTTTTAATGGATGAAGAGCAGGAAGCGTCTGTTTCCATTAATTCCTCCTCGGATGGCATGAAATATTCAGCAGGCACAGGCAGGAGGGGCGGGGGAAGGATCAGACGTGTAGCTTTAGAGAAAGAGGGGCAACCAAACTCTCACACCCTGCACCAGTACAGTTAGGGACAGGCACATTAAACCAGTCTGCCGTAAGCAAACATATTGTATATGCACATGCAGAGCGCGGAAACAAGCAGCACAATCTATCATTTAAATGATTGTATATCTATGTAAAAGGATACAACAGAAAATAGAAGCATTATATATAAATATATAGTTGTTCAGTCATGTCCGACTCTCCATGACCTAATGGACCTGCAGCACACCAGGCACATCTTGTGTCTGTTGTGCTTATCCATAAGGTTTTCTTGGCAGAGATACTGGAATGGGTTGCCAGCTCCTTCTGGGCATGAAATAACTTATTTTAGATGTTCAAATGTGATCACGAATGTACTATTTATTACATATACTGGATTCTGCACTCCTATTCCTCACATACAATTTATCACTAAATATACCATTTATATATATATATATATATATATATATATATATATATATATATATATATATATATATATATATATATATATATATATATATATTAGTAAATAAATGGTACATCTGTGTTCACATTTTAATGTTTGTGGTGTGTATTTTTTTTTAATATATATATATATATATATATATATATATATATATATATATAGTTGTGGACGGCACACGACTTGGTTGTGAGGGTCGCTAAACTCTAAAAACAAAACAAAAAAAATGAACAAATATAATAACACACTCACTCAGACAGAACAGGGGGAGAGCCAGGAAGCCTGGGAGTGCGGTTACAAGCAATTTAAAGCGAAACTTGGGGGTTTTCGTCAATCCAAAAATTGGCTAAGCGAGCAAATAAATGGCGGACGAAAAAGTTACAGCCAGGCAACTTAGTTATTAAAACAACCACATAGAAATGTATTGCACACAGTCGTCTTTTAAAAGGGACAGGAAAGGTCTCTGGATTTTACTAGTTATATACCTGTGTATATATCTACTTTGGTCTACTTTAATTATTAAGAAGCGCTTATAAGCTCTGTTTGTACGGACTAAAATCAAATAAATGTTGCCTATTTGAGTCAGCCCTCTGCAGCTCATGAAGACTTTGGTTCCTATGAGACTCTGCACAGCCAAACAGGAGCAAAGTCTCAGCAATATACTGCAACATACTACTGAGACATCGTCACTGATTAGCTAGTACAGGACACTGCACAGCCTATACAGCAGAGTCTGTGTCTATATGAGCTGCAGAGGGCAGACCAATGCAGGGAATATTTGTTTGATTTTTGTACTGGAAAGATTTAAAGTAAGTTTGAAATAGAAACAATTATATAGACAATATTGTTAATGTTTTTTAAACCTAATTGTACATAAATCTATATGTGCACTGTTTTGTATCACTTCACTTTCAAGCAAGGGGACTGTACAGCCAGCAGTGCCACCTAGTGATTTTAGAAGGGAATAGAATAGTGGTTAGGATTTAGTGCTTTCCCCACTGCGACATGGGTTTGATTCCAGTCAGGTAACCAAGAAGTCACACCACCCTGAAGCCAAGCAGAATTGGGCCGGGTCAGTACTTGGATGGGAGACCACCTAAGAATACCAGGAGCTGTAGGCTGTGGCCCACTGGTGAAAGAACTGGCAACCCGCTCCAGTATCTCTGCCATGAATACCAAGTGGATCAGCAGGGTCATAGACTTTAAAGATGTGCTTAGTTTGTTACGGTACATGAGGACGCAGAGAGTCGGACACGACTGAATAACGGAAGAAAATTGCTTCAAACCCAATTGAAGCTGCAGTCAGAGCTGCTCCTAACTAGAGTGTGGCCTTATAGGAGTTAGTGCCCGATTAAATCTACCAGCTCCTGTTAGGATTCCAGTGCTGACTATGTGTTTGATGTTTGTACTTATGCAAGGCTGTACCTAAATCCAAAAGAAATTAAATAACCAGTGTCTTACTTACATAGGCCCTCATTCAATTGCGATTTGGCCAATTGAATAGTGCTCTAAATAAGCACATAACATATATTTTTTAAATAAGTTTTTAGTTATTAAAAACCTTATTTTTGGATAGATGTTTACTAACCAAAAACTTCTTTAAAAAAATATGTTATGTGCTTATTTAGAGCCCTATTCAATTGGCCAAATCGCAATTGAATGAGGGCCATAGTAATTGAGGTTGAAAAAAATACTTTAGTCCATCAAGTTCAACCTTTTTAGATCTCTCTGATCTGCAATTAACCCAAAGGAAGCAAACAGAAAAAACCTGAGTGGAACTTTGCCAATCGTCTCAAAAGGGGAAAAAATAATTTCTTCCTGACCCCAGATACTGGAGATCGGATTCCTCCCTGGATCAATACTCTAATTATCCTGGATAACCCTGAATGTCTTTGTTATTCAAAAAGCTATCCAATCCTTTTTAAATTTATCTATCGAATTCGCTGTCACCACCTCCCTTGGTAGAGAATTCCACAGATTAACCACCCTTACCGTGAAGAACCCTTTTCTTTATTTAAGGTGGGATCTTTTTACTTCTAACCTCAAAGGATCTCCTCTTGTCAGTTGAAAACCTCTTGGCACAAAAAGCTCCCTTGACAAATCTTTATACTGACCCTGGATCACATATAATAGTTGCTAAACTACGAGACGTTAAGGCATTAAAACTCGTAGCACAAAGGCGATGAAACAAGCGGGACTTAGACACCAAAACACTTAGTAAACGCGTTATCGCCAGCCTGCAAGTAGTTGACAAAACCCAGGACTTAGAAAAAAATTAAATTACAAGACGCAGGACTTTGGGGAAAAAATAAATAAAATACAAGATAGGAAAAATACAAGGTTAACAAAAATATCACACACAGAATGGGGGAACAGCCAGGACGTGTGGGAGTGAAGTGGAACGCAAATTTAAGTTGATTTAACCAAGTTTAGGGACTCGAAAATCGCCTAAGCGAGAAAAAATCTTTCCCAAAAAAAAAAGAAAAACGAGGCTACACGACCCCGGACCGCGCAGAACACTGCCAACCGCGTAACACTTTCACATAGAAAAATACAAAATACAATATTACAAATGACGGAAAATGCTTGCAAACCGCGCAACACATTAATAACATTACGAATCTACAATGGCGCTTTACACAGCTAAACCAACGGTTTGCCCTCGCGCATGCAGCCTATTTCTAATGCACAGTATGGACATTCATTACACTTTATCATCAGGGCACCAAGACTCAAACTGTACATTGTATGCTGCATGAAAATAAAAACAGATTGTTAGCTCTTCAGGCTATTGATTGCTGCATATATTAATTACAAATAGGTAACGTATATTAATTTATTAAGTAACTAATTCATTCATTATTAGTTAACAAATATAGATACATTTATATCTCTCTGTATAATGAGTGACAAAGGTGCTCAGAGGAGCAAAAAGTACACGAGAGGAGAGGCTCACAATGAGCGCCGAAGGTCCTCAGAGTAGAAAAAGTTTTACATTTTGTGTCAAACAGCATTGCCATGGCTTCAAATTGTATTGCCCCTTCTTTTTTGACGGGGAAGTCGCTAGTGTATTTATATAAGGTAATCATATCTCCTCTTAGAAGCCTCTTTTCTAGAGTAAATAAGTTTAATTTGGTTAGTCTTTCTTCATAATTTAGCCCCTCCATTCCCCTTATTAGTTTTGTTGCCCTTCTCTGTACCTTCTCCATGGCCTTTTTATGTAGTGGTGCCCAAAACTGTAATCCATATTCCAAATTAGGGCGTACTAGTGATTTGTATAGGGGCAGAATTATATTTGCTTCACTTGCTTCTATACCATTAATACATGCTAAAATTGTATTTGCCTTTGCAGCTGCTGCTTGGCTTTGAGCACTGTTACCTAGGTGGTTGTCCACAAGTAATCACAAATCCCTTTCAGTATCTGATACACCTAGATTTGCTCCATTAAGATTATAAATTGCATGGCTATTTTCCTTCCCAGATGCATAACTTTACATTTATTTGTATTAAATCTCATCTACCATTTAGTCGCCCATTTCTCTAATTTATGCAAATCCCTTTGGAGGTAAAATACATAATTTTCTGATTTAATTACCTTGCACAACTTTGTGTCATTAGCAAAAATGGAGACTATACTTTCCAGTCCTACTTCTAAGTCATGAATAAATAATGTTAAAAAGTAAAGGACCAAATACTGAACCCTGAGGAACCTCACTTACCACATTAGTCCAAATCTGAGTGTGTCCCATTTACCACAACCCTTTGCTTCCTGTCTTTTATCCAGTTCTCAATCCATGAGCAGATATGTACTGCAATTCCTGTATCCCTTAGTTTTTTTCAATAGTCTTCTATGTGGCACTATATCAAAAGCACTACATCCACTGAGATGCCTTGATCCAGGTTCCTATTAACCTCCTCATTGAAACTAATTTGATTTGTTTGACATGACCTATCCCTCATAAATCCATGTTGACTCCTACTTATAATCCTTTTTGAATAGACATATTCTTGTATATTATCCCTTATTAACCCTTTGAAAAGCTTCCCCACTACAGAAGTGAGGCTCACTGGTCTATAATTCCCCGGATTTGCTCTGGCTCCCTTCTTAAATATAGGCATCACATCTGCTTTTCTCCAGTCGTCTGGTAGAGACCCTGTTTTGAGTGAATCTTGAAAAATTAGATATAATGGTTTGGCTATTACAGAACCCAGTTCCCTCAGTACCCTTGGATGTATTCCATCAGGACCTGGGGCTTTAACATTTATTTTTTCCAACCTCTTTTGGATTACTTCCTGTGTTAACCAATTATTTAGTGATGGTAGTGTAGCCCCATTATGTTGCAGTGTCCCAACCACTGGTACCTCCCTTGTGTATACCAAAGAAAAGAACCTATTTAGCTCATCTGCCTTTTCCTGGTCACTAATTATCAGACGGACTGTGTCACATTGTAATGTTCCTTTAGCTTCCTACCTGGCCTTCTTCCCATTAATATATTTAAAAAAATATTTTAGGGTTAGTCTTACTCTCCTTTACAACTAACCTTTCATTTTCTATTTTAGCCAGTCTACAGTCGACAGCTCGCCTCACTTTACGAGGCTTGCAGTTGCGGCCCTGTGGGCCACAACATAAGCAACATTCTTGGTGCAGGCGACAACTGCTCACCTCGCTTGCGGTCAACCGCTCGCAGTTACCAGCCACAAAGCGTGACCAACGACCCGTATATCCACAACTATTATATGTGATAAGTAAATCCAAGTTAGCTTAATTTCTAGTAGGCTCTTGTATAACATGGGTCAGATAATGATCCCTGAGTGTACTCAAGAACCTGCTCCCCTTAGATGAACTGCTGGTCTCATTCATACAGTTTATTTCAGGATAGTTAAAAATCTGGTTTGTGCATAATCCATCCTATGCCATGCTTTTAGCTGTGTAATACAGCAAGCAGATGTAGAAAAGGAGCCATGTATAAAATGTTTTTTGGATTTAAGAGTGAAAATGCATTGTGGGCTCATTTGCATGTCCCCGACCAGTTTCCCAGAGTGCAGTTTTTTTAACTTGCTTTTAGACATTCAAACAGGAACACAAATGTACGATTATATATTTATATATATATATATATATATATATATATATATATATATATATATATATACACACATATACATATATACACACACACTAGTCACTTGTCCGTCTTTGTACTCCCTCTCTCCGGCGTGCAATTCGAGGCTCGCAATGAGCAGTGCGCACGCGCAACTCGCAATTTAGCGAGCGTTACTCACACAACAAATACATTATTGATATATAACATATATAAAACCATAAAAAAAGTAGAATCATTATTTTATTACAAATACGGATACAAATAACCCTTTTAAAAAATATTTCTATGGTCTTTAAGCCACAGGTACTCTGTGATATGATGGCAAGAGTGGACACATGGACCTACATATATGTAATCAGCAGCTGATATATCTAAACACAGCCCAGTAGTGTCCCTAAGTAGAAAAGCTATATTCCTTTGTAGATCTTGTATTTTAATGTAGGAGTAGATACTGCATATTTGTAAATACATCCAAGACCAATGAAAGGGGCATGCTCCTTATCTGTCTGTGGAGATATGATGAAGCCATAATGGTGAAATATAAGAGTATATAACATCATATGAAAGTGTATATTAAAAACTCACCTCTTAATTTGTGTCAATCAGGTCCCCAGTGGTCACTATGTAGATGATCCACAGCCAGCTTAACTAGCCATGACAGAGGCTTGTGTGCATATGTCCTAAAGTCAGTTAAATATAAGGAATAGATATTTTATCACAATTCTGCTCGCTAGAAACCCACCACTCTCCCACAACACTGACCTGTTGCACAGCTGTCATCCGGCCCGCCCCCATCCTATGCTGATAAAACAAATAACCAATCAGCACGTTCAATATAAAAGAGACAAGAAAACCCTCCAATAGAAAAAGCAGTTGAGCTGAAGGCAAAAGAGAGGCTTGAAACGCTCGTGGTTATGTCTAGTTTTGGAATGTGTTGGTGTCACATGTCGGCCATTTTTGGTATTGGCAAAGAAGTTCCATACTATACTAAAGTACTGGCAAATAATCTATTATTAGAAATTATGCTTTTTGTAAGAAGTTCTGTTGAACAAATTAAAAAGCATGACTGGTATGGATAATTTTAAGGATATCACACACACATATACATGTATATATACATGTTACCCTAAAATTATCCATACTAGTCATGCTTTTTATATGAATTTTCATGTATATAATTATGTGTACAACATATTTGTGTGTATGTTTCCTATAGTACATTATATTGATTTCCCCTCTATATATTTCTCCTATGATGTCAGATGCATCACTATTTAGATTCAAACTGAAAGTTTCACGTAATGTAAGTTTTGGTTCGGACTAAATGGAGGTCAAACCTCTCAAAAGCTTGTCACTATTAAGAACGTTTGTCCAATAAAAAAGGTATCACTATATACTGCAATACTCAGATTATTTATTCACAGCACAACATTTTTACAGCATCATCTTTTAAGATTTTGAACAAGTCAACTAGGATTTCATCAACTCCTGCAGCCTTGTTATCATCCTAGGGCCCATCTCACTTCACTCTCCAAGATGTCTGGCTCCAGTTCATTGGACAAACTATTGAGGTTATAAATGCTGTTAAGGTCTTTCCAGTATAGATCTTCTGTGTATTCCTTCCATATCTTTCTTATCTGATCTGCTTTTGTCAGGTCCCTGCCATTTTTGTCTTGTATCACACCCACGTTGGCATGAAAGGTTTGTTTGAGATCCCCAATTTTCTTGAAGAGATCTCTTAACGTTCCAGTTCTGTTATCTTCTTCTAACTTTTTCCATCACTCATTATATAATGTCTCATTGTCGCTTCTTGCTCCTCTGGAATTCTACATTCAGTTGGAAAATCCCCTACCTTTATGTTTCCTTCTCTCCTGGGCTACTTTCAAAGCCTCATCAGAGAGCAAGTTTGCCTTCTTGTTTCTTTCTTTTGGAGATGTTATTTGTTGCTGTTTTCTGGACAATGTCAAACACTTTTGTCCAATAGATTGTCAAAAGGAGATACCAGCTTGAAAAGTCAATGAATAGATTCCATCAATGAGGTCCTCTCCTCGGAGAATATCTGTGTACCGGTTATAGGGATACCCCTGGAAGGAGATTTGCATCATAATCTCTGTCTGGCTTAGTACATATGGCCCAAAACTGCTATGAGACCTTGGTGAAACCAAATGCATTACCTTGGTGTAGGCATCTAGCTGCAGGAGGTGGTAGCATGGCTCTCCAGTGATGTGGATTCCCTCACAGACATGAGAAATTGTACAGAATCTGCTTGTTGAAAGCCACATAGCAACGAAAACGCTATCTTGGACATGAGCAAGGTTGCTACTTAGTAAATATAGGCGAAAAATCTGCAAATATATATATACAGTCAGGTCCATAAATATTGGGACATGGACACAATTCTAACCTTTTTGGCTCTATACACCACCACAATGGATTTAAAATGAAACAAACAAGATGTGCTTTAACTGCAGACTTACAGCTTTAATTTGAGGGTATTTACCCTGAACGGTGTAGGAATTACAACAGTTTGTATATGTGCCTCCCACTTTTTAAGGGACCAAAAGTAATGGGACAAATTAACAGTCATAAAACAAACTTTCACTTTTTAATACTTGGTTGCAAATCCTTTGCAGTCAATTACAGCCTGAAGTCTGGAACGCATAGACATCACCAGACGCTGGGTTTCATCCCTGGTGATGCTCTGCCAGACCTCTATTGCAACTGTCTTCAGTTCCTGCTTCTTCTTGGGGCATTTTCCCTTCAGTTTTGTCTTCAGCAAGTGAAATGCATGCTCAATCGGATTTAGATCAGGTGATTGACTTGGCCATTGCATAACATTCCACTTCTTTCCCTTAAAAAACTCTTTGGTCGCTTTTGCAGTATGCTTCGGGTCATTGTCCATCTGCACTGTGAAGCGCCGACCAATGAGTTCTGAAGTATTTGGCTGAATATGAGCAGATAATATTGCCCGAAACACTTCAGAATTCATCCTGCTGCTTTTGTCAGCAGTCACATCATCAATAAATACAAGAGAACCATTGTTCCATTGGCAGCCATACATGCCCACGCCATGACACTACCACCACCATGCTTCACTGATGAGGTGGTATGCTTTGGATCATGATCAGTTCCTTTCCTTCTCCATACTCTTCTCTTCCCATCACTCTGGTACAAGTTGATCTTAGTCTCATCTGTCCATAGGATGTTGTTCCAGAACTGAGAAGGCTTTTTTAGGTGTTGTTTGGAAAACTCTAATCTGGCCTTCCTGTTTTTGAGGCTCACCAATGGTTTACATCTTGTGGTGAACCCTCTGTATTTACTCTGGTGAAGTCTTCTCTTGATTGTTGACTTTGACACACATACACCTACCTCCTGGAGAGTGTTCTTGATCTGGCCAACTGTTGTGAAGGGTGTTTTCTTCACCAGGGAAAGAATTATTCGGTCATCTACCACAGTTGTTTTCCGTGGTCTTCCGGGTCTTTTGGTGTTGCTGAGCTCCTTGGTGCATTCTTTCTTTTTAAGGATGTTCCAAACAGTTGATTTGGTCACACCTAATGTTTTTGCTATCTCTCTGATGGGTTTGTTTTGTTTTTTCAGCCTAATGATGGCTTGCTTCACTGATAGTGACAGCTCTTTGGATCTCATATTGAGGGTTGACAGCAACAGATTCTAAATGCAAATAGCACACTTGAAATTAACTCTGGATCTTTTATCTGCTCCTTGTAAATGGGATAATGAGGGAATAACACACACCTGGCCATGGAACAGCTGAGCAGCCAATTGTCCCATTACTTTTGGTCCCTTAAAAAGTGGGAGGCACATATACAAACTGTTGTAATTCCTACACCGTTCACCTGATTTGGATGTAAATACCCTCAAATTAAAGCTGAAAGTCTGCAGTTAAAGCACATCTTGTTCGTTTCATTTCAAATCCATTGTGGTGGTGTATAGAGCCAAAAAGGTTAGAATTGTGTCCATGTCCCAATATTTATGGACCTGACTGTATATATATATATATATATAAATAAATAAATAAAAAAAAATAATAAAAAAAAAAATAAAAAAAAAAATATATATATATATATATATATATATATAAAGAGTGCGGTAGCCGTGAATGTCTAGTAATCCAGTTGAATAATCAGAGTATTGCAGTATATAGTGATACCTTTTTTATCGAACAAACTTATTCATAACATAGTGACGAGCTTTCGAGAGATAATAAATATCATTGCGCTCAGGGTTTTTATTTTTGTTTTATAAAAATGGTTTGATTCCCCTCAATGCAATTGTGATATGATTTACACTTTCCTTACTTCTAAGAAGCCTACAGAGTACTAGAATCTTATCTTCTGGAGCGTTCTCCTTTCGCCCTGTTCTCTCTTGTGAAACCTGACATATTTCACAGCTATGACGTCAGGACACCTGCATTGGGGAGACAATTCACACTACGAGTACCCTTAGATTGTAAGTTTGCGAGTTTTCAATCTTGTGTCAGTGCCTTGGAAACAAGCTCTATGTACATTTGATTTTATGCTCAAAAACAGGGCCCTCCATTCTTTACAAGGTGTTTAATTTGTTTTCTGCTATGTACTCAACCCCTGTACAGCGCTACGGAATATGTTGGCGCGATATAAATAAAGATAATAATAATAATAATACCAGTGTCATGCTTTTAGCAGACAGTGACATGATGTATGCCTGAATGCAACAACATGACACTGGTATTGTCAAGTACCCCCCTCCCCCCTTGCTTTAAGATGTCAACTCCCATGAGAAAAACAGGAAGAAAGGGGGAAGCTCCAGAAATTGTTACTCTGATGGCTTCTTAAATGTAAGTGAAATGTATATCACAATTAAATTGAGCAGGATACCTTTTAACTGACACAGACACACAATTTTATAAACATAAAAGATCCCTTAATAACCTTTCATTTCTCAGTATTATATCATTATCAAGATCATCATAGAACAAACAGCAATCATTTGAGGAACTGGATGTAAAATAATGTTTATTCAGTGGCATGAGGAGTGTTGCTTAATACTGGTCACTAACAACATTTATATCCAAGGAGGTGTGATAGAGGATTAGTATCCAGGAGGGTGAATGGAATATTGTCTGCCAGTTTATACTGTGGCTTTCAGGCACAGAGCTGGGCATCCTCAGATCTACTCAGACCTGCATGAAATAGGTGAGATGTATACATTGTGGCATATACAAAGGTGGTACGGTGGGGTTTAGATTCTGATACTAAACACTGAGGAGGGAACTATCGTCCAGAAAGATAAAAATGCAAGAACAAGAGGCCATTATTGAAGTTGGATGGTGCAACAGTAGTACTGTAGTAGATAAGTAGCACAGCCTTCCAGTGGAAGTGGTAGGGAAAAACCCAGTGAAAAAATCACTCTTGTCTGGGATAAGTATAATGCTATCCTGAGATCAATTAACCTAAGCTTTTTTGGTAGGTAGAATAAACAGACTAGATGGGACTTTTGTTTCTTATATGACATCAATTTTGTTTCTACCTTTTAAAAAATAAAAATAAAAACATACATAAATAGAGCCTTAAATGTTTGGACCATTGCTAAAAAAAGAAGATACTTTGATTTCCATTCATTTTTGTTTAAAAGGACTCATTCACCCTAAAATCAAGTTGATTTTAGGCTATTCTTAAAGAGCATGAAAGCCTGCCTATATGTTGTATTATCTATTTTTTTCTAGAGCAAATAAATCCTTGGAAATTCAATGTTGTTGCTGCCTTTATATTCAATGAGCGGCTCGTGCATATTAATTAGCTGCTTTGATGTGCTAAATAGGATTACAGTCTGCTTGTCTGTCTCTGTAGTGGCCAAAATAAGGACCCCCAATGTTATCTGAAAGTTAGATAACAAGCACTCTGAGCCGCATATTAGCCGCATATTAACATACAGGACCTGCAAAATTATGTATGTATTTTTCAGAAATTATTTACAGTAGAGAAAAAAAACTGGTAGTACAATGTATAGTACATTTTTAATGCTCGTTAAAAATGAAATCAACTTCTTGTTGGGGTGACAGAGACCCTCCAAATAAATCATGATAGCAGGAACTAGAAACTTATCTGCAATCAAGGTATTCCTCTAGGGTGAAAAAATCACTAATATCTAACAACATGAACTGGATTTTTTAATTAAACATTGATCATTAATACAATTTAAAAAAAGAACAAATTAAAATCAATGTAACTGAATTATATTAGTATTTGCAGCTTGACTTACCAGAAAATGTCTTCTCTTATTGATGCTAACTTTATTTGTTTGTGGTGATTAATTAACTCTCACAGTGGGGGTGACGAGCATGCCCAGTTGGTATAAATAAGAATAATAACAGATGATTTGCCCAATTGGCACGCCTTTCCTGCTTATCAGTATTATTATTTAATACCCGTGTGTACTGTAAGACTAGGTGAGGTGTTACGTTGAATTCTAGCACAATGGATGCTGTGTGTCCTTAAAGGGCAACTTAAATAAACACAATTTGGACCGCCGCTCTGAAAAGATCTCATAAAAGCATGTTGAAATATTTTCTGAGTTTTTTAAATACGTGCATTTTTCACAGAGAGATCCAATAAAATCTGTGTTTACATGTGTCTCTGACTGTTCACTGCCAGACCTGCAGCTACAGCTCTGTGTAGTGAGCAAAAGAAAAAAAAATGTTAACAAATCTATCTGTGCAGAGCATGGAATGCTGGAATCACATAAACAGGTCAGTTTTGGGTTAACTGGTCAGTGCAGTCCTGAGTGCAGGGAAAAACTGCTATCAATTACTGTCTTCCCTATAGACAATCACCATCACCGCACGCTCCTTGGCTATCTGTTATTACTCATGCAACAGCCAGTAGGCAGGATACACTTTGTATGTAAATACACTTAAAACCTAAGAGCACTTACAGTGAAGAGCACTTACAGTGAGGTAAGTGGCCCTTTAATTATTAATTTAATTTTTTAATTTAATTTAATTATTGATGTATGTACAGAGAGGCTCAGTGCTTCATTTTATGGAGGCAGGGATACAAAAGCAATAACTGGATCTACTTTGAACCATTAATTTGATGTGAACCATCTCCATCCCACTGAATTGAGCCAACACTCTATAGCAGGGTGGACAACTAGTGCTCTGGAAGTGTTCCCCTAATGATTTGTTTTTAGCCTCCACTCCCCAAACTGATCACAGTACTGGATGTGTCTATGAACTAAAGCCACATTTTGCAACACATTTACTGAAGCTTCATGCCAACCTAAAGATCCTAATGCAAAGCTATGCCCCTCTCACAATGTCACCTTCTTTATTTCTAGTTGAGATGGAATAAGACTGAAAATGTTACAAAGATAGTTTATAATAATAAAAAAAAAATGATGTGTCTGGTGGACCCTGAAGTTATCTATAATATTTGGTGAAGGTTACATGTGTGGGATGGATGTTTATATTTATGCATGAGCAGTGTTTGTAGTTATTATTGTGAGCTGCATCTGAGCACAGACACACACACACACTTCTCCCTTCATTGTACAGTAGATATCAACATGCATGGAGGTTCCAAGCTGTGGGTAGTTACTTAATTGAAACTTTTTATAGAGTCTGAGGTCATGTACTTATCAACCGAACAGTGGAGGGGGGAATAAAAGGGGAGGGAGAGGGGTGAATCATGGATGCCTCCAGGATCCAGCAGAGTTTTTCAAACATACATATTTTTATAAGTATTATATTGTGGTGCTTCTTTAAAGGTATTTGGAGGTTTCCTGTTTATTTTTTTCTAATCTAACACATGCTGCTTATGTCAGAAACACATATTACTTTGATTCATTCTATACACGTACAGATTTATTTATTTAAAAAAGACATTGGGTTTCCACACCCCCAGAGGCCTTACATAGGAACCTGGTACTAATCAATATAAAAAGTAATATTTAAGTACATTTGTAACCGTATATTAGCCTCCAGCAGAGAGCGAGAGGCGTGTGAGCAGCGCTGTCTGAGCAGCTTCTTTCCAGGGGGAGAGAGAGGTGTGTGGTGGTAACAAAAGACTACAAATCCCATGATGCTTTCCTGCAGAGTCTGAATACCCATGCACTTCTACACTGTTATGCTATTTTAGCTTGGGTTTTTAGGAAAGTTCCTTCTCAAAATCAACTGCCAGAAAACTGAAGAAGTGTTGCAAACTTTAGGGTAAGTTTATTAATGTTTATTTTGAGGCTTTTTCATGCAAAAATATTTGCATATATTAATAATTCTCCTCTATTAGATGCATTCATATTCCATGAAATGTCCATATAGCTTTAAATCAGATCATAGAGAAAAAACAAACCAGATTTCCCAGTATGTCTTATCTGTTGTCATTGTATGTTTTATCCCAGTACAATGGACCGTTCCCTGGAATCCTCTCGCCAGAAGGAAGACCTTCTCCGCACTGTACGCAGTCTACAGGTGGCCTCACAGAACACATTGCAGAGAGCAGTCCCACTCCTCAACTCTCAGCCTGGTCTGGGTCTATTGAAACCTTCACATCTACACCAGCTCTCCCAGAAAACCTCCCAGTTCTGCCGGGAGCTGGATGATGTGGGGAACTTGCTGTTGTTCCGTCAGGATGAACTTGTCCAGAATATCTCAATGCCTAGACCTGGGGGCTGCAGTTTTATCCACTGTTGTTTAGATGGCTCTCTGTATGTATGTGGAGAAGACGATCCCAATGTCCTCTTGTTTTCCAGCAGTGGGAAACTGAGCCAGGTGCTGCATTGCTCTGATAATGGGCTGTTTCTTCCAGATGGCCTTGCAATGACCCGCTCTGGTTCTGTGGCTGTTACTGACCTTACAGATGGCTTGGTGCGTATTTACAGCCCGGACTCCCACCCACCGTGGGTAAGAATTGCTGGTAATTTTGATTCTCCAAGAGGAATTGCTGTGGACTCATCTGGACGTATTTTGGTTGCAGAATACATGACTGGCGTTATCCAGGCCTTTCATGCTGACCGTTCTCACCGCATCCATGGAGCCCGGCGTGTTTCAGGCCTCAGTGGTCCACGGTTTATCTGCTCCCTTCCAGATGGTGGCTTCGCTGTGAGTGAGGAGTGTGGAGATGTCAAGTTGTTCACAAACAGTCTGAAACCAGCTGGATTGTTGTCCAAAACACACCAGCACAATTTTGGGAACCCATCAGGCATCTGTGCTGACCCTGAAGGGAACATTTTAGTGGCTGATGAACAGCAACGTAACATCACTCTCTTCCCTCCCAGGGGTTCTCCCATCTGTGTGGTATCTCGTGGTCTCCGCAGGCCAGCTGGTGTGGCATGCTCACCTTTTGGCCTCATATATGTGGCTGATGCTACAGACAACTGTGTGAAAGTTTATAAGTACAGGGCTAGGCCATATTATAACCCTACTAGCCCCAGGGCACTGGAAGAAAGCCTGTAGGGGATGCCTAATTTTAAGCTCTTTGGACAAGGAATGTTGTATACATATATATGCTGCAAATACTGTATACCCTTTAAGGCAGCGGCTCTCAACCCTTCCAGTGCCGCGACCCCCCGACAAAAGCTCCCAAGCCGTGGCGACTCCAACAGCAAAACTACAGACCAGAATAGACAAAAAAACACATCCCCGCTGGCTCCAGGCGACCCCCGGCAAATTATCATTTGACCCCCGACGGGATTGCGACCCACAGGTTCAGAACCACTGCTTTAAGCAGAGCTGAGAATGTTAAAATATTGTAATATTTTGTAACAATATGTTTGTGCATGTATACAGGGTGTCTTATGAATATATAAACAGTTATGCCTACTTTCAATAAATAAGCTACATTTAAAGGATGACTAAACAGCAGTCTGCAGTGATCTAACCTTTAATCCGTGTACCAGTCTGTATCATTACTGGTGCCATCTTGTAAAATGGTATGCCTTATAATTATGGTGCTAGTGACATTGTGCTATATTCACTAGATTCATGCTGATGAGGGGTTCTCCGTTCCCTGTGTTATACTATGGAACTGCTTTAAAAAAAAATTGTAGAGTTCTGTCCTCTCAAGTTTGACCTTAAAGGCTATGGCCTAAGATGTCAGAAAATAATGGGTTTCACCAAAGTATTTCACCCTTTCATCTTATTCCCCAGTCCAAACCCCTTTTTTCTTTTCTCTTTTTTACCTTTCATTCAATTTCCACATCATCTCATTTTCAAATCTCTCTCCCCTCCAACACTTTC
Source organism: Discoglossus pictus (assembly GCA_027410445.1). NCBI lineage: Eukaryota > Metazoa > Chordata > Amphibia > Anura > Alytidae > Discoglossus > Discoglossus pictus. Next base: position 38,136,471 of record CM050172.1, on the reverse strand, counting down.
ATATATTTCTATCCTTTCTTCCCCTTCTCATCTATATTATCTTTATTTCTTCTTTCCCCTTCCATCCTCACTTATCCCCATTTATTTTCCTGTATACTCTGTCTCTCTCTATTATCCTTTATTTATTTCTCATTGATTATTCATCTGTTTCTCATGTATTTCTCAGTTAAGACATACAGTATGTAGCAAACAAGGTTTAAATTATAATTATTTTTAAAATGTAATTTTATGGGTGCGGTTTTATTACACTTTGCCCCTGATATTATCAGACACCATGAGGAGTCTACACATTTTGTAAGGTTTAGGAACTGCTCAGTTCCCAAATTAGTTAAGTGAAATAGCACTAAACAATTTAAAATAGGGTAGATATGGATAGGGGAACTCATAGAAAAAAACATACACAAAAACAATTGAATTTTCAACATTTTTGAGCTTTATATAAACTTTTAAGAAACATAACAACATAAACTGCACATTTTTTTTTCACAATAAATTTTATTTAGCAAAGAAATATAATATCAACATTTTACATCATATTGGGGAGAAGAGATTGACAAATTCAGGTTAAACATACATAATCATCAGTGCCTGGTAGGGATATACCACATATATCCGTATGTGTATATAGGACTTACAAGTTGTCCTGCTGGTGTTCCCCCTTATTCGTTAATAAATAAGTCTTTACCAGTGTTTAACATAAACTAGAAAGGGTAGTGTGGAAGGGTCATAACAGGTTAGTCTTTCTGGGTAAAATCAGTGCAAATTTGCATATAAGAAAGCAGTACCTACTTTCGATTACAGGCTCTGGCATCGGTGACGGGACAACTGGCACCCGCTCTTCTCCTCCACAAGAAACCACAATCTCGGATAAGGTATTCTCATTTATATTAGAGGCATATTATAATGTGAAGCTAGCCAAGGACCACAGGTAATCATGAGCTGTGAAAAAAGTGTCATCTAGACTGTGGGACATCCTTTCATTAACCAACCTGGCGGTATGATTATGTCAGTATTTAGAATGTTAAAGCGGTACATTCTAAAATACTGACATAATCATACTGCCTTTAGACACCATTACCCCTTCCAGCTCTCCTCCTCCCTTTCCCGTTATCCTCCTTCTCGTTCTCCATTTCCCCTCTCTCCTCCCCTATCAACCCAGCCTCTATTTCTCCCCTTATCCGTCCTTTTCCCCACTTATCCTCCTCATTCCCCCTTATCCTCCTGATCCTCCCCCCTTATTCTCCCAATCCTCCCCCCTTATCCTCCTCATCTTCCCCCCTCATCCTCCTTTACCCCCTCATGCTCCTCCTTTCCCCCCTCATCCTCCTCTTCCCCTTCATCCTCCTCCTTTCTCCCCTCATCCTCCTCCTTTCTCTCTTCATCCTCCTCCTTTCTCTCCTCATCCTCCTCCTTTCTCCCCTCATCCTCCTCCTTTCCCCCCTCCTCCTCCTTCTCTTCCACCACATCCTCCTCCTTTCCCCCCTCATCCTCCTCTTCCCCCTCCTCTTCCCCCTCTTTCCCCCTCACGCTCCTCTTCCCCCTCACCCTCCTCTTCCCCTCACACTCCTCTTTCCCCCTCACCTTCTCTTCCCCCCTCATCATCCACTTCCCCCCTCATCTCCCCTTATCCTCCTCCTCTTCCCTCCCTCCTTCCCCGTCTTCTCTCTTCTTCTTAGCCTCCGATCAGCTCCTGCTGCTGATCGGAGGACCGCAGCGCATCTTATGCCTCTTGAACCGGCATATGCTAATGAAGTCACAAGCGTGTCATATCATTAGCATATGCCGGTTCAAGAGACAGGCATAAGACGCGCTGCGGGCCTCCGATCAGCAGCAGGAGCTGATCGGAGGCTAAGAAGAAGACTTGAGACTTGAGAGGGGGGAAGGAGGAAGGATAAGGGCGGAGGAGGAGGAGGAAGATGGGGAGGAGGAGGAGGAAGATGGGGAGGAGCAGGAGGAAGATGTAGAGGAGCAATGGTGTGCTGAGGGGGCCCAGGCAAACTCGGCAGCACTGGGCCCCCTCCACATCCTCCCTGGGGTAACCCAGAGTGTGGCTCGGGGTTACCGTTTTAGGAAGAGAAGATTAACCCCAAGTCACACTCAGGATTACCGCTAGGAAGGTTAATGAGAATGTAGTTTCATTTATTTTTAACGGCTTGCAAGCTGAAGGTGCTCAAATTCCAGTTTTTAGCAATGTGACTCTTGGTTGCCAGCATAAGGAATTGTAAACATTTATTTTGAGATGGAGGGAGAGATTGTTGGGTAATCGAGAAGACAAGTTTCTGGGTTTACGTGTAATTGGGTATTAAATATAACTAAAACCAACTCAAAAACTTCAATCCATAAGTGATTAATGCAAGGACAAGTCCACCATCCGTGAAAGAAAGAGCCCACTTTCCAACACGCTGTGAAACAATGGGGGTCTGAAATCGTTCCCCACCTGTGTTTATCAGGAGTCATATATATTCTATGGAGAATCTTAATAGAGGTCTCTAAGATGCTACTATTTAATAAACCTTTGGTAAGGAAACTGAACCTTTTTTAAATATAATTTAAAGAACCAGCACACATCATTCGATTTTAAATGGCAGATGTGGAAGCTTCAGGCTCATCCTGCATTCTGTGCTTTTTGGACACAAACTCTTCCAAGGACATCTGTCTTTGCTTTCTATGGCCATCGAGCAGATGCTGGTAGCAATACACTGCCCAAATGATGCGGTGTGTCACATTTCTGCTCCTGCCACTATCTGCATCATTGGCCACAAATTCATCCAGAATGTCATGGATGGACACTTTTGGTGAGAAGCTTGGTGGAAAGTTGATTTGGTTCCTCAGTGTTAGGGTCACTGCTTCCCTGAGCTTTCTGAATGCCCTGTTATGCCAGTTGTTTGAGGTCCTCATTTGTGAGGCTCTTGTGTGAAGCTCGCAGCAACTCATCAATGTTCTGAGAGTTGGCATCTCCAGCCGTATTGACCAGGTCTACAATCTCCGTAATGATGGGCTATTCTGGTTCCTCATCCACACAAAGCTCTGGCCATATATTCCTTCACTCTCCTTTCAGATATTGTTGTTTCACTTCCTCCCATGACAAATATATGTTAGTTCTGGCCTGCATTATGGTATACTTTATCCCAAAAATCATCATGGATTATTTGTTCTTGCTGTCTGTTTGGTGAAAGGCTGCAGCAGCTTCAGTGTCAGCACTCGTTGCTACTCCTGTAATTTTGATGTTATACAGGTTGTTTCTTTTCTTGAAGTAGTTGAATCACCCTCTGGTGTTTGGCTTTGGAAATGACCATAGATTCTTCTGGCCTTCTCCATTATGATGCCTGGCTGAGAAGCATGTTGTGCTCTGTTTCGTTGTTGATTCAGGTGCAAAACCGCTTCTCCATTTCATCTAGGGCGTAGCATCTGGATCAGGTAATCTTCTTGACAGAAGATGTAGTGCTTGTGGTTGCTGAAGACTTGATAGTTACATAGTATTTATTTAAGGTTGAAAAAAGACTTTCAGTCCATCATGTTCAACCTTTTAAGATCTCCTCTGATCTGCAATATGCAGATTAACTATTAATTCATTAGTTGTTAATTAATTATTAATCAATTATTTAATGTTTATTTTTTTATTATTAATTAGTCCAGAGGAAAAAAAAAAAAACACAGACTTAGCCAATTGTCTCAAAGGGAAATGTAAAAAAATTTGGATCAATACTGTCTCTCTAATTATCCATGATAACCCTGAATTCCCTTTTTAATTAGAAATAAATCTAGTCCCCTTTTAAAGTTATCTATCGAATCCGCTGTCACCACCTCCTCTGGTAGAGAATTCCACAGATTAACCAGCCTTACTGTGAAGAACCCTTTTCTTTCTTTGAGGTGGAATCTTTTTACTTCTAACCTCAAGGGATGTCCTCTTGTCAGTTAAAAACCTCTTGGCACAAAAAGCTCCCCTGACAAATCTTTATACTGACCCTGGATGTATTTATATAAGGTAATCATATCTCCTCTTAGACGCCTTTTTTCTAGAGAAAATACGTTTAATTTGGTTAGTCTTTCTTCATAACTTAGCCCCTCCATTCCCCTTATTAGTTTTGTTGCCCTTCTCTATACCTTTTCCAGCTCTAAAATGTCCTTTTTATGAAGTGGTGCCCAAATGAGGGCGTACTAGAGATTTGTATAGTGGCAGAATTATATTTGCTTCCCTGGCTTCTATACCCTTCTTAATACATGCTAATATTTTATTTGCCTTTGCAGCTGCTGCTTGGCTTTGAGCACTGTTACCTAGGTGGTTGTCCACAAGCACTCCCAAATCCCTTTCAATATCTGATACACCTAGATTTGCTCCATTAAGATTATAAATTGCATGGCTATTTTTCCTTCCCAGATGCATAACCTTACATTTATTCGTATTAAATCTCATCTGCCATTTAGATGCCCATTCCTCAATTGTATGTAAATCCCCTTGGAGGGAAAGCACATCATTATCTGATTTAATTACCTTGCACAACTTTGTGTCATCAGCGAAAATGGAGACCCCACACTCCAATCCTACCTCTAAGTCATTAATAAATATGTTAAAAAGGAGAGGACCTAAAACTGAACCCTGAGGTACCCCACTTACCACATTAGTCCAATCACAACATGTTCCATTTACAACAACCCTTTGCTTCCTGTCTTTTAGCCAGCTCTCAATCCATGAGCAGATATTTACTGCAATTCCTGTATCCCTTAGTTTGCCCAACAGTCTCCCATGTGGCACTGTATCAAAAGCCTTTGCAACATACAAAAAGACTACATCCACTGAGTTGCCTTGATCCAGGTTCCTACTAACCTCCTCATAGAAACTAATTAGATTTGTTTGGCATGACCTATCCCTCATAAATCCATGTTGACTCCTACTTATAATCCTGTTCAAATAGACATATTCTTGTATAGTATCCCTTATTAAACCCTCTAAAAGCTTCCCCACTACAGAAGTGAGGCTCACTGGTCTACAATTCCCCGGATTTGCTCTTGCTCCCTTTTTAAATATAGGTATCACATCAGCTTTTCTCCAGTCATCTGGACCCTGTGTTGAGTGATTCTTGAAAAATTAAATATAATGGTTTGGCTATTACAGAATCCAGTTTCCTTAGTACCCTTGAATGTATTCCATCAGAACCCGGGGCTTTATTAACATTCATTTTTTCCAACCTCTTTTGTATTACTTCCTGTGTTAACCAATTATTTGGCAAAGGTAGTGTAGCCCCATTATGTTGCAGTGTCCCAACCACTTGTACCTCCCTTGTGTATACCGAAGAAAATAACCTATTTAGCTCATCTGCCTTTTCCTGGTCACTAATTTTCAGATAGCCTGTTTCACATTCTAATGTTCCTATAGCTTCCTTCCTCACCTTCTTCCCATTAAAATACTTAAAAAATATTTTAGGGTTAGTCTTACTCTCTTTTGCAATACATTTTTCATTTTCTATTTTAGCCAGTCTAATCGCGCTTTTGCAAGCCTTGTTGATTTCCTTGTATTCCCGTAAAGCAGTCTCTGTCCCCTCTTGTTTGTATAATTTAAATGCCTGTTTTTTACTCTGTATCTTGATCTTTAAATCATTGTTAAGCCACATGGGTTGTGATTTACTCCTTTTACTTTTATTCCCACACGGTATATGCCGATGTGTATGTATATTTAGTAAGGATTTAAATGTTGTCCATTTATGTTCAGTGTTTTTACCTATCAGTTCTCTGTCCCAGTCTATACTTTGTATTGCTGCCCTTAGACCGTTAAAATCTGCCCTTTAAAAATTAAGAGTTTTTGTTTGCACCTTAAAATGTTGTTTTTTTAATTCAATCTCAAATGAGACTGTGTTGTGATCACTGTTTGCCAAAGGTTGCCCTATTTCAACATTTGATACTATATCAATATTATTTGTGATGAGTAAATCTAGGATAGCTTCATTTCTAGTAGGCTCCTGTATAACCTGGGCCAGATAATGATCCCTGAGTGTACTCAAGAACCTGCTCCCCTTAGCTGAACTGCTGGTTTCATTTATCCAGTTTATTTCAGGGTAATTAAAATCTCCCATTATTAGAACTTGCCCGTGCTTAGCTGTATTTCCAATCTGTAACAATAATTGTATTTCCTCACTTTCAGCTATATTTGGGGATTTATAGCATACTCCTACTAATATTCTTTTGGAATTTGCTGCTCCGCTGTTTAACTCTACCCACAAACATTCAACTTTATCACATAGGTCCACCATAAATATCTTCTCTGACTATAGCCTTAAATTCAGGTTTAACATACAGACAAATCCCTCCTCCTCGTTTACCATTGCCTCTATCTTTCCTAAACAGGTTATAACCATCCAGATTAACAGTCCAGTCATGAGATTCATCCAACCACGTTTCGGTAATGCCTATTAAAACCCATTTTTCATTAATTGCTAATAATTCTAACTCTCCCATTTTTCCTGGCAAGCTTCTGGCATTAGCAAGCATACACCTTATGTTATGAGTCTGTAGTTCTGAAGTGCCTGCCACTGTACTTGAATTACTTAGTACTACCTCCCTATTGACTATACTACCCCTCCCCCCATCTCCTCCCCTATGAGTTGTTAATTCATCCCTTATACCCTCTACACTTTCTACCCCATTACTTATATCTAGCCCCCCCCCACCTACTAGTTTAAAAACTCCTCCAGCCTTTCTACCATCCTATCCTTTAGTACAAAAACTCCCTCATCATTAAGGTGCAACCCATCCCTACTGTAGAGATTGTACCGAAGTGAGAAGTCAGCCCAGTGCTCTAAAAAGCCAAACCCCTCCTTAGTGCACCACATCTTTAGCCACGCATTAACCTCCCTAATCTCCTTCTGCCTCCCTGGGCTAGCACGTGGCACTGGTAGTATCTCAGAAAATACTACCTTGGAGGTCCTTGCCTTCAGCTTATTACCTAGTTCTCTAAAATCATTCTTTAGGACACTCCATCTTCCACTAACTTTCTCATTGGTACCAATATGTACCAAGACCGCCGGTTCATTTCCAGCCCCTCCCAATAATTTGTCTACCCGATCCACAACATGACGAACCCGAGCACCCGGGAGACAGCAAACTGTTCGATTGCTGGGATCTGGGTGACAAATCACCCTGTCTACCTTCCTAATAATAGAGTCCCCTACAACCAAAACCTGTCTGTTGTTCTGACTATTCTGCCCTCCCTCTCCTCCAGTAGAGCTGTTCGCCCGGCTGTTAGAGGGAACAGCTCTATCTGGCATTGCCATTCCTGAATGGACATCCCCAACAGTTTCACTCAATCTGGCAAATCTGTTGGTGTTTGCCAACTCAGAACTGGCCTGCCTCCTCCCGTTCCCCCTGCTTCCCCTTGTAACTGTAACCCAGCTGCCTCCCTGGACATCCTCACTAGCCCCAGCTCCACCCTCCATGCTAGGCCCAGCTAAACTGTGCTCAGTGAGCACCAACCCCCTTTCCAGTGGAGCAATATCACTAAGTGCTGCAATTCTCCTCTCCAGATCTCCAGTTTGAGCTTCCAGAGGCAACATGCTCACACCTCTCACAGAGGTATGGACCCTGGATCATCTGTTCCAGTATTGCATACATATGACAGGATGTACACTGAATAAGGTTGCCACTGGACTGACTCATAATTATTAATATTGTCTACAAAATTTCAGTGGGAAAAATAAAGAATATAAAATAATATATTTATATAAAGTTTTCCTCCTTTGCACTATAAATCTGCCCTCCCTTTTCTTTGAAGTCCCTCCTTTTATTTAAACTCCTAGGCTTTTACTAGAATTGCACTTGATACTGAAAATGTTCGCAAGCTCACAAGTTCCCCTTCTCCTGTTTATATTAACTTCTGCCTTCTCACCTGGGCACAATTAGTGCACTCTGCAGTTTATCAGCCTTTACCTGTAAGGTAAATCCACTTGTAAACAGGCCCCAAAACAGCTCACAAACCTTTTCCCCTAGTTTAACAGTCAAGCCACACCCCTCTCACCTGGGCACAATTAGTGCACTCTGCAGTTTATCAGCCTTTACTTGTAAGGTAAATCCACTTGATCTTCTACTTATTTTTAAGGATGGTGTGGATTGTGGAGGTTGGCAACTTTAAATCCGATCCAAATGTCCACTTGGAATTTGCCTTTTTCCAATCGACCAGCACCTGCATCTTTACACTGAGAAAGGCTTTGGCACTTGAATTTGGGCTGATCTTCTTTCTGCTCACACATGTTCTGTACTACAAAAACAATACAATAGCTGTAGCTTTCATGGGACAATTAACAATCACATGATGAGAAACATGGGAACATAAAAAAATATTCTGTACCTTGTCTCTGAATGGTTGAGATAGTAACAGGTCTCTTTTTTGGGGATTTATGCTCGTCCAGGCTAATACATTTTTTCTCCTCCTTTCAGCTGTCTGCTGCTGTGTCTCTTTTAGCACTGTGACACGGTTCTGAGCATTAAACAGTGGACTGTGAGTAAAAAACAGTGTTATAGCGGGGCACTGTGTTAAAAAGTGATCGGCAGCAAAGAGCGGGGTTTAGCGCAAAGCAGGGAATTACAGGAAAAAGAGCGCTATAGTTAATCAGCCCTAAAAGGGGTAACGTTAAGCGGGGTATACATGTATATAGGCTCATATGTAAAAGATGTTACTGTGAGTTATTTAATCACTTTGTATGCAACTGGTAGCAGGGTGGGTATTTTTTTTCTAAAAATTCATAATTTTCAAGCTTGATTAGTTATCAGTTCCACTCACCAATTTTTAATAACAACCAATTGTACGGTAATTATATTTATATGTGTATTTTGCATTTACTGTAAATTTCACTCTTGGTTCCAACATACAGTGTCACTAGTATTAGTGAAGCCTACAACGTGCCCCTCACCCAGGCACAGGGAGTGGGAACCTGATAATTGAAACCATCAGCACTATCCTGGGTGCACAGCTGGGAGGGTCTGTTCTTATCAGGACTACCCTGCGCCGCTGTTACAATCCACACACACAAAGGCGTTGAGGGCAACACAAACTGTGAGTATACGTCCTTCATATTTAGAGATAAAAAAATAAAAAATAAATGTATGTATTTAAATATTTAACTTTTCAATGCAAATATATATTTTCACTGAGCTCCCATTTCCCAGTAATGTATGATAGAAACTTTCACATATATAAAGTCCACGAGGAAAGTACTTTCTGGAAAAAGAGTAATACAGAAAAAGATAACAATTAAGTGGACGATTTAGAGGTAATGTTACTGCTTTGCAGTAAGGGTGCTAGATAAATCAGACAGATAAATTAAAAAAAGATATGGATGTCTGAGATAAGGCGATACTGAAAATAAATTTGGCCAGGCTTTGTGGGTCGACATAAAGAAAAGAGAAAATGGGTATTTTGGTTTTTATCTGCCATAAAGTTTCTATGTATGCAAGTCTTTATACCAAAGTGCAAATGGATTAATAATGATGTCACAATTACAGATGCACATTAGTGTATTTCTTATTCTTGTTCAGTTGTGTCTGACTCTCCATAACCCTATAGACTGCAGCATACCAGGCACATCTATCATTATGTTTCTGGTTGTGTATAGCCATACTGTTTTCTTGGCAAAAATACTGGAGTGGGTTGCCAGTTCCTTTTCCAGAGGACTGCAATTTTTCTGACCTCTCTGCTATACCCTGCTAATATTGGTTTCCCCTACATGTGAGATACCCAAGCCCCTTCACCATAACAAGGTAGCGATACAGAAGGGGACATTATTGTATAAATGTCTATAAATATCAGTGTGTCTAGCCTCTGTACTGTCTGTGTGTGTTCAGTCATTCAGTTGTGTTAGACACTATGTGACCTTATGGACCGCAGCATACCAGGCACATATTGTGTCTCGTGCTAATCCATAAGGTTTTCATTGCAAAGATACTGGAGTGGGTTGCCAGTTCCTTCTGCAGTGGACCGCGATTTGTCTGACATCACTACTATGACCTGCCCATCTTGGGTGACCCTACATGGTATAGCTCACAGCTTCATTGAGGTTCAAAAGTTCTTCACCATGACAAGGTAATGATCCTGAGGGGAGCCTCTTTATTAGGGCTTTGAATATAAGTGCTATTCAATACACAAATACAGATAAATACACCGTTAAATACAGAACCTGTTCACACAGCATTATCCTTGCACGTTAAACATGTAGATATGATATTTTTGAAAATATTTGTTTGTATACTATACATGCCTATTGCGTGTTCTTACCTATTGTGAAAGCCGTTCACTAGAACTGAATATATATTTTTCTGCATCCATAGTATGAATAATCCCGTTGGAAAGAAAAGCAAACGTCTTCCCCCAGTAAATAAAATTCAGTGTAATAGTTACATTAAGGGCTGTATTTAATTATGTATTTACTTTATAAAATAGTTTCCTTTTAATCAGTTACATTTTGTTCAGTAAAATATTGTGTAAATATGACACTTTCCTGTAAGTTAGCAAAAAACATTAACTGTGATGTCACTAACAAGATTAGCTGCTATATAAGACTTGTGCATAAAAGCATCTTTCACAGAAAATCTTAATTTTAGCAAACTCTGCTAGTGCATGGAAGCTGCCATGATAGTTATACTTCATTTTCAATGTACAAAGGTTGGCTACAGAAAATGGCAAACAAGGGAGGGATTGGAAATATATTTTCCGAACTGATATGTTATCTGATTCCGCAAATAAATCAACACTCAAATTTAATTCTTGTATAGATTCTAAAATATATTAGACCACACCCACTCTGTCTCCAAGCCAGCAAAGAGCAGCGGAAGACACAAACATGACAAGCACAAGCAGTATCTACGAAAATAGAAATTGTATTTAAAATCCTTTTATGCCTATGATTTATCAAGCTGACAATGCTGTTACATTGTTACAAACTTCACAAACATATGACGTTTTTTCTCAATCTACAGGGGGTATTAACTTTTTTCTTTTGCAAAGAAAATTTCAATAAATACATAGAAATGTCAGGCTATTACATTGTAAGAAAGGTCGCTTATTATATGTGATCCCATAAAATAAATGTGATCTCATACACTCTCTGAGTTCTAGTATATGCTGGAGGAGTCACATTTGCTCTCAGAATAAACACATGAAAGAATATACACAGACTGCAGCACAGCAAAGTCTCAATTTCCGGAACTCAAGTTCCGAGGCACTGGTGTGTTTCCGGACACTTTAAGCAGCTGGACCCCGTCTCCTAGTAACGATCGATGGAGTACCGGAAGTCGCCTTGAATGTCAGTCTGGGGGACAGTGACCTTTTGGTGCTGGTAACTATCTCCCGGGACAGGCAGCAAAGTAACCTCCTGGTAGCCTGAAAGCTGTCTGATTTGTTTGATGCAGCTATCGGTTCACTACCCCAAGCAGGCTTAAAGGGTAACAGCCCCTCTCCTGTCAATCACCGATCTCAGGTATTAGGAACAATTTGTAGTGATGGGGCAGTCTCATTGGGGTCACTTTGTCGCCATGTGGTAACCAACACCTGCAGTGTGGGGCTTTCCATGTATTATGGTATCCCTGGTTAATATGAATGCACTTAAACCACTGTAATTTAAAGAAACATTGATCTCTTACAAAATAAGGCTCCAAACCCCCAAAAGGAACTTACCGCAAGGCCCTGCTCACATGCAAAGCGTTCATGTATATTATGGATAAAATGTCCTACTGAAACACTTCCAAAGTAGTGTTCCTGAAGGATTTTAAAGGGTTATCAGGCCCTCTCCTGTCAATCAGGTACTAGGGTCAGCCTATAGTGATGGAGGCAAAACAGACTATAGGTTACCAGATAATATCACTGTGTAGTCCCTGTGCTGTTCTGTGATGTATTGGCGATAATTGTGATAAGAAATACCTGAAGTGCAAGATCTCTGTATGTATTGTTGTGTTTCTGGTAAATAGAGAAGGTTATTGCAGTAATAGGGCAGAAAACCTAACAACTAACTGTTGTTTGAGGGCACAAGCAAATGTATTTTATCAGCCAATGTAGACTGTAAATAAATCTGTAAATAAATCAGTGAGAAAGAGGGCTGACGTGGTAATACTTGCTGCATATTTTGTTGTGTAAGGAAAATGCAAATGTGTAGTTGTAATTCAATATTTTAACCCTTTGCTTTTTGTGTTTAATCCTAGTCAGCATGGCTGTCAAGATCTTTTTCCCTACGTCTTGTTCGGGAGCCGAGAGCGGACTACTGATTGGTCGCTGGATGGCCGAGCACCGTTCTGTGGTTGTCCTGGCTACTTTGCACTTCCCTTTCATCCCTGGCAATGTGAAGCGATATCTGTCGGACCTGGAGAAGAGAACAGGTCTGAGACTTTCTGTGTTGGGAACCTGGAGCCATCAAAAAGCAGAAAAAGATGAGAAGATGGAGACATTCCTGGGTGATCTAAGCAGCATCTTTACTCACCAGCCTTGGCTGCGGATAGCGAGAGAAGCATCCAGCAAGTTTTGGAACTGTGAAGTTGAAGGGCTGGGGGATGATGTTCTGGTGGAGGTAGCCTTAGTGTACTATGATCAGCGAAAGCTGATGCTGTCTGAGCTGCACTCTACCACAGACCACTCAGAGATTGCAGCAGTATTTGACACAGTGGCCAGGAGCCAGCCTCTCTTTGCCATGGACAAGTATGATGAGGGACCAGTGAGTCTAACACACTGGCAGTCTGATGGAGTGGAGGCCAGTATTATTGTGGAGCTTGCCAAGCAGGCTTCTGTACCTGTGTGTGCCCTGCTGTCCTTCCTTCTATCGCTGATCAGCAGCATCTGCAACACCAGGTAAGGGAAAAGGGTGAATGACATTAGAAGCCCAGATATAAATAGCAAACTGGCACATATACCATTTTGAGTGGGACTGTTAGATAACTTTACTTGAGAGTTGGGTGTTTTATAAATAAATGACATAAACAGATCCTTCCTCTCTCCTAATGACTTTATTTAACACAATAATTATCTCTTAGCTTGAGGTTAATAAGCATGAAGAGCATGCTCAGTTGGTATTAAAAATAATAATGAGACTTTAATACTTGAAAAGCTCAGTGGCCATTATTATTTAAAGGTCTATAGAAGTTTCCTGGGTTTTAAAAGTTTTTTTTAACAAACAGCCACAGATTAACAGAAAAATATACATTGCATTGCAAAGTTCTGTCTACTTACAGTTTTATGTGGTTCAAACTTGATTTCCACCCTCCCTCCAAGCTGCTTTCATCATCAAAATGTACTAGCCAATAAGAACACAGCATTCAAGTATGGATATGATCCTGTTAGTTACTCATCAAAGGGCTGTGCAGCTCAGTCTGCTTGCTGTATGAAATTACCGGCTTGGCAGCTGTCACAGCACAAACTGCTGGAGGGAGACACAGAGAGAGAGACAGACTTTCTCAGCTGCAGGGTTGTTAGCTCTGCCAAACAGAGAGAGAGAAAACATTTCAGGAGTAGTTGATACATAGGATGCTCAGCAGGTAGAAGTAATAACCAAGGCTGAACCCACACTGGAGGTATAGCAGTGTGATTTTTATTTTATATGTAAACTCTGTTGTTGTTTGCTGCTGGCACTGGGGTGGAATGTGCTACAGAGACTATGAGAATGTGCTGAAGATGCTGAGATGGAATAAACATATGTGAGAGTTGAAATGCGCTGCAGGGAATTGAGGTGGAATCTTCTGCAGGGAGAGACTCTTATTTGAAAATACATGCAGCCTTATTAAATTGCGATTCAGTAAATTTAAAAGGGCTCTATATAAGCACACAACATATTTTATTTACAGAAGTTTTTAGTTAGTGAAGACCTTGCTTTTGGATAAAAGATCACTAACTAAAAACTTCTGTAAAAAAAATATGCGGTGTGCTCATATAGAGCCCTTCTAAATTTACCGAATCACAATTTAATAAGGCTGTTGGTACCTTCTTACAAGAATAGGTGCCAGACTACAAATACCTAGATGCTTTGCTGCTGAGGCAGAATCCCCAGTCTTTTACTACAATGTTGCAGCTGCCCCCTGATTGGCCAAAATAAATTATGAATTGTATGCTAATTTAGCCTGGGTTTGTAGGGGTGTATACTCTAATTTTCAACTGGCAAAAAATAGAAGATATTTTTGCTAACTTCAATGTAAGGGATCTATCCCTCTTTGCCTGCGCATTTCTGACAGCACTGACAGCTGCAGTTACAGGCGCCATCCGCCAGAGGGAGCTGTGAGGTTTCCGGCACCATCAAGTTCCAGGGAAGGCAAATAACTATTTTCCCTTCTGACGTGGCGCTACCCGACTGTGCTTAATCGACAGCGAGGCCATCGCTATGTTCGGCGCAGGCACTCGGGCACCCCAGGGCCTCGGGTGCGCCTCTCATAGCTCAAGGCCTCTTCTGTCAGCGTGCCTTATGTGCTAAAATCGGCAGCGCCATCTGTTGGCCGGAGGCGGAACTACAGCTGTCATATTTTGCGTTGGTGAAGAGGGAAAGGACCAATGTAAGTTTCTTAATGTTTATTGGGGGATTTTTTTTAATGCAAAGAATGTTTTCATACACTACTGATTCTCCTCTATCATATGCATTCATAATCCAGGAAACTTTAGATATTCATTTAACCAACTGCATGTGGTTTCCATGATTATCATCCCCAATATGAGAGTTAATTAATCATTTGATAAAAAGTCATTAGGAGTGTGGGAGAACAACTTCAGTTATCGAACATTTTCACCGACATTTTTTAATGGTGACCTATTCCAATTATACTTATTTGTATGTGTACTTTTAATTTCCGAAATCACTGGGAACTTTTGTGGAGTCACTTTAAAGAGGTTAAAAAACGATGGTATATTTATGTAAGTATGCTCCTTCACAGTGATGAGCTATTTCTATTTGTTCTTTTAACATTGTGTTGTTATAGTATTGGATATTTTCATTATTGAATCCAATAACTTCAATGAATATTTAGGATGACCTGTAGCTGGGAAAATGCATGTAATGTATATTTCCCTATTAATAAAGATGCCAGTAAATATACAAATTTTCCATTTGCCATAATAATAATAATATAGTTAGAGATGAGGCTGGCCTTGTATTCCTTTTATTTATTCTAAAAAATCCTCCTTTATGTACTCTGTGGCCTATGTACCACAGGACTAGTGCTGAATACCATAGTTCTAATATCTCTCCTCCTCCAGGGTGCTGCATGTAAGGCCTCTGTCCTTCCTGTGGAACAAGCTGTCAACGTGTGAGCAGCTGGGGAGACGCCTGGAAAACCTCCGCCTCATCAGCAGCCCGGAACGAGCCAAGGACCACACACTGTTTATGAGGTATGTTCCTCCCCGTGCCATAACACTCCTATCTGATCACTTTTATAGCATCTTCTGCTGCTATCATACTGAGCCACCACCTGTATCTTCAGTTGTAACATTGATACTCCACTCACACACCTACTATTGTCCTATTGACAAATCATGTTTATGTACAATTGTAATTGCAGCGATGCTAAAATAAATAAGTGTAAGTTTGCTAGTCTTCAGATCATTCACTTTCTTACACACCCATCTTCCTCCTATCACTTAGATTATTTCAGTGTGTGAGTTGCATCTTCTATTGGTCTGTGCAATTATGCAACGTTGGCTCCAGCACTTGAGACAACACCACATAATTCAGCAACCAACAGAAAGCTGCTGCCATGCTGTGTTTGTGTTACAACGTGTAGAATCTCGGGTTGTTGCAAACCTCCTGACAAAGTGACACACTGAGGCATAGAAGGAGCTCAAGACTTGGGATAAAATACACATGGAAAGTCAGGAGCGTTCATTTTCAATTACTGGGAAACAAAGGTGAAGATGTACTAAATTCGTTGAGTCCTTTTTTTTCACTTTTACCTGTGTTTCCTGGTGCCTGGATATGAACTAATTATCTTTATGTGGGTAGTCCGAATCTCACTTGGTTGGTTCAGAAGTTATATTTTTTACTTGAAGTTTGTGACCTTTATCATATACAGAAGGTCCCCGGGTTATAGACAACCCGACCTACAGACGACCCTTACTTAAGAACGGGCTCACAAGTATGAGTTTGTTTTTATCTTATGTTTGTTTGAATTAAGAGTGCACTAGTTTCTGTAACATATTATTATTACAGTACAGGGGTACTATTATTGTTGTTTTTAATAATAATAATAATAATAATAATAATAATAATAATAATAATAATAATAATAATATTATTATTATTAAAGTATTACACTGTATATTATTATTACCACATATGAGCCATTATAGTGTTGTCATTCATCAGAGATCCGAATTACGTACAAATCCAACCTAAAGACATCCTCAGGAGCATATCTCGTCAGTAACCCGTTCCAGCTTTCAAGGGGCTAAAGGTCCTTTTCCAGCTTTTCACAAGCACCTGTTGTAGCCTTCATCTTGTGACCTATGCAGGCAGTGCATTCTGCCTTACACCAGTTTGTGAGTGAAGATGGCGGGGTCAACATGACATGTAACCAATTTATAACCAACCTCCATATGCACATATAAACTAACTCAAAATGCTTGGTTATTGAGATTAGTTCTGAAACCGCTCAGCAGTCCTAAGTGCTGTCTTTTTATGAAACCCTTTACACCAGTAAACCATTTATCCTCTGATGGAGGGAGAGCTTCAACAGTGCCGCCTCCTAGAGGTGGCAAAAGGACAATGTACAAAATACTTATAGTTCCTAGCTTTATATAAATGGACTGATTTGTATCTAGTAAAATGAAGGCCCACTTATACTTTTAAAGGACCATCAGCCCTATTAAATTGGCCAAGTAAAGCAACCCACTAACGACTTGTGGGGTCGACAAAACCCTATGGGATGTTGAAATTTGAACTCAGCTGCCGCAAATCCTTTGTTCTTTCAAGCCCGTAACTGGTACTTTCGAAAATCGCCATTAAGTTGCTACAAATTCACTGGCGTTCAACCCCATAACCCGCAAATGGAGCCAAAAAGCCAACGGTACTAGAGAGGAGCCGCAAGGGGGTTAAAGTCCTATCCGTATCACTGTAAATGCCAATATAAACACACTTTTGTACTCATAATTAAAGGGAAAGCGATATTAGGTATTACAATTAATAGCCCAACATTCTCAAGCTCGCAAATCTGCAATGTAAAATACTTTTATTTCCCGTAACTTGTGGCATGGTTACATTTTAATAGCTCTGTAACGCAGCCAGATTTCAAGCCCGCAGCCTTTGCGGGTGTGCTGATGCCGCCACGGGCTTCGAGTATAATAGGGCTGCATGACTTGTTTTATCACTATAGTTTAACTTTAGCTCCTTGTACAGTCTTCCTGTCACTGCTTCTCTTATTTCTAGATAAAAGCTACAACAATTTCCTATATTTCACCATTTTTGCTATTCAGCTCACAGTGTCCTATTTCTCCCCTCCATGCTCATGGCTTAGTTATATGATGACTTGCGTCCATTGTCTGTATTTTTGCCAGGAAAGCTAACACTTTGGTGTCACTGCTTCTGGACATGGCCCTGGGGATCCTATTGATGTCCTGGCTGTACAAGGGGAACCGAATTGGCCAGCTGGCCGATGCCCTCATCCCTGTGGCTGACGTGAGTTCTTAGTGCATCTTATAGCAGGATGTCACAATATTATATATATCATCACTTTAAATGAGCATGCTTTAAACATTATTTTTTTTTTTAAATTAAAATGAGCAAGCATATTTGCAGGGTATGGGCAATCTTTGTTCCACTCTTCTCCAGTTTATTTTAAAGCAGTATTGCTTCTCCATCACCATTGTCAGCAAGTAATTTGTTTGTATAGGTCTTATCAAATTAAATGTAACCATTGCTGCCAGATATAATGAATATACTCTAGACATTGGATCACATCTATGACTTTGGTGCAAAAAAACTAATGATGATAACGTTTTTGTTTTTTATATATATATATATATATATATATATATATACTGTGTATATATGTATATATATTTTTTTTTCTCTTGCAACTTTCTTTCATGTTCTTACTCTTATCCTCCCATTTCCTTGCTTTCTTTTTGCTTCTTCAATTTTTCTTATACTCTCACTTCTCCCCTGTAGTTCTACCTTTTGTATCTTTTCCAACTGTATCTTGTTCCTCTCTCACTTTTTTCTCCTCTCTCGTGTATCAGCGTGTTGCATTGGAGCTCCAAGGGTTGCTGCAGTGGCTGATGGGAGCGCCTGCTGGGCTGAAAATGAACCGAGCCCTGGATGAAGTCTTAGGACGCTTCTTTATGTACCACATCCACCTCTGGATCAGTAAGTTTTATCCGCTATCACCCTATTGTTCACCCTCCACACAGCCTTTGCTACACCCACTAAAATAATTATTCTCAGGATGATGTGATAAAACATGTACCATATTTTTATTTAGTTAGGTAAAAAAAAAAGTACTAAATTGTTAAAGTGAATGTATTTTTCTGTTTTTTGGAAGCTTTTATATAACCTAGTAAAACCTTCAACTGCTTGCCTCTCTGCAGGTTCTGCAAGAAGCAAAATTCCCAAGCATCCTACAAATAACAATACATTTTATTGCTGCAATGGAAAAAGTCAGCTTATTTCTTAAGGGGTTTTGTAGACACTATAATCTGGAAGGAAAAAATGTGCAGTGCATTATTATTGCAGTTAGACAAATATAAGCATTTAGAGGGAGCTTGCAATGTATGGTCCATTCAGGATCTCAAGTAATGTGCCTATAAGTTTAATGATTTTTGCAGTGTAGCCGACTACTTCTTAGTGTTAGGTTAAATCCATAAGCGGAGTTCCATAAAAGTTATCATAGGAGCATTTTTTTTAAAACAAATTTTCTGTTTTATTTTAATTGTTCTACAATATGGAGTAGAGCAGTTTTAACAACTTCTGTGGCCCTTTAAGATTTTAGTTAGCGCATTTTTAGTATATCATTCAAGGTTAGCAATAAAACCCAGATATCCAAGTGCTTTTGAAAGAGTTTGCGTGTTAGGGTGAGATTACAATCATAAGCGTACATTTATTATTAACATTTATTTTTAACGCGCCAACCTATTCTCTAGCGCTATACATGGATTGTCGTCCAAGCAAAACAAAATTAACACATTGCAAGAAATGGAGAGCCCTGTCTTTGAGCTTAGAATCCAGTGTCCAAAGTGCTTTCCCAAAGCACCGTGCAAGATGGAAAACTTGTAGACTTACAATCTAAAGGGTTGAATATATGAGAGTACATAGCTGCTTGGAGATGCATTCATATCTAAGAGTCCAAATGAGAGTGATTATGTGTAACTAAATACTGACTGGCATTAATTGTGAAATTAAGTTGTGATCCATTACATTAGCCATGTCTGATTTACTGTATTTGTTTCCTATATGATATTATCTTGATAAAAACCCAAACTGGTGTTGAATGTGATATTTTCCATAGCTTTTTTTTTTCCAACCTCCGTGCAGATCCTACTTGAGTGAGAAGTACTCTCATTTGAGTCACTCCACCCTTCCTACTGTGTTGTACATTTGGGGCTCATGATGTCCCCTGTTATCCTGTTGAAACTAGATACATGCAAAATATATATTAAGGAAAATTTACTGTCATTGTATTTAAATAGATTTGTCAGACTGCAAATACTTGAAGCAATATCTGCAGTTAACAATTAATCTGCATATTACAGATCAGAGAAGATCTTAAAAGATTGAACTTGAAGTCTAAAAGTATTTTTTTCAACCTCAATTATTATGTAAATATGGAACTCGTATCAGAGCTTGACCTAGTCATATTTACTTTGCTTCCTGCAGGTTACATCCGCCTCATGTCGCCATTCATTGAAGTCATCCTGTGGTACATCGGGCTGTCTGCCTGTTTGGGACTGTCTGTGGCTCTGTCCATCCTGTCTGACATCATTGCCCTCCTTACCTTCCACATATACTGCTTCTACGTGTATGGGGCCCGGTGAGTGATTACTATAATCAAGATGGTCGTACAATTGAATGTTAACCTTTTTATTGGATGCTGATGGAAAATGATAAAAATCAGTTCGGAAGATAAGAATAAGGGACTATACTTTTTGGGGGCAAAAGAGAGATTTTGAAGGGAGTAAAACTGATTAATTACATTCTGCGAACGGATGTATTCTCCCATTGTAAGGACAGGATGTGGACAAGGGAAATATGTAATGGCTGCATGCATGTGACTTCAGGTTTATTGGTAATGAACTTGTGCTGATGAGGTTAAGGCTCCAGTGCACCATGAGTGTTGTCTTAATGTCCTGATACTCACATGCACAAGGCTATCAAAACGCCTCTCTAACTCTCTCCAATTTGACAAATCAACATTAAACATCACCATAAACAACTTTTGCTTTTTGTAATTACATACACTGTTGAAAACAATTTACATATTCACTGTGAAAATGTACATAGACACTTGCTCAATGTCTCCTTTTATCTTTTTCAGTGTCCCTATTGTTGTGGCAGAGTGTGATGCAGTTACTGTTCTTGTCCAAGATTGTCATTATTACTTAACAATTGATAATACATTTAAAAAAAAAAAAACTGGAAAATTACTCGGCTTTTAACAGAATGTAAATTCAGCATAGGATATTTTATGCCAACGTGCCAATAATGATATAAGCTGATAAACTGAAAAAATAAATAAGCAGGGGAAGAAGTAAAACAAATCAATAAATGTTATTTTATAAATATGCAGTTTCTTTGACATAAATATATTGCAAAGTTGGTTAAGTGTAGATTACAATATTCAGATGATCTTAGAGCACCACCCTGTGGTAGAAATAGTGAGGATACAGGTCATTATTGTCTCTGTTAAGCCTGGATCAATGGTATAGTTTATTCTATAAAGCCTGAAACAATAATCTATAAATTATTTATATCTCTGTCAGAGAGGTCTCACTCGGGAATTTGATGTTATGCTCCCAGCTGGGTGATGTATAGGCAAAGTGAAAAAATACTCTTCCAATTAATGTGTTCTTCTCTGGAGTTTTGTTTTTATAGAGCCACTGTAGTGCAACATGTATATTATTTATTTAAAAGATCATATTTTAAACATTATAAAAGGTGGGAAAAATAAGTCACCGGTGTAGAAAGAAATGCATTGAATAGAGTTGTTTTCTCCTCCTTGGACGGACAGTGAGCAGAGACAGAGGGGCAGTGAGCGGAAACAGAGGGGCAGTGAGCGGAAACAGAGGGGCAGTGAGCGGAAACAGGGGGGCAGTGAGCGGAAACAGGGGGGCAGTGAGCGGAAACAGGGGGGCAGTGAGCGGAAACAGGGGGGCAGTGAGCGGAAACAGGGGGACAGTGAGCTTTGTAGAGGTCTGAACTTGCAACAAATTGTTCTCGCATTCTCATTTAGTTTAATGTTATTCAGTTAAGAAACCACAATTATCATACTCTGAGTCCTTGTTCACACTTCCTCTCAATTTATTAAGATAAAGGCAGGTCAAAAATATTTTTTTTTTATCTATTTCTTTGATACTTTATTGGCAAATTTTGTAAGGTAATATAATCTGTTTGTCACTCAAAAACATTTTATAATGTATTAAATAGTAATACATGGGCTTTAAAGGCCAAGCTGACTGACCAGAGTTTGCTCTAACAGAGAGCCTTAGACAGATGCATCATTAAGTGTAAAGTGCATTATAATTATGATTTGTATTTAAAACTCAAGAGGCAGTGTTATTTATCATGTTGTGAGGTTGACTGCAAAAAAATATATATATTTTTTTTAATTTTTTTTCCAAATTTCTTTTGTTTCCTTCCCTATTAGCCTGTACTGCCTGAAGATGCATGGACTCTCATCCCTCTGGCGTCTCTTCCGTGGCAAAAAATGGAATGTCCTGCGTCAGCGTGTGGACTCTTGCTCCTATGATTTGGACCAGGTACACAGGCCATCACTGTTTACACATGCAAAAGATCATTTACACCTCTAGTGTATAGGTTTGGAAGAGAGATGCACCACATCAATGAAACAGAGTATTAAATGGAGCAAGGAGAATGCAATAAAGATAGTTTTTATTTAAAAATATATATATTTTATTACCCTGGAGGCATCCAGGATACTTTTGGTGAAGGTTGCTTGTGTGAGAGGGACACTGCTCTACTTTAGTCCATCTGCGCAGCAGAAAAGTCTCACCAAGTACCAACTTTTTTATATGTGCTACATTTAATCAAAATCGGTATAACAATAGCAGCTTCCAAGATGAAGCACGTATTGGCCATTACTTTTCGCAAATATCAGATGGCTTGAACGGGAAAACTGTTATAATGGGGGGGGGGGGGGCGTTAAAAAAAATGTTTGTCTTGTAAAGGGGTCAGTGGTAACAAAGGTTTGGGGACCTATGCTCTATATAATGTCGCTGTATGCTTGTCTTTAGGATACTGGTCTTACATTATTTTGACCCCACTCTATGTTTCTCTCTTAAGAGAGTGAAGCAGAGTCTCATTCTGAGTTTTCTTTGAGTTCTCATTTCTTATGCGATCTGGTTTTCTGTTCAAAGCCAACAGGAAATAAACCGATTTAATGACAGGTAAAAACCAAAAGGCCAGTGTAGCCTTCCCATTCTGTCTGCCTAAAACACTAAATTAAATTCCAGTATTACCTTATGTGCTTGAATTTGTTAACTGTATACAACCCTACCATTTTAATTGGAAGGCTGATGGAACCATAGGAGACTGTAAACATAAAAATCTTCTATTTATAAAAATGTTAGTAATTGTTTATTTGTAAGCAAACTGAAGACTATATATATATATATATATATATATATATATATATATATATATATATATATATATATATATATATATATATATATATATATATATTTATATTTAACAGGGAGAGAGTTCATAATATTATAATCTGCATGGTAGGCTCTAATAAGAGTTTCTTCTCTTTCACAGCTGTTCCTGGGCACCTTGCTGTTCACTGTTCTGCTGTTTCTTCTTCCCACCATTGCTCTGTATTACCTGGTATTCACATTGGTATGTAGAGAAGAATTAAATCTCTATTCCACAGATACATGACATTTGTTTGACACACTTAATAGTACACATGGCTGACGCATGGCCCAGTGCTGTCAACACCGAGCAATACATCTTAAGGAATAGAACTAATTAGAAAAAAATATATACACATGAGAGATATTACTTCTACACTTATTGAAAAGGACACATTAAAGGTTCCAGTTTTTACAGAAATGAAGTGTACACATGAATAAATATATTTGCAGTTTCTTATTAAACATATTATGTGTAAGTGTTCGATTTAAGTTCGGTATTTTAAGTGTAAATTACCTAAACAAAACCCTCTCTTTCTAATAACTTTATCTCGTGTAATTGTTTTACGATCACATTGGGAGATCATCAGGCACCGTTTGTTATGTGTAAGGACAGGAGCAGAAGTTTATTTAACTATGTTGCGTTAACTAAGTGCACACACTTTTTCTGCTTATCATCCTACTGTGAGAATTAAGTAATCGCTTGGGATAAAGTTATTAGCAGAGAGGGAGGGACTTTTCAGCAGCAAGTTATAAATGTACACATTTGTTTTTACAAAAGCTTATAAAATGCACAATTTTTCTCCACTCTTAGTGATTTTTATCATTTGTTTGACAGTTGCGGATGCTGGTGGTTCTGGTTCAAGGGGTGATACACTTGTCTGTAGATCTGCTGAGCTCTCTTCCTATCTTTGCTCTTGGACTACGTCTCTGCAGGTCCTACAGGTTGGCAGGTAGGTAACTTGGTTATGCAAGAGACTCTTGGCTCAACTTAAAACCTTGACTACTTTGAGAAGGTGCTCATTCTCTTATCTTAGGATCTAAAGCCTTAATTATCTTTTCTTCAAAGAAAACCGACTGAGAACATAGGTTGCAATCAGAAATATGATAAGATGTTCTCCCATGAGCAGATTCTAGTTTAGCAACTCTACATCAATAATGTTATTTGATTGAAATAACTCTACACATATGGATGCTGCTCTATAGCACAGTCAAAATAAAGAGCAAAAGCTGTAAACAAAAAACCCCAATGTATTCTCTTCAATGCAGTAAGTATTTTTTTTTCCTTTTGGGATAAACAAATCTATAGAAAACAAAAAGGATTTTTATTTTGTTGCAGCAATTTATAGTATGTGAGCCTTTTTGTTGCTTTGACAGGGACCCTGTAATTTTTGTTCTTTTAAAACTGCAGAGGCAAAGAGATTGCAGGCAGCAGTGAGGGAGGGTAGCTAGAGGAATAACTGGGTAAAAAGGAATAAAACACTCACAATTCTCAGTCCTTTTTTTGTTGTTGCAGCAATTTATAGTTTGTGAGCCTTTTTGTTGCTTTGACAGGGACCCTGTAATTTTTGTTCTTTTAAAACTGCAGAGGCAAAGAGATTGCGGGCAGCAGTGAGGGAGGGTAGCTAGAGGAATAACTGGGTAAAAAGGAATAAAACACTCACAATTCTCAGTCCTTTTTTTGTTGGTGTAGAGAAGAATTTAAAAAAATCATATTACTGTAATGTCAGTATATCACCCACAAAGAAAAAGTTTAAAAGTGCAAGTTTTATAAAATAGGATTATGACATGAAAAATAGGTGTTTTTATTTTTTTTAAGGGTCAAAAATGTATTTTTAAAGCATAAGAAATGCAGATTTGCACAAAGTCAGTCCCTTCTTCTGCTTAACTCTAAGTTGTGCCCCAGTTAAGTTATGGAGATCTATGGGGCAATCATTTACTGTTTCTAGACTGACTGGCTGTTCCTGACACGGCCAAATCATTTTTTTTTTTTTCAAAAGGAGCACCTAATAGTCTTGTAAAAGCAGTTTGCAAAGGAAATAAAAGTAACGTTGCAGGAAGAAACAAATACAAAACTAAAGCATGACTTCAATGTCCCTTTTAACTCTTTCCATTTTTATTAAGACTTATTTTGCAGGTTTAAATGAACAGTTTAGGTTGCAACAAGTGGACACAATCATCAAGAAATTATAGTTGTTGTTTTTTTATCTACAGTACTTGCATGTTTGATATTCTTCCCATATTAACTCAACACAATGAGACCCCTCAGACATTGAGAAGTGGAGCGTGGCGTTAGCTGGGCCTCCTTTGCCAAGCACAGGGCTACGGTTCCAGCTCTGAGCAATGATACATATGCGAAGTCAACCATTCTCAGTGCAGCAAAACTGCATCCTCGGATTTTCTCTTTAAACACATAAAATTTATCTCTTTCAGCCGGGGTAAAATTCCGGATGCTAGAGCAGCAGACGGGGAAGGCCCTTCGACTCTTGATGCAGGTAAGATCAGCTACCTTGTTTACGTTAGTGAATATTATCAACAGTATGATTAGAAAAATCTCTGCAGTTCAGGAAAAACCTCAGGTTTGTGAAGTTTGCAACAAGCTAACAAAATCAGAAGCAATTACAGTTTGTAGCCTTATGTTATGGGTTCTTCTGTCTTGGACGGCACACCGACTTTAGCGCAAAGCAGACTTCTGCGACGTCATGTGCACGCCGCCAAATGCGCACACCCATTTCAGCGCTCACTCACCCTCCTTCTCCAGCTCTCCAACTCGTCTCCCTATGTGCCAGAAAGGTGGCACGACTAATCACCCCCTCACCCCCCCAGTATTCACCTGCATCTTCCAGCCTGCATCTGCCATCAGCATCTGCCCCCAGCCAGCCTGCATTTCACATCTAATTCAGGAAATATATAATTTAAAGTGACAGTTACTTCTGGCACACAGGGAGACGAGTTGGAGAGCTGGCGAAGGAAGGTGGGTGTGGGTGCGCTAATTTCTCACATTTTTTCGGGGGGCGCACATGACGGCGCGGAAGTGTACTTCGCCCAAAAGTTGTGCCACCGTCTTGGACAGCTACTTGGTATGAATCAGCAGTTCCTAAACCTCTCCTCCGGTACAGAAGAGGCAATTTGAGTCTGTTGAAATGCCCCTCCTGTGTTCACAGAGTTCAACTGAAATCATGGCCTGTCTGGTGGGTCTTGAGAAGAGGTTTGGGAACCGCTGTATAAATCATGAGAGGATTATCCTACCGCTCTTCTGTTTAGTCCTGTTGTCCAGTGGAATTTTATAGTATGAATCATTCAGTAGCTAAATAGAGATGCTATCTGAATCCACGGTTTTTCCCAGGTGTCTCGTCCTATTGGGCGGTAGGGGGGGGGGGAGCAAATGTCTTCCGCCATCAAAGTAACATTTTAATACAATAGTTAAAATGTTAGGGCTGTATTTATTCATTTTAAACTTTATAAAATAATTGTGCTTGACAACATTTGCTAAAATTAACACAAAAATCCTAAATTTGTCTAGTCTTGATTGGCTGGACAAAATTTTACAAATTGGATGAGTGTGGGAATGTGCTGCAGGGTTATTCGAGATGAAATTTATACAAAAAATAATTGTCTATCAACTAAAACTCTATTAGAAGGTATATTGAAGTTTTCTGGATTTTACCAGGTATATAATATACCTGTGTATCTGTTTATGTACTTAATAAGAAATATTTAAAAGCTCTGTTTTTACTGCCTAAAATCAAACAAATATTTCCTGCTTGGGTCTGAGAGATGGTCACTGATTGGTTAGTATGAGACACAGCACAGCAAGTACAGCAAAGTGATCCCTGATAGGCTAGGACATTATACTGTATAACTAACCCTAAGAAGTCTGTGTCTGCATACACTGTAGTGGGCAGACCCATACAAGTCTATTTGTTTGATTTTAGGCAGTAAAAACAGAGCTTTTTAAGCACATCTAATAAAATAAAACACATACAAATGAATAGATACATTGGTATATTATATACCTAATAAAATCCCCCAAACTTTCATATCCCTTTATCTAATTAGCTGAATGGTAGAAAATGTGGTAGTTACTTTATGTGGTGTATTATCAATGAGAAACCTTTTTGTCCATTGCAGATCAACCCTTTGACCTACGGTGCTGTGCTGCAGACGTACAAGTTGCCAACCAGCAGATGTTACCCTAAAGATTCCTGGGTGACTCTGTGCAAGAAGCTTTTTATTGGGGAGCTCATCTACCCCTGGAAGCAGAAAGGAGACAAGGAGGACTGAGAGAGAGAAGTGACCACAGCAACTGGAGGACGTTAACATAGGGGTCATACCACTAAACACCCTTCTATAACAAAGGGATTGTGTATAGGATACTTAAATGTGTTCCTCACTTCCAAATAATTTTGTACTCCTGAAATCTGATTGATAAAATTGGGCTACAGTAACATAGTATTTCATGGCATATAACAGCCACTTGCCAAATCTAGTCAACCCAATGTCCTTTCTTCAAAAAGAGAAGGAATTCAACAGCAGGCGCCTTCTATTCCTTAGCCAAGTGCAGGTTCCACCTCCTTACATAGACAATTTCACTCCAGATTCTCAGCCACTGCCCACCTCTGTAATATCCCCCTGAAAGACCTAAGTGAGCTGCCATTGCAAATCAAGGGATATATATACATGTCTCACATTTGAATCATGTCAATAGATAGAAAAACATATTATAACATTTTTAATTTTAAAGGAATAATATAAATATGTTATGTTACTTTAGGTACAGAAATTAACCAAACATATATGGTGTTTCTCACGCTTGCCTTGAAGAGCTGCAGAGGCCATGCTGAAATTAAATCAACATATGATAATGTAACCTGGGGTGCCCATGAACTATGCAAAAAATGTTAATGCACAACATCACATATGCAGTGCAGTAAGTGAGAGTAACTCTGCATGTCCCATCACCCATGGTGGACTAAAAACAAACATTTTGGAAATTATAAATGCCAAATTCTATCTATAATATAATAGCATAGGGAAGTATGTTGCTTAGTGATGGGTACCAACTTTGCTAAACTATTATGAAATATTTGACTACATACAAAGGCTTTTTTCCATGAATGAAGCTATTTCACTTTTAAATCATAAAGATTACAATATGTAGATTTTCAATTTATTGTAAGTGAAAAGTTGATCTTTTATGAAAAACATTACACTGAGAATAACTGTTTGAAACCTATGGGAAGAGCTGCTATATTGAGTGTAAGTTTTCTATTTTGCTCCAGACCTCTGCTGAATGCAGAGGGTCCTTAGTTTGCTGTGGGCACCAGTGCTTTGCACCTGTTGCACTAGCAGTAGCTCCACCACTGCAACAGTTTAATATTTTGCCATAAAGACACATATTTTTTTAGATACATTGGGTCATTGTTAAAAGTGCTTGTTGTGGGAGTTTGAGGCCACCTCTGTTCTATTTAATGACATGATTAGAATGTGGATATCTCATTTATTTTTCAAATTTTATATGAATTGAGATATATTTGTAGGTTGATGCACCCTATTTTTACTGCCTATGACCTATGGCCAAAACTGGGCGCTACCAATTTGTTTACGAGGTTAATAACCCATTTGAATCACTTGGTCAGATCAAGCACTGTTTATATTATAGAGATAAAGTCAGTAGGATTATGCTTTTTGACACATACAGAGACAATTATTTAATAATCAATTCCACTGTTTTTGTATCACAAAAAAATAATAATCAGCGTTTCTAATTAACAATCAGAACCATATTAACTTATTTTACCAAACACCTTGTCAGTAGTAGTGAATCTCAACCTATTTATGTTGGCTTTTGTTTTACTAAGATTTTGTTGTTGTATTTTGGATATTGTTGTAAACATGATTTAATATTGTTTTCTACCTACCGATTCTAATGATTCCTACAAAATACATTCCAGATTTTATGTTAATGGCTCATGTTCATTTCTTGTGTTTGTGAGATGTTTTGGGGATAAAGTTGAGGGCAAAGAATGTTTTACAGATGCAAATGAAGCAAAAAAATCTGGTGCCTGAAAACATAGTGTTAGGATCAGTCCATAGATGGAATCTAAAGGTATGGACACTACTCTGCACCATCACCCAGAACAGTCACAATTAAGTAAAGAAAATCTGTACATTTTTACCATTTGATGCTTTGTCTACTGTTTTAATAATTGTTTTTAAATGTTCTAGTGTAAGCTTTTAGATGTTTACTGACTTGGGTGTTATTGCTAGCCCGGCTGCACCAACCAAAAGCTGACATTATGGGGAGAAAAAGCTTTTGGGCACTGAAGGAACCATAAATTATATAGTTTCTTTACTTCAATAACACTTTAAAATATTATTAAATTATATATAATTATATTACATATATTCTATTATTTCAGATATGTTTTCCTTTTGTTATTAGTACATCTAGAGAAACCAAATGGAAAAGCTGATATTTATTGTTGTTGCTGCAAATAATGTGTATAGACAAATGCAGGAAGATCATGATTTTGGTCTATTTAGAGCCTGCAGAGTCAAACAAGCTCCAGCCAGCAGTTCGGGAGCATATCTGGTAGTACAACTGGATTATATATATATATATATATAGATATAGATATATCTATCTATCTATCTATCTATCTATCTATATATATCTATATATATATATATATATATATATATATATATATATATATATATATATATATATATATATATATATATATATATACTAGCGACTTGCCCGTCAAAAATTATGGCAATACAATTTGAAGCCTGGCAATGGTGTTTGCCACACATTGCGAATCTCTCCCTGTCTCTAACCTGCCTACCTGCCTGCTACCTTTGGCGCCCATTGCAAGCCTCTTAATGAGCGCCTTTGATGCTCATTGCGAGCCTCTCCCCACACCTGTCCCATCTTCTACTTGACGGGAGGAACTCATTGCGAGCCTCTCCCCCCCTCTACTTTACTGGCCTTGCGATGAGCACCTTTGGCGCTGATCACGGGCCTCGCAATGAGCGCCTTTGGTGCTCTTTGCGAGCCTTCCCCCCCCTCTAATTGTCAGCAGGCGCTCATTGCGAGCCTCTCCCCCCCTCTATTTTATGTCCCTACCCTGTGTCTCATTTCCTTCTCTCCCTCCCCTGGTGTCTCTTCCCCCCCTCTCCCTCCCCTGTGTCTCTTCCCCCCCTCTCCCTCCTCTGTGTCTCTTCCCCCCCTCTCCCTCCCCTGTGTCTCTTATCTCCCTCCCCTGTGTCTCTTCTCCCCCTCTTCCTCCCCTCTGTGTCTTCATCCCCCGTCTCCCTCCCCTGTGTCTCTTCCCACCCTCCTCCCTCCACGTGTCTCTTCTCCCCCTCTCCCTCTCCTGTGTCTCTTTTCCCCCTCTCCCTCCCCTGTGTCTCTTCCCCCCCCTCTCCCTCCCTGTGTCTCTTCCCCCCCCTCTCCCTCCCTGTGTCTCTTCTCTCCCTCCCCTGTGTCTCTTCTCCCCCTCTTCCTCCCCTGTGTCTCTCTCCCTCCCCTCTGTGTCTTCATCCCCCGTCTCCCTCCCCTGTGTCTCTTCCCACCCTCCTCCCTCCACGTGTCTCTTCCCACCCTCCTCCCTCCACGTGTCTCTTCCCACCCTCCTCCCTCTCCGTGTCTCTTCCCACCCTCCTTCCTCCTCCGTGTCTCTTCCCACCCTCCTCCGTGTCTCTTCCCACCCTCCTTCCTCGACCGTGTCTCTTCCCACCCTCCTCCCTTGACTGTGTCTCTTCCCACCCTCCTCCCTCGACTGTGTCTCTTCCCACCCTCCTCCCTCGACCGTGTCTCTTCCCACCCTCCTCCCTCGACCGTGTCTCTTCCCACCCTCCTCCCTCGACCGTGTCTCTTCCCACCCTCCTCCCTCGACCGTGTCTCTTCCCACCCTCCTCCCTCGACCGTGTCTCTTCCCACCCTCCTCCCTCGACCGTGTCTCTTCCCACCCTCCTCCATCCCCTGTCTCTTCCCCCCCTCTCCCTCCCTGTGTCTCTTCCCCCTCCTCTCCCTCCCTGTGTCTCTTCCCCCTCCTCTCCCTCCCTGTGTCTCTTCCCCCTCCTCTCCCTCCCTGTGTCTCTTCCCCCTCCTCTCCCTCCCTGTGTCTCTTCCCCCTCCTCTCCCTCCCTGTGTCTCTTCCCCCTCCTCTGTCTCTCACCCCCTCCTCTCCTACCTGTGTCTCTGACATCACACCTGCGTGCGTGACCTCTTGTGCGCACGTGCCTGTGTGCCTGGCCTAGCGCACGCCCACTCGTGCCCGCACGCGCCCCTGGTGCAATGCGCATGCGTGGCTGATCATGCGCAACTTGTAATTTATGAATTGTCGGGCACGCAACTTTGAACATTGCGTGACAACCACTCGAAATACGACAACTATAATATGTGATAGTTCTAATGCATTTTCTTGGGGTATTGTATGTTACTGTATCCTACATGTCATTGGCCCACAATTCTTATCTACCTGTTGAAAGGTAAGGAAAATCTTTGACGCTCATTGCGAGCCTCTCCCCACACCTATCCCACCTTCTACTTGACGGGAGGCACTCATTGCGAGCCTCCCCCCCCCCCCCCCCCCCCCCTCTACTTTACTGGCCTTGCGATGAGCTCCTTTGGCGCTGATCACGGGCCTCGCAATGAGCGCCTTCGGTGCTCTTTGTGAGCCTCTCCCCCCCTCTATTTTATGTCCCTACCCTGTGTCTCATTTCCTTCTCTCCCTCCCCTGGTGTCTCTTCTCCCCCTCTCCCTCCCCATGTGTCTCTTCTCCCCCTCTCCCTCCCCTGTGTCTCTTCTCCCCTTCCTCTGTGTCTCTTTCCCACCCTCTTTCTCCCCTGTGTCTCTCTCCCTCCCCTCTGTGTCTTCATCCCATCCTCCTCCCTCCCCCGTGTCTCTTCCCACCCTCCTCGTGTCTCTTCCCACCCTCCTCCCTCAGCCGTGTCTCTTCCCACCCTCCTCCCTCAGCCGTGTCTCTTCCCACCCTCCTCCCTCAACCGTGTCTCTTTCCACCCTCCTCCCTCAACCGTGTCTCTTTCCACCCTCCTCCCTCAACCGTGTCTCTTCCCACCCTCCTCCCTCAACCGTGTCTCTCCCCCCCCCCTCCTTCCTTCCCCGTGTCTCTTCCCCCCTTCCTTCCTCCCCCCCTTCCTTCCTTCCTCCCCCCTTCCTTCCTCCCCCGTGTCTCTTCCCCCCCTTCCTCCATCCCCCGTGTCTCTTACCCCTCGTCTGTCTCTCACCCCCTCCTCTCCTACCTGTGTCTCTGACCTCACTCCTGCGTGCGTGACCTCTTGGGCGCGCACGTGCCTGCATGCCCGTCCGCCTGGCCTAGCGCATGCCCACTTGTGCCCGCACGCGCCCCTGGTGCAATGCGCATGCGTGGCTGATCATGCGCAACTTGTAATTTGTGAATTGTCGGGCACGCAACTTTGAACATTGCGTGACGACAACTCGGAATACGACAACTATAATATGTGATAGTTCTAATGCATTTTCTTGGGGCATTGTATGTTACTGTATCCTACATGTCATTGGCCCACAATTCTTATCTACCTGTTGAAAGGTAAGGAAAATCTGGAATGATTGAGCCACAGATTAGCACCACAGTAGGGGTTCCCTGGTGGTCCAGTGGTTAGGATTCAGTGCTTTCACGACTGCTACCTGATTCCAGTCAGGGAACCAAATGGTCACACCAACCTGAATCATGTACCGTTGGGTCTGGTGAGTACTTCGATGGGACACCTCCTAGGAATACCAGGAGCTACATTCTGTGCCCCACTTGAGAAGGAACTATGTCTGCCATGAATACCAAGTGGATCCGCATGGTGTGTTGCGGTTCATGAAGTCATGGAGTGCCGGACCTGACTGTACAACGCAAACACAAGTAGATCTTCTTATTCTTTCAATGGTGGGACTTGAGGGTCAATATTGGGATCCACTGTACTAAAGCTTACAGTCCGCAGAGGATCTTTTGAATGAATTCTACTAACCCCTGAAGCCACCACTGTGGGACAGCAGTGAGTCGCTTTTCAACATAAAGGCAAACATTGTTGTCCAGCCTTTATATGATCTCTCTAATGGTCAATTTGCCCTCCAATCTATTAGAAACCGTTTCACTTTTGTAGTAAACCTAATTTCCTGACGGGATAAACTATTCATTGACGAGGTAGCTGCAGCGAAATGTTTGTATGGTCTGCCACAATGCTAAATAGTTTGAGGATCTTTTCCGTTATCTGAGAAAAAGGAAAGAATTCTGGCACACTTTAGGACAAGATCTCCCAAAAGAAAATTATTATTAATTTATTAAAATGCATTTTCTAATAAAAAAATATAAAATTATTGGAGTGTGGAGCATTTGATTCAGAGAATATTTAGAGTGCTGTTTTACTTGCAAATAATAATTGTATTCTCTTATATCTAAAGCACATCTTGAGCCAGATTAACTTTTATTATGTCCACATATATAATGTTCCATTTGTATGCTGGAACATCTTTATATCATAGATCGATATATCCTTTTAATGTAATCGCAGCTTAAATATCACCATCTATGTGAAGACCTGAAATTTTAGGTATATTTAGCAATTTGCTTTAATTTTTTGAAGCAATTTATGTTCTACTAGGAACTTGCCTGTCATAAATGATGAGATTAAAAGTGTAAGGCTGGCAATGCTGTTTGCCACACAATGTGAGGCTTTTGCACCTCCGAGCACCTTTGGCACTCATTGCAAGGCTCTCCCCCGTGTACGTCAACCTTCCTGCTTTGCACCTCTGGTGCTCATTGCCAGCCTCTCCCGCTCGCGGTGCTCATGTTGAGCCCCGCAATGAGTGCCTTTGGTGCTCCTCTCGTGGCTCAGAATGAGCGCCTTTGGTGCTCATTGTGAGCCTTTCCTCCCGCCTACTGTACGGGCCGCTCATTGTATGTCTCGTTAACCTGCAAGTTTTGTGCTTGGGAATGCCATGTGTGTTTTTCCGCCATCTCCCCCCTATCCCTTCCCTGTGTCTTTCTGTGTGTCTGCTGAATGTTTGCGTGTTACGTGCTGAAGGCCTGGCGTTGTTTGTGTAAGTATTACTGTCTTTGCCGTTGTGTACTTTCTAAGTCACGCGTGCCTGGCTTTGCTCAGCCTCGTTTTCATGCAGTTTCAGAATTTTTTACATTTTTTTCTTGCTTATATGATTTTGGATTAATGAAAACCCCCAAATATGGCTCAAAATTGCTTGCAACCTCACTCCAAGTCCTCCTGGCTCTCCCCCTGTGCTGTCTGTGAGTGTGTTATATATTTTTTTTTTTAGAGTTACACACTTGGCTCGCAGTTGTGACCCTCACAATGCAGCCGAAGTACTGCGCGGCTGCTATGCCTCGCTTTGCGAGGCTCGCATGTGTGACGGCGCTGCTGGCTGCAATGAGCGCCGAAGTGCTGCGCAGCTGCTTCGCCTTACTTTGCGAGGATATGCGACTGCGCCGCTGGCTCGCCTGCGTTACCAACATCGCAAACGTTCCGGACAGTTGCAAAGATCCACAACTATATATCTGATTGCTACTGAATAATTATTTTATAGATATACAGGGGTACCTCGGTTTAAGTCGTTAATTAGTTCTGGACGAGGTAGCATTTGACATAGGAATCAATGTAAATTGAAATCATTTATTCCGGACCCCAGATTTTTTTTTTCTCACATTTTACCCACATTTTTTTGAACAAAGCCTTAAAACTAAACAGGCATTACTAAACAACAATAATTACACCAAATAACTTCGAATTTAACTTCACTTTAACTGTACTGAGAAAAATGATGGACTAAAAGTATATTTTCAACCTCAATTACTTTGTAACTATGTAAATAACAGAGAATGTAATGTCACTTTAACACTACAGTTC
The DNA here is from genome assembly GCA_027410445.1 of Discoglossus pictus. Lineage (NCBI taxonomy): Eukaryota > Metazoa > Chordata > Amphibia > Anura > Alytidae > Discoglossus > Discoglossus pictus. The sequence continues at coordinate 38,101,760 of CM050172.1, read as the reverse complement.
TGACAGGACTTGAGGGACCAGTGGGATGGTGGCAATGTAGAGGAAGACGAGGAGACAGGTTATTGCTTGGAAGGGTAGTCCTCTTCCATTGCAACATCAGGCACTTGCACAGGGGATGCTTGTCCTTTATGGCTCTTAACACCATGAAGGGAAAATTTTGTCTGCGTTTGTTGCAAAATGTTTCTGAAGTGAGACTTTGGTTTATCATTAAACAAGTCCACAAAATGGCTTGCCTGTGCTTTGTCAGGGTGATAGTGTTCAACAAAAATTTGTAATTAAGCCCATTTAGCACGTTTCTTTGATGAGTGCAGTAGGTCCTTCCATCATCTTCACCTGAAGAAAAAAGTTCATTTCTCTGAAGTTCCTGCAGCTCCTCAGTGCTGAGCTCTTCTCTGTGCTCCTCCATTAGCTCTTCAATGTCTTCATTAGTCATCTCCTTGCCCATGGACTTGCCCAGAGACACACAGCCTTATTAAATTGCGATTCAGCAAATTTAAAAGGGCTCTATTTAAGCACGCAGCATATTTTCTTTACAGAAGGTTTTAGTTTGTGAACTTCTATCCAAAAGCAAGGTTTTCACAAACTAAAAACTTTTGTAAAAAAAATATGCTATATGCTTAAATAGAGCCCTTTTACATTTGCAGAATCGCAATTTAATAAGGCTGACAATGTTCAGCCTCTAAGTTTACCGGAGCTACAGCTTCTGGCCACAATTTCTTCCAGCTACAGATCATGATCTTGTAAGAGACCTCACACCAGGCCTTCTCTATCAGAGTGTCACAGTGGAGGATATTGAACAAAATCCCCAGCCTCTACTTACTCTCTGAACTCCTTGACAAAGGTTTCGGCAGCTTCTTTGTCATCACTGGCTGCATCTCCATGCTTCACCATGCTGTGAATGCCAGTTCTCTTTCTGAATTTCTCACACCAACAGAGACTGGCTTTAAATTCTTCATAGCTCTCATCACGTACAATATTATCTCAACTTCCTCCAACCATTGCTTAGTGTTGGCATTCACACCTCTAGCCACATCGGCTCCCTTAATAGCTCCCTTATTATTCAGAATGCTAGCAATTTGTTGCTCTTGGCATTTTGAACTCATCAGCGAGATCACAGATGCAGCTTCCACCATCATATTTGGCTATTATCTCTTTTTTTGCATTCTATGGTGATTCTCTCTTTTTTTTTGCATGGTAGCCTTCTTTGAAGTCATGATGTAGGAGCAGGCTGGACTTGGGCTGAATTTGGGCTCTTGCAGGCACAGGCTGGATTTGAGCTTGTACAGGCACAGGCTGGATTTGAGCTTGTACAGACACAGGCTGGACTTGGCCTCAATTTGGGCTCTTGCAGGCCCAGTCTGGATTTGGGCTCTTGCAGGCACAGTCTGGACTTGAGCTCTTACAGGTACAGAGGCTGGACTTGGGCTCTTGCAGGCACAGGCTGGACTTGGGCTCAATTTGGGCTCTTGCATGCACAGGCTGGACTTGGGCTCAATTTGGGCTCTTGCATGCACAGGCTGGACTTGGACTCAAATTGGGCTCTGGCAGGCTGGATTTGGGCTCTGATATACACAGGCTGGATTTGGGCTCTTGCAGGCACGGGATGGACTTGAGCTTGTACAAGCACAGGCTGGACTTGGGCTCAAATTGGGCTCTGACTGGCATAAGCTAGACTTAACCTCTTACATGCACAGGCTAGATTTGGGCTCAATTTGGGCTCTTGCAGGTACGAGCTAGACTTGGGCTCTGATGGGCACAGTCTGCACTTGGGCTCAATTTGGTCTCTTGCAGACACAGGCTGGATTTGGGCTCTGACAGGCACAGGCTGGACTTGGGCTGTGATGGGCACAGGCTGCACTTGGGCTCAATTTGGTCTCTTGCAGACACAGGCTGGATTTGGGCTCTTGCAGGCACATGTGATTTAAGCTCTTATAGGCACAGGCTGGATTTGGGTTCTTTCAGGCACTGGCAATTTGGGCTCTTGCAGGCACAGGCTGGATTTGGGCTCTGACAGGCACAGGCTGGAATTGGGCTGAATTTGGGCTCTTGCAGACACACACTGGACTTGTGCACAATTTTGGCTCTTACAGGCACAGGCTGGACTTGGGCTCCATTTGGCCTTTTGCATGCACAGGCTGGAATTGGGTTCTATTTGAGGTCTTGCAAGCACAGGTGATTTAAGCTCTTACAGGTACAGGCTGGATTTGGGCTCTTTCAGGTACTGGACATTTGGGCTCTTTCAGGTACTGGACATTTGGGCTCTTTAAGGTACTGGACATTTGGGCTCTTGCAGTACAGGCTGGACTTGGGCTTAATTTGGGTTCTTGCAGGCATAGGCGATTTAATCTCTTACACGTAAAGGCTGGATTTGGGCTCTTACAGGCACAGGTTGGATTTGGGCTCAATTTTGGCTCTTTCAGACACTGTCGATTAGAATTATTGCAGGCACAGGCTCCTCCTGCTGTCACGATTGCAGCAGCCTGCAGCAGTCACGATTGTGCTTCCAGTTTCGCAAGAGCGACTTAACCCGAGGTAACGACTCAAACAAGGCCAAAATTTCCAGAGGAGACGCAACTTAACCCAAAAATGTCCTAAACCGAGGTATCAATGTATCATTGTTCACCCTATTCTCCATTACTTTACGATCAATTATTTTTGTTCTCTGACTGGAATCGAACTTAGGTTGCAGTGGTGATAGCATTGAATCCTAACCACTGGACCACCAGGGAACCTCCTAATTTTGCTACTTATATACAGATTAGAATACCACTTTAAAAAAAAAAATCACGTTTGTAACAACAAATATGTAAACCATGAACATTTAACACTGTTTATAGAAAATCTTGGCCACACTTAATTTCTGTATAGAAATGTTCAATCTTCTCTGACTTAAGCACTGACATCTTGGAGCCCGATGCCCTATGATAATCTGAACAGTGGAGGGAGAGGGTATTTGACATCTACCCCTTCCCCTGCACATGCTCAGTAGCATGCAGCTTGCAGGATAAAATACAAGTGCTGCAAACATAGAGGCATCACATCATATTTATTTCAATTTAAAAACTAGCTTTACAAGTTTTTCCATGCCTATTTGTGCTCTCGGAGTCAGAGTTTTCTAAACCTATATTTTGTTATAAAGTGGTCCTTTTATCTCATGGTGATGGGTTTCATAACAAAACAATAAATCTCACAATGCTAAGACAGCAGCACAAACATACATGTGCCATATGAAAAACTTCCCATGACTACTGAGCAGTAGATACCATGGGCACCATGCTATACATCAATTTGAACGTTTGCAATGCTGCTGTTTTCTTATTTATAGCCAGCCTATACATTTTTAATTTTCAGACCATCATTTTAATGTAAAAGGCAACATAATCTGCCCAATAGGAATGTGGCAGTAACTGCACCCAGAACTCACATTAACTCTAATGCAAATAGTTTGCAAAGAGAGAGAATCTGCCAGAATCAGACTCACTAAAACAAACATATACAATTATTCTTTACTCCAGGCTTATAACAGTGAGAAATTGTTGTCTTGTTTTTACTTTCTAAGAACATTTGTACCAGTATCATGTTTAGTTATTCAGAACACCATATAAAGAAATATAGAGCACAGTGGTGCTTAAGATAAGTAACAAGCCACAGAAAGTATGTTTTATCTCATCCGTTAGTGTTTCTCTTTCGACATTTGAAATGTTGGGTGGGGCCCTGTCCTGATCCCCGTCAACGGGATTAGTCGGGTGAGTTAGAGGTCAGGATTTTACCTTGTTGACAGGGTGTCCTAAGCATAAAGCTCTAATGTCCATTACATGAATCATCATCTGCCTCTGACTCCATTGCTTAATGGATATTTTAACCCATCTACTCTGAGACGCCAGCAGTGAAGAAGACTACACGCCCCTGGTGCATCCATAAATGACGGTATCATATAGTATCTTGAGTTGTCTGCTCTGTCTGTCACAGTGCTGTCTATCTCTGTGCTCCCCTCCCTCTCACTCTTCCTCTCCCCTTCCGGTCCACCTCTCCCTCCCCTTCACCCCATCTGTCCCATTCCCCCCTCTCTCTCTCTCCTCCCCCTCTTCTCCCCTCCACATGTACTTCCTAAACTCTTCTGCTTGTTTTTCAGACACCATTCCTCTCTTCCAGATCTAAACCTACTGACTCATCAGAACTAATCTCCTCCCTCCTTCTCGCACACTTGCTTCTGTTCACTCCTAATTTATTGAGGCACACATATTTCTTACAGCTAATCAATTAGCAACACCTGCTAACTATTCCTAATTAAATCATTACCCAATGTTTCCGGATGCCCTTTCCTTTCTCATGACCTCCTGTCTTATCCTCAGGCTCTTCTGAACTTTTCCACATCATGTCTCCAGCACAACCTTCTCACCTTCCATGCTCTCCTCTCCTCTTCCTTGCTGTCATGAGCAATGTCCTTCCTCCAGTCTATCTCCTCCCTCCTCCAAAGCTCATAAGCAGAAACACTCCTGCAATTCCCATTCCCATCTCTCTCATTCTTCTGCTGGCATCTGGAGATATATCTCTTAACCTAGGCCCCTCACCTGACATTCCCATTTGTAGGTCATATTATCTGACCACTAGGGGCAGCTAACTTATTACACACCAGAGCCATTCACCTCAAATGACTTTCTATCAGATCTCAGGCTTCTGCCTCTTCCAATAAATCTAGATTATAAGTAGCGAGTTTCCAATCTTGTAGATTGCTTTGAAAAAAAGTCCTTTCTACAAAGTTTCTAAGCTCAAAACATTGCCCGCCATTTTCTTCAGTTTGTTAACATTATAATCTTCCTTGTTCTTATCTTATTGGACAAATCTTTTCCTATCTCCACTACCTTTCACTTTCCTTCCTTATTGGGCTACTTTCAAGGCCTTACCAGACAGCCAGTTTGCCTTTTTACTTTTCTTTCTTTTAGGGATATTCTTTGTGGTTGTTTCCTGGATAATGTTGCAAACTTTGGTCCAAAGTTCCCTATCTTCCATGTCTAGTCCCTTAAATCTATTATTTACCTCCACTGCATATTCACAAAGGGTGTTATTTATTTTGTTTTTACTTGGTCTGATGATTTTCCCTCTTTTCTTCGGTTTAATTAGGCGAATTAGCTGTACATATTGAATTGTAGTGGCACTAATTAAAACCACATGTGCAGAGTGAGAAAGTGGTGCAAGCCATTATATATACTGATAAGTTTCACCCTATGCTAGACAGATAGAGAGGTGACATTTTGGTTAAAGCAACTGCATTTGATAGAAAAGGTTGTAAGAAATTCATGTATAATTCCTATATATTATATATTCTATTTGGCAATTGAGCAATCAAACAGACAAATAACGTATAATTAAAATATATATTGTACATAAATTTAAAAAACTGTTATAAGATGTGTTTTGGGGATAAAACATATTAATTCTACATTATGTTATACAACATTCATTATACTATCCCTATAGTCAGTGTTTTCTTCAAGCTCAGTCTCCATCAGGTCACTACTCATTGGACTGATCTCCGAGCTCCTCAGCAACTCTGCTCTGGAACTCCTTGGAGAATCTCCCTAGGACACTCTCAACTTCTTTTTATGCTGCATTTTGAGCTTATTACCCTCTCTACATTGATCCAATATGGTGACATTTTGCTTGACAACTGGAGGCTTGGCTTGTTTTGTCTCCAGTTGAACAACGTGGTGGCAAGTATGGGAGAAAACAAGCACCTTTTGTTATCTAGTAGCTTTCACAATTTACCAATAACTTTTGGTTGACCAGTTATCTCCAGTTATGCAGAGCCTGGTTGATCATTAAATATAATATACATATAGTACTCACACACATTTATAAGAAAGAAAGAAAGAAGAAGAAGAATTTGTTTGTTTATTACTCAGTGTGTACCAAACACACAAGGCATTTCTTATAATGTATTGAAAAGGATACACAAACACACACATATACTTATGATACACATATTACCGTCATAATGTTTAGAACAATTCTCTCTATATAAACCGTACTTTACAAGTTTATAAGATCAAGTCCCACGATTTGTTTGTTTTTAAAAATATATTAGTTGTTGGGTTACAGGCTAAAACAGAAAACAGATATAAACTGTAAATAAGTGGTATGAGACACAATGTGAACTAAATAAAATATACTAATGTAAAAAATTAACAATATAGGGATTTGAATTTGAGGTCTCTTATAACAGAGGTAATCATGCTTGTGGAAGGGATTCAAGGGCTGTACAAGAAGTAACTAAAAAAGTCTATAACTAAACCAGTTCTTGATCAATTATAAAAAAAAAATAATTAAAACAATTTTCCGAAGGATTTTAAAGCTTCTACCAAATCAGTAGCATGTCCCTTTATTATAAGCGTGAGTTTGCTGAATAGATATGAAAATGGCGAGACTTGATGGGACTCTTGGTCATTAGTGCTTTAAAATGTCTATTTTTTATCTATAGAGTTGTAGAAGGTGAACTTGATGTTTAAATTCTGCAAGACACAAGATACACACTGCATGGATATATTTCAAGTGTTTCCATAATTTTTTTCGTTTAGGAACAAAGGAACTCTTTCAACAAAATAGGTGTAATGAACCAGAACATTGCAAGAGACCTTGGCTATTATTTGCCTTGCACAGGGAGTGTCTCAAGCAAGATCCTGTTCCCCTGCACTTGCTCTGAGGAACGGTGCAACAGGCTCCAAACATCTAATCAACTTCCATTGTGAAAAGCAATCAGCAAAAATGACACATGCTTTGTATAGCAGATTAGAGCAGTTACATTTATGTTTTAATATAAATATTGTGTGTATTTCTATTAATTACTAATGGCACTGATTCCTGGAGCCAGAACTCCCAACATTTGCGATGGCCAGAGAGAAACAATTTTATTCTTAAAAATATATACATTATTGGGTAGTGTTACTGCCATTCTTTATCATTTGCAAACAAAGCTATATAGTTATATACAGTTAGTATGTGCACAGTGCTCCATACAGATATACATTCTGTAAAACTGACACTCCGGGCTTCTTTCCTTCTCTAAGCCTTTGAGAGAAACAACCGGACATGGTCAGGGCTGGAAAATGGGGTTTGTCCTGAAATATGGGACATTCCTTCCAAACAGGGACACACGGGAGGATAGGAAGTACAGAGGGATTTACACTAAAAGAGGCAGATCTAGGAGCTATGCTGGAAGGTCACTGTAATTGTCAAAATTTCTACATTAGTGGGCATCAAACTTCCTAAGGGGCCACTTGTGACCCTTCAACATTTTCCACACAGTCCCTTAGAATGAGGTGATAGGGATATCTTAATTTCGCTAAGAGTCAGGATGTACACCATGTCTATAAGCAAAGCTTGCACTGTCATTACTTATTACTCAATATATGTGACTGTGACGATCCATTGGAAGGGGCTATTACTGCCCAGGGCCTCTTGCTATAGACTACATGTTAACTCCCCACAGGAACCGTTTGGGTTCTTGGAAATCTCAGCACCAGCACCCTGATATCCGGTTTCTGTATCAGTCAGAGTCTCTCCACCAGGAATCAGCGCTCCCAGGAGTCTCTGTAACCCTCCTGTGGTAGTGACAAGGACATGTTACTTAGAGGGTGGAGATATGTTCAGTATCGCAGCCACCAGAGGCAAATAAGAGACACAGGATTTCTCTATGTCTCCAGAAGTGAACGGTTTTATTTTGAAAGTTATCAACATTTATAGCAGTTAGACACAGAGGGGACATTATGTCTCCAACATAACAATCTCACCTTCTATGCTCTCCTCTCCTCTTTTATGCTCCCATGAGCTACTCTCATTCCTCCATTCACTATTTCCTCTCCCTTCTAAAGCTCATAAGCAGAAACAATTCTGCAAGTCCAAATCCCACCTCCTCGCCCACTCTCTCTTTCTTCTGCTGGCTTCTGGGGACATATCTCCTAGCCCAGGCCCCTCACCTGACATTCCCATTCGCAAGATTATACTATCTGACCACTAGGGGCAGAAAACATATTACATACTAGAGTCACTTACCAAATTACTTTCTCAGGTGCTTTCCTTTTCCTTCTATATGAAAGAAACATTCTAACTTTGCATACCCTCCTACCTAATGAAACTTCACTTCCTTCCTGACCCTTGCAAGTAGAGAGTTTTCAATCTTGTAGAGTGCTTTCTGCAGTTTGTTAAAAAAAAAATGTCCTTGTTCTTTTCCCCTGTATAGCTCTACGGAATATGTTGGCGCGTTACAAATAAAAGTAATAATAATAATAATAATAATAATAATAATAATAATAATAATAATGTGCACAATGTAACAATGAGAGGGTGTGGCAGACAATTACAGGAGATGACCCCACATGGGGTCTAGCAGTAGCTTCCTGAGAGAAATAGGCTTGACCTCCAATACACATCCTGCTGTCTCTAACACATATCAGACATGATTAACTTTATCCGGCAAACAATGGGAAAAACAGATTACAAATACAATAGACGTGTTTATGTACATAATCCAGTGACTGGAGCCAAGCTGTCTGTCCTTGAATTGGCTCAATGGGCCAACACTCAGCCCAAGAAAAGAGGGGTCAGTGACAAAGAAATGTAAGAAATATAAAGAAATGTAACCAAAGGCCTTTCGTGTCTCGATTTCCAAACCGTGGCTCTCCAGTAATGTAAATCCACTCTCCAGTAATGTAAATCCACCCTCCAGGAACAGACTCAAAAATGGACTGAGATGTGCAAGGAAGAGGAGGCCTGGAAGTGCTTATAAAAGCTGAGTGAGGACCCCTCCCACAGGAAAAGGTGGGACTGAAGAGGCCCCTCCCACAATCCCAGGTAACACCTGGTCATATATATATATATATATATGTTTAAAATGGTGTTGGATTACAAGACTGAAGCCTTCGTGGGCACATTTGCATTACGCTGCCCAGGTTCTCAGAATGCAGTGCAATATCTGTATTTCTCAGAACTCTGAACAGGAAATATGTTTTTTTACTTAAATGTGAACACGGATGTACTATTTATTTACTGTACTACTGTACGTTGGAGGCCTCTATCGCTCTTTTGCCCACTATAAATTAAATGAGTGTTGTGGTGAACTACCTCCTCAAAATCTACTACATAAGCTAGGAAACAGCCCCACGCTGATGCAAGGCAGTAACCTTGAAACAGCTGTACAAGGGTAGGTTTCCTGGCTTGTGCATAATCCATCCTGGGCTTTACTTAAAGCTGTTTAAAAGAGCGGGCAAATGCTTAATGGAAACAATGTTTAAAATGGTATTGGATTACAAGAGCGATACCTTTGTGGGTATTGGCATGTCCATGCCCAGGTTCCCCAAAATGTAGTGCAATAACTGTATTTCTCTGAATTCTGAGCAGGAAATATGTTTTTTATCTTATTTTGTACGACCAAATATGAACACAGATGTACTATTTATTTACTATATATATATATATATATATATATATATATATATATATATATATATATATATATATATATATATAAAACATTAGGGCTAGGCATATTTTGTGTTAGTTGACTTCCAGCAGTGGCGGCCACCGGCCATTAGGTGGCAAAGCCTAGATTTTAGTGAATTTCTTGTTAGCATAAAGCTTGTCATTTAAAGGTACCCTAAACCTAAACTTTAACCCCCTAAACCCTAAAGCCTGACTCAAATCTCGCCAGTGCCACCTATTGGCCCATGGCCGCCACTGATGGCAGTCAGCTAACAGGAAAGGTCCAATTACTAATGTATTATAAATTTAGATTTGTTTACCTCTATATTTGCATGCCGTTTTAGAATAGTGCAAGCCTTACTTAGACAGACATGTTGTACCTGTCTCTTAGGCAGTAAAGTTATCTCTTTCACTTCACTATTCTTTAGATTTTTTGTTTTATTTGTTTACTTAAAATCAAAAATGTAGATTCTATACATCCATGTGTATAATACAGAAAATGTAGCAATAAAACACAATGTATTAAGCATGTAGTTAATGGTGACAAAGGACACGCCCCCTTCTCATCACTAACTGTCTACAAACTTTCATCACCTCCACGTGTCAACAAACAACACGCTTCCTATTTCCTGGTACAGTTAGATACCGCCCCTGCTCACTTGCTATTGGTCTGAGCGTGTGTTTCCGCCCACTGATTGGTTACTGCGTTGTCGTGACGTAGTGAGGGAAGTCTCTGGAGCTAGACAGGTTGGTGAGTGTTATTGTACAGTGGATCCGCCTCATACCCGGAAGTGGAGCAGGGACAATGGGAGTGGGCAGCACTGACACGGACTATAGCACCTGTACTGAGCCAGGAGCACCGAGACCGCACTCACCTGGGCACTGGGTAGCGTCTGCACCTAACTGTGACCTGCACTTGGCACTGTAATTACCTGCTGGGTGTTAATTAGCAATCACATGACCTGGATACTCATCAGAACAACACATACTAGTCATCTGCAGCACTGGACCAGAATGGAGGGACAGTGACCACCAGGAGGAGAGGATGACAAGCTACCCAGGAGCATACAGCCTGCTGCCAACAAGCACCCAGCACAATGCCATCCTCAGCCCTGAGCCTCTGGCTGGGCATGTGCCTGGCACTACTGCATCAGGTGAGATTAGCTGCCTCACAGCACCACTGCTTCCTATCTTATCTACCAAGAGTAAAGGGCCACTGTTCTCCAAAACTCCCAGTCATTCATGAGGATGAGCAGAATTATATGATCCCCCACAAGGAAAATAAATTACATTAATCAACAAAAAGTAATTCTAAGAATGTAACCAGTGTGTATGGTCTGCCTTTATCTTACAGTGAGTTAAGAGGAAGTGTAAACAAGTTCTTGAGAAGACTTTGGCAATTGTGTTTTTATTATCTGATTTACGTTAAAACCCACAAGAACAACAATCCAATTTGTTTCCATAACCGATCAGGATGTAGGAGAGTAAACCAATCCCATGCGGGCTATAGTAAACATGTTTCTAAACTATGGATCCATTATTTTTCATACAAAATAAAATTTGTAATTAATAAAACATAATCGATCTCCAAAATGTTTGAACTACAGTGGCCCTTTAATATCACATCTGCGCAGAGTGGTTTAAAACGTCCAAAGCTCTATCTATCTATCTGTATACAGTAAAATCCTGGTTAACCAGCACCTAACCAACCAGCACTCTCAAGCAACCGGCATCGATTTCCCCATTCTACAGAACCTCCGGCGTAACCGGCACTATCCGGCAGTTCGAAACTGCCCAACAAAATACTAACTTTTTTCCTGGGCCTTTGTGGCCCACATTAGATGCTAATGCCTTTTTTAAGGCATTTTGAGGGTGTTGGGGTGGTTTAAGGGTCGTTTAGACCCCTACATTTGTAAACTCCCGATTAACCGGCAACAACACTTATCCGGCAATAGGGAGTCCCCGTGGGTGCTGGATAACGGGGAGTTTACTTTAATTATCTCCTTTTTCGTCTATCTACATATTTAAATTTCCTCTATCTGTCTTCTTTTCCTCTATCTAAACATATAAATCATGTGAATTGTACATTTATACTGTTAATACTGTTTAAGTAAGAAAATTACAAATCACGCCCGTGGCCTCTATAAAGTAACAAATTCCAAACAGTGCGAGTCATAGTTGCCGCCTTGGCACAACCTATGTGTAAGTAGACCAGTAAATTGTACTAGTGTGAATATCATTTCATTATCCGCACGGAAGATAAATTCTACCACAAAAATAACTTAAATTGAGGGGTATACCTCTATGTGGTCTTATTTTTAACCTGACCCGGAACTTGCTATTGTGTCCTTTTCCTTGGGAATCTCACGTTTTTTGTCAGATTCCCTTTGGGCAGTGCCAGGACCAACATGGGGATCATATGTAGAACCTGTGACCTCCCGTTCAGTTTAGGTTGAATTATTGCGGAGCCTTTTGGAGTTGGGAAAAGGTTTCTGTATGAACATACTGTGGCTTCACTATGAAGTCTGCATTCAAGGTTCAAATCCATCTATTGGCTTCAGTACATTTCTGTGCAGTTTCAGAAGGGTTAACTAAAAGGCTCTGCTTTATCCTCTAAATAGGGAGATAAGCATCAGGTCTCCTTTTAATAGGGAAGCAGGATTAACACCTACACGCCCTGCTCCATCAAATAAACAACATAACTGATCTGTGCCTACAGATGTTTTTGTTATCGTTTTCCATGCCCTGTGCCACCTGCATGCCAGGCACCCAGCTCTAATTGAGTGTAATAACCTTAGGTCTACCCAGCAGAGGTTACCGTTTACCTAGTTCTAATTATACTCGCAGCGCCGATTTATTTCATTATTTTTCTATCAGGCATTTTTGTTCAGCAGAGCCTGACAGCTCTACAACACTTGCATTCACTGTGAAGCCACATTGTTGAGAGTGAATCCTATTTCTACTCTGTGGGATCCATGGTTTCTCCAGATATTGCTGTCAACATTTAGTTCATGTGCCCCATAGGATTACATAGAAATGCACATGCACTACAATAATTCTATCATTTCACCCTTTAGTATTGCTGGCCCATTATCTTCTGAAGAAATATCTCCAAATCAAAACATAAATTCATATCGGAATTGGATATTTCTTACCTGAAAGTTCTCGCCTTCGTGAATAAGCCCATAAAATTTGTCCAAAGTACTGTACCTGTTCTCCAATTTGATTTCAAACTTTAATCTTTATTTAGTCTGTGCACTATGTTCCTTTTTTGTTTAAAATTGTGATCTCGTCAAAAGCCTTTATTTAGCTTATCTATTTGCTTCTCAGTTTTTTTTAAAAGAAAAATAGTATTTAAGAAAATGTCAAATATTTTATGTATGGGAACTTGTCCCCAAACCACATTGATCTTCTTTTTTTTTTTTTTTTTTTTATGTTATTCTGAATTTGCACTAGCCGTTTTTTCAAAAGAAAGTCAATTCTGAGAATTTCAACTTTGTGCAGAAATAACATGCAAATGAATGCTCTAATTAGCTAATTTGATGTGCTAATTTAGTACCATTAGTAGCTTGTTTGTTTGTGGTGGCAAATACACATTCCTCAGGGTTATCATGCAGTTAGATCTCCTCCTCTATATTTATCTAGCACCATATTATCATATGCTGAATATCTGAAGAGAAAATCTGCTAGTACAATGTATAATCATTTTTAATGAACATTAAGATGAAATTAACTTCCGCACCATCCGCCATAGGTAATATACTGTTACAGACATGGGAATGTAACAAGGCTTTTATTAACCACATCCGTGTCTGAATCAATATTTGCACACAATAGAAAATTGATGTATCCCATAGACAGAACATCTGTGCGTGCCAGGAAAACTGTATATCACAGCCAAATTATACCTGCAGCTGTCACTCGAATCGCTTATGTATACAAAGGATGATGGCAGAGTCCAGAGCAGTGAGGCCTCCGTTATGATGAAAATAATCCAGAAAGGTCATGTTCAGGACCATTGTAACTTTATCTTTATAATATACAATGAATATAAAGATTGCGCCTAATTTATTACATATAAGTGAATGAAAACGTCAATTGCTTCAACTGAAATGCGCAAGTCTTATATAATTTATTTATTTAAAGGTAAAATAACTAGTAATGAAATGGACAAAGAGCCAGGAAGGTTTTATAAGAGCCAGACAGGCATTTCTAGAAGCCCTACATAGAGTGACTTTGGACGCCCATTAGTAGGGGTCCTAGCTTCTGGGAAGTATCTATCCCTGAAAAGATATGAGCAGGTTCCCTGGTAGTCCAGTGGTTGGGATTCCGTGTTTTAATTGCTGCGACCTGGGTTCGATTCCAGTCAGGGAACCAAGAGGTCAGATCGCCCTGAAGCCATACAGGGCTGGGTCTGGTCAGTGGGAGACCACCTAGGAATACCAGGAGCTTTATGCTGTGGCCAACTGGAGAAGTAACTGGCAACCCACTCCAGTATCTCTGCCAGCATGGTCTGTTACGGTCAGTGAGGTCATGAGTGTCAGACACAACTGAACAAGTCAAACAGACAAATTCATAAGAGCTGTGGCTTCATGGCTCCTGGGTTTTGACAAGGCCTAATTTAATGGTGTGATTTCAATACGATTTATTGGCTAATTAGCAAACAAAAGCTCTGGATTTCTGCCTGTTTCCTTCTTCCCCACCACTCCATCCACTGTCAACTACAAACACACTCGTATTACCCAGCTCTTAGGATGTGATGTAACAAACACAAAATGGATTCCTGTACTTAAAAAAATCAGAGCATATGCTCATCTCTATATTTCATTGGCAGACCTGTATGACCTATACATTTATATTTATGCCCATTGGCTGACGGGGTCAAGCCCCCCAGATGGTTGAACCTTTTAATCTAAAAGCAGTAATAACCTATCAGATACTCTGCAGCAATGATGGAGAACAATTTATTAGAGTTTTCAAATGTATATTTTGTTTTTCCTTGTGCAGTGGTCCTTTAAGGACTGGGGGCCCTATATGCAGATGTTCAAGTGAAATAGCTTGCATATTCTCTCTAAATTCCCATCCCACGTTCTGGGACGGGGTGTATGTTCTGACTTACACACAGCTTACAATATAAACCTCTTATCAGTATTAGGCGCCGCTTAGCAATGAGCGATGAGGAGTGTTAGGACTTTCTAATACCCCAGGTGATCTGACAGAAGAGAGAAGTATGTTATAGGGGAAGAGAAGATAGGACATTAAGGTTGTACATTCTAGGTTCAACAGGTAGTAGATTTATATAGTAGTCTGCCAGTGGAGATGGTTTACTTTATTATATATAGTGTCATTTCATGGACAGTAAAGTGACTTTCTCTGATTTTAAAGTGACACAGCCTAGTTTTTGCAGAAATGGAAAAGTAAATTGAAAATGAAGTATTTTAAGCCTAAATTACAAGAAAAAAATAAGTTCAAGAGCCAATCTGCTCTTGGTATCCATGACAACTGCTGATCTTAAAATGGCAGCTTCCACTCAGAGTAACTCGGTAACGAGGCAAGTTCATAACTTAGCAGATCTTCTCTAAGAGTGCTCTTAAATTGTTAAAGAAACGTAAAGGGCCATTGTAGATTAGGAAAAGCTTTTAAATGTGGTGGCAATTTCAATCTTATTTAGTTATTTTTAAAAAGTCTCATTGCTCCCTCCTTCCCCACCGCCTCCCTACACTGATTGCCAAGACACTCCCTCAAGATTCAGCTCTGAGGAAGTGATGTAACAAATGCAGCGGTCCTTTAAGTTTAACAGAAAGCTTATTAGTTTACAAGGACACCCATCTGAGAAAGGAGGAGTGATTCCTCTGAGAATATGAAACCCTACAGTAGTGAATAATTGAATCACATATATAGTTGTGAGCATGCGAGCTGTTGCTAACGCTTGCGGGCTCGAGGTCGTAATGGGTCGTAACGTGTCTCGTATTTTCCTTGCGTAACAGCGAAAATTTTGCGAGGGTCACAGTTGCTGGAAACTGCGACCCTTACAAAATTTACGGCGTTACGCAACTGAGGCCCTCGCAAAATTTACGCTGTTACGCAAGGAAAATACGAGACGTTACGGCCCATTACGACCTTGCAAAAATCGTCCGCAACACGCGCACATTAAAACTACAACAAATACACACAACAAATACATAAAAAGCTTACTTAAAGGAAGAGGGAGCATCCAGGACATCGAAAACTAAAGTTACACCTCAATTTAAGTCAAATTAAATGAGTTTAGGCACTAAAAAATTCTCTTAAGCGAAAGAAAAAATGGCCGCCGAAAGAAAACGAGGCTACAGCAGTCTAAACACGCAAAACACCACCAAACACCTACGTATTTGCCAAAAAACACCTACGAGATTAAAAAAAAACAAGGACGCAACCCGCGCGACCCCAAAAACATTACAAACACAACAAACACATAAAAAGGTTACTCACAGCAAGGGGGGGCACCCAGGTTCTCTGCAAGTGAAGTTACACCTCCATTTAACCACAAATTTCGAAGTTTAGAGACCCGAAAATCACCTAAGCGAGAGAAAAAATGGCTGCCGAACAAAACAAAAACGAGGCTAAAGGACCCTAAACACGCAAAACACCACCATAAACATGCAAAACACCACAAAACACCTACGGATATTCCGAAAAAGTTGCACGACATAGAAAACGAAGGACGCTAAATCAGCCACATTATATACACCAAACACCATTAGCCCACTTAAAATGTCATTGCCGTAATTTTTTGACGGGCAATTCGCTAGTTGAATATAGATAAAAATGTAAAGATTGTGTTTTAGATTTGTTACTTTGTTTAATTTGCCCATAAAGTGCTAATTTAATAATAATAAAAAAAGGTCTAAAGCTTGAGCAGTGTGACCGCTGTGTGTGGCTGGAATACACTGGACACTTTCAGCTGATGTCCTGTCTGTCACTGTCCAGTGGGTCACAGGTTTGGGGGTAATGGGATGGTTCCAGGACGTAATTGAAGACCCCTCTCTCAGGCACAGTGACACTTTACTAGCAGGGGTCTGTGTGTAGTTTATATCACTGACCTCAGTGAAATTGTATTTTTTGCCATCAATGGACCCTCCCTTTGTGCAAACAGTGAGCAGGGAGGGAGCGTGAGCATTTACTGGCTGCTGGTTAGGTCACCAGTTTCCCTCCTGTAACACCTGACTTCATTTTAAAGCATGACTGTACAATAAAATAATATATATGTTTGAAAAGGTTCAGTCTGACAAAGAATAATTAGGTAAAGCTAGTATTGTATAAGAACAAAACTATTTAATTAGAGATTAGACCTTTTTTTTAATGTCCGATTTAGGATTAGATTGCAAGCTTTCAAGGTCACAGTCCCTTTCTCAAAGCTTTTGCTTTATGATGATGTTACCAGATTTCAAGGTCATAACCCATTCATCCTATAAAGTATTATTAAGCAGGGAAAAAAATCATAAAACTAGCTTTTAATTAGAAAAGAATTTGATCCGGCTCCAGAGGAAGTGATGCAACGAGCACAAAATGGGTTCCTATACTCAAACATAATGATCAATATCTCTGTAACCCGCAATTTCTCTAGTGGGTGCAGAGAAAAAAAGCTCTATTTTATTTACAACAAAAAAATAAAATGATAAAGATAATTACTGATTACACTGAGGAGCTTGGAGTCCATTGTCTTCATTGCAAGTCAATTCCATAACAAAAGACCAGTCATGTTTTCTGGGTCTTAGCATGCACAGTTTGTTCAGAAATGGGCAATAAAATTAATAAAGGGAATGCAGAAGAGAGACTAATTAAATTTAGACTTGTTTTCTCTAGAAAAAGCTGATATGAATACCTTATCCAGGGTCAGTATAAGGCTTTGTCAGCTGAACTTTTCTTCCTAAGACTTTTTCAGTTCATAGGGTGTTACTTCTTGAGGTCAGATGAAAATCCTTTTCACTTTATAGAAGAAAAAATGCTCACAGTATTGACAGTAAGATTGTGGAACTCCCTACCAAAGGAGATTGTGACAGTCAGCAGGAGTAGGGGATATATATATCATTAAATTATAATGAAATAAACTGAGCATACAAACTTATGTCTGTTAATAAGTTAGATTTTGCTCTATATCAATTCACAGTTCATATAATACACCTACCAGAGGTCGAACTTGATAGACCAATAGTTCTTTTTCTTTTTTATACTATTACTATGTAATAGTAGTTAAGGTTGTAAAAAGACTTTGAGTCCATCAAGTAAATAGGCTCTCTCCCGTCCCGGTTCATTAACTCCCAGCCCTCAAGGACCCACCAGACAGGTCATGATTTAGGGCAATGGGAACAAAGATGAGAAACCTTGACTAAAAATAATGACCTGTCCGGGGGTCCTTAAAGGGATATGGAAGGTTTCTGAATTTTGCTATTATATAATATACCTGTGTATCTACAGTGGATATAAAAAGTCTACACACCCCTGTTAAAATGTCAGGTTTCTGTGCTGTAAAAAAATGAGACAAAGATAAATCATTTCAGAACTTTTTCCACCTTTAATGTGACCTATAAACTGTACAACTCAATTGAAGAACAAACTGAAATCTTTTAGGTGGAGGGAAGAAACAAAAAAAAAGAAAAATAATGTGGTTGCATAAGTCAGCACACCCTCTTATAACTGGGGATGTAGCTGTGTTCAGAATTAAGCAATCACATTCCAAATCCAAATGTTAAATTGGAGTCAGCATACACTTGCCATCATTTAAAGTGCCTCTGATTAACCCCAAATTAAGTTCAGCTGCTCTAGTTGGTCTTTCCTGAAATTTTCTTAGTCGCATCCCACAGCAAAAGCCATGGTCCACAGAGAGCTTCCAAAGCATCAGAGGGATCTCATTGTTAAAAGGTATCAGTCTGGAGAAGGTTACAAAATAATTTCCAAGGCATTAGATATACCATGGAACACAGTGAAGACAGTCATCATCAAGTGGAGAAAATATGACACAACAGTGACATTACCAAGAACTGGAGCTCCCTCCAAAATTGATGAACATGCGAGAAGAAAACTGGTCTGGGAGGCTACCAAGAGGCCTACAGCAACATTAAAGGAGCTGCAGGAATATCTGGCAAGTACTGGCTGTGTGGTACATGTGACAACAATCTCCTGTATTCTTCATATGTCTGGGCTATGGGGTAGAGTGGCAAGACGAAAGCCTTTTCTTACAAAGAAAAACATCCAAGCCAGGCTACATTTTGCAAAAAACACATCTGAAGTCTCCCAAAAGCATGTGGGAAAAGGTGTTATGGTCTGATGAAACCAAGGTTGAACTTTTTGGCCATAATTCCAAAAGATATGTTTTGGCGCAAAAACAACACTGCACATCACCAAAAGAACACCATACCCACAGTGAAGCATGGTGGTGGCAGCATCATGCTTTAGGGCTGTTTTCTTCAGCTGGAACTGGGGCCTTAGTTAAGATAGAGGGAATTATGAACAGTTCCAAATACCAGTCAATATTGGCACAAAACCTTCAGGCTTCTGCTAGAAAGCTGAACATGAAGAGGAACTTCATCTTTCAGCATGACAACGACCCAAAGCATACATCCAAATCAACAAAGGAATGGCTTCACCAGAAGAAGATTAAAATTTTGGAATGGCCCAGCCAGAGCCCAGACCTGAATCCGATTGAAAATCTGTGGGGTGATCTGAAGAGGACTGTGCACAGGAGATGCCCTCGCAATCTGACAGATGTGGAGTGTTTTTGCAAAGAAGAGTGGGCAAATCTTGCCAAGTCAAAAAGTGCCATGCTGATAGACTCATACCCAAAAAGACTGAGTGCTGTAATAAAATCAAAAGGTGCTTCAACAAAGTATTAGTTTCAGGGTGTGCATACTTATGCAACCATATTATTTTATTTTTATATTTTTTCTTCCCTCTACCTAAAAGATTTCTGTTTATTTTTCAATTGAGTCGTACAGTTTATAGGTCACATTAAAGGTGGAAAAAGTTCTGAAATGATTTATCTTTGTCTCATTTTTTTACAGCACAGAAACCTGCCATTTTAACAGGAG
Source organism: Discoglossus pictus (assembly GCA_027410445.1). NCBI lineage: Eukaryota > Metazoa > Chordata > Amphibia > Anura > Alytidae > Discoglossus > Discoglossus pictus. The sequence goes on along the minus strand of CM050172.1, from coordinate 38,082,219 downwards.
TGTGTAGACTTTTTATATCCACTGTATATGTATGCACTTTGTTTTATTAAGAAGTGCTTATATAATATGTTTTTACTGCCTAAAATAAAACAAATATTACCTGGTTGGGTCTGCACACTTCAATTTAGGAAGACAGACTCTGTAGTACTTGGTGTGCAGCATCACCAATCAGTGACCATCTCTCAGCTAGGACACTACACTTGCAGATCTATCTTTTTATGTAGGATTGAGAAGTTTTTTTAGTTAAATCACCTTCTTTGGCACATGGCGCTGTGTCTCTCCTCCTGTTGCTCGTGGCAGTACCTGCTTCATGTCTCTGATCTTTTGTTCTTCCTTTGTGTTTTGCAGTGTAGCGCAGGGGCATCCGTATCTCTCCCGGAGTCCCTGCTCTTTGTGTCTACATTGGATGGAAGTCTTCATGCCGTCAGCAAGAAAAGTGGAACTGTACTCTGGACACTGAAAGATGGTAAGGAACCTCAACCTAATGGCAGTGATAGAGAGTGCTGGCATGATAATCAGTTTGAGGACTAATGAGTGTTAAAGGGGCTCAGAAAATCCATACAGATTATTGGAGAGGCCTTTTGCACATTGGTATAGTGAGTCTTGTGTTCAGAACACGTTTGACAACATTTGCATCAGTCATGTTTTGTAAGCAACAGTTCAGTCAGCCTGGAGGCATCCATGATACTTGGTGGACGATATATGTGTGAGAGGTGAGTTTACATTTGTGGAGAATAGAGCTTGTATCTGTTGATAGCATAAGGAAGCTGAAACAAACGGCCATTAAATACCAACCAATGGCCAGCAAAATAAATAAAATAAAAGTTATTCTAGTACATACATGGCTGCTACAGGACAGAGAGATAAGTTTTCATCTGAGGCGCAAATTTAGTGCACAATTTATGTCCTTGATGGCAGCTCTCATAAGTTGGTGCCCTGGGCGGCCACCCACTTTGCCCAAATGGTGCAACCGAAGATGTTATTTTCCTAAGGTGACTTGGCTCTCGCAAGTATTGGCATTGGTTGTGTTTGTCAGCAGAACAGCCAGTTATGACCCAAAACTACACACAAAGTTAATGTTTTTTAATACACAGGAAATAATATTTTGTTCCCCTCCTATATTTTTCAGAGCCTGTTATTCAAGTCCCGCTGTATGTGTCAGAGTAAGTCCACCATCATTCGTAACTGATATATAGAGGTTTATATAAAGATACATTCTGTCCTTCATGTGTTGGACAGAGGTTGGAGACCTGTATAGAAATGTTTTCTCGACAGATGCACACTCTTCATAAGATGGGATCAAACATCACACATACAAAAGAAGTTCTCATGAATGTGTTATCTGATATAAATAATTCTAGGAGCATTATCAAAAGACGGCAATGCGATTGTTGGAGGGGGTGTGTAGCGCTGGGAAGCACTCCCACATGTGGGGACGTAAAAAAAATAAAACGTTTCTGGTCTAAATGTATATTCCACCTTTCCTCCATAGTTAAAATAAAGTTGGAGGCAACTCCAGAATTAATTATTTTTCATATGATCCCAAAAGATATGGATTATAAAGTAAAATTATTATAAATATTTTGTTGACGAGTAAATGGTTGATTGCAGTACATTGGGGAACAAAATACTCTCCCTTCATGGAGCGAAATGAAAGCAGTAGTTAGCCGCAATAGACAAATAGGGAATGACTTATTGGAAAATAATAGAGATGTAAAAAATAAAGGGAAATTGAAATGGACCTTATGGGACCAATATTTACTTGATAATTAGCAAGTTTGGAATTGCTTTTTTGCCCACGGATTCTGCTATTTTTCTTTGTGTAAATGTTCGATGGTATATTTGTTGATTCTTTTTCTAAGTTTTCATACTTGCGATGAACAATGTTCAAGTCCATATGGATGTATGTCCTGTGTAGTTTATTTTTTCTTTTTCTGTAATTTGTATACTTTTTGAAATATGAATAATAATAATAAAAAAAAAAAAAATAGTCTGCACATAAAGAAACTTCAGCTAAAAACACGTATTGGGGTCTCTACATGAAAACAAGAGATACCAGTGTGCATACTGTGCAATAGCTAGATGTACTCTACGTCTTGCTTGGTTCTTTTTAAAAACGTAAAAAATATCTTTACATTACGTTAACCATTTGTTTATAAATGAGGTCATTCTTGATATATACACCATTGTCTGTGTGGCTTGGTGTATAAAATCAGATTTATTGTCATGGGTGTAGGTACTATATGCACTATCCTTCCAGATTTTCTTTGGCTCCTACACCCATTTATATTGTTTACATGGAGGAGAATGGGGTCTATGTTTTTAGAATTAGAAATGGAGGAGTTGTGCTCCATATATATTGCTGTCTTTTTTCTCTCACAGACCGGCCTTCCTGCCAGACCCCAGTGATGGCAGCCTGTATGTACTGGGAGGGAGGAACAAAGAGGGACTGATGGTGAGTACCAGGGATAGAAGCTGGAGAACCCTACAGAAGAGCACCGAGGGATAGTGGAAGGTCCCTGCTTGGTGGAGATACTGGGTTAAACAGCCGGTTAAGCACTTTTTAAGCAGAATCTATATTTCAGATCCAAAACCCTCCCTCTGCAGCTTTGCATTCTCTAGGTAACTTGGCATGGTTAATTAAAAAAGGTTGGAAAGGTTCTGAACAATAGTATTTAAGACACGCAATGACGTGGGGGAGAAGTGTAGCAGCGGCCATGATGGATGGTGACTGTATTTAAATTATTTTGCCTTGCTAAAGCCTTTCATTGCTGCTGTTTGCACATGTATTTTTAAGGTTAAGTATTAATCAACTAAAAATGCAATTGAAAAGCAATTACACTGGCCCTTTAACAACATGGTGTAGACTGTAAAGATGGAAGAAGCAGGTAAAAAAATGTTGACTTTTATTTCCTTGGTCCTTAGAAACTGCCATTCACAATTCCAGAGCTGGTCCAGTCCTCTCCATGTCGCAGCTCAGATGGGGTCTTGTATACAGGTACAAATCACAACTAAACTAACAAATATATATTTTTAGGCATTTTGTTTTGTTTCATATTAATGTTTTAAGTAGGCTGCTTTAACACATTTTATCCTGTTCAATGCAATTGTGATAAAAAATTACGCTTAATAAAAGAAACCACATGAGTAACAGATTCTCAGCTTTTGGAGGCTCCCACTTTCTTTCTATTCTCATGAGTGCTGCCATATTTCCCACATGCACAGGGAAGTGACTTCGCACTACCAGTGCCACAAGCTTCTAATAGTCAGACAGTGACATGTTGTGTGCCTAAGCAGCATGAGACACTAGTAGTGTGAACCCCTTCTCTATGGGAATGTCATTAGATCATGCTCCATGTGCATGAGGTGTTAAAAAAAAGTAATCCTATATCTGGCTAGTGAGTCATCTAGTCTTCCCTCTTTTGTTGCCATAGTTGCTTCGTACATGGAAATAACTTTTTTTTTTTTTATATTTATATTTTTTTATAAGGGAAGAAGCAGGACTCCTGGTATGTAGTGGACCCAAAGTCAGGGGAGAAGCAGACAACCTTGTCCACAGAATCCTCTGAGGGGCTTTGTCCATCCTCCCCACTCTTGTACATCGGACGCACACGTGAGTGAACAATGCCGTCCGCAGTACCACAGATTTGGAAGAGATAACCTAAATTTACCCGACAAAACGTACTTAATGTGCAAAACATTTTTAGAACGTTACATCCTCTACATATTTTTTTTTTTTTAAGACGCCAATCTTCTATACTGCTTCTTACTCAAGTGGGTGTGTCCTTGTAAACCAATAAACATTTTCGATTAGAACTAATGAGAAACGTAGATCTGTTGACAGATAAACTGGTGCAAGCCTTAATATAACCTGAATGGTTAGTCAGCAGGTGTCTGCACATAGATTAAAAGAAAGTTTTGTAACATTTTGAAGCACTCATTTTTTAATCGCAGCCTTTTTTTTTTTATATTTACGTTCTCAATTAAACATGTGCTAGAGAATTTTTTTATTTAAAAGTTATATATCACATCTATTTTAGAGCCTTTAGCACAGGACTTACACTCGCTGTTCTGCACTTTTTGTTTGTTACTTAGAAAGTGTATTTTTCCTGTTTGCTAGAACATTGTTCTTGATATGTCTGGGTTGACCTGGCTTGTATTGCAGAGTACATGATTACGATGTACGACACAAAGTCGCGAGAGCTGCGCTGGAACGCCACCTACACGGACTACTCTGCCCCGCTGTGTGATGAGAGCTATGAATACAGTGAGTGTAGCTGGGAATGAGAGGTCATACTGAGCGCACTAGATCATAAGTTGTCTGTGAGGCCATCACTCAGTATTTCTGCTCCTTCCTCTATAGAATAAAAAAATAAAAAAAAAACAAGACCAGAAAAGTATACTATGGTGGGTAGAATGGTGATTGAAAACCCTACACTATATATACAGTAAAAAAAATATTTTATGTAAATGTCTCAGGCAGGCCAAAAGACCTTTTTCTTTTCTCAGGGAACAGTGCTTTCAACTGCCGCTAAGGATTCTGGGCAGTGAAATGCAAATGAGGCTCAAAACGTACCACCTATCCCTCTAGCCCAATTAGCATGGGATGCTTTCAGGTGCACTGCTCTGACAACCTTCAGAACATAGAATTGGACTAGGGTACTGTCAGACACCCACTCTCAGACAGCTGTTTGGCTTTTATATTGGGCTCATACGTGTGAGGTTGGTTCTGGCAACTGTGAAACTGCACTAGTCACGGAATATATTATGGCGGGTAGGAATCTCACTCAGATTTTATGGCATGAGAGGCAGAGTCCAGTTTCTTAGATGTTGAATACATATTTAAAGGGCCACTATAATGTGCTCGGTTGTTTTGCTTCATGGCTCCAGATGTATTCAGGTTACTCTCCAGGACACTAATCTCCCCTCGCTCTCTACACAGAGATGGCTCACTTTTCCTCCACTGGTGACGGGATGCTGGTCACAGCTGATCGTGGTAGTGGGGAGGTGCTGTGGATGCAGAATTATGGATCGCCAGTAGTTGGGCTCTTCCTGTGGCACCAAGACAGCATGCGGCGCATCCCCCACCTCAATGTTGCCATGGAGACCCTGCGCTATCTGACCTTTAACTCTCAAGACATCCGGCTTATCAAGTGGAACTACCAGGCTGTACAGCAACTGAGCAGCACCAAGACACATCTGCTGTGAGTTATATATTGGGCTGAAAAATAATCTGATCCATCCCACTTACAAGTTATTCTGTCTCTTTACAGTCCCCATGCCACAATTAGGATGACCATACATGCCCTCCCAGAGCACATCCATTAGCTCCGATCAAAAATAGGGATCTCGTACAAGGGCACCAATAGGCCCTATCCAGGCATTATACTGCTTCTCCAAGGCAATATATTTCTATACCAGTTCCCCCAGCCAGTCTGACAGCTCATTGCCCTGCCACAATCCCAGGAATGCCATCCATTGCTTTAGAAGGGTCATTCCCTGACAGTCCTTTGCCTCCCTTGTCACCTGGCTCTCCTCCTCTGACTCCAAGCCTGACAACCCAGTATGTTAGATTCCTAAATAACAGGGGTTCCTTGTTGCGTTCAGGGGAGTCATGACACTTCCCTACAGTGTCTGTTATAGGCAAACCTATAATGGCCAGACTTTCTGTGCAGATTCTCCTTTACTCCTGGACACCTAAGATGAGGTGGACAGAGGTACAACTAATGGAAGCTACAATGCTAGCTTAAAAAATTGAATTTAATCTTTTTATTCAAAAACTCATTTTTATTGGTAATCAGTTACAAAATAAAAAAATGAAACCTTATTATTTTACCACTTTGGTTGGAGGCAGCGACTGCATATAACACTATAATTTTTGCTATTGTTATTCAACAGAGTATATTTTAAGTATTGTACACAAGTGTCCCTCTTTAGGAGCCCAGTTATGTTTACCTGCTGTACACTCTCCACACCTCCTATTTCTTCCTCATGGTGCTGTTCCTCTCCATCTTATACAGTGGTTTCTATATCTGTTCTAAAAGTGAGACATAAAATATTTCTGTTGATTGTCTGTTTTTTTTTTTAACAGACCATCTCTGTATGTGGGGAAACAAGCCACCGGATTCTATGCGTCCACTTCTTTGATCCATGAAGGAGTTGCTGTGGTGGTAAGAAGAAATTCATACATTTAAGCTGAGGGATGCCGTCTAGTACAGGGGGTCTGCAACCTTCTGTAATTAGTCAGTCTGGAGAGCCAATGTATAGGACAATCTACAAAACTTAAATATTCTTAGATGAATTGGCACACTGATTAGTGAGAAAAATTGTATGCATCTTGCTGATTTTGCTTTGTATGAATGACTGTAACAAATTGTCACCTATTTAAATTCACAGCTAAGAATGATTTTAATTCATGCTGACAAATTTGAGTCTGACACATTTAGCTCTGGTCTAGTGTTTTATTTTAAAGAACCTTATAAGTGATCTCTAAAGAATAATTATGTAAAACATGATATGACACAAAGGACCTTTATTAAACGTTTACTGTACATTTAAATCATTAGTTACTTTTCTCAATCGTCCCCAGGCTATATAAGCTCTAGATCTCTCCACCCCCTGATTGGTGTATTGTGGCTGGAGTGGACCCACCCAGGGGGAAATGTAAAATTTGAAAACCACTCTCTGAATTGTTCATTAGTAGTAGGGAGCAGTGTTAACTGAGCTGATAGTTGAATACTGCAGTTGTGATATGCAGGTTTAGATGACCCTTCCCTCTGGGTGGCTCCACTCCACAATACTTTATTTATTTAGGGGGGGAGATATGTGAAGCTTTTTTAGCCTGGAGGCATTATTGAAAAATAGTAATTTTTTTTTTTTAAATGCACCGTAAAATTTTAGGGTGTTGTTTTTTTTATCAAGTTCTATCAAATTATTCTTTAGTTATCTCTTTTTTATAAGACCACTAAAGTGGTCCTTTAAATTAGGTTGTTTTATAATGTGACATAACAAAAGTTATATTCTATAATTCATTGATATCAATTCATAAACAAAGTGATAGAAGATACGTGAAATTGAAATATTGGGGACTTAGCTCTTTTCTTTTTGGGGGTCAATTTAACTACAGTGTTACCCTGACACTGAGACGCAAGTATTTAAGGTGTCAATGGGAAAAGTAATGACTTTCTTTTCTAAAGATCTTGAATCTGTAAGTTAAACCTCAGTCATGTCAATCTTAGTAAATTCTGTAGCACGGTTGCTTTAACCTTTTGGATTCCTAACTCTGTCTCTCTTTTTCCATAAGAGGCATCACATACTGATAAAACGTCTTGTCTGAGTTCCCAGGCATTTTATCTTAAAAGTAACCAAAGGATATGTTGCCTCAAAGGAATTTCTCTGCCATAAAAATGTACAGTGGAATAAATAAACAGGTTCTCTTGTTTACACTAGTGGTTTTTAAACCTGTCCTCAGGGCACACCTTCAGGGCTGGTTTTGTTGAATATCCCTTCTTGAACACGTGTCTCAATCATTTCACTGGCTATTGCTTAGCAATCCTGAACTTGGGTAGAAACATCCTTAAAATCTAGCCAGTGTAACCACTGGATTAGACATATTGTCCCTTTTTAATAGGTCTACTTTTTATCTCCATTGACTGCTCGCTTCATTCTGTTCTTTGCCGTGTTAAAAATTTAATTCCAAGTGCCATCTAGTGGATCCACTAGGAACTGGGCCCTACAGGAGCTTTTACAAGCCAGTTTGCAGAGCTATTGCATGGATCCTTTACAGAAAAGCACACAGGGTATTGCCTGTAGGTCTCTTGCTCTAACATGTGTTTGCAAACTGCCTTACTACACCTATAGGAAACTTGGAGTCTGCAACTCCGTATTTGCCATAGCAGCACATGACAAAACAACCCTCTATCCAAAGTGAGCCCTCTCTTCAATACCCCTAACCTCGTTCTACCCATATCTATATTTCGATATAAACCCCATTCCCATGGCAGAAAGGGGTTGAACAACAAAAAAGTGAATGGGAGGTTAATAACCCTTCCACTAACTCTGCTTCTACCTCATCTATTATAGTAGCCCAGGTGTCCCACCTTCCCACACCCTCTTGTGCTTTGAGGTGGGGATCATTAACCCCAACCCACACCCCTTAGGACCCTATCGTTGTATACCATGGAGTCTCTATAGAACCCCAAGCACCCAATTCATTATCTAGCATTAACTCCTTTACCATGTGGATCGCTATGGACTCCTACCATAGGAGTTATTACAGACACCAGTGGACCCGTATCCCCCCATGGGGGTTCATATATACCCCCTAGGCTATCTACACTAAACTAAATACAGAAAATTGTAAATAATTATAAGGAAAAATAAACTGAATTTCCTAAAAAAAAAAAAAAAAAAATTTAAATACATTTTATATTACATATAATAAAAAACCCTTAAGCGATGATGATCGATGCCGTAGTCCTCACTCTTCAGCCCTGGGTAAGCGGGCGCAGCTGGTCCTTTATTTTCTTGACTTGATGATCCTCAATTCCTCTTTTATAGCAAATGGAAAGGGCCATCCAAAAAAGAAAAACTGTGCTGCTCTGAAAAAAAAAGTTGGCTTTTTGGTGCTCTTATGTATTATATAGGGGTTTTGTAGGCTGAAATCTGTGGCAATCATGTTTAATAAGGGGTTAATGGGTCCTTCAGCCCAAAGCACAGTGAGATCTCTGGGGAGCAGGGCATAGGTGGAGGGGTTTTAAAACCCATGCATTAATTTGAAAACATGTTTTAACCCACCCACTGCTGCAATTATGGCAAAGAAGGGTATAGTTTTAAATGTATAGAGAGGTGTTACCAGTACACACGGTTACTCGGTATAGATTTAGGTGGTACTGTGGGATGTTGTGGGGTTTAGGCTCACTATGAGTGCCCACAATGCTTTACAGATTAAGGTAGGTTTCCTATGGGAAGCTGTGTAAAACCTAAAGATCAGGGACACATCACACATGGCAAGGGTTTATTACATACAGCATGGAATAGTTATGTTAGGGCTTCTGTAAAACTCCCAAGATTTCCTATGGGAGCCATGTATTCGGGCCCTTGGATGTTCACACACCTACTTTTTAATTATCCTACTTTTTTTAATTATCTGCACCTAAAAAAAAAATTAAAATAAGAGGCTAAAGGTGATCTCTAGTATTAATTTAAAACAATTTATGGAAGCTTTTTTTGAACCATTGTTTTAAAATGAAAACTTGCTGCTAAAGCCATTACCGTCCATTTCAGTAGCTCTCAGAGGAGATAACCTCCATTAGAAAAGCTTCATGCTGACAAATATATATTAAAATGCTATAAATAATAATTGCTAGTCTGATTCTTTTTTTTTTTCTTTTTTCTAGCCACGTGGTATCACCCTGGGTCAAGTGGAAGGCCCCACTACCCAAGACGTCACTTTAAAGGATTCAAAAGAGTTTGAGGTGACACCCAGCACAGATGTAAAGTATCCCCATGGGAGCGTGGTGTCTGCCCACCAATGGCTGCTGATAGGTGAGAGGATGGGAAGGTCTGCTCACCATGTATGTAAATGGTAATGGTTTGCCAGTAAGGTTCCCACCATGAATAGCTACATACACATCTGAGGATATGTGTAATTGTGTGAGAAAAAGGACCTTCAGAGCAGGACAAGAAAGTCCATCATTGAATGGCATGCAGTGGAGAATATATACTGAATCCAAATGTAATATTTCATGTCATGGCCTTTCCTATTTTGTCACTGAAACCTTTTCTGTGTACAAAAACAATACCAAGATATGTTTGCCTGAGAACGGGCAGCTGCTCAATAGCTTGCATTTTTGGCTAGTGCCCACTCAGGGTGCAGTCTTCCAGTTATTAGTTAACTTGTACCACTGCACAGGAGAAATCTCCTATAGAATATCTTCCTGCTATGGGCAGGCCAGAAACAAAATCCCGGGCAAATTTGCCCTGCATAGGAGAAAAAGCAACTGCCAGACTCTTGGCCTTTCTCAGTGAGATCCTACTGATATCCTTAGGGATAGTGAATAAGGGGCCAGTGTCGGAATTATTCTTTATTATTAGTGAATTTGCATATGCAAATGAGAGAAAGAGACATGCAGAGAATGGGCAAACCAGAAATAGACGTTCACTGTGTCCTATCAATGTCTGATTCCTTGTACCTATATAAATCTGGTAATATTGAGAGATAATGATTTTTCCCGTAGTGGTTCTCATCCCGTTTTCTGAAGAGTTTTTTTTAATTCTAGGTGCTGGTAAATTGTGAGGTCGATCTTTGCTTCCTTTGATATAGATTGTTACAACATAGTTACCTTATAATGCAGTGGTTCACAACCGTAGGACTAGTACCAGTCCCTGAGACCTTCCCTGCTGGTTCTCATGGACAAAGAGGGATGAAGAGAGCCTTACACTTTAACATAGTTATAGGAAGATTATTGAGAAAAGTATGTCCAGTTAAATGTACTTTTTTTTTCAAATAAATACAAAAACAAGTTAAAATGTAGTTGTGCCATGTATTATCACCATGTTGAAAATGTTCTGCATTTCTGAACCGGCCCCCATGATTATTGGAAAGTAACCAACCAGTCCCCATCCAAAAGGGTGAAGGGCACTGCTGGACCCATCCTCTGTGTGCTGCTGTTTTAACACTCTGCATCTGCTGTTTGTCCTCAGGTCACCACGAGTTACCCCCTGTGGTTCATACCACCATGCTGCGAGCTTTCCCTGAGAACCTCCGCAGGGACACGGAGAATATTATTCGGGGCCCTGCACCCAGGACACTTTTTGATGATGTAAGAAATTACAAGTGGGACCAATATGATCACTTGATTTGATGTTACTCCGCTGTCAGCCTCCTAGTAATCACCCATTCACAGACCATGCCTTTTGATAAGTATTAACACCCCCTCCCCCAATAACATTAGCTGTTATGTAAAAGCAATTTGTGTCATAATAATTATGGCAGTCTCTACTAGAGCATACAAGCGTCCATGACAGTTATTCTTAATTTTCAAAGCATGAGGGGACTGGTATAGAGCAGAGCAAGCAGGGCCTTCCTTGTACTGAGCGTGTGGGAGAGAAGGAAGATATCAAATACTGAAAACTTATCTGAATCAATAAATGAGTCTTCAAGGCTCCCTCGACCACTCTACAATGGAGGCGGTGGGTCCTAAAAAGTTGATTACCTCCATTAAAGCAAAAATTGATTTGGTTTAAATTTCCTATAAACATTTTGTCCATTGTTTATAAGACCATACTATAAATAGTGACACTTTAGTGATCATTTAATTAAAGGTAGATCTGTCTACTAATCTCTAAGTAATTATGTATAGAGAACGTGATGAAGCGCTGTCTGATACATTCTCCTGTACAGCTGTTACATTATGCCGTGGGTCCTGTGCACTCATCGCTCCTTTGTCTCTATCTTTCTAGTTTTTGACCCCTCAGGATCAGGCCGGTTTTACTCAGGGTGACCCAGAGGTTCGTTTGAAGCCCGAACAGAGCAGAGAGGAAGGGGGCACCGTGCCACCTGACATCTCCATGCAGAACATGTTGACTATGGGCATCATCACCCTACTCCTTGGAGGCTGGGTGCTTCTTGCTCTAATGTACCCCAAGGTAAGAAATGGATGTGGGGATTTATGGGCACTCTACTAAATGTAGCGGTTACCTCCTACTGATGTTGCCTGCTTATTTGAATTTCTAAATACCTTCTAAATTTTACAATAAATGTACAACTAAGCTACATGACACTGGGACTATTCTATAGAAACGAATTTCTCGATTTCAGTCCTAAAGTACCTAGTTATGGGTCAGCTTATAAGGATATCCTTGGTAGGGAAATTATCTGAACTACTTATTAATACTTACTAATCCACCAGTCAATTAAAAAAGCCTTCCAACTTTTCCCTGTTCTTTCCTTCCTCCCCCACCCCCCCCCCCCCCCATGATCCAGTTCCCAGAAAGTGATGCAATAAAGACAAAAGCGATTTATTTACTCTTCAAAAATTCTGATTTCCCCCCAAAAATGTACTTGAGGCAAATTGTCAAAAATACCTGGCTAAATACAACTACAACTATAAAGTGGATAAGAGCGAATACTTCAGGCACACTTTAGTTTGCAGACAGTCTACCAGATTAGGAAGATAAATACGGGTGCCTTGTACATCACCAGATTGTTATACTGCTTTATTACCCTTGTTAAAGATTATATATTTATTTTTAAAGGACCATAGTGGTCTGAAATCCAAAATAGACCCTTTTTCTATTCTGTTTATTCCCAGCGGGTGGAAGACAATATGTTTTTAGAATGTAAAACATAATACAGCCTGTAATTTATTACTGTTATATGCTATTATGCTGTTGTGGAAGCTACCATTTTAGTTTCCAATAATCTACTTCCTGTCGTGGGAGGATGCAAGGATACACAGGAGGTTTGTATCAACAAAATGAAAATTTGGCATATACAATTGTCAGTGCTCTCATTTTGGAATGCTCATTAGTTTACAATGGTACACACTTTTAAGACAGACGCTTGCCTAGTAAAGAATGATTGCACATAAAAATGAGAAATATAAACGCTGTGTTTATGTTTTACTTTCTAATAATATTTTGCACATTATGTTTTTTTTTGTAATTCAAAAGACTATATAGAAAATAAATTTGCCTTTTATCTGTTAATAGCTATGTAAAGAACAGCACTGCTCAGCTTGATTGCACAGTAATAGTGAATTTTCAGAACAGATATAACTTTACTTCCATCAGATGCAGGAGCAGCATCGCCGCCAGCAGTTGGAGTTACAGCAGCAGTTGGAGGAGAGGCTGCAGCAGCTACAGAATACACAGAATATGAGGTCAGATACACCCCCGTCCTCCAACATCCCAGTGCCTGTAGGAGACCAGCAGGCGGAAACCTCTAACAAGAGCTGGAGCGGAGAGCAGGAAGCAAGAGGCAGCAACAGAGCCAGTGTAGAGCACAGCAGCAACAGAGCAAGTGCAGAACATGATTATACCCAGGTGAATGGCACCAAGAGGCCGAGCAGGGACAGCGAGGACTCAGAAGGTGAGTACTGCTCCGAGTGCAAGGGATTATACACAAATCTGACTCTTACTCTAAATGCTTGTGAGTAGCAACATGGATCCCTGTAATCAAGCATACTCTGTCTGTGAATTGTTGTTTACTAGGAATTTTGGGATAAACATACGTGAGGACACCATAAACACACACAGCAGATTCACTTAGAAAATAAAGGAAACCATGCTAAGTGTCATAAGCTATAATGTCTGTTTTCAAAGCCGTGGCAGAGGACAAAGAGTGTATCTGATGGATAGTAACTTTCACAGCAGTACAATAGTTTCTGCTAATGCAGACAGCTCCACAAGCATCTGGAAGTGGTGCTCAACTGACTGACTGATCGTATTCACCTCTGTTCCACTTGCCAACCAGTTTGGCAAGATATGTCTGAAGATTATGGAAGCTATTGATGTATATGTGAAATATCCATATATGTCATGTTCAATTATTTTAAATTGGATTTAAAGTTTAATCTCTGTTCCAGAAAAGGACAATACACATGCTGATCATATTGTCAAGTACAGCATTCAAGATTAGTGTTTAATTAGTCTAGTGAAACTTTTCTATTTTTCTTTTTCTCTATTTTTCTTTTTCTTCTCCCAAGTAAAACTGTGCTTTCCCCCACAGCTAATGTTGCTGATGAGATTTTGATCGGCAAAATCTCCTTTTCCCCAAAATATATTTTGGGTCATGGAGCTGGTGGGACATTTGTGTTTCGGTGAGTGAAAATGTCCATCTCCACCGTGATTGGACTCTCATCCTCCTACTTTGACGTAGATCCTAGTTCTAAGTATCTGCAACCTGATATAGGTCTAATCATATTAGCTGTTAAAATTCTTTATAATACTTGTGACTGACTACCAACTATTCAAGTATATGATAACGGATGTAGTGAGCTTTTTCTGATGTTTACATGGTACAATGTTTTTTTTTTAACTTGCAGGATATCTTGGTCCATATATTATGTTCAAGATGGCAGACTAGTGTGATAAATAGATTACAAGAGTATCATAAATAGATTATCACATCCTCTGCTTTCTTCCGTGCAGGGGCAAGTTTGATGGCCGGTTAGTTGCCGTAAAAAGGATTTTGCCGGAGAGCTTCACGCTGGCGGACCGGGAGGTGCAGCTGCTGCGTGAATCTGATGAGCATCCTAATGTGATTAGATATTTCTGCACTGAGAGCGATAAGCTTTTCTATTACATTGCACTGGAACTATGTGCAGCCACTTTGCAGGAGGTGAGAGGCACAGTCTGTAATATGGGTGAGAAAAGATGGGCATGAAAGCAGTTTTTGGAAAAAATTATTACTGGGAAGGGAGGAGATATGACATAAGGGAGTGGGTTCGGGAATTGAATGTTTGGTGGTGAGAAAAGATAGAGGGAGACCAGGAAATATGTTATAGGGGAAAGGGGTCAGCATGTCCAAGGCAAGGGAGCAACACATCATATAACTAAAAGCACATAATGTTGTTCTCATCATCTGAATGTCTGCCTCCTCCTTCCAGTATGTGGAGAACCCAAGCTTCCCATGCTCCGGCCTGGACTCCGTGACCCTCCTATATCAGGCCATGTCTGGACTTGCTCACTTACACTCCCTAAACATTGGTAAGTACTGAGAGACCCGGCCTCTTCTCCTAGTGCACGGGGCTGGTGTCATTACTGCAACACTGTAAATAGTAATATTGCATGAATATTACAATCTAATTGGTGAATGGTTTGAGTCTGTGCAAGTTGATGATACCATTTATCTTTCTTCATTTTTATATACAAATGAAGGAATCCTAAGCCTTAACAGACCATTATATTAAGCACCTGTCAATTTTGGTTACATCTATATTTCTTTGTTAAAATAATTTTTTGCAAAACCATTCTTGACACCCTGCTCTCTTTTTTATGACAGTGCACAGGGATCTAAAACCTTGCAATATCCTAATCTCTCAGCCCAATGCTCAAGGCAGACAGAGAGCAGTAATCTCGGACTTCGGTCTCTGTAAGAAGCTGAGTGTTGGGCGGAATAGTTTCAGCCTGCGCTCCGGGATTCCCGGGACCGAGGGGTGGATTGCACCAGAGGTTCTGCGTGATGGACCTAAACAGAACCCAGTGAGTGACGGAGAGCAGCCCAATGTGTGCAGCCCGTAGAATAGAAACTACCGGAGCCTACAGTTGTGATTGTCATATTGATATTAGTACATTTTCTGTTTTCTTTCAGACCTCTTCAGTGGATATATTCTCAGCTGGATGTGTATTTTACTATGTGCTGTCCCAAGGGCAGCACCCTTTTGGTGACAGCCTGCGAAGGCAGGGGAACATCCTGATGGGGACCTACAACCTGCCCCAGCTCCAGGAGGAGACACATGGTGAGGCCTGGCTTGTTGGATTACATGGAAATTAAAGTACTGCTGTAGCCCCCCCTTAGTCATTATTACTATTTATATTCAATGTTCAAGCACGGCTCCAGTTGGTCTCTTCACCCTTAAAGTTTAACAAAGAAGTAGCAAAGGGTATATCCGCACAATGCTCTCCATTGGCTGGAGGTATGCTTTGTTAAAGTGGTTTTCCTTTGTAACAAACTTTTGTTATGGATGATTGTTTGGCCTCATAGCTATTCGGAATATTTATAAAATCCATTAGATCTCTCTCTCAGCCCACCTCCTTTCTCTGTTCATGACCCTATAAGGGTGGAGATAATCTGCTCAAATCTTTTAAGTGAATTGTTGCTATTATTGGGCAATAGATTATGAATTGCATTGATGATCAATGCATAATTAAATTAACTAGCTCTTCTTTTTACGGCATTACAGTAGTCCTTCAATGAATGTTGCCACTTATCACAGGCTGTTAGCTAATATTTCTTGGCCTTTAATGTCCCTTATAGAGAATGTCGTTGCATGTGACCTGATTGAACTCATGCTCAGCAGTGACCCCCAGTTCCGGCCCTCGGCTCAGCGTGTACTGATACATCCGTTCTTCTGGACTCGAGAGAAGCAGCTACAGTTCTTCCAGGTCAGTTTCAATATGTATTGTGTATAAAAAAGGTTGCAATAACCAGTGTAAGTGAACTGTGCTATCAGAGTGTAAATTTAAAGTAGAAGCTGTGTGTTATTTTTTCCACAAAGCATTTAAATCTTTTTTTTTTTTTTTTGTAGCTCCAGAGTTTGTTGTGTACTGTTGCAATGCATACTATTATTGTTACTTAAATATAATACCCCCCCTCATACCCAACTTCCAGCAATGGTTCCTTACAAAGTCCTGCAGAGGCATCAAAAAATAACTATCTGTATGATTTTTGTTCTAATATTAATTACGGTCTTAGTCAGACCTAATGTTTTCAAAGATGTATTTTTTATTGTGCGTCGGTCCTTTAAATCCCTGATGACCTCTACGCCTGTTACACTGTCATTACAATTTTCAAATCTATTAGATTTTTTCACCCACAATATCCGGCAGTCTTTTCATTAATTACAATGGATTATAAGAAAGTTTTAAAATGTTTTTGGGGAAAAAAAATCCATCATAGAACAGCTTTAAAAAAGGAAATCAGAAGGTTTGGCAATCAAGATAAACTAGAATATTTAATAAATATAGTATTAAATGCATACCATCTATTGATATTGTTAAATGACCACTGTAAATTGTGAAAAACATCATAGGTTTGTGAAGGATGGAACAAACTAACATTATTAGCTGCGTAATCCATGGACAATACTTGTGACTGCTTCTACTGAGCTTGTGTGTGGAAGATGGCATATTCAAACAAATCCCCCTCTCTCCTTCTACAAATGAATAGATCATAATGAAAATTACTAAAATGTACTCTTGTCAGGTTTAAAGCCAGCAGGAAGTTTGAAAGACAAAAACCTGAAAGTCTGATAAAACAAATATTTTCTGCTAGTGCTTTACATAGTTGCTAATGTTGTTAGCCCCTTCTGGATCACTACCTTGTCATGGCGAAGGGCCTTGTGTACCTCGATGAGACTGTGAGCTAAACTATGTAGGGTCCCCCAAGTTGGGCAGGTCACAGCAGAGCGGTCAGATAAATTGTGGTCCACTAGAGAAGGATACTCCAATTTCTTTCCCAAGAAAACCTCATGGATTAGCACTATCAGAGACATAACGATCCTGGTGCCCTGCAGTCCATAGGGTCACAGTGTTGGGCACGACTGAGTAACAGTGTTGTTAGTTTGTTGCAGACTTTGAAGGGTTTCCCAGTCTACAGTGGTCCTTTTTAAGGTTTTTGGTTGTGTGGGAAAATGTTTGTTCTTCATGGTGAATGTCTAACCAACCCGAGACTGTCTCACCTCCAGGATGTTAGCGATAGAATTGAAAAAGAGCCTCAAGAAAGTCCACTCATTGTCGCCCTAGAGGCTGGAGCTCGTTCTGTGGTCAGAGTCAACTGGCGGCTTCACATATCCGTCCCCCTGCAAACAGGTACCATACACTAATAATTTGTGCATGCTGAAAAAGTTATTCCTCCCTTACCCTGTTTTTCTTGGTTCATTAATCTCTGCTCTTCTTCACCTTCAGATCTCAGGAAATTTAGATCCTACAGAGGGAACTCCATGAGGGATCTTCTCCGAGCCATGAGGAACAAGGTGTGTTACACTTAAGACTGGGATAGGGTAGAGCAGTGCTTGGCAAATTCTACAACTCTACTGCAGGTTCCTCCTCTTTTATATCCTATCAGAACCGAGGAGGAGAAAACAATCCCACACAGACTATATTTAATGTATTTTTTCTACACTGTTCATCAATCATTTCTCCAAAAAAAAATAAGCTTGTAATATTTTGTACATGGTACACATTTTGGACAATATTTGCCCATTAATTTGTTTTTCTCTTTTCCCTCTTGTCTTTTTTTTTTTCTCTTTTTCCTATTGCACTTTTTTTTTTTTCTACATCTGAACAAATTCTACCTTCATACCCTAGAACTTTTATATTTGTGTGTATCAAGCATTAGCAAGTAGCCCATAACCTATTAAATTAAGTATTTAATTGCGCCAGTTGGTGAACCAGAAAAACTAGGAGGCATCTTGTTGCTTTCTGCCTGACAAAGTAGCACTGCTTTTTGTATAACAACTTCCCTGCAACCTGATAGCTATCCAATATTGTTCAGTGTATTATGTTATACCAAAATAACTTTACTCTCTCACTCTCTATTTTTGTTATTTCCACAGAAACACCATTACCATGAACTACCCAGTGACGTCCAGGAGACCCTGGGCTCCATTCCTGATGAATTTGTGTCATATTTCACCTCCCGCTTCCCACATTTGCTCCTCCATACGCTACGAGCTCTTGAGCAGTGCGCCCATGAGCGACCCTTCCATTCCTACTATCACTGGGAGCCAGGCCGCTGACACCTCCATATTGGACCTGCGTATTATGCACTTGTGGCCTGTGAACCAAAGGCAGCTTGGGTGCCACCTAAACACGGTGGCGTGCAGCAGAGGGCGATACAGTCTACTTCCTGTTCACTGCCCTGGCTGTGCAAACGGGAAGCTTCAAACTGCACTGACTTAGATAATTTTGTGTCTGAAAAATCTTAATGGTGCAGAAGCTTCAACGACATCAAGTCCTTGATTTTTTGCCCTAGTTTGAAGACTATTCATGCCCCTACACAGAGTCTGCTTTTATTGAAGAGTTTTTATCAATGTTCTTACATTTAAAAAAAAATTGTATAAATCAAGTGATGTATTCTTTAAACCACTAGGAACTGGAGTGGCCAAGCTTCCTCATGAGAGAGCAGCCATCTTGCAGAACACCTCCATTTTTATTTTATTATCTTTGCAGTCTGCAGCCTTACATTTTTATGAATCCTTATTGGCAAGTGGAGGTTGGCCTAAATAATATATTTTGTAAAATATTTATTTATTTTTAGGTATTTTAAAGGACTGCTGCTTTATATTGATATTTTCCTACCACAATATGACTGTATCTCCATCAGTTGTTTTATTTATTAGGTAGTTCTGACACTGAATTAATATTAATTTTAGTTACACAAAGAATAATATTGCCATTTAATGAATGGCTTCTCATGACTTTAGTACTATGTTGACTGGTGCCTTACTGGTTTAAAGATGTGGAATTTTTAAGGGGCTACAGGAATCCCATATTTACAAGATTATTTTTTTAGGAACTCTAATAATTTGTACTTTTTATGAAGTGATAATGAAAGCATCTTTTATTTTATTAAATGTTACATGTAGCTATATGCACGCCAGCGTGCTGTCATAAGGACCACCTTTGTGTGTTAAAGGACCACTTTATTTTAGGAATAACCTCAATTGAAGTATGTTGCAACTTTAGCAGTGGCGTGAGCCATTGAGAGAAAAACTTTATTTTTGAATATTCTATTTGTATAAAGAAAGTGTACATCTTATCTGACCCGAGGACTAGCTTGGAGTGAAGAGTTTATTCTATCAGTGGAGGAAGGAATGAGAAGGGATGGGGATTTGTCCATGCATTAACTCAAGATATTCCCACCTGTGCAAGTAACATAAGCTCACAAATATGTATTTTTTAGCATAGTTTTAGAAATACTATATAATGTAATCCTATGAATGGTTAAATACAAAAGCCAATGCTTTGGATGGTTCACTAACTGCATTTTGGCTCAGATGTCCCCTACACAGAAAGAGAGAATATCCTGTACTGCAGAAATGTACAACCTCTTATAATTAAGAGCCAAAACTTTAGAGTAAGGGTCCAAAAAAATAAGGACCAGTGTATTATTATTATTATTATGGTTTATTTGAAACGCGCCAAAATATTCCGTAGCACTATACAAGGGTTAAGAATTAGAATCCAGTGTCCATAGCGCTTTCCCCAAAGCACTGCGCAAGATTGAAATCTCACAAACTTACAATAACGTAAGCGCTATTATATGGAAGAACACAGTGATACATAATCAAATATGGATGGATTTTTTAAATAAATGGAAATTGAAGGACTCTTAAAAATTAGTCCGGGCCTGATAAGAAAAAAAAGGTGATCACGTTATTACTGTGAGTTTAGACAATGATTTAGTTTTTTTTTTTTTTTTTTTTTAAATCATGTCCCCAGGCAGTATGAGCTCCCTATCTCTCCATCCCCTGAATGCTGTATTGTTTCTGGAGTAGGAGCCGCCCAGCGTGGAATGCTCGCCAAACAGACATATTGCACTTGCAGTAGGATAGTTGGAGACTAGAAACTATTTGTGTACATTACTGGCAGCTAATGTTACTCTACTGCCTGTTACTAATGTGTGTTTTACAGAGTGAGCTCAAAAGGTTTTCATTTTGGCACGTCCCCCTGGGTGGCTCCAACTCCATAGAAAATAAATCTTCAAAGGATGGAGAGATCTGGCGCTTCTATAGGCTGTGGCATGATTTAAAAAAAAAAGAGATTCATTGATGAGGATCTCGATTCATTCTGATGTATTTAGGCTTGACAGAAAAGCTTTATGTTGATCTGTACGGAGCCTCATTTGGCAGTAAAGCCATAGAGCGCTAATCTGTGCTATAATGTACCACCCTGCCCCCATTTAGGAGCACAGTCCATCATTTATATACCAGAAACACGGATAGAAAATGGAAGGGTTGACTCGTTTGTGCCTTGTCATTTAGGCAAAGTGATCTAAAAGGCGCAGAGCAACTGCTGCTCATTCTGTGAGTGTAATCGATTCACAGGATAATAGAAATGTTTCTATAAATCAATGTAATCCCTAATACAGTTGCCATGGTAACACTGATTCCATCTCCGACAATGGCCATCTTGAAGAATACTTCCATTAGATTTAATTATTGGCTGCCATTTTATATCCACAAAACAAGTACTGCCCTCTTATTGGTCATATCTGGTGATTAAACTTGGAACTACGTTTGGCATAAAAACCTAATGTGCTTTTATAGAAAATGTACAATTAGGTGGAATAACCCTATTTCATAGATGATCATTTCTCTCAGGGGCCGTGCACTATTGTTTTCCTGTGGTAAAAAGGGGGACGCTAATAGTACCTTGTTAAAATAACCACCATATATGTGCTGATGAAGAGCTAGGGCTGATCATGGACAAAATGATTCTAAGAAAGAGCAAAGATGTAGCCATTTTGTTCACTTTTATTATGGCAGTGATCTGCCATTTTGTTTTGGACTTGAAAGCACAACCGAAGCATCATATTTATAATGAAAAAAATAATGTGTTAAATGTTTTAGTTTAAAATAATTACAGCCTTTAATTGTAACTATTCCATTTTGCTTTAAAGATGACGGATATTTAAATTGATTTATGTTGAAAACGTGACAACAGAACTGTCAGAGTAAGGCCCGTAGGATAAACCTCCATACTGTATACTGACAAGCAGTCTAAGATGGAGTCCCCCATGACATACACATAAATATAATATTTTGTCTAAATATGTTTTTATTTTCCTGTATTGCAGTCCTTGTTTTGTTACATACTTGTGACGTTTTTAACCGAACTACAGTGCTCCTTTAAAAATACTTCAAAACTACCTGGTACTTAGACCACACCTCAACATACCTTCAACTGAGTTTCCTGACTGGGTCAGCCATGTTTATCTAATGGGAGGATGGGTCTGTTACAGTGGATTGTGGCCAGTTTAAGCTCTTATGAGAGTAGAGAAATGCACATTCAAGGCCAGCTTCAAAATAAAGCCAGCTTGTTCAGAGATGGAGGCTTTAATGTTACAATTTGTGTCATATAAATTGATCATGCTTGTTTACTTTTAACTCCAGTCTCCTATTGATCTGAAATATTGCATAGTCTGGTATCAGATTACAATTTCAAATGAGGAAGAAAAAGGGATTATTAATTCATCCCACAGCATAATAATTTAGAGTTCAGCCATTTTGTATACCTGTCTGAGAGTGTCTTGGATGGCAGCCATTTTGTCTTCACAGGAACAAAGGATTCTCCACATAGTTTTAGTTGATACAGATGATTATTCATAGAAAAGTGGCATAAGGTGATACATATCCGATCAAGTTAAAAAAAATGCTCTAAAATCAGTTTTGTTTGATATATTTGCTCTAGGATTTTTGCACCTTCACCACTTCAGCTTTGTTTGGGGTACTATTAAAAGCAGACTTTACTTGTAAATATATGTTGTGGTCAATTGATTGAGGATTTGTTTACTTTGAAATAAAGCACTGTAAAATTTTGTAATAAAATTAAATTCTGAAAAATATTTTATGATGTTCAGATTTTACTTTAAAAGAGGGCAGACCGTCCAGAGTTGAATTTTTCAGTTGTACAATACATTACAGAGCAATACTCTTCCCAAAACCAGTATTTTATTTGGAACAGTGGTGATAACCTGGTCCCTTCCTCCCATTCAAGCTTTTATGGTGGGGTAATCGCTAGGTGGCATTGACGAGTGAAGTCCCACACCAGAGAGCAGCAGCACGATGCTTAGAGAGAGCCTAGGGATAGGAGTTAGGACCGGATCACTATCTAGTAAGTACAGGGTGATACATAGCTAGGGACAGCAGTCAGGACCGGATCATTATCTAGTAAGTACAGGGCGATACATAGCTAGGGACAGCAGTCAGGACCGGATCACTATCTAGTAAGTACAGCGTGATACATAGCTAGGGACAGCAGTCAGGACCGGATCACTATCTGGTAAGTACAGGGTGATACACAGCTAGGGACAGCAGTCAGGACCGGATCACTATCTGGTAAGTACAGGGTGATACATAGCTAGGGACAGCAGTCAGGACCGGATCACTATCTAGTAAGTACAGGGCGATACATAGCTAGGGACAGCAGTCAGGACCGGATCACTATCTAGTAAGTACAGGGCGATACATAGCTAGGGACAGCAGTCAGGAGTGGGTCACTATCTAGTAAGTACAGGGCGATACATAGCTAGGGACAGCAGTCAGGAGTGGGTCACTATCTAGTAAGTACAGGGCGATACATAGCTAGGGACAGCAGTCAGGAGTGGGTCACTATCTAGTAAGTACAGGGCGATACATAGCTAGGGACAGCAGTCAGGAGTGGGTCACTATCTAGTAAGTACAGGGTGACAAACCTGTGATCATTATTTATATATCCAAAAATTAAATACGTTTAGTTCCTGTGGCACCAGAGAGTGGTAAGGAAATTTTACTATCAAAAGTGGGTTGTAGGTATTAAAAGGTTGACAACCCATGATTTAGATCGGCACATTTAGTCAAGTTGTTTTACACTAGATGTGTTTAGTCGTACAGTCAAGTCTGACTCCGCAACCCTATGGACATCTTATGTCCAGTTGTGCCAGTCCATCAGATTTTCATGGCAAAGATATTGGAGTGGTTGCCAGTTCCTTCTCCAGTGGATTGAGATTTATCTGAGCTCTCTGCTATGACCTGTGGGTGATCCTATACGGCATAGCCCACAGCTTCATTGAGGTACATAAGACCTTTCAAAACATGGTAGCGATCCAAAAAGGGGATTACACTAGATTAATGGCAATGATCTCCTATTAGCAAAACAATTACAAACTGAAAAATGCCCATTGTTTCAATATATGGCGTTTGAACCCACTTGCTAGGACAAATGAGCGATAATCTTCTAAAACAATAATGGTGCTGCCCAACATTACATATTATGGGTAATACATACAATTAAAGCTATTTACATTCCCAAAACCGCAATTAAATATGGTTCATTCGTGTTTCTCTATGAAGAAACTATACGTCCAGCTCTTAATATGTTGCAGTTTGATTTGCAAGCCACTTTCACAGGTCAGAGAAAATGCCATTGAAATGTAGCCATTTTACAATCAGGTCAGCGCACTGCTGGCTTTAGTTCAAATAAAAAAAAACAACTAAAAATAAAAAACGACAAGTGCTACACATTAGTTTTCCTTGTACCCAAGGGACAATTTAGTCCATTGGACTGCAAGAAGAACCAACAAATTGATCTTCCAGAAATCAAGACAAACTGCTCACTGAAAGATTTGACCAGGAGGCTGAAGCTCAGATATGTTGGCCATAGCATAAGACTGATGTTGGGAAAGATTGCTGTCCCCTTCATGTGCCTTCAGAGGTGTGGTTGGGTAGATGAGGCAATGAAGGAGCTTTGTGGCTGAGACTAAACCTGAACTATGGTTAGGCCTTTAAAGCTTGGTACAAGTCCCTAGTATACAGCACAAGTCACAATACTACTCATTCCTACAACCTGTAGTTCAGCAGGTGAAGTGCTACTAATAAGTAGTCTCACTTAGATCTGTATTGAGGAGATACACATGCAACGTATAGCTAGTATGCTTTAACAAAAGTTGTAGTTTAGGGTGACACCAACTCTACACCTGGTGCCACTGAACATGTGAATTATATCTTATTAGCACCCCAGCATGAAAACAAAAGTTGCAATGTGTTTGCTTTGCAAATTTATGAGCAAGAGCACACCTGTACCATGAGTAAACACTAGAACTTTGACCAATTTGTATCCTGAAGCCTAGCTGACAACTGGGCATGCTCTCATCAGGTTAGGCTCCTGGCATATACCACCATTTCCTGTGATACCAGATCAATAAAGTTGGTTACGCTGCATAGTCTGATCTAAATATCATTACTAGCCGTGCCTGATTGGCAAATACAGTAATTCTCTAGCACCACTTACTGATGTCTTACAATGAAAAGTTACTTTTTTGCAGAAATGGAGAAAAAAAAAAAAAAAAAAAAAAAAACAAAAAAGAGTGTGTGTGGGGGGGGGGGGGGAGCAGTGACACATTAGGAGTCATTTACCATAATTACAGCAACATGGTGTAGTCTCAGCCCACGGAAAGGTTTCTAGTATGTCTTTTTGATCTAGCTTTGAAAATGGGCAAAGTGTTTAGTTTAAAGCATTTAACACATATTTAGCATGGCATCAAATTGTGGCAGGTTTTTTTTGGTTCAAAAAAAAAAAAAAAAAAAAAAAAAAAAAAAAGGGAGATCTGATAGTCTATTGAAAGACTCTGAATAAAGAATTTACTATAGAATTAAGTACAAAGATAACCTGCAAGATGAGATTGCCAATACTAGACTTTGAATATTGATTACCATTGTTACATTACACATTCACTCCTTGCAACTGGGATCCTTCAAGAAAAACGAAACAAGGTAATTGCAGTTTAATTTATTTTAGCTTTTTTTTAAAAAAAATTCTGCCCTTTTTTCTTAAACATCTTTACAGCAGCTAAAAAAGGTATTTCTGCCTTAAGGACAGGACAGAACAGGGATACTTCATTCCTCAAGACCCCAACTCCCCAAGTCTCCCATACTGCTACAGGCAATGGAAAGTTTGGCACAGAACTGCTCGACTGTTCTATACACATTACAGCAAGTTACAATTCAGGTTGAGAGAGAAAATAGATTTACAAAGAACTTTAATCTGATATTAATATACAAAAGTTTGATATCTTACATTAAAAACTTGACAAACATTTAGTAACAAAAATAGCGACAGGACACAGGTTCATACACAGCTGAGAGGAAGCTGGCGTTTCTCGTGATGTCACCAAACTCGTGATTACATAAAAAGCCAGTCAGGATGTAGAAAAATGAAGGATATAAGTAAACTGTACAGTCTTGGGAAGCTTAAACTTCCTAATGTTGCTGGTTCTCAGCTCAATCTTAAAAATTCACAGCCAGAGCGGTTAACCCTTCTCAGTAGTAGAAGAGTTAAGCTTCCAGGCTTTGGGAACTAGATAATGTCCAGTCTGGTAGTGTTGCTACGCAGAACTTTTTACCCTAGCAGAGCCAGATTTTGAGCTCTGCAGCTTCTCCACCATGGTACGTGCATAGCGCAAGCGGCTGGCCAGCTCCTTGCAGCAGCCAAACTCATCAATGAGGCTTAGTTTGTAGGTCCTGAACTCCCGCTTCTCATCTATGTATGTGACAG
This sequence comes from Discoglossus pictus, assembly GCA_027410445.1. Taxonomy (NCBI): domain Eukaryota; kingdom Metazoa; phylum Chordata; class Amphibia; order Anura; family Alytidae; genus Discoglossus; species Discoglossus pictus. The sequence continues at coordinate 38,056,239 of CM050172.1, read as the reverse complement.
CAGCCATGAGAGGGCACAGGATGATTTTGGTGTGGTCCTGTAGTGAGAAGAAAGTTACCTTTAATAAAAGTCTTTAGGCATGGATAGGTTTTCTGTACAATGAATGTTTTATACTATAATGGAGGGTGCACTTTGCCATAGTTTATATATCCATCTCAAGTTCCATCAGAGCTTTGTTCCTTGAACTTTAAATAAACTATCCACTTGCACGTGTTCCAGGGCAATTTATTGGCGATTAAAGTTTTTTTTTTCTGTTTATAAATAGGCAAAGATTTCATTAGGGTTTTATTCTCAGTGTGATATGAATTCTCTTAGAAGCCCCAGATTCTCACCTTCTGGTTCCTCTCCCTAAAGAGAAGGCACATCCAGTGAGATAGTCCACTCTACTTGTCTCATGCTGTATATTAGCAGCATTAAGCCCCTTTCCTGTGGGCATGGCACCATACATGAGAACAAACAGGGCAGATCTTACTCTGGGAGGGATGCTTAGAAGAAATAAACCCCTCAAAGTGAGTGAACTATGCAAACTAGTTAAAAACCATAAATAAAAAAAATAAAAAATTATATCATATCTATCTATCTATAGTCTTTAATGGGGTGGATACCATCTTGAAGACATCTAATCAGTTTCAGTAGCACTCACCTGGAAGAAGTTGATCTGTACAGTCCCATTGCTAAGGTGGAGAATAATGGCACTTCGTGTCCTAAACCATGTGCGCAGGAAGGGCAGTCGAGCCAGCTCGTCACCCTCCCGGGGAGGGATGTTGGCACCAGCCTTCAGAAGGTGCTCGCTCATGTAGTTCCGGAAGTACTTTAGCAGCGTTATCTAAACAGAACAAAGCAATAAGTCATGCCTTTAATGCTTGGTACAAGTCTCCAGTATACAGCACAAGTCATAATACTATGCATACCAACAACCTATAGTTCAGCAGGTGGGTTCTCACTTAGTACATCTACAGTCAGATCTGATTGATAAATTAGTCACTGCAAAAACATTGTGCCAGTTAAACTGTAAATCCCCTAAAATACTGCAGCCCAAGTCTTGGAGAAAAAAAAAAAAAAAAAAGTGACAAACCATGCCTGGTCTAGATGACTTTCTAAACTATAAATATTAAGATCAGGAGAGAAGTGTGATCTAGCAGAAACCGTTCAATGCATTTGAAAGACCCCCATAATATAGAAAGCTCACCTTTTTTGTTAAAGTGGAAGGGTATGAGCGCACATTGAGGTAAGACTCGGAATTATTGCGCTCAATGTATTGCAGACTGTCCCCGTCGTTGTACATTATCAACCGTGTTGAGTCGTTGAACAGCACACCCACACTGTTGTCACAGAGCTGGTAACCTGTACATAGACCATAGATTATTATTTATACCAAGACATGCTGCGGACAATCACAAGAAACAGATCCCATGGAACATACCTAGTCCATACTTGTCAGAGTAATCCACCCATTTGCTGACCCAGAATATAGGATTGCAGGCGGGATCTTCAGCTTCCTCTGAAAAATACAAGAGTACCGGGTTAGAGCAACATACAAGAAAATAAAAAAAATAAGCATATAGTCTAAATACTTCCATTCCCAGTCTATAGCATTACCTGAGATTTGCTTGTGTAACTTAGACTTTTTGGAAAATACCCTTTAGACTCAAGAGGAAAAGAGTTTGGGGTCTAAGGAATTGAAATGCTATACCATAGTATTATAGCGTGTAAGTAATGGTCATGTTTTAGAGAAGTTCTACATCCCTGCTTGTGCAGAAAGGTTTCCTTAGATCTACGGCACTTCCTACTAGCTTGGAGCTGGAGAAGTGATCTTGTGTTTAAGAAATGGGAAGTTTGTTACATAATTTAGGCACCTAACCCTTTTGATTTACAGCGGCATGTAAATGGCAAGCACAGCTCCTGCAGAGATGTGGAGTCGCGGATGCCTCTAGGGAGCACCAAAAGCATTTTTTTTAGCTTTGTTCTTCCTGATCGGTCCCTCACCTTGACGTACAAGAGGCCTCTCTGATGGTTTGGCAGCATTGACACTGGTGAGCTGCTCTAACATGTCTGAGAGATAGCAGTCTGCAGGTTCTGATCCCTCGGGTTGAGGCAGCTCCTCATCCTTTCCATTCATTTGCTTCTCCACAAGTGGAGACTCTTGTCCTAATTGGATCACAGCATATTATTACAACACAAGTCAAACCGAAGAAAACATCCTTTTATGGACAGTGACAAACCTCAATGAATGTATTGATACCAACCTTTGTTAAGTGTAGTAAGTGGCTTCCTTAAGCTGGGATCAATGTTGCTTGGAGCAATTGAAAACCTAGGAGGCACAGTCAGACAAGTAGTGGGCAGACGTGTGGGAATGTAGCCACTGGTGAAAAACTCATCGTTCAGCAGCTCATCAATTGTGGGTCTGGTGGTGGGGTCAGAGCGAAGCATTTTCTGGATAAGTGCAGCTGCCACTGGGTTAATGTGCTGCAAGAGATTGCAAAGTGGTCAGTAAAGAGGATCACAAAAAAAGAAATGAGTATGGATTTAGACTTAACCAAGTGCCAACAAAGTCTTGAATTACCTTAGGAATGGTGTATTCATTCTTTTTAATTCTCAAGTACGTTTCTTTAAGACATGAAGTTTCAAAAGGAGGCTTCCCGACAAGTAGTGTGTACCTGAAAGAAGCAGAGGCCATTAAGCAACTTGCACCCTACACACACAAAACACAAACACCTCATCCAACTTAGGATGGCAAAACACACCTATACATCAGTCTGATACTGGAAGTTACTATATTTTAGAGAGACTCACATGATGCAACCTAGGGACCAGATATCCACTTCAAAGCTGTGACCCTTCTTTCCCAAAACTTCAGGTGCAATGTAATTTGGGGTCCCACACAGGGTTTTCTTCCGCTCGCCATCAAATTCCACCTTGGTTGCTAACCCAAAGTCACCTATGAGAAGAAATAGCATAATAGAAATCCAATCCCGCTAACTGAATATGGTTGCAAAGTACGTAAAACCCAACATTTGCAGTTTTTCGTAGCCATGAGCATTTTTACAACTAATCTAAAGTTGATAAATGGGGTTTCCATTTATTATGGAGTTAAACAATATGGTGGCAGACTCAACAGAAGATAGGATTTGCCCACTGGTGATCTTGGATACACATTAGATCTGTTAAGATAAGCAAAATGCTTTGCAAAGTGAGCCATAAAAAAAAAAAAAAAAAAAATCTGCCTATTTGTGAAGTCCTTCAAATTATACCATCAATATGGACATTTATACAACCCTTTAAGCATCCACATTGACATGAGTACATTGCAAGTGTGTTACCTATTTTGACTTCCATGTCATCATTGAGGAATAGGTTTCCCAGCTTGAGATCTCTGTGGATCACACGGTTGCTGTGCAGATACTGACATCCCTGGATGGTTTGCCGCAGGTAGTATCGGGCTTCGGGTTCTGTGACAGCTTTTCGCCTCTTGTGCAGCTCCAATAGAGACTAAAGACAGATGTGTCACAATTAGTAAAGAGCAAAATACGCCAAGGTAGCCAACTAACCGTAAGAAATGCAACAAAATTCATAAAAATGTAAGTTGTAGTGTCAGTTGGAGAAGCAGAAACGTGCATGCAAATACTAAGTGAGACTACAAGCTCCTCCAGGGGAGCCCAAGCCACCAGCAGAGGGCCAGAGAGCAGAGGAGGCTGAAGGTTTCGGTTGGTATGTGGACTGTTGGGTTGCTCTTAGCTGCAGAGTGACAGTCATGGAAAAGTCAGACTTTAACAGTTTAGTGCTAGCACTTTCCGACACTTATTCAAAATAAGTATTAGAACATTTGGCTATCCAATAAGTTTTAAAAAATATAACGTGCCCTCAGGTACAAAAAATATTTTGAATTTGAAGACGGTTTCAGATCAGATTCTGTCCATAGCACACCTATATAAATTCCACGGGATATAATTGCTCATCTTTGAGAAAATTACAAAATATTGCCCATGGAAGACTTGTCAGAGTATGCACCTCTAAGACTATCACCATGATCCTGCACCCCACCCAAGTTCTACCCTTTAAGCCCCCTGCCATTCTTTTGTCCGGTCCCATGAGGCACTTCTCCCAATCCATTTTGCCAAATCCCTCCATTGTTTAGTTTTTGCCCCATTTATCTTTCTGGCCTCTGACTATGGAGCAGACTTGGTGGCTTCTGCCCACCATGAGGTAACTCCCTCCAGTGTGGACCCTCCATTCCCCAATTCTACAATGTGATGCTGCTATGTCCCTAGTCATACACAATAGAACTTGTTAATTGGAATGGATTAGTGGCCCAATAGTATAATGGTACCCCCACTATCACCCCTGAGGCATTGCTCCATCAGGGAAGGACAGGAGTGTTGGGTTAGACCACCCAGTGTCTAATTCTAACCTTATATTGGGGGTATTAACCTCTAACTTGCCCCATCACACCCCAGATCTGCCCCAGCTCACCCTCCTCCTGCAGAGCTCCAGCACCACGAACACAAAGTCGTTGTCCTCGAAGAAGCCATGGAAGCCCACCACATGCTTGTGTGCCAGGCTGCGGTGGATGGCGATCTCCATGGTCATCTTGTCCTTCTGGTGCGGTTTGAGCAGGAGGCTCTTGGGCACGATCTTGCCGGCCAACACCTCCCGGCTCTCCAGGTCGGTAATCTCATAGCACTTGGCAAAGCCTCCCTTGCCCAGGAACCTGCCCCTCAGAAAGCGGCGGCGGGTGCGGGGATCCACCAGGATCTCGGGGATCTCTTTGACAGCCGTGGCTGAGGTGGGGAGGCCTGGGGGCTTCACGGCTTCGGGGACCTTCTGCAGGGGTTTACCGGGTATCTGTGCCATGGCACCGTGAGATCGGTAGGATGGTGCTGGGTTATACTGTGCAGAGAGCGGTGATAAATTATCCGTATCTATGTGCTTAGTCCCGGGCTGCCTTAACTCATACACCCCGTGCAGCTCCTCACTCCTAGAGCCCTTTAATCCCACTACTCCCGGCCTTGCACCCGCCGTTGGTTTTGAAGCAGAATGCGCGTTCCTGATTGGTCGATATGATTTAAAATCTCAAACCCGCTGCGCCGCGGGGCACCATGGGATAGCGGAGGTTTAAAAGGACAAACACATTCAATCAACTTTATTGACAAACGGACAAAAGAGCTCTGATGGGAGGAGGGAAGTGTCACTTCTCTTGCCATGGGAACAGGAAGGTTAACCATTGAGGGCCCGCGGTGCTCTATGCAAATAGTTTGAAAATAAACAAGGTCTGAGAGTGAGATTTCAGAGGGTTGTAAATAAATAAACATTATTAGATACCCTTTCATTAATGAGTATTGTACAATTATTACAGAAGGGACACAATAGCTTAATTTAAGATTGTAGGTAAGAATAAAATAATGTATTTTCTTACAGTACATTTGCATTATATCAGATTGCAATCTTTTACCTGACAACAAGGCAGGTTCACCCATCAAGGATGGGCTGTTATCTCATTCTTCAAGGTTATGATTATCAATAACCACTAATTACTCCTGGTGGGCATGCCTCCATTGTTTTCAATCTAAAGCCATCTGACATTGAGAATAAAGGGCCAGGAAGTAATCAGGCTAGTTATTCCCAGATGTGTGCACATGCTCATTTTTCTCAAATGCAAATCTCTATAGACTGGGAACAATACAGGCAGACCCCTGGGAGTAATTAACAACTACTGGCAATCATTACACTGACAGCTCTGAAAGTGTGACTGACAAGTAAAAATGACAAACTAAAGTGTATTTTTTATTTGTAAGAAAAAAAACTTTTTTTCGAGGTATTCCATATTTGGGAATTCTGATGTGTCCTTTTAAAATTAATATTAATAATTATGCACTATAATATTTAACAAAAGGTCTGTAACGTCTGTGCAGTGCTCACAGCGCAGGCCCCAGACGTTGCTGTTAAATATTATAGCTCTCTGACGCACTGGTAATAACGAGACAGAAGAGAGAGACAGGACAGAGAGAGTGAGACATGACAGAGAGAGAGAGAGAGGAGAGAAAAACAGGGCATAGAGAGAGAGAGAGAGACAGGAGAGAGAGAGAGACAGGACAGACAGAGAGAATGAGAGTCAGGACAGAGAGAGAGAGACAGGAGAGAGAGACAGAACAGAGAGACGAGAAAGAGACAGGACAGAGAGAGAGACAGGAGAGATAAGAGAGAGGACATAGAGAGAGAGAGAGAGACAGGACAGAGAGAGAGAGAGACAGGAGAGAAAGACAGGACATAGCGGGGGAGAGAGTCAGAACAGAGAGATAAGACAGAGAGAGACAGGACAGAGAGCGAGATAGGACAGAGAGAGTGAGACATGACAGAGAGAGAGAGACAGGAGAGAAAAACAGGACATAGAGAGACAGGACAGACAGAGAGAATGAGAGTCAGGACAGAGAGAGAGACAGGAGAGAGTGACAGAACAGAGAGACGAGAAAGAGACAGGAGAGATAAGACAGAGAGAGAGGACATAGAGAGAGAGAGAGACAGGACAGAGAGAGAGAGACAGGACATAGCGAGAGGGAGAGAGAGGACAGAGAGAGAGACAGGAGAGAGAGAGAGACAGAACAGAGAGATAAGACAGAGAGAGACAGTACAGAGAGCGAGATAGGACACAGAGAGAGACAGGAGAGAAAGACAGGGCATAGAGAGAGGAGAGAGAGACAGGACACACAGAGAGAGAGAGAGAGACAGGAGAGAGAGAGAGAGAGATCCCTTTAGATTGTAAGTGGTGAGCTTCCAGTCTTCTAGGATTCTCTGTGAAAAAAACACTCTCTGCAAAAATTCTAAGCTCAAAGCCGGTTCCTCCATTTTTGGAAGGTTGTTAATACTGTATTTTTCCTTGTTTTTTTCCCCTGTATAGCGCTACAGAATATGTTGGCGCATTACAAATAAAAGTTAATAATAATAATAATAATAACAGAACAGAGAGATAAGACAGAGAGAGAGAGAGACATGGCAGTGAGAGAGGAGAGAGATACAGGAGAGAGATACACATACATATATTTTAATGGCACTGAGAAAGGGATAGAAAGGGCCTTTATATAGTGAATGGTACTAACAACATGTAACTGAGCTCAGTTGAGATATATTCTAAATGTAATAATGCAGCAGAGGTGCGGGAGGAAAGTGCCAGAGGTTCTGACCGTACCCAGGTGCACCTATTGGCTATCCTTGAATTAGACCAGGGGTAGGACAGGTCGGTCCTGGAGAGCCATGCAAAGGCCAGGATTTGAGGATATCCCTGCTGCATTCAGGTAATATTATTATCACTTTTTCAGACACCTAAGCACAGATAGGAAACCCTCAAATTCAGGCCTATTTGTGGCTCTCCAACATCGAACTTGCCCCTGTATTAATCCATCAGATATATGGAACTCCAAAATGAGTCTCTAAATTTTCCTTGTTGTCTTCCTTAAGACATTCAAGAAAGTATGTAATTCAAAGAATCAATATTAATATTATTATCTAGTATTTAAAATGCGCCAACGTATTCAGCAGCGCCACACATAGGATGAAAAAAGAGCATAAAAACAATATAAATACAGATTAAACATAAAGAGAGCCCTGTTTTTTTGAGCGTGGAATCTTGCCTATAGAGTACTTTTTCAAGCATCCTATACAATTAAAAATAAAAATAGTGGATGCATTCATTATAGTTTTGAGTAGTGACAAGTCGATGATGGTGAGACCAGCAAGGAGTGAGTTGCAGTAGTCAAGACAAGATATGATGAGAGAATGAATTAGAATTTTAGTTGTGTCTTGTATAAGATAGTGATGTATTTTGGAAATATTTTTTACATTAAATAGACAACATTTGGTGAGTGAATTTATATGAGGAATGAAAGAGAGAGCAGGATCAAGAAGATCCCCAAGACAACTGGCTACGGAGGCAGGAGTGATAATTGCATTGTCCACAGTGAGAGGTATTTGAGGAATGGATGCTGTAGTGGAGGGTGGAAAAATAAGGAGCTCAGTTTTTGACATGTTAAATTTGAGATGGTGGGCATACATCCAGGAGGACATGCTAGGGAGGTAGTTGGAAACTCATGCTAAAATAGAGGGGGATAGATCTGGTGTTGAGAGGTAAATTTGATTACCGTCTGCAAAGATTTGGTATTGAAATCCAAAAGATTTTATAAAGGTTCCAAGCGAGGAAGTATTGATGGAGAAGAAGAGGGGGCCAAGGACTGAACCTTGGGGTACACCAACAGACAAAGGACGAGGTGAAGAAGTGCTGCCAAAAAAGGAGACACTAAAAATTCAACCTTGTAGGTATGATGTGAGCCATGAAAGAGTTACGGATGCCAAGAGAGTAAAGAATTTTGGTTAGAAGAGGGTGGTCAACTGTGTCTAAGGCAGCAAAGAAAACTCAGAGGATTAGGATAGAGAAATTACCCTTTGACTTGGCGGTGAACAAATCATTGGTAACGTTTGTGAGAGCTGTCTCTGTGGAGTGATGAGGTCGGAAACCAGATTGGAAGGTGTCAAAAAGAGAAATGGAGGAAATACATTTGGTAAGGCGACTATAGACAAGCTGCTCAAGCAGTTTAGAAGCCACAAGAAGTAGTGATATAGGGCGATAATCAGATGCATTAGCTGGTGGTAGCAAAGTCCTCAGCTGTGAGACAAGAGGGGGCAGGGGGGCGGAGAAGAGTGTTAAGTGGAGGATAGATTAGCTAATAATGTTGAGAAGTATTGCTGTTTGGCAAGGTTGAGGGTAGAGAAGTAATAGCACAATATAAACTTGTAATGGACAAAAGTCTGCTGAAGTCTGAGATTTCCTCCATAGACGTTCAGCAGTATGGGAGCACCTCTGGGTGTAGCGTGCTTGTTTAGTGTGCCATGGTTGTGGATGTGAGTGAGGGTGTTTGCCAAAGGTTATGGGGGAAAATGCTTTCAGGCAGCTGATATTAGTCTCATGAAGTTAAAACATGGACCCAAGATAATATTTGTACTCAGACTTGTGCTTTGGTTGAGTTTGCCATCGTTTTAACCATACTCTCTCAAAACAGGTGCAGATAGAGGGACAATGCTTTATTTAAACATAAAAAAATTAACCTGGCTCAAAGTATAACCAAAAGTCAACACGTATATTCCATAATATTTCATAGTTGGGCAATGGAGCATGTTTGCCTTTTAGCATACATAAATAACCTCTACACACAATTTTAATAACATATGTTAATTATGCATGTATATACACATATGGCGAGAGGCTATTAAAATTGGTGGTGATGGAGAGTGGTGGAAAAGGAAAGAGTTTATCCATTAGGGCAGGGGGAGGCTTGGGGCTCTCGTTCTGTCACTCTCTGGCATACATTTCTACCCTTTGTCTTTTCTCTGTGATTATTCACTATATCTATCTTTACTACAAATTCTTCCAAAAAAGAAGACCAAAAGGTACTACTTCTAACCAACTTAAGGGGCAGTCCTATCCACCCTTTAATCTCAAATGTTGGGTAAAGAATAGCCGCAAGTTTTTATTATTACGCTTTATAATAGAATTTAAATTGTCCAAATGCAATCTTTCTGTGGAACTGATAAGGTGGGTACAACTTGAAGTAAGGTATTGTGGGGTCATAGTCTGGATATGAGTCCTAATGCATCATTGTTTTCTCCTTGCGTCCATTCTATCGAAAACCGACTGATGGCTTTGATAAATTAAGTTTAATCAATTCCATTATAAAATCCTTTATGGTATAATCCAATGAAGAATTATTGGAACATTTTATGATTCAATGTAGTGTAATTTTTAATGATAATTACTCAATTACTGCATTATAAGGGGGGTTATTAATTGGGAATAAATGTAATTTCTATTAGATTACATTTCCCTAAATAAAATAATCGGAATATTTTGTAGTCGTTGAATTCCTTTGTTATTTCATTAATAATGGGAGCTAAATTCAGATCTCCTTCTGGATCACTACCTTGTTGTAGTGAAGGGGCTAGTGTATTTCAATGAAGCTGTGAGCAATACAGCGTAAGGTCACACAAGATGAGCAGATCATAGCAGAGAGGTCCACTGGAGAAGAAGCAAGCAACCCACTCCAGTATCTTTGCCAAGATCACATTATGGATAACTATAGATGTGCCTGGCGTGCCCAACTGAATAACTAAACAACAACAAATCTTCAGATAGTGTAGTTTAAATAAATTACAAGGTATCGTCAATCTTAGATAAGTTATAACAGTAGTATAATGGAATTTATAAGCCAAGGTCAATTTGGCTTGCGAATTGATGGCCAGAGCTGGGTGTTGGCATCGATGATTATAAAACTATATATCTTGGTAAAAGTGTTTATTAAATTAGTAAAATTAGGAAGAGAAGATATCAGATTAGTAACAAAAATAAGTAAATCATTGGCAAATACTGCAGTTATCATCATCTGATGCCCAGTGTTAATACCTTGAATTAGGAGCTCTTTTTTCTATACTTTTTACACAATACTGGACTTTAAAATATGGGGAAAGTGATGAAAGACATTAGAAGCAATTGCACAACAGTCTCAAGCTCACAAATCTGCAATAACATTTTTTTTTATGTTTAAATTCCATGTTATATCAATGTCGGGAATCAAGGAGTTAATACATATCAGGCCACCTATATGGACTATAACAGTTTCTTCATTAATTTGTATTGATTTTTAAAATGCTGGATTGCGAGCCATATCGCATATTGGACACATATTGGACATTTAAATACTAACTGACTGATGTTTACATGCCATGTTTTACTGATGTCATGATGGCTGTTTCTTAATCGTTACTTACAGGCTTTCTTAATTGATCATGATCATGCCCTGAAATGCTACGTATGGGTTCATGGTTTTTGTATTCGGTTTTTGGCCATGTAATTGCGGGCTTGTTCAATTAAATTGATCTGTAACTGTTGGAATTTAATAAGGCCCCATATCTTCCATTTTGCAGCTTGGTACAGGGTACTTTCTTTTATCAGCATGTATCATTTGGAGTTCAAGTCTCTTTTCAAATGTTCTTGTACCTCTGTTGCAGCTCCTGTACTCTTTGATCAGCAGCAGGAAGTTCAGACATAGCTGTAGTAGAGGAAATTGGATTGGATTGGTAGCCTAGAGCTGGTTCTAATGTAGACATTTTGATGGATTCGTGGGAAGGAGTGAAATTCAGTCATCTTATTGTACAGAAATATATAGATGTATTGCTCCAAGGCTTGATTTGCCATTTGGGATGCTTCATTATTAATGTTAATTAATGGTAAACTAAAAAATAGCTTTAACATGAAAAGTGCATACGCTGCCCCATCTTATATTATCTAATGATATTACTACCTACCTCTTTTAAAAACTGGAGACAAATTTGAACAAGGACAAAATCCTCAATCAGGGGACCGTCCTCTGATAATAGGCAACATCTGGTCACATGTTCCTGCAATGGTGGCTCAGCTAATGGATGCAGGCATAATACAGCCAAAGTATCTGGTTATTATGATTAGCGATGTTACTGCTACAAGATATCTATTGGAAGTATAACTATCATTGGGCAAAATACATATTGTGCATAAGCAAGTATGGTATTTATGACTCTTCAAAGACTTTGGGCATCACGTGATGTTTGTAGTGAATGGATGAAAAGCTTAAACATACATAAAACCTACTAAAGTATATTATGGAAATGCAGGATATGTATCATTAGAGAATACCTACATGATACTCAGTTTTATATATATATATATATATATATATATATATAAAAATAAAAACATATATATATATATATATATATATATATATATATATACAGCAATATATATATATATATATATACATGTGGCCTCATTCAATTGCGATTTGGCCAATTAAATAGGGCTCTATTTAAGCACAGAGCCTATTTTTTACAGACGTTTTTAGTTAGTGAAGACCTTGCATTTGGATATAAGTTCACTAAATAAAAACTTCTGTAAAAAAAATATGCTCTGTGCTTATATAGAGCCTTATATAGAGCCCTAATCAATTGGCCAAATCCCAGTCGAATGAGGCCCATGGATAGCAATGGATATAATATAGCTTTACAGTCTCTGATTGTATAGTAAAAGTGAACAAATTCCATGGCATATAAATGCTGCAAAAATGTATGTTTTACAAAACTTTAGATCATTCTATTTTCAAAAAAGAAAAATTATTTTAAATGCATGATAGAAAATATAGGAATTCTGTGTTTTAACGGATGCATTTACTAAAAATATATATATATATATTGCGCCATATAACAAATGAGTGTAACAGCTTTCATGGTACTTGTAACACACCTATATTAATTTGCGAGGGTCAAATGAGTTCTAGATGTTTGTACAAGTAGGAACAGCTCTCCTCTATCTGCCAAACTGGTATGAGAGCCAAATTGTTTTTTTTTTTTAAACAGTATAATTATAGACAGAGAAATATACAGACATTATCACTTTATGTTTATCAGACTGTTATTTACAATATAGAATAACAAGAAAATACAGTATCAGGGGGTTTAGAACTGGATTATTCCCAAGGCCTATATTGTAGCTCCCAGCAGCCCGTAATAATAAAAACTATACTTCACGTGTCCGGATCAGGGACCTATTTTGCAGCACCTTTCGAGAAGTATTGTACCACTACAAGCTCCTGACACACAACTGTCACCACTCTTCCTCCCCTTCCTCTCTTGACACAAGTACAGACCAGATAGTGCATTAACCCATAGAAATAAAACACACCCCCACATTGGAGGAAAAACTGGTCATAGCATTTATGGAGAAACAACAAGGAAAACAGATTCACACACTTGAGGGGGGAGCCCGGACAGAGACAGTAACCTTAGATCCCAAATCTGCATTCTGGGTGTACTGTGATGGTCCCATCACAATCTGTCTCTGTGACACCATCATTAACAATCTCACCTAACATAAACATCCAACTAACAACCAGAGACCAATAGCCCAAACACACAAAGTACCCAATTTACAACCCACTCCCTTTTTTGGGAGGGAGGATAACCTCACATGTGGCTGCCTGGGGGCACAATGGCGCTGATGGTGCTAATGGAACTTATACACAGCTTCTTCTCCTTAATCCAGTCCATCATTGCAATAGTTCTCTCTTTGTGGCCCCAACCTCTCTCTCTCTTCCCTACTCACTTCTATCCCACCATTGCTTCTTTTGCCATGTATCTAACTCTCTCATTTCTTGTCATCCCTCTCTTTTCTCTCCTTCCTATCTCTTTCTATATCCACTATATCTCTTTTCTCCCTTTCTACCACATTCTTTTCGCTGACTCCTTTTCTTTTTCTTTCACTCACTTTTTTTTCTGTCTATCCTTTATTCTTCTTTTCTGTCACTCTTGTTTTTTTTAGCTTTCTCCTTTCTCCTTCTCTATCGCGCTCCCATTTATTCCTTAATTTACATAGTAATTCCTTATAAAAACTAGTCATTTACCTGTCATAAATAACAGCATAATATTACATGTGTCTCTTCACCCCCCTTCGATTTAGCCAAGTCTCTTTCCTGCCCTCTCGCCTCCCTGTGTCTCTTCCCCCCTCCCTCTCTGTGTCTCTTTCCCCCCTCCCTCCCTGTGTCTCCCCCTCTCCCTCCTCTTTATCTCTTCCCCATCTCCCTCTCATGTGTCTCTCCCCCCTATCCCTCCCCTGTGTCCCTTCCCCCTCTCCCTTCCATGTGTCTCTTTCCTCCCTCTCCCCCTCTGTCTCTATCCCCCTCTGTCTCTTTCCCCCTTTCCCCTGTGTCTCTTTCCCCCTCCTCCCTCTCCTGTGTCTCTTATCCCCTTTCCCCCTCTGTCTCTTTACCCCATTGTCTCCCTCCTCTCCATCCCCTGTGTCTCTCCCCCCCTCTCCCTCCCCTGTGTCTCTTTCCGCCTCTGTCACTTTTCCCCTTTTCCCTGTGTCTCTCTCCCCCTTCTCTCTCCCTTGTGTCCCTTTCCCCCTCTGTCTCTTTCCCCCTTTCCCCTGTGTCTCTTTCCGCGCTCCTCCCACCCCTGTGTTCCTTTCCCCCTCTGTCTCTTTCCCCCTTTCCCCTGTATCTCTTTCCCCCTCCCCTGTGTCTCTTTCCCCCTTTCCCCCTCTGTTTCTTTCCCCCTTTGCCCCTTTCTGTCCCTTTCCCCGCCCTCTGTTCCTTGCTGGCGCTGCACTTTTACCCATGTGCAGCTGGTGATGCGCATGCACGGCTTTTGCCACGCATGCACACTGCGACACATATGGAAATCCGTACACATAGAGCTGCATTCAATTCAGAGGCCGTAACTCCCGGGATGTAGGCCGTATGTCTGCGGGCCCGTAGCATGCTAGCCCTGCGCTCCTATTCAATTGATCACGCCCGCAAGTTATGGGCCGAAAGCCAAAATCATGAACCATGCAATTGTACGTAGCATTTCGGGGCGTGACCATCATCAATTAAGCAAGGCCGTATCTCCTGAGTTAGAAACAGCCAATAGAATAGGAGCTCTTCATCATTACATCAGTAAAACATGGAGGTGGCATGTCAATCAACTAGCGATTCGGGGTCCGATATGCGATCAGACCCGCAAACCTGCAATGTACAGAATAATAAAAATGAATGAAGCCAATATGATAGTCCATATGGGTGGCCTGATATGTATTAACTTATTGATTCCGGAGATTGATATAACCCCGAACTGAAACATAGAAATAAATGATTTTTGATTGCTGATTTGCGGGCTTGAGACTGTTGTGCAATTATTTCTAATTATGTCTTTCATCGCTTTCCACGTTATTTATTCTATAACGGAAGCCCAGATCTCCCAATGCCTTAATTGAATGAGGCTCATAGTTTCTGAAGTGCGCATGCGCTCCCACTGGAGCGTTACACACACTTTACAAACTATATTAGTGATGTAAAATCTGCGCTGGTGTAAACTATGTTGGTTTAAATCCTACTACAGTTTTTCAATTCATGCGTTAGAATTAGATTGGGAAAAAATGCTTTGCATAAATCCCTCTCTAATACATTGTTAACATTTAAATAAATGAAAATATACCTACATATATAAATAGTAATTATTAGTTAAGTATTGACAGATATACAAACATTTATTCTATATTTTAAACTCAGCAATAAAAGGGTTAAAGTGGTTGTAACGTATATTACAATTTATTCTTCTAGCTGTTTTCTTGCTCCTCCTTGTGTCCAATAGATGCCTCTTGCGTAAACCAAATTCCTGAGCGCCTGTTTCACCTCTGGGCTTGTTATACTTTTTAAATTTGCAAGAAGAGCAGAAGGTGTAAATATTTGTCACAAATAAAAGAACATAAATGAAAGGTGGAGCCCCCTTACAGGAAATGTATCTTGAACCTGTACAGTAGGCAGACTTCCACTATTTTATTCAATATTGCAGTACATATTGTAGAAACAGAGATAAATAAACATAATTTTACATAGTATTGCATATTTAATACTAATATTAATTATCATAATATGGAGGAGATATAAATACATTAAAGAAACCAGGGGAGTGCTGACAACGAGGGCGAAGACTAACGATTTCCTTCTTCACTGAGCTTCTCTGGTAATCCTCCTCAGATCTTCTAGAGGAGAGTAAAATAGAGAGTAGAAAGGGTTTTGTGGAGAGTTTTTGAAAAAATAGAAACCCGATGAGAGTTATTGAATTGACTGGGGGTTTTGGTGTTTGACATAAATGACAGGGGGTTGGGGAATTGGAAACATTACATTGAGTTTGGGGATTAATATAATGACCGGGGTTTTAGGAATTAATTAAATAACAAGGAGTTTGGGGGGTTAATACAATGACATGGGATTTGGGATGCTTGATACAAAATTGGGAGGTCTTGATGGATTAATTTAATGACAAGGGGTATCAATGGATTCATTCAATGACAGGGGACTTGGAGGATTAATGGAATGATAGGGGTTTGGGTGTATTAATTAAATGACAGGGAGTTGGGGAATTAATACAATGACAGGTGTTTTTCTGGATTTAGGAGTTTGGGGGTCTAATAAAATGACAGGGGGACTTGGGGAAGTAATAAAATAATACAGGAACTTGGGAGAATTAATAAAATACTAAGGGGGCTTTGGCTGGATTGATGAATTGAGAGGGGGCTTGGGGATTAATGCAATGATAGGGCTTTGGTGGATTAATATAAGAGGGGCCCAGGGGAATAATGAAATAAAAGCGGGCTTGGGGGATTGATAAAATGACAGGGGGTGTGAGATTAAAAAAATAACAGGGGATTTGGGGTATTAATACAATGACAGGAGGCTTGGGAGGATTAATTACATGACTGGGGGTTTAGGGGATTAAATCAATGACAGGGGTTTTGGGGGATTAATACAATGGCAGGAGGCTTGGGGATTAATTAAATGACAACGGGCTTGGGGGGGATTAATGAAATAATAGGATTTTTGGGAGATTAAATAAATTACATAGGTTTTGGGGATTAATACAATGAAAAGGGTTTGGGGGGATTAATGAAGTGACAGAGGGTTTGGGGGATTAATACAATGACAGGGAATGTTGGAGATTAAAACAATGGTATAATGTTTGGGAGATTAATAAAATAACAGGCGGACATGGGGGTTCTAATGAAATGACGGGAAGGGGGGCTTGATGAAACTATAAAATGTAGGGGAGCTTGGGAGGGTTTTATACCAGGGACTTCCAAGTTCAGTCCTGGTGGGCCGCCCACAGGCCTATATTTGAGGATTTATTTTTTGTGCATAGGTGAACCAATAAGCATGACTGAAGGAAATTTATGGAAGGAGAATGGTTCAGAGTGGTTTTGGGGTTAGGGTTGAAGAGAGCTTTTACTTTTGACACTGAATCGAGATGATTAATGTAGTAAAACAGGAAACACAAGATGCATGTGTGGCAGTGGAAGAGTAGGAGAGGTGTGGAATGAGTATGAGAATGGAATGGATTAATTCTCTCTCCCCATCCTCCCTTCTCTCACCACATATTTTCACTTCTCTCACAAACTATTCTCCCTTCTCTGCCCCCACTCACATTTACCCTTCTATCTCCTTCTGTCCTTTCCAACCCTCTCTCTCTCTGTTCTCCATCTCTCACTTTCTCATCTTCTTCCACTCTTCTACTCTACGCTTTCGCCTTTCCTTTACCCCAATCCTCAACATCATTACACTACTTTTTGTCATTTGTATCTGTCATGATTTTGGGGCCAGGATGACACTCCCCTGAACCCCACAAAGCAACCCTAATATTTGGGACTAACACACTGGGTTGCTTATATCAAAGGTTATTACAATGGACATGAAACTTGTTTTAAGGGCTATGACATGTTGTTTTTATGTGTAATGTAATGTGGGTTACAATAATGAATGTTGGGGTTACCATGTGATGTGATATGTACCATGTGTTGCTTATAGGTGGCAGAAATGGTTTTTACTATGAAATACTCTGATGTTTTAGGCCTATGAATGGAATTCCACCCAATCCCCTCCCTAGTCTCTTACGTGGAATCCAAGTCAAATAACTTCACAGAACTCTCATGTGTGATCATGAAGTTTGAGATGACCTAACAAGATAACTCATTGCGAGCCTCTCCCCCCTCTACTTTACGGGCCTCGTGATGAGTGCCTTTGACTGACAGAGAGGAGCTGTAGACACTGAATGTTTAGTACGGTAGATGAGTCTAGAGGAGGCGTTCATTATGGATTGAAGGAGGGATAGATGGGTGGTGGGTAGGCCAGACTGGAGTGAGTTGTAGTAGTCAAGTCATTATTTTCAAGTGTTGTTTGATGTTTCTGTCTTTTTGACTATCACAGTAATAGTGTGAACAGCAATGAGCAAGTTGTGTGACTTCCATTAAAGTGATACAACAAAAGGTCCAGATTTGGCATAATTTAAAAATACAGGGAGTGAAAAGTGCTTAATTGAATTCAAAGTTGTATTAAGAAATGCATTTTAATACAATAAATGTCCATGGGATTTCTATTTTTTATGTCAACCAGCCATTCTGATCCATGAACTATGTTTGTTCATTTTCTCATTGGCTAAAATTATGCTAAGTAACAAAGGATTACCTCTCTTGGCCTCTCTTTATACATACATATACTGTAAAACAGTCACATTCTCTCTCTATAAACTTACATTTCAAAAAAGACAAACTACCCAATGCGACCACTCTTTTTAAATACCCTGCCCCCCTCCAGAATTTGTTGGGCGCCTACACCCTTGGGTGCCTCTGTATTAAAGGACATTTTTTTCAGCATGGCTCCTCCTTATGATTTTCCAAACCTTGTCTAACCCAGGCAAGATCAACACTTACAGCCTTATTAAATTGTGATTCAGCAAATTCAAAAGGGCTTTATTTAAGCACACAGCATATTTTTTTTACAGAAGTTTTTAGTTAGTGAAGACCTTGCTTTTGGATAGAAGTTCACTAACTAAAAACTTCTGTAAAAAAATATGCTCTGTGCTTATATAGAGCCCTTTTATATTTGCCTAATTGCAATTTAATAAGGCTGATAGGTTTTATGCTCCTTCCTTGCAGGATATGCTATAAATGGTCCTCAGGGCTGTTGCGATAGTTTTGGATCACTTGATTTCTCTTTATCAGCCAGAAAAGGTGAAATACCTTGTATATTGTGGAGCAGGAGATCTTGCAGTCCAACCAGCTCTATGGGTAACCCCCCCCCCCACACACACACACACACTCACTCACACTCTCCTTCCTCTTTTTCTGATTCATCTTATTTTTCCAACATCTTCCATATCTCTTTCACCCATACTCCTGCTGTCCCACTCCCCTCTCTCTCCTACTCCTCATTCCCCTCTCACATCTCTTCTGTCCCTCTTTCTTCTGTTCTTTATCCCACTCTCCTAGTCTCTTCATAGCTCTTTTTTTCTCTATCCATACACAATCCCTCTAATATAATAAACAGTGTATGTTATAACGTATTACACATTTAAAGATCTCTGTGGTCATTTTTTTTTATATTGTTTTTTAAAGCCTTTATATATAACTAGGAAATTGCCCGTAAAAAATGACGGCAATAAAATTTGAAGCCTGGCAAAGCTGTTTGCCACACAAAAGTTCTGTGTGCCTGGCCTTGCTAAGCATCGTTTTTATCCTGTTTCAGAATTTTTAAATTTTTTCCCCGCTTAGGCGATTTTCGATCATTAAAAAAACGAAATATGGCTCAAATTATCTTGCAACCTCACTCACAGGCTCCCTGGCTCTCCCACTGTGCTGTATGTGAGTGTGTAAAATTATTTGAGGCATATTTGTGTGTTTTTGACGTCTTTTTGTTCCAATAACTAAATGCAGATTAAAATAAAATACCACTCTAGAGAGACTGACCACGGCATGAAACACACAATACATGATTCTGACATATATTACCAAGTGTCTAATTGCACCTCTGTTGTAAAGTCATAAGGCATTGAGTCTGAGGGCCACCTGGTGGCCATCACTGTTCTACACATTATGTGCCAATATGTATGCTTTTGTCACGTTTGTCTTATGTATGCACTGTGTCTCATTTGCTTAGTGATATGCATGATTTAGCACTTTCAAATGATTGTGATAAAAATAATGTATAAATAGATTGGACCGAGCAGGTACTGACCATACACATCACAGTGGACTGACTAAGTAGTAACAGTAGACCAGTGAATGGAGGGCCCTGTGAAAAAAATAATAAAAAAAAGGTTTCACAGCACTGGAGCCATGGGTGTAGGACCCATAGAAAATCTGGAGGGGATAACTCATATAGTATAAAAATACCACACAACTGCTTCTCTACACACATTGAAAATTTTGGGGGGATTTGTTCCCCTTGTCCCCCCCAGTTCCCACACCCATGACTGGGGCCCCAGCATTGCACGGCGTGCACCGCTGGTCATTGCACCCCTGATTCTACTAAAATAATCTGACTATGGTACATCACTGGGATCTAATTAAAGATATCTATCTGCTCTGACCCTTATCATACCTCCTCACAGCTCTCAGTACAAGAGGATAGGGGGAGAGATAGAGCAAAGAGAGAAAAGGAGAGAAAACGGATGGGAGATGGGGAGAGAGTATAGGGAGAGAAGGAAGAGGAGAGCAGGAAGAATAGAAACTGTAGCAAGAGTGAGAAAGTGAAAGAAGAGATCGAAGTAGGAAGGAGATAGAGAGATAGAAGGAAACACAAGAGGTGAAAATGGAAAGTGGGAGAAAAGGAGGAGAGAGAGAAGGGGAGAGAAATGAAAAATAAGGGAGAAAGTGGAAGGGAGAGGTGTAGAGAGGTAGAGAGACAGGTAAGGTGATGGGGAAGATGGAAAGATAAGGGGGAATGGTAGAAGGAATGGGGAGACGGTGAGACAAAAAGTGGTAAAAATGTCATAGTAGAGAAGAGATGAGATGAGTAGGAGAGAGCAGGGATGAGAGAGAGGAGAGATGAGGAAGATGAGAGGGGAGGGAAATGAGAAGGTGGTAAGAGGAAAAGAGAAGGGTAAGAGAATGAGAGAGAAAATGGTAAGAAAAGGGGGGAAAGGAGAGAGACAGAAACAAGTGTATAGGAATGGAGAGAGAAGGGCAAGAGGATAGTGGCAAAAAGGAACAGAGAGAAGGAGAGGAAGAAGAGAGACATAGTGGCAGAGATTGGGCAGAGAGGAGGAAGTTATAAATAGAGACAAAAGGGAGAGAGAGAGAAGGGAGAGATGGAGAAAAGAGTGGACAGAAAAGAAGAGGAATAGAGAGGATAGAGAAAATGGAGAAAAAGAAGAGCGAGAAAGGAAGAGGATAATAGGGTAGAAAATGTATTATTAAGGAAAAAGAGAAGAGGGTAAGAAAGATAAAATGAAAGGAGAAATAGAGAGAAGAGGGAGAGAGGAGTTGGAAAAAGCAGGGAATGAGACATGTGGGGAAAAAAGGGAGAGGAGGGAGAGAAACAAGAAGAGTGATGAGTAAAAGCAAGAGGAAAATAGGAGTGAAATGCCTTGCAAAAGTATTCACCCCCCTTGACTTTTTACCACTTGCGTTACATCACAGCCTTAAGTTCAATGTTTTGTTAATCTGAGTTTCATGTGATGGATCAGAACACAATAGTCTAAGTTGGTGAAGTGAAATTAGAAAAAAATATACATTAAACTATTTTTTAGAAAGCCACCACTAACAAAACACTGCCATGAAGACCAAGGAACTCTCCAAACAAGTAAGGGGCAATGTTGTTGAGAAGTACAAGTCAGCACAGCCTTAATTCACCATCAAATCTATCACCATCAAAGCACCATCAAATCTATCATAACCAAATGGAAAGAACATGGCGCAACAGCAAACCTGCCAAGAGACGGCCGCCCACCAAAACTCACGGACCAGGCAAGGAGGGCATTAATCAGAGAGGCAGCACAGAGACCTAAGGTAACCCTGGAGGAGCTGCAGAGTTCACAGCAGAGACTGGAGTATCTGTACATAGGACGACAATAAGCCATACACTCCATAGAGTTGGGCTTTATAGCAGAGTCGCCAGAAGAAAGCCATTACTTTCAGCAAAAAAACAAAATGGCACGTTTTGAGTTTGCAAAAAGGCATGTGGGAGACTCCCAAAATGTATCGAGGAAGGTGCTCTGGTCTGATGAGACTAAAATTTAATTTTTCGGCCATCAGAGAAAACGCTATGTCTGGCGCAAACCCAATACATCACCCAAAGAACACCATTCCCCACAGTGAAACATGGTGGTGGCAGCATCATGCTGTTGGGATGTTTTTCAGCAGACGGGACTGGGAAACTGGTCAGATTTGAGGGAAAGATGGATGGTGCTAAATACAGGGATATTCTTAGGCAAAACCTGTACCACTCTGTGCATGATTTGAGGCTAGGATGGAGGTTCACCTTCCAGCAGGACAATGACCCCAAACACACTGCTAAGCAACACTTGAGTGGTTTAAGGGGAAACATGTAAATGTGTTGGAATGGCCTAGTCACAGCCCAGACCTCAATCCAATATAAAATCTGTGGTCAGACTTAAAGATTGCTGTTCACAAGCGCAAACCATCCAACTTGAAGGAGGTGGAGCAGTTTTGCAAGGAGGAATGGGCAAAAATCCCAGTGGTAAGATGTGGCAAGCTCATAGAGACTTATCCAAAGTGACTTGGAGCTGTGATTGCCGCAAAAGGTGACTCTACAAAGTATTGACTTTATGGGGGGTGAATAGTTATGCACATTGATTTTTTCTGTTACTTTGTCCTATTTGTTGTTTGCTTCACAATAATAATAATAATAAAATAAAAAAAAACATCTTCAAAGTTATGGGCATGTTCTGTAAATTAAATGATGCAAATCCTCAAACAATCCATGTTAATTCCAGGTTGTGAGGCAACAATACACAAAAAATGCCAATGGGGGTGAATACTTTTGCAAGGCACTGTATTCTGGGGAAAAATGGGGGCAATATTAAAAGAAAGGGAAAAGAGTGAGAAAAAGGGGCAAGAAGAAGAAGAGAGGGAAGAACAGAAGGGAAGAGCAGGGGAGAGTGAAGAGGAGAGAAAAAAAGGAGAAAGAATGAGAGAAAGGGTAAATTGAGGAAGAGGATGAATGGGAAGGGAAGGAGAAAAAGGGGGAGGGAAACTGAGAAGAGCATGAATGGAGATGGAAGGAAAGAGGGGGAGACACAGGAGAGGCAATAGAGAGGATGGAAGAGTGAAGAAGTAGAGAAAATGAAGGAGAGTAAAAAGGGAGAAAGAGGATGGAAAAAGATGAGGATGTAAGGAGAGGAGAATGAAGAGAGATGAAGAGGGGCCATGGAGCCATAGGGAGAAGTTGGGTAGAGAGAGGACTGGGAGGGGCTGCAGGAGATGGAGCGGCTGCTTGAGGGCCAATGGAGGGCTGTGTGTACCATTAGGGGTCAGAGACAGTCGCTGGAGGGCTATGAGGTCAGGTGCAAGAAAGGACGGCGGGAGGATAGAGGAAGGCAGAAAGGGGATTATGAGGACTGTGAGGGGCTGTGAGGGCCCCCTCTTTGTGAAAGTTCTGATACAGCAATACCAGTTAGATAGCTCGACCCCTAGGCTCTACACCTGATCCTGTCTCAGTAATAGATCCAGTGCTGCCCTATTGGCAAGAGGCAAATTATTTTGTTTCATTTTATGCTTTTATAAAGATGAATATACTTATAACTGAGCCCCCCACCCACCCTTTGCCCTTGTTAACTCATCCACTGCTGCTCGTAAATTACTCCCCTCCCTCTAACTTGTACTTACTCACAACACTTGTTGTAACAGAGTATGTAACAGCTGGATGGCAAAGACAGCGCACACACTCATGTTGGAGAGGGCAAAAGCAACAGACACCTCACCTTTAAGGGTTCCAGAGCCTAAGGGGTCCCATTATATAATAATAAATACGAAAATGCTTTTTTAATCACTAAGTTTAAAAATGTTGCAATTACACACTTTGTTGTGGGAGTGTTTGCTGGATCCAAGCCACTTGAACTGAAATTTCTCTCACCACTCTGCATGTCTAGAAGGAATTTACACAAGTGGAAGGAGAGGGATGAGAAGCATTAATAAGTGCAATGTGCAGGGCTATGTTGGACCTTGCTATAATATCAGTAATGTGCAAAGCACTTTGGAGCATGCAATATTTGTATATGTATATAATGTGCAGGGCTACATGGAGTTTACTATATGTTTATGTACCTGTGAGTGGGGTAAACATATTCAGAGCAATATGGAGCTTGCTATATTTTTATATGTACAGGATAATAGGCAGGACTATAGGCAGGACTATATGGAGTTTACTATATTATATTTATATACCTGTGGGTGGATGGCTATTTATATATTTGTAATGTGGAGGACTATATTAAAGTTGTTAAATATTTATATACCAGTACTGTGCGGGGCTAAATGATTAGTGCCTAGTGTGATGTCCATTGGATTTTTAAACATGTTGCCAATATTTAGGTCTATGTTTTTCATGACCAGTGAAAGCAGAGTAGTACAGTCTCCATTATAAGTATAAGAAACAAATGTGGAATGGAGTTCAAGATGCCTGAGATATGTCAAGATGCCCGAGATATGTTTACAAGGAAAGAAAGACCAAATCACATAGCTAAAATATGCTTGTATTGACAAATACAACAATTACAAAGAGCATCATCAATATGACTTATAACAAGTTCTCTGGTACAGAGTAGTTTAGGTGCCTTCTCAGGAGAGATAACTATATGGATTGGATGAGATGTAAAGAGCTGGTGTTTTCCACAGTGTCCTTTACAAATGTTGCAGAAAATGAATAAGGGATAGACGCAAGACACACATAACTATTTACATGGGGTACCCTGCACGACAAAGGACAAGACAGACATTCTGACACATGAGGAATTGACGACCCTGCTCCCGAGAGCTTACAGTGTAAAGGAGATGGGGAAGTGACACAAGAGGGCAAGAGTCTGATGGCCAATCATCGAGTCAGTAGGCAGGATACACTGGAAGAGGTGGCTGTGTGTCTAGTAGCGTCTTCCAATGTTTATACTGTTTTAGATTTCTCTCCACATAGCAAGGTTAGCGGTTATGAGGCTTGCCTTCCTCCTCCAGGACAGTATTTGTTTCTTACATGGGCAGTTGCATTACACTGACATAATGCAAAATCTTTAGTCTCTCAGTGATTGTATATTACAAACACTCTGTCTTTAATTTCTTCTTACAACATTAAAATCAAGCCAGTGATCATCAAGCCGGTAATAGTTATCTATTTGAATAGAGCAGATGAGATATAGCTGGCAGAAAATCTCATGGATATCTCCTAATGTTCTCCAATGTTATCATTTCAGTGCTCCATTCAATGTCAAACGATGCAGAGAATATTCCAGGAAATGTAATTTCAGGTCCATTTGGCTTACATTTCTTGTGCGACTTGGGTTGGTGTTCTGTAGAGAAGTGTAAACAAGGTTAATGAACAATGTAGAGTTTTTCAACATCACATTTCTTATGTTATGGAAGAGAAGGGTGTGCATATGATCACAGACAAAATGTTTTAGAACGTAAAACTTTAGCCTTTAAATATTATATACAGTAGTAGTATACTGTAGTAGTAGTATACTGTAGTGAAAAACACCATGTTTGTATGTTTACCCGTTTCTTCAACTGGCAATAAACATTGAATGCAGAAAAAAAAGGTGATCCTTAATATTACGTGCTTACAGCAAGACTAATGGAGATCTAAGTCTACAAAGTCCCTTAGTCCCTTCCCTGCTGAGAAAGCAGCTACACGAATAAGCCAATCACTGCCCTCGTAAAGAATAATTGCATTTGACAGGTAATGAATTAAGGCTGTGCCCAAGTCTATTTCTTCTAACAAGTATAATTGTTAATATAGTGCTACAATATACTTTTAAGATATTGACTTGCAGACCCCTTCAGTCCCTACAACTTTTTAGTAATTGTCCTTTCTGATGCCATCTATTGTGACATATAGTACTTTTATCTTTATATACCAAGCTATACAAGAGACTGGTGGGGTTACTGTGCAGGGTTGGTTATTTAGTTCCTGGAGAAGTTGACAACACAGCTCAGATACTCACTAAGACATCTCTCACTTAATTGCTCATAAGTGATTACACACTTAAAAAAATGTCTGCCATGCCACATAAAAGGGCAAGTCTGATCATATACTGAAGAAAAATCTGTACTCACATATAAATAAATTGAATAAAAACTATTTACTCACCTCATAATCCTATCTCCTTACAGATAGAACTATTCCTCATTTATATTTATAAATTTGGCGGCTTTGTAAAGAAGTAGTATTTTCCAGTGATCAATACCAATGTAGAAAATTGTAAGTGGTACAATAAACACATAAGACTAATAACTAATTACATGGGGTACCCTGCACGACAAAGGACAAGACAGACCATTGTGACACATGAGGAATTGACGACCCTGCTCCCGAGAGCTTACAGTGTAAAGGAGATGGGGAAGTGACACAAGAGGGCAAGAGTCTGATGGCCAATGATCCAGTCAGTAGGCAGGACACACTGGAAGAGGTGGCTGTGTGTCTAGTAGCATCTTCCAATGTTTATACTGTTTTAGATTTTTCTCCACATAGCAAGGTTAGGGGGCCTTCCTCCTCCAGGACAGTATTTGTTTCTTACATGGGCAGTTGCATTACACTGACATAATGCAAAATCTTTAGTCTCTCAGTGATTGTATATTACAAACACTCTGTCTTTAATTTCTTCTTACAACATTAAAATCAAGCCAGTGATCATCAAGCCAGTAATAGTTGTCAATTTGAATACAGTGTAGAGCAGATGAGATATAGCTGGCAGAAAATCTCATGGATATCTCCTAATGTTCTCCAATGTTATCATTTCAGTGCTCCATTCAATGTCAAACGATGCAGAGAATATTCCAGGAAATGTAATTTCAGGTCCATTTGGCTTACATTTCTTGTGCGACTTGGGTTGGTGTTCTGTAGAGAAGTGTAAACAAGGTTCATGAACAAGGTAGAGTTTTTCAACATCACATTTCTTATGTTACGGAAGAGAAGGGTGTGTGTATGATCACAGACAAAATGTTTTAGAACGTAAAACATTAGCCTTTAAATATTATATACTGTAGTAGTGGTATACTGTAGTGAAAAACACAATGTTTGTTTGTTTATCTGTTTCTTCAACTGGCAATAAACATTGAATGCAGAAAAAAATAATGATCCTTAATATTACGTGCTTATAGCAAGACTAATGGAGATCAAAGTCTACAAAGTCCCTTAGTCCCTTCCCTGCTGAGAAAGCAGCTACACAAAAAACAAGCCAATCACTGACCCCGTAAAGAATAATTGCATATGACAGGTAATGAATTAAGGCTGTGCACAAGTCTATTACTTCTAACAAGTATAATTGTTAATATAGTGGTACAATATACTTTTAAGATATTGACTTGCAGACCTTCAGTCCCTACAACTTTTTAGTAATTGTGCTTTGTAATGCCATCTATTGTGACATATGGTACTTTTATCTCCATATACCAAGCTATACAAGAGACTGTGGGGGTTACAGTCCATGATTGGTTATTTATTTCCTGGAGAAGTTGACAACACAACTCAAATACTCACTAAGACATCTCTCACTTAATTGCTCATAAGTGATTACACACTGAAAAGTCTGCCATGCCAAATAAAAGTGCAGGTCTGATCATATACTGAAGAAAAATCTGTATTCACATATAAATAAATTGAATAAAAACTATTTACTCACCTCATAATCCTATCTCCTTACAGATAGAATTATTCCTCATTTATATTTATAGATTTGGTGGCATTGTAAAGACGTAGAATTTTCCAGTGTTCAATACCAATGTAGAAAATTGTAAGTGGTACAATAAACAAATAAGACTAAAAACTAATTACATGGGGTACCCTGCGCGACAAAGGACAAGACAGAAATCCTGACACATGAGGAACTGACGACCCTGCTCCCGAGAGCTTACAGTGTAAAGGAGATGGGGAAGTGACACAAGAGGGCGAGAGTCTGATGGTCAATGATCCAGTCAGTAGGCAGGACACACTGGAAGAAGTGGGTGTGTGTCTAGTAGTGTCTTCCAATATTTATACTGTTTTAGCTTTCTCTCCACATAGCAAGGTTAGGGGTAATGAGGCTTGCCTTCCTCCTCCAGGACAGTATTTGTTTCCATACATGGGCAGTTGCATTACACTGACATAATGCAGAGTCTTTAGTCTCTCAGTGATTGAATATTACAAACACTCTGTCTTCAATTATCTTCTTACAAAGTTAATATCAAGAATAGTTGTTTATTTGAATAGAGGAGAAGAGATGCAGCGGTAGGAAAATCTCATGGATATCTCCTAATGTTCTCCAATGTTATCATTTAAATTTTTCATTCAATGTCAAAGAATGCAGAGAATATTCCGGGAAATTTAAATTTAGTTCCATTTGGCTTAAATTTATTGGGTTGAGTCTTGGGTTGCTGTTCTGTAGAGAAGTGAAACAAAGTTAAAAGAACAATGTAGTTTTACAACATTACATTTGTTATGTTATGGAAAAGAAGGGTGTGTGTTTAGAAAGTAAAACATTTATCCTCTAAAAATACTATGTAGTAGTATTTAGTTATTTGTTTACTTGTTTCTTCAACTGGCAAGAAACATTGATTGCAGAAAAACATGTGGTAGTCCTTAGTTACAGCAATGGAAATGCAAGTCTACCAAGTCCCTTGTCCCCTAATGGAGATCTAAGCCTACAAAGTCCCTTAGTCCCTTTCCCTGCTGAGAAAGCAGCTACACAAACAGGCCAATCACTGCCCCCGTAAATAATAATTTCATATGATGGATAGGTAATGAATTAAAGGCTGTGTTTCAAGTTGATTTCTACAAATGAGTATAATGTTAATAATATAGGGCTACATTATACCTTTAAGATATTGACTTGCAGACCTTCCGATCCCACATCTTTTTAGTAATCGTGCTTTGAGATGTCATCTATTTCAACATGATACTTTTATGTCCATATACCAAGATATAAGAAAATATGTTTTGTGATGCCTTCTATTGTGACATATGGTACTTTAAAATCTATATACCAAAGTATACAAGAAACTCTGGGGGTTAGTGTCCAGGGTTGGTTATTTAGTTTGAGAAGTTGACAACACAACTAAGACATTGCTCATTTAATTGCTCATTAGCCATTACACACACTGCCATGCACCTATTAAAGGGTAGGTCTGGTCGTACACTTAAGAAAAATCTGTACCTCATACATACATAAATTGAAGAATAACAATATACTCACCTTGCAGTCTCAGTCATATCTCCTTACAGATTAAATTATTCCTCATTTATATTTATACATTGGGTAATATTTTCCATTTGATATCTCCAAATATTTAGCTCTTATAATTTCAATGCTTTATAGAGTATTATTTCAGAAACTGAATTCAGTTCCATTTGGGTTATATTTCTTGTAAGTCTTGGGGTGCAGTTCTGTAGAGAAGAAAAAAATAAGTTAAAGAACATCTGAGTTTTATAACATAACATGATCATATTTGTCATGTTACTGAAGATAATCTTATATTTTTCAGCTGGTTCCCTAATATAGTATCCAAAGACGTCACTATGATGTCACCTCTGGAGTTTTGGGTTTAAAAAAACATTAGAACCTATAACCTCTGATATCTCATATTTATAACATGCTATTCTATTAATAAGATGCTTATTGTTAAGATCCACAAAAGATCCAATTATTAAATGAAAATCTACACTTGATAATGAGAATAATATTTAAAACGTAAAATAAAAAAGTAGCCTCTAACTTTTACAGGTGTATTGTAATAGGGAGCCACCATTTTTGTCAGTTTACTTTTAAAACATAGAAGGAACCTTGAGTGTAAAGAAAAATAGGATAATCCTTAGTGAAAGTTCTTTTAGTAGAATTAAAGGAAATCTAAGTCAACAAAAACCCTTTGTGTTGATGAAGTAGAGACACAACTAAGTCATTGGCTGGCCCAGTGAATAACAATTGCATTAGGTAAATAGTGTATAAAGGCTATAGTTTGCACATTGCCAAAGTTAATTACTTCAAGAGTACTGTATAATGTAAATATCGAGCTACAAGGTCTTTAAGGTTTTTGCACATTTGACATACTGACTTGCAGATCTTCTGTCCCTACATCTGTATAGTAACTGGGCGTTGTGATGTCATCTGTTGTGACATATGATGCTTTAATATACATATACAGAGATACAGAAGAGTCTGCAGAAGCTGTCCCTGGTGGGTGATACTCACATAATTACTCACACAAGATCATATGTAGTGAAAAAAATATTAATACTCACACATTCATTAACATGACACCACATCCTCTTTAATGGGGATGGTTCTTCAAAATACATATTGCAGGGCTGCTACTAAGTGCGTTGCGTCACTGCAATGCCAGCTATAGGGGAGGTCTGGCCTCCTTAACATACATAGACACTGAAGTCTATACTTACACATAAATAAACTGAAGCAAATTCTGTACTCACCTCATTAGTTCTATCTCCTCACACTTGAAATGATTCCTTATTTACTGTATTTTTATATTTTATATTTCTGCAGGAAAATGCAAGGGGTACAGTAAATACATAGGACTCACGACTATACCAATTTAAACATACAGTAATAGCAATTTTCAAGAAGTACCATAACACAGTACACATTTGTTATACTTCTAAAATTAAAAAGTCAGTTATATTACTTCAATTGGTATAGACTGTACAGTTAGCCAAATCTCCCAGTTATTAAACCTTACATTTATCCATGCATTCTCTCAGTCTCCATGTACGAGGTAGAGTTTCCTCCTTTAAGGCTTCCTATAGTCATGATTATAGGACACAGGCACATGGTTATTTATCTGCTCATCGGTTGAGCTGTATGTTGTAAATGACTTTGACTCCCAAAACAGCTCCTTATATAGTGCCCTGAAATCTGTGACATCATCTTTAATGACATATCTCTGATGTAAGAAGTGTTTGTTACCTGGAGGGCCCAGCTCAGCCTCTTATATCTGCCATTAGACAACTCATCATATAGTGCTTTGAACATGTACCAACAGAGGTCCCTATACACACACATTGTCACATACACATAAGGGGGGGGGGGGGGGGCAGACACATCCAAAAATTAGAATCCAGAATAAATTTAGAAGCTGATCATGAAATAGGGTTCACTTAATATGCATCAGTTTACAGAATCTAGAAATAAACTCTGTGCATCTACACTTTTACTCGTTCATCTCTGCTTTCTGTTCTATGTATGTTCATTACCCAACATTACCACTGATTATTAGCAGCTCCTGACATTTATCCCTCAATATAAGATTTGTCTCTAAAAACTCCAACAAGATGGAGATATGATAGGGAGCAGAGACTACAGTGTATAAAGACTGGTATTGAGGTTGCAATAGAGAGGCTTTGATCTTAAAGGTGTCTAATACAACCAAAGTATGCAAGATAGACAGAAAGGAATGCATGAAAGACAAGAAGTAAAAGAGAGTGCAGTATAGGAAGGTAGGAATACCAGGTGTACAGCATTTTAGCAGAGTACCCTGTTCAGAACTTAAGACCCAACTTTTGTTAAAAATGCCACGTTTGTGAAGTATGTAATAACATAAAATTAGATAGTATGGAAGACAGGAACATAAAAGCATTTTAGAGAAAATGTTATTTAGATTACTTATGGCCAGGCCCGGATTGACCGTCACAGTAGACAATTGCCTAGGGGTGCCTGTCTGCAGGAGGCACTGTATTTTTGTACAGAAAATGCTTTACCTTGGTGGTGAAAATAATAAAGCTACTCTCTAATTAGCTGAATTGTTGCTACTTAAGCAGTAATTTCCTCTTTTCCTTATAAAGAATGATGGCAGGTGTAGTCTCAACTACATACATACCAACAACAACCTGCACAATTCTCCATGCATGGTTCTCAGGATAGTGTTCTAGGGAGTTCACAGAGCTGAGATTTGCAAAGTGAGACAGTGACATCAAGTAAGATAAAGGACCAATGCAATTTAAGAAAAATACACTTGTCTATTAAGTATGTTCCAAGTTAACAGTATTAGCAGCTGTATCAACAAATTTGAAAGTAGTACACCAGGATGTGCTCCATGGAAACAAATATACAATAAAATAATTAAAATAAGTAGTAACGGTAAATATGCTTATATATTTTATATATCCCTGGAGAATCCCAACTAGTAAGTGTATAAACATTTTGAGAAACAAAAGGAACTAAGAACACCCAAGAGAACTAGAGTGATATAACATATCTGAGAAATAGAGTTTATAGGGGTCCAATAACAAGCCCCACAGGTGAATAAAAATAACTTTTAATGATAATGATTTAAAACATGAAACAAAGCCAAGCAAGCCGTCGAACAGGCGGGACTAAGTCTGCAATGAGCGACGAAGGCGCTCATTGCTCTGCTTGCCTCGCAGCTTAGGCTGCAATGAGCCCCAAAGGCGCAAGGCACGCCAGACTTAGTGAGGCGAGCAGGGGAGGCACGGGGGACTTACGACCATTATGACTTAGGACCGAAACCTGTACATGCACTGTGCGCCTCGCAAAATTACGACTTTAATGGCCGAACCATTAAACTGAAAAGAGTGTGTAAGTTACATTTGAGGCATATTTGTTGTTTTTTTCAGGTTTTTACAGTTCAGTGATTCGACCGTTAAAGTTGTAATTTTGCGTGGCCCACAGTCCATAAACATGCCTCTGGGCTGTAATTTTGCGGCCCTCGTTAAGTCCTTGCGATGAGCGCTATAAGGACGGTGGTAGTATCAACTGCCTTATTAGACATGCAGGTCCTCCATGGCATTACACATTAACCCTCAGTATAAGGGGGTCCTGTAAAGTCTCCTGTGTAACCTAATAAAACACTTAGGTCATGGAGGTCATTAAAGGACCTCTGTGTCACTAAACCTTAATCCCTGCCACAGAGGTCCTTTAAGGATCTCTGTGGTGTCTAATAATTAAACCCTCATCATGGGGTCCTTAGAGGACCCCTGTAGTATTCCCATTAACCCCTATATACCATGGGGATTTGTAAAGTACTCCCATGGTATTTAGTACTTTAAATTAACCACTTTATACCATGGAGGTTAATACAGACTGTCTCATCCCCCCCCCCCCCCATCACAGATCCCACCCCACCTGTATTTTGCTGCCATCCAGACCACTTCCACCTCTTGGAGCTTCAGTAGAAATGCTCTTTTTTTAAAAGGCACGGACCAATAACAGACCATGGCAGTATGTGCGGCTAAGGAGGCCAAAAAAAAATCACAGCACTGGGCCTCCCAGAGGAGGGTCCTGGTGCATTGCATCACCTGCCCCTGCACCACTGGTAACTCCGTCCCTGAGTGGACCTGAGACACAAAGTGGATTGCAGAGATCTAGGAACAACATACATTCACTCCTAAAGTTTGAGCTCAAAATAAAATCTTCATGTACATGCAGCATAAATCATCGCCTAATGACTCCCCAGTCTATATTGCCACCTGGGAATGTTTCAGGGGCTACATTTTATGAATGCACAAATGTCGCAGTCAGGGAACGTTTCCTTAAAAGGCGGTCACCCTAGTGTACCTGTAAGGAGAGTCAACTCATGCTTCAGAATGAGTATAGCTGTGAGTGGAGGTGTTAGGAGAGTCCACCTGTGTCCCAGTGGGAGTCCTATTATAAGAATAACTCACCAACGATACGTCTCTTGGGGCACCAATTTGCAAGGAGAGACATATAGGCATTGCATAGAAAACTGCAAACCTGATGATGATACCAGGTTTAGATATGCTGGGAGGCCAGCAGTGGTCTGCAGCCCAGCAGAAGTTGTCAATGGGAGGCCAGTGTTTTGTTGGGCCAGTCTGTATCCCTTAGGAAGCACAACTGTGAGGAGAGTCCACTTTTATCTCAAATAGAGCCCTGTTTCAAAAACTCACCTTGCTCATCCTAAGCAAACATAACTCACCAGCACCCAAAAAGGACTCCAGCAGGTACCAGGAGAATCATGAAGTGGCACTTGTATGGTTTCACTGGCAGGCACAGGCAGCATAGAGCTGGTGAATGGCTATGCGCAGGGTTCACTGTTTTCATGGCACATACCATGCTCACTCTATCATCAATAGGTGGATAAGAAAGGCTGGCTGAGAAGTAAAAAATACCTTTCAATTGATCAAGCACTTGCTAATATCTATAGTTTTAAATTGTATCATATTTAGAACCCAATATCAGTGTGTATACAATTACCCTATAGGGATCTGTGTTTAGAATCTTGGACACAGGTCCCTTTTCCTTGTTGGGCCCCAAACATTTGTATTTTCTGTATCACCCATAAAACAGCCTTAGGCTTACTAGAGATTCCAACAAAAGAACAAGAAATAGAGGTATCCCACTGGCTGATGTCTAAAAATCTAGGGATCTGTATTTAGAATCTTGGATACAGGTCCCTTTTCCTTGTTGGGCCCCATACATTTGTATTTTCTGTATCACCCATAAACCAGCCTTAGGCTTACTAGAGATTCCAGCAAATGAAACAAGAAACAGAGGTATCCCACTGGCTGATGTCTAAAAATCAGTTATGAGTTAACTAGTGTGGCCACTTGACCTCCCACATATGTCCCTCTGTGTTGTCATTTTCAGAGGTAACTTGAGCCCCATCTCCTTGACCTGCTTTGCAATAAAAATCCATAAAAAACATATTTAAATTAACCACACATTTTTTTTATTTTTGTATTTTCTTCAATCTTCTTTTCTCACTAGTATAAAATGTGATATTCAATGTATATGGCTCAAGTAACTTAACACTAGATTCTAAGACCATATTAATTTCAACCATCACTCCTATTTGTCTTCTTCTGCTGAGGGTGCTGAGATAAAAATTACTTAGTCCACAGTTTCCATTTTTAATTCATAGTCAGCTCTAGAGTACAGCTTGAGTGCAGGCTCCTGCAGACAGAAACCACATAATGAATCTTCAGTTGCTATTCAGAATACACTGTATAATTGTTACTGGCAGTGGTGGCTGGTGACTTTCCCAGTTGGTGGGGCGGAAGACAGAGGCCAGGCCACTCCCCTTACATTGACTCCACCCAACAGTATAAATCCCTCCCTTTACAACATGTTACCTGTATAGACCCTGCCCAGTGACACAGACTCCACCCACAAAAGTGATCTCATAGGGAGAGGCAGGGATAGAGAGAGGGAGATAGAGTTAGAGATATATATTCTATGACTCTTCTTCTATCCCTCTCTCTCCCTCTTTATTCGTCTCTCCTTCTACCTAGCAGTGTAGTCAGAATCAATAAGACCAGAGTATTGAGAAAACTGAAGCTCTACACGCAGTTCCCTCTATCTGCATGCACTGTGAGCTGGGAGTTGTTTTTTTTTCCAATAAACTTTATTGAGATTGCAACAATGTATTCACTTCCGGGGGCACTGTGAGAGGTGCTGTCCCTTCCTGATCCAGAACTTTTCCCTCCCGGCCATTCTGATTGCGTGGTGCTGCGTTTGACTAGGCGCAGTTCTATAGGTTAGAGCACATCCCTGGTTACTGGAGTAAGACTTTGGGCCCTATTTCATTGCCCACTTAAAATCACTCATGATATTGCCACATATTCTATTAGCTACTCACAATCCTATTCTGGGACTCAAGGGGTTAATACATCTTATGAAACTCACATGGACTAAAACAGATGCTCTAATGCAATTTATAGAGTGCTTGACTGTGAGCCCGATCAGCAAATATTACTGGAAAACTGCCCGTCAAAAAATGACGGCAATTCGTGGTATAATTTGTCATGTTAATCTCCCTACCTTGTGTCTCTTTCCCCCCATCCCTTGTGTCTATTTCCCCCCTCCCCCTTCCATGTCTCTCCCCCCTTCCTCTCCTGTATCTCTTTCTCCCCCTCCCTCCCCTGTGTCTCTCCCCCCTCTCCTTCCCCTATGTCTCTTTCACCCTCTCCCTCCCCTGTGTCTCTTCCCTCCCTCCTTTGTGTCTCTTTCTCCCCTCTCCCTCCCATGTCTCTTCCCCCCCTCTCCCTCCCCTGTGTCTCTTTCCTCCTCCCTTGTGTCTCGTTTCCCCTCTCCCACCCCTGTGTATCTTCCCCCTCCCTAATTCCTCTTTCTCCTTCCCTTCTCCCCCCTTGTGTCTTTTGCCCCCTCCCCCTTCCCTGTGTCTCTTTCCCCTCATCCCCTGTGTCTCTTTCTCCATCCCCTCTCCCTCCCCTGTGTCTCTTTCCCCCTCCTCTCTCCCTCCCCTGTGTCTCTTTCCCTCCCTCTCTCCCCTCTGCATCTCTCTTCCTCCTCTGTGTTTCTTTCCCCCTCCTCCCTCCTCTGTGTCTCTTTTCCCTTCTCCCTCCCTGTGTCTTTTCCCCCTCTCACTTCCCTGTGTCTCTTTCCCCTCATCCCTGTGTCTCATTCCCCCTCTCCCTTCCCTGGGTCTCTTTCCCCTCATCCCCTGTGTCTCTTTCCTCCTCCTCACTCCCTCCCACGTGTCTCTTTCCCTCTCTCTCCCCTCTGCATCTCTCCCCCTCCTCTGTGTTTCTTTCCCCCTCCCCGGTGCCCCTTTCCCTCCTCTCCTCCCTCCCTACCCTGTGTCTCTTTCCCCTTCTCTTCCCTGTGTCTCTTTCCCCCATCCTCTTTGTTTCTCCCCCTTCTCCCTCCCTTGTGTCTCTTTCTCTTCCTCTCCTCCCTTCCCGTGTATCTTTTCCCCTCTCCCTTCCCTGGGTCTATTTCCCCTCATCCCCTGTGTCTCTTTCCTCCTCCTCACTCCCTCCCACGTGTCTCTTTCCCTCTCTCTCCCCTCTGCATCTCTCCCCCTCCTCTGTGTTTCTTTCCCCCTCCCCGGTGCCCCTTTCCCTCCTCTCCTCCCTCCCTACCCTGTGTCTCTTTCCCCTTCTCTTCCCTGTGTCTCTTTCCCCCATCCTCTTTGTTTCTCCCCCTTCTCCCTCCCTTGTGTCTCTTTCTCTTCCTCTCCTCCCTTCCCGTGTATCTTTTCCCCTCTCCCTTCACTGTCTATTTCCCCCTCCCCTGTGTCTCTTCCCCCCGCCTCTGTGTTGCTTTCCCCCTCCTCCCTCCCTCCCCTGTGTCTCTTTCCCCCTCCCTTCCATGTGTCTCTTTTCCCTCTCCTGTGTCTCTTTCCCGCCTCCTCCCTCCATCCCCTGTGTCTCTTTGCCTCCCTCACTCCCCTGTTTCTCTTTCCCCCTCCTCTGTGTTTCTTTCCCCCTTCTCCCTCCCTGTGGCTCTTCCCCTCTCTCCCTTCCCAGTGTCTCTTTAACCCCTCCCCTGTGTCTTGTTCCCCCCTCCTCCCCTGTGTCTCTCCCCCCTCCTGTGTTTCTTTCTCTCCCTCGCTCCGATGTGTCTCTTTCCCCTCCTCTCCTCCCTCCCCGACTATGCGCACGCGCGGCTAATTTGCGGCATTGCTATATGTAGTGCACATTCGCTTATGACGGGCTAATATTTGATGTGTCTCCCCCCTCCCCTGTGTCTCTTCCCCCCTCTCCCTCCCATGTCTCTTTCCCCCATCTTCCTCCCATGTGTCTCTTCCCCCCTCTTCTTCCCCTGTGTCTCTTACCACGTGTCTCTCCTATCCTTGTGTCTCTACCACACCTCCCCCAGCAGGCAATCTCTCTCTCTCTTTTTCTCTCCTGTGTCCTCTCCCCTTTCCTTTCTCCTTCCCTCTTGTCTGCGAGCCTCACTTTGGCCCTCATTTCGAGCCTCACCATGCACTATGCACATGCACAACTCGCAAGTGTCGGCACCCATTGCAAGACCCGCAATGAGCGGCAAAGCTATGCGCATGCGCAGCTCGCAAAGTTCGGCGCCCATTACGGACCTCGCAATGAGCGCCTTTGGCACTAATTAATTGTTAGCCTCTGATTGTAGATTACGTGTAACTTCCCTGTTTTACTGATATCATGATGACGGCCTCATTTACTATTGGATGTCTAACAAGTAAATTATGGGCTTGCTTAAAGATCATATCACCACACCCCCTGAAATCAGACTTAAAAAGGCAGGGTTTACATGCTTAGGCTTAAGGAGGTAAATTGTGACCTGGAGTCAATAGAATACAGCTAAACATTTAGAGAAAAAACACCCGCAGGCAAATTTACGAGTTTGAGGCATTTGTGAGCCGCTAATAAAATTGGGCCCCTGTGTAACCAGCTTTTTAAAACACCACTGAAAGTATTTTTTTTCAGCACTCATAGGCAACAGGGAATCTTCATATTTTTAGAAAGTAATTTATTAATAATCATGAGGGATGTTATGCCAAGTGAAGTGTTCTGAGTTTCTTCACAGGCTGGCAGCACACCTAAACTACTTTGCTTTTTTTAAGCGGGAATGGAATGATTTCAGTAGATGTGGGTGCTACTTACACCCTTCCTCTCTAAATTCTGAGCGGAAAATACGTTTCTTAACTTATTTTTAGACGTCCAAATGTGAACACAAGTGTACTATGTATTCATTGCACTCAGTATGGTGGAGGCTAACTAAATTATGTTGTGGTTAATAACCTTCCCACAAATCTATAGCACAAGTTAGATATTAGCCCCTCACTGATGAGATCCATTTTAAGATTGAAACAGCTGCCTGTGGCTTGTGCATGTTATCCTATGCTATGCTTTATAATACATGCTGTGTGATCCAGGGAGCTTATGCCTAAAAGGAGCCATGTATAAAGTGATATTGGATTAAGAGTTCAAATGAAGCATGGACTAATTTTCTGCAATTTTATTCCATAAATATATATATACTAGCAACTTGCCCGTCAAAAAAAGGAGGTCAATAACATTTTAAGCCATGGTAATGCTGTTTGGCACACAATGTTAAGCTTTTTATACTCTAAGGACCTTCGATGCTCATTGCGAACCTCGAGCTAAGCGCCTTTGGCACTCATCGCATGGCTCGCAATGAGCGCCTTCGCCTTTGCCCTGTATCTGTATATATCAGCTGCAGGGGCATTTTTTCCCCCAAGGTTACACTTTGATGATAATGTTTATCATCCCCAAATTATGGCACTCAGCCCACATCCGTAAATCCTGCCTTATCCGCAAAAGATTTCTGTGTATGAAGAACCCAAACCAAGCTTTACGGATGAGAAACAGCTCCAGGGACCAATAGGAAATTAGAACATCATGATTATTATAATGAGTGAGAGTGAGTGGCGTAACTGAAACCATTCTATTTATATATATATATATATATATATATATATATATATATATATATATATATTATCTTATTTAGTTTTAGTTTTTGTATTAAATTGATGTGACAAATGTATTTATAGATTCAATATACCGTATATACTCGAGTATAAGCCGAGTTTTTCAGCCCCGGTATATGCTAATGACGGCACCCGGTATATGCTAATCACGTGGCGCGCATGTGACGTCACATGCGCGCCACATCAAGACCCGGAAGGAGCGGAGGCCGGAGCAGGTAAGGGAGGGGTAGTATGAGGGGGTGTTTAGAATGAGGAGGGGGGGTTAGAATGAGGAGGGTTGTGTGTTACCCTTGATGTTCTATAATGAAAAGGACATAATGATACAATGTCATATCACATATATATTTATATTGGACTGTTCAGTGTCAAATAATGTTGGATTTACATCATTTTTTATTGTTTTTTTGTGCTATACTGTCTCTTTAACTGCTGCTGCGGCACCCATAATATTTTCAAGTTTGATTAGCAGCCTTATTAAATTCCAGCCTCGTAGATGCAAGGTTTGTACTTAAACCCTACGTGCTGCAAATTTTGAAAAGTTACATGCTATTAAATTAGCCCTGCTGCGAGCAACGTGTGAGCTACGCAGCAGGGCTGTCCGTGTCAACACAGAGAAAATGTACATGAGGAGTGACAGCTGCGGGGGTCCTGAACGGGACCTCCGTGGCAAGCCATTTTTTATTTAGTTGGGGAAGGGAGAAGGCTAGAAAATTAGTTTTATTTGTTTGTTTTTTTTCATCACCACAAACACTTACCATATATAAGACAAAGTTGCAGGGAGGAATGGGGGGCAAATTATTTGATCTCTAGACATCCATACACTAGCTGAACCACTTCATATAGACTATAGCACAGTGATTATACCAAGAACATTTTATGTGCAAAATATCCAACATTGTAAAACTATTACTACAAGTATATATCATTATTTTGAAAACTTACATAGCACATTGCTGTGTCCCATCTTACAAAGCCCTTATTGTTTGTGATATGATGTGATACATTACTGACTAATCCAGTGATGGGCAACTTGTATCAAATGGAGAGCCTCATATGCAGCCCCTAATCATTAAACGGGACACACAACAATTTATACCTTCTTATTTTACCCAAAGCAAAGTGGTAGAATCACTGAAGGGAAAAGTTTGTAATAGAGTTATTTATAATGAGGAGAAATAGAGGTATATATAATGAGAAGTATTTAGGAGTACAATCTGGTATTGTTTGCAAGTTGTAGAGATATTTAACGAGCTCTTCTGATTATTGAAGAGAGGCATGGTCTCCATCTCCAGAGGACAGGACAATCAGAAAGAAAGTGTTGTAAAAAATGCCCGTTCAGCATAGGACAGAAATGGTATCACATTATGCTAATAATGATATAACAATAAACGTATATATGCCAGAGAAAAGGGAAAAGAATAATGCAAAATTACAAGTGAATTTACACAAAGTAAACTGCATTTAAAAAATTTTTTTTGCAAAGTTGTGTATATTGGTATAGATTGCAGTATAGCTTTAAAGGTATATGAAAGTGAGCTGGGTTATTAATACATCTGATAGAGGAGAATTTATAGTGTCTGAAAAAAAATTGTTTGCATGAAAAGTTTCCAAAGTAATCAGTTAAGCCTGAAGTTTGTGAATTTCTTGCTTTTGCAGAGTTTTTTCTCAATGTTGACACCCCCTGAAATTCCCAGGGAAATTAGCATAACTTATATAATGTTTCTTTTTGGCCTGGGGATTGTGCAGGCATGCTCAGTTAGCACCTGTAGTCTGCCCTACTGTGGCAAGTCACATGATTTCAGACACTTTCCTTTAGCCAATCAGCATGGGCATGTGCTGTATATTGGATATCTCATTAAAATGAGATATCCAATATGCAAATCTCAGTTGCTCGGGGTGCCTACATCACCCCTAGCACATTTTTTTCTTTTCTGCAAAAAATGTTGCATTTTTTCATGAAAATATTTTTGGGGTACGTTGTAAAAGCCGTAACGGAACGGGCCGGAACAGGCCATTTGTAAAAGAAATTAATACTAATATCACTGGGATGTGTCAGATAATATTGAGAACAATATATAAGAACCAAAACCAATTTTATACAATACTTGATTAATCCTTTAAAACTAAAAATATTAAATGGAACAGGCAAAAACAGGTTGAAACACACACTTTATAAAGGGAATTTATTGGGATGTGTAAAATATCATTGAGAACTATATTTAAGAGCTAACCCCCATCTGATAGTATGCTTTTTTAAACCTTTAACATGCCACAATACAATATTTAGCAAAAATGACCCGGAACAGTGACTTTTCAGAAGGTAAAAAATACCAAATTCACTAAATACACATTACTAGGTGGGATTCACGTAATTACCTTCATAAATTCCACACACACTAATTTCAACTACCCGTTCCGGGCCAAAATACAAAATTTCATGAAATGACCTGGAACAGCAATTTTACAGATGGTCAAAAATACCAAATTCACCAAAGACACATAGCAAGGTGGGATTGATGTAATAACCTTCATAAAGTTCACAGAAATTAATTTCAAATACCCGTTCCTGGCCAAAATACAATATTTTGCATAATGACCCCGGAACGGCAACTTTACAGAGGGTCAAAAATACCAAATTCACCAAATACACATAACTAGGTGAGATTCATGTAATAACCTTCATAAAGTTCACAGAAATTAATTTCAAGTACCCGTTCCGGGCCAAAATACAATATTTTGAAAAATTACCCGGAAAGGCAACTTTTTAAAGGGTCAGTAATTACCAAATTCACCAAATACACATAATTGGTGGGATTCATGTAATAGCCTTCATAAATTCCGCACAAACTCATTTAAAGTACCCATTCTGGGCCAAAATACAATATTTCGCAAAATGACCAGGAACAGCGACTTTCCAGAGGGTCAAAAATACCAAATTTACCAAATACACATAACTAGGTGGGATTCATGTACAAACCTTCATAAATTACACAGAAACTAATTTAAAGTACCCGTTCCGGGCCAAAATACAATATTTTGCAAAATGACCCAGAACATAATAACCTTCATAAATTCCACCCAAACTTATTGCAAGTACCCGTTCCGGGCAGAATACTAAAGAACTGCAATAGCTTCTTTTTAGAGTGTCAGAGATATCTATCTATCACATATATAGTTGTGAGCGTACGAGTCGTTGCTCACGCTTGCGGGCTCGCGTAGCGAGCCCGCAAGAACTGCGTCCCTCGCGAAGCGAGGGACGCAGTTCGCCGCAAATGCGGGTCCTCGCGAAGCGAGGGCCCGCATTTGCGGTTGTGGAGGCTCAACGTCGGCTGTGTTAACACACACATACACACACACGACTTTTTTAACAGAATAAACCCAACCGCCCAGCCAACAAAAACCCAACAACGTCCCCGCAAATGCGGATCCTCGCGAAGCGAGGGTCCGCATTTGCGGTGGTGGGAGCATCCCAACATCGGCTGTGTTAACACACACATACACACACACACAACTTCATAACAAAAAAAAACTCAAAGTCGCCTCATACCCGCTTACACCCAGACACACAGACGCAAGACTTAGAAACAAATACACTGCGTCGTACACGTAAAAGCTAACTGCGTATATCGCAAAAAAATACGGCAACATCGCAACAAAATACGGCCGCATCGGAAAAAAATACGGCCGCGAAAGACCCATTCCAACCGCCGCGCATCAAAACATCACAAACACAAGAAATAAACACAACAAACACATAAAAAGCTTACTTACAGCACGGGGGGGGCATCCGGCACCTCCAAAAGTTAATTTACACGTCCATTTAAGTCAAAACAAAGACTTTAAACGACCGAAAATCGGCTAAGCGAGAGAAAAAATGGCCGCCGAACAAAACGAAAACGAGGCTCCAGACGTAACTACACTACACTTACTCGCAATAATGAAACACATACTATGCGGAACGGATCACACTCATATTAAACACCATTTTAACTACTACTACGCACAAAATGTCGGATGGAACGCAAATTGTAAGCTGGAACGCAAATAGCGCATGCGTATTGCGTTCTAACGGTCTAACTTTCCAGAATGTTCTACAAGTTTATAAATACTGCCTATTTGACAGAGAAAAATACATTTCTACTCAGGTGATGAACAGAGTGACTTCAGACATAACTGCTGCTAAAACTTGAGAAGACAATTCTTTACTAATTTACTACTTTACATTGTGCAAATTACAACTGAGAGGTAAGCTATAATATATTACTTATTTTCAAGACAGGACATCAAAAAAAAAAATTAAAGAAGACAAAGAGGTTTATGTATACTGACAAGTGACACGCACATATATGCGTATAATGTATACTGACATGTGACACGCACATATATGCGTATAATGTATACTGACAAGTGACACGCACATTTATGCGTATAATGTATAGTGACATGTGACACGCACATTTATGCGTATAATGTATAGTGACATGTGACACGCACATTTATGCGTATAATGTATAGTGACATGTCACATGCACATTTATGTGTATTGCCCCTGCAACAAACTAATTAAACAACTACATTTAAATTACATTACAAAAAAATAAGTTGGGACTATTAAAATACTATTAAAATATGAGTCATGTATACTGATATGTGACACGCACATATATGTGTATCATCTATAGTCACATGTCACACACACATTTATGTATGTTGGCCAAAAATACAAATAAGGTTAATTTAACAATTAAAATATGATTCATGTATAGTGATATGTCACACGCACACAAAAAAATTACTTTCAACTATGGAAATGTGCTTCATGTATGTGACATATATGTGTGTAGACCCCACCAAAAAATAATGTTAATTCAAATTAATTACAGAAGTATATTTCAATGAAATTAATTTACTGCAATTTAATAGATCACCTAAAACTCAATCTTTCTACTTTTTTTAATATTCAAACAGACTCTGCATCAACAGCGTCTCTCAACAATTTGCACTGTGCACTGTGAAGCACAATCCCTTTTAAAGAACACCAACAAAGAACAAGAGGTAAGATACAAAAATACTTTAAATGCTAAAAGGCCATGGTTTGTTAAATACAAATAAAAAATTCTATAATTCACTATTTCACTTTATTTTTCAAACAGACACTACAAGAAGACCGGCGGATTAAGATTGGCAGGAGGGGACCCTCTGTCATTCCACACTTCAATCAAGGTAAAGTATTAAGTATAAAAAAGAACCGAACCATGAGCCTTATTCAATTCTGAGTTGGCTAATTGAATAGGGCTTTATATAAGCACATAATAGGTCTTCACTAACTAAAAACTTCTGTCCAAAAATGTTTTAGGTGCTTATATAGAGCCCTATTCAATTGGTCAAAACGCAATTGATTCAGGACCTAAATATGTTTAATGGCCGAGGGCCTCATTCAAATGTGATTTGACCATTTCA
Source organism: Discoglossus pictus (assembly GCA_027410445.1). NCBI lineage: Eukaryota > Metazoa > Chordata > Amphibia > Anura > Alytidae > Discoglossus > Discoglossus pictus. Next base: position 38,012,030 of record CM050172.1, on the reverse strand, counting down.
ATAGGGCTCTATATAAGCACATTTGGCTCAATTTAACTAAAAACTTCTGTTCAAAAATATGCTCTGTGCTTATATAGAGCCCTATTGAAAAACAAAATTCAATGAGGCCCTCACAATATAACAAATCCAGCAAACAAAGGCCCTCATTCAATTGATATTTTGGACAATTCAATAGGGCTCCAAATAAGCACATTTAGAACCCTATTGAATTGGCCAAACTGCAATTGAATGAGGGCCAAAGTATGCAACATATGGTACACACAAACTGGTACACACAAAACAGGATTGTAACAAACACATAGCAAACTAAATTTATATTCTTTTTGTTTAACAACCTATAACCATTAGAAAAAACACTACATAAGTATAACAAAAGTGGTGCCCATCAAACAGGATTGTACGAAAACTCACACAAACACATAGCAAACTACATTTAAATTCTTATTTTAATGTTTAACAACCTATAATCCTTAGAAAGAAGCCTAAATAAGCATACCAACATTGGTGCCCACCAAACAGGATTGTATGAAAACTCACACAAACACATAACAAACTACATTTACATTCTTATTTTATGTTTAACAACCTATTAGCATTACAAAACTACATTAATAAGCATACCAACAGTGGTGCGCATCAAACATGATTGTATGAAAACTCACACAAACACATAGCAAACTACATTTAGATTCTTATTTAATGTTTAACAACCTATAAGCCTTAGAAAGAAGCCTAAATAAGCATACCAACATTGGTGCCCACCAAACAGGATTGTATGAAAACTCACACAAACACATAGCAAACTACATTTAGATTCTTATTTTATGTTTAACAACCTATTAGCATTACAAAACAACATTAATAAGCATACCATCAGCGGTGCGCATCAAACAGGATTGTATGAAAACTCACACAAACACATAGCAAACTACATTTACATTCTTATTTTATGTTTAACAACCTATAAGCCTTAGAAAGAAGCCTAAATAAGCATACCAACAGTGGTGCGCACCAAACAGGATTGTATGAAAACTCACACAAACACATACCAAAGTACATTTAGATACTTATTTTATGTTTAACAATCTATAAGCCTTAGAAAAAGGCCTAAATAAGCATACCAAAAGTGGTGGACACCAAACGGGATTGTAGAAAAACAAAGAAATAATGTCATTTTTTAGTTCATACAAATACATTAAAATAATATTACATTTTCATTTTTATTTTATATCAGATACTGCGTCAAGAACATCGGAACAGGAGTTTCAACTGAGGACCACACCAGCGGACGAGGACTTTCAACAGAGGACCAGACCATTGGACGAGGACTTTCAACAGAGGACTACACCATCGGACGAGGACTTTCAACAGAGGACCAGACGATTGGACGAGGACTTTCAACACAGGACCAGACCATCAGACGAAGGCTTTCAACACAGGACCAACAAAGATTCTGCTTCAAATCAAACTTCAACCAAGGTACAGTATAACAAGTAAAAAAAGAGAAAAATTAATTAATATTCTTCTTTAATGTTTAACCACCTATAAGCCTTAGAAAATAGCCTACAGAAGCATACCAAAATTGTGGCGCACCAAAAAGGATTGTAGAAAAACACAGAAATAATGCCATTTTTTCATTCATACAAAGACATTCAAATAACATAACATTTTCATTTTTATTTTATAACAGATACTGCGTCAAGAACATCGGAACAGGAGTTGGAACTGAGGACCACACCAGAGGACGAGGACTTTCAACAGAGGACTACACCATCGGACGAGGACTTTCAACACAGGACCAGACCATCGGACGAAGGCTTTCAACACAGGACCAACAAAGAATTTTGCTTGAAATCAAACTTCAACCAAGGTACAGTATAAAAAGTAATATCTATCATCTATCTCTTATTTGTCTTTTAGGGCCAATAATCTTTAACAATAAATACAAACTTCAATGTAAACATAAAAAATAAATTGGCATAGTCCAAAAAAGTCTAAAAACACAGAATCTATACAATTTGTCATTGTAACATTCCAGTCCTAAACCCTAATTTAATTGCCATTTGACAAATTGAATAGTGCTGTAAATAAGGACATAACATCTTTTTGAAAATACCTTTTTAGTTACTGAAACACTTGCTTTTGGATACATGTTTAATAAATAAAAATTTCTTTAAATAATTATCTGATGGCCTTATTTAGACTTTTATTCAATTGACCGCATTGAAATTGATTAAGTATAAAATGTTAACACACTATTGATAACTATTTGTCATGAAAAACAACTTAACATCTCAAAATAAACTAATGGTACATTATTTTATTTTTACAGATTAACATGGCTGATAACGAGAGTAAACAAGAAAAGAAAAGACGCCAAGCTAGAGAACGACGACAGAGAGCAGACAGCCAGCAGACACCGGAGAAGAAGGAAATTCGACGAGAAAAAGAACGCAAAAGAATTGCAAGCAAAAGACTGTCACTTGCAGAAATTAAAGATATGTAAAAAAAAACAACAAAGAAAATAAAGCATTTACAACCTGTTGCTCAAACATCAGATGACATTTTACCAGAAAAAATACAAGAGATACCAAAAAAAGCAACAAAGAAAACAAAGCATTTAGAACCGTTTCATGAAACATTACATGACATTTTACCTCAAACAATACAACATATACCAAGAAAAGCAACGAAAAAAACAAAACATTTAGAACCTGTTGTTGAAACATTATATGACATTTCACCTGATGAATATGAAAGTCAAAATCCTATATGCTTTGCAAATTGTCCTCTACTCAAGTCTTTAGCAGTAGAGGTTCATAGTTGTGGGGACATGACTACTCAATGTCAGTTTTGTGAGGCTTATTATTTTAAACAAGAGAGACCCAGAGATGGACAATTTATTAGTTGTTGTCAAAAAGGCAAGTTCAAACTTCCAGAAAGGAAAGAATTTCCAATTTATTTACAAAATATTATGACTGAACCTACTTTTCCAAACTACAAAAATTTTAAGACAAACATAAGATCCTACAATAGTGCCATATCCTTTGCATCCATGGGGGCAACATTAGCTGCTAATGTACCCGGACATGGTCCTTACTTTTTTAAAGTCCAAGGACAAATTTATCATCGCACTTCCCATTTACATCCAGAGGAAGGAAATAAAAGAAAATTCGCTCAACTATATGTCCTAGATACAATGGAAGCTGTTGACCAACGTATGCAGATGGAAGAAAATAAAAAATGCTTACCCACTGTTTTCATAGAGCTAAATAACATTATGGACAACAATCCCTACAGTAAAGCTTATAAAAAATTGGCAGAAGTAGAAAATGAACAACTACTTCATTCACAAACACATCAATTACCAATGCCGAAGGTTAATATGGTGCTTAAAAGAGACAGACATACTGATAAACGTCGTTATAACTTGCCAACAACAAATGAGGTTGCAATGGTGTTTCAGAATGATGAAGGAGAACCACCATTTCAAAGAGACATTCGAATATATCCTAGAAATGAGGACCAACCGTTTATTAATATGAGTATCTTAAGTCCAAATTTAGATCCAATGACATATCCCATCTTTTTCCCACACGGAGAAGCAGGTTGGCAACCAAAATTAACTCTTCCCAGTTACCCAAATGCTAAAGCCAGAATCCGAAATAATGTTTCTATGCTTGAATTTAAAGTAGCTTAAATTGCCATTCGCAATGTATTTAATCCAATTTTATGTGGTGGGAAACTAACACAACAATGGATTATTGATTCATATTTGCAAGTTGAGGCAAATAATTTAAACTTTATCAAATATCAACAAGATAAACTCCGTGTAGAACAATATTCTGGACTCATGGACTATGTTGCTGACGTGGCTACAAGCAGAGACATGACAGCTGGCAAAGCCATCATTTTACCATCTTCCTTTCAAGGATCTCCTCGGAATATGAGAGAAAGATACAATGATGCTATGGCTATTGTGACAAAATTTGGCAAACCCGATCTATTTGTGACATTTACATGTAATCCACAATGGCCAGAAATTACACTAAATCTACTTCTTGGACAAACTGCTTCAGATCGACCAGATTTAGTAGCCAGAGTTTTTAAGATTAAATTAAATGAATTAATACGTGACTTCACTATAAATCAGTTATTTGGCAAATGTCTTGCTTATGTATATACCATTGAATTTCAAAAAAGAGGCCTTCCACATGCACATCTTCTAATAATACTTCAAGAAAAAGACAAATTAGATACTTCAGACAAAGTGGATGCAGTCATTGTTGCTGAACTACCAGATCCAGAACTATATGGTAGACTATATGAGATTGTTACTCATCGCATGATTCATGGACCCTGTGGTGACCTTAATCCACAATCACCATGTATGGAAAATAATAAATGTTCCAAAGAATTTCCAAAAGATTATAGAGACAAAACCTATGCCAATTGTGATGGATATCCACTTTATAAAAGAAGAGAAGGAGATAGTGCCATTATTCGTGGAAAAAAAGTGGACAATAGATATGTAGTACCCTACAATCCACATTTACTCATGAAGTACAACGCCCACATCAACGTAGAAGCCTGCACTTCCATCAAATCCATTAAATATGTCTACAAATATATTTACAAAGGTTACGATGCAGCTACTGTAGTCGTCAAAAGTGCAGACAACCCTGAAAGTAGTGAGTTAGTACATGATGAACTTGCATCTCATGTAGATGCTCGCTATGTCAGTGCGCCAGAAGCTATGTGGCGGCTTTTAAAATTTGAAATGCATGATAGATCACATGCAGTATATAGGTTAGCAGTACATTTGCCACAACGACATTTAGTCTATTTCCATGCTGGAAATGAAATGAATGCATTGGCCCAAAGTGAAGATCGTCACACTACACTAACTGCATGGTTTGCATTAAATTCCACTGATGCTGAAGCAACACAATACTTATATATTGAAATTCCATATCACTATGTTTTTGTGAATGGATTATGGAGACCAAGAAAAACCAGAGGCAATAAAATAATTCCACGAATTTACACAGTCAGTCCAAGAGATGTTGAACGTTTTTGCTTACGGATATTACTTTTAAATGTTCCAGGAGCACAAAGTTTTGAACAATTAAGAACTGTTAATGACATTGTATATGAATCCTTCCATTTAGCTGCAAGACATAGAAACTTACTCGCTGATGATACAGAGTGGGAAAGATGTTTAGAAGAAGCAGCACAATGTCAAATGCCACGACAGATGAGAGAACAATTTGCTTTTATTTGTATCTTCTCAAATGCTCCAAATGCATTAGCTTTGTGGGAGACTTTTAAAAGTAATATGGCTGAAGACTTTATGCGACGATACAATGAACCCATTGCACACTTAAAAGCGTTAATGGAAATCCAAGAAGTCTTTTTAACTCATGGATTAAGTTGTGCAAGTTTTAATTTGCCTGATCCAGGTCTTATAGATGACATTAACTTTGAAGACTATGACATTCAACTACAAGCAGAAAGAACAGAAGAAAGACTTGCAACTTTAAATACACTACAATTGCAAGCATTTCATGCCATTAAAAATGCTATAGATGATGACATGGTGACAGAGCGTTATTTCTATCTTGATGGACCTGGCGGATCAGGAAAAACATATTTGTACAATTTATTAATGAGTTCAGTACGAGCCCAAGGAAAAATAGCAATGGCGTTTGCCACTACTGGAATTGCTGCACTTTTATTAGAAGGTGGAAGAACTGTTCATAGTGGATTTAAACTGCCAGTGCCTATTTTAGAAAATTCTGTGTCAGATATTCGCATGACATCCTTACAAGCAAAGAAATTGAAGAAATGTAAATTAATTATAATAGATGAGGCCACAATGATGTCATGCTATGCCCTCCAATGTATTGACCGTTTGCTTCGTGAAGTCATGGAGAATACTTTTCCATTTGGTGGAAAGGTAATGTTGTTGGGTGGCGATTTCAGACAAACATTACCTGTCGTTGTACATGGAAATCGAACTGACATTATCGAAACATGTATAAAGTCAAGTATAGTATGGAAACATTTTACCCATCTTCAACTGCAACAAAATATGAGATCAGAAGGCCAAACTGATTTCAATGATTGGCTTATTAAAATTGGAGAAGGCAGAACAGAAAAAATACTACATTTACCTGATGACACTGTAGAGATCCCACCTCATATGATTTGTCAACAAGATATTATATCGGCTATATTTGAAGGGAGCATAAATAACGAAGAATATTCCGAGCTTGCCAACCAAGTCATACTGACGTGTAAAAATAAAGATGCATTAATCCTCAATAATGAAATCTTAAAAAAAATTTATGCACCACAAATAAATTATCACAGTGCTGATTCTGTACTTGCTGATGACAATGAAAGTCAGGCTAACTTTTCAACTGAATTCATAAACTCTTTAACTCCTTCTGGAATGCCACCACATATTTTGCAGCTAAAGAAAGGTGCAATTATCATGTTACTGCGAAATATGAACCCCAAAAAAGGCCTATGCAATGGCACAAGATTAATTGTTCAACAATTAAAGGACCATTTTATAGATGCTGAAATTTTAACTGGGACCCATAAAGGAGAGAGAGTTTTCATACCAAGAATAGATTTAGCACCAAGTGAAAGTAGTCTCCCTTTTATACTTCAAAGAAGACAATTTCCCATTATTATGGCATTTGCCATGACCATTAATAAATCACAAGGTCAAACTTTCAAATCTGTGGGTATTTTCTTGGAAGAACCAGTTTTTGCACATGGTCAATTGTACGTTGCGTTGTCACGGTGCAAAAATCCACAGGCTATTAAAGTTTACATTGAAAACAATGAAAGTCAAGGTGATTTATTAGAAGATGGACGTATTTTTACTAAAAACATTGTCTACTATGAAGTACTATAACTTTGAAGGATACAAATTAACGATGCCAAGATTTTTTTAAAGCATTGCAAAATACATAACAATTGGTTGTTTAATTCAGTCATAATTAATGGAAGTCATGTTTATGAATGATTTGCCTCACAAAATACTTGCCTTGCATTGTTAGTAAAAATTATGTTAAAATGTTAAGTCACTATGTTAATGTTTCTAATGTTACAAGTTTAAAAAATATATTTTCAAGTTATTTCATTCAACAGATTACAAAGTGGATGTTAACAGGTCAAGCACCTTTTAAGTCACAATGTAAATATTGTCTGTTATCTTAAGATTACTACCTACATTAATGTTTATCGCCAGTTTATGTGCTCAGTAATAAATTACTTTAATTACGTACGTTTTAAGAAGAGTTTTACTGTATGCCTTCCTCTACATTCAATGTATATTCAAGTTAACAATTATTGTGATAGAAATTGAATTTTAATACTGATTAATTTAAATGTCAATTGTTTTTACATTCAAATGTTAATACTTTTAATAAAAAATTAGGTTACAAAATGTATTCACTATGTTCCTGTTTATAATGTTCAAAATTATACAAATGTTTTGTTAACTTCTAAACTTACATAAAAAATAAAGTTCAAGTTTAAAAATATATACTTTGATGGTTATTGCTTACATATAGTTTAAACTTCATGTTAAAATTCGCAACGTTTAAAGAAGGGTTTTTACTTTTTGCTTTCCTATTCATTCAATGTATATTAAAGTTAACAATTCTTCAGATACTAATTACATTTTAAAAAACCATTACATCAACATTTTACAAAAATACACGTTCATATTAAAATACTTACAAGTGTCAAAAATATATGTTAATAACTAAACAACTTGACAAACATATACATCACATTGCCGTCATTTTTTGACGGGCAAGTCGCTAGTCACATATATAATTGTGAGCATGCGAGCTGTTGCAATGCTTGCGGGCTCACATAGCGATCCCGCAGCCCTCGCAAAGCGAGGGCCTCAGTTGCTGGCATGGAGCGCCGAAGGCGCTCCTTGCCAGCAACTGCGGCCCTCGCAAAAAAGTACGAGACACGTTACGACCAATTACGACCTCGCAAAAATCGCCTGCAACCCGCGGACATGAAAAAATTAAACACACAATAAATACACACAACAAATACAGAGAAAGCTTACCTACAGCGAGAGGGAGCATTCAGGATCTCAAAAAATGAAGTTACACCTCAATTTAACTCAAAATAAAAGAGTTTAGACACTAAGCGAGAGAAAAAATGGCCGCGGAAACAAACGAATACGAGGCTACAGCAGTCTAAAGATGCAAAACACCACCAAACACCTACGGAATTGACGAAAAAGACATACGAGATTAAAAAAACAAGGACGCAACCCGCACAACACTAAAAACATTACAAACACAATAAATACACACAACAAACATATAAAAAGCCTAGCACCCAGGACCTCTGCAAGTAAAGTTACACCGCGATTTAAGTCAAAATTTCGGAGTTTAAACACCCAAAAATCACCTAAGCGAGAGAAAAAATAGCCGCCGAACAAAACAAAAACGAGGCTACAGGACTCTAAACAAGCAAAACACCACCATAAACACGCAAAACACCACAAAACAGCTACGGATATTCCGCCACAGCCGCATACCACACATTAGGCACCATTTTAGAACAATAACTTATAGAATGCGGAAGTACACAGCTACGCTAACGGATTTGTCTCACGCACGCACACTATTACACTGCACACATTCATCACGCTTACACAGCAGCTCAATAGCAGAAGAGATTGCCAGCTCTTCAACACAATGCTTCCTGCATATATTACTTCAAAATAGGTAAAGTATATTAATTTATTAATGTATTATTTATTTGATTATTATACACCAAACAGCATTAGCCGACTTACAATTTCATTGCCGTCATTTTTTGACGGGCAATACTCTAGTCACATATATAGTTGTCATAACTGCGGGTTGTCAAAAGTTGTTGCTAACGCTGCGGCCCTCGCTTTGCGAGGTCCGCAGTTGCTGGCAAGGAGCGCCTAAGGCGCTCCTTGCCAGCAACTGTGGCCCTCACTTCAACTGTGGCCCTAGCTTCAACTGTGGACCTCCCAACATTTACGGACTTACGACACACAAATACGAGACGCAGGACATAGAAAAAAAAACATTACGACCTCGCAAAATTACGACTTTAACGGCCGACGCACGCGAACCTCAAAACATTGAAAACACAATAAATACACACAATAAACACATTAAAAGCTTACCCACAGCAAGAGCCAGCACCCAGGACCTCTGCATGTGAAGTTACACCTCAATTTAAGTCCAAATTGAAAAGTTTAGACATCCGAAAATCACCTAAGTGAGAGGAAAAATGGACGCAGAAAAAAACGGAAACGAGGCTACAAGACCCTAAACACGCAAAACACCACCAAACACATACGGATTTTCCGAAAAAGCCAGACGAGGTCCAAGAACAAGGACACTAAATCACCAGCAGCCGCGTACCACACATTAGGCGCCATTTTACAACACTAACTTACAGAATGAGGAAGTACACAGCTACCCTAATGGATTTTTCTCGCGCACGCAGCCTATTTACACTACACACTGCACACATTGCTCACACTTACACAGCAGCTCCGCAGCACTCAAAACACACATTGTACGCTGCAGCAACATCAAAACAGATTGTCAACTCTTCAGCATAATGCTTCCTACATTTATTACTTAAAAATAGGTAAAGTATATTCATTTATTAATGTATTATTTAGTTCATTACCATACACCAAACAGCATTAGCTCACTTACAATTTGATTCCCGTCATTTTTTGACGGGCAATATTTTAGTGTTATATATTACTAGCGACTTGCCCGTCAAAAAATGACGGCAATAAGATTGTAAGGCAGGTAATGTTGTTTGCGTGCAAAATTAATTTTGTTGGTGTTTTAAGGTCCTTGGGCGCTGATTGTGAGCCTTGCGCTGAGCGCCTTTGGCGCTCATCGCGTGGCTCTTGGTTGTTTGTGTGCTATGAGCAGCTTTGGTGTTTTTTTTTGGTATGGCAATGAATAATTAATAAAATAAGAAATTTATATACTTAACCTATTGTGAAGTAATATATGCAGCATTGTGTTGAAGAGCTGGCAATCTGTTTTCATGTTGCTGCAGCATCAGTGCTGTGGAGCTGCTGTGTAAGCGTCATGAATGTGTGCAGTGTGTAGTGTGCGTGCGCGAGGCAAATCCTTTAGGGTAGCTGTGTACTTCCGGATTGTATAAGCTATTGTTCTAAAATGGCGCCTAATGTGTGGCTAATTTTGTGTCCTTGTTTTCGGATGTCGTCCGACTTTTTCGTAAAATCCGTAGGTGTTTGGTGGTGTTTTGCGTGTTTAGGGTCCTTTAGCCTCGTTTTCGTTTTGTTCGGCGGCCATTTTTGATCTCGCTTAGGTGATTTTCGGGTGTCTAAACTCAGAAATTTGGACTTAAATCGAGGTGTAACTTCACTTGCAGAGGTCCTGGGTGCCCCCCCCCCCTTGCTGTTGGTTAGCTTTTTATGTGTTTGTTGTGTGTATTTATTGTGTTTGTAATGGTTTTCGGGTTGCGTGGGTTGCGTCCTTGTTTTCGGGTCTTGTACGTCATTTTCGAAAAATCCGTAGGTGATTTGTTGGTATTTTGCGTCTTTAGAGTCCTGTAGCCTCGTTTTAGTTTTTTTTCGGCTGCCATTTTTTCTCTCGCTTAGGGGATTTTCGGGTGTCTAAACTCTTTTATTTGGAGTTAAATTGAGGTGTAACTTCAGTTTTCGAGGTCCTGTAGGTAAGATTTTTATGTATTTGTTGTGTGTATTTATTGTGTTTTTCATGTTTTCATGTGCGTGGGTTTCGGGCGGTTTTTGCAAGTTTGTAATGGGTCGTAATGTGTCTCGTATTTTTGTGTCGTAAGTACGTTAATTTTGCGAGGTCCGCTGTTGCTGGCAAGGAGCGCCTTCGTGCTCCATGTCAGCAACTGCGGCCCTCGCTTCGTGAGGGCCGCAGGCTCGCTGCGCGAGCCCGCAGCATTAGCAACAACCTGCATGCTCACAACTATATATGTAATTTATTCAGGAGTGAAAAGAGAAGGACTTGTTATCTCACTGAATGATTCAGAACAGCTTTAAGAAAATGATAATGATCCACACAAATAATTAGAATCAGACGGTCATATTTAGTACTGATTTTCTGCTTTGCTCTGTACCCCCTGAATGCTTTAAGGCAGAAGGATGGTCATGTTCAAAATAGTTCATTAAAATTAAGATTTTCAAATACGTTCCTCTCACTGCCTGGACCTTGGCTAACAGATGACCACCCACAGAGGCAGAAAAATGCCTCTAAAGCGGATTCAAGAGACCTCCATGGCACTAAAACTGTGCCCTATGCCATGGAAGATTTATCAACTCATTGCGAGCCTCTCCTGTCATGTACTTTTGGTCCTCTGAGAGAGATATCTATTTCTATGTATATGTAGTTAAGTAAGAATTAATTATTTATTCAATAAATTAATATAGTTTAATTATTTATAATTGATATATGTAGCGAGCAATAGGCTAAAGAGCTAACAATCTGTTTGTATTTTCCGTCTGCATAGAATATACAGTGTAAGTGTTTCTAAATAGGCTGCGTGCGCAAGGTAAAGCCGTTGGTTTATTGTGTAAAGTGGCAATGTATAGTCGTAATGTTATTAATGTGGTATGCGTCTCGTGAGCATTGTGCGTCTTTTGTAATAGTGTATCTTGTAGGTCGTATTGTGACGTGTAAAGTGGTACGCAATTTGCATTGGTTTTCGCCGTCCGTGAGCATTTTCCGTCATTTGTAATAGTGTATCTAGTAGTTTGTAGAGTGATGTGTAAAGTGCTACGCGTTTTGCAGTGTTTTGCAAAGTCCGGGGTCGCGTAGCCTCGTTTAAAATTTGCGTTCCACCTCACTCACAGACATCCTGGCTGTTGCCCCATGCTGTCTGTGATGTTTTTGTAATTTCTTTGGGTGTATTTATTGTGTTTTTCTTTTTTTTGGTTCGGCCTCTAATCTCGTAAATGTTTGTGTCTCGTATCTTTTTTTTCTACGTCCAGCGTCTCGTATTGTAACGGATCGCCTCGATTTGCGAGGCTCGCATGGGCTAAGTGCTACCATTTAATGGCTCGCCTCGCAGAGATGAGCTCCTTTGGAGCTCATCGGCTAAGTGCTACGGTTTAACGTCTCGCTTCGCTTCACGAGGCTCGCAAGAGATGAGTCGTACGCACCTCGCAGAGCATGACGACAACTCACAGTTTGACAACTATTATATGTGATCCCAGCTAGTTATGTGTATTAGGTGAATTTGGTATTTTTGACCCTCTAAAAAGTTGCTGTTCCGGGTCATTTTGCGAAATATTGTATTTTGACCCAAAACGGGTACTTTAAATTAATTTGTGTGGAATTTATGAAGGTTATTACATGAATCCCACCTAGTTATGTGTATTTGGTGAATTTGGTATTTCTGGAAAGTTGCTGTTCTGGTATGTTAAAGGGTTAATACAACATACTATCAGATTGAGGTTAGCTCTTAAATATAGTTCTCAATTATATTTAACACATCCCAATGATTTTAGCATGAATTCCCTTTATAAAGTATGCGTTTCGGCCTATTTTTGCCTGTTCCGTTTGATATTTTGGGTTTTAAAGGGTTAATAAAATATTATATCAAATTGGTTTTGGTTCTTATATATTGTTCTGAATATTATCTAACACATCCCAGTGATATTGTCATTGATTTATTTTATAAATGGCCTGTTCCGGCCGTTCCCATTTTTTCGCTAGGTGGGTTATGATGCATTCTACAGGATTCATTCATAACCCTCCTCACTTTCATATACATTCAAATGTGTTCTTGGTAATGGATGGTATATACTGTGTGAGATATTTATTTTGTGAGATATGTATGTGCAGTGTAGTTGCAGTGCTGGTAATGTCCATTAGGTGGTGCTGTTGAACTTCTCTTTATTACAGTATGTCAAATGAATCCTTGTTGAGTGCTATAGTTCTCATTTTGTGTGTATTTCATGAGGCCTGGGGCTGAGGTTCAAGCGGAGGTGTTCCTTTGGTCTATGTCCAGTGAATGAGGATCTATCTGTCCTCCATCTATCTGCCCTCATCAAATTATGATTAATACCAGCTGTACTCTTTACTCCTTACTAATAAAATACCATGGCCATAGGTCTCTATTCCACGACTGCCGTTAGAACTCTGAAAAGTAAATTTGCGAAGCTATTCTATGGTTCACGCAAAAAATAATTCTGTAACACTTACTTTCACTAAGGGGGTTTTGCTCATCTCTAACTCTAACATGTGCTTGCAGCCTGCCTAAACTATTAGCCCTATTCAATTCCCTAAACGTTGAAAACCATAGCCCATAACGTAGGCCGCAAGCCTTTCGGCTATTAAATTGGGTGAGAAAAAACTACTGGAGGAAATTTGAATGGATCGCAGGCAAATTCTATGATTTGTCAAGCCCGTAACTGTTACGTTTCCAATCACGCTATTAAATTGCAACTAATTGACTGGCATTCAACCCCGTAACCCTCAAATGGAGCCAAAAAGCCAACAGGTACTAGAGAGGACTCGCTAGGGGGTTTAAGTCCTATAAGTAGCACTGTAAATGCAAATATACACACACTACTGTACTTATATGTGAAGAGAAAGTGATGTTAGGTATTAAAATTTATAGCACAACATTCTGAAGCCCACAAATCTGCAATATAAAATATTTTTTTTATGTTTAATTTCTGTGTTATATCGATCCCGGCAATCAATGTGTTAATACATATAATGGAACTTGCATGGACTAGAATATCATATTTACGGGTTTATTAATATTGCATTATTTCTGTAATGTGTGTCTGATCGAAACTCGTAATTGAAGCCGGTAAGGCTTTGAAATCTAGCCTCCATTTTTCTGTGATGTAATGATGAGGATCTCTGTTGCCATTGGCTCCATCTAAACCCGTAACTACTGGTTTGACAAATTGATCATGTTCACAGCCGCGCATCCAACGTTCGAAAATGGTTTACGGGTTTGCGTCTCAAGTCTGTAACTTGCGGCATGTTCTTATTTAATATCTATGTAACGCACCCAAATTTCACTCCCGCAGCCCTTGCAGGCTTACCAATGCAGTTACGGGACTTTTAATTTAATAGGGCTGTATACCTGTAGGAGACTCTGTATCTCAGTAGTTGCTAAAGGATTGCTATGGAATTGTAGCCACTATCGATCTATCTAACCCCCTTCTCAGGGATAGTGTTAAATAATAATAAAAACTACTGCAGGGAGTGTGATAAAAAAAATTAAAAATGAATGCAGGGGGTTTATGACCCCTCTGCCTATGACTCCCTAAATCCGCTATGAGCTGGATATCCCTTCAACACCCTGTACTTGCTATAAGCTTGAGTATCCCATTAGATTCACCCATCCCTATGGACCCCCTTGGTATCTAAGTTTAACCCCATATATCATGGTGGTCCATACTAACCCTCCATGGTATATTATACTATAACCATGGGGTCCTTATGGACTCCCATGGCACGTAAAATTAACCCTGTTACCAGGTGGGTTCCTCCATAACCCCTTGGTATTCTAAACTATAGCCATGGTACCTAAAATGAACCCCATTAGCATGGGGTTATCCAAGGACCCCTTGATATTCTAAACTATAAGTATGGGGACGCGATGGAACTCTATAGTACCTAATATTACCCTATACCACAATAAAAACAAGAAGTCATGGACTTGTACACTGACAGTAACAAGTTGAAGAGATGTCTATGGGAGTATGACTCAGGATTCGTACACAGACTATTGCTTTGGTCAGTTTGCAATAAATGTATGATATCTAAGGGCTCTAGGTAGTGACATACAAATGAGGGTCACAAAATATCAAATGATCCACATTTCTCTTCTAATTTCTTTTGAACGGTTTTCCTGCTTTGGCCATTTTGCCTGCTCACCATACTGATCCTTCGTTGTTGGTTCAGGGCCTCAGGGCATTTGCCACCTTTCATATGTGGTTCAACAACTTTTCCAGAGTTTAAATGAGTTAAGAGTTTTCACAAATGTATTTTTCTCACCTATATTTTAGACTATATAAATCAGCACATCCTTTCATCAGAAGAGCAAGCAAACATCTCCGTCACTGCCAGGGATAAAATGAAGGAGTTTGGCACCACTTCACACTTCTTGCAACTGACCTAGATTTAGTGTGTCAAGCTCATAGGGATATATTCCTATAACAGTAACCAGAGTTGGCTAGTCTATATGGTGAATTACACAGGTGGTCTTAGACATCTCTTTAGGGAACATAAATATGGGTACTAACCTAGTAACTCCTACTGTCAGCTGATTTCCAACTATTATTTAAAAAAATGGGTATCATATAATATGATGGGGGAAAGTCTCTAACTAACCATAGAAATTGAGAACTGTCCTAGAATTTTGTTAGGAGTTGCGGGTGGAAGTATCAAAGCACAAATATATTCCAAACCTTGTTAACATTTTACAGAAAATGTATTTACAAACTACCAAACACACACACTCTAACCTACCAACCCCCTAAACTGCTTCTAAGGATGTGAAAACACTTAGAACTTTATATTATGGATTGCCTTAGGCAAGGACTTTGAGAGTTAATCAGATCAAATCAATGATGTGTTCGAACTTTTTGGGGATCCAGAAGTCTTGTGCTTTTTCACACCGCCCTCAAATCCCCTACTTCTAGACTGTCTACTCCCAATAACAATTGATGTTCAAAATCAGTTCCTCCAATATGCCTGGTGTAGCTGTGACAATTTGTTTCCAGCCCATGGCTATCCTCGTGATAACAATGTTTTCCCTTGTATGGACGACTGAATACCACTTGTGTCTGTGTGTTTTGGACATTGTGTGGGTAACTGATCGCTATACTGATTGTGTTCATGTCGAACATGCCTGATGTTGGTATATTTTTCTTATATTTAGGTTTGTGGTTCCTATGCTTTAGTCCAGTTGTTGTTTGCAAGGACAGGTTTAAATCAATGGGGCTGTTCAGCATTGAACACCTCCTGCTGAGGTATCTGGCCTTTACACTTTAATTATATTGCCTTGTCAAGGACCCCTTTTACAGTTCTTGGATCTTAGCCCAGACAGGACAGACTGCTGGGCTCCAGCCACTGGACTATGTACATAAACACATTGGTTGTACTGTAATCTGTTTTGTCCCATTGCTGGCTAGATACATTTAATGTACTCTGTTTGAGGTCTGGATCACATGGAGACAACATTATGTGTATTTGGAGGTTGGCCTATTGTTCACAGGTGCCAGACAGTATGTCAGGATGCCAGACTATTAGACTCCATGTGGAGTCAATCTCCTGTGTTTGTCTGCCACTCCCTGTCATTGTTGTGTTAAATACACCACCTCTATATCTAACCCCTATCGTCACATGGCTGTCTTCTATAGAGTAACATTTTTTCTCTCTATGGAGAGACATTTCTACATTTTAAAGGGTTTATTGCTGCATAAATATATATATATATATATATATATATATATATATATATATATATATACATATATAATATCTAAATATCTGTCTAATACAGCAGGCATATGTGTATGGATGCCATGTTTAAAATGGTAATGGATTACAAGAGTGAAACCTTTGTGGGCACATTTCCATGTCCCTGCCCAGGTTCCCAGAATGCAGTGTAATAACTGTATTTCTCAGAATTCTGATATACATATATACATGTGTGCATAAATATATATAAATATACATATTTATATCTATAATGTGTCATAGTTGCATAATGCCCCTGTCTTGGCTGCAGTCTCCACCTCATACACTATTCCTGTGTTAGAATGGATTTACCTTTGATGGGAGCAGTGTGCTCTGGCTCCCCCATTCTGACCCCCAGGCTGCACAGTGTGGCAGCACCGCAACATAGCGACAGCCAGAGCTCAACCGGCGAGATTCAACATGGAAATGGCAGCTGGGTGAAGTGGGCTGGGGCAGGAGGACCGGGGGGCACGAGGACTTGGGAGGGAAAATGTACAGCACTGGGGCCCCAGACAGAGGCAGGCCCTGGTGCATAGCACCGCTTACACCGGCGGTAGCTCCACCACTGTATATGACATACTTAAAGAGACACATATAACATTGATCATACATTCATTTAATTAATAATTAAACACATATTAATCACAAATACTTTCAGTAATGCTGGAATCTTCTTCTGGAAGTTATCATTTTCTTGATGTAAGACCGATGGCGGGTATCTCTTAGTGGTTGGTATACATTTGCTGCAAAGCCATTGTACATGTAGATACAGTTACATGCGTATGCACTGTTTGTGTTGGTGGCACAGTGGAAACTGTGTGTTTTGAAATATTTTGGCCAATTTTCAACTTTGTAATACTCTCGCTCATCGAACACGTTGATTATTTTTATTTCTGCTCTTTTTCTCAGTTTGAAGATTATTCTGAAAAACTTCACAATTCTGTTCTTTATTTGCTTGAAGCTTGCTGCTATATTGTCCATTACAGCCTTGATGTTATTCTTCAACTTGTTCTTAGCAGTGTTTGGAGGTTCAATAACCAAAGGTATATCAATGATTTCTTGGTTCTTTAGACGGGGACACCCACCATAAGCGCATGGCAACACGACTGTGTATTCTGGTACATTGGTGGGGAGGTTTTTATCAGGTGGTTGATGGTCTTTTCGACATCCTATGTACAGGTTCCAGCAGAGACATCTGATTTGATATAAGGGCAATGCTGTTTGGCTTTCCTCCTTTTTCAGAAACATTTGTGTCACAATGTGTTTGTCTGATGACCCATAATAATTAGTTATAAATATTGCCATAACGATAAAGGTAAAAAATACAGTAATCACGACTAAAAGAAAGATTAATGCAGGCAAGATGGTGGTGGACTGCATGATTTTCGATCTTCAGTCTTCTTTGAAAAGCTTTTAAAAATGTCCAAAACGCCAAAGTCAGGAGACAGTAGGTCAGGTCACGTAGAATAAAAGGTAAGTACAAAATACACGCCAAGACATTGTATAGGTCAAGAATGTTTATGATGTCACATGGTGATGTCATAATGCTTACAAGAGAACCTGTTAAGATGGCTTGGGTATGATGTAGCTCCCAGACATGGAATAGATTGCTTTTTCTTAAGGTCTAACTTTGTTCTTTGAGAATGTACTGACAGCAATATTTGCTCGGCACAATTGACAAATCAACATGTTCTATATTTGAGTCAACTGATTCATCACAACATAACAAATATAATAAAGTACAAATCCTCAGCAAGATGATGTGCAAATGCAGTAGGTCTACCCAATCTCTGAAATGAGCCCCTTGATTTCTGCATCTCAGCCAAGTGGTAGCCATTGTGTTGTTGGTCAGGTCGCCCTCATTGCTCTTGTGCAGAGGGTCAGATGTTGAGCTGTATACAGATATTCTTATATGAGATTCAGTCAAAAATGACACACGTCTTTTAACAACATGTTTATTGGTTCAACAATATAAGAAAAGCAGCAGGTTCCCTATCATGTGACAGGTTTGTATCTTAACTTTTCCTGTCTTAATGCCCATAACACCACACGGGCCATTTCATTCTACCATAACGTTTATATATACTGTATATATTAATTCAGTGCTATGTAATTGCTGCCATATTGAGCAAAGTGTGTGTATTTTACATTGTGCAATCTACAGTTTCTGTCCTTGGTCATAAATAAAAGTAAAACTGTGTATATTCAGTATATACATGAACATGCTCAAAAGATCAATTGCTTGTATTAATATTCTAAAAATTATTACAAATTTTATTGACCCACAATAAAAACTTTTGCTGAAAAATTTAAATGTTTTCATATTTATATACACAGCTATCATGCTTAAATATATTGATCGAAAAATGTTTAAAATGTGTCTGGCCTTCTGGGTCAGGAAAATGTCCTGATTTTTTTTTTATTCTGAACAGGATAAAGACCATTATACAATGAAAAAACATATATGTTTGAAAATTTTAACTTTGACTAAGCATAATTATTCAGGGAAAAAATCCTAAAGTTAGTTTTTATAGATACTATGATGGAAGTTGGGTGTCTGAGAAGGACATTTACATTTTTGGAGAACTCCATGGCAGGAGAGGCGGAAGGGGAGTGACGTCAATTTGAGTCAGATCCAGTTATCAACAAATCATTCTCCCTTGTCTCTCAGTCAACCCCTCCAATTAATAGGAGAAAAAATACACCCTCCATATTCAGCTCTCAGGTGGTGATGCATCAAAGCAAGATGGAATCTTCTATTCATAAAGAGAGTCTTCCAAAATTCAGATTTTTCAGAAAATTCAGAGTGTATTCATTAGGTAGTTAAACACATTTTTCTTGAACTACACCTTTAAGATAAATACAGCACATTGGGAACAGATAAGATATGTTTCATTTGTTTGGAAAGTCAGTCACAATGTTGTGAAACTTAACAGTAAGATTAAATGTAAGTGCACCTCACAGTAAAATTACCTTTCTCCTCATGGTCCAGGCCAACAATTAGTTCTCTTGATATACAAAATGAAAGCCCTAACAGATTCTGCTAAAATGTAATGTTCCCCAAACAGTGGTACTTTACATTTACTAGGAAATATAAGCCAATGTACATATTTCATTGACATCAGTAGACCTGCTTCCCCTAGCAAGTTTCTTACTTTACAATATTGCAACTGCAGCTGGGCATTCTGGGTAGTGACATATTATTATTATTGTTTATTTGTAACGTGCCAACATATTCCGTACTTCCTACTAGAAACAGAACCTTACTTCACACTGTAATCCTGTAGCAGCAATTCATCTAGATGAAGTGCTTCATACTGCCACAGTCTTCAAACTTGAAGTACAAATCTTCTGAAACCCCCATCTTTCTCTGTTAACTGACTATTTGACAACTCTGTAATTCAACTACAAAGAATGTTTTCTTTTGTGGGTTTGGTTAACATCGACTTTCTTCTAGAACAGAAGAAAATAATAATATAGTGGAAACAAAGAGACTTAGAGGGGACAATCTTAAACCTTATTCTCAAACGAATACAATTAATAGAAGAACCCATAGTCTACCTTCATTAACCCGAATTGCGACAATGTAAATGTGCTGAGTCTCTCTAAAGTAGAGAAAAGATGACCACACAACTAAAAGAGCAAAGAAACTCTGATAATATGTGAAAAGTATATAAAACTATCACCAAAGGAACAGGAAAGAACATATTACAGATGGAAAAATTAAAATAATGAGAATTTGTCAGGAACCAGGTATTAGAAAAAAACAAAAACAGGATATAAAAAGCTTGGTGAAGATCCCATTAAATCAAAACTCCAATGCTTGTATCAGTGTGCAGAAACAATAGCAACATCACAGTAAAGCATTGAAAGTATACTATTTATCTACACACAGCTATACAGCAGTAGAAACTGGAAACCAGATACTGCGATCGGATTTCTCCCTGGATCAATACTCTCTCTAATTGTCCAGGATAACCCTGAATGTCCTTTTTAATTAGGAATAAATCCAGTCCCCTTTTAAAGTTATCTATTGAATCCGCTGTCACATCTCCTCTGGTAGAGAATTCCACAGATTAACCTGCCTTACTGTGAAGAACCCTTTTCTTTATTTAAGGTCAGATCTTTTTACTTCTAACCTCAAAAGATGTCCTCTTGTCAGTTGAAAACCTCTTAGCACAGAAAGCTCCCTTGACAAATCTTTATACTGACCCTGGATGTATTTATATAAGGTAATCAAATCTCCTCTTAGGCACCTTTTTTCTAGAGAAAATAAGCCTAATTTGGTTAGTCTTTCTTCATAACTTAGCCCCTCTTTTCCACTTATTAGTTTTGTTGCCCTTCTCTGTACCTTTTCCAGCTATAAAATATCCTTTTTATAAAGTGGTGCCCAAAATTGTACTCCATGTTCCAAATGAGGGCGTACTAGAGATTTGTATAGTGGCAGAATTATATTTGCTTCTCTGGCTTCTATACCCTTCTTAATACATGCTAATATTTTATTTGCCTTTGCAGCTGCTGCTTGGCTTTGAGTACTGTTACCTATGTTGTTGTCCACAACTACTCCAAAATCCCTTTCAATATCTGATACCCCTATATTCGCTCCATTAAAATTATAAATTGCATGGCTATTTTTCCTTCCCAGTAGCATAAATTTACATTTATTCATATTAAATCTCATCTGCCATTTAGATGCCCATTCCTCTAATTTATGTAAATCCCTTTGGAGGGAAAGTACATCATTATTTGATTTAATTACACTTGCACACTTTCAGAACTCCTGCCAGACAGGAACAGAAGCAACAGTGCTGGATACATGCAGAGCTTCAGACAGATAGGAACAGAAGCAGCAGTACTGGACACCACAGCTGTAGCAGTGAAACAGGCAGAACAAATAATTGCAGCAGAAACAGTCATAACCCTTTGAGTGATATGAGCCAAACTAACTAGGTGCAGATTGTGTGGACTTATAACTCACAGGAGCAGACCCATGTTTCCTAGGTCTCCCTTGTGGCCTACTCAGTCTGAGTGATTACAGGCCGAAGATTGTCCAGAACAACAAGTGGGGCCTTCCTTTGCCTACCCTGAGGCCTAACAGAACAGGTACTCCTAATAGAATTTCCCCACAAGCAATCACATTTTCCTTATGCGATTACTGTATGCTATCACTAACTGCTTATGAAAAATATTCTCCACATGGAGTAAACATTTTCTCATTGAAATCTTTTCACATAATATTAGTCAGCTATTCATGAAAATGCATCCACCCAAAGAAAGTCATCATCTTTTCTTGGACATTCTTCCATATAAGTTGTCACCAAATCTTCATGGATATTTAGTGAGGTTGCCCATCACTTTGGGACATGTAGTGGGGATTTTAGCAAGCAACCTACTGAAGATATTCCTGAATGTCAGGAAAAGACCATTATGTATGATTTGGACTGGAAGCTTGGTTCATGGGGAGGCAAACCCTATTTCAATATAAACGGTAAGCACGGATGGTCAAACAGGCAAAAATAGAAAATAGATGGGCAGAGGTTCAAGGCAGACAAAGGTTAGATTCACTAGGTCCAAACAGAAAGAAACACAGGGAACTGGTTTGCAACATAACAGACATGTAAGGGAAGACTGGCTTGAATAACTCTGCAAGTTGCTGCTGATCAGTGATCGTGACTTATAGCAGCTTCATTTCTTAATGGAATACTAAGGAGAAGGAAATTCAGTGCTAGTGAATCAGGGTGCTAGTACTTGCTGTAAATCTCTACTCACCATACCAGTGAGCATTGCCTTCAGATACCGATAAGATGCCATGAGGTGTCCAGTACAAGTACCATCTATTGTATAAAGCTTAGCCTTATCAGATACAGGTCTCTTGAGTGATCAAAATGAAGCCTGGACAGTACCACCCATTTCACAGAAGTAAAATATAGATGAAAGGATGCAGAGTTCAGCGGTTACAGAGCCTTAATAGAAAAGGGAAGGTGTAGTAGTGTACTCATTGTAGAACAGCATAAAACAATGTTTGTGATGTTGATGGCTTTTAAATGGAAACCAGCTTTTTAGTATAATTTTAAAGGACTAATCACTACTTTATGAGCAGTGCTCATAATGTGCATTAGATGGTGCTGTTGTACTTTGTTTTTTCATCAGTTTATTCACATATGAATACTAAAACGTGATTCTGCTTCTACTTTTGTTAATGTATGTCGTGGTCACACTCTGTGAGTGTTAAAAATCACTTATTTCATTGTAGTGGCACTTTGAGAAGTCAGTGGTCTGGAACTGTGTCTCAAAAAATGTCTTAAAGTGCTGGGGCTGTACATTGACAATAACAAGATATGAACAGGTTTATGGAAGCACACAGTCTTGTTTTGCCAGGTTTACCACAATTCTACTGCAGTTAAGGTGGCAATGGTAAAAGAGGAGGAGGGATTTGTCTGTATGTTAAGCCTGAATTTAAGCCTATAGTCAGAGAAGATATTTATGGTGTAACTAGCAGTAATGTTGAATGTTTGTGGGTAGTGTTAAATAGTGGAGCAGCAAATTCTAAAATAATATTGGTAGAAGTATACTATAAACCCACAAATATAACTGAAAGCGAGGAAATACAATTATTGTTACAGATTGGAAATGCAGCTAAGCATGGGCAAGTTCTAATAATGGGAGATTTTAACTACCCTGAAATAAACTGGATACATGAGACCAGCAGTTCAGCTAAGGGGAGCAGGTTTTGAGTACACTCAGGGATCATTATCTGGCCCAGGTTATACAAGAGCCTACTAGAAATGGGGCCATCTTGGATTTAGTCATCACAAATAATGTTGATATAGTATCAAATGTTCATCACAACACTGTCTCATTTGAGATTGAATCATAAAAACAAAACTGTAAGGGGCTAACAAAAACTCTTCATTTTAAAAGGGCAGATTTTAATGGTTTAACGACGGACATACATATAAACTGGGACAAAGAACTTATGGGTAAAAATGCTGAACATAAATGGACAAAGATGAAATCCTTACTAAAACTATTTCTTATCACTATATACCAAGTGGAAATAAAAGTAGAAGAAGTAAATTACATTTAACTTGGCTTAACAATGACTTAATGATCAAGATACAGAGTAAAAACAGGCATTTATAATATACTAAAAAAAAAGGGGACAGAGACTGCTTTACGGGAGTACAAGGAAATCAACAAGGCTTGCAAAAGGGCTATTAGACTGGCTAAAATAGAAAATGAAAATGTAGTTGCAAAGAAGAGTAAGACTAACGCTAACATATTAAATATATATAATATCAATAATATAAAACATAATAATTAAACAATATATATATATATATATATATATATATATATATATATATATATATTAATGGGAAGAAGGTCAGGAAGGAAGCTATAGGAACATTACAATGTGACACAGGCCATCTGATAATTAGTGACCAGGAAAAAAGGCAGATAAGCTAAATATTTTATTTTCTTCAGTATATGCAACGGAGGTACCAGTGGTTGGGACACTGCAACATAATGGTGCTACACTACCTTCACTAAATAATTGGTTAACGCGGGAAGGAAATTGAAAATAGGCTGGAAAAAATAAATGTTAATAAAGCCCCAGGTCCTGATGGAATACATCCAAGGGTACTGAGGGAACTGGGCTCTGTAATAGCCAAACCATTATATCTATTTTTCAGGATTCACTAACCACTGGGTCGCAACCAGATGACTGGAGATGTGATACCTATATTTAATAAGGGAGCAAAAGCAAATCCAGGAAATTATATACCTGTAAGCCTCACTTCAGTAGTGGGAAAGCTTTTAGAATGGTAAATAAGGGATAATATACAAGAATGGATTTATGAGGGATAGGTCATGTCAAACAAATCAAATTAGTTTCTATGAGGAGATTAGTAGGAACATGGATCAAGGCAACTCAGTGGGTGTAGTATTCTGGATTCTGCAAAGGTTTTTGATACAGTACCACATGGAAGACTATTGTGCAAACTAAGAGATACAGGAATTGCAGTAAATATCTGCTCGTGGATCGAGAGCTGGCTAAAAGACAGGAAGCAAAGGGTTGTTGTAAATAGAACATACTCAGATTGGACTAATGTGGTAAGTGGGGTTGCTCAGGGTCCTCTCCTTTTTAACATGTTTTTTAATGACTTAGGACTGAAAAGCATTGTTTCCATTTTTGCTGATTACATGTGCAAGGTACTTACATCAGAAAATGTTGTACTCTCCCTCTAATGGGTTTTGAAATTTCATATAAATTAATATAAAATTATACATTTGGGAAGGAAAAATTGCCATGGAATTTATAATCTTAATGGAGCAAATCTTGGGGTATCAGATATTGAAAGGGATTTGGAAGTGCTTGTGGACAACCACCTAGGTAACAGTTACATAGTTACATAGTAATTGAGGTTGAAAAAAGACTTTCAGTCCATCAAGTTCAACCTTTTAGGATCTCATCTGGTTTGCAATATGCAGATTAGTTGTTAATTAAACAGTGTTAATTAAACCGTGCTCAATGCCAAGCAGCATCTGCAAAGGCAAGTAAAATATTGGCATGTGTTAAGAAGGGTATAGAAGCAAGGGAAGCAAATATAATTCTGGTACGCCCTCATTTGGTACATGGAGTAAAACTTTGGGCACCAATTTAAGAAAAAAGGACATTTAGAGCTGGAAAAACAGAACGGTAACAAATGTAATAAGGAGAATGGAGGGGCTAATTTATGAAGAAAGACTAACCAATTTAAACTTATTTTCTCTTCAGTGGATATGATTACCTTCCATAAGTATATCCTTGGTCAATATAAGGCTTTGTCAAGTGTACTTTTCAACTAACAAGAGGACATCTCTTGAGATTAGCAAGAAAAAAATTCCATCGTAAAGAAAGAAAAGGTTTCTTCACATTAAGGGTGGTTCATCAGTGGAATTCTCTACCAAAGGAGGTGGTGACAGCAGGTTTAATAGACAACTTTAAAATTGATTAAATATATTTATGAATACAAAGGACATTCAGGGTTATCCTAGAGGAGGAGTATTGATCTAGGGAGGAATCCAATTGTCAGTATCTGGGGTCAGGAAGGATTTTTTTCCCTTTTGAGACATTTGCCAATGTTTCAATGCTTTTTGTTTCTGTTTGCCTTCCTTTGATTCAACTATCAATTAACAATTAATCCACATATTACAAAGATCAAAGGAGATCTAAAAAGGTTGTCGACTCCTCGATCCTTTGTGAGCTTGCCAGCTGCTCCTTCATGACGGCCAGCATCTCTACCAGCACAGCCTGGCTCTGCGGCGACGACACCCCTGGGTGGGCCTGGTGAGATGTAGTGGGGAGGTCCACAGCTGGATCCTGGGGTGACAATGCGCCCGTTGGTGACCAGGCGAGCACACTGTGTGGGGAACGAGGTGCTGTCCCAAGGGAGTGGGAGGACCCCAGAGCAAGTCTTTGGAGGATGGTCATAGTCCCAAGGCTTGTAGCAGTTGAGAATGCGAGGTCAATGACCAGCCCATCCTCTGACCCAGGGCCCTCCGATCTTCCTTCCTCCTCTCCCTGTGCTGGAAGATCCTGGTACGGGGCCGATGGCCCCGCCTCCTCTGCCTGGTCACAGGACCCAGAGCTCCTCCTGGATGCTGAGAGATAGAGAAGAAAGGTACATGTCATTAGTATGTTGATTAGCTCATTGATATGTGTTCATTTCTAATTATCTGACATCTAGCCTTGAATATGGATGATTCTCCTCTTTGCAACTCTGATTAGCTATCTTATACTAGCTGTTATCTATTCTTAGGTTTCTGTTCTTAAAGGTTCTCGGCTCACAACGCTATCTGTATTACGGCTGCTGTCTGTAACTGCATAGGCTGAACGGGCACACCAATACATGGGCCCTCATTCAATTGCAATTTGCCCAATTGAATAGGGCCCTAAATAACCACATTACATATATTTTTTAAATAAGTTTTTTGCTAGCTAGAATCTATCCAAAAAAAAGGTTTTCACTAATTAAAAAAACTTCTTTAAAAAATATATGTTATGCGCTTATTTAGGGTCCGATTCAATTGGGCAAATTGCAATTGAATGAGGCCCATGGACTCTCTATTACAGGGGTGTCCAAACTCTTTCCTGGATTGGAAGACATCCTTTCTGTGCACAGGTGAGTCAATCAGGATGACTGAAGAAGCGATTGACTCAACTGTGCGCAGCAGGGTTATCAAATCCAGACATGTGTGTGGCCCACCAGGACCGAGTTTGGACACACCTGCTCTATTGCTAAATTACTGTTGTGGTGACCAGGAATGACAGTGATTTGTCAGCTTCATGAATTTAATGATGCATCCATCTATCCCTTGTTATTTCAAAGTAGAGGGGGGAGAGGCTCGCAATAAGCCCCGAAGGCGCTCATTGCGAGGCCCGCAAGTAAGAGGGGGGGGGGGGGGGGGGCTCGCAATGTGTGGCAAACAGCTTTGCCAGGCTTAAAATGTTATTGCCGTCATGTTTGATGGGTAAGTCGCTAGTAAAAATATAGCACAGGAGGATGAGTCCCTCAGGTCAGAAGGTGCCTATCACATTAATGGGGAAGAGCAGAGAGTGAGTATGAGTAGCAACAGAAGTGGTAATGACGTGGTGACGTGGTTGGGCCAAAACCAAGAGGACAACCAGCTGCAGATGTGTTTGGAGGGGAAAGGAAAGTCCAATGCTGCAAATAACAGGTCAGCAGAGGAACCTGGAATATTAGAACAAATGCAATCTGGACAAAGACAGCCATGAAATAAAAGAGTAAACATTGATATCCTGGAAATTAGTGAACTCAAATGGACTGGAATGAGACATTTTACATCAGACAACCACCAGATCTTCTACTGTGGTCAAGAATCCCCCAGAAGAAATGGAGTAACCTTCATAATCAATCAAAGGGTGGCCAAAGCAGTGCTCGGTTACAACCAAATAAGTCAAAGACTGATTACAGAGGGTACCTGTAGTCATGTAGCCATGAAGAAAAACATAAATATCTAAACACAATAATACAAAAATAAACATAAGAAATAGAATCACATGAAACTTAGTAAAATGCCCAAAAAACATTTTTTAAGTTAAATGTGTCTCTGGTGTTAAAGATGAAAACCCTTTCACTGTAAATATTTTCTTCTCCTAGTGTTTTTGAAATTTCCTCTGAGTATCTATATACAAATAAACACATATGCCCTCATTCAATTATCGGCCGCAAAACGGCCGCAAGGCTGCGATTCCTTGCGGTCGTCTTACGGCCCCGTGTAGAGCTACCTTTACCTTGCAATTCAAATAGACGGCGCCGCAAGGAAATTTCCCTCTTCCGGCCGGCCGCATATCATGCAAACGGCCGGAAGCGTTTTTCCCGTAAATCTTGTTTTCCGGCCGCAAAGTCAGAAAACTGAAAATGCAAATATAAATTCGAGATGGCAATGTAAAGCTCCGTAAATGCTAGGCATCATAATGGGGGACATGAGGATTAATAGCATCACCCTCTCAAGCTTGCACATCAGCCCAAATCCGATATATCATTTACGGTTTACTTTCCGTCCCGTAGTCCTCGGGCTCGTCCTTGTTAAAACCCGTACGGGTTCAGAGGTGGAGGGCCGCAAACAAAGCATTGTAGAAGCCAATATATATTCAATCCAGCACTGCAAAGCACTGTAAATGATGGGGAACATAATGGGGGGGGGGGGGGGGGGCGCATGAGGATTAATAGCAAAACATTCTCAAGCTTGCACATCACCAAATTGTACTTTCATTTTAAAATCCGTTCAAGTCCGACGGACTTCAATGATCAAGCCCGTAGCTCCTTATTCAAGCCCGTGTGGGCTTGGAGGGCGCATGTCCTCCAAGCCCGCAGCTCGTTCTTAAAGCCCGTACGTGCTTGGAGGTTGAAGGTATCCATTTTGTTACGGTTTTTGCAGTCTGCATGGTTTAAGCCTGTAACCCCAAATAGGGGCCCAAGCATTACAGCCTCCAAATTAACAATTGTTCAAATTAGTTTAATATTCCTCATATGTTTGATTGGTCAGCACACATACAGGTTCCATTGTAGCCTCTAAAACAGCCCTATAATAGAATATGTCACCCCAACATTGGCGCGCACAACAAATGTGTTTTGACAACATGTAGCTGACATGAGCGGTCCCACATCATTGCGCAGTTCTAATGTTTTTGACTACTGCGAGTCGATGAAAGGGCGCAAGTGATATGACCTAATGCCATAAACCCTTCTAACCCTTGTAGCCGCAGCCTAATCCTAACCCTTACACCCCACAGCCTAATCCTAATCATTAGATCCGCTAGCCCCCTGTCGGGCCTGCTGTTGTTGATGCGCGCATGTGTCGGTGCGCAGATGACAGCGCACATTCGATGCACGCTATATAGTTGATCAACGATAGAATTCACATCTCGCTCATCACATCCACATTAGAGAATACAAATAGTGGCCAAATCAGACCGCCACTTGGCATATATCAAGTACCAGGGGAATATTTCATTATATGTGGTTAAGTTCTTCAGTTGTGTCCGACTCTCTGTGACCCTATGGACTGCAGCACATTCAGCTAGGTCTCTGCCTGTGCTGTTCTCCAAAGTTTGAAGGCCAAAGAGATTGGAGTGGGTTGTCAGTTCCTCCTCTAGTGGATTGGGATTTGTCTGATCTCTCTGCTATGACCTGCTTACCTAAAGTAGCTCACAGCTTCATTCAGGTACACAAGCTGCTTCACCACCACCACCACTTAGCAACCCTCACCCATGTAAATTGATAAATAGCAAAACAGTTTGGAAGTTCACCAAATGGGAATAACTAGACACCTGGCACATGGCTCCCACCAGGATGGGCGTAGCAGAGATTATGCCTGATGGCGGTGAGTTTGCTGTCGATCCCAGAGCCTCTGGACTGTCTCCCTTTGTGCTTGCGGCCCTTCCTGATGGGTCAGAGTAGATATGTGTGGTGTATGTTCCCCTGGTCCCCTTCAGCATTGCTAAGTGGTGTGAAGGGGCTTGTGTACCTGAATAAAGCTGTGAGCTATAACATGTAGGGCCACTGTAGGTGGGCACATCATAGCAGAGAGATCAGACAAGGTCCAATCCACTTGAGAAGGAACTGACAAACCACACCAGTATATTTAACATGCAAACCGTGTATAACAGCACAGGCAGAGACCTAGCTGAATGTGCTGCAGCTCATAGGGTCACAGAGAGCCAGACACAACTGAAGAACTGAACAACATACATTACAATGTTTCCCTGCTACTTGATATATGCCATGTGGCGGTGTAATTAGCAAAATAATTGTGTTACCAAATGTAGATGTGATGAGCGCGATGTATATGCAATTAGATAGAGATTTAAGGGATCACAATAGAGCTCATGTGCGTGGCAAAGCGTTCATATGACCTGACTCATGTTTTACTCTTGCTATTGAATTGGGTAGTGTGGCTTTAATCATATTATGCATGTTGCAGCATGGTTTGTCAGATTGGCATGTGCATGGCCATTACAACATATGATAACCAAAGGATATTTAGCCAATGCATGTTCATTATTGGGCAACTAACTGTATTCATACATATGCTAAGTGATGTTGGTGAAGGGGTTTGTGTACTTCAATGAAGCTGTGAGCTATACTACATAGGGCCAGTGTAGGGGGGTACGTCTTATCAGAGAGGTCAGACTAATCCCAATCAACTAGAGAAGGAACTGGAAAACCAATCCAGTGTCACCTGTCCTATTCATTGTAGGCACTCAGGGGAATGTTCCTACTCTACAGTATCGCTAATCAGACTTGTCATGGGTATTAACCCTATATTAGTAGTAGATATGATATTTGGGATCATATGATATCTAAAGCTATTCTGACTCCTCAACAGTTTTATATGTATTGATCTATTGCATGTTAACTATGGCTCATCAGTTTACATTTATAGGAATGTGACACTAATGTAATGCATGTGGATTTCCCAGAACCAAACATATTCATAACACATGGACGCAGTCAGAAAGGTCTAACAAAGCTTTATTTGATAGACAGACCACAATCAGCAGTGGTCAAAACTGCATTAATATCATGGGTGTGGTGTGGGCGGGTCCTTGAAGAGCAAGAGGCTGGAAAAAAGGGGAAACCTACAGGGGTCAATCTAATAGTCTAGAATAAGCATGATGCATAGCACCTACCAGGGTCACATGCTGCAACCGGAACCAGAAATCTCTCCATTTAACTGAAGAAACCATTTATGTGCATAGCACTTACAACTTGTAACTAGATCTGCTCAATGAAACAGATGATTCAACCTTTGGACTGTGTAATCCAATGCAGTTTCACACATACAGTGTGTTGACCAAACAAAAATCTGAAATAAGTGGTCAAATATAAAAAGGCGGAGGAGGATCCAAAAAAAATGTATAATCACGATGTATGTACAGTACAGTTCTAAATACTGTACCAATATACCAACTCACCTGATTCCCATCTGCAAGCATTACTAACCTTTAGCTAGGTCTGTGGATAATCCGAAATATGGGCAAATAGCCATTATTATGGAGAGGACACAAAGGTCAGCAGCCAGATTGACTGTTTCTTACATCAGACCCAAAGATCTGTTCTCAGACTGATATTGAGGTCAGGATCACATGCTTCACTAGTGCATATATTATTGCTGGCTGTCATTAACATGCCATTGTGAGACTTTGCAAGTCCACCGCCATAGCGGTATTAGTCTACATTTAAGCTAACAACAATCATGTCTGAGATATCTGGCAATATGATAGCTGTAAGATTGTGGGAGCTACATGTTAAGGGGGCTGCCATTAAAGGCATGTCTACCTGAGAGGCACTGGGAAAACCTTACACCTCATATAATTCCTCCACAATGTTTGCAGATGCAGGAGATGCCTTCATGGACCTAAAAAAAACAAAAAGAAAGAAGCAAAAAAAGACAAAACCTAAGAAATAAGGCCTGAAAACATTATAGGGCCTGCAGCATCTCTTCTCAACAGCACTCCTTAGTGACAATTTATTGGTCACACTACTAATTAACAGCCTTATTAAATTGCTATGTAACAAATTGAATAGGTCTCTATATAAGCACACAGCTTTTTTTTTTAAAGACGTTTTTAGTTAGAGAACTTCTATGCAAAAGCCAGGTCTTCACTAACTAAAAACTTCTGTAAAAAAAATATCCTATGTGCTTATATAGAGCCCTATTCAATTGACCAAATCACATTTTAATGAGGCCCTTTGTGTTCTGTTTAACCTGTCACCAATTGATGGTCACTGAGGAGTGCTGTTGAGAAGGTAAAAACATGTCTGCAGACCCTATGGGCGTCATTCAATTGCGATTTGGCCAATTGAAAAGGGCTCTATATAAGCACAAAGTATATATTTAGTTACAAACGTTTGTAGTTAGTGAAGACTTTGCTTTTGGATAGAAGTTCACTAACTACAAACATCTGTAAAAAATATGCTCTGTGCTAAAATTGAGCCCTTACCAATCGGCCACATTGCAATTGAATGAGGCCCTATGTCCTCCTCCGCTTGGGCCCAGGACCCACATCACCTGTGCCCATCCTCCGTCTCCCCTCTGGTGGTGATGGTGGGGGGAAGGGCGGGGGACGGGCGGTGCCAGGCAGCGGTGGTCTGGCCGGTGGCGGACACATGGGAGGAGAGGAGGGGCCAGGCTGCTCTTGACTGGGGGATTGGGAGATCCCCGTTGATGTTGGGCTGGGGACCATCGCCTGTCTGAGCAGCCTGACCTGAAGGTGTTCTGCTGTCATGTGGTGCCTCCTCACCTCCCTGGACAGCCTGGCCAGGCTGTGGGTCATATGCGACCGGAGGCCAGAGATGCTGGCCTCCATCCGGAGCTGGCTAGAATACAAGCTGTTCTCTAGGAGCCTGGAAGGAGGTCCTTCATATGGATGCAGATGCCTTATGTAAATATAGAATCCAAGCTGTATGCTAGGAGCCTCGAAGGAGGTCCTTCATAGGGATGCAGTTGCCTTATTCTATGTACATTTAGAACATAAGCTGTACTCTAAGAGCCTGGAAGGAGGTCCTTCATAGGGATGCAGATGCCTTATTCTATGTAAATATAGAACACAAGCTGTATCTAGGAGCCTGGAAGGAGGTCCATCATAGGGAAGCAGATGCCTCATTCTATGTAAATATAGAACACAAGCTGTATCTAGGAGCCTGGAAGGAGGTCCTTCATAGGGATGCAGATGCCTTATTCTATGTAAATATAGAACACAAGCTGTATCTAGGAGCCTGGAAGGAGGTCCATCATAGGGAAGCAGATGCTTTATTCTATGTAAATATAGAACACAAGCTGTATCTAGGAGCCTGGAAGGAGGTCCTTCATAGGGATGCCGATGCCTTATGTAAATATAGAATACAAGCTGTATGCTAGGAGCCTGGAAAGAGGTCCTTCATAGGGATGCAGATGCCTTACATAAATATTGCATACAAGCTGTACTCTAGGAGCCTAGAAGGAGGTCCATCATAGGGATGCAGATGCCTTATTCTATGTAAATATAGAATACAAGCTGTACGCTAGGAGCCTGGAAGGAGGTCCATCATAGGGATGCAGATGCCTTATTCTATGTAAATATAGAACACAAGCTTTACTCTAGGAGCCTAGAAGGAGGCCCATCACAGGGATGCAGATGCCTTATTCTATGTAAATATAGAACACAAGCTTTATGCTAGGAGCCTGGAAGGAGGTCCATCATAGGGATGCAGATGCCGTATATAAATATAGAATACAAGCTGTACTCTAGGAGCCCATGACACTGGACGGAATTCTAAAACCCTCACGAAAACCATTGTTCCCTTTTCCAGAGGGCTCACCCTGTTTGCCGGTTTACTTTGGTTTTCCACATCTGGTTGTTTGTGTGCTATGAGCAGCGTTGGTGTTTTTTTTTGGTATGGCAATGAATAATTAATAAAATAAGAAATTAATATACTTAACCTATTGTGAAGTAATATATGCAGCATTGTGTTGTA
Organism: Discoglossus pictus; assembly: GCA_027410445.1. Classification (NCBI taxonomy): domain Eukaryota; kingdom Metazoa; phylum Chordata; class Amphibia; order Anura; family Alytidae; genus Discoglossus; species Discoglossus pictus. Next base: position 37,978,459 of record CM050172.1, on the reverse strand, counting down.
GAGCTGGCAATCTGTTTTCATGTCGCTGCAGCATCAGTGCTGTGGAGCTGCTGTGTAATAGTGTGCGTGCGCGAGGCAAATCCGTTAGGGTAGCTGTGTACTTCCGGATTGTATAAGTTATTGTTCTAAAATGGCGCCTAATGTGTGGCTAATTTTGTGTCCTTGTTTTCGGATGTCGTCCGACTTTTTCGTAAAATCCGTAGGTGTTTGGTGGTGTTTTGCGTGTTTAGGGTCCTTTAGCCTCGTTTTCGTTTTGTTCGGCGGTCATTTTTGATCTCGCTTAGGTGATTTTCGTGTGTCTAAACTCAGAAATTTGGACTTAAATCGAGGTGTAACTTCACTTGCAAAGGTCCTGGGTGCCCCTCTTGCTGTTGGTTAGCTTTTTATGTGTTTGTTGTGTGTATTTATTGTGTTTGTAATGTTTTTCGGGTCGCGCGGGTTGCGTCCTTGTTTTCGGATCTTGTACGTCTATTTCGGAAAATCCGTAGGTGATTGGTGGTGTTTTGCGTCTTTAGAGTGCTGTAACCTCGTTTTCGTTTTTTTCTGCGGCCATTTTTTCTCTCGCTTAGGGGAATTTCGGGTGTCTAAACTCTTTTAATTTGAGTTAAATTGAGGTGTAACTTCAGTTTTCGAGGTCCTGGGTGCCCCCCTTGCTGTAGGTAATCTGTTTATGTATTTGTTGTGTGTATTTATTGTGTTTTTCATGTTTTCATGTGCGCGGGTTTCGGGCGTTTTTTGCAAGTTCGTAATGGGTCGTAACGTCTTTGTTTTCGGGTCTCGTACGTCTTTTTCGGAAAATCCGTAGGTGATTTGTTGGTATTTTGCGTCTTTAGAGTCCTGTAGCCTCGTTTTAGTTTTTTTTTCGGCAGCCATTTTTTCTCTCGCTTAGGGGATTTTCGGGTGTCTAAACTCTTTTATTTGGAGTTAAATTGAGGTGTAACTTCAGTTTTCGAGGTCCTGTAGGTAAGATTTTTATGTATTTGTTGTGTGTATTTATTGTGTTTTTCATGTTTTCATGTGCGTGGGTTTCGGGCGGTTTTTGCAAGTTTGTAATGGGTCGTAATGTGTCTCGTATTTTTGTGTCGTAAGTACGTTAATTTTGCGAGGTCCGCTGTTGCTGGCAAGGAGCGCCTTCGTGCTCCATGTCAGCAACTGCGGCCCTCGCTTCGTGAGGGCCGCAGGCTCGCTGCGCGAGCCCGCAGCATTAGCAACAACCTGCATGCTCACAACTATATATGTAATTTATTCAGGAGTGAAAAGAGAAGGACTTGTTATCTCACTGAATGATTCAGAACAGCTTTAAGAAAATGATAATGATCCACACAAATAATTAGAATCAGACGGTCATATTTAGTACTGATTTTCTGCTTTGCTCTGTACCCCCTGAATGCTTTAAGGCAGAAGGATGGTCATGTTCAAAATAGTTCATTAAAATTAAGATTTTCAAATACGTTCCTCTCACTGCCTGGACCTTGGCTAACAGATGACCACCCACAGAGGCAGAAAAATGCCTCTAAAGCGGATTCAAGAGACCTCCATGGCACTAAAACTGTGCCCTATGCCATGGAAGATTTATCAACTTATTGCGAGCCTCAGGCCCTTCGCCGCTCATTGCGAGCCTCTCCTGTCATGTACTTTTGGTCCTCTGAGAGAGATATCTATTTCTATGTATATGTAGTTAAGTAAGAATTAATTATTTATTCAATAAATTAATATAGTTTAATTATTTATAATTGATATATGTAGCGAGCAATAGGCTGAAGAGCTAACAATCTGTTTGTATTTTCCGTCTGTATACAATATACAGTGTAAGTGTTTCTAAAAAATTCGGCCTCTAATCTCGTAAATGTTTGCGTCTCGTATCTTTTTTTCTACGTCCAGCGTCTCGTATTGTAACGGATCACCTCGATTTGCGAGGCTCGCATGGGCTAAGTGCTACCATTTAATGGCTCGCCTCGCTTTGCGAGGCTCGCATAGATGAGCTCCTTTGGAGCTCATCGGCTAAGTGCTACGGTTTAACGTCTCGCTTCGCTTCACGAGGCTCGCAAGAGATGAGTCGTACGCACCTCGCAGAGCATGACGACAACTCACAGTTTGACAACTATTATATGTGATCCCAGCTAGTTATGTGTATTTGGTGAATTTGGTTTCTTTGACCCTCTAAAAAATTGCTGTTCCGGGTCATTTTGCGAAATATTGTATTTTGGCCCCAAACGGGTACTTTAAATTAATTTGTGTGGAATTTATGAAGGTTATTACATGAATCCCACCTAGTTATGTGTATTTGGTGAATTTGGTATTTCTGGAAAGTTGCTGTTCTGGGATGTTAAAGGGTTAATAAAACATACTATCAGATTGAGGTTAGCTCTTAAATATAGTTCTCAATTATATTTAACACATCCCAATGATTTTAGCATTAATTCCCTTTATAAAGAATGCGTTCGGGCCTATTTTTGCCTGTTCCGTTTGATATTTTGGGTTTTAAAGGGTTAATAAAGTATTATATCAAATTGGTTTTGGTTCTTATATATTGTTCTGAATATTATCTAACACATCCCAGTGATATTGTCATTGATTTATTTTATAAATGGCCTGTTCCGGCCTGTTCCGCTCTGTTCCAGCTTTTACACCGTCCCCATTTTTTTGCTAGGTGGGTTGTGATGCATTCTACAGGATTCATTCATAACCCTCCTCACTTTCATATACATTCAAATGTGTTCTTGGTAATGGATGCTATATACTGTGTGAGATATTTATTTTGTGAGATATGTATGTGCAGTGTAGTTGCAGTGCTGGTAATGTCCATTAGGTGGTGCTGTTGAACTTCTCTTTATTACAGTATGCCAACTTAATCCTTGTTGAGTGCTATAGTTCTCATTTTGTGTGTATTTCATGAGGCCTGGGGCTGAGGTTCAAGCGGAGGTGTTCCTTTGGTCTATGTCCAGTGAATGAGGATCTATCTGTCCTCCATCTATCTGCCCTCATCAAATTATGATTAATACCAGCTGTACTCTTTACTCCTTACTAATAAAACACCATGGCCATAGGTCTCTATTCCACGACTGCCGTTAGAACTCCTGTAAGGCTGACTTGTAATTACAAGAGCATTGAAAAGTAAATTTGCGAAGCTATTCTATGGTTCACGCAAAAAATAATTCTGTAACACTTACTTTCACTAAGGGGGTTTTGCTAATCTCTAACTCTAACATGTGCTTGCAGCCTGCCTAAACTATTAGCCCTATTAAATTCCCTAAACGTTGAAAACCATAGCCCATAACGTAGGCCGCAAGCCTTTCGGCTATTAAATTGGGTGAGAAAAAACTACTGGAGGAAATTTGAATGGATCGCAGGCAAATTCTATGATTTGTCAAGCCCGTAACTGTTACGTTTCCAATCACGCTATTAAATTGCAACTAATTGACTGGCATTCAACCCCGTAACCCTCAAATGGAGCCAAAAAGCCAACAGGTACTAGAGAGGACTCGCTAGGGGGTTTAAGTCCTATAAGTAGCACTGTAAATGCAAATATACACACACTACTGTACTTATATGTGAAGAGAAAGTGATGTTAGGTATTAAAATTAATAGCACAACATTCTGAAGCCCGCAAATCTGCAATATAAAATATTTTTTTTATGTTTAATTTCTGTGTTATATCGATCCCGGCAATCAATGTGTTAATACATATAATGGAACTTGCATGGACTAGAATATCATATTTACGGGTTTATTAATATTGCATTATTTCTGTAATGTGTGTCCGATCGAAACTCGTAATTGAAGCCGGTAAGGCTTTGAAATCTAGCCTCCATTTTTCTGTGATGTAATGATGAGGATCTCTGTTGCCATTGGCTCCATCTAAACCCGTAACTACTGGTTTGACAAATTGATCATGTTCACGGCCGCGCATCCAACGTTCGAAAAATGGTTTACGGGTTTGCGTCTCAAGCCCGTAACTTGCGGTATGTTCTAATTTAATATCTATGTAACGCACCCGAATTTCACTCCCGCAGCCCTTGCAGGCTTACCAATGCAGTTACGGGACTTTTAATTTAATAGGGCTGTATACCTGTAGGAGACTCTGTATCTCAGTAGTTGCCATAGGATTGCTATGGAATTGTAGCCACTATCGATCTATCTATCCCCCTTCTCAGGGATAGTGTTAAATAATAATAAAAACTACTGCAGGGAGTGTGATAAAAAAAATTAAAAATGAATGCAGGGGGTTTATGACCCCTCTGCCTATGACTCCCTAAATCCGCTATGAGCTGGATATCCCTTCAACACCCTATACTTGCTATAAGCTTGAGTATCCCATTGGATTCCCCCATCCCTATGGACCCCCTTGGTATCTAAGTTTAACCCCATATATCATGGATGGTATATTATACTATAACAATGGGGTCCTTATGGACTCCCATGGCACGTAAAATTAACCCTGTTACCAGGTGGGTTCCTCCAGAACCCCTTGGTATTCTAAACTATAGCCATGGTACCTAAAATGAACCCCATTAGCATGGGGTTATCCATGGACCCCTTGGTATTCTAAACTATAAGTATGGGGACGCTATGGAACTCTATAGTACCTAATATTACCCTATACCACAATAAAAACAAGAAGTCATGGACTTGTACACTGACAGTAACAAGTTGAAGAGATGTCTATGGGAGTATGACTCAGGATTCGTACACAGACTATTGCTTTGGTCATTTTGCAATAAACGTATGATATCTAAGGGTTCTAGGTAGTGACATACAAATGAGGGTCACAGAATATCAAATTATCCACATTTCTCTTCTAATTTCTATTGATCGGTTTTCCTGCTTTGGCCATTTTGCCTGCTCACCATACTGATCCTTCGTTGTTGGTTCAGGGCCTCAGGGCATTTGCCACCTTTCATATGTGGTTCAACAACTTTTGCAGAGTTTAAATGAGTTAAGAGTTTTCACAAATGTATTTTTCTCACCTATATTTTAGACTATATAAATCAGCACATCCTTTCATCAGAAGAGCAAGCAAACATCTCCGTCACTGCCAGGGATAAAATGAAGGAGTTTGTCACCACTTCACACTTCTTGCAACTGGCATAGATTTAGTCTGGCAAGCTCATAGGGATATATTCCTATAACAGTAACCAGAGTTGGCTAGTCTATATGGTGAATTACACAGGTGGTCTTAGACATCTCTTTAGGGAACAGAAATATGGGTACTAACCTAGTAACTCCTACTGTCAGCTGATTTCCACCTATTATTTAAAAAAATGGGTATCATATAATAGGATGGGGGAAAGTCTCTAACTACCCATAGAAATTGAGAACTGTCCTAGAATTTTGTTAGGAGTTGCGGGTGGAAGTATCAAAGCACAAATATATTCCAAACCTTGTTAACATTTTACAGAAAATGTATTTACAAACTACCAAACACACACACTCTAACCTACCAACCCCCTAAACTGCTTCTAAGGATGTGAAAACACTTAGAACTTTATATTATGGATTGCCTTAGGCAATGACTTTGAGAGTTAATCAGATCAAATCAATGATGTGTTCGAACTTTTTGGGGATCCAGAAGTCTTGTGCTTTTTCACACCACCCTCAAATCCCCTACTTCTAGACTGTCTACTCCCAATAACAATTGATGTTCAAAATCAGTTCCTCCAATATGCATGGTGTAGCTGTGACAATTTGTTTTCAGCCCATGGCTATCCTCGTGATAACAATGTTTTCCCTTGTACGGACGACTGAATACCACTTGTGTCTGTGTGTTTTGGTCATTGTGTGGGTAACCGATCGCTATACTGATTGTGTTCATGTCGAACATGCCTGATGTTGGTATATTTTTCTTATATTTAGGTTTGTGGTTCCTATGCTTTAGTCCAGTTGTTGTTTGCAAGGACAGGTTTAAATCAATGGGGCTGTTCAGCATTGAACACCTCCTGCTGAGGTATCTGGCCTTTACACTTTAATTATATTGCCTTGTCAAGGACCCCTTTTACAGTTCTTGGATCTTAGCCCAGACAGGACAGACTGCTGGGCTCCAGCCACTGGACTATGTACATAAACACATTGGTTGTACTGTAATCTGTTTTGTCCCATTGCTGGCTAGATACATTTAATGTACTCTGTTTGAGGTCTGGATCACATGGAGACAACATTATGTATATTTGGAGGTTGGCCTATTGTTCACAGGTGCCAGACAGGATGTCAGGATGTCAGGATGCCAGACTATTAGACCCCATGTGGAGTCAATCTCCTGTGTTTGTCTGCCACACCCTGTCATTGTTGTGTTATATACACCACCTCTATATCTAACCCCTATCGTCACATGGCTGTCTTCTATAGAGTAACATTTTTTCTCTCTATGGAGAGACATTTCTACATTTTAAAGTGTTTATTGCTGCATAAAAAAAATAAATATATATATATATATATATATATACATATATAATATCTAAATATCTGTCTCATACAGCAGGCATATGTGTATGGATGCCATGTTTAAAATGGTAATGGATTACAAGAGTAAAACCTTTGTGGGCACATTTCCATGTCCCTGCCCAGGTTCCCAGAATGCAGTGTAATAACTGTATTTCTCAGAATTCTGATATACATATATACATGTGTGCATAAATATATATAAATATACATATTTATATGTATAATGTGTCATAGTTGCATAATGCCCCTGTCTTGGCTGCAGTCTCCACCTCATCCACTATTCCTGTGTTAGAATGGATTTACCTTTGATGGGAGCAGTGTGCTCTGGCTCCCCCATTCTGACCCCCAGGCTGCACAGTGTGGCAGCACAGCATCATAGTGACAGCCAGAGCTCAACCGGCGAGATTCAACATGGAAATGGCAGCTGGGTGAAGTGGGCTGGGGCAGGAGGACCGGGGGGCAGGAGGACTTAGGAGGGAAAATGTACAGCACTGGGGCCCCAGACAGAGGCAGGCCCTGGTGCATAGCACCGCTTACACCGGCGGTAGCTCCACCACTGTATATAACATACTTAAAGAGACACATATAACATTGATCATACATTCATTTAATTAATAATTAAACACATATTAAACACAAATACTTTTAGTAACTTCTGGAAGTTATCATTTTCTTGATGTAAGACCGATGGCGGGTATCTCTTAATGGTTGGTATACATTTGCTGCGAAGCCATTGTACATGTAGATACAGTTACATGCGTATGCACTGTTTGTGTTGGTGGCACAATGGAAACTATGTGTTTTGAAATATTTTGGCCAATTTTCAACTTTGTAATACTCTCGCTCATCGAACACGTTGATTATTCTTATTTCTGCTCTTTTTCTCAGTTTGAAGATTATTCTGAAAAACTTCACAATTCTGCTCTTTATTTCCTTGAAGCTTGCTGCTATGTTGTCCATTACAGCCTTGATGTTATTCTTCAACTTGTTCTTAGCAGTGTTTGGAGCTTCAATAACCAAAGGTATATCAATGATTTCTTGGTTCTTTAGACGGGGACACCCACCATAATCGCATGGCAACACGACTGTGTATTCTGGTACGTTGGTGGGGAGGTTTTTATCAGGTGGTTGATGTTCTTTTCGACATCCTATGTACAGGTTCCAGCAGAGACATCTGATTTGATATAAGGGCAATGCTGTTTGGCTTTCCTCCTTTTTCAGAAACATTTGTGTCACAATGTGTTTGTCTGATGATCCATAATAATTAGTTAGAAATATTGCCATAACGATAAAGGTAAAAAATACAGTAATCACGACTAAAAGAAAGATTAATGCAGGCAAGATGGTGGTGGACTGCATGATTTTCGATCTTCAGTCTTCTTTGAAAAGTTTTTAAAAATGTCCAAAACGCCAAAGTCAGGAGACAGTAGGTCAGGTCATGTAGAATAAATGGTAAGTACAAAATATAAGCCAAGGCATTGTATAGGTCAAGAATGTTTATGATGTCACATGGTGATGTCATAATGCTTACAAGAGAACCTGTTAAGATGGCTTGGGTATGATGTAGATCCCAGACATGGAATAGATTGCTTTTTCTTAAGGTCTAACTTTGTTCTTTAAGAAAGTACTGACAGCAATATTTGCTTGGCACAATTGACAAATCAACATGTTCTATATTTGAGTCAACTGATTCATCCCAACATAACAAATATAATAAAGTACAAATCCTCAGCAAGATGATGTGCAAATGCAGCAGATCTACCCAATCTCTGAAATGAGCCCCTTGATTTCTGCATCTCAGCCAAGTGGTAGCCATTGTGTTGTTGGTGAGGTCGCCCTCATTGCTCTTGTGCAGTGGGCCAGATGTTGAGCTGTATACAGATATTCTTATATGAGATTCAGTCAAAAATGACACACGTCTTTTAACAACATGTTTATTGGTTCAACAATATAAGAAAAGCAGCAGGTTCATGTGACAGGTTTGTATCTTAACTTTTCCTGTCTTAATGCCCATAACACCACACGGGCCATTTCATTCTACCATAACTTTTATATATACTGTATTATTAATTCAGTGCTATGTGATTGCAGCCATATTGAGCAAAGTGTGTGTATTTTACATTGTGCAATCTACAGTTTCTGTCCTTGGTCATAAATAAAAGTAAAACTGTGTATATTCAGTATATACATGAACATGCTCAAAAGATCAATTGCTTGTATTAATATTGTAAAAATTATTACAAATTTTATTGACCCACAATAAAAACTTTTGCTGAAAAATTTAAATGTTTTCATATTTATATACACAGCTATCATGCTTAAATATATTGATAGAAAAATGTTTAAAATGTGTCCGGCCTTCTGGGTCAGGAAAATGTCCTGATTTTTTTTTTATTCTGAACAGGATAAAGACCATTATACAATGAAAAAACATATATGTTTGAAAATTTTAACTTTGACTAAGCATAATTATTCAGGGAAAAAATCCTAAAGTTAGTTTTTATAGATACTATGATGGAAGTTGGGTGTGTGAGAAGGACAATTACATTTTTGGAGAATTCCATGGCAGGAGAGGCGGAAGGGGAGTGACGTCAATTTGAGTCATATCCATTTATCAACAAATCATTCTCCCTTGTCTCTCACCCAACCCCTCCAATTAATAGGAGAAAAAATACACCCTCCATATTCAGCTCTCAGGTGGTGATGCATCAAAGCAAGATGGAATCTTCTATTCATAAAGAGAGTCTTCCAAAATTCAGATTTTTCAGAAAATTCAGAGTGTATTCATTAGGTAGTTAAACACATTTTTCTTGAACTACACCTTTAAGATAAATACAGCACATTGGGAACAGATAAGATATGTTTCATTTGTTTGGAAAGTCAGTCACAATGTTGTGAAACTTAACAGTAAGATTAAATGTAAGTGCACCTCACAGTAAAATTACCTTTCTCCTCATGGTCCAGGCCAACAATTAGTTCTCTTGATATACAAAATGAAAGCCCTAACAGATTCTGCTAAAATGTAATGTTCCCCAAACAGTGGTACTTTACATTTACTAGGAAATATAAGCCAATGTACATATTTCATTGACATCGGTAGACCTGCTTTCCCTAGCAAGTTTCTTACTTTACAATATTGCAACTGCAGCTGGGCATTCTGGGTAGTGACATATTATTATTATTGTTTATTTGTAACGTGCCAACATATTCCGTACTTCCTACTAGAAACAGAACATTACTTCACACGGTAATCCTGTAGCAGCAATTCATCTAGATGAAGTGCTTCATACTGCCACAGTCTTCAAACTTGAAGTACAAATCTTATGAAACCCCCATCTTTCTCTGTTAACTGACTATTTGACAACTCTGTAATTCAACTACAAAGAATGTTTTCTTTTGTGGGTTTGGTTAACATCGACTTTCTTCTAGAACAGAAGAAAATAATAATATAGTGGAAACAAAGAGACTTAGAGAGGACCAATCTTAAACCTTATTCTCAAACGAATACAATTAATAGAAGAACCCATAGTCTACCTTCATTAACCCAAATTGCGACAATGTAAATGTGCTGAGTCTCTCTAAAGTAGAGAAAAGATGACCACACAACTAAAAGAGCAAAGAAACTCTGATAATATGTGAAAAGTATATAAAACTATCACCAAAGGAACAGGAAAGAACATATTACAGATGGAAAAATTAAAATAATGAGAATTTGTAAGGAACCGGGTATTAAAAAAAAAAAAAAAACAGGATATACAAAGCTTGGTGAAGATCCCATTAAATCAAAACTCCAATGCTTGTATCAGTGTGCAGAAACAATAGCAACATCACAGTAAAGCATTGAAAGTATACTATTTATCTACACGCAGCTATACAGCAGTAGAAACTGGAAACCAGATACTGCGATCGGATTTCTCCCTGGATCAATACTCTCTCTAATTGTCCAGGATAACCCTGAATGTCCTTTTTAATTAGGAATAAATCCAGTCCCCTTTTAAAGTTATCTATTGAATCCGCTGTCACATCTCCTCTGGTAGAGAATTCCACAGATTAACCCGCCTTACTGTGAAGAACCCTTTTCTTTATTTAAGGTCAGATCTTTTTACTTCTAACCTCAAAAGATGTCCTCTTGTCAGTTGAAAACCTCTTAGCACAGAAAGCTCCCTTGACAAATCTTTATACTGACCCTGGATGTATTTATACAAGGTAATCAAATCTCCTCTTAGGCACCTTTTTTCTAGAGAAAATAAGCCTAATTTGGTTAGTCTTTCTTCATAACTTAGCCCCTCTTTTCCACTTATTAGTTTTGTTGCCCTTCTCTGTACCTTTTCCAGCTATAAAATATCCTTTTTATAAAGTGGTGCCCAAAATTGTACTCCATATTCCAAATGAGGGCGTACTAGGGATTTGTATAGTGGCAGAATTATATTTGCTTCTCTGGCTTCTATACCCTTCTTAATACATGCTAATATTGTATTTGCCTTTGCAGCTGCTGCTTGGCTTTGTGTACTGTTACCTAGGTGGTTGTCCACAACTACTCCAAAATCCCTTTCAATATCTGATACCCCTATATTCGCTCCATTAAAATTATAAATTGCATGGCTATTTTTCCTTCCCAGTAGCATAAATTGACATTTATTCATATTAAATCTCATCTGCCATTTAGATGCCCATTCCTCTAATTTATGTAGATCCCTTTGGAGGTAAAGTACATCATTATTTGATTTAATTACACTTGCACACTTTCAGAACTCCAACAGTGCTGGATACATGCAGAGCTTCAGACAGATAGGAACAGAAGCAGCAGTACTGGACACCACAGCTGTAGCAGTGAAACAGGCAGGACAAATAATTGCAGCAGAAACAGTCATAACTTTTTGAGTGATATGAGCCAAACTAACTAGGTGCAGATTGTGTGGACTTATAACACACAGGAGCAGACCCATGTTTCCTAGGTCTCCCTTGTGGCCTACTCAGTCTGTGTCATTACAGGCTGTAGATTGTCCAGAACAACCAGTGGAGCCTTCCTTTGCCTACCCTGAGGCCTAACAGAACAGGTACTCCTAATAGAATTTCCCCACAAGCAATCATATTTTCCTTATGCGATTAATGTATACTATCACTAACTGCTTATGAAAAATATTCTCCACATGGAGTAAACATTTTCTCCTTGAAATATTTTCACATAATATTAGTCAGCTATTCATGAAAATGCATCCACCCAAAGAATTCTAATATCATAATTTTCGTTTCTCCCAATAAAGTCATCATCTTTTCTTGGACATTCTTCCATATAAGTTGTCACCAAATCTTCATGGATATTTAGTGAGGTTGCCCATCGCTTTGGGACATGAAGTGAGGATTTTAGCAAGCAACCTACTGAAGATAATCCTGAATGTCAGGAAAAGCAAGGTGGTCAGAAGACCATTATGTATGATTTGGACTGGAAGCTTGGTTCATGGGGAGGCAAACCCTATTTCAATATAAACGGTAAGCACGGATGGTCAAACAGGCAAAAATAGAAAATAGATGGGCAGAGGTTCAAGGCAGACCAAGGTTAGATTCACTAGGTCCAAACAGAAAGAAACACAGGGAACTGGTATGCAACATAACAGACATGTAAGGGAAGACTGGCTTGAATAACTCTGCAAGTTGCTGCTGATCAGTGATCATGACTTATAGCAGCTTCATTTCTTAATGGAATACTAAGGAGGGTAGCGTCTGACGTCAGACGCCAATTTTGTAAACAAGCAAGTGCTTCCCATGTAGCTGAACGCAGCTCCGTGATCTTTAAGTCCTTACCAGTCATACAATTGGTGCTTCAGCCCTAGCACACGGAAGAGTCCGGTGCTAAGTTCCAACAAGCAGCACAGATTGATTTATACCACAGGACGTTGTAACTAGATTTCTAAGTCCTTATCATTAATACATTTGGCGCTTTAAGTGCAGCACACGTGAGAGCCCGGCGCTGAGCCCTAACAAGCAGCATAGACTGTTTTAAACCACAGAACGCTGCAAATTAGATCAATGCAGAAAGTAATGTGGATATAAATATAAATGCCATCTTATATATAAATGCTGAACTAATATTAAGGATCTATACTCGGAGATATATATAAATATTGATCTCCTTAGTATAGTGCTATCAATATTTAAACACATATGCCATATTTGAATCTTCAACACACTGGGATTTATACCTTAATTATGGTGATATACTAACCAATATATATTAATAAGTGGCACATTTAATCCTAGTGACTAACATAAAGAGATCCAAATGCCATTGCAAGGAGATATATATATATACATTTGGCATAACGATCAGTTTACCTCATATCTATATTAAGAGGTGATATTTGCTTTGTATATAGATCTGTGAATGAGATCAGATACAAATACTGTAGCATACTATAAACATATAGAAGGACATGATAAGACACCATATTGATGTATGGACTGGTAATTTGTAGGACTTACAACTTTGGATATAAATATTAAATAAAATCTCTTTGAGATATATACATATATATATATATATATATATATATATATATATATATATATATACCAAGGAAGCCAAGCTTAACATTTGTAAAAAGCACATTTTAAGACAAAATAGAAGAGATTATAACACTGAATTTATCTCTCAGTAACTGGTCTAGTGTGCAATATAAAGGGAGTCAATATTAAATGTTTTTAAGGAATTATTTCCTATTCCCTTGATTTTAAATAAGTTTTTAATTGACGTTGTCTCTAATTAATTAAATAAAGATTTATTGTTTTGATTTCTCTGGTTCTTTATTATTACATATGAATAGGTGTTATGCACCGAGAGAAATAATAATTATTATTTCCCAACACTATAAAGTATATGGAATACTAAGGAGAAGGAAATTCAGTGCTAGTGAATGAGGGTGCTAGTACTTGCTGTAAATCTCTACTCACCATACCAGTCATGTCACAGCAGGCACTGCCTTCAGATACCGATAAGATGCCATGAGGTGTCCAGTACAAGTACCATCTATTGTATATAACTTAGCATTAGCAGATACAGGTCTCTTGAGTGATCAAAATGAAGCCTGGACAGTACCACCCATTTCACAGAAGTAAATTATAGATGAAAGGATGCAGAGTTCAGCGGTTACAGAGCCTTAATAGAAAAGGGAAGGTGTAGTAGTCTACTCATTGTAGACCAGCATTAAACAATGTTTCGGGTGTTGATGGCTTTTAAAAGGAAACCAGCTTTTAAGTATCATTTTAAAGGACTAATCACTACTTTATGAGCAGTGCTCATAATGTACATTAGATGGTGCTGTTGTACTTTGTTTATTCATCAGTTTATTCACATATGAATACTAAAACGTGATTCTGCTTCTACTTTGCTTTTTGTTAATGTATGTCGTGGTCACGCTCTGTGAGTGTTAAACATCACCTATTTCATTGTAGTGGCACTTTGAGAAGTCAGTGGTCTGGAACTGTGTCTCAAAAAATGTCTTAAAGTGCTGGGGCTGTACATTGACAATAACAAGATATGAACAGGTTTATGGAAGCACACAGTCTTGTTTTGCCAGGTTTACCACAATTCTACTGCAGTTAAGGTGGCAATGGTAAAAGAGGAGGAGGGATTTGTCTGTATGTTAAGCCTGAATTGAAGCCTATAGTCAGAGAAGATATTTATGGTGTAACTAGCAGTAATGTTGAATGTTTGTGGGTAGTGTTAAATAGCGGAGCAGCAAATTCTAAAATAATATTGGTAGAAGTATACTATAAACCCACAAACATAGCTGAAAGCGAGGAAATACGATTATTGTTGCAGATTGGAAATGCAGTTAAGAATGGGCGAATAATGGGAGATTTTAACTACCCTGAAATAAACTGGGTAAATAAGACCAGCAGTTCAGCTAAGGGGAGCAGGTTCTTGAGTACACTCAGGGATCATTATCTGGCCCAGGTTATACAAGAGCCTACTAGAAATGGGGCCATCTTGGATTTAGTCATCACAAATAATGTTGATATGGTATCAAATGTTCATCACAAAACTGTCTCATTTGAGATTGAATCATAAAAACAAAACTGTAAGGGGCTAAAAAAAACTCTTCATTTTAAAAGGGCAGATTTTAATGGTTTAACGACGGACATACATATAAACTGGGACAAAGAACTTATGGGTAAAAATGCTGAACATAAATGGACAAAGTTTAAATCCTTACTAAAACTATTTCTTATCACTATATACCAAGTGGAAATAAAAGTAGAAGAAGTAAATTACATTTAACTTGGCTTAACAATGACTTAATGATCAAGATACAGAGTAAAAATAGGCATTTATATTATACTAAAAAAGAGGGGACAGAGACTGCTTTACGGGAGTACAAGGAAATCAACAAGGCTTGCAAAAGGGCTATTAGACTGGCTAAAATAGAAAATGAAAATTTAGTTGCAATGAAGAGTAAGACTAACGCTAACATATTAAATATATATAATAAAAAAAATAATATAAAACATAATAATTAAACAATATATATATATATATATATATATATATATATATATATATATATATTAATAAGAAGAAGGTCAGGAAGGAAGCTATAGGAACATTACAATGTGACACAGGCCATCTGATAATTAGTGACCAGGAAAAAAGGCAGATAAGCTAAATATTTTATTTTCTTCAGTATATGCAAGGGAGGTACCAGTGGTTGGGACACTGCAACATAATGGTGCTACACTACCTTCACTAAATAATTGGTTAACGCGGGAAGGAAATTGAAAATAGGCTGGAAAAAATAAATGTTAATAAAGCCCCAGGTCCTGATGGAATACATCCAAGGGTACTGAGGGAACTGGGCTCTGTAATAGCCAAACCATTATATCTATTTTTCAGGATTCACTAACCACTGGGTCGCAACCAGATGACTGGAGATGTGATACCTATATTTAATAAGGGAGCAAGAGCAAATCCAGGGAATTATATACCTGTAAGCCTCACTTCAGTAGTGGGAAAGCTTTTAGAATGGTAAATAAGGCATAATATACAAGAATGGATTTATGAGGGATAGGTCATGTCAAACAAATCAAATTAGTTTCTATGAGGAGGTTAGTAGGAACATGGATCAAGGCAACTCAGTGGGTGTAGTATTTTTGGATTCTGCAAAGGTTTTTGATACAGTACCACATGGAAGACTATTGTGCAAACTAAGAGATACAGGAATTGCAGTAAATATCTGCTCGTGGATCGAGAGCTGGCTAAAAGACAGGAAGCAAAGGGTTGTTGTAAATAGAACATACTCAGATTGGACTAATGTGGTAAGTGGGGTTCCTCAGGGTCCTCTCCTTTTTAACATGTTTTTTAATGACTTAGGACTGAAAAGCATTGTTTCCATTTTTGCTGATTACATGTGCAAGGTACTTACATCAGAAAATGTTGTACTCTCCCTCTAATGGGTTTTGAGATTTCATATAAATTAAAATAAAATTATACATTTGGGAAGGAAAAATTGCCATGGAACTTAATGGAGCAAATCTTGGGGTATCAGATATTGAAAGGGATTTGGGAGTGCTTGTGGACAACCACCTAGGTAACAGTTACATAGTTACATAGTAATTGAGGTTGAAAAAAGACTTTCAGTCCATCAAGTTCAACCTTTTAGGATCTCATCTGGTTTGTAATATGCAGATTAGTTGTTAATTAAACAGTGTTGATTAAACCGTGCTCAATGCCAAGCAGCATCTGCAAAGGCAAGTAAAATATTGGCATGTGTTAAGAAGGGTATAGAAGCAAGGGAAGCAAATATAATTCTGGTACGCCCTCATTTGGTATATGGAGTAAAACTTTGGGCACCAATTTAAAAAAAAAGGACATTTAGAGCTTAAAAAACAGAACGGTAACAAATGTAATAAGGAGAATGGAGGGGCTAATTTATGAAGAAAGACTAACCAATTTAAACTTATTTTCTCTTAAGTGGATATGATTACCTTCCATAAGTATATCCTTGGTCAATATAAGGCTTTGTCAAGTGTACTTTTCAACTAACAAGAGGAAATCTCTTGAGATTAGCAAGAAAAAAATTCCATCGTAAAGAAAGAAAAGGTTTCTTCACATTAAGGGTAGTTCATCAGTGGAATTCTCTACCAAAGGAGGTGGTGACAGCAGGTTTAATAGACAACTTTAAAATTGATTAAATATATTTATGAATACAAAGGACATTCAGGGTTATCCTAGAGGAGGAGTATTGATCTAGGGAGGAATCCAATTGCCAGTATCTGGGGTCAGGAAGGATTTTTTTCCCTTTTGAGACATTTGCCAATGTTTCAATGCTTTTTGTTTCTGTTTGCCTTCCTTTGATTCAACTATCAATTAACAATTAATCCACATATTACAAAGATCAAAGGAGATCTAAAAAGGTTGAACTTGATGTACACTGTATAGGGTTGAGGTTTGAAGGGAGAGCAAAAATGTAGGAGCAGAGAGTCATGGAGTGAATGTGTGTGGGGGATGTGTAAAGGAGACTTTGTGTGAGAGATTTGCAGGGTTTGAGGTGTCTTGCTTGCTGAGTTTTTGCCTGTGGGATAAGAATGAGATTTGAGTGATATGTTAGTAATGGAGTCTACTAATGCGGCATCTACAAAGATCTACAGTTCAATCCTCCTTTTTCTCTGTCATCCAGAATTTTAATAGTCAAGATTTTTCTGGGTGACCTAAATTTTAGGCGTGTGAACTCAACACAGTTCTTTCATCAGAAGAGAGAACAAACACAACCTGGTTCTGCCAGGCAGACAACTCTTGAGTTGGTACCTCTTCCCACGTTATTTCTGAAGGACCCCCGGGGCGGAACCAGCATGCTGCTATCTGCAGCGGGGGTCCTTTGACAGGGTTGGACCAAGTGCCGGTGGAGGAAGCGGGGGGTCGGGCCTCGCACGAGCGGTGCGGTGGCTCCGCCCCCTTAGACAAGTGCGGGCGCCATTTTAGCTTCACTCCGCAGCAGGCAGGGAACCAGGCAGCAGCAGGAGAGAGGAGCAGCGGATGGTTAACAGAGTGCTGGGTTTTTGTGTGCATATTCATAAATGCACTGTAGGGTAGTGTAGGGTAGGGTTTTAGGTTGTGGGGTCTTCTTTCCTTCTCCTTCTTCTTTTCTTTTTAGGTCTGCTCCTTATCTTTTTCTGTTGTGTTTAGTTGTGGCATTCCCAGGTGTTTGCCTTGTGGGAGTGTGGTGTCTGTGGGTGTTGTGTGTTTTTTTTTTTTCATTTTCTCCTCTCATTGTCTTGGTTTGTGTGTTTTTCATTTTTACCTCACATTGTCCTGTTATGTCTGTGGGTATGGATGTGGGGGAGTCAGTGGGTTTAGAGCGTATCTTGGTGGAGATGCGGTCCAGAGCCATCAGCCATGGGGTGAGATGGTTGGAAGACCGTCTGGGCTGTGGACAGGCTGCTGCAGCACCTGCAGCGGACTCTATTGAAGGAGAAGAACCCCCTTTATCTGCGGGGGAACAATCGGTGGTGGCTGTTTCCCCCAAGGGTATTGAGAGCGGCATTCCTCCCCAAAGAGTCACGCAGGGGCTTTCTAGGCCTCAGAACCAGCCAAGAGAGGAGGTAAGGAGATCCAGCCATGCTACCGGTAGTGGCTCTAGGCCAGCCGGTGACCCTCAGAACGAATCCCCACAGCGCTCTAGCGGGGGTTCTTTATCCATGCGGCCACCGCAGAGCGAGTCTAGGGTTCATAGGAACCAGAGGGCTAAAATTAAAAGTAGTGCCACCAGGGCTCCGACACCCCAAGCTGGAGTTGGGCTAGAGGGAAGCGGGAGTGGTGTTAACGTGCCAACCTTGAATTCGCAGGGCTTGCCGCCATCCCTATCGCCGCAGCTGAGAAAGAAAAGAAACGAAGTGGAAAAAGAGATGGTTGCGGAGACCATGAGGAGAGATGAAGCAAGACGATCCCCACGTCCCGTGAGAACAAGGAAGCCAACAGCAAGGTACAGCCCTCTTTCTTTATCTTTCATCAGAGTCGGAAAGAAGCAGGCTGCTCAGCAACCAATGCGGAAAGCATTGACGGTTGGTTACCCTGCCCGGGGGGCCATGGCCATAGATGACCTAATTAGTAACACCAGAGGACTGACAGGGGCTTCAAAAGAAGATGGTAGAGCTGTTCGGGAGGTTAGAGCCGACAGTCCTTTGACTAGGCTGTCCTTACCGTATTCCAACTACAAGTCATCACTAGACGGGAGTGGACGGGACGACAGGTATGGCAGGCAAGAACGGCCCTCACATGGTTCTTTTTGCCTTGACAGATCATCAATGGGCAGATCTCGCTCTCATAGCCGCAGGTCTTATTGCCGCGTCAGGGCGGACTCCAGTTCGGAGAGGGAATCATGTGCCACTAGCATGAAGAGCAGGCGACCGAGATCCCTGAGACAGGAACAGTCCAGCCAAACAGAGGCCACGTCAAGAGTCAGCCAGGCATGATACAGGTGAGACACTCACTTTGGGCTACACTGGTAGTGGCAGGGACGTACAGTCACAGACATTTATGGCTGGGTTAAAGGGATTCTTGAGGTCCCATGATGTTAACCTGAACAATGAAGATTTAGGAGAATGGGTGTCGGGTTTGGCAAAGCAGGCTTGGGGAGGACAAGGTACTGTAGCAAAAGAGAAGAGTTGTGTCTCCCGGGCAGCTAGTGCTTCAGGGTTAGTCTCACCGCCTTCACCGGCAGACCCGGTAGCAGCGCCAGGCGCAGTCAAGATATCCGACAGCTCAGTTAGGTCGACAGTGTTATGCAGCTTGGATAGCTTAGGTGCTCATCTGCCGGTTGAAGTAAAGGAGAGGATTTGGAAGAGGGAATTTGTCAAAATATTCTCATTGCTACCCTCATCAAGATTCACGGATACCCAAGAGCCCCTTCAGGAAGATTCCTAAGACGTTTGAGAACTGGCTGCAGGCATTTTCGATCCTGGCGTGTGTCATCTGCGAGAGGTTTCCAGAGCAGTGTTCAGCGCTTTTCATTTACCTCGACGAGATACCGTCGGCGCACGGCACCTATGGCGGTATGGCTTGGTGGAGGTATGACGAAAGCTTTCGTCAATGTATGGCCACGAGACCAGGGATGTTGTGGAGTGACAAGGCCGTTTCGCACTGGCTGAATGAAATGACCCCCATGCGGGCGGTGGCGCCCTTTCGAGGTGGGGCAGGCGGGGCCAGACATCCCGCCACACCGGGTGGAGCAATCAGACGAGCATGCTACTCCTTCAATGAAGGGGTTTGCAAGTGGGCGCCCAACTGTAGATATATTGGCACGTTTGCTCCGGCTGTGGAGGTGAGCACTCAGTGCTTAGATGTGGAAAACCAAAGTAAACCGGCAAACAGGGTGAGCCCTCTGGAAAAGGGAACAATGGTTTTCGTGAGGGTTTTATAATTCCGTCCAGGGTGGATCAATGTTTTACCGCACAGCCCGCAAACCTAAAATCAGTGGCCGAGTTTCCTGGTGTAGCAAAAGAAAAAATTGGAAAAGAAGTTAAGTTGGGCAGGATGGCAGGCCCGTTTGCAGAACCACCTATACCTTGTTTACGGATATCCCCTTTGGGTGTGGTGCCGAAGAAAGAACATGGAAAGTTTAGGCTAACACATCACCTATCATACCCGAACGGTCAATCAGTCAACGATGGTATCGTCAAGAATCTGTTTTCAGTTTCATACGCGTCCTTTGACTCGGCAACAGAGATAGTTCGTAGGGCGGGCGTTGGTGCTCTCTTGGCGAAGGTTGACATAGAGTTCACCCGTCCAGTCACTGGCTGTTAGGCTGTAGCTTAGGGAACAGCTATTTTGTGGACCTTCCCATGGGCTGTTCTGTGTCATGCGCTTACACTGAGACTTTCAGCAGTTTCCTGCAGTGGGTATCGGTCCAGGAATCAGGATGCGATAGCATGGTTCATTATTTGGACGACTTCCTGTTGGTGGGTCCAGGGGGACAAGAGGAGTGTGCGCATCTGCTGGCTACGTTCTCCAGGGTGGCACATTCCTTTGGGGTTCCGCTGGCAGACCAGAAGACTGAGGGTCCAACCACCTGCCTTAGCTTCTTGGGCATCTTGATAAATACCCTGACGATGGAGTGCAGTTTACCAATGGAAAAAGTAATCGATTTAATAGGCGAGTTTGCGGCACTTGTAGGAGCGAGGAGGGTGTCCCTTCGGCGGCTTCAGTCTATTCTTGGCAAGCTCGCGTTCGCATGTAGAATCATTCCCATGGGAAGAATTTTTTGTCATCGGATCGCGTTAGCTACAGTTGGTATCAAGCAGCCGCACCACTTCGCTAGGATAACGGCATCTATAAGAGAGGACACGACGGTGTGGGTGGCGTTCTTGGAATCCTTCAATGGTAAAGCATTGACCCACACGTGTAGTCAGTCTAACATCCAGCTGGCTTTGTTTACCGACGCGTCGGGGGCTCACTGATTCGGTGCATATTTCCGTAAAAAATGGTGTGCAGCAGCATGGCCCCAAAAAATGGATTGAGGCAGGCCTAACCAAGAATCTAGCCTTCCTGGAACTATTTCCGATCATTGTCTCTGTGTGTATGACAACATGGCAGTGGTCCACGCGGTAAACAACATCACGTCATCATCAATACCGGTCATCAGGTTGCTTCGACACTTAGTTTTGGCCTGCCTGCGTTTGGACATATGTTTTAGAGCTAAGCATGTTCAGGGCATAGATAACAGTACAGCTGCTGCGCTGTCTCGTTTTAAGTGGGGGCGCTTCAGGCAGCTGGCACCCCAAGCAGCAGCGATGGGGGAGCAGTTCCCGCTCACACTATGGGAGCTCGGAGCAGAGAGATAGTGTCGCTGATCAGGAATTCATTGGCGCCATCAACATGGTCGGCATACAGGAAAGTGTGGTTTAAGTGGGCTGACTTGGTGGCGGCAGCTGGCGGTGAGGAGTCTGATGATCAGAGGTTAAGCATACTGCTGTGGTTCATATTGCAATGTAGGGATGCCAGGATGCCGGTATGTCGGCAGCAGCAGTGTCCAGTCAAGTAACAGCGTTAGCTTTTATGTTCAAGCTGGCTGGGCAGAAGGACTTGACTAAGGAGTTTCTGGCACGAAGGGTCCTGAAGGGACTGACAAGGGGTTAGTCGAGTAAGGACAAGCGGCCCCCTGTCACATTTTTGCTGTTGTTGCGTATCTCTGGGGCACTGGAGGAAGTTTGCCACATGGCCTACGAGGCACTGCTGTCCCGTACAGCTTTTTCGCTAGCCTTCTTTGGAGCATTCAGGTTAGGCAAACTTGTTGTGGCTAGCAAGCACGGCCCGGAAGGCATGCAAGTGGAGGAAGTATGGGTGGAAGGTGACAGGGTAGTGTTATGGTTAAGGAGGCCTAAGACAGATCAGGCGGGTCATGGCAAAGAGATCATGCTGAGACGGGTAGGTTTGCCCAGGCCGTTATCAATACACTTGGATGGGCTTGCATTGTCGCGCTTCCAATTCTCTAAGGTCTTCAAAAGTTGTTTGAGCAAACTGGGACTATGTGAGGCTGAATTTGGAACGGCAACAGAAGCAGCGGGCTTGGGGCGGCAACGGAAGCAGCGGGCTTGGGACTTCCGGATGAGGTGCTTAAGAGGATTGGAAGGTGGCAATCGAGCCATTTCAAGTTATACATTCGTCAGGCTTCATTTGCTTACTAAGTTTGACATGCCATTGCAGACCCTCGGAATCAACTCTGGGTGATCAGGCACTCCTACATATACTGGGCGGAGCATTTTGCCATGAACTCGAAGGATGGTCTGCAGTTGAGTATATTTAATGGGCGAGGAGCAGTGCGCTGGTTTGGTACGAAAGGAATGAGGTGGAGGCAAGCTAGTGGGTTGATGGACCCATACACCCAGCGCTTTGTTCGGCCAGAGATTGTGTTATTCCATGTGGGAGGAAATGACTTGGGATACATCCCTATCAAAAGGCTGGTGAGGGATATGAAGCATGACATCTGTGTCTGGAGAGAGAGGTTCCCAGGAATAATCGTTATATGGTCAGAGATGGTAAGAAGAAGGTGAACAAGCTGATGTCAAGCTTCATTAGAAAGATGGGATGGATATCTCTGCGTCATCATGATCTGGAGGAATCTAATGCAGATGCATTTTTCTTGGAAGATGGAGTACATCTAACGGAAATAGGCTTGGAGCTGTTTATGTTGAAGTTTAAGGAAGGGGTACAGCGGGCCTTAGCGATGGGGGGGAGCTACTCCGTAGAGGTTTTGTCCGGAGTCGCCATGGCGGGTGGGGGAGTTGCCCGGGCCAATGGTGAGAAAGGGCCATCCCTACCCCTGGGAAGGTGTGACGACGGCACAGAGGTTGACCTCTTGAGCGTATGCTCAAGGGATGGGGTTACTGCCAAGCCCGGGGCTCCTCCACAGTTGTAGTTACATAGTTACATAGTTACATAGTAATTAAGGTTGAAAAAAGACTTTCAGTCCATCAAGTTCAACCTGTTAAGATCTCCTCTGATCTGCAATATGCGGATTAGTTATTAATTAAATTATTGATTAAATAATTATTAATAGTATAGTATTGGAGAATGAATAAAGAGTTAGTCCATCAAGTTCAACCTTTTTAGATCTCTATTGATCTTTTTAATTTGGACTATTTATTATTATTGTTAATTGTTAAATATTGTTGATTGATCCAGAGGAAGGCAAACATAAAAAAAAAAAACATTGAAACTTTGCCAATTGTCTCATAAGGGGAAAAAAAAGCAAAATTCCTTCCTGACCCCAGAAACTGGCGATCAAATTTCTCCCTGGATAAATATTCCTTGCTAGTTATCTAGGATAGCCTTGAATGCCCTCTTTATTCAGAAATATATCTAACCCCTTTTTGAAGTTGTCTATCGAATTCGCTGTCACCACCTCCTTTGGTAGAGAATTCCACAGTTTAACCACCCTAACTGTGAAGAACCCTTTTCTTTGTTTAAGGTGAAATCTTTTTTCCTCTAACCTCAACGGATGTCCTCTTGTCAGTTGAAAATCTCTTGCTACAAAAAGTTCGCTTGACAAAGCCTTATATTGACCCTGGATGTATTTAAATAACGTAATCATATCTCCTCTTAGACGCCTTTTTTCTAGCGAAAATAAGTTTAATTTTGCTAGTCTTTCTTCATAACTTAGCCCCTCCATTCCCCTTATTAGTTTTGTAGCCCTTCTCTGTACTTTTTCCAGCTCTAAAATGTCTTTTTTATGAGGTGGTGCCCAAAATTGTACTCCATATTCCAAATGAGGGCGTACTAGAGATTTGTATAGTGGCAGAATTATATCTTCTTCCCTGGCTTCTATACCCTTCCTAATACATGCTAATATTTTATTTGCCTTTGCAGCCACTGCTTGGCTTTGAGCGCTGTTACCTAGGTGGTTGTCCACTAGTACTCCCAAATCCCTTTCAATATCTGATACCCCTAGATTTGCTCCATTAAGATTATAGATTGCTTGGCTATTGTTCCTTCCCAAATGCATAACCTTACATTTATTTGTATTAAATCTCATCTGCCATTTAGCCGCCCATTTCTCTAATTTATGCAAATCCTTTTGTAGAGAAAGTACATCATTATCTGATTTTATTACCTTGCACAACTTAGTGTCATCAGCAAAAATGGAGACACTACATTCGAGTCCTACTTCAATGTCATTAATAAATATGTTAAAAAGGAGAGGACCCAATACTCAGTCCTGAGGAACCCCACTTATCACATTAGACCAATCGGAGTATGTTCCATTTACAACAACCCTTTGCTTCCTGTCTTTTAGCCAGCTCTTGATCCATGAGCAGATATTTACTGCAATTCCTGTATCCCTTAGTTTGCTCACTAGTCTTCCATGTGGCACTGTATCAAATGCCTTTGAAAAATCTAAAAAGACTACATCCACTGAGTTGCCCTGATCCAAGTTCCTACTAACCTCCTCATAAAAACTAATTAGATTGGTCTGACACGACCTTTCCTTCATAAATCCATGTTGACTGCTACCTATGATCCTGTTCAAATAGACATATTCTTGTATTCTGTCCCTTATTAACCCTTCTAAAAGCTTCCCAACTACAGAAGTGAGGCTCACTGGTCTATAATTCCCCGGATTTGCTCTAGATCCCTTCTTAAATATAGGTATCACCTCTGCTTTTCTCCAGTCGTCTGGTAGAGACCCTGTAGTGAGCGAGTCTTTAAAGATTAGATATAATGGTTTGGCTATTACAGAACCCAGCTCCCTCAGTACCCTTGGATGTATTCCATCAGGACCTGGGGCTTTATTAACATTTATTTTCTCCAACCTCTTTTGTATTTCTTCCTGCGTTAACCAATTATTTAGTGAATTTACATATGCCATTTGCATATTATAACAATTAAACTCGCTGCGGCCAGTTGTACCTCCAACAGTTGTGCTGTGTAATTTTTTGGGGGGCAGGGACTTTGGGTCTTGCTGGGTCATGTATATGTCAACAGTTTATGCTGGCAGTCTCCAAAAGATATATTCCCTATATCCAAGTGACTAGATTTTCCAAGAGCCTGGGAGCCAGGGTACCTATATTTGTACAGCTGGCTGCTAAATATGTTTCCAAGTATAATGCATCTCAATGAAGGTCTTCCTTCCAGGCTCCTAGAAATAGCCTGTCTGGCTCATATGAAATCTTCCTGGCCAATGGCATCTTCGTGAATGGTTAAAATAAGTGCCTCCATGGGATGGCTGTTACAGCAGTGTTACAGTATATGCTGGATACCTCACACTTGTTAGCCGACTGTATGAAATTTATGTCAAAGGGCACTTTCAAACACCTATCACAGCTGCAGCAGAAATGTAAAACAAACTAATGTACTTTAAAAGCATGGGAGGGCATATAAACACATTAGAATTAATTGCAGAACAAAACCCACAAATATGCAATTAAAAAGTATTTTGTTTATGTTTCCCAGGACATTAATTGACTATAATATTTTTTTCAGGAAGTTAAAACAATACTGCTGTTATAATTTTTTACTGTTAAATGTCATTTTGTATAAAGGGAGAAATGTACATTATTTATAACATTCTCGGAGCCTGGAAGGAGGTCCTTCATAGGGAAGCAGATGCCTTATGTAAATATAGAATACAAGGTGTACTCTAGGAGCCTGGAAAGAGGTCCTTCATAGGGATGCAGATGCCTTATATAAATATAGAATATAAGCTGTACTCTAGAAGACTGGAAGGAGGTCCTTCATAGGGATGCAGATGCCTTATTCTATGTACATATAGAATACAAGGTGTACTCTAGGAGCCTGGAAGGAGGTCCATCATAGGGATGCAGATGCCTTATTCTATGTAAATAAAGAACACAAGCTGTATGCTAGGAGCCTGGAAGGAGGTCCTTCATAGGAATGCAGATGCCTTATTCTATGTAAATATAGAATGCAAGCTGTACTCTAGGAGCCTGGAGGGAGGTCCTTCATAGGGATGCAGATGCCTTATTCTATGTAAATACAGAATACAAGCTGTATGCCAGGAGCCTGGAAGGAGGTCCTTCATAGGGATGCAGATGCCTTATTCTATGTAAATACAAAATACAAGCTGTATGCTAGGAGCCTGAAAGGAGGTCCTTCATAGGGATGCAGATGCCTTATATAAATATAGAATGTAAGCTGTACTCTAGGAGCCTGGAAGGAGGTCCTTCATAGGGATGCAGGTGCCTTATTCTATGTAAATATAGAATGCAAGCTGTACTCTAGGAGCCTGGAGGGAGGTCCTTCATAGGGATGCAGATGCCTTATTCTATGTAAATACAAAATACAAGCTGTATGCTAGGAGCCTGGAAGGAGGTCCTTCATAGGGATGCAGATGCCTTATTCTATGTAATTATAGAATACAAGATGTACTCTAGGAGCCTGGAAGGAGGTCCATCATAGGAATGCAGATGCCTTACAAAAATATTGCATACAAGATACAGATGCCTTATTCTATGTTAATATAGAACACAAGCTGTATGCTGGGAGCCTGGAAGGAGGTCCTTCATAGGGATGCAGATGCCTTATTCTATGTAAATATAGAATACAAGCTGTACTCTAGCATCCTGGAAGGAGGTCCTTCATAGGGATGTAGATGCCTTACATAAATATTGCATACAAGCTGTACTCTAGGAGCCTGTAAAGAGGTCTTTCATAGGGTTACAGATGCCTTATTCTATGTAAATATAGAACATAAGCTGTACTCTAAGAGCCTGGAAGGAGGTCCTTCATAGGGATGCAGATGCCTTATTCTATGTAAATATAGAACACAAGCTGTACTCTAGGAGCCTGGAAGGAGGTCCATCATAGGGATGCAGATGCCGTATATAAATATAGAATACAAGCTGTACGCTAGGAGCCTGGAAGGAGGTCCATCATAGGGATGCAGATGCCGTATATAAATATAGAATACAAGCTGTACTCTAGGAGCCTGGAAGGAGGTCCATCATAGGGATGCAGATGCCTTATTCTATGTAAATATAGAACACAAGCTGTATCTAGGAGCCTGGAAGGAGGTCCTTCATGGGGATGCAGATGCCTTATGTAAATATAGAATACAAGCTGTAGGCTAGGAGCCTGGAAGGAGGTCCTTCATAGGGATGCAGATTCCTTATTCTATGTAAATAAAGAACTCAAGCTGTATTCTAGGAGCCTGGAAGGAGGTCCTTCATAGGGATGCAGATGCCTTGTTCTATGTACATATAGAATGCAAGCTGTACTCTAGAAACCTGGAAGGAGGTCCTTCATAGGGATTCAGATGCCTTATATAAATATAGAATACAAGCTGTTCTCTAGGAGCCTGGAAGGAGGTCCTTCATATGGATGCAGATGCCTTATGTAAATATAGAATCCAAGCTGTATGCTAGGAGCCTCGAAGGAGGTCCTTCATAGGGATGCAGTTGCCTTATTCTATGTACATTTAGAATGCAAGCTGTACTCTAGGAGCCTGGAAGAAGGTCCTTCATAGAGATGCAGATGCCTTATTCTATGTAAATATTGAATACACGCTGTATGCTAGGAGCCTGGAAGGAGGTCATTCATAGGGATGCAGATGCCTTATGTTAATATAGAATACAAGCTGTACTCTAGGAGCCTGGAAGGAGGTCCTTCATAGGGATGCAGATGCCTTATTCTATGTAATTATAGAATACAAGCTGTACTCTAGGAGCCTGGAAGGAGGTCCATCATAGGAATGCAGATGCCTTACAAAAATATTGCATACAAGATACAGATGCCTTATTCTATGTAAATATAGAACACAAGCTGTATGCTGGGAGCCTGGAAGGAGGTCCATCATAGGGA
This sequence comes from Discoglossus pictus, assembly GCA_027410445.1. Lineage (NCBI taxonomy): Eukaryota > Metazoa > Chordata > Amphibia > Anura > Alytidae > Discoglossus > Discoglossus pictus. Next base: position 37,950,714 of record CM050172.1, on the reverse strand, counting down.
TGCAGATGCCTTATTCTATGTAAATATAGAATACAAGCTGTACTCTAGCATCCTGGAAGGAGGTCCTTCATAGGGATGCAGATGCCTTACATAAATATTGCATACAAGCTGTACTCTAGGAGCCTGTAAAGAGGTCTTTCATAGGGTTACAGATGCCTTATTCTATGTAAATATAGAACATAGGCTGTACACTAAGAGCCTGGAAGGAGGTTCTTCATAGGGATGCAGATGCCTTATTCTATGTAAATATAGAATACAAGCTGTACGCTAGGAGCCTGGAAGGAGGTCCATCATAGGGATGCTGATGCCGTATATAAATATAGAATACAAGCTGTACTCTAGGAGCCTCGAAGGAGGTCCATCATAGGGATGCAGATGCCTTATTCTATGTAAATATAGAACACAAGCTGTATTATAGGAGCCTGGAAGGAGGTCCTTCATGGGGATGCAGATGCCTTATGTAAATATAGAATACAAGCTGTATGCTAGGAGCCTGGAAGGAGGTCCTTCATAGGGATGCAGATTTCTTATTCTATGTAAATAAAGAACACAAGCTGCATTCTAGGAGCCTGGAAGGAGGTCCTTCATAGGGATGCAGATGCCTTATTCTATGTACATATAGAATGCAAGCTGTACTCTAGGAGCCTGGAAGGAGGTCCTTCATAGGGATTCAGATGCCTTATATAAATATAAAATACAAGCTGTTCTCTAGGAGCCTGGAAGGAGGTCCTTCATATGGATGCAGATGCCTTATTCTATGTAAATATAGAACACAAGCTGTATTATAGGAACCTGGAAGGAGGTCCTTCATAGGGATGCAGATGCCTTATTCTATGTAAATAAAGAACACAAGCTGTATTATAGGAGCCTGGAAGGAGGTCCTTCATGGGGATGCAGATGCCTTATGTAAATATAGAATACAAGCTGTATGCTAGGAGCCTGGAAGGAGGTCCTTCATAGGGATGCAGATTTCTTATTCTATGTAAATAAAGAACACAAGCTGCATTCTAGGAGCCTGGAAGGAGGTCCTTCATAGGGATGCAGATGCCTTATTCTATGTACATATAGAATGCAAGCTGTACTCTAGGAGCCTGGAAGGAGGTCCTTCATAGGGATTCAGATGCCGTATATAAATATAGAATACAAGCTGTACTCTAGGAGCCTCGAAGGAGGTCCATCATAGGGATGCAGATGCCTTATTCTATGTAAATATAGAACACAAGCTGTATTATAGGAACCTGGAAGGAGGTCCTTCATAGGGATGCAGATGCCTTATGTAAATATAGAATACAAGGTGTACTCTAGGAGCCTGGAAGGAGGTCCTTCATAGGGATGCAGATGCCTTATTCTATGTAAATAAAGAACACAAGCTGTATTATAGGAGCCTGGAAGGAGGTCCTTCATAGGGATGCAGATGCCTTATGTAAATATAGAATACAAGGTGTACTCTAGGAGCCTGGAAGGAGGTCCTTCATAGGGATGCAGATGCCTTATATAAATATAGAATACAAGCTGTACTCTAGGAGCCTGGAAGGAGGTCCTTCATATGGATGCAGATGCCTTATGTAAATATAGAATACAAGCTGTATGCTAGGAGCCTGGAAGGAGGTCCTTCATAGGGATGCAGATGCCAAATTCTATGTAAATAAAGAACACAAGCTGTATGCTAGGAGCCTGGAAGGAGGTCCTTCATAGGAATGCAGATGCCTTATTCTATGTAAATATAGAATGCAAGCTGTACTCTAGGAGCCTGGAGGGAGGTCCTCCATAGGGATGCAGATGCCTTATTCTATGTAAATACAGAATACAAGCTGTATGCCAGGAGCCTGGAAGGAGGTCCTTCATAGGGATGCAGATGCCTTATTCTATGTAAATACAAAATACAAGCTGTATGCTAGGAGCCTGAAAGGAGGTCCTTCATAGGGATGCAGATGCCTTATATAAATATAGAATATAAGCTGTACTCTAGGAGCCTGGAAGGAGGTCCTTCATAGGGATGCAGGTGCCTTATTCTATGTAAATATAGAATGCAAGCTGTACTCTAGGAGCCTGGAGGGAGGTCCTTCATAGGGATGCAGATGCCTTATTCTATGTAAATACAAAATACAAGCTGTATGCTAGGAGCCTGGAAGGAGGTCCTTCATAGGGATGCAGATGCCTTATTCTATGTAATTATAGAATACAAGATGTACTCTAGGAGCCTGGAAGGAGGTCCATCATAGGAATGCAGATGCCTTACAAAAATATTGCATACAAGATACAGATGCCTTATTCTATGTTAATATAGAACACAAGCTGTATGCTGGGAGCCTGGAAGGAGGTCCTTCATAGGGATGCAGATGCCTTACATAAATATTGCATACAAGCTGTACTCTAGGAGCCTGTAAAGAGGTCTTTCATAGGGTTACAGATGCCTTATTCTATGTAAATATAGAACATAAGCTGTACTCTAAGAGCCTGGAAGGAGGTCCTTCATAGGGATGCAGATGCCTTATTCTATGTAAATATAGAACACAAGCTGTACTCTAGGAGCCTGGAAGGAGGTCCATCATAGGGATGCAGATGCCGTATATAAATATAGAATACAAGCTGTACGCTAGGAGCCTGGAAGGAGGTCCTTCATAGGGATGCAGATGCCTTACATAAATATTGCATACAAGCTGTACTCTAGGAGCCTGTAAAGAGGTCTTTCATAGGGTTACAGATGCCTTATTCTATGTAAATATAGAATACAAGCTGTACTCTAGCATCCTGGAAGGAGGTCCTTCATAGGGATGCAGATGCCTTACATAAATATTGCATACAAGCTGTACTCTAGGAGCCTGTAAAGAGGTCTTTCATAGGGTTACAGATGCCTTATTCTATGTAAATATAGAACATAAGCTGTACTCTAAGAGCCTGGAAGGAGGTCCTTCATAGGGATGCAGATGCCTTATTCTATGTAAATATAGAACACAAGCTGTACTCTAGGAGCCTGGAAGGAGGTCCATCATAGGGATGCAGATGCCGTATATAAATATAGAATACAAGCTGTACGCTAGGAGCCTGGAAGGAGGTCCATCATAGGGATGCAGATGCCGTATATAAATATAGAATACAAGCTGTACTCTAGGAGCCTGGAAGGAGGTCCATCATAGGGATGCAGATGCCTTATTCTATGTAAATATAGAACACAAGCTGTATTATAGGAGCCTGGAAGGAGGTCCTTCATGGGGATGCAGATGCCTTATGTAAATATAGAATACAAGCTGTATGCTAGGAGCCTGGAAGGAGGTCCTTCATAGGGATGCAGATTTCTTATTCTATGTAAATAAAGAACACAAGCTGCATTCTAGGAGCCTGGAAGGAGGTCCTTCATAGGGATGCAGATGCCTTATTCTATGTACATATAGAATGCAAGCTGTACTCTAGGAGCCTGGAAGGAGGTCCTTCATAGGGATTCAGATGCCTTATATAAATATAAAATACAAGCTGTTCTCTAGGAGCCTGGAAGGAGGTCCTTCATATGGATGCAGATGCCTTATGTAAATATAGAATCCAAGCTGTATGCTAGGAGCCTCGAAGGAGGTCCTTCATAGGGATGCAGTTGCCTTATTCTGTGAACATTTAGAATGCAAGCTGTACTCTAGGAGCCTGGAAGAAGGTCCTTCATAGAGATGCAGATGCCTTATTCTATGTAAATATTGAATACACGCTGTATGATAGGAGCCTGGAAGGAGGTCATTCATAGGGATGCAGTTGCCTTATTCTGTGAACATTTAGAATGCAAGCTGTACTCTTGGTGCCTGGAAGAAGGTCCTTCATAGAGATGCAGATGCCTTATTCTATGTAAATATTGAATACACGCTGTATGCTAGGAGCCTGGAAGGAGGTCATTCATAGGGATGCAGATGCCTGATGTAAATATAGAATACAAGCTGTACTCTAGGAGCCTGAAAGGAGGTCCTTCATAGGGATGCAGATGCCTTACAAAAATATTGCATACAAGATACAGATGCCTTATTCTATGTTAATATAGAACACAAGCTGTATGCTGGGAGCCTGGAAGGAGGTCCTTCATAGGGATGCAGATGCCTTATTCTATCACATATTATAATTGTCTAACTACGATTCATCGTCACGCTGTTTGCGTAGTGCGTACGCTGTTTGAGCAGGCGCTCATTGCCGGCGAGACGTTAAACAGTAGCACTTAGGCAATGAGCGCCGCAGGCGCTCATTGCTGGCGAGCCTCGCATAGCGAGGCGAGACGTTAAACACGTCGCACGCACGACTTAGAAAAAAAAAACACCTCGGAACCAACCTTAACGTAACAAACACGCACTAAGAATACGACTATACCGGCCGACCCACGCGCAACTAAAAACAGTGAAAACATACCAAATACTCACACAAACTACATAAAAAGCTTACCCATAGCAAGGGGGGGGGGGGGCACCCAGGACCTCTGAAAGTGAAGTTACACCTCCATTTAAGTCCAAATTCCCGAGTTCAGACACACGAAAATCCCCTAAGCAAGAGAAAAAATGGCCGCCGAAAAAACGAAAACGAGGCTCACAGCCCAACCTTGTACAAATTACCCAAGAAGGGATCCGAGATAAGCTCGGAAACCCGCATTAACCCCAGGGGATTCGAGATAAGCTCGGAGCCCTGCATTAACCCCACATTAACCATCGCAGTGGGGGTCCCGATTGCATGTGATCCGGGACCCCTGCGGCAATCAAAATTCAAAATTCCCACGTTACAGGTCCTTAAAGGACTGTAAAGGTCCTTAAACAACCCGTTGTAAAAGAAAAAATATATACACTGTCACCCTGTCAGTCATGGGGGTCAATACAGACCCCCATAAAACCCTTATTAACCCTATCACTCATGGGGGTCAATATAGACCCCCATAAGCCCTTCATTAACCCTGTCACTCATGGGGGTCAATATAGACCCCCATAAACCCCTCATTAACCGTGTCAATCATGGGGGTCAATATACACCCAAATAAGCCCTTCATTAGCCCTGTCACTCATGGGGTTCAATAGAGACCCCCATAAACCCCTCATTAACCCTGTCACTCATGGGGGTCAATATAGACCCCCATAAGCCCTTCATTAACCCTGTCACCCATGGGGGTCAATAGAGACCTCCATAAGCCCTTTATTAAGCCTGTCACTCATGGGGGTCAATACAGACCCCCATAAGCCCTTCATTAACCCTGTCAGTCATGGGGGTCAATACAGACCCCATAAGCCTCTATTTAACCCCATCAGTCCCATAAGGGTATATGAACACCATTATGGGCCTGTTACAACACTACATTAACCACATAAGTGCCATGATGGTCCTCAAGGACCATCATGACACTAAGTATAAACACTATACTGCATTATACCCCCCAATAAAACATTAAATATCAACTAAACACCCTCTACACTAACCTATTAACACCTACACTACCTACCCGCTATTAACCCCCACCACTCTAATTACAGAAAATAAAAAAGCCTAAAGTCACAAAAAAAATCTACATTACATGAAATAAAAAACCTAACTTACAAAAAAAATAAACTACATTACAGAAAATAAAAAAACCTAAGTCACAAAAAATAAAAAAAGGAACATTACAGGAAAAAAAAAAAAAAAACATTACAACCCCCCCTCACTACAGAAAAAAAAAATACACACCTGAAAAGGAAATACATATAATACATACAATACAAATACAATACAAATACAATACAATACAAATACATACAATTACAAGACAATACAATTAAATACAATACAATACACTCCTATCTAATATACATCACACAATCTATCTAAATAAATACCATAATCTAATATAAATGCTATCTATATAATAATACATCCCCAATCTATCTAAATAAATTCCACAATCTATCTACAATACATCCTATGCTATCTATATAAAACACATACCCCTAGCTAACATACAATAAATGCTATCTATATATAAACTAATCTAATTCTAAGCTAAAATAAAATAATTAAGACCACTTACCTTTGAAGATGTCCATTGAGATCAGCCACCTACGAAAAAAAAAAAAATAGTGCAACACGTTTACAGTTCTAAAATAAACATTCTATACATTCTAAATATTCTACTCACCTTTCCGGTATGTCCCGTCCTTATTCGTTTAATCCTTCTTTGGTGCGGCACCTGTTAAAAAAAACACAACATTAATACGCATACATCAAAATAAAATAAACATAATCTACATTCTACTTACCTCCCCGCGATGTCTCCGGCCTCCTCCGGATCCTCTTCTGCCACGCCCTGTATAAAAAAAAATATATATATATATATATATACTTACATCCGCACTCCCGGACATCCGCTAATGAAACTCCAGGAGACTTTTCCGGAAGAAAATAAGCAATGACGCCTTCTGATTGGTTGAAAACGCTGTCTATCAAATTCACCCAATCAGGAGGCGCCAATGTGTGAACCAATCACAAAGGGATACACCCTAAAATCCCACTCTGATTGGATAATGCACCTGTCAATCTTTATTTAAACCAATCACAAGGCGCAGATGCCTTCAGCCAATCACAATGAAATACACCCCCACAGGGTGATTGGTTGGAGCCTCTGCGCATTGTGATTGGTTGCACTGACAATAGCCAATAACAATGGAATACACCCTCACGTACTGATTGGTGAAGGATTTGCGCCTTCTCATTGGCTCCTGCTAATATCAATCAATATTACAGCCAAATGGGAAGGCGTAGATGTCTTCACCAATCAGTACGTGGGGGTATATTCCATTGTGATTGGCTGATGGCAATAAAGCCTTAGGATTGGTTCAAATAAAGATTGACAGGTGTGTTATCCAATCAGCGTTGTATTTTGGGGTGTATACTTTTTTCATTTGTTCACAATTGGGGTATTCTCATTGGCTGAGTTTGATAGACAGCCTTTTCAGCCAATCAGAAGCAGCCATTGCCAATTTTATTCTGGAACACTCCATAGGAAGGTCATTAGCGTCGGAGACATCCGCCAGGGCGGATGTATGTCGATTTTTTTTTTTTTTATGCGCCAATGCTTCCGGAGAAGAACACCAGGAGGCCGGAGACATAGCGGAAAGGTAAGTATAATGTAGATTGTGTTTATCTCACATTGGTTTATGTTTACTAATGTAAGCCTGGAAGGAGGTCCTTCATAGGGATGCAGATGCCTTATTCTATGTAAATAAAGAATACAAGCTGTACTCTAGGAGCCTGGAAGGAGGCACTTCATAGGGATGTAGATGCCTTATATATACAGTGGATATAAAAAGTCTACACACCCCTGTTAAAATGTCAGGTTTCTGTGCTGTAAAAAAATGAGACAAAGATAAATCATTTCAGAACTTTTTCCACCTTTAATGTGACCTATAAACTGTACAACTCAATTGAAAAACAAATTGAAATCTTTTAGGTAGAGGGAAGAAAAAATATAAAAATAAAATAATATCGTTGCATAAGTATGCACACCCTTAAACTAATACTTTGTTGAAGCACCTTTTGATTTTATTACTGCACTCAGTCTTTTTGGGGTATGAGTCTATCAGCATGGCACATTTTGACTTGGCAAGATGTGCCCACTCTTCTTTGCAAACACACTCCAAATCTGTCAGATTGCGAGGGCATCTCCTGTGCACAGCCCTCTTCAGATCACCCCACCGATTTTCAATCGGATTCAGGTCTGGGCTCTGGCTGGGCCATTCCAAAACTTTAATCTTCTTCTGGTAAAGCCATTCCTTTGTTGATTTGGATGTATGCTTTGGGTCGTTGTCATGCTGAAAGATGAAGTTCCTCTTCATGTTCAGCTTTCTAGCAGAAGCCTGAAGGTTTTGTGCCAATATTAACTGGTATTTGGAACTGTTCATAATTCCCTCTATCTTAACTAAGGCCCCAGTTCCAGCTGTAGAAAAACAGCCCCAAAGCATGATGCTGCCACCACCATGCTTTACTGTGGGTATGGTGTTCTTTTGGTGATGTGCAGTGTTGTTTTTGCGCCAAACATATCTTTTGGAATTATAGGCAAAAAGTTCAACCTTGGTTTCATCGGACCATAACACCTTTTCCCACATGCTTTTGGGAGACTTCAGATGTGTTTTTGCAAAATGTACCCTGGCTTGGATGTTTTTCTTCATAAGAAAAGGCTTTCATCTTGCCACTCTACCCCATAGCCCAGACATATGAAGAATACAGGAGATTGTTGTCACGTACCACACAGTCAGTACTTGCCAGATATTTATGCAGCTCCTTTAATGTTGCTGTAGGCCTCTTAGTAGCCTCCCAGACCAGTTGTCTTTTCATCAATTTTGGAGGGAGCTCCAGTTCTTGGTAATGTCACTGTTGTGCCATATTTTCTCCACTTGATGATGACTGTCTTCACTGTGTTCCATGCATACATCAAAATAAAATAAACATAATCTACATTCTACTTACCTCCCCGCGATGTCTCCGGCCTCCTCCGGATCCTCTTCTGCCACGCCCTGTATAAAAAAATAATAATATATATATATATATACTTACATCCGCACTCCCGGACATCCGCTAATGAAACTCCAGGAGACTTTTCCGGAAGAAAATAAGCAATGACGCCTTCTGATTGGTTGAAAACGCTGTCTATCAAATTCACCCAATCAGGAGGCGCCAATGTGTGAACCAATCACAAAGGGATACACCCTAAAATCCCACTCTGATTGGATAATGCACCTGTCAATCTTTATTTAAACCAATCACAAGGCGCAGATGCCTTCAGCCAATCACAATGGAATACACCCCCACAGGGTGATTGGTTGGAGCCTCTGCGCATTGTGATTGGTTGCACTGACAATAGCCAATAACAATGGAATACACCCTCACGTACTGATTGGTGAAGGATTTGCGCCTTCTCATTGGCTCCTGCTAATATCAATCAATATTACAGCCAAATGGGAAGGCGTAGATGTCTTCACCAATCAGTACGTGGGGGTATATTCCATTGTGATTGACTGATGGCAATAAAGCCTTAGGATTGGTTCAAATAAAGATTGACAGGTGTGTTATCCAATCAGCGTTGTATTTTGGGGTGTATACTTTTTTCATTTGTTCACAATTGGGGTCTTCTCATTGGCTGAATTTGATAGACAGCCTTTTCAGCCAATCAGAAGCCGCCATTGCCAATTTTATTCTGGAACACTCCATAGGAAGGTCATTAGCGTCGGAGACATCCGCCAGGGCGGATGTATGTCGATTTTTTTTTTATGCGCCGATTCTTCCGGAGAAGAACACCAGGAGGCCGGAGACATAGCGGAAAGGTAAGTATAATGTAGATTGTGTTTATTTCACATTGGTTTATGTTTACTAATGTAAGCCTGGAAGGAGGTCCTTCATAGGGATGCAGATGCCTTATTCTATGTAAATACAGAATACAAGCTGTACTCTAGGAGCCTGGAAGGAGGCACTTCATAGGGATATAGTTGCCTTATATATACAGTGGATATAAAAAGTCTACACACCCCTGTTAAAATGTCAGGTTTCTGTGCTGTAAAAAAATTTGACAAAGATAAATCATTTCAGAACTTTTACCACCTTTAATGTGACCTATAAACTGTACAACTCAATTGAAAAACAAATTGAAATCTTTTAGGTAGAGGGAAGAAAAAATATAAAAATAAAATAATATGGTTGCATAAGTATGCACACCCTTAAACTAATACTTTGTTGAAGCACCTTTTGATTTTATTACTGCACTCAGTCTTTTTTGGGTATGAGTCTATCAGCATGGCACATTTTGACTTGGCAAGATTTGCCCACTCTTCTTTGCAAACACACTCCAAATCTGTCAGATTGCGAGGGCATCTCCTGTGCACAGCCCTCTTCAGATCACCCCACCGATTTTCAATCGGATTCAGGTCTGGGCTCTGGCTGGGCCATTCCAAAACTTTAATCTTCTTCTGGTAAAGCCATTCCTTTGTTGATTTGGATGTATGCTTTGGGTCGTTGTCATGCTGAAAGATGAAGTTCCTCTTCATGTTCAGCTTTCTAGCAGAAGCCTGAAGGTTTTGTGCCAATATTGACTGGTATTTGGAACTGTTCATAATTCCCTCTATCTTAACTAATGGCCCAGTTCCAGCTGTAGAAAAACAGCCCCAAAGCATGATGCTGCCACCACCATGCTTTACTGTGGGTATGGTGTTCTTTTGGTGATGTGCAGTGTTGTTTTTGCGCCAAACATATCTTTTGGAATTATAGGCAAAAAGTTCAACCTTGGTTTCATCGGACCATAACACCTTTTCCCACATGCTTTTGGGAGACTTCAGATCTGTTTTTGCAAAATGTACCCTGGCTTGGATGTTTTTCTTCATAAGAAAAGGCTTTCATCTTGCCACTCTACCCCATAGCCCCGACATATGAAGAATACTGGAGATTGTTGTCACATGTACCACACAGTCAGTACTTGCCAGATATTCCTGCAGCTCCTTTAATGTTGCTGTAGGCCTCTTAGTAGCCTCCCAGACCAGTTGTCTTTTCATCAATTTTGGAGGGAGCTCCAGTTCTTGGTAATGTCACTGTTGTGCCATATTTTCTCCACTTGATGATGACTGTCTTCACTGTGTTCCATGGTATATCTAATGCCTTGGAAATTATTTTGTACCCTTCTCCTGACTGATACCTTTTAACAATGAGGTCCCTCTGATGCTTTGGAAGCTCTCTGTGGACCATGGCTTTTGCTGTGGGATGCGACTAAGGAAATTTCAGGAAGACCAACTAGAGCCGTTGAACTTTATTTGGGGTTAATCAGAGGCACTTTAAATGATGGCAGGTGTATGCTGACTCCTATTTAACACGATTTGGAATGTGATTGCTTAATTCTGAACACAGCTACAACCCCAGTTATTAAGAGGGTGTGCAGACTTATGCAACCACATTATTTTTATTTTTTATTTTTCTTCCCTCCACCTAAAATATTTCAGTTTGTTTTTCAATTGAGTTGTACAGTTTATAGGTCACATTAAAGGTGGAAAAAGTTTTGAAATGATTTATCTTTGTCTAATTTTTTACAGAAATCTGACATTTTTCCAGGGGTGTGTAGACTTTTTATATCCACTGTATATAGAATACAAGCTGTATGCTAGGAGCCTGTAAGGAGGTCCTTCATAGAGATGCAGATCCTTATTCTATGTAAATATAGAACACAAGCTGTACTCTAGGAGCCTGGAAGGAGGTGTTCATGGGGATGCAGATGTCTTATTCTATGTAAATATAGAATACAAGCTGTACTCTAGGAGTCTGGAAGGAGTCCCTTCATAGGGATGCAGATGTCTTATTCTATGTAAATATAGAATACAAGCTGTACTCTCTGAGCCTGGAAGGAGGACTTCAAGGGGATGCAGATGCCTTATATAAATATAGAATACAAACTGTACTCTAGGAGCCTTGAAGGAGGTCTTCATGGGGATGCACATGCCTTATGTAAATATAGAACACAAGCTGTATGCTAGGAGCCTGGAAGGAGGTCCTTCATAGGGATGCAGATGCCTTATTCTATCACATATTATAATTGTCTAACTACGATTCATCGTCACGCTGTTTGCGTAGTGCGTACGCTGTTTGTGCAGGCGCTCATTGCCGGCGAGCCGTTAAACAGCAGCACTTAGGCAATGAGCGCCGCAGGCGCTCATTGCTGGCGAGCCTCGCATAGCGAGGCGAGACGTTAAACACGTCACACGCACGACTTAGAAAAAAAAAACACCCCGGAACCAACCTTAACGTAACAAACACGCACTAAGAATACAACTATAACGGCCGACCCATGCGCAACTAAAAACAGTGAAAACATACCAAATACTCACACAAACTACATAAAAAGCTTACCCATAGCAAGGGGGGGCACCCAGGACCTCTGAAAGTGAAGTTACACTTCCATTTAAGTCCAAATTCCCGAGTTCAGACACACGAAAATCCCCTAAGCGAGAGAAAAAATGGCCGCCGAAAAAAACAAAAACGAGGCTCACAGCCCAGCCATGTACAAATTACCCAAGAAGGGATCCGAGATAAGCTCGGAAACCCGCATAAACCCCAGGGGATCCGAGATAAGCTCGGAGCCCTGCATTAACCCCACATTAACCATCGCAGTGGGGGTCCCGATTGCATGCGATCGGGGACCCCCGGGGCAATCAAAATTCAAAATTCCCACGTTACAGGTCCTTAAAGGACCGTAAAGGTCCTTAAACAACCCGTTGTAAAAGAAAAAAAATATACACTGTCACCCTGTCAATCATGGGGGTCAATATAGATCCCCATAAAACCCTTATTAACCCTATCACTCATGGGGGTCAATATAGACCCCCATAAGCCCTTCATTAACCCTGTCACTCATGGGGGTCAATATAGACCCCATAAACCCCTCAATAACTGTGTCACTCATGGGGGTCAATATACACCCCCATAAGCCCTTCATTAACCCTGTCACTCATGGGGGTCAATAGAGACCCCCATAAACCCCTCATTAACCCTGTCACTCATGGGGGTCAATATAGACCCCCATAAGCCCTTCATTAACCCTGTCACTCATGGGGGTCAATAGAGACCCCCATAAGCCCTTCATTAAGCCTGTCACTCATGGGGGTCAATACAGACCCCCATAAGCCCTTCATTAACCCTGTCACTCATGGGGGTCAATACAGACCCCCATAAGCCTCTATTTAACCCCATCAGTCCCATAAGGGTATATGAACACCATTATGGGCCTGTTACAACACAACATTAACCACATAAGTGCCATGATGGTCCTCAAGGACCATCATGACACTAAGTATAAACACTATACTGCATTATACCCCCCCAATAAAACATTAAATATCAACTAAACACCCTCTATACTAACCTATTAACACCTACACTACCTACCTGCTATTAACCCCCACCACTCTAATTACAGAAAATAAAAAAGCCTAAAGTCACAAAAAAAATCTACATTACATGAAATAAAAACCTAACTTACAAAAAAAATAAACTACATTACAGAAAATAAAAAAACCTAAGTCACAAAAAATAAAAAAAGGAACATTACAGAAAAAAAAAAACATACATTACATTTGAATCCGCTCTGTTAGTCAGTGCAGAGTTTTCTGTCCTGTTGCAGTAATCAGTGTACAGGTGAGAGTGGGTGTGGCTTGGTCTGTGTAGTTATATCTGGGTGCATTTGTGTGAGGTCAGGTTTGAATCCGCTCTGTTAGTCAGTGCACAGTTTTCTGTCTGTTGCATTAATCAGTGTACAGGTGAGAGTGGGTGTGGCTTGGTCTGTGTAGTTATATCTGGGTGCATTTGTGCGAGGTCTGGTTTGAATCCGCTCTGTTAGTCAGTGCAGAGTTTTCTGTCTGTTGCATTAATCAGAGTACAGGTGAGAGTGGGTGTGGCTTGGCCTGTGTAAGTTATATCTGTGTGTATTTTGTTGTTTTCTGTTTTCTCACTGTATTTTTGTAACTGATAATCATGAGTCAGTCCAGTGGAAACCTCACTCAGTGTACATCCTGCCAAATGTATGCACTACTGGAACAGATGATCAAGGGTCCATACCTCTGTGACAGGTGTGAGCATGTTGCCTCTTTGGAAGCTCAAATTGAAGATCTGGAGAGGAGAATTGCAGCACTTAGTGATATTGCTCCACTGGAAAGGGAGTTGGTGCTCACGGAGCACAGTTTAGCTGGGCCTAGTATGGAGGGAGGAGCTGGGGCTAGTGAGGATGGCCAGGGAGGTAGCTGGGTTACAGTTAGAAGGGGAATCAGGGGGAACAGGAGGAGGCAGGCCAGTTCTGAGTTGGCAAACACCAACAGATTTGCCAGATTGAGTGAAACTGTTGGGGGTGTCCATTCAGGAATGGCAATGCCAGATAGAGCTGTTCCCTCTAACAGCCGGGAGAACAGTTCTACTGGAGGAGAGGGAGGGCAGAATAGGCAGAGCAACAGACATGTTTTGGTGGTAGGGGACTCTATTATTAGGAAGGTAGACAGGGTAATTTGTCACCCAGATCCCAGCAATCGAACAGTTTGCTGTCTCCCGGGTGCTCGGGTTCGGCATGTTGTGGATCGGGTGGATAAATTATTGGGAGGGGCTGGTAATGAACCGGCGGTCTTGGTACACATTGGTACCAATGACAAAGTTAGTGGAAGATGGAGCGTCCTAAAGAATGATTTTAGAGAATTAGGGAATAAGCTTAAAGCAAGGACCTCCAAGGTAGTATTTTCTGAGATACTACCAGTGCCACGTGCTAGCCCAGGGAGGCAGAAGGAGCTTAGGGAGGTTAATGCGTAGCTAAAAAAGTGGTGCAGTGCAGAGGGTTTTGGGTTTTTAGAGCACTCGGCTGACTTCTCACTTGGGTACAATCTCTATAGCAGGGATGGATTGCACCTTAATGATGAGGGCGCTTTTGTGCTAGGAGATAGGATGGTAGAACGGCTGGGGGAGTTTTTAAACTTGTAGGTGGGGGGGAGGGACTATATAGAAGTATTGGGGTAAATAGGGTAGAGAGGGAAAGGGATGAATTCGTTACCCATGGGGGAGGAGAAGGGGGAGGGTTACAATAGAAAGTAGGGAGGTATTAATAGGGGCCTCAAATACAGTGGCAGGCACTTCACAACAGCAGAGCCATAGCAACATAAAGTGTATGATTGCTAACGCAAGAAGTTTGCCTGGGAAAATGGATGAGCTAGAAATATTAGCAGTACAAGAAAAATGGGGCTTAATAGGCATTACGGAAACATGGTGGGATGAATCTCATGACTGGACTGTTAATCTGGATGATTATAACCTATTTAGGAAAGATAGGGGAAATGGTAAAAGAGGAGGAGGGATCTGTCTTTATGTTAAGCCTGAATTTAAGCCTATTGTCAGAGAAGATATTTATGCTGGCACTAACGGCATCATTGAATCCTTGTGGGTTGAGCTAAATAGTGGAGGAGCTAATTCGAAACGCATATTGGTGGGAGTATGCTATAAACCCCCAAATATAGCTGAAAGTGAGGAAATACAATTATTGTTACAGATTGGAAATGCAGCTAAGCATGGGCAAGTTCTAATAATGGGAGACTTTAATTACCCTGATATAAACTGGATAAACGAGACCAGCAGCTCTGCTAAGGGGAGCAGGTTCTTGAGTACACTCAGGGATCATTATCTGGCCCAGGTAATACAAGAACCTACTAGAAATGGGGCCATCTTGGATTTAGTCATCACAAGTAATATTGATATAATATCAAATGTAAAAATAGGGGAACCCTTGGGGAACAGTGATCACAACACAGTCTCATTTGAGATTGAATACAAAAAACAGAGTTGTAAGGGGCCAACAAAAACTCTAAATTTTAAAAGGGCTAACTTTAATGGGCTACGGGCAGCAATACAACATATAGACTGGGACAAAGAACTTACAGGGAAGAATACTGAAAATAAATGGACAACATTCAAATCCTTACTAAATAAACATACTCATCAGCATGTACCATGTGGAAATAAAATGAATAGGAGTATATCACATCCCATGTGGCTTAACAATGACTTAAAGATCATGATGAGGAAAAAGAAATATGCATTTAAATTATACAAGAAGGAGGGAACAGAGGCAGCTTTATGTGACTATAAGGAAATCAACAAGTCTTGCAAAAGGGCTATTAGACTGGCTAAAATAGAAAATGAGAAGTCAGTTGCAATGGAAAGTAAGACTAACCCTAAAATATTTTTTAAATATATTAATGGGAAGAAGGCCAGGAAGGAATCGATAGGACCATTACAATGTGACACAGGCCATCTGATAATTAGTGACCAGGAAAAGGCAGATGAGCTAAATAGGTTATTTTCGTCGGTTTACACAAGGGAGGTACCAGTGATTGGGACACCGCAACATAATGGGGCTACACTACCTTTACTAAATAATTGGTTAACGCAGGAAGAAATACAAAAGAGGTTGGAGAAAATAAATGTTAATAAAGCCCCAGGTCCTGATGGAATACATCCAAGGGTACTGAGGGAGCTGGGGTCTGTAATAGCCAAACCATTATATCTAATCTTTCAAGACTCACTCACTACAGGATCTCTACCAGATGACTGGAGAAAAGCAGAGGTGATACCTATATTTAAGAAGGGATCTAGAGCAAATCCGGGGAATTATAGACCAGTGAGCCTCACTTCTGTATTTGGGAAGCTTTTAGAAGGGTTAATAAGGGACAGAATACAAGAATATGTCTATTTGAACAGGATCATAGGTAGCAGACAACATGGATTTATGAAGGAAAGGTCGTGTCAGACCAATCTAATTAGTTTTTATGAGGAGGTTAGTAGGAACTTGGATCAGGGCAACTCAGTGGATGTAGTCTTTTTAGATTTTTCAAACGCATTTGATACAGTGCCACATGGAAGACTAGTGAGCAAACTAAGGGATACAGGAATTGCAGTAAATATCTGCTCATGGATCGAGAGCTGGCTAAAAGACAGGAAGCAAAGGGTTGTTGTAAATGGAACATACTCCGATTAGTCTAATGTGATAAGTGGGGTTCCTCAAGGTTCAGTATTAGGTCCTCTCCTTTTTAACATATTTATTAATGACGTTGAGGTAGGACTCGAATGTAGTGTCTCCATTTTTGCTGATGACACTAAGTTGTGCAAGGTAATAAAATCAGATAATGATGTACTTTCCCTACAAAAGGATTTGCATAAATTAGAGAAATGGGCGGCTAAATGGCAGATGAGATTTAATACAAATAAATGTAAGGTTATGCATTTGGGAAGGAACAATAGCCAAGCAATCTATAATCTTAATGGAGCAAATCTAGGGGTATCAGATATTGAAAGGGATTTGGGAGTACTAGTGGACAACCACCTAGGTAACAGCGCTCAAAGCCAAGCAGCGGCTGCAAAGGCAAATAAAATATTAGCATGTATTAGGAAGGGTATCGAAGCCAGGGAAGAAGATATAATTCTGCCACTATACAAATCTCTAGTACGCCCTCATTTGGAATATGGAGTACAATTTTGGGCACCACCTCATAAAAAAGACATTTTAGAGCTGGAAAAAATACAGAGAAGGGCTACAAAACTAATAAGGGGAATGGAGGGGCTAAGTTATGAAGAAAGACTAACAAAAGTAAACTTATTTTCGCTAGAAAAAAGGCGTCTAAGAGGAGATATGATTACGTTATATAAATACATCCAGGGTCAATATAAGGCTTTGTCAAGTGAACTTTTTGTAGCAAGAGATTATCAACTTACAAGAGGACATCCTTTGAGGTTAGAGGAAAAAAGATTTTACCTTAAACAAAGAAAAGGGTTCTTCACAGTTAGGGTGGTAAAACTGTGGAATTCTCTACCAAAGGAGGTGGTGACAGCGAATTCGATAGACAACTTCAAAAAGGGGTTAGATATATTTTTGAATAAAGAGGGCATTCAAGGATATCCTAGATAACTAGCCAGGAATATTGATCCAGGGAGAAATTTGATCGCCAGTTTCTGGGGTCAGGAAGGAATTTTGCTTTTTTTTCCCCTTATGAGACAATTGGCAAAGTTTCAATGGGGTTTTTTTTTTCTGTTTGCCTTCCTCTGGATCAATTAACAATTAACAATAATAATAAATAGTCCACATTAAAAAGATCAATAGAGATCTCAAAAGGTTGAACTTGATGGACTAACTCTTTATTCATCCTCCAATACTATACTATTAATAATTATTTAATCAATAATTTAATTAATAACTAATCCGCACATTGCAGATCAGAGGAGATCTTAACAGGTTGAACTTGATGGACTGAAAGTCTTTTTTCAACCTTAATTACTATGTAACTATGTAACTATGTAAACCCCCCCCCTCACTAGAGAAAAAAAAATACACACCTGAAAAGGAAATACATATAATACATACAATACAAATACAATACAATACAAATACATACAATTACAAGACAATACAATTAAATACAATACAATACAATACACTCCTATCTAATATACATCACACAATCTATCTAAATAAATACCATAATCTAATATACATGCTATCTATATAATAATACATCCCCAATCTATCTAAATAAATTCCACAATCTATCTACAATACATCCTATGCTATCTATATAAAACACATACCCCTAGCTAACATACAATAAATGCTATCTATATATAAACTAATCTAATTCTAAGCTAAAATAAAATAATTAAGACCACTTACCTTTGCAGATGTCCATTGAGATCAGCCACTTATGGAAAAATAAATAAATAGTGCAACACATTTACAGTTCTAAAATAAACATTCTATACATTCTAAATATTCTACTCACCTTTCCGGCATGTCCCGTCCTTATTCGTTTAATCCTTCTTTGGCGCTGCACCTGTTAAAAAAAACACAACATTAATACGCACACATCAAAATAAAATAAACATAATCTACATTCTACTTACCTCCCCGCGATGTCTCCGGCCTCCTCCGGATCCTCTTCTGCCACGCCCTGTATAAAAAAAATATATATATATATATACTTACATCCGCACTCCCGGACATCCGCTAATGAAACTCCAGGAGACTTTTCCGGAAGAAAATAAGCAATGACGCCTTCTGATTGGTTGAAAACGCTGTCTATCAAATTCACCCAATCAGGAGGCGCCAATGTGTGAACCAATCACAAAGGGATACACCCTAAAATCCCACTCTGATTGGATAATGCACCTGTCAATCTTTATTTAAACCAATCACAAGGCGCAGATGCCTTCAGCCAATCACAATGGAATACACCCCCACAGGATGATTGGTTGGAGCCTCTGCGCATTGTGATTGGTTGCACTGACAATAGCCAATAACAATGGAATACACCCTCACGTACTGATTGGTGAAGGATTTGCGCCTTCTCATTGGCTCCTGCTAATATCAATCAATATTACAGCCAAATGGGAAGGCGTAGATGTCTTCAACAATCAGTACGTGGGGGTATATTTCATTGTGATTGGCTGATGGCAATAAAGCCTTAGGATTGGTTCAAATAAAGATTGACAGGTGTGTTATCCATTCAGCGTTGTATTTTGGGGTGTATACTTTTTTCATTTGTTCACAATTGGGGTCTTCTCATTGGCTGAATTTGATAGACAGCCTTTTCAGCCAATCAGAAGCTGCTATTGCCAATTTTATTCTGGAACACTCCATAGGAAGGTCATTAGCGTTGGAGAGATCCGCCAAAGGGGATGTATGTCGTTTTGTTTTTTTTTATTCGCCGATGCTTCTGGAGAAGAACACCAGGAGGCCGGAGACATCGCGGAAAGGTAAGTATAATGTAGATTGTGTTTATTTCACTTTGGTTTATGTTTACTAATGTAAGCCTGGAAGGAGGTCCTTCATAGGGATGCAGATGCCTTATTCTATGTAAATATAGAACACAAGCTGTATGCTAAGAGCCTGGAAGGAGGTCCATTATAGGGATGCAGATGTCTTATTCTATGTAAATATAGAACACAAACTGTATTCTAGGAGCCTGGAAGGAGGTCCTTCATAGGGAAGCAGATGCCTCATTCTATGTAAATATAGAACACAAGCTGTATGCTAGGAGCCTGGAAGGAGGTCCTTCATAGGGATGCAGACGCCTTATTCTATGTAAATATAGAATACAAGCTGTACTCTAGGAGCCTGGAAGGAGGTCCATCATAGGGATGCAGATGCCTTATTCTATGTAAATACAGAATACAAGCTGTACTCTAGAGCCTGGAAGGAGGTCCCTCATAGGGATGCAGATGCCTTATTCTATGTAAATATAAAACACAAGCTGTATTCTAGGAGCCTGAAAGGAGGTCCATCATAGGGATGCAGATGCCTTATATAAATATAGAATACAAGCTGTACTCTAGGAGCCTGGAAGGACGCCCTTCATAGGGAAGCAGATGCCTCATTCTATGTAAATATAGAACACAAGCTGTACTCTAGGAGCCTGGAAGGAGGTCCATCATAGGGATGCAGATGCCTTATTCTATGTAAATATAGAACACAAGCTGTATTATAGGAGCCTGGAAGGAGGTCCTTCATGGGGATGCAGATGCCTTATGTAAATATAGAATACAAGCTGTATGCTAGGAGCCTGGAAGGAGGTCCTTCATAGGGATGCAGATTTCTTATTCTATGTAAATAAAGAACACAAGCTGCATTCTAGGAGCCTGGAAGGAGGTCCTTCATAGGGATGCAGATGCCTTATTCTATGTACATATAGAATGCAAGCTGTACTCTAGGAGCCTGGAAGGAGGTCCTTCATAGGGATTCAGATGCCTTATATAAATATAAAATACAAGCTGTTCTCTAGGAGCCTGGAAGGAGGTCCTTCATATGGATGCAGATGCCTTATGTAAATATAGAATCCAAGCTGTATGCTAGGAGCCTCGAAGGAGGTCCTTCATAGGGATGCAGTTGCCTTATTCTGTGAACATTTAGAATGCAAGCTGTACTCTAGGAGCCTGGAAGAAGGTCCTTCATAGAGATGCAGATGCCTTATTCTATGTAAATATTGAATACACGCTGTATGATAGGAGCCTGGAAGGAGGTCATTCATAGGGATGCAGTTGCCTTATTCTGTGAACATTTAGAATGCAAGCTGTACTCTTGGTGCCTGGAAGAAGGTCCTTCATAGAGATGCAGATGCCTTATTCTATGTAAATATTGAATACACGCTGTATGCTAGGAGCCTGGAAGGAGGTCATTCATAGGGATGCAGATGCCTGATGTAAATATAGAATACAAGCTGTACTCTAGGAGCCTGAAAGGAGGTCCTTCATAGGGATGCAGATGCCTTACAAAAATATTGCATACAAGATACAGATGCCTTATTCTATGTTAATATAGAACACAAGCTGTATGCTGGGAGCCTGGAAGGAGGTCCTTCATAGGGATGCAGATGCCTTATTCTATCACATATTATAATTGTCTAACTACGATTCATCGTCACGCTGTTTGCGTAGTGCGTACGCTGTTTGAGCAGGCGCTCATTGCCGGCGAGACGTTAAACAGTAGCACTTAGGCAATGAGCGCCGCAGGCGCTCATTGCTGGCGAGCCTCGCATAGCGAGGCGAGACGTTAAACACGTCGCACGCACGACTTAGAAAAAAAAAACACCTCGGAACCAACCTTAACGTAACAAACACGCACTAAGAATACGACTATAACGGCCGACCCACGCGCAACTAAAAACAGTGAAAACATACCAAATACTCACACAAACTACATAAAAAGCTTACCCATAGCAAGGGGGGGGGGGGCACCCAGGACCTCTGAAAGTGAAGTTACACCTCCATTTAAGTCCAAATTCCCGAGTTCAGACACACGAAAATCCCCTAAGCAAGAGAAAAAATGGCCGCCGAAAAAACGAAAACGAGGCTCACAGCCCAACCTTGTACAAATTACCCAAGAAGGGATCCGAGATAAGCTCGGAAACCCGCATTAACCCCAGGGGATTCGAGATAAGCTCGGAGCCCTGCATTAACCCCACATTAACCATCGCAGTGGGGGTCCCGATTGCATGTGATCCGGGACCCCTGCGGCAATCAAAATTCAAAATTCCCACGTTACAGGTCCTTAAAGGACTGTAAAGGTCCTTAAACAACCCGTTGTAAAAGAAAAAATATATACACTGTCACCCTGTCAGTCATGGGGGTCAATACAGACCCCCATAAAACCCTTATTAACCCTATCACTCATGGGGGTCAATATAGACCCCCATAAGCCCTTCATTAACCCTGTCACTCATGGGGGTCAATATAGACCCCCATAAACCCCTCATTAACCGTGTCAATCATGGGGGTCAATATACACCCAAATAAGCCCTTCATTAGCCCTGTCACTCATGGGGTTCAATAGAGACCCCCATAAACCCCTCATTAACCCTGTCACTCATGGGGGTCAATATAGACCCCCATAAGCCCTTCATTAACCCTGTCACCCATGGGGGTCAATAGAGACCCCCATAAGCCCTTTATTAAGCCTGTCACTCATGGGGGTCAATACAGACCCCCATAAGCCCTTCATTAACCCTGTCAGTCATGGGGGTCAATACAGACCCCATAAGCCTCTATTTAACCCCATCAGTCCCATAAGGGTATATGAACACCATTATGGGCCTGTTACAACACTACATTAACCACATAAGTGCCATGATGGTCCTCAAGGACCATCATGACACTAAGTATAAACACTATACTGCATTATACCCCCCAATAAAACATTAAATATCAACTAAACACCCTCTACACTAACCTATTAACACCTACACTACCTACCCGCTATTAACCCCCACCACTCTAATTACAGAAAATAAAAAAGCCTAAAGTCACAAAAAAAATCTACATTACATGAAATAAAAAACCTAACTTACAAAAAAAATAAACTACATTACAGAAAATAAAAAAACCTAAGTCACAAAAAATAAAAAAAGGAACATTACAGGAAAAAAAAAAAAAAAACATTACAACCCCCCCTCACTACAGAAAAAAAAAAATACACACCTGAAAAGGAAATACATATAATACATACAATACAAATACAATACAAATACAATACAATACAAATACATACAATTACAAGACAATACAATTAAATACAATACAATACACTCCTATCTAATATACATCACACAATCTATCTAAATAAATACCATAATCTAATATAAATGCTATCTATATAATAATACATCCCCAATCTATCTAAATAAATTCCACAATCTATCTACAATACATCCTATGCTATCTATATAAAACACATACCCCTAGCTAACATACAATAAATGCTATCTATATATAAACTAATCTAATTCTAAGCTAAAATAAAATAATTAAGACCACTTACCTTTGAAGATGTCCATTGAGATCAGCCACCTACGAAAAAAAAAAAAATAGTGCAACACGTTTACAGTTCTAAAATAAACATTCTATACATTCTAAATATTCTACTCACCTTTCCGGTATGTCCCGTCCTTATTCGTTTAATCCTTCTTTGGTGCGGCACCTGTTAAAAAAAACACAACATTAATACGCATACATCAAAATAAAATAAACATAATCTACATTCTACTTACCTCCCCGCGATGTCTCCGGCCTCCTCCGGATCCTCTTCTGCCACGCCCTGTATAAAAAAAAAAAAATATATATATATATATACTTACATCCGCACTCCCGGACATCCGCTAATGAAACTCCAGGAGACTTTTCCGGAAGAAAATAAGCAATGACGCCTTCTGATTGGTTGAAAACGCTGTCTATCAAATTCACCCAATCAGGAGGCGCCAATGTGTGAACCAATCACAAAGGGATACACCCTAAAATCCCACTCTGATTGGATAATGCACCTGTCAATCTTTATTTAAACCAATCACAAGGCGCAGATGCCTTCAGCCAATCACAATGAAATACACCCCCACAGGGTGATTGGTTGGAGCCTCTGCGCATTGTGATTGGTTGCACTGACAATAGCCAATAACAATGGAATACACCCTCACGTACTGATTGGTGAAGGATTTGCGCCTTCTCATTGGCTCCTGCTAATATCAATCAATATTACAGCCAAATGGGAAGGCGTAGATGTCTTCACCAATCAGTACGTGGGGGTATATTCCATTGTGATTGGCTGATGGCAATAAAGCCTTAGGATTGGTTCAAATAAAGATTGACAGGTGTGTTATCCAATCAGCGTTGTATTTTGGGGTGTATACTTTTTTCATTTGTTCACAATTGGGGTATTCTCATTGGCTGAGTTTGATAGACAGCCTTTTCAGCCAATCAGAAGCAGCCATTGCCAATTTTATTCTGGAACACTCCATAGGAAGGTCATTAGCGTCGGAGACATCCGCCAGGGCGGATGTATGTCGATTTTTTTTTTTTTTTATGCGCCGATGCTTCCGGAGAAGAACACCAGGAGGCCGGAGACATAGCGGAAAGGTAAGTATAATGTAGATTGTGTTTATCTCACATTGGTTTATGTTTACTAATGTAAGCCTGGAAGGAGGTCCTTCATAGGGATGCAGATGCCTTATTCTATGTAAATAAAGAATACAAGCTGTACTCTAGGAGCCTGGAAGGAGGCACTTCATAGGGATGTAGATGCCTTATATATACAGTGGATATAAAAAGTCTACACACCCCTGTTAAAATGTCAGGTTTCTGTGCTGTAAAAAAATGAGACAAAGATAAATCATTTCAGAACTTTTTCCACCTTTAATGTGACCTATAAACTGTACAACTCAATTGAAAAACAAATTGAAATCTTTTAGGTAGAGGGAAGAAAAAATATAAAAATAAAATAATATCGTTGCATAAGTATGCACACCCTTAAACTAATACTTTGTTGAAGCACCTTTTGATTTTATTACTGCACTCAGTCTTTTTGGGGTATGAGTCTATCAGCATGGCACATTTTGACTTGGCAAGATGTGCCCACTCTTCTTTGCAAACACACTCCAAATCTGTCAGATTGCGAGGGCATCTCCTGTGCACAGCCCTCTTCAGATCACCCCACCGATTTTCAATCGGATTCAGGTCTGGGCTCTGGCTGGGCCATTCCAAAACTTTAATCTTCTTCTGGTAAAGCCATTCCTTTGTTGATTTGGATGTATGCTTTGGGTCGTTGTCATGCTGAAAGATGAAGTTCCTCTTCATGTTCAGCTTTCTAGCAGAAGCCTGAAGGTTTTGTGCCAATATTAACTGGTATTTGGAACTGTTCATAATTCCCTCTATCTTAACTAAGGCCCCAGTTCCAGCTGTAGAAAAACAGCCCCAAAGCATGATGCTGCCACCACCATGCTTTACTGTGGGTATGGTGTTCTTTTGGTGATGTGCAGTGTTGTTTTTGCGCCAAACATATCTTTTGGAATTATAGGCAAAAAGTTCAACCTTGGTTTCATCGGACCATAACACCTTTTCCCACATGCTTTTGGGAGACTTCAGATGTGTTTTTGCAAAATGTACCCTGGCTTGGATGTTTTTCTTCATAAGAAAATGCTTTCATCTTGCCACTCTACCCCATAGCCCAGACATATGAAGAATACAGGAGATTGTTGTCACATGTACCACACAGTCAGTACTTGCCAGATATTTCTGCAGCTCCTTTAATGTTGCTGTAGGCCTCTTAGTAGCCTCCCAGACCAGTTGTCTTTTCATCAATTTTGGAGGGAGCTCCAGTTCTTGGTAATGTCACTGTTGTGCCATATTTTCTCCACTTGATGATGACTGTCTTCACTGTGTTCCATGCATACATCAAAATAAAATAAACATAATCTACATTCTACTTACCTCCCCGCGATGTCTCCGGCCTCCTCCGGATCCTCTTCTGCCACGCCCTGTATAAAAAAATAATATATATATATATATATACTTACATCCGCACTCCCGGACATCCGCTAATGAAACTCCAGGAGACTTTTCCGGAAGAAAATAAGCAATGACGCCTTCTGATTGGTTGAAAACGCTGTCTATCAAATTCACCCAATCAGGAGGCGCCAATGTGTGAACCAATCACAAAGGGATACACCCTAAAATCCCACTCTGATTGGATAATGCACCTGTCAATCTTTATTTAAACCAATCACAAGGCGCAGATGCCTTCAGCCAATCACAATGGAATACACCCCCACAGGGTGATTGGTTGGAGCCTCTGCGCATTGTGATTGGTTGCACTGACAATAGCCAATAACAATGGAATACACCCTCACGTACTGATTGGTGAAGGATTTGCGCCTTCTCATTGGCTCCTGCTAATATCAATCAATATTACAGCCAAATGGGAAGGCGTAGATGTCTTCACCAATCAGTACGTGGGGGTATATTCCATTGTGATTGACTGATGGCAATAAAGCCTTAGGATTGGTTCAAATAAAGATTGACAGGTGTGTTATCCAATCAGCGTTGTATTTTGGGGTGTATACTTTTTTCATTTGTTCACAATTGGGGTCTTCTCATTGGCTGAATTTGATAGACAGCCTTTTCAGCCAATCAGAAGCCGCCATTGCCAATTTTATTCTGGAACACTCCATAGGAAGGTCATTAGCGTCGGAGACATCCGCCAGGGCGGATGTATGTCGATTTTTTTTTATGCGCCGATTCTTCCGGAGAAGAACACCAGGAGGCCGGAGACATAGCGGAAAGGTAAGTATAATGTAGATTGTGTTTATTTCACATTGGTTTATGTTTACTAATGTAAGCCTGGAAGGAGGTCCTTCATAGGGATGCAGATGCCTTATTCTATGTAAATACAGAATACAAGCTGTACTCTAGGAGCCTGGAAGGAGGCACTTCATAGGGATATAGTTGCCTTATATATACAGTGGATATAAAAAGTCTACACACCCCTGTTAAAATGTCAGGTTTCTGTGCTGTAAAAAAATTTGACAAAGATAAATCATTTCAGAACTTTTACCACCTTTAATGTGACCTATAAACTGTACAACTCAATTGAAAAACAAATTGAAATCTTTTAGGTAGAGGGAAGAAAAAATATAAAAATAAAATAATATGGTTGCATAAGTATGCACACCCTTAAACTAATACTTTGTTGAAGCACCTTTTGATTTTATTACTGCACTCAGTCTTTTTTGGGTATGAGTCTATCAGCATGGCACATTTTGACTTGGCAAGATTTGCCCACTCTTCTTTGCAAACACACTCCAAATCTGTCAGATTGCGAGGGCATCTCCTGTGCACAGCCCTCTTCAGATCACCCCACCGATTTTCAATCGGATTCAGGTCTGGGCTCTGGCTGGGCCATTCCAAAACTTTAATCTTCTTCTGGTAAAGCCATTCCTTTGTTGATTTGGATGTATGCTTTGGGTCGTTGTCATGCTGAAAGATGAAGTTCCTCTTCATGTTCAGCTTTCTAGCAGAAGCCTGAAGGTTTTGTGCCAATATTGACTGGTATTTGGAACTGTTCATAATTCCCTCTATCTTAACTAATGGCCCAGTTCCAGCTGTAGAAAAACAGCCCCAAAGCATGATGCTGCCACCACCATGCTTTACTGTGGGTATGGTGTTCTTTTGGTGATGTGCAGTGTTGTTTTTGCGCCAAACATATCTTTTGGAATTATAGGCAAAAAGTTCAACCTTGGTTTCATCGGACCATAACACCTTTTCCCACATGCTTTTGGGAGACTTCAGATCTGTTTTTGCAAAATGTACCCTGGCTTGGATGTTTTTCTTCATAAGAAAAGGCTTTCATCTTGCCACTCTACCCCATAGCCCCGACATATGAAGAATACTGGAGATTGTTGTCACATGTACCACACAGTCAGTACTTGCCAGATATTCCTGCAGCTCCTTTAATGTTGCTGTAGGCCTCTTAGTAGCCTCCCAGACCAGTTGTCTTTTCATCAATTTTGGAGGGAGCTCCAGTTCTTGGTAATGTCACTGTTGTGCCATATTTTCTCCACTTGATGATGACTGTCTTCACTGTGTTCCATGGTATATCTAATGCCTTGGAAATTATTTTGTACCCTTCTCCTGACTGATACCTTTTAACAATGAGGTCCCTCTGATGCTTTGGAAGCTCTCTGTGGACCATGGCTTTTGCTGTGGGATGCGACTAAGGAAATTTCAGGAAGACCAACTAGAGCCGTTGAACTTTATTTGGGGTTAATCAGAGGCACTTTAAATGATGGCAGGTGTATGCTGACTCCTATTTAACACGATTTGGAATGTGATTGCTTAATTCTGAACACAGCTACAACCCCAGTTATTAAGAGGGTGTGCAGACTTATGCAACCACATTATTTTTATTTTTTATTTTTCTTCCCTCCACCTAAAATATTTCAGTTTGTTTTTCAATTGAGTTGTACAGTTTATAGGTCACATTAAAGGTGGAAAAAGTTTTGAAATGATTTATCTTTGTCTAATTTTTTACAGAAATCTGACATTTTTCCAGGGGTGTGTAGACTTTTTATATCCACTGTATATAGAATACAAGCTGTATGCTAGGAGCCTGTAAGGAGGTCCTTCATAGAGATGCAGATCCTTATTCTATGTAAATATAGAACACAAGCTGTACTCTAGGAGCCTGGAAGGAGGTGTTCATGGGGATGCAGATGTCTTATTCTATGTAAATATAGAATACAAGCTGTACTCTAGGAGTCTGGAAGGAGTCCCTTCATAGGGATGCAGATGTCTTATTCTATGTAAATATAGAATACAAGCTGTACTCTCTGAGCCTGGAAGGAGGACTTCAAGGGGATGCAGATGCCTTATATAAATATAGAATACAAACTGTACTCTAGGAGCCTTGAAGGAGGTCTTCATGGGGATGCACATGCCTTATGTAAATATAGAACACAAGCTGTATGCTAGGAGCCTGGAAGGAGGTCCTTCATAGGGATGCAGATGCCTTATTCTATCACATATTATAATTGTCTAACTACGATTCATCGTCACGCTGTTTGCGTAGTGCGTACGCTGTTTGTGCAGGCGCTCATTGCCGGCGAGCCGTTAAACAGCAGCACTTAGGCAATGAGCGCCGCAGGCGCTCATTGCTGGCGAGCCTCGCATAGCGAGGCGAGACGTTAAACACGTCACACGCACGACTTAGAAAAAAAAAACACCCCGGAACCAACCTTAACGTAACAAACACGCACTAAGAATACGACTATAACGGCCGACCCATGCGCAACTAAAAACAGTGAAAACATACCAAATACTCACACAAACTACATAAAAAGCTTACCCATAGCAAGGGGGGGCACCCAGGACCTCTGAAAGTGAAGTTACACTTCCATTTAAGTCCAAATTCCCGAGTTCAGACACACGAAAATCCCCTAAGCGAGAGAAAAAATGGCCGCCGAAAAAAACAAAAACGAGGCTCACAGCCCAGCCATGTACAAATTACCCAAGAAGGGATCCGAGATAAGCTCGGAAACCCGCATAAACCCCAGGGGATCCGAGATAAGCTCGGAGCCCTGCATTAACCCCACATTAACCATCGCAGTGGGGGTCCCGATTGCATGCGATCGGGGACCCCCGGGGCAATCAAAATTCAAAATTCCCACGTTACAGGTCCTTAAAGGACCGTAAAGGTCCTTAAACAACCCGTTGTAAAAGAAAAAAAATATACACTGTCACCCTGTCAATCATGGGGGTCAATATAGATCCCCATAAAACCCTTATTAACCCTATCACTCATGGGGGTCAATATAGACCCCCATAAGCCCTTCATTAACCCTGTCACTCATGGGGGTCAATATAGACCCCATAAACCCCTCAATAACTGTGACACTCATGGGGGTCAATATACACCCCCATAAGCCCTTCATTAACCCTGTCACTCATGGGGGTCAATAGAGACCCCCATAAACCCCTCATTAACCCTGTCACTCATGGGGGTCAATATAGACCCCCATAAGCCCTTCATTAACCCTGTCACTCATGGGGGTCAATAGAGACCCCCATAAGCCCTTCATTAAGCCTGTCACTCATGGGGGTCAATACAGACCCCCATAAGCCCTTCATTAACCCTGTCACTCATGGGGGTCAATACAGACCCCCATAAGCCTCTATTTAACCCCATCAGTCCCATAAGGGTATATGAACACCATTATGGGCCTGTTACAACACAACATTAACCACATAAGTGCCATGATGGTCCTCAAGGACCATCATGACACTAAGTATAAACACTATACTGCATTATACCCCCCCAATAAAACATTAAATATCAACTAAACACCCTCTATACTAACCTATTAACACCTACACTACCTACCTGCTATTAACCCCCACCACTCTAATTACAGAAAATAAAAAAGCCTAAAGTCACAAAAAAAATCTACATTACATGAAATAAAAACCTAACTTACAAAAAAAATAAACTACATTACAGAAAATAAAAAAACCTAAGTCACAAAAAATAAAAAAAGGAACATTACAGAAAAAAAAAAAACATACATTACATTTGAATCCGCTCTGTTAGTCAGTGCAGAGTTTTCTGTCCTGTTGCAGTAATCAGTGTACAGGTGAGAGTGGGTGTGGCTTGGTCTGTGTAGTTATATCTGGGTGCATTTGTGTGAGGTCAGGTTTGAATCCGCTCTGTTAGTCAGTGCACAGTTTTCTGTCTGTTGCATTAATCAGTGTACAGGTGAGAGTGGGTGTGGCTTGGTCTGTGTAGTTATATCTGGGTGCATTTGTGCGAGGTCTGGTTTGAATCCGCTCTGTTAGTCAGTGCAGAGTTTTCTGTCTGTTGCATTAATCAGAGTACAGGTGAGAGTGGGTGTGGCTTGGCCTGTGTAAGTTATATCTGTGTGTATTTTGTTGTTTTCTGTTTTCTCACTGTATTTTTGTAACTGATAATCATGAGTCAGTCCAGTGGAAACCTCACTCAGTGTACATCCTGCCAAATGTATGCACTACTGGAACAGATGATCAAGGGTCCATACCTCTGTGACAGGTGTGAGCATGTTGCCTCTGGAAGCTCAAATTGAAGATCTGGAGAGGAGAATTGCAGCACTTAGTGATATTGCTCCACTGGAAAGGGAGTTGGTGCTCACGGAGCACAGTTTAGCTGGGCCTAGTATGGAGGGAGGAGCTGGGGCTAGTGAGGATGGCCAGGGAGGTAGCTGGGTTACAGTTAGAAGGGGAATCAGGGGGAACAGGAGGAGGCAGGCCAGTTCTGAGTTGGCAAACACCAACAGATTTGCCAGATTGAGTGAAACTGTTGGGGGTGTCCATTCAGGAATGGACAGAATAGGCAGAGCAACAGACATGTTTTGGTGGTAGGGGACTCTATTATTAGGAAGGTAGACAGGGTAATTTGTCACCCAGATCCCAGCAATCGAACAGTTTGCTGTCTCCCGGGTGCTCGGGTTCGGCATGTTGTGGATCGGGTGGATAAATTATTGGGAGGGGCTGGTAATGAACCGGCGGTCTTGGTACACATTGGTACCAATGACAAAGTTAGTGGAAGATGGAGCGTCCTAAAGAATGATTTTAGAGAATTAGGGAATAAGCTTAAAGCAAGGACCTCCAAGGTAGTATTTTCTGAGATACTACCAGTGCCACGTGCTAGCCCAGGGAGGCAGCAGGAGCTTAGGGAGGTTAATGCGTAGCTAAAAAAGTGGTGCAGTGCAGAGGGTTTTGGGTTTTTAGAGCACTCGGCTGACTTCTCACTTGGGTACAATCTCTATAGCAGGGATGGATTGCACCTTAATGATGAGGGCGCTTTTGTGCTAGGAGATAGGATGGTAGAACGGCTGGGGGAGTTTTTAAACTTGTAGGTGGGGGGGAGGGACTATATAGAAGTATTGGGGTAAATAGGGTAGAGAGGGAAAGGGATGAATTCGTTACCCATGGGGGAGGAGAAGGGGGAGGGTTACAATAGAAAGTAGGGAGGTATTAATAGGGGCCTCAAATACAGTGGCAGGCACTTCACAACAGCAGAGCCATAGCAACATAAAGTGTATGATTGCTAACGCAAGAAGTTTGCCTGGGAAAATGGATGAGCTAGAAATATTAGCAGTACAAGAAAAATGGGGCTTAATAGGCATTACGGAAACATGGTGGGATGAATCTCATGACTGGACTGTTAATCTGGATGATTATAACCTATTTAGGAAAGATAGGGGAAATGGTAAAAGAGGAGGAGGGATCTGTCTTTATGTTAAGCCTGAATTTAAGCCTATTGTCAGAGAAGATATTTATGCTGGCACTAACGGCATCATTGAATCCTTGTGGGTTGAGCTAAATAGTGGAGGAGCTAATTCGAAACGCATATTGGTGGGAGTATGCTATAAACCCCCAAATATAGCTGAAAGTGAGGAAATACAATTATTGTTACAGATTGGAAATGCAGCTAAGCATGGGCAAGTTCTAATAATGGGAGACTTTAATTACCCTGATATAAACTGGATAAACGAGACCAGCAGCTCTGCTAAGGGGAGCAGGTTCTTGAGTACACTCAGGGATCATTATCTGGCCCAGGTAATACAAGAACCTACTAGAAATGGGGCCATCTTGGATTTAGTCATCACAAGTAATATTGATATAATATCAAATGTAAAAATAGGGGAACCCTTGGGGAACAGTGATCACAACACAGTCTCATTTGAGATTGAATACAAAAAACAGAGTTGTAAGGGGCCAACAAAAACTCTAAATTTTAAAAGGGCTAACTTTAATGGGCTACGGGCAGCAATACAACATATAGACTGGGACAAAGAACTTACAGGGAAGAATACTGAAAATAAATGGACAACATTCAAATCCTTACTAAATAAACATACTCATCAGCATGTACCATGTGGAAATAAAATGAATAGGAGTATATCACATCCCATGTGGCTTAACAATGACTTAAAGATCATGATGAGGAAAAAGAAATATGCATTTAAATTATACAAGAAGGAGGGAACAGAGGCAGCTTTATGTGACTATAAGGAAATCAACAAGTCTTGCAAAAGGGCTATTAGACTGGCTAAAATAGAAAATGAGAAGTCAGTTGCAATGGAAAGTAAGACTAACCCTAAAATATTTTTTAAATATATTAATGGGAAGAAGGCCAGGAAGGAATCGATAGGACCATTACAATGTGACACAGGCCATCTGATAATTAGTGACCAGGAAAAGGCAGATGAGCTAAATAGGTTATTTTCGTCGGTTTACACAAGGGAGGTACCAGTGATTGGGACACCGCAACATAATGGGGCTACACTACCTTTACTAAATAATTGGTTAACGCAGGAAGAAATACAAAAGAGGTTGGAGAAAATAAATGTTAATAAAGCCCCAGGTCCTGATGGAATACATCCAAGGGTACTGAGGGAGCTGGGGTCTGTAATAGCCAAACCATTATATCTAATCTTTCAAGACTCACTCACTACAGGATCTCTACCAGATGACTGGAGAAAAGCAGAGGTGATACCTATATTTAAGAAGGGATCTAGAGCAAATCCGGGGAATTATAGACCAGTGAGCCTCACTTCTGTATTTGGGAAGCTTTTAGAAGGGTTAATAAGGGACAGAATACAAGAATATGTCTATTTGAACAGGATCATAGGTAGCAGACAACATGGATTTATGAAGGAAAGGTCGTGTCAGACCAATCTAATTAGTTTTTATGAGGAGATTAGTAGGAACTTGGATCAGGGCAACTCAGTGGATGTAGTCTTTTTAGATTTTTCAAATGCATTTGATACAGTGCCACATGGAAGACTAGTGAGCAAACTAAGGGATACAGGAATTGCAGTAAATATCTGCTCATGGATCGAGAGCTGGCTAAAAGACAGGAAGCAAAGGGTTGTTGTAAATGGAACATACTCCGATTAGTCTAATGTGATAAGTGGGGTTCCTCAAGGTTCAGTATTAGGTCCTCTCCTTTTTAACATATTTATTAATGACGTTGAGGTAGGACTCGAATGTAGTGTCTCCATTTTTGCTGATGACACTAAGTTGTGCAAGGTAATAAAATCAGATAATGATGTACTTTCCCTACAAAAGGATTTGCATAAATTAGAGAAATGGGCGGCTAAATGGCAGATGAGATTTAATACAAATAAATGTAAGGTTATGCATTTGGGAAGGAACAATAGCCAAGCAATCTATAATCTTAATGGAGCAAATCTAGGGGTATCAGATATTGAAAGGGATTTGGGAGTACTAGTGGACAACCACCTAGGTAACAGCGCTCAAAGCCAAGCAGCGGCTGCAAAGGCAAATAAAATATTAGCATGTATTAGGAAGGGTATCGAAGCCAGGGAAGAAGATATAATTCTGCCACTATACAAATCTCTAGTACGCCCTCATTTGGAATATGGAGTACAATTTTGGGCACCACCTCATAAAAAAGACATTTTAGAGCTGGAAAAAGTACAGAGAAGGGCTACAAAACTAATAAGGGGAATGGAGGGGCTAAGTTATGAAGAAAGACTAACAAAAGTAAACTTATTTTCGCCAGAAAAAAGGCGTCTAAGAGGAGATATGATTACGTTATATAAATACATCCAGGGTCAATATAAGGCTTTGTCAAGTGAACTTTTTGTAGCAAGAGATTATCAACTTACAAGAGGACATCCTTTGAGGTTAGAGGAAAAAAGATTTTACCTTAAACAAAGAAAAGGGTTCTTCACAGTTAGGGTGGTAAAACTGTGGAATTCTCTACCAAAGGAGGTGGTGACAGCGAATTCGATAGACAACTTCAAAAAGGGGTTAGATATATTTTTGAATAAAGAGGGCATTCAAGGATATCCTAGATAACTAGCAAGGAATATTGATCCAGGGAGAAATTTGATCGCCAGTTTCTGGGGTCAGGAAGGAATTTTGCTTTTTTTTCCCCTTATGAGACAATTGGCAAAGTTTCAATGGGGTTTTTTTTTTCTGTTTGCCTTCCTCTGGATCAATTAACAATTAACAATAATAATAAATAGTCCACATTAAAAAGATCAATAGAGATCTCAAAAGGTTGAACTTGATGGACTAACTCTTTATTCATCCTCCAATACTATACTATTAATAATTATTTAATCAATAATTTAATTAATAACTAATCCGCATATTGCAGATCAGAGGAGATCTTAACAGGTTGAACTTGATGGACTGAAAGTCTTTTTTCAACCTTAATTACTATGTAACTATGTAACTATGTAAACCCCCCCTCACTAGAGAAAAAAAAATACACACCTGAAAAGGAAATACATATAATACATACAATACAAATACAATACAATACAAATACATACAATTACAAGACAATACAATTAAATACAATACAATACAATACACTCCTATCTAATATACATCACACAATCTATCTAAATAAATACCATAATCTAATATACATGCTATCTATATAATAATACATCCCCAATCTATCTAAATAAATTCCACAATCTATCTACAATACATCCTATGCTATCTATATAAAACACATACCCCTAGCTAACATACAATAAATGCTATCTATATATAAACTAATCTAATTCTAAGCTAAAATAAAATAATTAAGACCACTTACCTTTGCAGATGTCCATTGAGATCAGCCACTTATGGAAAAATAAATAAATAGTGCAACACATTTACAGTTCTAAAATAAACATTCTATACATTCTAAATATTCTACTCACCTTTCCGGCATGTCCCGTCCTTATTCGTTTAATCCTTCTTTGGCGCTGCACCTGTTAAAAAAAACACAACATTAATACGCACACATCAAAATAAAATAAACATAATCTACATTCTACTTACCTCCCCGCGATGTCTCCGGCCTCCTCCGGATCCTCTTCTGCCACGCCCTGTATAAAAAAAATATATATATATATATACTTACATCCGCACTCCCGGACATCCGCTAATGAAACTGCAGGAGACTTTTCCGGAAGAAAATAAGCAATGACGCCTTCTGATTGGTTGAAAACGCTGTCTATCAAATTCACCCAATCAGGAGGCGCCAATGTGTGAACCAATCACAAAGGGATACACCCTAAAATCCCACTCTGATTGGATAATGCACCTGTCAATCTTTATTTAAACCAATCACAAGGCGCAGATGCCTTCAGCCAATCACAATGGAATACACCCCCACAGGATGATTGGTTGGAGCCTCTGCGCATTGTGATTGGTTGCACTGACAATAGCCAATAACAATGGAATACACCCTCACGTACTGATTGGTGAAGGATTTGCGCCTTCTCATTGGCTCCTGCTAATATCAATCAATATTACAGCCAAATGGGAAGGCGTAGATGTCTTCACCAATCAGTACGTGGGGGTATATTTCATTGTGATTGGCTGATGGCAATAAAGCCTTAGGATTGGTTCAAATAAAGATTGACAGGTGTGTTATCCATTCAGCGTTGTATTTTGGGGTGTATACTTTTTTCATTTGTTCACAATTGGGGTCTTCTCATTGGCTGAATTTGATAGACAGCCTTTTCAGCCAATCAGAAGCTGCTATTGACAATTTTATTCTGGAACACTCCATAGGAAGGTCATTAGCGTTGGAGAGATCCGCCAGGGTGGATGTATGTCGTTTTTTTTTTTTTTATTCGCCGATGCTTCTGGAGAAGAACACCAGGAGGCCGGAGACATCGCGGAAAGGTAAGTATAATGTAGATTGTGTTTATTTCACTTTGGTTTATGTTTACTAATGTAAGCCTGGAAGGAGGTCCTTCATAGGGATGCAGATGCCTTATTCTATGTAAATATAGAACACAAGCTGTATGCTAAGAGCCTGGAAGGAGGTCCATTATAGGGATGCAGATGTCTTATTCTATGTAAATATAGAACACAAACTGTATTCTAGGAGCCTGGAAGGAGGTCCTTCATAGGGAAGCAGATGCCTCATTCTATGTAAATATAGAACACAAGCTGTATGCTAGGAGCCTGGAAGGAGGTCCTTCATAGGGATGCAGACGCCTTATTCTATGTAAATATAGAATACAAGCTGTACTCTAGGAGCCTGGAAGGAGGTCCATCATAGGGATGCAGATGCCTTATTCTATGTAAATACAGAATACAAGCTGTACTCTAGAGCCTGGAAGGAGGTCCCTCATAGGGATGCAGATGCCTTATTCTATGTAAATATAAAACACAAGCTGTATTCTAGGAGCCTGAAAGGAGGTCCATCATAGGGATGCAGATGCCTTATATAAATATAGAATACAAGCTGTACTCTAGGAGCCTGGAAGGACGCCCTTCATAGGGAAGCAGATGCCTCATTCTATGTAAATATAGAACACAAGCTGTACTCTAGGAGCCTGGAAGGAGGTCCTTCATAGGGAAGCAGATGCCTTATTCTATGTAAATATAGAATACAAGCTGTATGCTAAGAGCCTGGAAGGAGGTCCATCATAGGGAGGCATATGCCTTTTTCTATGTAAATATAGAACACAAGCTGTATGCTAGTAGCCTGGGAAGAGGTCCTTCATAGGGATGCGTGTGCCTTATTCTATGTAAATATAGAATACAAATTGTATTCTAGGAGCCTGGAAGGAGGTCCATCATAGAGATGCAGATGCCTTATTCTATGTAAATACAGAATACAAGCTGTACTCTAGGAGCCTGGAAGGAGGTCCTTCATAGGGATGCAGATGCCTTATTCTATGTAAATATAGAACACAAGCTGTATGCTAGGAGCCTGGAAGGAGGTCCTTCATAGGGATCCACATGCCTTATTCTATGTAAATATAGAATACAAGCTATACTCTAGGAGCCTGGAAGGAGGCCCTTCATAGGGATGCAGATGCCTTATTCTATGTAAATATAGAACACAAACTGTATGCCTGGAGCCTGGAAGGACGTCCATCATAGGGATGCAGATGCCTTATTCTATGTAAATATAGAATACAAGCTGTACTCTAGGAGCCTGGAAGGAGGTCCATCATAGGGATGCAGATGCCTTATTCTATGTAAATACAGAATACAAGCTGTACTCTAGGAGCCTGGAAGGAGGCACTTCATAGGGAGGTAGATGCCTTATATATACAGTGGATATAAAAAGTCTACACACCCCTGTTAAAATGTCAGGTTTCTGTGCTGTAAAAAAATGAGACAAAGATAAATCATTTCAGAACTTTTTCCACCTTTAATGTGACCTATAAACTGTACAACTCAATTGAAAAACAAATTGAAATCTTTTAGGTAGAGGGAAGAAAAAATATAAAAATAAGATAATATGGTTGCATAAGTATGCACACCCTTAAACTAATACTTTGTTGAAGCACCTTTTGATTTTATTACAGCACTCAGTCTTTTTGGGTATGAGTCTATCAGCATGGCACATTTTGACTTGGCAAGATTTGCCCACTATTTTTTGCAAAAACACTCCAAATCTGTTAGATTGCAAGGGCATCTCCTGTGCACAGCCCTCTTCAGATCACCCCACCGATTTTCAATCGGATTCAGGTCTGGGCTCTGGCTGGGCCATTCCAAAACTTTAATCTTCTTCTGTTAAAGCCATTCCTTTGTTGATTTGGATGTAAGCTTTGGGTCGTTGTCATGCTGAAAGATGAAGTTCCTCTTCATGTTCAGCTTTCTAGCAGAAGCCTGAAGGTTTTGTGCCAATATTGACTGGTATTTGGAACTGTTCATAATTCCCTCTATCTTAACTAAGGCCCCAGTTCCAGCTGAAGAAAAACAGCCCCAAAGCATGATGCTGCCACCACCATGCTTTACTGTGGGTATGGTGTTCTTTTGTTGATGTGCAGTGTTGTTTTTGCGCCAAACATATCTTTTGGAATTATGGGCAAAAAGTTCAACCTTGGTTTCATCAGACCATAACACCTTTTCACACATGCTTTTGGGAGACTTCAGATGTGTTTTTGCAAAATGTACCCTGGCTTGGATGTTTTTCTTCATAAGAAAAGGCTTTCATCTTGCCACTCTACCCCATAGCCCAGACATATGAAGAATACAGGAGATTGTTGTCACATGTACCACACAGCCAGTACTTGCCAGATATTCCTGCAGCTTCTTTAATGTTGCTGTAGGCCTCTTGGTAGCCTCCCAGACCAGTTTTCTTTTCGTCTTTTCATCAATTTTGGAGGGAGCTCCAGTTCTCGGTAATGTCACTGTTGTGCCATATTTTCTCCACTTGATGATGACTGTCTTCACTGTGTTCCTTGGTATATCTAATGCTTTTGAAATTCTTTTGTACTCTTCTCCTGACTGATACCTTTTAAAAATGAGAACCCTCTGATGCTTTGGAAGCTCTCTGTGGACCATGGCTTTTGCCCCAAAAACTGACATTTTAACAGGGGTGTGTAGACTTTTTATATCCACTGTATGTAACGAAGTAAGCGCTCCGGGAGCATGTGCAATGTAAATGTTGACATGTTCCTTGTATGTTTCAGATCGCAAAGATGAGTCCCTTTCCACAGTCAGAACAAGGAATGATGAGCATTCCCACGTTCCAGGACTATGCTATTGTCACATTGCATCATGTATGTTCATATGTCAGTCATCATGTGTTGCATCGGGTGTGATATCACATCCTCTACATAGATTTATATGTACCTATTGCTTTAGATATGCCATTCTCTCCTCTACTTGGACTATTGTGAAGCCTGTATCATACTTCCTTCCAGATCTCTTCCTCAGTGCTGATGTGATCCTCCCTGTACATATGGGGAAGAGTAACTCTTGGAACATAACTGTTAATGAGGTTCTGTTTACCTTCAGTTATGCATATGCAACAGCAGATAATAGAGATGCTCATTCACAGAACAGAATACACCTCAAACTGGCCAGTTTGTTGTGAGTTCTGCTAACACATGAAATTAGTTTGAACACACTGATATGGTCCTGGTCAAGTTCCCATCTGAGTGTCCAAACTTAGGTATGTAGAGTCTTCTGTCATAGTGCCATTTCCAGTGACATGACCTATTGGGGTTCTAACATTGACTGATTGAGCACTTCTACCTCTGCAGTTGCATAGGAGTGTGTGTTGCGCGCACACACATGACTACAGATTACTTCTCCCCATGAGCATATCTCCTTTTGTATTGTTGGGTTTGAATATTGAATGTTATCCTGATATATTTAATAATATAACTGATATTGCCTCATGTTGGATGATGCACTGTATATCCCCCCTCAACTGATCATCTATACCAATGTCATCCCCCCTGCCTGCATTCTGTCCCCATGTCCCTATTTCCGTGTGTTACTGGAACTCTGTAATTTGTCACTGTGTGGCTTTGTGAACAATTAAACCTGTTTTTTTCACTCAATGTTTGTGTAATCCTGGATATTTACCATGTAACAAGTAAATTACCCTGAATGTCAGATGTGCTCATCACCATCAGTTAGGAGTGTAACTATTCTGTTCAATCTGCGTTTACATTACTACATAATCATGAATGTAGATTCATATAATTCAAGTTGAGCCCTTCAAGTCATTATCTACAACCCTGCATGTCTATAGACATGATTTCAGAATTCACACCCCTCGGGCTTGCACCTACATCTATATTGGCAAGGTACAGATTAATGTAGCATACAGTTGCAAGCAAAAGTTTGTGAACCCTTTGGATTGATATGGATTTCTGCACAAGTTGGTCATAAAATGTGATCTGATCTTCATCTAAGTCACAACAATAGACAATCACACTCTGCTTAAACTAATAACACACAAAGAATTAAATGTTACCATGTTGTTATTGAACACACCATGTAAACATTCACAGTGCAGGTGGAAAAAGTATGTGAACCCCTAGACCAGTGGTGGCGAACCTATGGCACGCGTGCCACAGGTGGCACGCCGTGCCCCTTCTGTGGGCACGCGGCCATAGGTCGCCGGCAGCATGCTGGGTCTGCTCTTCGTGCGCGAGCACGGCGTCTGAGCGCGCCTGAGCACTCTCCCGTCAATGAAAGAAGAAAGGGCTGTGCTAGCATGCGCGCGCGCCACAAGCGAGCAGACTCCTCGAGATCCGCAGGGGGAGAGGCAAGGGGAAGGTAAGAGTTGTTATGGGGTAGGGGAGAGACAAGGGAGAAGGGGGAGACAAGGGGAAGTGGAGAGACAAGAGGGGAAAGAGAAGGGTGGGGGAGACAAGGGAGAAGGGGAGAGAGAAGGGGGAAGAGAGAAGGGGGAAGACAGTGGAGAATGGGAAAGAGAAGTGTGGGGGAGAGATAGAAGGGTGTGGGAGACAAGGGAGAATGGGAGAGACAAGGTTGGGTGAAACAAGGGGGTAGAGAGAGCAGGGTGGGAGAGACCAGGGGGAGAGACAAGGGTAATGGGAGACACAAGGGGAAGGGGAGAGACAAGGGGGGAGACAATGGGGAGGGGAGAGACAAGGGGGAGAGAGAGTGAATGGTGGGAGAGACAATAGTGAAGTACAAGGAAAGACAAGGGTGGGGGTAGAGACAAGAGTGAAGGAGATACAAGGGTGGGGGAGAGATAAGCAGAGAAAGAGGGAGGGAGGGAGGAAGAAATGAGAGCAGAGAGAAGGGAGGATGGAGAGAAAGAAAATAGGGAGAGGCAGAAGGGAAAGGGAGAAGTAAGAGAGTGAGATTGGAGAGAAGGTAGAGGCACATGAGAGGAAGGGAGAGGAGAGAGAAAGGAAGAGGGAGATGCAAAAGGAGATGCAAAAGGGAGAGGTAGAGAAGGGAGAGTGAGAGAAGGGAGGAGTGAGAGAGAGGGGAGAGGCAAAAGGGAGAGGTAGAGAATGTAAAGAAAGGAGGAGGGAGAGACACAAGGAAGGAAAGAGACAAGGGGGGGTAGAGGCAAGGGAGAAAACAGAGACAATTGTGAGCGGTACAAGAGAGGAGAAATAAGGGTGGGAGAGAGAGAACGATGGAGGGAAGAGACAAGGGAGAAGGGGAGATACAGGGGTGGTGGGAGACAAGGAGGAAGGGGAGAGACAAGGGGAGGGGAGAGAGAAGGGTGTATGATCCAAGGGGGGGAGAGATGCTTAGAGTTTGCGGCTTAGTTTTCTTTGTATGCAAATCTGGCTCAGTGCTGGTTTTTTTCATATTAAAAAATAAAGTTTTTTAACTTGACGTCATTTCCATAATTCACAGAATATTTCTGTATTCCCGCCAGTGGCCAAGAGCTGTATCTGCAAAACAATGTGTTTGTACCTCAGAGATGGGAATAAAGTTTTACACAGATAGTTTTGTAATCCGGGCACGCTCCCCACAGCATTGCGCGGGAGGACTGAGGAAAGGCAAGGCGAACTGAGGCATAGCTAGAGCTACTAACCACCACCGACTGTGTCCCCCCCTCCTTCACCAAAGGTAAGAAGAAGGGAGGGGGGGATAAATAAAAATAATTTGATTTTATGATAGGAATAAAAAAAAAATTCTTCCTTTACACACATCACCCCCCACTCTCTCATACAGCACCCCCCACTCTCTCATACAGCACCCCCCACTCTCTCATACAGCACCCCCCACTCTCTCATACAGTACCCCCCCACTCTCATACAGCACCCCCTACCCACTCACAAACACATACACTGCACCCCTCAATGCAGTGTGTGTATTTATCAGTCTATATGTGTGTACTCAGCTGCGTGTGTGTGTGTACTCAGCTGCGTGTGTGTGTGTACTCAGCTGCGTGTGTGTGTACTCAGCAGACCGTGTGTGTGTACTCAGCAGACCGTGTGTGTGTACTCAGCAGACTGTGTGTGTGTACTCAGCAGACCGTGTGTGCACTCAGCAGTCTGCCTGTGTGTATCCAGCATTGTGTGTATTGAGCAGTCTATATAAGTGTATTCAGCAGTCTGTCTGTGTGTGTATTTAACTGACTGCCGAGTACACACAGACTGTGTGTGTGTGTACTCAGCAGACTGTGTGTGTGTGTGTACTCAGCAGACTGTGTGTGTGTGTGTACTCAGCAGACTGTTGGGAAAAAAAAGTCTGCTGAATACACACACAGACAGACTGCTGAATACATACACACAGTCTGCTGAGTACACACTGCGGAATAGACATACTGTCTGCTGAATACACACACACACTCTGTGTGCGTGTATTTAGCGGACTGTGTGCGTGTATTTAGCGGACTGTGTGTGTATTCAGCAGTCTGTGTGCGTGTGTATTGTATGTATTGCAATTGTTGGAGATGCTAATAAATCTAAGCTTAATTTTATCTATAATTAAAATTTTTATTCCTGTGAGATGTGTGTAGGCAGGGCCCTAGTGCACTGTTTTGCCCAGGGGCCCATAATGTTGTTAAGATGGCACTGGTGGGTGGGATAGAGGGTTGCGAGGGAGCAATGTTCCAGCACTGCTCCCTCCGCTGATGCCGCCTAATATATTTAGCTGATGACGTCTAATATATTGAGCTGTTGTACTATGATTCTCTCTCCTGGATTATTTTACTCGCTTCAGTCACCCCCCTTGTTATTTTATTTGAATTCTAGCTCCAGGTATTTCACTCTTAATTGCTTTTAGCATTCATGGTGTTCTTTTATGTGATTACTGCTTAGGACTTTTTTTATATTGTATCTTCCATACCTGTTTTGAGCTACGCTTAGTAGATCAGCCCCCCTTGAAACCATTTATAATTTTTATTCAGTGATTCTGATGGAGGCTAACCACTGTGCAACAAATGTATTTTACTATTTTCTGTAGATTTTGGACTGCCTACGTTAGTGGAGAGTACCAGTGAAAGTGGTGCAACTAATGATTATTCTCATAATCAATTGGCTGTTTTGATTATTTTCATAATCAGTTGGCTGATTGTTTTGATTAGTTTGTTTATTTTTTGCAGAGCAATATGTACCCTTACAGTCTTTTGATTTTATATATTTTGTGTTTTTATAGACCTCACGTCACAAACACAAAAAATGTGTACAGCAAAAAAAGCAAAGTTTAAAACAGATAGTGGAAGATCATTCCAAGAAACTTGGACAGAATCATTTGGAGTGATTGAACGCAATGGAAAAGCATTATGTATTCTGTGTAGTGAAAGTGTTGTGTCCCGCACATCAAGTGTTAGACGTCACTTTGACACCAACCACAAAAGTGTTGCCAAACTTGGAGAATCTGAAAGAAAAGAGTTTCTTAAGGAGTCATTAAGGAAATATCACTCCCAGTATCGTAGTTTTTCCAACTATCTTTCTAAATCAAATCATCTGACAGTTGCCAGCTTTCAAATTTCACTGTGCATAGCAAAACATGGTAAGCCCCTTTCTGATGGGGATTTTATCAAAATGGCCATGTTGGCTGGGAGTAGTTCCCATTTTCATGATTTCCCAAACAAGGATAAAATTATGCAACGCATCTCTGAGATGCCAGTTAGCAGAAATACTGTTAAAGATAGAGTCCTGCGCATGGGAAGCGATGTTAGTCAGCAGCTCTGCACGGATTTACAAAAGGCAGCCTGTTACTCCATGTGCTTGGATGAAAGCACAGATATAAATAATCATGCAAGGTTAGCAGTAATTTTGCGTTATGCTGTTGGTGACGTCATGAGAGAAGAGCTATTAAAACTGTTGTCCTTGCCTAGAAGAACACAAGGAATAGATATCCACAATGCTGTGATGGAGGCTTTTTTGGCACAAGAAATAAGACCAGAAAAGGTGGTATCCATTACTAGTGACGGAGCACCTTGCATGGTTGGGGCAACATCTGGTTTCATACAGTTCTTTGTTAAAGAAGCAAAACATCCACTCATACAGTTTCATTGTATTATACACCAGGAAGCTCTTTGTGCCAGGGACAGCAGCAAAAAATTAGAAGATATCCTCAAAGATGTCACAAAAATGGTAAATTTCATCATGGCTCGTGCTCTTAATTTTCGACAGTTTCAAGCACTTCTTGATGAGGTACATGCACAGTATAACACTTTACTTATGTACAATAATGTCCGATGGCTGAGCAGAGGACGAGTCCTGGAGAGATTTGTGGCTTGTTTGGATGAAATTAGGCTGTTTATGAATGAAAAGGGGCAAGAATATCCCCAGCTCACTGATACGGCCTGGCTTACCAACCTCATGTTTTTTACAGATTTTACAGCACACTTCAATGTTCTGAACAAAAAACTGCAAGGTGTCGGGAAAATAGCAGAAAGGATGTTTTGTGATATCAGAACATTTGAGAGAAAGCTGCAAGTTTTTGAAAGAGACATTGAAAGTGGGCAGCTGAAATACTTTCCAAATCTAAAAATACATTTGGAAAATTCTACAATATTTACGGACAATCCTCCAAGCCATCAGGAAATCCACAAGGAACTTTCTAGCATTGTAGCAGCTGCTAAGGAGAATTTTAGTAACAGATTCTTGCAATTCCGGAAAATGGAGACAACCCTGTATTTTCTCACTTCTCCAGATAAAGCCAA
The DNA here is from genome assembly GCA_027410445.1 of Discoglossus pictus. Taxonomy (NCBI): domain Eukaryota; kingdom Metazoa; phylum Chordata; class Amphibia; order Anura; family Alytidae; genus Discoglossus; species Discoglossus pictus. The sequence continues at coordinate 37,905,983 of CM050172.1, read as the reverse complement.
ATATGAAGAGCTTGATATTTCCTGCTTACACTGGTTAGATTTAGAAAATCTGGAAATGGAGCTATTAGAATTTCAAGAAAGCTCCATCTGGAAAAATTAATTCTATGCCCTGCGTGCCACACTTGAGAAGATAGAATGTGAAGGGATGACAACAGACAGCACAGTTGGTAGTTCTGAAAATGAAATCCTTAAAGTGTGGAATTCTCTGCCGAATAATTTTAAGTCAATGAAAGCACTTGGGATGGCTCTTCTTTCGTTGTTTGGGTCGTCTTATGCTTGTGAGCAGCTGTTTTCAGCATTGAATTATATCAAATCTGATACCAGAAACAGACTAACAGATGAATTGAGTGCTGCATGTGTTGCTCTCAAATTAACGGAGTATGAGCCAAGATTTGACAAATGTGCAGCATGTATACAGCAGCAAAAATCACATTAATTGTGCAAAAGAATGCTAACTGCAAACTTTTACTAATGCAGTGTTTGTGTCCAAGACACTAATTTAGGAGTTGTTTAAAGTGTGTTAAGCAAGTTTAGTTTCCTTGTTTATCTTACTCATCCACATTCAGGTTGACATTTACTGTAACTGTAGAAGCAGAGAAAAAACCCAGAGTAAGGCGTTCGTCATACAATGTCAGTCTGGCATGTAATCAGATTACAAGTTGAGTATCCCCTTGTACACATCTTTGGCCCAGTTTACATGCAGTTTTGCTGCAGCTGGATGGACAGAAACCTGATAAAAAAAATGCATGTCCAATGACATACATAGAAAACTGCACCAAAACTGGATGTAAGACGGATGTAATTGTGATGTAAACTGTGCCAAAGCAGCAAGTAAGATGCATGCAAACTGCGGGTGAATAGGTGGGAACAGGTCCTTAATAAGGTAAAGCACCACTGAACACCAGTGTGTTTTAATTGACTAGAATTTGTTTTTTCAATAAAAAAGTTTGTATCATTGAACTCTCTGTTGTTATGTTCTTCTTTTAAAACAAAAGATGTTAATGAGTTCGGACAACTGTACGAGTTGTTTTTTCTAAACTTAAACCTCAGTATTCAGGTTTAATTGCCGTGTTGGCACTTAGAGGAAAAAAAAGTTGGCATGTATTGCGGTTTGGGCACTCGGGCTCAAAAAGGTTCGCCATCACTGCCCTAGACTAATGACATCTCCAAAAGCTAATTGGAGTGAGGTGTCAACCAACTGGAGTCCAATCAATGAGATGAGATTGGAGGTGTTGGTTACAGCTGCCCTGTCCTATAAAAAACACACACCAGTTCTGGGTTTGCTTTTCACAAGAATCATTGCCTGATGTAAATGATGCCTCACACAAAAGAGCTCTCAGAAAACCTACGATTAAGAATTGTTGACTTGCATAAAGCTGGAAAGGGTTATAAAAGTATCTCCAAAAGCCTTGCAGTTCATCAGTCCACGTTAAGACAAATTGTCTATAAATGGAGAAAGTTGAGCACTGCTGCTACTCTCCCTAGGAGTGGCCATCCTGTAAAGATGACTGCAAGAGCACAGCGCAGACTGCACAATGAGGTGAAGAAGAATCCTAGAGTGTCAGCTAAAGACTTATAAAAGTCTCTGGCATATGCTAACATCCCTGTTAGCGAATCTACGATATGTAAAACACTAAACAAGAATGGATTTCATGGGAGGATACCACAGAGGAAGCCACTGCTATCCAAGCAAAACATTGCTGCACATTTACAGTTTGCACAAGAGCACCTGGATGTTCCACAGCAGTACTGGCAAAATATTCTGTGGACAGATGAAACTAAAGTTGAGTTGTTTGGAAGAAACACACAACACTATGTGTGGAGAAAAAGAGGCACAGCACACCAACATCAAAACCTCATCCCAACTGTGAAGTACGTTGGTGGGGACATCATGGTTTGGGGCTGCTTTGCTGCGTCAGGGCCTGGACAGATTGCTATCATCGAAGGAAAAATGAATTCCCAAGTTTATGAAGACATTTTGCAGGAGAACTTAAGGCCATCTGTCCACCAGCTGAAGCTCAACAGAAGATGGGGGTTACAACAGGACAACGACCCAAAGCATAGAAGTAAATCAACAACAGAATGGGTTAAACAGAAGAAAATACGCCTTCTGAAGTGGCCCAACCCGATTGAGATGTTGTGGCATGACCTCAAGAAAGCGATTCACACCAGACATCCCAAGAATATTGCTGAACTGAAACAGTTCTTTAAAGAGAAATGGTCAAGAATTACTCCTGACCGTTGTGCACATCTGATCTGCAACTACAGGAAACGTTTGGTTGTAGTTAATGCTGCCAAAGGAGGTTCAACCAGTTATTAAATCCAAGGGTTCACATACTTTTTCCACCTGCACTGTGAATGTTTACATGGTGTGTTGAATAAAAACATGGCAACATTTAATACTTTGTGTGTTATTTGTTTAAGCAGACTGTGATTGTCTATTGTTGTGACTTAGATGAAGATCAGATCACATTTTTTTACCAATTTGTGCAGAAATCCATATCATTCCAAAGGGTTCACATACTTTGGCTTGCAACTGTATGTATCTATGTAAACACACACAGATATATGTATTGAACAATGACACTTCATTCTATCTGTATTCTCTTAACTAGAAAGCATGATATGGTACAAACACACAGAAACAGTGATAACAGTATAACATAATCATACTTTATTTCATACACAGAGCACAAATAGAAATGGACAAGACTATGCATTAATATCATGTGTGTGTTGTGAATAGATCCTAGTATGGCAAGGGGCTGTGGCAAATCTGAGGACATCTGAAGAGGAAACAGACAACATCATGAGGTTAATGCATAGCATCTACTAGGATCACATGTGGTCAGGACCCCACAGTAACCAACAGCATATAATACGACATTTAATCAGCATAACCATTAATGCGCATACAACAACCATATGGGTGCCAGAATAAACAGACACTATAAAACATGGATCATGTGATACTAAGCGATTCCACACACAGTGTGTTCGCATACATTACTGATGATTGGTCAATAGATGATGTGAATCTGGAAAACAGAGATAGGAGGTGTTAGAACAATCATAAGCTGTTTTTGGAGTACATTGTTTTTGCTCTTGACACTACTATAAACCAACTAACATGAACATCATCTCCGAGCAGTAATAACCATATTGATTCTATCCTGTTCAGTCAGCCTTCCAGGAATATGCTTAGGATGTGGAATACGACAAGGCATGCTTCACTGTGAACACAATCCTTCAGCAAAATGTACTATCACTATCTATATGGAATAGTTGTGCCATGCTGATATCACATCTCACTTCTAAATGGGTGGTACTAAGGCCAGACAGATTACCCTTTTCACATTACCCCTAAACACATGCACATTGATCATGATGTTTTTTTTTATTTTTTTTATTTTTTATTTTTTTTATAAACATATTTATAATTACACCATACAAGAGAGAGTAATAGGCAATACACGAATATAAACATATCCTCTCAACATCTTTGATATCTCTCAAGTTTTAAATATAATTTTACAATCAGCAGAAAACAGAGGGGGGGAAAGAGGGAGGAGAGAAAAAAAAAAAAAAAAAAAAAGGAAGAGAAAAAAAAAAAAAAAAAACATTGATCATGATGTTAAACCAAGGAAATTGGCAGTTTGGTTTGGATGACATGAAATAAATGAATCCAATTTCATAATGTTAACGGGATAGAATACTACAAAAAATTATGTGGAATTGCTGGTTTGGATTAGCAGATAGTAATGGGACTGTGCAACTCTACAGCCGGGACACTGATCATTATAATGGAAAATCACACAGTCATGTTCCTTAGTGAAATTATATGTGGTCATATATTGCATTTCCGAGCCATCTGCAGTGGTGAATAACCCTGATAGAATGCCCGTTGGGAACTGGGTTGAGTGTTTACTCACATGATGGTATTGTACTGCTCGAAGATGAAGAAAATGTCTTCATAGTTGTGAGATTTGGCTATTAACACCTACAAAGACAAAAACAATGTATCAATCTGAACAATCTTATGATTAAATACAGCATTTAAGCTCAAGGTCAATCCACATTGAACATCAATTGTTGAAATGTTAAACTTAACCAGACATGTACACACTCTGTAGCCAGACAATAGTATGTCAACATCTATAACAATCAGTATTCTGTGAGGAGTGGTCAGGAGGCCTTCTCGGATGGTCCTAACACCTCCTACTCCGAGTTAGCGGGCCCCCACCATCCGTGCCCGCGGACCGTCTCCCTCTTCCACAACGTGGTGTGGGAGCAGGGGGTGCCACTACAGCAGGTGGCTGGGGTTCATGGGTGGGTGATGTCTGAGATGAGGAGATAGACATCTCAGGTTGCGATTGTACAGCCGAAGGCTGGAGAGGTATGGGCTGGCGTCTGAGTTGACACAATAACGCGCGTCTCTCTGAGATTGAGCGTTCCTCATATCTCTCCATCCTTCGGTTGTGCATCCTCATCTCAGCATATATACCTCGGGTGGTTGCCTGGATTACCCGGTTGCCAGCCAGGATGGCACTGCTTATGGTCAACTGCCTCTCACTAATTTCGAGCATTCGCTCTGCTCTCTACTGTTGGGCCTGGTCCTCTTGTCGAAAGTGCTCCATTATATTGCACAATTGGGCATAGACCGGTGGCAGAGGGCCTGGAGGTGTTTGTCTTGCAGATGGCAACTCAGCGGCTGCGGCCGGCGACTCTGCGGCCGGCGACTCCGCGGCCGGAGCACTTCCTCCCGACTCCGCGGCCGGAGCACTTCCTCCCTATTTCGCGGCCAGAGCACTTCCTCCCCACGCCCAGGGGGGAGCCCAGGATGACGGTGGAGCCCAGGATGAGGGTGGAGCCCAGGCTGAGGGTGGAGCCCAGGATAAGGGTGGAGCCCAGGATAAGGGTGGAGCCCAGGATGAGGGTGGAGCCGCTGAGGGAGGCAAAGTATAGTGTGGCTGGTGCAGGCCCTGAGGTGGCCACGACGAATGGCAGGGGGCAGCAAAGGATGAGGGCCCGGGCATCACTTCCCGCTCCTTGTGAGCCAGTGATGTAGATGGTCCCGGGCCCTCCTGAATGTCCTGGCCCACTTCAGGCACTCCTGCCTCCTCCTCTTCTGAATCTGTGGATACTGCAATGGAATAAACATATATTTCAGTTGGTTGCCATACACAATTGAAGGCTATGCATTTACATATCATTGACATCATGGTCACCTGTGAGTGACTGTGGTGCTTTTGTTACACAGATGAGCCACGGGCTGCATAATGAGCATTGTGGATCATGGCTCATATGAATGTGTACTGCATGTGCATCAGACACGTGCTCTGCTGCATCTGCTGTGCAGTGTGTGAGACTGACCAATCTGACAAGTTTCCAGCAATGGTTGTTAATATGCAGCCATGGGCCAGGTTAGGACAGTATATGACACACATGCAGTGCTACAGAGTCTGTATCCACATATGCCGCACAGCCAGATTTTTACTCTATCACAGTGGAGGCCAAAGTCAGGCCATGCTGCACCCAGCTGAGAATATCATTCTCCAAGTCATTAAGTCTAATTGACTCATCTGTGCACATAAAGGAAATCCACATATCCAGGCCTGTGCGCAGCTCAGCAAGTTTGACTTTGGACACCCTGCTCCATTGCAATCAATCTGGATATAATTAGTAATTGACATATCAGGGATACAAATTATGAACATGATAGGTTTGCTACCAGGACTGAAATGGTTATTGTCGCCCCATATATCTTTAGTCAACCATAGGGCTTACAGTGCTATTGTATGTGAATTATCCCTGTGTGTGGGCAGGGGTGTAGGAGGCCATATAATTCTTAAGCAAGGGTGGGCAGGTTCGGTCCTAGAGGGCCACACAGGTGAGCCAATCGCCTTTTCAGTCATCCTGATTGACTCTAGAAAGGCCGGCATGTGTGTGGCCCTCCTTACCCACCCCTGTTCTAGAGGAATACAGCTCATTATATACAACAGCCAGAACACAAGCCTATTTATACATACATACATACAGCATGTTATCTGCAAGCTTTTGGACAGCCCATCCCCCCACAATCTCATACAACCATGTGTGTGATATGATACTCACGTTGCAGGGTGTTAGGGCGATCTGTGTCCATCTGGCCTGGTATGCCCACCACAGATTCAGAAGGAATAAATCTCATCACGGTCCTCTCCCATTGCTTATATACAACAGGGACCGCGGGCCCACCACCAGTCCTACGTGCTGCTGCTGCTGCCCTTCCTTTTGACAGCCATCTTTAGATCATCAAACTTGTGACGCACTGACCTCCGGTCCCTATGGGTGACCCCTACTGCCGACACAGCTCTGCCAATTTGGGACCAGGCCTGCTGCCTCTGGCTGGCATTGATGTCTCTCCCACCACATATGATCCCCTGGCGGGCACAGATTTCCCTGAGGAGAACCTGGATCTCCTCTGGGCTATAATTGGGAGCCCTGGGCCTTGCCACAACCCGTTGCCTTCAAGACGGCGCCTGCTCTTCCTTTTCTAACCCTGGGGCCCCTCCCTCATCCCCACTACCTCCCACCAAAGGATCAAGCCCCTGACCCTCTGCATCTACCTCTGGGGGCACTTCCCTCCCCCCCTGCTCTCCTCCTCTTCCTCCTCCTCCTCCTCCTCCTCTTCCTCCTCTTCCTCCTCTCCCTCCTCCACCTCCTCTCCCTCCTCCTCCTCATGCTCCTCCTCTCCTCAGATGTTCTCCTCACTCTCCTCCGCGCCTCTCTTGCCTTACTGCCTCCCCTCCTCTACCCTCCTCTGAAAATAAAGTGACGATAAATAAATATAATATGTGTGTAGGTTTAGGAGGTAAAAAAAGATGCAAGTATTATGTGTAGTTCAGTAATTGTATGGGGGGGGGTGTAGGTCTTGGGGGGGTGGGGGGGAGTAGGTGTGCAGTGGCCTACCACTAGGTGTAGCTATGTGTACGTATTAATCTATGTGTGTGAATTATGTGATATCAGTAATTATTTGTGTTGGAAACAAAGGGTTAAATTATCTGATAGGTCAAAAGATCAAAACTTGCAATGCTCTCTTCTCTCTCGCTCACTCTCCTTGCTCACCAAAAACCCACCAACGCCTAGACCTGTGTGTCTACTTGCAAAAGCTCCAGCACAGTCAATTATTTTCTGTTTTGGCTCCCTTTTAAAGGCATACTGCCGTCTGGTTAAGTGTTACGTATCATTGATTAATTGATACGACGGCCACGGAAATCAAAGTTATCCGAGATAGAGTCCCTCATGCGCAAATCCTAACGTGTACGAAATCGCATCCATCGCTCGTATCTCGCAGCACTTGGAATTTAATAGCGTCGTAAACGGTCTCATTTTTCAACTACGTAGGCCTTGCGTTTTCACCTATTATTTACGCAGCTCAAATTTAATAGGGCCCAAAGTCTGCAGACAAAGGTGGTAATATAGTTGTAATGGACAACAGAGATTACAATTCAATGTGTACAAAAATCCTAAATGATTCAAATACTTATGAAACTCTTGAAAGTAATCCCCCTCCAAGATATAAAAAACCACTTAAAAGTATTTTGGATGAGCAGGCACACTGAGTGGCCGCCTGGTGCAACTGCTCCTCACCATCTAGGGGGAAAAAGGGCCACAATCTGGGGCTATTAAGCCTAAATTAACCCCAAACAGCTTTGTGGGGATATTAAAGACCCCCTTGAGGATTAGGAGCGGCAAGAGCTCCAGAATTGGAGCACAACAATTGTTTTGAGCCCTTCGGGCCTACTTGGCCGGGTGCCTGCATAGGCACAGTGGGCCATGTGCTCCCTCAACTCCATCTGCAACCCCTGGGCGCCGACACACGGGGGTGACTAACTCTCCCTCACCTACCCAGATCCTCCAACTCACCAGCCGGAGGGTAAACTGCGGAAGCGTGGAGCAGGAGGCTGAAGAGGCAGGCTGCCCACCGGAGCAGTGCCTGACTGGCAGCCATCTTGGGGCTCTGCCTGCACAGTGAGTACTGCAGAGAATAGCAGGACAGTAAATTAGTGTGGAGGGGCATCCTAGCACTAAGGGGCTGCAGGGGACTGAGACCCACTACTCTACACCCTCCCCTGGGAGATAATAAGACCCTGCTCACCTCCAGAGGGAAAGGGGAAAAGCCTGTTTGCATGATATCCCTGCCAGACGTTTTTAAAGGGCCAGTACCACATAAAATGGCCGTTGGAAGAAGGGTTAAAAAAAAAGCAGGGGGCACAGGGATCTTCCCCTTATGTTGTGAAAAGTCCTTGAGCTTAAAGAACTTTTCCTCAAACTTTTTATTTTCTCCAGCAGCAGCATAACCTGCAACTGAAACTGCCTCTGTCCTGATCACTTTAAACTCCAACCCAGCACTGCCACCTAGTGCCCATTCACACTTATTGCAGCAGCAGTATAGAGACTGACTTAGGTGAAAGAGACTACAAAGCCACCTTTTGTCTTACCACTGCCACTGCAGCAAATAACAGTACATTACAATTTGGAAATTCATACAAACTCCAGAGCTGCAACCCAAAATCACTTGGGTCGAGCTGGAAAGGGAACAAGAAGTGCTCAGCACTAGCTCCTCAAAAAGCACAGATAAATCTGGGGGAATCGACTCCAAAAAGACCCCACAACTGCAAACAAACATCATCCCCACACTCAGGGGACACAGCCGATCCCACCAATACAAAATGTATAACAAAGGTATCACTACCCCCACTACCCCGTGGTCGAGGCCTACCTCATCAGGTCTCCCCGGTGAGAGGGGCCGACACAGCCCCAACAGAGGGAAGCGTAGCGGCGCGCAGCCGGGCCCAACCGGACGGACACAACCAGAAAATAAGGTGGAGCAGCGGGGCGCCATCAAGCCAGTGACCCAAGGGATTCAACCCAAAGGGCTCCACTGCCACCTTGTGGCCAAAAGCTATATCTACAATCCAGACTTCAACAAAATCTATCTGCAACAACAGAGACCTAAACTTAGGGTTATCAACCCAAAAACAGTAAAAGGCAAACTCTTGATAATATATCCCTAACAAGGTGGGAAGAAAAAACAGAAGCGGAACAACCTCAACACTATACTCACGGACTAGACAAGGGGTCAAATTAATGCCCATGAGCAAGAACGGGCACTATCAACAAGGAGCCCAACTCATTCACCAACCCCAAGGAAGATAACAAGACAAAAGAAACCATGAAAGACGGCTAAAAAAGGGGAGAAACAGCAGGAACTCCAAAAACAGATAACCAACCAGAAATGACAGATTAAAGCCAAATCAACAAGATGCAAAGGAAAACATAACCAAACAGCAAAGGGTCACAAGCCAAAGGGCAACTACACCTAGCGACTACCTAAGCTCTACAAAACCACACCCTCCCAGATACAAGATGGGGAAAAGCAGGAAAAGTGTACCAAGCAAAAGTATAGAGCAACACTTCAAACTCACAGAGCACTTTCACCTGACAACAACACAGACAGCCATGGATCCACCGGAAACCTCGGAACCAGAAGATGGTGCCACTCCTCCATCTCCACACATGGATGTCTCAGAAAAATCAATGGAGAAATTAGAAAAATTATTAAAGGACTACGTAACCTCGGCAGTGAGGGACATCAGGAAAGAGATCCACGATATCGGACAACGGACCCACCAACTAGCGGAGATAACAGATAAAATAATAGAAACACAAATCAAAGACAGAAAAGACATCATCAGCAACACGGATAAGATAGCAGAAATGGAAAGCAAATACGAGGACCTGGAAAACAGGTCCCGTAGATACAATTTAAGATATAGAGGTACTGAAGCAATATATAACAGCAGTAACCCACACACTACTACCAGAGGGTGGAATAGAAGAAAATGAGATTGAGAGGGCACACAGAGCCCTAGGACCTGCTAGAAACACAAACACACCAAAATACGTTATTGTCAGATACTTAAAACAAAGCACTAGAGATCTCATTCTGTCAGCAACAAGGAAGCTAAGAGCTATCAAAGTCCCAGATGGCAGTGACCTGCAAATTTTCATGGACATCTCTCCCATAACTTTGGAAAAAAGGCGAGCAATGAGACCAATATAGCAAACTCTCATTTCACATAGAATCTCCTACAGATGGGGATTCCCATTCGCCCTAATCTTCCAGGCGAACGGGTAATTTCATAAAGTCAATAACCCAGATGAAGGACACAAACTTTTACAACAACTACAACTAAAACAACCGCCCGGACAAGAACCACATACCAACAACGACGCAAGCCAAAGGCCCATTAGGGCCTGGACGGACACTACCACAGCCCACACCTCCAAGAGACACAGCAAATACAAATCAGGAGAGAGTCACCTGAACAAAATAACTGTACAAACTCATCATTACGACAAACCTGGTTGAATCACTTCTAGGAATAATGAACAACAAATAAAACAAAGATCATCCCAGATACTATACAACTGCAACAAATAACACAAGAAAACAGCAAAGACATTAGCAACAAACACACCCGGTTGCTCGCACACAAAATAAATCTTGACATAAAGGATGATCAAGCTGAAACACACATGGAGTTCCTGTAGTCAGTTCAGATACAGGAAAACATAAAATTGGAGCAGTGCGCTAGGCACTACTAACCAGATATACACAGACTGAAGAGAACCCTTCATAACAGAAGGACACTACAATAAGGAACAGAATTAAATAATACAGAATAGGCACTAGGTCATGGTTATTCTCCCAGAGGGAAAGCGAAGAACAGATCCCCTTTACTCTCTAAACTAAGGGTACTTCTACTAAAGTGCCAGGAGAATTTGTTGTTTACCATGGTTGCTTATTACAAGTCTATGTTAAACGAATGTTATGTATTTATGTTATGCATGTTACTAAAGTCATTTTGTGTTTGCTTACATTACAAGCGGCTCCACACAATTATACAAGGTCACGAGCCTCAAGGTCAACTGGACTCCGCAGGGGGAGGGCCCCAGGACCAGGAACAACAGACAGGTGAGAACAACCTACACAGACAAAAACCACGACACACACATGGCAGAGGTCACATTTAATCTCATTTCCCATAATGTAAAGGGTATTAATACCCCTTTCAAAAGAAGGAAGGCATTCCTCTTTTACAAAAAGTATAAACCGGCGGTGCTCTTCATACAGGAGACACATTTTGCCCAAGACAAACTACCAAAATACCTTCACAGGGAATACCCTACCTTTTACTCAGCCACACAGAAAACCAAGAGAGCAGGGGCCACAATAATAATACATAAATTGTTCCCATTTCAATTAGAACGTAAATCGTGGATAAGGAAGGGGACTTCCTTAATTGGATCGATACTAGGGGAAAAAATCACCCTAATAAGCCTCTACGCACCCACCACTGCGCCACACAAATCCCTAATCAAACTACTGAATACCCTAATCCCTCTAGACACAGGGAAGATAATTTTGGGGGTAGACCTCAATCTCACTCTACAAGCCACACTGGACAGGTCGGGAAATAAATCAGACTTAAAATTTAGTAAGCAACTACAAAAGATTCAAATGCTAATGCAAAATAATAACATAATAGATGCATGGAGGGGACATCACCCCCTGGAAAGGGAATACACCTTCTTCTCCCCCACACATCAAACGTACTCCCGAATAGATATGATATTTCTGGACTCTGGGTTGTTTGACCACTCTAGCAACGCACAAATAATCCCCTGTCCATGGTCCGATCACTCTGCGGTGGCCATCACTTTGAACCTGAACACGGGGTTAAAATCCAAATTTGACTGGAGACTAAATGAGTCCCTTATTGCCATACCAGAAACAAAAATGCAAATACAATCAGAACTGACATGATACTTTGAACAAAATGAAAAACCAGAGACAGGAATAGGCTGGCTCTGGCTAGCCCATAAGGCCTATATGCGAGGATCCATTATAAGGATAGCCACCACTTACAAAAAGTCCCTTAATCAAAAGGAGGCAGCCTTAACTAAAAAATTACACAAACTAGAGACCTTAAACCAAATGAAGGTGACCCCTACAAGGACAGCGGAAATAGTAAAAACAAGACAAGAATTAGATAACATTCTAACAATTAAAACAGAAAGAATAATGCGCAGATCCCAACACACATTCCTGAAGCAGGCAAACAAATGCTCCCCAATGCTCGCCAGGAAACTGAAAACAAAACAACACAACAATCAAATATTCCAAATAAAAACAGCAGATGGCCATATAACCCAAAGCCAATCCAAAATACAAGAAACCTTTAAAAATTATACCAGAAAATCTACACATCAGAGAAAACCTCTACAACACACCAGATCTAAAACTATCTAAGCGGCCTAGATTTACCAGAAATATCAACCACAGATCTAGAAGCCCTTAATACAGAAATTACACTAAATGAAGTAAGGGAAACAATTGAAGGAATGAAACTAGTAAAGGCGCCAGGACCAGATGGGTACCCAAATATTTATTACAAGACATTCACTGATCACCTGTCACCATACCTAGCCAAATTATTCTACGCCATACTCAAAGGGGAAAAGATAGCTCACGAATTCACACAAGCAAGCCTCATTTTCTTCCCCAAGCCAGGCCGCGATCCCATAGAAGCCAAGAACTATCGACCCATCTCCCTATTAAACGGCGACCTTAAGATACTAGCAAAAATTATGGCCTGCAGAATCTCAAAATTCCTCCCAAAATTGGTACACAAAGATCAAGTTGGTTTCGTGCCGCACAGACAGGCGGGGGACAACATCAGAAGGATAATGAATGTTATGCATATAGCCAAGGCAAACAACAAATCACTCTGCACCATCGCTTTTGACCTGGAGAAAGCCTTTGATTCCCTAGAGTGGGGCTATCTGAAAGGAGTGCTACACAAAATGGGGATCAGGGGAAATTTTCTCAACGTCTTTAACACCCTATACAATAAACCCAAAGCATTCCTGAAACTAGAAGGGGAAAACATAAATTACATCGACATAGAAAGAGGGACGAGACAGGGGTGCCCCTTGTCACCATTACTATTCGCTTTGGCGATAGAACCTCTCGCACAGAGAATCAGGGCGGATGGGGGTATCAAGGGGGTTTGGGTTGGGTCCCACCAATTCAAATGCTGCATGTATTCAGATGACATTCTATGCACTTTGACCGAGCCGGAATCCTCTATACCCCCCCTGCTGGAGACCCTGGACCAATTTGGAATGATTTCGGGATTAAAAGTTAATTATAATAAAACTGAGGCTATGGGCTCCAACATTCCAGAACAAACCTTAACCAGACTAGAAACAAAATATAACTTTACATGGTCCTCAGACCAAATCAACTATCTGGGAATAAAACTGACCCCCGACCTGTCTGGGCTGTATGAGGCCAACTATCCACCTATATTCAAAACCCTATATGCAGACACAAAAAATTGGAGTAAATTCCCGATATCCTGGACGGGACGCATAAATTCCATCAAATTAAACATATTACCAAGGCTGTTGTACTTGTTTAGGACCCTCCCTATTCCCATAAAACGAAAAGACTTAGACAAATTTTAAAGATTCATATGGGGCAACAAAAAACCTTGAATTTCAAAGAAGCTGCTATATAGCAATTATAACACCGGGGGCATAGCGTGCCCGGACCTAAAAGCTTACTATACATCAGCCCAACTAGCATTCCTTCCCCAATCCCACTCCGTGGAGCACCAGCCAATCTGGGTATTTGTGGAGAACATACAAATGCACCCACATAAATGGGACAATGTGACATGGTCGCCCACCATACCACACGCATGCTGCGAGAAACACAGCAACCCAATCATCAGACATATATTACACACCTGGTACAAAACCAACAAGGCACACCACATAACAAGAGGCCTATCAAACTTAACACCCACTTTAACAATCCCAACAATATGGGATACATTAGACAAGGACTCAATTAACTGGTGGTCCTAGAACAAACTAGACACCCTAGACAAATGGATACAAAATGATAAGGTCCTTACCTTTGACCAGCTCCGACATAACCATAACATCCCATTAAGAGAACATTTCAACTTTTGTAAGATAAAACACTACATAACAACACTTATTAGGAAATGGGGAGCCCCCATACCAAACTGGCTAAGCGTGATCTGCCAAAAAGCCCCACTCACAAAAGGCATCATTAGCACACTATATGCAGCAATTAGAGAGAAGCACAACAACAACACAGCTCCCTTTAAGTGGAAGTGGGATCAAAACATAGGAACCCCAAAAGACGATAAGGCCTGGGAGAAAACCTGCCTCAAACTTGTGAAGAGCCCCCTGAGCTATTCCCTTAGGGAAACATCCATAAAATTCCTCCATAGAGCATATTATAGACCTGCAAAACGACACACCATTAACACGCGAATCCCCCCACAATGTTTCAGGCACTGCCAGAATAGGGGGACATTCGAACATATATGGTGGGAATGCCCCATAGCCCTAAACCTCTGGAACAAAGTGCTAAAACTAGCCTCAGCGACACTGCATACACCAATCCCTTGGTCAATTGACACATGCCTCCTAGGAGGACCTATTACACATATTTTGAAAAAACAGAATAAATGGTTTCAGTACCTGATGCTATCAGCAAAAAGCCACATAGCTCAAAAATGGCGAACCCCAGACCTCAGGATACAAGAGGTAATACACAAATTAAATGGCATAATGATGTTTGACAGATTCACACACACGACTAACAACACATACCCAACATTTCTAGAAATATGGGGGGCATGGACAACCTCCACACAGGCAATAGAAATATAACAAACATAAACACAGATAGCAGACAAACTAGGAGATAAACCAATTCAAGAAAAGTGAACTGGGCCCCCCCCCCCCCCCTTGCTGGACTCCACAGACCAGCGCCAAACGGCAAGACTCAGAGGTGAGTGACCTACTTCAAACTACTGTCTAGTATACATACAAACACGGTCCCTCGACATGAAAGGACGGAAAGAAGAATCATTAGACACAAGCACACGAATGACACTGTAGTTAAAGTTGTTATATCCAGTTAATTTTATTTTGTATGTTAAAAACTGTAACAAGAGGTAGCATATCATACTAAAACCATCAGAAATCTCAAAAACAGGCAAACAACCATGCTACCAGTTTATTGTTACTTAGAAAGGTTAAGAAAAAGGAAAATGTAATGCAACTGTCACTAAATGAAAATGTCACCATCATATAAGTTTACGGTTAAGCAATCTACAACATAAATTTGGCCTGCGAGCCATCGCTGAAACATTAATACTGTATAAGATTTACAACTCTGTGACAATAAAAACTATTAAAACAAAAAAATTAAGTATTTAGCACCAAGCAAAAACTGAAGGTCTTATTGGTGACCAAACTTTCCAATATCTTTTTCCAAAACATCCTACTATTTCCATTTTCTATACCTTACCAAAAATTCACAAAAAAAGTGACTCCCATCCCTGGAAGACCAATTGTGTCAGGGACTGATAATTTATCGTACAAGTCTAGTGTTTTCTTGGACTATCATCTAAAAGACATGGTTGAAACACTTCCATCGTTTGTAAAAGATACAAACGATATTTTAAAACAACTAGAGGACCTCACAATACCTACTAATTCCTATCTGGCCACTGTAGGTGTATAGGCATTATACAGCAGTATTCCCCATAAGGAAGGTATTGAAGCCACTAAGTTCTTTCTACAGAGTAAAGGCACTAATTTACATAGGTTTCATGATTTTCTTTTGGATTTATTAGAATTTGTCCTCAAACATAATTATTTCATCTACAATGGGAAATGGTACCACCAAACTAAAGGAGCAGCCATGGGCACCCCATGTGATCCCAGTTATGCCAACTTATTACTGGGTTGATGGGAAGAGAAAACAGTCTTTAGCGACTCTTTCACTGAATTCACGGATTCAATCCTTGTGTGGAGGCGCTATATTGATGATATTATACTTATATGGACAGATACTAAAAGTAGATTTGAAGAATTTATGGAAAAACTAGATGTCAATCCACTGGGTCTCAGATTTACACACAAGATTAATAACTCAAAAATTACATTTCTTGACTTGATGATCAAAAAAGATGAGAGTGGTAAAATATCTTCTACCACCTATAGAAAAGATACTGCTACAAATACTTTACTGAGGTAGGAAAGTCAACATTTCGAACCACTCAAAAGGGGAATACCCAAAGGCCAATACCTTCGTATTAGAAGGAATTGCCGCACAGATGAAGAATTCCTAATAGAAGCAGATAAACTGAGACAAAGGTTTAAGGAAAGAGGTTTCTCAAAAAACTGCCTCAAAACAGTATTTAAATATGTTTGGAAGTGTAATAGAACAACTTTGCTTCATGGAAGAAATTCTTCAGAAAATATCTCCAATTGTAAAAATCCCATTCGCTGTATAATGACATTTGGGTATGATTTCCAAACTGTAAAAGAGTCAATTGCCAAATATTGGTATTTGTTAAAAAGTGATGAAGACCTCACTGAGGTACTAACACCTAATGTCTCAGTTACATATCGGAGGGGAAAAAATCTCAAAGACATCTTAGTACATAGTGCCTTTGAAGAAAAAAGACCAAATACCATGTGGCTTAAACCCCCATCAGGATGTTTCAGATGTGGCAGATGCAAGTATTGTAGCTACATCATACCCACAAAAGTTTTTGAACACTTAACAACAAAAGTCAAATATGAAATTCGTGACTTTTTTAACTGTTGTTCCACAGGGGTGGTATATGTAGCGGTTTGCATTTGCCATAAGATCTATGTTGGAAAAACTAGCCTCCAACTACGACGCAGGATAGGGGAACATGTTTTAAGCATTAAACATATGCTTGACACCCCTATTGCACAACATGTAAGACTTTACCACAAAAATCAAAGTAAAGTTTTATCCTTTTTTGTTATTGATAAAGTCACTATGAGTCAAAGACAGGGAGATATAGACCGCAAACTCCTTCAATGTGAGGCCCAGTGGATTTACAAATTAAAGGCCCTTCTTCCTTTGGGTCTAAATGAAGGTTTCAATTTTACGGCCTTTATTTAGGACTTTAACCCTATTATCAAATAATTGAAAGACTTTTTAACAAGTTTTGAGTCCCATTTTGATAATCAAAAATCAAAGTTATCAGATTATTGGACTCAACAAAAGGATACGTTAGTACTTTATTCAGTCAGGACTTAATATTCCTATTTGGATATAGATGGTGACCAAGCCTTACACATATTATATACAAACTATATTTACTACACTAGATCACTTTTCCTTGGTTTTTGTGTCACTATACTATTCTAGAGGTCTTCAGATCCTCTGGTACTCTTTTCACTTATTTGTTATCATTCACATTATTTGTTGTTGGAGTATATTTAGTTCACATGTTTATTATAGCTTTATACTATATCATATAAGATTTTTAGTGTATAGGTATCTAACTATAGAATACCTTGTAAGCACATTACTCTCACTAGAATTTACACGTTTATAAGTACCCATTTAATTTGGGTTCTTCATAACTGGCTCTATGTCCCACTATTTATCTTACTGTCATTTTGGGGCTGCTATGTGTTGCCCCACTGTTACACATTTTTTTCTGCCACTATTAGAGTTCTTTATATGGCGGCATTTGTCCTAGCTTATACCCACAATACTTATCCTTTATATATAGTTACATAGTAACATGGTTACATAGGGCCTCATTCTATTAACGGCCGTAAAAGCTGCGATTCCTTGCGGCCGTCTTACGGCCCCATGTAGAGCTACCTTTACCTTGCAATTCAAATAGATGGCGCCGCAAGTATATCCCCTTTCGGCCGGCCTCATATCATGCAAACGGCCGGAAGCTTTTTCCCAGCGCCCGTAAATCTTGTTTTCCGGCCGCAAAGTCAGAAAACTGTAAATGCAAATATAAAATAGAGAATGCACTGTAAAGCTCCGTAAATGCTAGGCATCATAATGGGGGACATGAGAATTAATAGCAACACCCTCTCAAGCTTGCACATCAGCCCAAATCCGATATATTATTTACGGATGACTTTCTGTCCCGTAGTCCCGCAGGCTCGTCCTTGTTAAAACCCGTACGGGTTCGGAGATGGAGGGCCGCAAACCAAGCATTGTACAAGCCAATATATATTCAATCCAGCACTGCAAAGCACTGTAAATGATGGGGAACATAATGGGGGGCATGAGGATTAATAGCAAAACATTCTCAAGCTTGAACATCGCCAAATTGTACTTTAATTTTAAAATCCGTACAAGTCCCACGGACTTCAATGATCAAGCCTGTAGCTCGTTATTCAAACCCGTGCGGGCTTGCATGATAGATGAAGTTAAAAATCTTTATTTGCGGATTTGAGAGTAGGGGAATGTTGAGCTATTAATTCTAAAACCAAACATCACTTTCACTTTTAATAAAAGTACAGGATGGCTTTTCTATGCTACGACTTGTAAGTAAGCCCTTTACGACCCGTAGGTCTATTTTACCCATTTACGGACTTGACAGAGGCTAATCCCGCAGCCTTTGCGGGTCTGAGGTGCTCCAAGCCCTCAGGACTTTGTCCACGGATATTTGACAAGAATTTAAAAATAAAAAAATTACGGATTTGAGTGTAGGGGAATGTTGTGCTATGAATGCTAACACCTACAATCACTTTATAGTCTCCTCAGAGTGCAGGATGGCTTTATTATGTGCTTATTTGTTTGCCTGCGGGACCTTTTTGGTGCAAGTAAGCTGCGGCTCGGTTTTAGCCTTGCAGAGAGGGTTCCCGTAGCAATTGAATAGCAACCGGGGCTTTCTTGCGGCCGAAACTCTTGCGGCCGTTTAAGATCAAAGGCTTTCCTCCGGCGCGAGCGGCCGCAAGGGATAGCAAGGCGCCGGCCGCAAGCCTGCCGGAATCCCCGGCCGGAAGGGAATAGAATAGCCGAATAGCTTGCGGCCGGTCCTTGCGGCCTTGCATCTCCTACGACCGTTAATAGAATGAGGCCCATAGTATTTAAGGTTGAAAAAAGTCCATCAAGTTCAACCTTTTAAGATCTCCTCTGATCTGCAATATGCGGATTAACTATTAATTCATTAGTTGTTAATTAATTATTAATCAATTATTTAATGTTTTTTTTTTTTGTTTGTTTTTTTATTATTATTGATTAGTCCAGAGGAAGGCAAATAGAAAAAAAAAAAAAAAAAACAAGCGAGACTTAGCCAATTGTCTCAAGGGGAAATGTAAAAAATTTGGATCATTACTGTCTCTCTAATTATCCATGATAACCCTGAATACCCTTTTTAATTAGAAATAAATCTAGTCCCCTTTTAAAGTTATCTATCGAATCCGCTGTCACCACCTCCTCTGGTAGAGAATTCCACAGATTAACCACCCTTACTGGGAAGAACCATTTTCTTTCTTTGAGGTGGAATCTTTTTACTTCTAACCTCAAGGGATGTCCTCTTGTCAGTTGAAAACCTCTTGGCACAAAAAGCTCCCCCGACAAATCTTTATACTGACCCTGGATGTATTTATATAAGGTAATTATATCTCCTCTTAGACGCCTTTTTTCTAGAGAAAATACGTTTAATTTGGTTAGTCTTTCTTCATAACTTAGCCCCTCCATTCCCCTTATTAGTTTTGTTGCCCTTCTCTGTACATTTTCTAGCTCTAAAATGTCCTTTTTATGAAGTGGTGCCCAAAATTGTACTCCATATTCCAAATTAGGGCGTACTAGAGATTTGTATAGGGGCAGAATTATATTTGCTTCACTGGCTTCTATACCCTTCTTAATACATGCTAATATTTTATTTGCCTTTGCAGCTGCTGCTTGGCTTTGAGCACTGTTACCTAGGTGGTTGTCCACAAGCACTCCCAAATCCCGTTCAATATCTGATACACCTAGATTTGCTCCATTAATTATAAATTGCATGGCTATTTTTCCTTCCCAGATGCATAACCTTACATTTATTCGTATTAAATCTCATCTGCCATTTAGATGCCCATTCCTCAATTTTATGTAAATCCGCTTGGAGGGAAAGCACATCATTTTCTGATTTAATTACCTTGCACAACTTTGTGTCATCAGCGAAAATGGAGACCCCACACTCCAATCCTACCTCTAAGTCATTAATAAATATGTTAAAAAGGAGAAGACAATACTGAACCCTGAGGAACCCCACTTACCACATTAGTCCAATCGGAGTATGTTCCATTTACAACAACCCTTTGCTTCCTGTCTTTTAGCCAGCTCTCAATCCATGAGCAGATATTTACTGCAATTCCTGTATCTCTTAGTTTGCCCAATAGTCTCCCATGTGGCACTGTATCAATATATATACTTTTTTGCTTCTTTTCTTGCTTTTAAGATGCTGTAATATTGCTTATGGTTGCCGTAGCAACTGCTGTCTATTTAAACCTCACCCCAACGCCATTCTCTTGTTTGCCCTTTGAGAAAGACGTCCTGTGTGACGTTGAAACGCGTCAGGCGGAAGCGTCCATGCGGTCCACAGTGGCACGCAGATAGACGCTGGTAGCGTTGTCTTGTACAATTTGCGCTCCTTCAGAAAAAGTTGTCTTTAGCATTTCTTGTTTTAAGAGATAGTTCTATCCCACACCAATCCATGAATTCTGGTCTAAATGAGAGCGTTTTCGTCCTATATGTATTTAATTTAGCACTGTACTTAGGAATCTTTATGTGAATAATTTATTAAAGTGAAAGTGCAAAATACTCGTTTGTATGGACCTGATAGTGGCCAACAACAAAAACTATATGTGCTGAAAACTTTTTTGGTCCTGAGACCTTAAAAGAACTATATTATATATGGGCCAGTGAATATCTTATATCTACTATTGTAGACTAATGGAAGTGATGGGATTTACACAGAACAATTAGTGATTTTGCTTTTTCTTGGATTTGCTATGGTCATTTGGAGTGCTTTATTATAACAGTATCAAGCTACCACTATACACTTATTAAAGTAGATACTAAACAATTGAGATATTATTTATCCTAAAAAAATTGGGCCCTTTTTTAGGCATCATGTAAGGCTTGTTTTTAATATATCCTTCCTTTCCTTGTTTTTAATATTTTAATCGTCGTTGTGAGGTATAAGTACCTAATAAATGAAATACTGTGTATATATTTACTTTATTCCCAACATTACCTTATAAGAATTATGACATATAAACTATATACTCACAAATGTTTTTTGCACTAAATAGAAACCATTTTTTCAGTATCAAATTAAAAGCAAACTGTCATGACAAAATGACTAGTCTTCATTATGAAGCTGCCTCTATCTATCTATCTATCTAGATGCATGGTGTCTGGGGAAGAGAGAGACAATATGAGAGAAAGAGTACAAGTCACACAGAGAGAATAAAAGAGTCACAGAGAACAAGAAACAGAGAGAGAGAGCGAGAATAACAGACAGACTGAGAATACTCACCGAGACCTGAACAGCTCTACCATCATGGCACCTCCTCACTAAACAACATCTCCTAGCATGCACTGCATGCTACAATTTAGCAGTCCTAATTGGCTGGGGCAGTGTCAGTCATTAGCTGGGGTTTGCCCCAATGGGCCTCCACGGCTTCAGCTCCTCACAGTCATTCTGATTGGGTGATCCCTGAAAAGTCCCACAGCTTCAGCTCCTCACAGTCATTCTGATTGGGTGATCCTTGAAAGGTCTCACAGCTTCAGCTCCTCACAGTCATTCTGATTGGGTGATCCCTGAAAGATCCCACAGCTTCGGCTCCTCACAGTCATTCTGATTGGGTGATGCTGTGTTTGACAGACAGGCACATTGCTTCAAATTGTGCATAGACAGCATTGTGCCCTGATCTGTAGTACAAAGCAAGTCACCAGCATGGGAGATGTGATAAGGGGATAGGTCAGTGTGTTTAACTGCTTGCCAAAGGATTCATCATTTAAAGTGACAGCAGCAGATATAAAAATAAAAATAAAAGATTGAACAAGATATAATTAATTTTTATATTATTTAAATTAAACAAGTTAGTAAAGGGGGATTAAGTCAGTGCATATATTCTGGGAGGGTGGTTGCCCATTTGCCCCTATGCACCAGCCGCTCCTGTCATGGACATAGGTCTCTGTTCCACGACTGCAATTAGAACTCCTGTAAGGCTGACTCGTAACTACGGAAGCTTTTAAAAGTAAATTTGCAAAGCTATTCTATGGTTCAAGCAAAAAAGTATTCTGTAAAACGTACTATCACTAAGGGGGTTTTGCTCGTAGCTCTCTAACTCTAACATTTGCTTGCAGCCTGCCTAAACTATTAGTCCTATTAAATTCCCTCAACATTGAAAACCGTAGCCCGTAACATAGGCCACAAGCCTTGCGACTATTAAATTGGCCCCGCAAAGCAACCTATCACCGACTTGCGGGGTAAGGGTCGAGAAAAGGCTACTGGACGAGGAAATTTAAACTGGGCGCCTGCAAATCATTTGATCTGTCAAGCCCATAACTGTTACGTTTTCAATCACGCTATTAAATTGCAACAAATTCACTGGTGCAAATGGAGCCAAAAGGCCAACGGGTACTAGAGAGGACCCGCTAGTGGGTTAAAGTCCTATCCGTAGCACTGTAGATGCAAATATAAACACACTACTGTATTTATATGTGAAGGGAAAGTTAGGTATTGAAATAAATAGTACAACATTCTGAAGCTCGCAAATCAGCAAAATAAAATATTTTTTTATTTTTAAATTGTGTGTTGTATTGATCACGGCAATCAATGTGTTATTTGATACATATAATGGAACTCGCATGGACTAGAATATCATATTTAGTGATTTATGAATATTGCATTATTTATGGATTGTGGGTCCGATTGAAGCCAGTAAGACTTTAAAATCCAACCTGCATTTTTCAGTAATTCTGACGATCTCTGTTGCCATTGGCTCCATCTAAATCCGTAACTATGGGTTTGACTAAGTGAGCATGTTCACGGGCAAGCATCCAACTTTAAAAAAATGGTTTACGAGTTTGCGTCTCAAGAATGTAAATCGCGGCATGTTCTAAATTTAATAGCTATGTAACGCAGCCGAATTTCAAGCCCAGGCTTCAAAATTATTAGGGCTGTATACCTGTAGGAGACTCTGTATCTCAGTAGTTGCCATAGGATCGCTATGGAATTGTAGCCACTATCGATCTATCTAACCCCCTTCTCAGGGATAGTGTTAAATAATAATAAAAACTACTACACGAAATGTGTTACAAAATAATACAAATGAATGCAGGGGGTTTATGACCCCCCCTGCCTATGACTCCCTAAATCCGCTATGAGCTGGATATCCACTCAACAACATGTACTTGCTATGAGCCTGAGTATCCCGCTGGATTCCCCCATCCCTATGGACCCCCTTGGTATCTAATTGTAACCCCTATATCATGATACTATAACCAAGAGGTCATTATGGACTCCCATGGCACCTAAAATTAACCCTGTTACCAGTTGGGTTCCTCCAGAATCCCTTGGTATTCTAATCTATAACCATGGTACCTAAAATTAACCCTGTTACCACTGGGTTATCCAAGGACGCTTGGTATTCTTTATTTTTTATTTTTTGTACATTTTTATTATGAGAAAAGTAGGTTACAACCCATAATGAAAGAATACAAACATTGTAGTATGACACTTTACAGCTTATAATAAAAACATTTACTGCAACTCTTCCTCACTCTTTTTTGTTTTTGTTAAAGAAGTACACTTAACTTCTCCTAGTAATTCTAATGTAACTAGCGACTTGCCCGTCAAAAAATTACGGCAATGAGATGTGTATGTTTGGAAAGTTGTTTAGTTATTAATATATATATGTGACAGTTGTATTGTGATATTAAAACATGTTTAGTTTTGTAAAATGTTCTCTTGGTGAGCAATAATTCTTAAAGCATTTTGTATTAACATTTGAATGTAAGAATAGTGGAACTTGAAATTAATAATTATTGTAAACTTTAGGAAATGGTTTCCTAACATGCAATTTGTATGTGAAGAATTGTTAACTTCAATATACATGAAATCCCGAGGAAAGCAAACAGTAAAAACCCTTGTTGAAAGGTACACAATTTTAACCTGAACTTTGTAAT
This sequence comes from Discoglossus pictus, assembly GCA_027410445.1. Lineage (NCBI taxonomy): Eukaryota > Metazoa > Chordata > Amphibia > Anura > Alytidae > Discoglossus > Discoglossus pictus. The sequence continues at coordinate 37,881,841 of CM050172.1, read as the reverse complement.
TTATGTAAGTAAGAAACTTGAAAGTATATTTTTTGAAACTTTAACTTTATTATTTGTATAACTTTGGAACTTGACAAAACATTTGTATAACTTTGAACATTATAAACAGTAACATAGTGAATACATTTTTTAACATAATTTTGTATTAAAAGTATTAACATTTGAATGTAAAAACAATTTCACTTTAAACTAATCAGTATTGTAAACTTGAGGTAATGTTTTTTTAACATGCAATTTCTATCTGAAGAATTGTTAACTTCAATATTATACATTTAATCCCGAGGAAAACAAACAGTAAAAAGCCTCCTTGAAATGTACCCAATTTTAACATGAAGTTTGTAATATATTTAAGTAAGAAACTTGACATAATATTTTTTTAAACTTCAAGTTTCTTATATGTGTAACTTTGGAACTGTAAAATTTTTTTTTACAACTTGAAACATTATAAACAGTAACATAGTGAATGAATATTTAAACATAATTTTGTCTTAAAAGTATTAACATTTGAATGTAAAAACAGTTTAACTTTAAAGTAATAAATATTGTAAACTTGAGGCAATGGTTTTTTAACATGCAATTTCTATCCGAATAATTGTTAACTTCAATATACATTGAATGCAGAGGAAGGCAAACAGTAAAAACTCTCTTTAAAATGTACCCAATGAAATAAATTCCTTCCTGACCACATGAACTGTCGATAAACCTTAATACAGGGAGTAATCTTAACATAACAGACAATATTTACATTTTGTCTTAAAACGTGGTTGAGCTCTTAACATGAACTTTGTAATATGTTGAAGTAAAGAACTTTAAAATATTGTTTTCCAACTTTTAACATTAGAAACAGTAACATAGTTAATTAACATTTTAACATAATTTGTATAAATAATGCAAGGCAAGTGTTTTGTGAGGCGAATCATCCATAAAGAGTCCTTCCATAAATTATGACTGAAATTGTTTATTGTTTAGTATTTTTGAATGCTTTTAAATTTGTTTTCCCTGTGTTTTATTTCTTTACTGAAAAGTTAAAGTACTTTATAGTAGACAATGTTTTTAGTAAAAATACGTCCATCTTCTAATAAATCACCTTGACTTTCATTCTTTTCAATGTAAACTTTAATAGCCTGTGGATTTTTGCACCATGACAACGCAACGTACAATTGACCTAATACTGGTTCTTCCAAGAAAATACCCACAGATTTGAACGTTTGACCTTGTGATTTATTAATGGTCATGGCAAATGCCATAATAATAGGAAATTGTCTTCTTTGAAGTATAAAAGGGAGACTACTTTCACTTGGTGCTAAATCTATTCTTGGTATGAAAACTCTCTCTCCTTTATGGATGCCAGTTAAAATTTCAGCATCTATAAAATGGTCCTTTAATTGTTGAACAATTAATCTTGTCCCATTGCATAGGCCTTTTTGGGGGTTCATATTTCGCAGTAACATGATAATTGCACCTTTCTTTAGCTGCAAAATATGTGGTGGCATTCCAGAAGGAGTTAGTGAGTTTATGAATTCAGTAGAAAAGTTAGCCTGACTTTCATTGTCATCAGCAAGTACAGAATCAGCACTGTGATAATTTCTTTGTGGCGCATTAATTTTTTTAAAGATTTCATTATTGAGGATTAATGCATCCTTATTTTTACACGTTAGTATGACTTGGTTGGCAAGCTCGGAATATTCCTCGTTATTTATGCTCCCTTCAAATATAGCCGATATAATATCTTGTTGACAAATCATATGAGGTGGAATCTCTACAGTGTTCTGCCTTCTCCAATTTTAATAAGCCAATCATTGAAATCAGTTTGGCCTTCTGTTGCAGTTGAAGACGGGTAAAATGACTTTATACAGGTTTCGATAATGTCAGTTCGATTTCCATGTACAACGACAGGTAATGTTTGTCTAAAATCGCCACCTAACAACATTACCTTTCCACCAAATGGAAAAGTATTATCCATGACTTCACGAAGCAAACGGTCAATACATTGGACAGAATAGCATGACATCATTGTGGCCTCATCTATTATAATTAATTTACATTTGTTCAATTTCTTTGCTTGTAATGATGTCATGTGAATATCTGACACAGAAGTTTCTAAAATAGGCACTGGCAGTTTAAATCCACTATGAACAGTTCTTCCACCTTCTAACAAAAGTGCAGCAATTCCAGTAGTGGCAAACGCCATTGCTATTTGACCTTGTGCTTGTACTGAACTCATTAATAAATTATACAGATAGGTTTTTCCTGATCCGCCAGGTCCATCAAGATAGAAATAACGCTCTGTCACCATGTCATCATCTATTGCATTTTTAAAGTCATGAAATGCTTGCAATTGTAATGTATTTAAAGTTGCAAGTCTTTCTTTTGCTCTTTCTGCTTGTAGTTGAATGTCATAGTCTTCAAAGTTTATGTCATCTATAAGACCTGGATCAGGCAAATTAAAACTTGCACAACTTAATCCATGAGTTAAAAATATTTCTTGCATTTCCATTAACGCTTTTAATCGTGCAATGGGTTCATTGTATCATCGCATAAATTCTTCAGCCATATTACTTTTAAAAGTCTCCCACAAAGCTAATGCATTTGGAGCATTTGAGAAGATACAAATAAAAGCAAATTGTTCTCTCATCTGTCGTGGCATTTGACATTGTGCTGCTTCTTCTAAACATCTTTCCCATTCTGTATCATTAGATAGTAAGTTTCTATGCCTTGCAGCTAAATGGAAGGATTCATATACAATGTCATTAACAGTTCTTAAGTGTTCAAAACTTTGTGCTCCAGGACCATTTAAAATTAATATCCGTAAGCAAAAACGTTCAACATCTCTTGGACTGACTGTGTAAATTCTTGAAATTATTTTATTGCCTCTGCTTTTTCTTGGTCTCCATAATCCATTCACAAAAACATAGTGATATGGAATTTCAATATATAAGTATTGTGTTGCTTCTGAATCAGTGGAATTTAATTCAAACCATGCAGTTAGTGTAGTGTGACGATCTTCACTTTGGGCCAATGCATTAATTTCATTTCCAGCATGGAAATAGACTAAATGTCGTTGTGGCAAATGTACTGCTAATCTATATACTGCATGTGATCTATCATGCATTTCAAATTTTAAAAGCTGCCACATAGCTTCTGGCGCACTGACATAGCGAGCATCTACATGAGATGCTAGTTCATCATGTACTAACTCACTACATTCAGGGTTGTCTGCACTTTTGACGACTACAGTAGCTGCATCGTAGCCTTTGTAAATATATTTGTAGACATATTTAATGGATTTGATGGAAGTGCAGGCTTCTACGTTGATGTGGGCATTGTACTTCATGAGTAAATGTGGATTGTAGGGTACTACATATCTATTGTCCACTTTTTTTCCACGAATAATGGCACTATCTCCTTCTCTTCTTTTATAACGTGGATATCCATCACAATTTCCATTGGTTTTGTCTCTATAATCTTTTGGAAATTCTTTGGATCATTTATTATTTTCCATACATGGTGATTGTGGATTAAGGTCACCACAGGGTCCATGAATAACGCGATGAGTAACAATCTCATATAGTCTACCATATAGTTCTGGATCTGGTAGTTCAGCAACCATGACTGCATCCACTTTGTCCGAAGTATCTAATTTATCTTTTTCTTGAAGTATTATGAGAAGATGTGCATGTGGAAGGCCTCTTTTTTGAAATTCAATGGTATATACATAAGCAAGACATTTGCCAAATAACTGATTTATAGTGAAGTCACGTATTAATTCATTTAATTTAATCTTAAAAACTCTGGCTACTAAATCTGGTCGATCGGAAGCAGTTTGTCCAAGAAGTAGATTTTGTGTAATTTCTGGCCATTGTGGATTACATGTAAATGTCAGAAATAAATCGGGTTTGCCAAATTTGGTGGCAATAGCCATAGCATCATTGTATCTTTCTCTCATATTTCGAGGAGATCCTTGAAAGGAAGATGGTAAAATGATGGCTTTGCCAGCTTTCATGTCTCTGCTTGTAGCCACGTCAGCAACATAGTCCATTAGTCCAGAATATTGTTCTACACGTAGTTTATCTTGTTGATATTTTATTAAGTTTAAATTATTTGCCTCAACTTGCAAATAGGAATCAATAATACATTGTTGTGTTAGTTTTCCACCACATAAAATTGGATTAAATGCATTTCGAATGGCAATTTGAGCTACTTTAAATTCAAGCATAGAAACATTATTTCGGATTCTGGCTTTAGCATTTGGGTAACTGGGAAGTGTTAATTTTGGTTGCCAACCTGCTTCTCCGTGTGGGAAAAAGATGGGATATGTCATTGGATCTAAATTTGGACTTAAGATACTCATATTAATTAATGGTTACTCCTCATTTCTCGGATATATTCTAATGTCTCTTTGAGTGGTTCTCCTTCATCATTTTAAAACACCATTGCAACCTCATTTGATGTTGGCAAGTTATAACGACATTTATCAGTATGTCTGTCTCTTTTAAGCACCATATTAACCTTTGGCATTGGTAATTGATGTCTTTGTGCATGAAGTAGTTGTTCATTTTCTACTTCTGCCAATTTTTTATAAGCTTTACTGTAGGGATTATTGTCCATAATGTTATTTAGCTCTATAAAAACACTGGCTAAGCATTTTTTATTTTCTTCCATCTGCATACGTTGGTCAACAGCTTCCATTGTATCTAGGACATATAGTTGAGCAAATTTTCTTTGCTCTCCTTCCTCTGGATGTAAATGGGAAGTGCGATGATAAATTTGGCCTTGGACTTTAAAACAGTAATGACCATGTCGTGGTACATTAGCAGCTAATGTTGCCCCCATAGATGTAAAGGATATGGCACTATTGTAGGATCTTATGTTTGTCTTAAAATTTTTGTAGTTTGCAAAAGTAGGTTCAGTCATAATGTTTTGTAAATAGATAGGAAATTCTTTCCTTTCTGGAAGTTTGAACTTGCCTTTTTGACAGCAACTAATAAATTGGCCATCTCTTTGTCTCTCCTGTTTAAAATAATAAGCCTCACAAAACTGACATTGAGTAGTCATGTCCCCACAACTATGAACCTCCACTGCTAAAGACTTGAGTAAAGGACAATTTGCAAAGCATATATGAGTTTGACTTTCATATTCATCAGGTGAAATGTCATATAATGTTTCAACAACAGGTTCTAAATGCTTTGTTTTTTTTATGGCTTTTCTTGGTATATGTTGTATTGGTTGAGGTAAAATGCCATGTAATGTTTCATGAACAGGTTCTAAATGCTTTGTTTTTTTCGTGGCTTTTTTTGGTATGTCTTGTATTTTTTCAGGTAAAATGTCATCTGATGTGTGAGGAACAGGTTCTAAATGCTTTATTTGCTTGGTAGCATATCTTTAATTTGTGCAGGTGACAGTCTTTTGCTTGCAATTCTTTTGCGTTCTTTTCCTCGTCTAATTTCCTTCTTCTCCGGTGTCTGCTGGCTGTCTGCTCTCTGTCGTCGTTCTCTAGCTTGGCGTCTTTTCTTTTCTTGTTTACTCTCGTTATCAGCCATGTTAATCTGTAAAAATAAAATAATGTATCATTAGTTTATTTTGAGATGTTAATTTTGTTTTCAGCAAAAATTGTTATCAACAGTGTGGTTACGTTTTATACTTAATCAATTTCAATTTGGTCAATTGAATAGGGGTCTAAATAAGGCCATAAGCTATTTTTTAAAGACGTTTTTAGTTATTAAACATGTATCCAAAAGCAAGGTTTTCACTAAGTAAAAACTTATTTTAAAAAATATGTTATGTTCTTATTTAGAGCACTATTCAATTGGGCAAATGGCAATTCAATGAGGGTCTAGGACTGGAAATTTAGAATGATAAATTGTATAGAGTCTCTGTTTCGAGCCTTTTTTAGACTATGCAATTTTTTTTTTTCTGGCTTCATTGAAGTTTGTATTTACTATTAAAGATTATTGGCCCTAAAAGACAAATAAGAGATAGATGATAAATGTGTTAGTTATATTTTTTTTAAAGTTATAGTTAATGGTGTTTTTTTTTCTGTTGACATCGATGCAGAGCAAAGATATTTATTTTTCTGTTTTTTTACTTGTTATACTGTACCTTGGTTGAAGTTTGATTTCAAGCAGAATCTTTGTTGGTCCTGTGTTGAAAGTCTTCGTCCGATGGTCTGGTCCTGTGTTGAAAGCCTTTGCCCGATGGTCTGGTCCTCTTTTGAAAGTCCTCGTCCGCTGGTCTGGTCCTTTGTTGAAAGTCCTCGTCCGATGGTGTAGTCCTCTGTTGAAAATCCTCGTCCGATGGTGTAGTCCTCTGTTGAAAGTCCTTGTCCGATGGTCTGGTCATCAGTTGAAACTCCTGGTCCGATGATCTTGACGCAGTCAAGACATTATCTGTTGTAAAATAAAAAAGAAAATGTTATTTGATTTAAATGTATTTGTAGTAAGTAAAAAATGACATTTTTTGTGTGTATTGTATGTGTTATGGTGAATTTTTCTGCTATTTATTTTTTTGTGCAACCTTTTCAAAATAATGAAAATGTATTTTTCTATTCCATATATAATTTTTTTATACTGCAATTATTTTTTTGTAAATATTTTGTATATGATTGCAATGGTTTTAGCATTATCCGATTTTGTGTCCAACACTATAGTTATGCTTATTTCGGCTTGTGTGTAAGGCTTATAGGTTCTTAAACATTATTGAAGAATATTAATGTAGTTTTCTATGTGTTTGTGTGAGTTTTTGTACAATCCTGTTTTGTGTGTACCACTTTTAGTATGCTTATTTAGGCTCCTTTGTAAGACTTATAGGTTCTTAAACATTAAAGAAGAAGATGAATTTAGTTTGCTATGTGTTTGTGTGATTTTGGTACAATCCTATTTGTGTGTACCACTTTTGATATGGTTATTTAGGTTTGTTTGTAAGGCTTATAGGAACTTAAAGGTTCTTAAACATTAAAGAAGAAGATTAATTTAGTTTGCTATGTGTTTGTGTGAGTTTTTGTACAATCCTTTTTTGTGTGTACCACTTTTGGTATGCTTATTTAGGCTTCTTTGTAAGGCTTATAGGTTCTTAAACATTAAAGAAGAAGATTAATTTAGTTTGCTATGTGTTTGTGTGAGTTTGGTACAATACTGTTTTGTGTGTACCACTTTTGGTATGCTTATTTAGGCTTCTTTGTAAGGCTTATAGGTTCTTAAACACTAAAGAAGAAGATTAATTTAGTTTGCTATGTGTTTGTGTGATTTTGGTACAATCCTGTTTTGTGTGTACCACTTTTGGTATGGTTAGTTAGGTTTGTTTGTAAGGCTTATAGGTTCTTAAAGGTTCTTAAACATTAAAGAAGAAGATTAATTTAGTTTGCTATGTGTTTGTGCGAGTTTTTGTACAATCCTGTTTTGTGTGTACCACTTTTGGTATGCTTATTTAGGCTTCTTTGTAAGGCTTATAGGTTCTTAAACATTAAAGAAGAAGATTAATTTAGTTTGCAATGTGTTTGTGTGAGTTTGGTACAATACTGTTTTGTGTGTACCACTTTTGGTATGCTTATTTAGGCTTCTTTGTAAGGCTTATAGGTTCTTAAACATTAAAGAAGAAGATTAATTTAGTTTGCTATGTGTTTGTGTGTTTTTGGTACAATCCTGTTTTGTGTATACCACTTTTGGTGTGGTTATTTAGGCTTGTTTGTAAGGCTTATAGGTTGTTAAACATTAAAGAAGAATATGAATTTAGTTTGCTATTTGTTAGTGTTTTTTTTGTACAATGCTATTTTGTGTGTACCATATGTTGCATACTTGGGGCCTCATTCTATTATCGGCCGTAGGAGATGCGGGGCCGTAAGGACCGGCCGCAGGCTATTCGCCTATTCTATTCCCTTCCGGCCGGGACTCCGGCAGGCTTGCGGCCGGCGCCTTGTTATCCCTTGTGGCCTTTGATCTTAAACGGCCGCAAGAGTTTCGGCCGCAAGAAAATCCCGGTTGCTATTCAATTGCTCCGGGAACCCTCTCTGCAAGACTAAAACCGAGCCGCAGCTTACTCGCAGCAAAAAGGTCCCGCAAGCACACAATTAAGCACATAATAAAGCCATAATAAAGCCATCCTGCACTCTGATGAGACGATAAAGTGATTGGAGCTGTTAGCATTCATAGCACAACATTCCTCTACACTCAAATCCGTAAATAGGGCCCTATTAAATTCCAGCCTCGTAAATAAGAGGCTTCTACTTAAGCCCTACGTACTGCAAAGTTTCTCTAAGTTCCAATGCTATTAAATTAGCCCTGCTGCGAGCAACGTATGAGCTACGCAGCAGGGCCGTACGTATCTACACTGCGTAAATGTACATGAGGAGTGACAGCCTGCGAGATGATATCGCAGGCTCCCACTCCTCATCAATTGCTGCGGGGGTCCTAAAAGGGACCTCCGCGGCAGTCCCCCACATAAGCCCTGCCGTGGGGGTACTCCGAATACCCCCCGCGGCACCTAAAATTAACCCCCCCTCAATGCGGGGGTCCCCGTCGGGACCCCCGAAGTGTCCTCACATGAACACCTTGCTGCAGGGGCCCATAGGAACCCCCGCAGCCCCCACACATTAACCCCTTGCAGCGGGGGTCCTCGATCGGCACCGATCAGGCCCCCCGCTGCATTTAAAACTTTTAAATTCCCCGCCGCGGCTCCTTAAAGGGGCCGCGGCAAACTATTACCCAATCCCGGCCGCGGCCCTTAAAATTAACCCCCTCTATGCTGGGGGTCCCCATCGGGACCCCCGAAGTGTCCCCATATAAACCCCCTGCAGCGGGGGGCCCCGATCGGCCCCGATCGTGACCCTGCTGCAATTCAATTTTAAATTTCCCGCCTCGCGGGTCCTCAAAGGACCGTAAAGGTCCTGAAAGGACTCGCACTAAAAATATTAACCCCAGGCAACTATAATTGCCCCATTAACTCATGATGGTTAATACAGACCATCATAAGGCCTAAATTAACCCATTAACTCATGGTGGTCAATACAGAAACCATTAACATCCAATAAATAAACATTATATACATTCTAAATATTCAACTCACCTTTACAGCATGTCCCGTCTTTGTTTAGCTCTTCCGGCGCGGCCCTGTTAAAAAAAAAAACACAATACATGAATACATTAATACAATATATAAACAATAAATAAAATACACAAATAAACATCTAAATATACATTTAACTTACCTCCCCGCGATGTCCCTGGCCTTCTCTCCTTCAGCCCCGGCTGGGCCGCGGAACCATCCGCGCTCTAAAAAAAAAAAAAAAAAAAAACTAACGGAGGTCTGCACTGGCAGACCTCCCCGACGCTAATGAACCTCCCGGAGTCGTTTCCGGGAGGAAATTGGCATTGGCGGCTTGTGATTGGCTGAAAAAGCTGTCAGCCAATCAAAAGTCGTCAATGTAGGAGCCAATCAGGATGCGCAGATGTCTTCTACCAATCACTCCGTGGGGGTGTATCCCATAGTTATTGGCTGAAGGCATCTGAGCGTTGTGATTGGTTCCCAGAAAGATAGACAAGTGTTTAAGCCAATCAGGGTGGGATATTGGGGTGTATCCCATCCTGATTGGCTCACACATTGACGACTTTTGATTGGCTGAAATTGATAGACAGCTTTTTCAGCCAATCACAAGCCGCCAATGCCAATTTCCTCCCGGAAACGACTCCGGGAGGTTCATTAGCGTCGGGGAGGTCTGCCAGTGCAGACCTCCGTTAGTTTTTTTTTTTTTTTTTTTTTTAGAGCGCGGATGGTTCCGCGGCCCAGCCGGGGCTGAAGGAGAGAAGGCCGGGGACATCGCGGGGAGGTAAGTTAAATGTATATTTAGATGTTTATTTGTGTATTTTATTTATTGTTTATATATTGTATTAATGTATTCATGTATTGTGTTTTTTTTTTTAACAGGGCCGCGCCGGAAGAGCTAAACAGTGACAGGACATGCTGTAAAGGTGAGTTGAATATTTAGAATGTATAGAATGTTTATTTATTGGATGTTAATGTTTTGTTCTAATTTTTTTTTTTTGTTTGACCCAGTTTAGTGATCTGAAACAACATCTTAAAGGTAAGTGGTCTTAATTTATTGATTTTAGCTTAGAATTAGGGTCTGTGTAGTTAGGACTGTAATTATTTTATTTTATTTTAGAATAAGGGTCAGTGTATGTAGTTAGGACTGTAATTATTTCATTTTAGAATTAGGGTCTGTGTATGTAGTTAGGACTGTAATTATTTTATTTTATTTTAGAATAAGGGTCTGTGTATGTAGTTAGGATTTTTGGTATATTAGATAGATAGGGGGATGTATTTGATATAGTTAGGATTTATTTTAAATTAAATAGATTGTATGTTAGATAGATAGGGGGTATTTGATTTGGACTATATGTAATATATTATATGTAATATATTATATTTAATATATTATATGTAATATATTATATGTAATGTATGTAATGTCATGTATTGTATGTAATGTATGTAATGTATTATATGTATGTATTGTATTGTGTTTATCTGTCTTTCCTTTTCAGGTGTGTAATTTTTTTTATTTTATGTAGTGGGGGGTGGGGTTGTAATGTATTTTTTTGTTTTCTGTAGTGGGGGGTGGGGTTGTAATTTTTTTTTTTCTGTACTGTAGGTTTTTTTGTTTTTTGTACTGTAGGTTTTTTGTTTTCTGTACTGTAGGTTTTTTGTTTTTTGTACTGTAGGTTTTTTGTTTTTTGTAATTAGAGTGTTGGGGAGGTTTATTAGGGGTTAGGTAGTGTAGGTAGGTAGTGTAAGTGTTAATAGTTTAGCGTAGAGGGGGGTTAGTTTAGATTAAATGGTTTATTGGGGGTTATAGTGTAGTGTTTGTAGTTAGTGTCATGATGGTCCTTGAGGACCATCATGGCACTTATGTGGTTAATGTTGGGTTGTAACAGGCCCATAATGGTAATAATATACCCTTATGGGACTGATGGGGTTAAATAGAGCCTTATGGTGGTCTGTATTGACCATCATGAGTTAATGGGTTAATTTAGGCCTTATGGTGGTCTGTATTGACCATCATGAGTTAATGGGTTAATTTAGGCCTTATGGTGGTCTGTATTGACCATCATGAGTTAATGGGTTAAATAGAGCCTTATGGTGGTCTGTATTGACCATCATGAGTTAATGGGTTAAATAGAGCCTTATGGTGGTCTGTATTGACCATCATGAGTTAATGGGTTAATTTAGGCCTTATGGTGGTCTGTATTGACCATCATGAGTTAATGGGTTAATTTAGGCCTTATGGTGGTCTGTATTGACCATCATGAGTTAATGGGTTAAATAGAGCCTTATGGTGGTCTGTATTGACCATCATGAGTTAATGGGTTAATTTAGGCCTTATGGTGGTCTGTATTGACCATCATGAGTTAATGGGTTAATTTAGGCCTTATGGTGGTCTGTATTGACCATCATGAGTTAATGGGTTAATTTAGGCCTTATGGTGGTCTGTATTGACCATCATGAGTTAATGGGTTAATTTAGGCCTTATGGTGGTCTGTATTGACCATCATGAGTTAATGGGTTAAACAGAGCCTTATGGTGGTCTGTATTGACCATCATGAGTTAATGGGTTAATTTAGGCCTTATGGTGGTCTGTATTGACCATCATGAGTTAATGGGTTAATTTAGGCCTTATGGTGGTCTGTATTGACCATCATAAGTTAATGGGGTAATTATAGTTGCCTGGGGTTAATATTTTTAGTGCGAGTCCTTTCAGGACCTTTACGGTCCTTTGAGGACCCGCGAGGCGGGAAATTTAAAATTGAATTGCAGCAGGGTCACGATTGGTGCCGATCGGGGCCCCCCGCAGCAGGGGGTTTATGTGGGGACACTTCGGGGGTCCCGATGGGGACCCCCAGCATAGAGGGGGGTTAATTTTAAGTGCCGCGGCCGGGATTGGGTAATAGTGTGCCGCGGACCCTTTAAGGAGCCGTGGCGGGGAATTTAAAAGTTTGAAATGCAGCGGGGGGCCTGATCTATGCAGATCGGGGACCCCCCCTGCAATGGGTTTATGTGGGGACACTTCGGGGGTCCCGATGGTGACCCCCAGCATAGAGGGGGGTTAATTTTAAGTGCCGCGGCCGGGATTGGGTAATAGTGTGCCGCGGCCCCTTTAAGGAGCCGCGGCGGGGAATTTAAAAGTTTTAAATGCAGCGGGGGGCCTGATCTATGCAGATCGGGGACCCCCGCTACAAGAGGTTAATGTGGGGGTGCTGCAGGGGTCCTGATAGAGACCCCTGCAGCTTGGGGATGTGTATAGGGTGCAGGGGGAGCCTCACACTGCTGTCTCGGGCTGTTCCGAGGCAGCACGTAGAGGCTTTCGGATCCCTTGCGTGGACTTTTTGTCCACGTAGGAATTCTTACGATATGCGAGACTCGTGCATAGATTTAAGGCTACGTAGCTCTCTCGGAGCCTATTCTCGGCCATTTTCTCGCAGTCATATCGCAAAGCAGGCTGCGAGAGATTCGGTTCTCGCAAACAGCAGGAAAACTGCCTTTTGCGAGCACCGAGAGAACTACGAGGGAGAATTTAATAGGGCCCATAATTTTTATTTTAATTCATGTCAAATATCCGTGGACAAAGTCCTGAGGGCTTGGAGCAGCTCAGACCCGCCCACGCTGCGGCCGGAAAATAAACAGTTAATGAAATATCGGATTTGGGCTGATGTGCAAGCTTGAGAGGGGGTTGCTATTAATCCTCATGTCCCCCATTATGATCCCTAGCATTTACAGAGCTTTACAGTGCCGTCTTGAATTTATTTTTGCTTTTAAAGTTTTCAGACCTTGCGGCCGGTGGCAAGATATGCGGCCGGCCATAAGGGGGATATCCTTGCGGCGCCATCTATTTGAATTGCAAGGTAACGGGAGCCCTGCAAGGAATCACTGGGGCCTCATTCAATTGCGATGTGGTCAATTGAATAGGGTCCTAAAGAAGCACATAGCATATTTTTATTAAAAAAGTTTTTAGTTAGTGAAAACCTTTCTTTTGGATAGATGCTTGCTAACTAAAAACTTCTTTAAAAAAAATATGTTATGTGCTTATTTAGGGCCCTATTCAATTGGCCAAATTGCAATTGAATGAGGGTCTTGATTTACTTAATTAGACCCTAATTCAATAGCGATTTTGCCAATTGAATAGGGGTGTAAATAAGCACATGACATATGATTTCTAAATAGGTTTTTAGTTACTAAGGCCCTCATTCAATTGCAATTTTGCCAATTGAATAGGGCTCTAAATCAGCACATAACATATTTTTTTGACAGAAGTTTTTAGTTTGTGTTCCAAAAAGTAGATGTGATAAGAGAGATGTAAATCAGATAATGTTGATATGTTTAGGGGACACATTCTAGCCTTTGTGAGTGCTAAAGGGTTAATATGGCCGCCATATTGAGGATGTACATGACAATAAAAATATATCTTTTATTTACATATTTGATCATTGGGGATTGTTTTGCCAGTAATTTGAATGCCTTTTATTGCTTCATTTATACTTTTAGGGCCCTTTCAGCCCGGTTTCATTCCAATGCCGTTAGTGCATTGTGTGGACTTCAACGGATGCGGCCGTAAATTTAATATAGCCAGGCGCGAATTGCGGCCTTCAGAATGTAGGAAGGCTGTGACGTTTAGGCGTGCAAGCAAACTGGAAGGGGGACGGGCTAGCCGCGCCCGGCACGAACCATCCAATAGCGGAATCACGCATCGTGCCACAGGTCTCACAGAGAATCACTTACGGGATAGACCATTTGATTGACAGTGGGAGAAAATAAATAGGGATGACACGCGCCCACGCCTCGACTGTGTTGCGATTTCGGCCGAAGTAGCACGCGGTTCCCGGAGCTTGGTGGGTGAGAGGAGGTAAGTTGCTTTATTATCAAGTCGCGTTTTATGTTCTTTTTACGGAAATACGTTACTACATTTACGGATTACGATGTAAAGAAGTACAATTGCATTCTTTTTCTTGTTTATAGGTTTCTTGAGAGCTTGTGTATTTTGTCCAGCACAAAGGAGTTTGGAGGGAGGTAAGTTGCATTGTACATGCTTTTCATCCTATCAAGCTGTATTTTATTTTTCGGTTTTGACAATTTCTATATCTACTGAATACACTGGCGAGAAGTACAATTGTCTTTTTTTCTTGTTTCTAGGTGTTTGTAGTGTTTTTAGATTTTGTCCGGCACAAAGGAGTTTGGAGGGAGGTAAGTTGCATTGTACATGCTTTTCATCCTATCAAGCTGTATTTTATTTTTCGGTTTTGACAATTTCTATATTTACTGAATACACTGGCGAGAAGTACAATTGTCTTTTTTTCTTGTTTATAGGTGTTTGTAGTGTTTTTGGATTTTGTCCGGCAGAAAGGAGTTTGGAGGGAGGAAAGTTGCATTGTACATGCTTTTCATCCTATCAAGCTGTATTTTATTTTTCGGTTTTGACAATTTTTATATTTACTGAATACACTGGCGAGAAGTACAATTGTGTTTTTTTTTGGGTTGGCTTATAGGTTTGGAGAGTTTTTTTGTGTGGGGAGAGGAGTTTGGTGGAGGGATGTAAGTTATTTTTTTTTTTATGTTTCGTATTATATCTGGATATCTCTCTCTCTCTCTCTCTCTCTCTCTATATATATATATATATATATATATATGTATATATATATTGAGAGAGAGAGATTGAGATTGAGAGAGAGATTGAGATTGAGAGAGAGATTGAGAGAGAGAGAGAGATTGAGAGAGAGAGAGATTGAGAGAGAGAGATTGAGAGAGAGAGAGAGATTGAGAGAGAGAGATTGAGAGAGAGAGAGATATTGAGAGAGAGAGAGAGATTGAGAGAGAGAGAGAGATTGAGAGCGAGGGATTGAGAGCGAGGGATTGAGACCGAGGGATTGAGAGCGAGAGAGTTTGATTGAGTTTGATTGAGTTTGATTGAGTTTGAGTTTGATTGAGTTTGATTGAGATTGATTGAGTTTGATTGAGTTTGAGTTTGATTGAGTTTGATTGAGTTTGATTGAGTTTGATTGAGTTTGAGTTTGATTGAGTCTGATTGAGTTTGAGTTTGATTGAGTTTGATTGAGTTGGATTGAGTTGGATTGAGTTTGATTCAGTTTGATTGAGTTTGATTGAGTTTGAGTTTGATTGAGTTTGAGTTTGATTGAGTTTGATTGAGTTTGATTGAGTTTGATTGAGGTGGATTGAGTTGGATTGAGTTAGAGTGAGTTTGATTGAGTTTGATTGAGTTTGAGTTTGATTGAGTTTGATTGAGTTGGAGTTTGATTGAGTTTGAGTTTGATTGAGTTTGATTGAGTTTGAGTTTGATTGAGTTTGATTGAGTTTGAGTTTGATTGAGTTTGATTGAGATTTCTACACATATTTGCAATACACATAGGTGTTCCAAACTGCTTCTTCAATGGGGCTTGACAAGAACTTATTTTCAGCCTAGCCCAGCAAGACCATGTAGTTCCTACTACCTCTGGTACAGAAGATGGCTTCAGGATAGGTACCACTCCCAGGAATATGTGCAGAGTATAATGCAGATAGGATTTTAGTGGCCTCAGACATGGGCCACTCCCCACACATGATAGAAGCACACAGTAAATAGCCGCATGCCTTGTATATATGCAAACTGTAACTGACCCTTCCCCATTGTTTAGGAAAGTATTGATCTAGCGTGTTTCATCAGCGCCACTCAGGTCCAGAGTAAGAGGTGCTGTACACCCCTCCCACTGCTGTCACAGGCTCTGTCCACTTAAGGTTGATTACTGCAGTTAGTTACAACATTGATATCCAAGCAGAAATAGTGTTATAGGCAATCAGAATGGGCGACGAGGGGGGAGCAGGCAAACCCACTAAAACATTTCTTAATTTCTCTTTCTTTTCTTTTCAGGTGGTGATGGAGGGAGAGGAGCAGAGGGGAGAAGAGTGGCAGGGAGTCCCGGGGCGTGGAGGTGGGGAAGAGGAGGGGAGCAGTGAGGAGGTAGTAGTTGAGGAGGGGGAGGTAGTTGAGGAGGGGGAGGTAGTTGAGGAGGAGGAGGGAGGAGAGGAGGAGGAGGGAGGAGAGGAGGGAGGAGAGGAGGGAGGAGAGGAGGAGGGGGGAGAGGAAGAGGGAGGAAAGGAGGAGGGAGAGGAGGGAGGAAGGGAGAGGAGGAGGAAGGAGGGAGGAGAGGAGGAGGGAGGAGAGGAGGGAAGGAGGAAGGAGGGAGGAGAGGAGAGTAAGGAGGGAGGAGAGGAAGGAGAGAGGAGAGTAGGAGGGAGGAGGGAGGAGAGTAGAGGAAGGAGGGAGGAGAGTAGAGGAAGGAGGGAGGAAAGGAGAGGAGGGAGGAGGGAGAGGAGAGTAGGAGGAGGAAGGAGGAGTGAGGAGAGAAGGGAGGAGGAGAGTGGAGAGGGTCCTCTACCCCAGTCTGGAGAGCAAGAGGCTGGCGGCAGGTCCAGGGCCCACAATTATAGCCGGGAGGAGAACATGGTCCTCCTGGAGGCCATCCGTGCCCGCCCCGTCATCACCTCGGGGGGTAGGGAAGTAAAGGCTGGGCCCAGGGCTAATGCTTGGCAGCAGGTGGTCGATCTGGTCAATGGTGTGGCGGGCCGTGGACGGAGTCTGCGGTCCATTAAGCACCGGTTTGACGACATCAGGGCCGCGGTGAGGAAGAAGATGTCGCAGTAGGCCGAGGGGCGGAGGGTCAAGTACCTGGGACATGAAGTAATTGCAAGGGCCATACTTGCATCCTCCACCGCAGCTGGAGCTTCAGGCCCGGTGGAGCAGCAGGACCCAGCCTCCATGGCAGGTGAATATGACATACAGCAACATGCCACCACATGTGCATCACACACACTACACATGGACATGACACTGACATGTCAGCTCCATGAATTAACAAGGGATAGATGGATGCATCATTAAATTCATGAAGCTGACAAATCACTGTCATTCCTGGTCACCACAACAGTAATCAAGCAATAGAGCAGGTGTGTCCAAACTCGGTCCTGGTGGGCCACACACATGCCTGGATTTGATAACCCTGCTGCGCACAGTTGAGTCAATCGCTTCTTCAGTCATCCTGATTGACTCACCTGTGCACAGAAAGGATATCTTCCAATCCAGGAAAGAGTTTGGACACTCCTGTAATAGAGAGTCCATGGGCCTCATTCAATTGCAATTTTCCCAATTGAATCGGACCCTAAATAAGCGCATAACATATATTTTTTAAAGAAGTTTTTAGTTAGTGAAAACCTTTCTTTTGGATAGATTCTTGCTAGCAAAAAACGTATTTAAAAAATATATGTAATGTGGTTATTTAGGGCCCTATTCAATTGGGCAAATTGCAATTGAATGAGGGCCCATGTATTGGTGTGCCCTTTCAGCCTATGCAGTTACAGACAGCAGCCGTAATACAGATAGCGTTGTGAGCCGAGAACCTTTAAGAACAGAAACCTAAGAATAGATAACAGCTAGTATAAGATAGCTAATCAGAGTTGCAAAGAGGAGAATCATCCATATTCAAGGCTAGATGTCAGATAATTAGAAATGAACACAGATCAATGAGCTAATCAACATACTAATGACATGTACGGTACCTTTCTTCTCTATCTCTCAGCATCCAGGAGGAGCTCTGGGTCCTGTGACCAGGCAGAGGAGGCGGGGCCATCGGCCCCGTACCAGGATCTTCCAGCACAGGGGGAGGAGGAAGGAAGATCGGAGGGCCCTGGGTCAGAGGATGGGCTGGTCATTGACCTCGCATTCTCAACTGCTACAAGCCCTGGGACTATGCCCATCCTCCAAAGACTTGCTCTGGGGTCCTCCCACTCCCTTGGGACAGCACCTCGTTCCCCACACAGTGTGCTGGCCTGGTCACCAACGGGCGCATTGTCACCCCAGGATCCAGCTGTGGACCTCCCCACTACACCTCACCAGGCCCACCCAGGGGTGTGGTCGCCGCAGAGCCAGGCTGTGCTGGTGGAGATGCTGGCCGTCATGAAGGAGCAGCTGGCAAGCTCACAAAGGATCGAGGCCAGCATGCAGGAGTCGACGGCCAGCCAGCTCCGGATGGAGGACAGCATCTCTGGCCTCCGGTCGCATATGACCCACAGCCTGGCCAGGCTGTCCAGGGAGATGAGGAGGCACCACATGACAGCAGAACACCTTCAGGTCAGGCTGCTCAGACAGGCGATGGTCCCCAGCCCAACATCAACGGGGATCTCCCAATCCCCCAGTCAAGAGCAGCCTGGCCCCTCCTCTCCTCCCATGTGTCCGCCACCGGCCAGACCACCGCTGCCTGGCACCGCGCGCCCCCCCCCCGCCCTTCCCCCCACCATCACCACCAGAGGGGAGACGGAGGATGGGCACAGGTGATGTGGGTCCTGGGCCCAAGCGGAGGAGGACATAGGGCCTCATTCAATTGCAATGTGGCCGATTGCTAAGGGCTCAATTTTACCACAGAGCATATTTTTTACAGATGTTTGTAGTTAGTGAACTTCTATCCAAAAGCAAAGTCTTCACTAACTACAAACGTTTGTAACTAAATATATGCTCTGTGCTTATATAGAGCCCTTTTCAATTGGCCAAATCGCAATTGAATGACGCCCATAGGGTCTGCAGACATGTTTTTACCTTCTCAACAGCACTACTCAGTGACCATCAATTGGTGACAGGTTAAACAGAACACAAAGGGCCTCATTAAAATGTGATTTGGTCAATTGAATAGGGCTCTATATAAGCACATAGGATATTTTTTTTACAGAAGTTTTTAGTTAGTGAAGACCTGGCTTTTGCATAGAAATTCCCTAACTAAAAACGTCTTTAAAAAAATATGCTGTGTGCTTATATAGAGACCTATTCAATTTGTTACATAGCAATTTAATAAGGCTGTTAATTAGTAGTGTGACCAATAAATTGTCACTAAGGAGTGCTGTTGAGAAGAGATGCTGCAGGCCCTATAATGTTTTCAGGCCTTATTTCTTAGGTTTTGTCTTTTTTTGCTTCTTTCTTTTTGTTTTTTTTAGGTCCATGAAGGCATCTTCTGCATCTGCAAGCATTGTGGAGGAATTATATGAGGTGTAAGGTTTTCCCAGTGCCTCTCAGGTAGACATGCCTTCAATGGCAGCCCCCTTAACATGTAGCTCCCACAATCTTACAGCTATCATATTGCCAGATATCTCAGACATGATTGTTGTTAGCTTAAATGTAGACTAATACCGCTATGGCGGTGGACTTGCAAAGTCTCACAATGGCATGTTAATGACAGCCAGCAATAATATATGCACTAGTGAAGCATGTGATCCTGACCTCAATATCAGTCTGAGAACAGATCTTTGGGTCTGATGTAAGAAACAGTGAATCTGGCTGCTGACCTTTGTGTCCTCTCCATAATAATGGCTATTTGCCCATATTTCTGGTTATCCACAGACCTAGCTAAAGGTTAGTAATGCTTGCAGATGGGAATCAGGTGAGTTGGTATATTGGTACAGTATTTAGAACTGTACTGTACATACATCGTGATTATAATTTTTTTTTGGATCCTCATTCCGCTTTTTTTTATTTGACCACTTATTTCAGATTTTTGTTTGGTCAACACACTGTATGTGTGAAACTGCATTGGATTACACAGTCCAAAGGTTGAATCATCTGTTTCATTGAGCAGATCTAGTTACAAGTTGTAAGTGCTATGCACATAAATGGTTTCTTCAGTTAAATGGAGAGATTTCTGGTTCCGGTTGCAGCATGTGACCCTGGTAGGTGCTATGCATCATGCTTATTCTAGGCTATTAGATTGACCCCTGTAGGTTTCCCCTTTTTTCCAGCCTCTTGCTCTTCAAGGACCCGCCCACACCACACCCATGATATTATTGCAGTTTTGACCACTGCTGATTGTGGTCTGTCTATCAAATAAAGCTTTGTTATACTGTTATGTGAATGCACAATCTTGACCACTGCTGATTGTGGTCTGTCTATCAAATAAAGCTTTGTTATACTGTTATGTGAATGCACAATCTTGACCACTGCTGATTGTGGTCTGTCTATCAAATAAAGCTTTGTTATACTGTTATGTGAATGCACAATCTTGACCACTGCTGATTGTGGTCTGTCTAGCAAATAAAGATTTGTTATACTGTTATGTGTATGCACACTCTTGACCACTGCTGATTGTGGTCTGTGTAAAAAATAAAGCTTTGTTAGACCTTTCTGACTGCGTCCGTGTGTTATGAATATGTTTGGTTCTGGGAAATCCACATGCATTACATTAGTGTCACATTCCTATAAATGTAAACTGATGAGCCATAGTTAACATGCAATAGATCAATACATATACAACTGTTGAGGAGTCAGAATAGCTT
Organism: Discoglossus pictus; assembly: GCA_027410445.1. Classification (NCBI taxonomy): domain Eukaryota; kingdom Metazoa; phylum Chordata; class Amphibia; order Anura; family Alytidae; genus Discoglossus; species Discoglossus pictus. Next base: position 37,861,495 of record CM050172.1, on the reverse strand, counting down.
TAGATATCATATGATCCCAAATACCATATCTACTACTAATATAGAGTTAATACCCATGACAAGTCTGATTAGCGATACTGTGGAGTAGGAACATTCCCCTGAGTGCCTACAATGAATAGGACAGGTGACACTGGAGTGGTTTTCCAGTTCCTTCTCTAGTTGATTGGGATTAGTCTGACCTCTCTGATAAGATGTACCCCCTACACTAGCCCTGTGTAGTATAGCTCACAGCTTCATTGAAGTACACAAACCCCTTCACCAACATCACTTAGCATATGTATGAATACAGTTAGTTACCCAATAATGAACATGCATTGGCTAAATATCCTTTGGTTATCATATGTTGTAATGGCCATGCACATGCCAATCTGACAAACCATGCTGCAACATGCATAATATGATTAAAGCCACACTACCCAATTCAATAGCAAGAGTAAAACATGAGTCAGGTCATATGAACCCTTTGCCACGCACATGAGCTCTATTGTGATCCCTTAAATCTCTATCTAATTGCATATACATCGCGCTCATCACATCTACATTTGGTAACACAATTATTTTGCTAATTACACCGCCACATGGCATATATCAAGTAGCAGGGAAACATTGTAATGTATGTTGTTCAGTTCTTCAGTTGTGTCTGGCTCTCTGTGACCCTATGAGCTGCAGCACATTCAGCTAGGTCTCTGCCTGTGCTGTTATACACGGTTTGCATGTTAAATATACTGGTGTGGTTTGTCAGTTCCTTCTCAAGTGGATTGGACCTTGTCTGATCTCTCTGCTATGATGTGCCCACCTACAGTGGCCCTACATGTTATAGCTCACAGCTTCATTCAGGTACACAAGCCCCTTCACACCACTTAGCAATGCTGAAGGGGACCAGGAGAACATACACCACACATATATACTCTGACCCATCAGGAAGGGCCGCAAGCACAAAGGGAGACAGTCCAGAGGCTCTGGGATCGACAGCAAACTCACCGCCATCAGGCATAATCTCTGCTACGCCCATCCTGGTGGGAGCCATGTGCCAGGTGTCTAGTTATTCCCATTTGGTGAACTTCCAAACTGTTTTGCTATTTATCAATTTACATGGGTGAGGGTTGCTAAGTGGTGGTGGTGGTGAAGCAGCTTGTGTACCTGAATGAAGCTGTGAGATACTGTAGGTGGGCAGGTCATAGCAGAGAGATCAGACAAATCCCAATCCACTAGAGGAGGAACTGACAACCCACTCCAATCTCTTTGGCCTTCAAACTTTGGAGAACAGCACAGGCAGAGACCTAGCTGAATGTGCTGCAGTCCATAGGGTCACAGAGAGTCGGACACAACTGAAGAACTTAACCACATATATTGAAATATTCCCCTGGTACTTGATATATGCCAAGTGGCGGTCTGATTTGGCCACTATTTGTATTCTCTAATGTGGATGTGATGAGCGAGATGTGTATTCTATCGTTGATCAACTATATAGCGTGCATTGAATGTGCGCTGTCATCTGCGCACCGACACATGCGCGCATCAACAACAGCAGGCCCGACAGGAGGCTAGCGGATCTAATGATTAGGATTAGGCTGTGGGGTGTAAGCGTTAGGATTAGGCTGCGGCTACAAGGGTTAGAAGGGTTTATGGCATTAGGTCATATCACTTGTGCCCTTTCATCGACACGCAGTAGTCAAAAACATTAGAACTGCGCAATAATTTGGGTCCGCTCATGTCAGCTACATGTTGTCAAAACACATTTGCTGTGCGCGCCAATGTTGGGGTGACATATTCTATTATAGGGCTGTTTTAGAGGCTACAATGGAACCTGTATGTGTGTTGACCAATCAAACATATGAGGAATATTAAACTAATTTGAACAATTGTTAATTTGGAGGCTGTAATGCTTGGGCCTCCATTTTAGGGTTACAGGCTTAAACCATGCAGACTGCAAAAACTGTAACAAAATGGATACCTTCAACCTCCAAGCACGTACGGGCTTTAAGAACGAGCTGCGGGCTTGGAGGACATGCGCCCTTCAAGCCCACACGGGCTAGAATAAGGAGCTACGGGCTTGATCATTGAAGTCCGTGGGACTTGAACGGATTTTAAAATCAAAGTACAATTTGGTGATGTGCAAGCTTGAGAATGTTTTGCTATTAATCCTCATGCCCCCCCCCACCACATTATGTTCCCCATCATTTACAGTGCTTTGCAGTGCTGGATTGAATATATATTGGCTTCTACAATGCTTTGTTTGTGGCCCTCCACCTCTGAACCCGTACGGGTTTTAACAAGGACAAGCCCGCAGGACTACGGGACGGAAAGTAAACCGTAAATGATATATCGGATTTGGGCTGATGTGCAAGCTTGAGAGGGTGATGCTATTAATCCTCATGTCCCCCATTATGATGCCTAGCATTTACGGAGCTTTACATTGCCATCTCAAATTTATATTTGCATTTTCAGTTTTATGACTTTGCGGCCGGAAAACAAGATTTACGGGAAAAACGCTTCCGGCCGTTTGCATGATATGCGGCCGGCCGGAAGAGGGAAATATCCTTGCGGCGCCGTCTATTTGAATTGCAAGGTAAAGGTAGCTCTACACGGGGCCGTAAGACGACCGCAAGGAATCGCAGCCTTGCGGCCGTTTTACGGCCGATAATTGAATGAGGGCATATGTGTTTATTTGTGTGTAGATACTCAGAGGAAATTTCAAAAACACTAGGAGAAGAAAATATTTACAGTGAAAGGTTTTTCATCTTTAACACCAGAGACACATTTAACTTAAAAAATGTTTTTTGGGCATTTTACTAAGTTTCATGTGATTCTATTTCTTATGTTTATTTTTGTATTATTGTGTTTAGATATTTATGTTTTTCTTCATGGCTACATGACTACAGGTACCCTCTGTAATCAATCTTTGACTTATTTGGTTTAACCGAGCACTGCTTTGGTCACCCTTTGATTGATTATGAAGGTTACTCCATTTCTTCTGGGGGATTCTTGACCACAGTAGAAGATCTGGTGGTTGTCTGATATGAAATGTCTCATTCCAGTCCATTTGAGTTCACTAATTCCCAGGATATCAATATTTACTCTTTTATTTCACAACTGACTATGTCCAGATTGCATTTGTTCTAATATTCCAGGTTCCTATGCTGACCTGTTATTTGCAGCATTGGACTTTCCTTTCCCCTCCAAACACATCTGCAGCTGGTTGTCCTCTTGGTTTTGGCCCAACCACGTCACCACGTCATTACCACTTCTGTTGCTACTCATACTCACTCTCTGCTCTTCCCCATTAATGTGATAGGCAACTTCTGACCTGAGGGACTCATCCTCCTGTGCTATATTTTTACTAGCGACTTACCCATCAAACATGACGGCAATAACATTTTAAGCCTGGCAAAGCTGTTTGCCACACAATGCGAACCCCCCCCCCCCCACTCTTACTTGCGGGCTTCGCAATGAGCGCCTTCGGGGCTTATTGCGAGCCTCTACCCCCTCTACTTTACAAACCTACATTACGACAAAGGCGATTATCGCGGACCCCACAATTAGTGGCCTTGCCGCTCATTGCACAACGCGGCATGCACTGCGAGCATTTTCGTAACTCTGTCACTTATGGCGGGCCTCGCAACGAGCGGCTTCTGCTCTCATTGCAAGCCTCTACCCACCCCTGTGTCTCTTCCCCCCTCCAGTGTCTCTCTCCCCCCTCTCTCTCCCCTGTGTTTCTTTTAGCCCCCCTCTTCCTCTCCTGTGTCTCTTCCCCCCTCTCTCTCCCCTGTGACTCTTCCCCCTCTCCCTTCCATGTGTCTCCTTCCCCCTCTCTCTTCCCTGTGTCTCCTTCCCCCCATCTCCATCCCCTGTGTCTCTTTCCCCCCATTTCCATCCCGTGTCACTTTTCCTCCTCTCCCTCCCCTGTGTCTCTTTCCCCCTCTCCCTCCCCTGTCCCCTCCCCCCATATCTCTCCTCTGTGTCTCCTTCCTCCCATCTCCCTCCACTGTGTCTCCTTCCCCCATCTCCCTCAACGGTGTCTCTTTCCCCCCATATCCAACCCCTGTGTCTCTTTCCCCCATATCCTTCGCCTTTGTCTCTTTCCCCCATCTCCGTCCCTTATGTCTCTATACTCCCCTCTCCCTCCCCTGTCACCTTCCCCCATCTCCCTCCCCTGTATCCTTCCCTTATCTCCCTCCCCTGTGTCTTCTTCCCCATCTCTCTCTCCACTGTGTCTCCTTCCCCATCTCCCTCCCCTGTGTTTCCTTTCCCCCATCTCCCTCCACTGTGTCTGCTTCCCCATCTCCCTCCACTGTGTCTCCTTTCCCCCTCCCCTATGTCTCTTTCACCCCTCCCCTGTGTCTCTTCCACCACTCTTCACCCCTCCCCCTCCCTTGTGTCTCCTTTCTCCCCCCTCTCCCCTGTGTCTCCTTTGCCCCCTCCTCTCCCTCCCCATGTCTCCTTTCTGCCTCCATCCTGGTGTCTCCTTTCTGCCTCGCCCCCAGTGTCTCCTTTCTGCCTCCCTCCCTCCCGGTGCCTTCTTTCTGCTTGCCTCTCTCTCCATGTCTCCTTTCTCCCTCCTGCTTCCGGTGGGCATAGCCTGCGAGCTTCCCTGGTCCAGTGCGCGCATCCACTGTGCAGCGTGCGCACAACCCCCCCGGCTGTTCAGTGTGCGCAGAAGTAGGAGGTTGACGAGTTGGTGGAAGAGGTGGCGGAGGAGGAGGTGATGGAGGAGGAGGTAGCGGAGGAGCAGGAGGAGGTTGTGAAGGAGCAGGAGGGGAAGAGTGTAGAGGAGGTGGGTGATGGCAGGGTGGCTTGAGCAACAGGAACACCTAGGAGAGGGACTGAGGGGAAGAGGCTTGATACCAGTTGGGGTGATAGTTTGGGGGAGGGACAGGTCAGGGAGGCAAGGATCCCCATCCACAGTCAGGAGGGCAAGAGACAAGCACAGGGCCCACATTTACACACACCGGGAGAATGTGGTCCTCCTCGGTGCTATCTCTGGCCGCCCTGTGATTCTTGCAGGTGGGAGGTAAATTTGGTCAGGGCCTAGGGCTCAGGCATGGAAGGAGGTAGCGGCTGAGGTGACAGCAGTAGGCACAGCGCCAAGGGATGTGAGGTCTGTCAAGCACTGGTTTGACGACATCAGGGCCAGGGTGAGGAGGATGATGGCTAAGGAGGACAAGAACCAGACTGTGACCTATAATGAATGGGAGAGTGTCACGAGGGACCCTCTGAGACAGGTGCCCACTGCTGGAGCTTAAGGCCTGGTGGCACAGCAGGACCCAGCCTCCATGTCAGGTGAATATCACATACTTGCCACCACATGTACATCACAGACACTACACATGTACATGATGACAAACACAGGGGAGGCCCGTCCATTGGGGCCTCAGGGCAAACGCCCCCCCAAATATTTTCTTCACCCTGCAATAAAAAAAACACAACAATGTATTAGTATAACCCAAAAACAATTAAATATAAGGTGTACATCATCATTTCAAGTCTCAATAGTATTAAAATGAAGTAAAGTTAGTAAAGGGACACTGTCACTTTAAGATAACCCTTGCGCTACATTAACTAATGCTGCTGTGTATCTATTGTAGCCCCCTGCACCCTATGTGATCATATTACACTAGTACACTAACCTTTAGACTCTTCTCTTCTCTTCAATGAGTCCTGGCCTGGCCCCCTGACCGTTAATGCATGCCGCCCACCATCACAGTGACGATATGCATGGGCGGTCATAAATGTATCAATTAATGACTGACAGTTTTCCATCATTGACCAATCAATGATGGAAGGCTGTACAGTTACTAAGAGAATTATCTAAACCCACCCAGACCGTTAGCCCTGAGCGCCCGCCAGCAAATAGGGCCTCGAGTTTTCATTTTGATTGACTGATACAGTCAATAAAACCACCAGTTGCCTGTCCCTTCCCCCTTTCTGTTTCCTGACCCTGGTCACGCTGAGACTGAGAGACCACCCTGGCTGAATCTACACACATCTGCTCTGCCTGCCTAACACAGTCTACCTGCCTGGCACCTGACCTGCCCCTGGCCAAACCAAACCCCTAGTAGCCCCTAATAAAAGTTAGGGGTGACCAGTTACCCCACTATGCCTGCCTGGCCTGCCACCTACCCAGCCACCCACCAACTACCACCGACGACCCTAGGCCTGCAATGCCTGGTGCCACCCCCAGCCTGGCCATCACCCCCATGTGGCCTGTGCCACCCCCGATCAGGCCTGCCCCATGCTATGCCATCATGCCACCGCCGGATTACCCCGATCACGGGATCGGGGTAGTCGGGTGGTGAGCGGGGTGGCACAGGCCCACGTGGGGGTGATCGGATCACCCCCTTGATGAGGCCTGTGCCACCCCTGATGACCTCCATGTCGCCGCCCTATGCCACCCCCGAGGCCCGATCACCCCCACCCCGATGCGGCCTATGCTATGGCACCGCCCGATTACCCCGATCACGGAGATCGGGGTATTCGGGCGGTGAGCGGGGTTGACCAGGCCACATGGGGGTGGATGTTCACCCCCATGAGGCCTGTGCCACCCCTGATCGTGGCCTACGCGGTCACCGACCGATGGGCGCCTGAGCGTGACCGACCCCACCCTGGATGAACCAACTACCTACCTAGCACCCCCCCCCCCTATTTTTATTCCATTTTTAGAAGTAACAGGCATGTATATGTGCCTGTCACTTTTAAAGATAAAATAAAAATAAGGGAAGGGAAAAACAATACAGTAAACACAGAAACACATTATTATACAAAAATAAACAGCTTTAAACCAACATTAATAAAAATAAAATAAACAACAGCACATACTTACCTGTCAAATTGACCCCTCCAGCGTTGGCCTTCTGTCCTCTGGATATAGTCATGAAAATAATCCAATTCCAATGTTGATTGAAGCCCATGTCAAATAATCCAATGTTGATTGAAGCCACTGGTCAAATAAAATAATCCAATGTTGATTGAAGCCAATGGTCAAATAATCCAATGTTGATTGAAGCCACTGGTCAAATAATCCAATGTTGATTGAAGCCACTGGTCAAATAATCCAATGTTGATTGAAGCCACTGGTCAAATAATCCAATCTTGATTGAAGCCATTGTCCATCCATCCATTCTGGCCCATTGAAAGAGGCCTCCACAAAAAAAAAAACGACGCTCTAAAAAAAAAAAACAACAAACTAAAAGAGCTCCTCCTACAAGGAGCCCCTCCCGTGATTTATTGTTTTTTTCCCACGGTCTGCTTTATATACTGATTTTTGAAGGACTCTGATTGGCTGAAATTTTTGATTGACATCGATTTCAACCAATGAGAGTCTTTAAAAAATTAGAAAATCAGCAAGCAGGTATGGAAGCCTGTAAGGGTAAAAAAGGTTAGTGTGAACTTGTTTGACCCTGTATGTATTATGCATATTACAGGGCTATTTTATGTGATATACATGTTACAGGATAATATCCTGTAACATGTATAGCCAAAAAATAGCACTGTAATATGTATAAAAAATAATGTGTAATAGAAATGCATGAACAATATAATATAACAAGTAATAAATAACATCAATTAATCAAATAATAAATATCAATTAATATATATTGTTGTATGTATATGTTTATGTATATTTATGTGTATTTTTTATGCGTATATATATATTTGTATATAATATAGGTGCGGTTGGGGCCTATATGGTCAAAATTGGTTATTTAAGGTTTTTAAGGTGTGGTTGGGGCCTATATGGTCACACTTGGTCTTTTAAGGTTTTTAAGGTGCGGTTGGGGCCTATATGGTCACACTTGGTCTTTTAAGGTTTTTAAGGTGCGGTTGGGGCCTATATGGTCAAAATTGGTTATTTAAGGTTTTTAAGGTGCGGTTGGGGCCTATATGGTCACACTTGGTCTTTTAAGGTTTTTAAGGTGCGGTTGGGGCCTATATGGTCAAAATTGGTTATTTAAGGTTTTTAAGGTGCGGTTGGGGCCTATATGGTCACACTTGGTCTTTTAAGGTTTTTAAGGTGCGGTTGGGGCCTATATGGTCAAAATTGGTTATTTAAGGTTTTTAAGGTGCGGTTGGGGCCTATATGGTCACACTTGGTCTTTTAAGGTTTTTAAGGTGCGGTTGGGGCCTATATGGTCACACTTGGTCTTTCAAGGTTTTAAAAGTTAAGGTTTGGGTCTTGAACGTTCTAATGTTTTTTTTGTTGTTTTCTATCACTTCCCAGGTGCAAACTATCTGTGGAAGCAGATTTGTTTGGACTCGTTGGTTGACTTACTGGACGTGAATACCCCGAGAAGGAGAGTCAACTGTAGGTGAGTATCATTGCTTTTAATTTTCTGTCCATGCGTATAGGTGCAAATTTGATGTTGATGTAGCCTTGTCACATGAGGGTTTGCAATCTGTAATATATACCAATGAATTCAACACACTGTTATTTTAAAGTAATTTTGTGACCTAATATAAATTAATATACCGTGATCTCTTTCTTCTATTGGTATCAGAAATGAATACTATTGACTCTCTACTTGTGAAGCCTTTCGGCACCCTAACCTATGAGGAGAAGGTGGAAGTAAAACGGTTAGGAGCTGACCAACCAGAGATAAATCTGCAGCAAATCGCAAGAGATAGAGGGAAGCAATGTGTCCGTAATTTCAATACTGAATGGTACAAGAAGAACGACTGGCTTTCTGGAAGCGTTTCTAGGAAGTCCTTCTATTGCTTCCCATGCATCCTATTTGGTGGTGACGCTGCTTGGACCAAAACTGGAGTGACTGACGTCAAACATCTAGCTGACAAATTGGCAAAACACAAAAGTTCTAAAGCTCACTTGGATAACAGGATCAAGTTTGAGATGCTTGGACAGGCGAACATTGCTGTTCAACTGGACCAAGGATACCAAGTCAGCATTCAAAAACACAATGAAGAAGTGGCTAAGAACCAGTACATCCTTTCCAAGATAATTGATTGTGTTTGCTTTTGTGGCGCTTTTGAACTGGCATTAAGAGGACACGACGAGAGTGAAACATCGCTAAATCCAGGAGTGTTTAGAGGCCTGGTGGATTTGGTTGGCAGTATCGATAGTGCAATGGAACAGCATTTGAAGACTGCAACTGTGTTTAAGGGCACTTCCAAAACCGTGCAGAATGAGCTACTGGACTGCATGCATGAAGTTATTAAGGAAGTGATTCACCAAGAGCTTAAGGAAGCCCAGTTTATGGCAATCCAAGCGGATGAAACAACCGATATTTCCGCTAGGACACAGTGCGTTGTAGTCTATCGCTGCATTGACAAGAAGCATCAAGTGGTGGAAAGATTTGATGGCTTCACGGAAATGAAATCAACGGATGCAGACTCGATTGCTGCTGTTGTGCTGGAAACACTGAATACTGTTCTCCCAGAGCCAGAAGACAAGAAGAAACTCATAGCTCAAAGCTACGATGGTGCCAGTGTGATGCGTGGAGATCAAGGAGGAGTTCAAAGAAAAATAAAAGACGTGTACCCGAACGCACACTACGTCCATTGCTATGCTCACCAACTGAACCTAATAATGGAGAAAGCAGTTTCAAGGATTGGAAGAGTTCGAGTTTTTTTTTCCAACATAGGCGGCATACCATCTTTTTTTTCACGCTCTCCAAAAAGGACTGGAGTTCTGGATGAGGTAGTTGGTAGAAGACTTCCAAGAGGTGCACCAACACGATGGAACTTCAACGTTAGGACCGTGAACGTGATCTACGAGAACAGAGATGCGCTACTTGAGTGTTTCCAGACAATTGAAGCATATCTAAACTTTGATCCAACATCTATACGGGAAGCCGCAGGTTTCATTGGAATGCTGGAAGACAGGGAGTTCCTTTACTTCCTTAAATTATTTCATTTAATAATGCCACATGTTGACATCCTCTATAGTCAGCTTCAGAAGCGAGACACGGATACTGTTTATATCAAAAAAGTCACAGAAGACTTTGTCGCCAGCATCCAGAAAATCCGTAATTCTGTGTAAGAGATAAAAGCAAGTTTGCCGAGCGATGTAACAGTCAACAGACGGAGTGCGGAGATCTCAACCTTGAGACAACTTTCAAGAGAGGTATGTGACATAGTGGTGGTTCATGCAAAAGAACGTTTTTCATTTTCAAATCACCTAGTCAGTGCCAAACTTGTTCAAAGTGACTTGTATAAAACCCATGACACTTGCTTTCCAACCCAAGCTCTGGAAGACACCGTGCAAGCATATCCAATACTGAAGAAGGAACAATTACGCACTGAGCTGTCACTTCTGTATGGGAAGACAGATTTTCATACTTGTACAAGTGCTGTTGCTCTTCACAAACTTTTCCATCAATTTAATCTGCAGAATGATTTCACAGAGACAGTAAAATTATTAAGAATCCTGATTACAACACCGATGACCACTGCAGAATCAGAAAGATGCTTCTCCACATTGAAGAGGATAAAAACCTTTTTAAGAAGCACCATGTCCCTGGAGCGGTTGAATGCATTGGCGATGCTCTCAATGGAAAAGCAACTGATTTCCGAGATCCCAGACTTCAATGAAAAAAACATTGAGAAGTTTTCTTCTTTGAAAGATCGCCGTGCAAAATTAAAATACAAGTGATTGAAGCAAAGAAGAATGCATACCCCCAAGGTGTGCAAAGATAAACTGCGTTAAGCAGCACCACCTCACACTACCAAACATAACTAGTGGTAAGTAAAGTATGAACGGTGTGTGGGTGTTCATATGGAAGGAGCTATGAAAGGTGTGTGCATGGTCAGTAACAAGCCTTGGCGTGGTTTGAAGGAATTGGAGGCACTTCCAAGGGGTGCTGTCACTTGTGTACGGGAAGCAAGAATTCCATGTCTGTACAAGTGCTGTTGCTCTGCAGCAACTTTAGCATCAATTTAATCGACATAATTTAACAGAGTGAGTGAAGCTATAAGGAATCCTGCTTACAACAACGAAGACTACTAAAGAACCAGAAAGATGCTTCTCCACATTGAAGAGGATCAAAAAAGTAATTAAAAAGCACCATGGCCCTGTAGCGGTTAAATGCATTGGTTTGAAGGAATTGGAGGAACCACCTCACTACCAAAGATAACTAGTGGTAAGTAAAGTATGAATGGTGTGTGGGTGTGCATATTGAAGGAGCTATGAAAGGTGTGTGAATGGTCAGTAACAATTGTTGAAGCCTTGGCGTGGCGTTACTGCTCATATGGTTATCCATATGCTAATTCAACGTGTTTGTTTGACATTGATTATTGTGTTGTCTAAACAGAAGTTAAATGTTGTTGTTTTCTTGAATCCCAAGATCCACTGGTTTGGGCCTATGCAGTGCTGATTGGTCTTCTAAGGTATGTTTGAGGCCTATATGGTTCCACTTGGTCTTCTAAGGTATGTTTGGGGCCTATATAGTTCCACTTGGTCTTCTAAGGTATGTTTGGGGCTTATATGGTCACACTTGGTCTTCTAAGGTATGTTTGGGGCCTATGGTCACACTTGGTCTTCTAAGGTATGTTTGAGGCCTATATGGTCACACTTGGTCTTCTAAGGTATGTTTGAGGCCTATATGGTCACACTTGGTCTTCTAAGGTATGTTTGGGGCCTATGGTCACACTTGGTCTTCTATGGTATGTTTGAGGCCTATATGGTCACACTTGGTCTTCTAAGGTATCTTTGAGGCCTATATGGTCACACTTGGTCTTCTAAGGTATGTTTGGGGCCTATATAGTTCCACTTAGTCTTCTAAGGTATGTTTGGGGCCTATGGTCACACTTGGTCTTCTAAGGTATGTTTGAGGCTTATATGGTCACACTTGGTCTTCTAAGGTATGTTTGGGGCCTATGGTCACACTTGGTCTTCTAAGGTATGTTTGAGGCCTATATGGTTCCACTTGGTCTTCTAAGGTATGTTTGAGGCCTATATGGTTCCACTTGGTCTTCTAAGGTATGTTTGGGGCCTATGGTCACACTTGGTCTTCTAAGGTATGTTTGAGGCTTATATGGTCACACTTGGTCTTCTAAGGTATGTTTGGGGCCTATGGTCACACTTGGTCTTCTAAGGTATGTTTGAGGCCTATATGGTCACACTTGGTCTTCTAAGGTATGTTTGGGGCCTATGGTCACACTTGGTCTTCTATGGTATGTTTGAGGCCTATATGGTCACACTTGGTCTTCTAAGGTATGTTTGGGGCCTATGGTCACACTTGGTCTTCTAAGGTATGTTTGAGGCCTATATGGTCACACTTGGTCTTCTAAGGTATGTTTGGGGCCTATATAGTTCCACTTGGTCTTCTAAGGTATGTTTGGGGCCTATATGGTTCCACTTGGTCGTTTAATGTTTTTTAAGTATGGTTTTGTTCTTGAATGGTCTGATTGATTTGCTTGTTTTCTTTCAACCCCAGGTGCAAACCCTATGTGGCTGCAGATTTGTTTCTACTCGTTGGTCAACTTAATGAACGTGAATACCCTGAGAAGAAGACCCGACTAATGGTAGGTGTCACTCCTTTAATTTTTCTGTTAGTACGTATAGGTGCAATTATGATATTGCTGTAGTCTTGTCACATGAGTTTTTTCAATCTATATTGTATACCAATGAACCATTGTTACTTTACTTCTTGACATTTCTGCATTGCTGATCATGTATTTCAATGGGCTTTACAAGACTGGCCACCACCACCAACCACACCACCTCCAATACTGCAACACCCTACAGCCGGGCCCCAGACCCTCCCCACAATGCCACCTTCTCACCACGCCACGCCCCAGATACCTCCATCCCCAAAATCAGGCCAGTCTGCACAGGCATCTCCATCAATCATGCGGAGATAATTCGCAGCCTGGCAAGGCGCAATAGGGAAGAGTGGCGGCACCATCTAATGACTGAGTTCTACCTTGCCAGGCTGCTCAGGATTGGGACAGACATGGGCGCATTCCAGACAGTAACAGCAGTAGCCATGCAACCCGCTCTGGTCCCCAACCCGCCTACTCCACCCCGGAGGCATCCCTCGGCCACCGGAAGCCCGGCCCCTCCTCTACTCCGACCAGGTCTGCACCACTGTAGATGCCGCTGCCTCCTGGGGATTGCCTTCCCCTGCCCCCACACCGCCACCAGGGAAATAGTGGCCAGCCACAGGGGATTTGGGCCCTGTGCCTAGGCGGAGGAGGACCTAGGGGCTGCGCAGATGTTTGTGCCTTCTCAACAGCACTCCTCAGTGACAATCTATTGGTTACAATGTTAACCTAATCTAGCCTGGCTACAGAGTTTTGGATCTCGGACTATCTGATGGTGGTATTCTGTATGCAGATGGCTACCTCCCATCACATGGTTCATAATCCTCTTCTCTGTGGACACGTAAGGTCCTGTTTAACATTTCACCAATTGATGGTCAGAGGAATGTTGTTGTGAAGATGCTGCAGTCCCTATATTTTAAGGCCTTATTTTGTAGGTTTAGTCTTTTTTTGTTTGTTTTAGGTACAATTCAGGTCCATGAAGGCATCTTCTGCATCTGCAAGCATTGTGAAGGTGTAAAATTTTCCCAGTATGTCTCAGGTAGACTCCTTCAATGACAGCCCCTCCTTAATGTGTAGCTGCCACAATCTGAAAGCTATCATATAGCCAGATATCTAAGACATGATTGTTGTTAGCTTAAATGTAGACTAATACCGCTTTGGGGGTTGACTTACAAAGTCTCACAATGGCATCTTAATGACAGCCAGCATTGATATATGCACTAGTGCAGCATGTGACCCTGACCTCAATATCAGTCTGAGAGCAGATCCTTGGGTCTGATGTAAGTGACAGTGAATCTGGCTGCTGACCTTTGTGTCCTCTCCGTATGAATGGGTATTTTCCCCTATTGCTGATTATCCAGAGACGTAGCTAATGGTTAGTAATGCTTGCAGATGGGAATTAGGTGAGTTGGTATATAGTTGCAGTCACAGTATTTAGTACTGTACTGTACATACATGTTGATTAGTCGTTTTTATCCTCCTTCGCCTTTTTTTAGTTGACTACTTTTTTCAGATATTTGTTTTGTCACCACACTGTATGTGTGAAACTGGATTGGATTACACAGTCCAGAGGTTGAATCATCTGTTTCATTGAGCAGATCTAGACATGTTGTAAGTGCTATGTACATTAATAGTTTCTTCAATTAAATGGTGTGATTAGTGATGATCCTTTTTTTCCCAGATTCCAGTTGCAGTGGTGTAGTGACGACATGTGACCCTGGTAGGTGCTATGCATCATGCTTATTCTAGACTATGAGATTACCCCCCTGTAGGTATTCCCTTTTTCATACAAGCTTCTTGCTCTCCCGGGATCCACCCACATTACACCCATGATATTAATGCAGTCTTGACCATATTTGATTTGCTCTGTGATTAAATAAAGCTTTGTTATACCATTATCACTGTGTCAGTTTGTTTTCAATGGTTGCGGTTATGGGACATCCACATACATCACATTTGTGTCACATTCCTATATATGTAAACTAATGAGCCCTAGTTACTATGCAATAGATCAATACATATAACAAAAATAATAGTCATAATAGCATTAGATAACATATAATTATATATATCATATATAATCAAAATAAAGGGTTAATACACATGCAAAGCCCAATTAGGGATACTGTGGAGTATCAACATTCCCCTGAGGCCTGATAACAATATGACAGGTAACAGTGAATCTGGCTGCTGTCCTTTGTGTCCTCTCCATATTAATGGGTATTTTCCCTTATTCCTGATTATCCAGAGATCTAGCTAATAGTTAGTAATGCTTGCAGATAGGAATCAGGTAAGTTGGTATATTGTTGCAGTCACAGTATTTAGCATTGTTCTGTACATGCATGTTGACCACTTCTTTCAGATTTTTGTTTTGTCACCACACTGTAAGTGTGAAACTGGATTGGATTACACAGTCCAGAGATTGAATCATCGGTTTCATTGAGCATATCTAGACAAGTTGTAAGTGCTATGCACATTAATGGTTTCTTCAATTAAATGGGGTGATTTGTGATTATCCTTTTTTCCCCCAGATTCCAGTTGCAGTGGTGTAGTGACCGCATGTGACCTTGGTAGGTGCTATACATCATGCTTATTCTAGACTATGAGATTACCCCCCCTATAGGTCTTCCCTTTTTCCCACAAACCTCTTGCTCTCCCGGGATCCGCCTACACCATACCCATGATATGAATGCACAGTCTTGACCACTTTTGATTGTGCTCTGTGATGAAATAAAACGTTGTTATACCGCTCTCACCCTGTCAGTGTGTTTTCAATAATTGTGTTTATGGGACATCCACATATATCACATTTGTTTCACATTTCTATATATGTAAACTAATGATCCCTAGTTGCTATGCAGTAGATCAATACATATAACAATAACAATAGTCATAATAGCATTAGATATCATATCATTATATATATCATATATAATCACAATAAATGGTTAATACACATGCAAAGTCCAATTAGGGATACTGAGGAGTATCAACATTCCCCTGAGGACCTGATAATAATATGATAGGTAATACTTAAGTTGGTTGCCAGTTCCTACTCTAGTGGACTGTGATTTGTCTGACCTCTCTGCTATGACGTACCCACCTATAGTGGCCCTAAATGGTGTAGCTCACAGCTTTATTCAGGTACACAAGCCCCTTCATCACCACCGATTAGCAATCCTGAAGGGGACATGGGGAACATACACCACACTAATGAAAATTGATGAATAGCAAATCATAATGCAAGGTCACCAAATGGGAATGGGTATACATCTTGGCACATGGTCACCAGCAATGGCGTGGGACTTTCCAGGATGGGCATAGCGGAGATGGAGGTGAGTTGGCTCTGCACAGCCTCCATGTGTTTTTGCAGCCCTTCCTGATGGGTTAGAGTAGTGTGGTGTATGTTCCCCTCGTCCCCCTCAGCATTGCTAAGTGGTGGTGGTGGTGGTAAAGGTGCGTGTGTACCTGAATGAAGCTGTGAGCTATACCATGTACGGCTACTGTAGGTGGGCAGTCATAGCAGAGAGATCAGATAAATCACGGTCCACTAGAGAAGGAACTGGCAACCCACTCTAGTATCTTTGGCATGCAAACCTTGTGGATACACACAAACAGAGACATTAGTAGGTGTGCTGCAGTCTATAGGGTCACAGACAGTCGGACACAACTGAGGAACTGAACAACCATATGTGAAATGTTCCCCTGGAATTGATATATGCCATGTGGCGGTGTGATTTGGCCACTATTTGTTGTTCCAATGTAGATGTGATGAGTGAGATATATATATAAGATGATCTTTGTATTTTTAGGGTCTACATTAGAGCCTCTGTGAGAGAGAAAGGATTAGAATGGCAGCCATTTGAATTTATTTGTGTTGCAATTTAATGTGGTAGAGTGTCTTTAATAGCTTTCTGCATGTTACAGCGTGGTTTTTCACTTTGGCATACACATGACCATTACAACATATGAGAAAAAGAAAATGTTATTTTTTGCTATATTTCATAGTTGGGAGTTGTTGTGCATGTAATTGTAATGCCTTTGTCATGCCCAGCGCCTGACTGGACTGTTTTACACTATAGCCTGGGCCTGACTGGCCAGAGTTACCCTGATTGTATTATTATGGACATGTATTTCTTACTGCTTAAGGTTAATATATGATTACACTGTTGTACTCTATGTATGTTGGTTTATGTATTTTGTTTCATGTTATATGAATTGTTGTAAAGAAACATAGTAGCTAGTCTGCAGGCTATTGCACCGGCCTATTATGTCACAATGTTGTTATCTGGTGATAACTCATTCAGCTTAACTAAATATAATCAACAGGATGCAATTACTTATTTTCTGGTCTGCTGAAGGAAGCTCCTGGGCTTGGTTCCTGTGTATGGTCCACCTTCTGCTATCAGAGGTGTACAAGGACCGCATGATTCTGCAGGATAGGTTTTAACCAGGTTCTTACCAAGTGCAATTGAAGTAGCAGATTTTGACAGCCTTCCATTACTTTTCCCATATTTTAAAGTACATTGGTGTCTTTATATTAACATTTGCAGAATTATAAACTAATCTGTAAACACTTTGCCTTTGTAAACCCTATTTGAAACCTGTAAGCTTTGGGCTGCCATTTGGCGTTTGCGAGCTTGATTGCGGCTGCGGTGTTGAGCTATTTTTACAAGTGAATAGCTTTGTGCGATTTTATTTTCATGGTCGGAAGTTTTGCAGCCTTGAAAGATCAAAGGCTTCGGGAGGCTGTAAGGTACAGGTTTAATTATCACCATTTTTTCAAGGCCATAACTCGTAATTATTGGATATAAATGGGAAAAGTAACTCTTTTTAAAAAACAATCATTTTATTAAATCATGATCACATCGGCGATTAAAACATAATAATAAAAAATCCAGGATTGGGATTAGAAATTAAAAGAGGCTAATTGTAGGGAATATTGGTTGACACAATGATATTTGCCAAAGGATATCTCAAACCCACTTTGGAGGGGCAACAGAAATTCCTACAATGTAGTTGTGTGTGTATTTTCCAGCAAAAAACATTCTGTTTTTTATTTGTTTATAGTCCCATAATGTCAATTATAGTCTGATCCATCTGGTCAGATTTCTGTTTTTTTTGCTCATAATCAATATGGTGGGACTGGGAGGGTGGCGATTTTTCTACAGATCAATAATGACACTTTAGTATGTAATGTTTAATAATTGTCCAAACTTTCTATGCCTGGATGATAGAGTTATTTAAGCCAGTTCTCTTTCTTCCTTTCAAGGTTCACTTTTCTATATCCTATCATCTATTTATGATACTGATTATTGTAAAAGATACATAAACACCTGATATGGGAATAAATATATTGCCAATTATGGAGCTGACTTCATATATATATATAGCATAAATTCCTTAAGAGCACATTTGGCTCACTTATATACCTTCACTTTATTCATTGCCCTCCTTTAAAAGAATATGCATACATTGATTTACCAGATTCATACATGGGAGTAACATCTCCCGGATATGTTACATAGTTCTTAACAATACCTAATATATATTTGCGTCATGATGAGAACTTTGTGATATTTATATTTCTATTTGGTGTATACATAAATGATTGTGCTATTTCACAGTGTGGGTGCATAAGATTAAACTGTAAATTTATTGTGTGGTCTATTTATTAAATACAAAATAAACTAAGATAAAGGTGAGTATTCTAAATTGCCGTAATATGCAGTACTATTATTAAATGCCATAATTCTTCACTTTTAAGGTGAGCTTGTAAAAAAAGTTATAACTCGTAACCCGTTTGTAGCCCACAAAAAGACACCAATTGAATAGCTAAATAACTTGCGACCTCACTTACGGGCTACCGGATCGAGCAAAAGCTCAATTGAATGAGGCTCACAGATTGTATGTGTGTAGTGTTTTGGTGGGAGGTCAGTAAAAGTATTGTGATATAGGGAGTCTCTATAGTCTTCCTCACCACTAGTCGAAATCTACATCAGGCACTGTATTGCATTCAATTTTGTTTTTAACGATGATGACATTTTGTGTTTGTATAAGGATTAAGAAGCTTCTTCAAATAGTTCAATTAAAAGGCAGAATAAGATCCCATTGAATAACCTTTCTCCCAAGCTACAGACAGACTAGTCAACTAAACCCTCCATGACACAATCAGAGTTATCTAAATATATCATTTTCTCTAAAAATCATGTATATCCCTGTCTTACATATTCATTTTACCATTCTCCTTTCAGTGTAAGGGTTGAGATGATATTCTGCCTATATACCTTTTTAGAAGAATTTAATTTAGTTAGATATACTCATAATATAGATGATCACAATCTGGCCCTAATCACTTGCTTACCACTGTGATTCCAATACAGCCGGTGCTTGAGACCACCTTCCATTCCATTAGATTAATACATTTTCATGTGTCCATATAACAGGATATGGTACCAACAAAGCGCAGTGTGACTTACATTATGTTAATGGGAGTAGATATAAAATATGCACTTATCACTTGGATATATTAAAACAGTTGGCTTGATGTAAAAGTATTCGCTATCTGAAATCCAATTGTTCATACATCCCAACATATCAATGATAAAGAGCTAAGGCTTATCATTACACTCCCTGCATTACTGTATAAAGATATCAGATTAACACATGGAAATCTAACAACTGTCATACAAATTACCTGAGAGCTTAAACCCTCACCCGTTTAAAAAAGAAAAAATAACAATAAAATACATACAAATAAGGAAATACAATTAAATATTTTGTAACTGTGCATTGCTTAATAATTCTAAAATAAGCATCTGCAATAAGTATACAAACACAGTAATGACAGTGCTAGAAATAAATAGTTTATTACAATATATAAAATATCAATCAACATACTATACAAACTATGTGTCAAATGTGAACATTTTTTAAACAATAAATCTTGGTTTAATTACATAAAACTAACTTACATGGAAAATACAATAAGGAAAACTAATAGTGTACAGCAGCACTCAGGACAGGAAAAACCCCCAGTGGAGGAAACCTGTGAGGAGCCATGGCTGCTGCACAACCCTCCTCTGGGCAAACTAAATGGTAGTTCATTATATTCCTTTCTTTGTACCTTTTAATCTAAAAAAGTAACACAGTCTTTATGTCTTTATGTCGAAGTTGGAGTTTTTCCAGCGATCCTGTCCATGACAATTGTTGCTGATATGGGAGGTCCACAATGATGTTATCTTGTGAGGACTGTGTAGATGGTAATGTCCACTACTGTGGCTTTGGAGACGTGATGGAAGTGAGAGGAAATTCCAAGTATGTTATCAACAGGCCCAGGAACAAGGTAGAGAAAGTGCAGGAGAAGCAGCTGCCGGTTTTAGGATATTTATTAATCTCCAGATTTTAATTTGGCCAAATATCCGATGTTACTCTTCATTGGCTGCTATAAAGAATAAATGAAAATAAAGGAATCAGAGTCATTCACATGAACTTCTCCACAGTTAGATAACATTTGGTGACCTACAGAACCCCTGATACATAACACATATAAACTTACTGTAGATTGTGACAGCAGATATGAACCATTAGGCCCCATTGATCAACACATTTAATAAAGCTAGAAAAAGTAGACTTTATAAACCCCCACAATAGTTTTAAGTATAATTTAGGTATTTTTGGATTGTTTAATCTGCTTGTAGTCAATTACACCTACCATTCCTTCTTTAAAATAGTAATTTTACAAACTTCTGGAAAATACTTCAAACCTATACTTCCAAATTAGCTCTAATATTAATATTTTTATGAAAGCTGCTACCCTCCTAAACTTAAAAAAATGTTTGATGTCACCCTTCTCTTACCTCTCCTTTACACTATGCATTTAAAAGTCATGATTTATCTTTTAAATAAAACATTTCACTTGCTCTCCTTTACATTGTTCCATATTGTGCTTGGATATATACCTTGATTCTTCATATGTTCCATTATTAGGAACAACAACGCTCCCAACAACCTTCCACCTCATTGGCTGACATTCCTGGGAGGAGCTGGCTTCATGTGTTGGAATATTACACAGGGGACACGATGGAGGAGTGTCTCCCGGGCCTCGGAGGAAGAATTCCTCCTCACTGCGTAGATAGCTCCTAATGGCCCAGCCATGATGCTCCTTTCTCTCTCGTCTCCAGGCCCAGTGGTTTGGGCCCTCTCCCATGATCTAAAAAGAAAGAATTATGTGAATAAAGCTTTAAAGTACCACATTTCAGGAATTTGGACCTCTATCTAACATTATATGATAAAAAACAGTAAATGCACAAGAATGATATAGACCTCAAAATATGATGAATGGTACACAAATAAATAAATTATGCACATTTACAGTTTGGTAAAGGATGATTAATAAATGTGTTGTTATTCAACTATATGGCCTATAAATAAAGAAAAACACTGACATTTTACAAGACTTTGAGAAACTTAGTCCAGATGATAAAACAATTCTCCTTACAAACCTGCTCACATGTGGCTCTGTCTACAAGTGCCCGGAAGTTGATCTTCTTCAGGAACATCTCCCGCATCTTCTGGAACTTCTTGATGTTCTGATACCACATGCATCCCAGAGCCCAGGGATAAATTTGGTGATGAAAGGGCTCATCCTCCTCCATGTTGTTAGCAAGAAACCTTAAAATAACAAATAAATATTGTATCAGAACCTGAGCAAGTTGCCTTTTGCCTCTCACATTTATTTTCCACCACTTGTGACCGAAGAATATAGTGTAGAAAAACGTTCATGTTCTTTTATCAATTTCTTTATGCATATGAGGAGAATTTACTTACAAGGCCACGAAGAAATTAATCCTGTTGAACTCCTCCATAGAAAGACCGGCACGTCTGAAATATACTTCTACCATAGCTATGAGATACTAAAAGAAAATAAGACTGTGTTAATGGCTTGAAACAAAGGTCTAGGGTGACTAAAGACACAATAGGTCAACTTAGACTTTGTCTGCATAGAATTAGCCTCAAGAAAGGTAGGGAGCCTAAAAATGGCAGACACCTCAGTCTATAAATCATGAGCAATACTAACTTAGATAATACAAGTGACCAAGTTATTACTGACATCAGCTGTAAAATATTGCTTCATTTTTCAGTGGATTCTAAATACTGGGTCTTCTTATAGATAATCAGTGTTAATCCTTCTAATATTTATTATAGTAATAAAAAATCTGCTATTCTCCAGGTCTAACGCAATCATGAAAGATCATCATCATGGAAATAACTCTAGCTCATACTTACTATTTGTTTCTTGCTTCCATTCTGTCGTGATTAATAACAAATAGGAAATCCAGATATTATATATCTTACCCTAAACAGGGGTTTTTAGGGGACCCCATCATCTGCCAAAGACATGTAGAAGAAATACCTTATCTGAGATCTTCATACAGCTGTCCATAGCTAGGAATGCCCGAATTACATCATCTTCTACAAGAAAGAACAAGAGAGGTAATACATACTCGAGCCATGTTTGTTATAGTATTATTTAATACAATAGTCTTCATATCCGTTTCTCATTATAAATATACCAAAAAAATTGTTTCTTAGGTCCAAAACATGTTTTTTTTTTAAGTTGCTCTCTATGACTTTCTCTCACTGACGTACTTTGTACATTTTTCTGTTCACAAATATAAGTTCATCCTGTCTTAGTTTTAGCTACTGTATCTGCCACGGAAATATCAGTTTAACTCAATATCCTGTTTATAACACCCAAATGTGCTTTTGTTATAAATGAGTTATATATGTATTTAATCCTCTCCTCAGTGATTGGCTGCCGCTGATATTCCCAAATCAGAATTTGTCCAGGGAAGTCCTGATAATGCTATAAAGCTTTCTTTCAAATGTATTAATAGTACATTTCTAACCCTTGATGCACTAATTAATAGAAATTAAATATGTTTTTGAATCTAAAAAACAACATAAATCTAACAATGTCAGCATTAAAAACATAAATTAGAGTCTCTTACCAAGAAGATGATAAAAAGCCTGTGTTTCAGATGATTTCACAATAATCCACCGACAGAGCCGGACTTCACATTCCCTCAGAGGGATCCCACAGGCGTTTCTTCTTCTCTTGGTGACTGGATCTTCTGGAGACTCGTGTGCTGCTCTGTGATAGGACAGGATAAACCTGACATGAGATCCCCTTTATAACATAGGTGCATACTCAGAAGGGTTCTCTGGTGGCCCAGTGGTTGGGATGCAGGTGCTTTCGCCACAGCATCCTGGGTTTGAATCCAGACAGGGAATTAATAGGTCACACTGGTTAGTACTTGGATGGGAGACCACCTGGGAAAGACTGGAGCTGTGTGCTGTGGCCCACTGGAGAAGGAACTGGCAACCCACTCCAGTATCTCTGCCATGAAATCCAAGTGCATCAGCATGGTGTGTTGTCCATGAGGTCACAGAGAGTCAGACACAACTGAGCAATGCCATCTATATTTTTACATACTCAGAAATATACAGCTAATTAATATCAGTTGAACCAATAGTGGAAAAGTTATTTCTACAAATGTTATAGTGCAATGAATACAGAGCACTGCAATTTTCTTTTGTCTCAGTACTTTTTGGTTTAATATATGGAATTGAAAATGTCTGTATTTGCAACTATTCAGTTACTATTCAGCTAACTGGGTCACTCCAATTCACACCAGACTTGTCATTTATATTATTAGTTCCAACTACCTCTTATCCCCAGGACTGTGGGCGCTCCTGTCCTCTCTCTGGGGCTGTGTAGATTTGGTCTTTCTTTTAGATGATCTGTAATGAAAAAAAGATTTATTATAGTCTGGCAATATTCCAACTCCAGCTTAGGTTTCTCTTTATAATCCAAGTGCATTATGGGTGTATTTCAGCTTAGGCCCAAAAGGCCCGGCTTTAGGCAGCACATTTTCTGAGGGCAGCAGGTTACCTGAAGTTGCCAATGTAGTACAATCGAATAAACATAAAGGGGAAATATGTTTAGTCTGTGTTTACTTTTTGCTTTCTAAAACCAATGACCGTATTATAAAAGATAAAATATTCTACCTCCTTTTTTGCTAAAGGATGTAGTACAATCGAATAAACATAAAGGGGAAATATGTTTAGTCTGTGTTTACTTTTTGCTTTCTAAAACCAATGACCGTATTATAAAAGATAAAATATTCTACCTCCTTTTTTGCTACGTTTCTCCCTAAACTTACCTCCTTAGCATCTCTGTTATTCTCTTGTCAAACCTGGAATCGAGCTCAAACACTCAAAAAAAAAAAAAATGAAGTAGAAAAATGGACAAAGAAAATAGATCAGAAATTCAATGAAATATTACAGATTTTATAAAAAAAAAGTTACTGACTGAAATGTATATACTAAAACTAAATATTAGGCAATTAAATAACTTTTTACTAGTTAAAAAACAATGTCAAGGTATATATAACTGATAAAATGTAACGCTTTCAATATAATATGCTAATCCAAAATGTCAGATGTATCCGAATCACAAGTATGGAAATCTCCAGATAAATACAGTGCGCTGCTCGGCTGCCAACGGTCAGAGACAATTTGAATGAATACAACTGATCTGAGCTTGTGATCACCTTGTTTATCCCTCGTGATGTCATGGGTTCTAATAGAGCTGTGATGTCACTACTGGCTTTACCAGTCTGCACTGTAATTACGTTTATGTATCTGTATACTATCAGCCTTATTAAATTCCAGCCTCGTAAATAAGAGGCTTCTACTTAAACCCTACGTACTGCAAAATTTCTCAAAGTTACGACGCTGTTACATTAGCCCTGCTGCGAGCAACGTGTGAGCTACGCAGCAGGGCCGTCCGTATGAACACTGCGAT
This sequence comes from Discoglossus pictus, assembly GCA_027410445.1. NCBI lineage: Eukaryota > Metazoa > Chordata > Amphibia > Anura > Alytidae > Discoglossus > Discoglossus pictus. Next base: position 37,837,125 of record CM050172.1, on the reverse strand, counting down.
AATGTACATGAGGAGTGACAGCCTGCGAGATGATCTCGCAGGCTCCCACACCTCATTAATTAGTGCACGGGTCTTAAACGGGACCTCGGCGGCAGTCCCTGTCACTCATGGGGGTCAATACAGACCCCCATAAGCACAATAATTAACCCTATAACTCATGGGGGTCAATACAGACCCCCATGAGCCAATAATTAACTCTATAAGTCATGGGGGTCAATACAGACCCCCATAAGCCAATAATTAACCCTATAACTCATGAAGTTCAATACAGACCCCCATAAGGCCTTAATTAACCCTATAACTCATGGGGGTCAATTCAGATCCCCATAAGCACAATAATTAACCCTATAACTCATGGGGGTCAATACAGACCCCCATAAGTCCTTAATTAACCCTATAACTCATGGGGGTCAATACAGATCCCCATAAGCCCAATAATTAACCCTATAACTCATGAAGTTCAATACAGACCCCCATAAGGCCTTAATTAACCCTATAACTCATGGGGGTCAATACAGACCCCCATAAGTCCTTAATTAACCCTATAACTCATGGGGGTCAATACAGATCCCCATAAGCCCAATAATTAACCCTATAACTCATGGGGGTCGATACAGACCCCCATAAGTCCTTAATTAACCCTATAACTCATGGGGGTCAATACAGATCCCCACAAGCACAATAATTAACCCTATAACTCATGGGGGTCAATACACACCCCCATAAGGCCTTAATTAACCCTATAACTCATGGGGGTCAATACAGACCCACATAAGCCAATAATAAACCCTATAACACATGGGGTCAAAACAGACCCTTATAAGCCAATAATTTACGCTATAACTCATGGGGGTCAATACAGACCCCCATAAGAGCTTAATTAACCCTGTCACTCATGGATGTCAATACAGACCCCCATAAGCCTCTATTTAACCCCATCAGTCCCATAAGGGTATATTATGACCCTTATGGGGCTGTTAATTCCTAACATTAACCACATAAGTGCCATGACGGTCCACAAGGACCATCATGACACTTACTACAAATACTACACTATAACCCCCAATAAACCATTAAATCTAAACTAACCCCCCTCTACTCTAATCTGTTAACACTTACACTACATACCTACACTACCTACCCCCTAATAAACTCCCTCACCACTCTAATTACAAAAGACACCTACCTTATAGAAAATAAAAAATCCTAAGTCACCAAAAATAAAAAAAAACTACATTACAGAAAATAAAAAATCCTAAGTCACCAAAAATAAAAAATAAACTACATTACAGAAAATAAAAAAACCTAAGTCACCAAAAATAAAACATAAACCTACATTACAGAAAATAAAAAAAACCTAGGTCACCAAAAATAAGAAAACCTACATTACAGAAAATTAAAAAATACATTACAACCCCCCCACCCACCCACTACAAAAAAAAAAAATTACACACTTGAAAAGGAAAGACAGACATACACAATACAATACATAAAATACAATACATACAATACATTACAATACATTACAATCCAATACATACAATACATTACATACAATACATTACATACAATACAAAAAAATACCCCCTATCTATCTAACATACAATCTATTTAATATACAATAAATCCTAACTATATCAAATACATCCCTCTATCTATCTAATATACAATACATCCTAACTACATACACAAACGTTAATTCTAAACTTAAATAAAAAAAATAAAATCCTAACTACATACACAAACCCTAATTCTAAGCTAAAAAAAAATAATTAAAACCACTTACCTTTGAGATGTCCCTTCAGATCACCAACCTAGGGGTAAAACAAACAAAAAAATGAGTACAACACATTAACATAAAATAAATAAACATTATGCACATTCTAAATATTCTACTCACCTTTCCAGCATGTTCCGTCCTTCTTCTTTTCTTCTCCGGTGCCTGTTAAAAAAACACATTATATGACTACAACATATACACAAAAAATAAAATAAAAATATAAACATATAAATATACATTCAACTTACCTCCCCGGGATGTCCCCGGCCTCCTCCTCATCAGCCCCGGCTGGGCCCTGGGACCATCCGCAATCTAAAAAAAAAAAAAAAACTAACGGAGGTCTGCACTCGCAGACCTCCCCGACGCTAATGAGCCTCCCAGAGCCTTTACCGGAAGGAAATTGGCAAAGGCGGCTTCTGATTGACTGAAAAAGCTGTCTATCAATTTCAGCCAATCAGAAGTTGTCAATGTGTGAGCCAATCAGGATGGGATACACCCCAAAATCCCACCCTGGTTGGCTAACGCACCTGTCAATCTTTATTTGACCAAATCACAAGGTGCAGATGCCTTCAGCCAATCACAATGGGATACACCCCCACGGAGTGATTGGGTGAAGACATCTGGTCATTCTCATTGGCTGACAACATAGGGACCCCTGCAGCATGGAGATGTGTATAGGGAGCAAGGGGTAGCCTCACACGGCTGTCTCGGGCTGCTCTGAGGCAGCACGTAGAGGCTTTAGGATCCCTTGAGGGCACTTTTTGTGCCCGTAGGGATTTTTCCGAGATGCGAGAATCACTCATAGATTTAAGGCTGCGTGTGACTCCGTAGCTCTCTCTGAGCCTATTCTCGGCTGCAAAAGATTCGGTCCTTGCAAACAGCAAAAAAAATTCCTTTTGCAAGAACCAAGAGAACTACGAGGAAGAATTTAATGAGGCCCTATGTGTTTATTTGTGTGTAGATACTCAGAGGAAATTTCAAAAACACTAGGAGAAGAAAACATTTGCAGTGAAAGGTTTTTCATCTTTAACACCAAAGACACATTTAACGTAAAAAATGGGTTTTGGGCATTTTACAATATTTTTTTCTAGACATATTTCTTATATTTATTTTTGTATTGTTGTGTTTAGATATTTATGTTTTTCTTCATGGCTACATGACTACAGGTACCCTCTGTAATCAATCTTTCATTTATTTGGTTGTAACCGAGCACTGCTTTGGCCGCCCTTTGATTGATTATGAAGGTTACTCCATTTCTTCTGGGGGATTCTTAACCACAGTAAAAGATCTGGTGGTTGTCTGATATGAAATGTCTCATTCCAGTCCATTTGAGTTCACTAATTCCCAGGGTATCAATGTTTACTCTTTTATTTCATAACTGACTATGTCCAGATTGAATTTGTTCTAATATTCCAGGTTCCTATGCTGAACTGTTATTTGTAGCATTGGACTATCCTTTCCCCTCCAGACACATCAGCAGCTGGTTGTCCTCTTGGTTTTGGCCCAACCACGTCATTACCACTTCTGTTGCTACTCATACTCACTCTCTGCTCTTCCCCATTAATGTGATAGGCAACTTCTGACCTGAGGGACTCATCCTACTGTGCTATATTGTTACTAGCGATTTACCCATCAAACATGACGGCAATAACATTTTTTAGCCTTGCAATGCTGTTTGCCACACAATGCAAGGCCCTCCCCCATCTAACTAGCGGGCCTCGCGATGAGCGCCTTCAGCGGTCATTGCGAGACTCTCCCCCCTCTACTTTACGGACCTACTTTACGACAAAGGCGCTCATCACATACCCCGCAATTAGCGGCCTTGCCGCTCATTGCACCCCGAGGCATGCACTGAGTGCATTTCCTTAACTTTGTCACTTATAGCAGGCTGTGCAATGAGCGTCTTCTGCGCTCATTGCGAGCTTCTAACCACCCATGTGTCTTTTCCCCCCCTCCCGTGTCTCACCCCCCTCTTCCTCCCCTGTCCCCTTCTCCCATCTCCCTCCACTGTATCTCCTTCCCCTATCTCCCTCCACTGTGTCTCTTTCCCCCTCTCCCTCCCTTGGGTCTCTGTCTCCCCTCACCCTCCCGTGTGTATCTTTCCCCCCTCTTCAGCCCCTGTCTCCTTCCCCCATCTTCCTCCCCTGTGTCACCTTCCCCCATCTCCCTCCCCTGTGTCTTCTTCCCCATCTCTCTCCACTGTGTCTCCTTCCCCCTATCTCCCTCCACTGTTTTTCCTTTCCCACATCTCTCTTCACTGTGTTTCCTTCCCCCATCTTTCTCCTGTGCCTCCTTTCCCCTCCTCTATTTCTCTTTCCCCCTTCCCCTGTGTCTCTTCCCCACTCTTCCTCTTTCTCCCCTGTGTGTCCCCCCCACTCTTGCCCCCTCCCTCCCCTGTGTCTCCTTTCTCCTCCCCTCTCCCCTGTGTCTCCTTTTCCCCATTCTCTCCCTCCCCATGTCTCCATTTCCCTCCTCTCCCTCCCATGTCTCATGTGATGATCTGCAGATGAGCTGTGTAGATTTGGTCTTTCTTTTAGAAGATCTGTAATGAAAGAAGATTTTTTATAGTCTGACAATATTCCAACTCCAGTTTAGGTTTCTCTTTATAATCCAAGTATATTACGGGTCTGTTTCAGCCTAGGCCCAAAAAGCCAGGCTTTAGGCAGCAAATTTTCTGAGGGCAGCAGGTTACCTGAAGTTGCCAATGTAGTACCATCGAATAAACATAAAGGGGAAATATTTTTAGTCTGTGTTTACTTTTTCTTTCTAAAACCATTGACCGCATTGGACCATTAAGAGAAAATATTCTACCACCTTTTTTTGCTATGTTTCTCCCTAAACTTACCTCCTTAACTTAGAAAAAAACAAAAACCCGGGATGAGGAAATTTGGATTTAAAAAAAAAAAAATAAATACGACCCGCAGGACAAAAAAAAATGAAAACAAAGCTACACGACCCTGAAGCGCGCAAATCACCAACAAGGACGTACGACTTTTAAAATCAAGAAATATGACCATAGAAAAAAATAATAAGAGGTTGAAAAAATATGAGGTTAACGGCCGAACCGTGCTAATCGAAAAACACGAAGAGCACAACAACAAAAATATACAACATAAAACAAACAACACACGCAGCACGGGGGGAAAGCCAGGACGTCCTGAAGTGAGGTTGCACGCCAATTTAAGTCGCATTTAAGCAGTTTCGGCACTTGAAAATCGGCTAAGCGAGAAAAAAAGTGTCGGATGAAAAAAATTCAAACGAGGCTAAAGGAGACAGAGCTGCTAAATTAACGACAGGCACGTACGAGTTACACAAGAACGTAGGAGACACACAATATACCATTACAACGAACGGAAAATGCTCTTGAGCCAAGTAACACATAAAAAAAATGCCATTTTACAATACAAACTTGAAAATAATAACATTAGGATTCTAAAATGATGCTTTACCCGCCTAAACAAATGGTTTTCCGTAGCGCACGCAACCTATCTTGCAACATTGCTGACACTTTCTCCTCAGATGATCAACAGTCCAACTGGACATTTTCAGATGCAGGTAAATACAAATAGATTGTTAGCTCTTCAGAATTTTTATTGTTGCATATTACATATAAAGAGGTAAAGTATATTAATTTATTAATTTATTTTACTTTATTAATTCACTGTACTCACATTTTTTTGTTGTTGTACACTGTACTTATATATCTGTCTTTGCGATGAGCGCCAAAGGTGATCGTTGTAAAGCAGGACAAATGAAATGCACGAGGGGCCCGTTCTCTTCATGTCTCCATCACTGCAAATGCCACTGCCTCCTGGAGTTTTGCCTCTCCCTGCCCCCACACCGCCATCAGGGAAATGGTTGCCGGCCACGGGGGATTTGGACCTGTGCCTAGGCGGAGGAGGACCTAGAGGCTGCAAAGATGTTTGTGCCTTCTCAACAGCACTCTTCAGTGACAATCTATTGGTCACAATGTTAACCTAATCTAGCCTGGTTACAGAGTTTTGGATCTTGGCCTATGTGATGGTGATATTTTGTATGCTGATGGCTACCTCCCATCACATGGTGCATGATTCTCTTCTCGGTGGACACATAGGGTACTGTTTAACATTTTACCAATTGATGGTCACTGAGGAATGCTGTTGTAAAGATGCTGCAGTTCCTATATTGTTTAGGGCCTAATTTTGTAGGTTTATTTATTTTTATTTTTTTTAGGTACAATTCAGGTCCATAAAGGCATCTTCTGCATCTGCAAGCATTGTGAAGGTGTAAGATTTTCCCAGTATCTCTCAGGTAGACTCCTTCTATGATAGCCCCTCCTTAATGTGTAGCTCCCAAAATCTTAAAGCTATCATATAGCCAGATATCTAAGACATTATTGTTGTTAGCTTAAATGTAGACTAATAACGCTATGGCGGTGAACTTGCAATGTCTCACAATGGCGTTTTCATGAAGCCAGCATTGATATATGCACTAGTGCAGCATGTGATCCTGACGCCAATATCAGTCTGAGAGAAGATCCTTGGGTCTGATGTAAGTAACAGTGAATCTGGCTGCTGTCCTTTGTGTCCTCTCCATATTAATGGGTATTTTCTCCTATTCCTGATTATCCAGAGATCTAGCTAATAGTTAGTAATGCTTGCAGATAGGAATCAGGTAAGTTGGTATATTGTTGCAGTCACAGTATTTAGCACTGTTCTGTACATGCATGTTGATCACTTCTTTCAGATTTTTGTTTTGTCACCACACTGTAAGTGTGAAACTGGATTGGATTACACAGTGCAGAGATTGAATCATCGGTTTCATTGAGCATATCTAGACAAGTTGTAAGTGCTATGCACATTAATGGTTTCTTCAATTAAATGGGGTGATTTGTGATGATCCTTCCCCCCCCCCAGATTCCAGTTGCAGTGGTGTAGTGACAACATGTGACCCTGGTAGGTGCTATGCATCATGCTTATTCTAGACTATGAGATTACCCCCCTGTAGGTATTCCCTTTTTTCCACAAGCCTCTTGCTCTCCCGGGATCCACCCACATCACACCCATGATATTAATGCACAGTCTTGACCATTTTTGATTTGCTCTTGATGAAATAAAGCTTTGTTATACCGTTCTCACCGTGTCAGTGTGTTTTCAATGGTTGAGGTTATGGGACATACACATACATCACATTTGTGTCCCATTTCTATATATGTAAACTAATGAGCCCTGGTTACTATGCAATAGATAAATACATATAACAATAATAATAGTCATAATAGCATTAGATATCATATCATTATATATATCATATATAATCAAAATAAGGGGTTAATACACATGCAAAGTCCAATTAGGGATACTGGGGAGTATCAACTTTCCCCTGAGGGCCTGATAACAATATGACAGGTGATATTGGAGTGGGTTGCCAGTTCCTACTCTAGTGGACTGTGATTTGTCTGACCTCTCTGCTATGACGTGCCCACCTACAGTGGCCCTACATGGTGTAGCTCACAGCTTCATTCAGGTACATAAGCCCCTTCACCACCACACTTAGCAATCCAGAAGGGGACATGGGGAACATACACCACGTTGATGAATAGCTAAACATAATGGGAGGTCACCAAAGGGTAATGGGTATAAATCTTGGCACATGGTCATCAGCAATGGCGTGGGACTTTCCAGGATGGGCGTAGCGGAGATGGAGGTGAGTTGGCTCTGCACAGCCTCCATGTGTTTTTGTGGCCCTTCCTGATGGGTACATTAGTGTGGTGTATGTTCCCCTCGTCCCCTTCAGCATTGCTAAGTGGTGGTGGTGGTAAAGAGGCTTGTGTACCTGAATGAAGCTGTGAGCTATACCATGTAGGGCTACTGTAGGGGGGCAGGTAATAGCAGAGAGATCAGATAAATCACAGTCCACCAGAGAAGGAACTGGCAACCCACTCTAGTATCTTTGCCATGCAAACCTTGTGGATACACACAAACAGAGACATTAGTAGGTGTGCTGCAGTCCATAGGGTCACAGAGAGTAGGACACAACAGAGGGATTCAACAACCATATGTGAAATGTTCCCCTGGAATTGATATATGCCATGTGGCGGTTTGATTTGACCACTATTTGTTGTCCTAATGTAGAAGATGAGTGAGATATCTATAAGATGACCTTTGTATTTTTAGGGTCCACATTAGAGCCTCTGTGAGAGAGAAAGGGTTAATATGTCAGCCATTTGCATGTATTTGTGTTGAAATTTAATGTGGTAGTGTGTCTTTAATAGCTTTCTGCATGTTGCAGCGTGGCTTTGAACATTGGCATACACATGACCATTACAACATATTAGAAAAAGAAAATGTTATTTTTTGCTATATTTGATAGTTAGGAGTTGTTGTGCATGTAATTGTAATGCCTTTGTCATGCCCAGCGCCTAACTGGACTGTTTTACACTCTAGCCTGGGCCTGACTGGCCAGAGTTACCCTGATTTTATTATTATGGTTATGTATTTCTTAGCGCTTATGGTTAAATATGATTACACTGTTGTACTGTATGTATGTTGGTTTATGTATTTTTTCATGTTATAGTAATTGTTGTAAAGAAACATATTAGCTAGTCTGCAGGCTATTGCGCCAGCCTATTATGTTACAATGTTGTTATCTGGTGATAACTCATTAAGCCCACCTAAATGTAATCAACAGGATGAAATTAATGATCTTCATAAATTACAGGAAATACTAGAGGAGTTTGGTAGATTATCCTACTTTAAGATTAACAGATCGAAATCAGATACTTTGATAAAAGGCATAAAGTCTGAAGCCAAACAAATATTGGAGAAATTATTCATTTTCAATTGGAAATCTGAATATATTGTTCACTTGGGGATAAAAACCTAATTTAAAGTGAGTAACAGCTATAATGATAACTGAAATGAGGTAATGAAGCAAATCAGACCCATTCTGAGGAACTGGAGAACTATGCTATCAATATGAGAATTATTCCAAAAATTACTTACTGCTTGAGATCAATACCAGGTAGTATACCAAATAACTACCTAAAACTCATCCAGGATAAGCTTGACAAATTGATATATGGGGGGAAAAACAGAATTAGGAAAAGTCTTGTGTGTAAGGAATTAGAAAAAGGAGGCCTAAATGCCCCCTGTATAAAATATATACATCAAAAAATTGTTACAGCCCAACTTATAGGTTGGAATACCCCACAAGATACACCTAGATGGCTGGTGTTGGAAGAGGCCCTTATAAGGGAGACTCCTATAACATTTTTTTACTATGGTTCCCCAATTATAATAAAACTTTGTTTGGCAAACTTCCCCCAAAAAATATGCAATTTTAAGATTTTGGTATAAAAATAAAGAGAGATTGCAAATATCAATTTATACAAAAGATCTCTCTTCAGCATTCTCCCACTTACACAGGAGGGGCATTACCTTAGTTTCTGAATTATATCAAAAGAACAACCTTTTAACTTTTTCGAAGATGCAGAAGAAATTTGAGATCACAAAATGTACCTGGTTAAATTATGAAAGCCTGAAACAAACTCTAATTTCCTGGGGTTATAAAATCATTGGAATGAATTCGCCAACAAAAATAAAAAACTAATCATTAAGAGAGTAAAATCACATACTATTTCTAAATGTAGTAAGATTAGAGACAGCTCCCTTTATTAAAAATATAGGAATTAAAGGATGGGAATTAGATAATGGAATGAACTTAGATGAAACTGCGTGGAGGGGAATTATAAAAATGGTTAAGAAATCAGCACTTAACACAGCATATCTGGAACTATTCTTTAAATGAATGCATAAGTGGCACTTTACTCCCGTTAGAATGTCAAAAACTAACTCAAAAGGAAAGATCTATGTTGGAAACATTGTGGTATACAAGGCACTGAAGCCCATGTTTGGTGATATTGCAAAAAAAATACACGAGATGTGGGCGGAAATATGTCTGTTATTATCTAAAGTGATCGATAAACATATTCCTTGCACCCCACAATTGGTCCATTTTCATATGGATCTGAAGCACCTACCATACGCTGATAGATATCTGATATGTCATATCCTATTAGGTGCTAAATGGCTAATGGTGAAATACTGGAACTTACCTTCAGTTCCCACAACTAAAGAATTATTTCATGGCATTAGCCTTAATCGGGATCTGACATATAATTTGACCTGGTTAGTCCCTTTGAAGCAAACTTCCCACATTAACTGGACAACGTGGGATAGATACCTTATCTCTGCTAAAATTTGAAGAAGGTATGTTCTAGGGAAAAAAAAGTTGAACCTTACTTTTTGATGATTGTATGATTGTTATATGTTATGTATGTTATTTTTAAACAGTGATATGTAATTGTTATGTTACAATGTTGTTATCTGGTGATAACTCACTCAGCGCACCTAAATATAATCAAAAGGATGAGATTACTTATATTCTGGTCTGCTGAAGCAAGCTCCTGGGCGTGGTTCCTGTGTATGGTGCATCTTCTGCTATCAGAGGTGTACAAGGACCAATTGAAGTAGCAGATTTTGACAGCCTTCCATTGCTTTACCCATATTTTAAGTGCATTGGTGTCTTTACATTAACATTTGCAGTATTACAAACTAGTCTGTAAAACCTTTCCCTTTGTAAACCCTATTTGGAACCCGTAAGCTTTGGGCCGCCATTTGGCGTTTGCAAGCTTGATTGCGGCTGTGGTGTTGAGCTATTTTTGCAATTGAATAGCTTTGTGCGATTTTCTAGATCGGAAGTATTGTGGCCTTGAAAGATCAAAGGCTTCGGGAGGCTCTAAGTTATGGATTTAGGCATCGCCATTTTTTCAAGGCCATAAGTCATAACGAGTTTGGAGCCAACAAAAAGACGCCAATTGAATAGCAAAATAACTTGCGACCTCACTTACGGTCTACCGGATCGAGCAAAAGCTCAATTGAGTGAGGCTCACAGATTGTATGTACGTAGTGTTTTGGTGGGGGATCAGTAAAAGTATTGTGATATAGGGAGTTTCTATAGTCTTCCTCCCCAGTAGTCAAAATCTTCACCAGGCACTATATTGCATTCAATTTTGATATAGGCGACAATGACATTTTGTGTTTGTATAAGGATTAAGAGGCTTCTTCAAATAGCCCAATTGACAGGCAGAAGAAGATCCCATTGAATAACCTTCCTCCCCAACTACAGACAGACTAGCCGACTTAACTGGAACCCTCCATGACACAATCAGTTATCTAAATATATAATTGACTCTAAAAATGCATGTATATCCCTGTCTTACATATTCATTTTACCATTCTCCTTTCTGTGGAAGGTTTGAGATGATGTTCTGCCTATATACCTTTTTATAAGTATTAGATTTAGTTAGATATACTCATAATATAGATGATCACAATCTGGCCCTAATCCCTTGCTTACCACTGTGATTCCAATACAGCCGGTGCTTGAGACCACCTTCCATTCAATTAGATTAATACATTTTCATGTGTCCATATAACAGTATATGGTACCAACAAAGCGCAGTGTGACTTACATTATGTTAATGGGAGCAGATATAAAATATGCACTTATCACTTGGACATATTAAAACAGTTGGCTTGATGTAAAAGTATTCGCTATCTGAAATCCAATTGTTCTTCATACGTCCCAACACATCAATGATAAAGAGCTAAGGCTTATCATTACACTCCCTGCATTACTATATAAAGATATCAGATTAACACGTGGAAATCTAACAACTGTCATACAAATTACCTGAGAGCTTAAACTCTCACCTGTCTCAAAAAAGAAAAAATAACAATAAAATACATACAAATAAGGAAATACAATTAAATATTTTGTAACTGTGCATTGCTTAATAATTCTAATATAAGCATCTGCAACACAGTAATGACAGTGCAAGAAATATATAGTTTATTACAGTATATAAAATATGAATCAACATGCTATACAAACTATGTGTCAAATGTGAACATTTTTTAAACAATAAAGCTTGTTTTTTTTACATAAAACTAACTTACATGGAAAATACAATAAGGAAAACTAATAGTGTACAGCAGCACTCAGGACAGGAAAAACCCCCAGTGGAGGAAACCTGTGAGGAGCCATGGCTGCTGCACAACCCTCCTCTGGGCAAACTAAATGGTAGTTCATTATATTCCTTTCTTTGTACCTTTTAATCTAAAAAAGTAACACAGTCTTTATGTCTTTATGTTGAAGTTGAAGTTTTTCCAGCGATCCTGTCCATGACAATTGTTGCTGATATGGGAGGTCCACAATGATGTTATCTTGTGAGGACTGTGTAGATGGTAATGTCCACTACTGTGGCTTTGGAGACATGATGGAAGTGAGAGGAAATTCCAAGTATGTTATCAACAGGCCCAGGAACAAGGTAGAGAAAGTGCAGGAGAAGCAGCTGCCGGTTTTAGGATATTTATTAATCTCCAGATTTTAATTTGGTCAAATATCCGATGTTACTCTTCATTGGCTGCTATAAAGAATAAATGAAAATAAAGGAATCAGAGTCATTCACATGAACTTCTCCGCAGTTAGATAACATTTGGTGACCTACAGAACCCCTGATACATAACACATATAAACTTACTGTAGATTGTGACAGCAGATATGAACCATTAGGCCCCATTGATCAACACATTTAATAAATCTAGAAAAAGTAGGCTTTATAAACCCCCACAATAGTTTTAAGTATAATTTAGGCAATTTTTGAATTGTTTAATCTGCTTGCAGTCAATTACACCTACCATTCCTTCTTTAAAATAGTAATTTTACAAACTTCTTGAAAATACTTCAAACCTATACTTCCAAATTAGCTCCAATATTAATATTTTTATGAAAGCTGCTACCCTCCTAAACTTAAAAAAAAAATGTATGATGTCACCCTTCTCTTACCTCTCCCTAACACTATGCATTTAAATGTCATGATTTATCTTTTAAATAAAGCATTTCACTTGCTCTCCTTAACATTGTTCCATATTGTGCTTGGATATATACCTTGATTCTTCATATGTTCCATTATTAGGAACAACAACGCTCCCAACAACCTTCCACCTCATTGGCTGACATTCCTGGGAGGAGCTGGCTTCATGTGTTGGAATATTACACAGGGAACACGATGGAGGAGTGTCTCCCGGGCCTCGGAGGAAGAATTCCTCCTCACTGCGTAGATAGCTCCTAATGGCCCAGCCATGATGCTCCTTTCTCTCTCGTCTCCAGGCCCAGTGGTTTGGGCCCTCTCCCATGATCTAAAAAGAAAGAATTATGTGAATAAAGCTTTAAAGTACCACATTTCAGGAATTTGGACCTCTATCTAACACTATATGATAAAAAACAGTAAATGCACAAGAATGATATAGACCTCAAAATATGGTGAGTGGTACACAAATAAATACATTATGCACATTTATAGTTTGGTAAAGGATGATTAATAAATGTGTTGTTATTCAACTATATGGCTTATAAATAAAGAAAACACTGACATTTTACAAGACTTTGAGAAACTTAGTCCAGATGATAAAACAATTTCTCCTTACAAACCTGCTCACATGTGGCTCTGTCTACAAGTGCCCGGAAGTTGATCTTCTTCAGGAACATCTCTCGCATCGCCTGGAACTTCTTGATGTTCTGATACCACATGCATCCCAGAGCCCAGGGATAAATTTGGTGATGGAAGGGCTCATCCTCCTCCATGTTGTTAGCAAGAAACCTTAAAATAACAAATAAATATTATATATATTATATATCAGAACCTGAGCAAGTTGCCTTTTGCCTCTCACATTTATTTTCCACCACTTGTGTCTGAAGAATATTGTGTAGAAAAATGTTCATGTTCTTTTATCAATTTCTTTATGCATATGAGGAGAATTTACTTACAAGGCCACGAAGAAATTAATCCTGTTGAACTCCTCCATAGAAAGACCGGCACGTCTGAAATATACTTCTACCATAGCTATGAGATACTAAAAGAAAATAAGACCGTGTTAATGGCTTGAAACAAAGGTCTAGGGTGACTCCAGACACAATAGGTCAACATAGACTTTGTCTGCATAGAATTAGCCTCAACAAAGGTAGGGAGCCTCAAAATGGCAGACACCTCAGTCTATAAATCATGAGCAATACTAACTTAGATAATTCAAGTGACCAAGTTATTACTGACATCAGCTGTAAAATATCGCTTCATTTTTCATTGGATTCTAAATACTGGGTCTTCTTATAGATAATCAGTATTAATCTTTCTAATATTTATTATAGTAATAAAAAATCAATTGTGATCTACTATTCTCCAGGCCTAACACAATCATGAAAGATCATCATCATGGAAATAACTCCAGCTCATACTTACTATTTGTTTCTTGTTTCCATTCTGTCATGATTAATAACAAATCCAGATATTATATATCTTACCCTAAACAGGGGTTTTTAGGGGACCCCATCATCTGCCAAAGACATGTACAAGAAGTACCTTATCTGAGATCTTCATACAGCTGTCCATAGCTAGGAATGCCCGAATTACATCATCTTCTACAGGAAAGAACAAGAGAGGTAATACATACTGGAGCCATGTTTGTTATAGTATTATTTAATACAATAGTCTTCATATCTGTTTCTCAATATAAATATACAAAAAAATAGTTTCTTAGGTTTAAAACATATTTTTTTTTAAGTTGCTCTCTATGACTTTCTCTCACTGACGTACTTTGTACATCTTTCTGTTCACAAATATAAGTTCATCCTGTCTTAGTTTTAGCTACTGTATCAGCCACTGAAATATCAGTTTAACTCAATATCCTGTTTATAACAACCAAATGTGCTTTCGTTATAAATGAGTTATATATGTATTTAATCCTCTCCCCAGTGATTGGCTGCCGCTGATATTCCCAAATCAGAATTTGTCCAGGGAAGTCCTGATAATGCTATAAAGCTTTCTTTCATATGTATTAATAGTACATTTCTAACCCTTGATGCACTAATTAAACATTTTTTGAATCTAAAAATCACCATAAATCTAACAATGTCAGCATTAAAAACATAAATAAGAGTCTCTTACCAAGAAGATGATAAAAAGCCTGTGTTTCAGATGATTTCACAATAATCCACCGACAGAGCCGGACTCCACATTCCCTCAGAGGGATCCCACAGACGTTTCTTCTTCTCTTGGTGACTGGATCTTCTGGAGACTCGTGTGCTGCTCTGTGATAGGACAGGATAAACCTGACATGAGATCCCCTTTATAACATAGGTGCATACTCAGGAGGGTTCCCTGGTGGCCCAGTGGTTAGGATGCAGGTGCTTTCACCTCAGCATCCTGGGTTTGAATCCAGACAAGGATCCAAGGGGTCACACTGGTTAGTACTTGGATTGGAGACCACCTGGGAAAGACTGGAGCTGTGTGCTGTGGCCCACTGGAGAAGGAACTGGCAACCCACTCCAGTATCTCTGCCATGAAAACCAAGTGCATCAGCATGGTGTGTTGTCCATGAGGTCACAGAGAGTCAGGCACAACTGAACAATGCCATTTACATTTTTACATACTCAGAAATATACAGCTAGTTAATATCAGTTGAACCTATAGTGGAAAAGTTATTTCTACAAATGTTATAGTGCAATGAATACAGAGCACTGCAATTTTCTTTTGTCTCAGTACTTTTTGGTTTATTATATGGAATTGAAAATGTCTGTATTTGCAATGTTACTATTCACCTAACTGGGTTACTCCAATTCACACCAGACCTGTCATTTATATTATTAGTTCCAACTACCTCTTATCCCCAGGACTGTGGGCGCTCCTGTCCTCTCTCTGGGGCTGTGTAGATTTGGTCTTTCTTTTAGATCTGTAATAAAAGAAGATTTATTATAGTGTGACAATATTTCAACTCCAGCTTAGGTTTCTCTTTATAATCCAAGTGCATTATGGGTGTGTTTCAGCCTAGGCCCAAAAGGCCCGGCTTTAGGCAGCACATTTTCTGAGGGCAGCAGGTTACCTGAAGTTGCCAATGTAGTACAATCGAATAAACATAAAGGTGAAATATTTTTAGGTTGTGTTTACTTTTTGCTTTCTAAAACCATTGACCGTATTATAAAAGATAAAATATTCTACCTCCTTTTTTGCTACGTTTCTCCCTAAACTTACCTCCTTAGCATCTCTGTTATTCTCTTGTTGAACCTGGAATTTAACTCAAAAACTCAAAAAAAAAAAAAAAAAGTAGAAAAAGGGACAAAGAAAATAGATCAGAAATTCAATGAAATATTAGATTTTATAAAAAAAAAGTTACTGACTGAAATGTATATACTAAAACTAAATATTAGGCGATTAAATAACTTTTTACTAGTTAAAAAACAATGATAAATTAAATATAACTGATAAAATGTAACACTTTCAATATAATATGCTAATACAAAATTATAATAGGTCAGATGTATACGAATCACAAGTATGGAAATCTCCAGAGATATACAGTGCGCTGCTCGGCTGCCAACGGTCAGAGACAATTTGAATGAATACAACTGATGTGAGCTTGTGATCACCTTGTTTATCCCTCGTGATGTCATGGGTTCTAATAGAGCTGTGATGTCACTACTGGCTTTACCAGTCTGCACTGTAATTATGTTTATGTATCTGTATACTATGTGTTAATTTGTGTGTAGATACTCAGAGGAAATTTCAAAAACACTAGGAGAAGAAAACATTTACAGTGAAAGGGTTTTCATCTTTAACACCAGAAACACGCTTAACTTAAAAAAATGGGTTTTGGGCATTTTACAGTTTCATGTTATTCTCTCTTATTTCTTATGTTTATTTTTGTATTATTGTGTTTAGATATTTATGTTTTTCTTCATGGCTACATGACTACAGGTACCCTCTGTAATCACTCTTTCATTTATTTGGTTGTAACCGAGCAACGCTTTGGCCACCCTTTGATTGATTATGAAGGTTACTCCATTTCTTCCGGGGGATTCTTGACCACAGTAGAAGATCTGGTGGTTGTCTGATATGAAATGTCTCATTCCAGTCCATTTGAGTTCACTAATTCCCAGGATATCAATGTTTACTCTTTTATTTCATGGTTGTCTATGTCCAGATTGCATTTGTTCTAATATTCCAGGTTCCTATGCTGAACTGTTATTTGTAGCATTGGACGTTCCTTTCCCCTCCAGACACATCCGCAGCTAGTTGTCCTCTTGGTTTTGGCCCAACCACGTCATTACCACTGCTGTTGCTACTCATACTCACTCTCTGCTCTTCCCCATTAATGTGATAGGCACCTTCTGACCTAAGGGACTCATCCTCCTGTGCTATATTGTTACTAGCGACTTACCCATCAAACATGACGGCAATAACATTTTAAACCTGTCAATGCTGTTTGCCACAGAATGCAAGGCTCTCCCCCCTCTAACTTACGAGCCTTGCGATGAGTGACTTCGGCGCTCATTGCGAGTCTTTCCAGGACCTATATTACAACAAAAGTGCTCATCGCGGACCCCGTAATCAGCGGCCTTTCCGCTCATTGTACAGCGCGGCATGCACTGAGCGCATTTCTGTAACATTGTCACTCATGGCGAGCCTCGCAATGAGCGCCTTCTGTGCTCTCCCTCCTCTGTGTCTCTTTTACCCCCTCTTCCTCCTCTCTTGTGTCTCTTACCCCCTCTCCATCCCCTCTTGTCTCTTACCCATCTCCCTTCCCATGGTCTCCTTCCCCCTCTCTCTTTCCTGTGTCTCCTTCCCCCATCTCCGTCCCCGGTGTCTCTTTCCCCCATCTCCAACCCTGTGTCACTTTTACACCTCTCCCTACCCTGTGTGTCTTTCCCCCCTCCCTTGTATCTCTCCCTCCCCACTTTTCCCCCTCTCCCTCCCTTGTGTCTCCTTTCTTCCCCCCCCTCTCCCCTATGCCTCCTTTTCTCCCTCCTCTCCCTCCCCGTGTCTCCATTTCCCTTCCCTCCCTCCCCATGTCTCATGTGATGATCTGCAGACGAGCTGTATAGATGTGGTCTTTCTTTTAGGAGATCTGTAATGAAAGAAGATTTATTATAGTGTGACAATATTCCAACTCCAGCTTAGGTTTCTCTTTATAATCCAAGTGCATTATGGGTGTGTTTCAGCCTAGGCCCAAAAGGCCCCGGCTTTAGGCAGCACATTTTCTGAGGGCAGAAGGTCACCTGAAGTTGCCAATGTAGTACAATCGAATAAACATAAAGGTGAAATATTTTTAGATTGTGTTTACTTTTTGCTTTCTAAAACCATTGACCGCATTGGACCTTTAAGATAAAATATTCTACCTCCTTTTTTTTGCTACGTTTCTCCTTAAACTTACCTCCTTAACATTTCTGTTATTCTCTTGTTGAACCTGGAATTTAACTCAAAAACGCCCCCCAAAAAAAGGAAGTAAAAAGGGACAAATAAAATATTTGAGAAATTCAATTGATTACAGATTTTATAAAAGTAACAATCACATATATAGTTGTGAGCGTACGAGTTGTTGCTAACGCTGCGGGCTCGCGAAGCGAGGGCCGCGGCTCGCACAGCGAGCCAAGGCCCTCGTGAAGCGAGGGCACTGGCCGAGGGTCTCAGGTCTCAGTTGCTGGCATGGAGCGCAGAAGGCGCTCCATGCCAGCCACCTGAGGACCTCGCAAAGCGAGGGCCGCAGTTGCTGGCATGGAGCGCCAAAGGCGCTCCATGCCAGCCACTGCGTTCCTCGCAAACTTCACGTCACAACCCAAACAGCAAGACACACACATTACGACACTCACAAACAACATACGACACACGTTCACAAACATTACGGCCTCGCAACACTCGGACGCAACTCGCGAACATTACAAAATTAAAAACACAATACATACACACAGCACATACATAAAAAGCTTACCTACACCAAGAGGACCTCAAAAATGCAACTTACACCTTCATCAAAATCGAACTAAAAGAGTTTACACACTAAAAAATTTGCTAAGCGACAAAAAAAATGGCCGCCGAAAAAAACTAAAACGAGGCTACACACGCATACACCATACGACACACGTAAACAGATATTACGACCTCGCAAAGATCGGACGCAACACGCCGACATACAAACATTTAAAACACAATAAATACGACACTGAGTGGCCGCATGGTGCAACTGCTCCTCACCATCTAGGGGGAAAAAGGGCCACAATCTGGGGCTATTAAGCCTAAATTAACCCCAAAACAGCTTTGTGGGGATATTAAAGACCCCCTTGAGGATTAGGAGCGGCAAGAGCTCCAGAATTGGAGCACAACAATTGTTTTGAGCCCTTCGGGCCTACTTGGCCGGGTGCCTGCATAGGCACAGTGGGCCATGTGCTCCCTCAACTCCATCTGCAACCCCTGGGCGCCGACACACGGGGGTGACTAACTCTCCCTCACCTACCCAGATCCTCCAACTCACCAGCCGGAGGATAAACTGCGGAAGCGTGGAGCAGGAGGCTGAAGAGGCAGGCTGCACACCGGAGCACTGCCTGACTGGCAGCCATCTTGGGGCTCTGCCTGCACAGTGAGTACTGCAGAGAATAGCAGGACAGTAAATTAGTGTGGAGGGGCATCCTAGCACTAAGGGACTGCAGGGGACTGAGACCCACTACTCTACACCCTCCCCTGGGAGATAATAAGACCCTGCTCACCTCCAGAGGGAAAGGGGAAAAGCCTGTTTGCATGATATCCCTGCCAGACGTTTTTAAAGGGCCAGTACCACATAAAAGGGCCTTTGGAAGAAGGGTTTAAAAAAAAAGCAGGGGGCACAGGGATCTTCCCCTTATGTTGTGAAAAGTCATTGAGCTTAAAGAACTTTTCCTCAAAAGTTTTATTTTCTCCAGCAGCAGCATAACCTGCAACTGAAACTGCCTCTGTCCTGATCATTTTAAAGTCCAACCCTGCACTGCCACCTAGTGTCCATTCACACCTATTGCAGCAGCATTATAGAGACTGACTTAGGTGAAAGAGACTACAAAGCCACCTTTTGTCTTACCACTGCCACTGCAGCAAATAACAGAACATTACAATTTGGAAATTCATACAAACTCCAGAGCTGCAACCCAAAATCACTTGGGTCGAGCTGGAAAGGGAACAAGAAGTGCTCAGCACTAGCTCCTCAAAAAGCACAGATAAATCTGGGGGAATCGACAACAAAAAGACCCCACAACTGCAAACAAACATCATCCCCACACTCAGGGGACACAGCCGATCCCATCAATACAAAATGTATAACAAAGGTATCACTACCCCCACTACCCCGTGGTCGAGGCCTACCTCATCAGGTCTCCCCGGTGAGAGGGGCCGACACAGCCCCAACAGAGGGAAGCGTAGCGGCGCGCAGCCGGGCCCAACCGGACGGACACAACCAGAAAATAAGGTGGAGCAGCGGGGCGCCATCAAGCCAGTGACCCAAGGGATTCAACCCAAAGGGCTCCACTGCCACCTAGTGTCCATTCTCACCTATTGCAGCAGCATTATAGAGACTGACTTAGGTGAAAGAGACTACAAAGCCACCTTTTGTCTTACCACTGCCACTGCAGCAAATAACAGAACATTACAATTTGGAAATTCATACAAACTCCAGAGCTGCAACCCAATCACTTGGGTCGAGCTGGAAAGGGAACAAGAAGTGCTCAGCACTAGCTCCTCAAAAAGCACAGATAAATCAACCCAAAAACAGTAAAAGGCAAACTCCTGATAATATATCCCTAACAAGGTGGGAAGATAAAACAGAAGCGGAACAACCTCAACACTATACTCACGGACTAGACAAGGGGTCAAATTAATGCCCATGAGCAAGAACGGGCACTATCAACAAGGAGCCCAACTCATTCACCAACCCCAAGGAAGATAACAAGACAAAAGAAACCATGAAAGACAGCTAAAAAAAGGGGAGAAACAGCAGGAACTCCAAAAACAGATAACCAACCAGAAATTACAGATTAAAGCCAAATCAACAAGATGCAAAGGAAAACATAACCAAACAGCAAAGGGTCACAAGCCAAAGGGCAACTACACCTAGCAACTACCTAAGCTCTACAAAACCACACCCTCCCAGATACAAGATGGGGAAAAGCAGGAAAAGTGTACCAAGCAAAAGTATAGAGGAACACTTCAAACCCACAGAGCACTTTCACCTGACAACAACACAGACAGCCATGGATCCACCGGAAACCTCGGAACCAGAAGATGGCGCCACTCCTCCATCTCCACACATGGATGTCTCAGAAAAATCAATGGAGAAATTTGAAAAATTATTAAAGGACTACATAACCTCGGCAGTGAGGGACATCAGGAAAGAGATCCACGATATCGGACAACGGACCCACCAACTAGAGGAGATAACAGATAAAATAATAGAAACACAAATCAAAGACAGAAAAGACATCACCAGCAACACGGATAAGATAGCAGAAATGGAAAGCAAATACGAGGACCTGGAAAACAGGTCCCGTAGATACAATTTAAGATACAGAGGCATCTCCTCCCAAGTCACAGAACTGAAGCAATATATAACAGCAGTAACCCACACACTACTACCAGAGGGTGGAATAGAAGAAGATGAGATTGAGAGGGCACACAGAGCCCTAGGACCTGCTAGAAACACAAACACACCAAAAGACGTCATTGTCAGATACTTAAAATAAAGCACTAGAGATCTCATTCTGTCAGCAACAAGGAAGATAAGAGCTATCAAAGGCCCGGATGGCAGTGACCTGCAAATTTTCATGGACCTCTCTCCCATAACTTTGGAAAAAAGGCGAGCAATGAGACCAATACTGCAAACTCTCATTTCACATAGAATCTCCTACAGATGGGGATTCCCATTCGCCATAATCTTCCAGGCGAACGGGTCATTTCATAAAGTCAATAACCCAGGTGAAGGACACAAACTTTTACAACAACTACAACTAAAACAACCGCCCGGACAAGAACCACATACCAACAACGACGCAAGCCAAAGGCCCATTAGGGCCTGGACGGAGACTACCAACAGTAAAAGCACAAAGAAAACCAGGCAAGAAAAGCCCACACCTCCAAGAGACACAGCAAATAAAAATCAGGAGAGAGTCACCTGAACAAAATAACCGTACAAACTCATCATTACGACAAAACTGGTTGAATCACCTCTAGGAATAGTGATCAACAAACAAAACAAAGATCATCCCAGATACTATACAACTACAACAAATAACACAAGAAAACAGCAAAGACATTAGCAACAAACACACCCGGTTGCTCGCACACAAAATAAATCTTGACATAAAGGATGATTAAGCTGAAACACACATGGAGTTCCTGTAGTCAATTCAGATACAGGAAAACATAACATTTGAGTAGTGCGCTAGGCACTACTAACCAGATATACACAGACTGAAGAGAATCCTTCATAACAGAAGGACACTACAATAAGGAACTGAATTAAATAATACAGAATAGGCACTAGGTCACGGTTATTCTCCCAGAGGGAAAGCGGAGAACAGATCCCCTTTACTCTCTAAACTAAGGGTACTTCTACTAAAGTGCCAGGAGAATTTGTTGTTTACCATGGTTGCTTATTATAAGTTTACGCTAAACGAATGTTATGTATTTATGTTATGCATGTTACTAAGGTCATTTTGTGTTTGCTTACATTACAAGCGGCTCCACACAATTACACAAGGTCACAAGCCTCAAGGTCAACTGGACTCCGCAGAGGGAGGGCCCCGGGACCAGGAACAACAGACAGGTGAGAACAACCTACACAGACAAAAACCACGACACACACATGGCAGAGGTCACATTTAATCTCATTTCCCATAACGTAAAGGGTTTTAATAACCCTTTCAAAAGAAGGAAGGCATTCCTCTTTTACAAAAAGTATAAACCGGCGGTGCTCTTCATACAGGAGACACATTTTGCCCAAGACAAACTACCAAAATACCTTCACAGGGAATACCCTACCTTTTACTCAGCCACACAAAAAACCAAGAGAGCAGGGGCCACAATAATAATACATAAATTGTTCCCATTTCAATTAGAACATAAAATCGTGGATAAGGAAGGGGACTTCATTATCTTAATTGGATCGATACTAGGGAAAAAAATCACCCTTATAAGCCTCTACGCACCCACCACTGCGCCACACAAATCCCTAATCAAACTACTGAATACCTTAATCCCTCTAGACACAGGGAAGATTATTTTGGGGGGAGACCTCAATCTCACTCTACAAGCCACACTGGACAGGTCGGGAAATAAATCAGACTTAAGATTTAGTAAGCAACTACAAAAGATTCAAATGCTAATGCAAAATAAGAACATAATAGATGCATGGAGGGGACATCACCCCCTGGAAAGGGAATACACCTTCTTCTCCCCCACACATCAAACGTACTCCTGAATAGATATGATATTTCTGGACTCTGGGTTGTTTGACCACTCTAGCAACGCACAAATAATCCCCTGTCCATGGTCCGATCACTCTGCGGTGGCCATCAATTTGAACCTGAACACGGGGTTAAAATCCAAATTTAACTGGAGACTAAATGAGTCCCTTATTGCCATACCAGAAACAAAAATGCAAATACAATCAGAACTGACACGATACTTTGAACAAAATGAAAAACTAGAGACAGGAATAGGCTGGCTCTGGCTAGCCCATAAGGCCTATATGCGAGGATCCATTATAAGGATAGCCACCACTTACAAAAAGACCCTTAATCATAAAGAGGCAGACTTAACTAAAAAATTACACAAACTAGAGACCTTAAACCAAATGAAGCTGACCCCTACAAGGACAGCGGAAATAGTAAAAACAAGACAAGAATTAGATAACATTCTAACAATTAAAACAGAAAGAATAATGCGCAGATCCCAACACACATTCCTGAAGCAGGCAAACAAATGCTCCCCAATGCTCGCCAGGAAACTGAAAACAAAACAACACAACAATCAAATATTCCAAATAAAAACAGCAGATGGCCATATAACCCAAAGCCAATCCAAAATACAAGAAACCTTTAAAAACTTTTACCAGAAAATCTACACATCAGAGAAAACCTCTACAACACATCAGATCCAAAACAATCTAAGTGGCCTAGATTTACCAGAAATATCAACCACAGATCTAGAAGCCCTTAATACAGAAATTACACTAAATGAAGTCAGGGAAACAATTGAAGGAATGAAACTAGGAAAGGCGCCAGGACCAGATGGGTACCCAAATATTTATTACAAGACATTCACTGATCACCTGTCACCATACCTAGCCAAATTATTCAACGCCATACTCAAAGGGGAACAGATAGCTCACGAATTCACACAAGCAAGCCTCATTTTCTTCCCCAAGCCAGGCCTCGATCCCATAGAAGCCAAGAACTATCGACCCATCTCCCTATTAAACGGCGACCTTAAGATACTAGCAAAAATTATGGCCTGCAGAATCTCAAAATTCCTCCCAAAATTGGTACACAAAGATCAAGTTGGTTTTCGTGCCGTACAGACAGGCGGGGGACAACATCAGAAGGATAATGAATGTTATGCATATAGCCAAGGCAAACAACAAATCACTCTACACCATCGCTTTTGACCTAGAGAAAGCCTTTGATTCCCTAGAGTGGGGCTATCCGAAAGGAGTGCTACACAAAATGGGGATCAGGGGAAATGTTCTCAACGTCTTTAACACCCTATACAATAAACCCAAAGCATTCCTTAAACTAGAAGGGGAAAACATAAATTACATCGACATAGAAAGAGGGATGAGACAGGGGTGCCCCTTGTCACAATTACTATTCGCTTTGGCGACAGAACCTCTCGCACAGAGAATCAGGGCGGATGGGGGTATCAAGGGGGTTTGGCCTGGGTCCCACCAATTCAAATGCTGCATGTATGCAGATGACATTCTATGCACTGTGACCGAGCCGGAATCCTCTATAACCCCCTGCTGGAGACCCTGGACCAATTCGGAATGATTTCGGGATTAAAAGTTAATTATAATAAAACTGAGGCTATGGGCTCCAACATTCCGGAACAAACCTTAATTAGACTAAAAACAAAATATAACTTTACATGGTCCTCAGACCAAATCAACTATCTGGGAATAAAACTGACCCCCGGCCTGTCTGGGCTGTATGAGGCCAACTATCCACCTATATTCAAAACCCTATGTGCAGACACAAAAAATTGGAGTAAATTCCCGATCTCCTGGACGGGACGCATAAATTCCATCAAATTAAACATATTACCAAGGCTGTTGTACTTGTTTAGGACCCTCCCTATTCCCATAAAACGAAAAGACTTAGACAAATTTCAAAGGCATCTAACAAGATTCATATGGGGCAACAAAAAACCTCGAATTTCAAAGAAGCTGCTATATAGCAATTATAACACCGGGGGCATAGCGTGCCCAGACCTAAAAGCTTACTATACATCAGCCCAACTAGCATTCCTCCCCCAATCCCACTGCGTGGAGCACCAGCCAATCTAAGTATTTGTGGAGAACATACAAATGCACCCACATAAATGGGACAATGTGACATGGTCGCCCAACATACCACACGCATGCAAGAAACACAGCAACCCAATCATCAGACATATATTACACACCTGGCACAAAACCAACAAGGCACACCACATAACAAGAGGCCTATCAAACTTAACACCCACTTTAACAATCCCAACAATATGGGATACATTAGACAAGGACTCAATTAACTGGTGGTCCTTGAACAAACTAGACACCCTAGACAAATGGATACAAAATGATAAGGTCCTTACCTTTGACCAGCTCCGACATAACCATAACATCCCATTAAGAGAACATTTAAACTTTTGTAAGATAAAACACTACATAACAACACTTATTAGGAAATGGGGAGCCTCCAGACCAAACTGGCTAAGCGTGATCTGCCAAAAAGCCCCACTCACAAAAGGCATCATAAGCACACTATATGCAGCAATTAGAGAGACGCACAACAACAACACAGCTCCCTTTAAGTGGAAGTGGGATCAAAACATAGGAACCCCAAAAGACGATAAGGCCTGGGAGAAAACCTGCCTCAAACTTGTGAAGAGCCCCCTGAGCTATTCCCTTAGGGAATCATCCATAGGGCATATTATACACCTGCAAAACTACACACCATTAACACGCAAATCCCCCCACAATGTTTCAGGCACTGCCAGGATAGGGGGACATTCGAACATATATGGTGGGAATGCCCCATAGCCCTAAACCTCTGGAACAAAATGCTAAAACTAGCCTCAGAGACACTGCATACACCAATCCCTTGGTCAATTGACACATGCCTCCTAGGAGGACCTATTACACATATTTCGAAAAGCCAGAATAAATGGTTTCAGTACCTGATGCTATCAGCAAAAAGCCACATAGCTCAAAAATGGCGAGTCCCAGACCTCAGGATACAAGAGGTAATACACAAATTAAATGGCATAATGTTGTTTGACAGATTCACACACACGACTAACAACACACCCCCAAAATTTCTAGAAATATGGGGGGCATGGACAACCTCCACACAGGCAATAGAAATATAACAAACATAAACACAGATAGCAGACAAACTAGGAGATAAACCAATTCAACAAAAATTGAACTGGGGCCCCCCCCTTGCCAGACTCCACAGACCAGCGCCAAATGGCAAGACTCAGAGGTGAGTGACCTACTTCAAACTACTGTCTAGTATACATACAAAAACGGTCCCTCGACATGAAAGGACGGAAAGAAGAATCATTATACACAAGCACACGAATGACACTGTAGTTAAAGTTGTTATATCCAGTTAATTTTATTTTGTATGTTAAAAAAACTGTAACAAGAGGTAGCATATCATACTAAAACCATCAGAGATCTCATAAACAGGCAAACAACCATGCTACCAGTTTAATGTTACTTAGAAAGGTTAAGAAAAAGGAAAATGTAATGGAACTGTCACTAAATGAAAATTTCACCATCATATAAGTTTACGGTTAAGCAATCTACAACATAAATTTGGCCTGCGAGCCATCGCTGAAACATTAATACTGTGTAAGATTTACAACTCTGTGACAATAAAAACTATTGAAACAAACAAAAAAAAAAACACAATAAATACACACAACACACACATAAAAAGCTTACCTACAGCAAGAGGAACCATCCAGCACCTCAAAAAAACAAGTTACACCATCATTTAAAGAAAAATAAAACACTTTAGACACTAATGCAATCGCTAAGCGAGAGAAAAAATGGCCGACGAACAAAACGAAAACGAGGCTTCAGACGTAACTATACTACACTTACTCGCAATAATGAAACACATACTATGCGGAACGTATCACAATCATATTAAACACCATTTTGACCACTACTACGCACAAAATGGCGGATGGAACGCGAATTGTAAGCTGGAACGCAAATAGCGCATTCGTATTGCATTCTAACGGTCTAACTTTCCAGAATTTTCTACAAGTTTATAAATACTGCCTATTTTACACAAAAAAAACCATTTCTCCTCAGGTGATGAACGGAGTGACTTCATAGATAACTGCTGCTTTTACTTGAGAAGACAATTCTTTCTTAATTTCCTACTTTACACTGTGCAAATTACAACTGAGAGGTAAGCTATAATATATTACATTTTATTATCAACACAGGACAAAAAAAAAAAAAATGAACTAGGAAAATGTGATTTATGTACTGACATGTGACACGCACATTTATGTGTGTAGGCCCACAAAAAAAATAAGGTTCATTTAACAAAACCAAAAAAAAACATAATTCAATATCAAAAAGAGGTTTATGTATACTGACATGTCACACGCACATATATGTGTATCATGTATAGTGACATGTGACACACACATTTACGTGTATTGGCCCTGCAACTAAATGATCTTAAAACAAACTCATTAAACAACTACATTTAAATGACATTACAAAAAAAAAATGGAATATTAAAATATGAGTCATGTATACTGATATGTGACACGCACATATATGTATCATCTATAGTTACATCTCACACACACATTTATGTGTGTTGGAAAAAAATAAAAATAAGGTTCATTTAACAATTAAAATATGATTCATGTATAGTGATATGTCACACGCACACAAAAAAATTACATTGAAGTCTGGAAATGTGCTTCATGTATGTGACATATGTGTGTAGCCCCCCCCAAAAAAATAATGTTAATTGAAAATAATTACAGAAGTATATTTAAATCACATTAATTTACTGCAATTCAATAGATCACCTAAAGCTCAATCTTTCTACTTCTTTTAATATTCAAACAGACTCTGCATCAACAGCGTCACTCAACAATTTGCACCGTGCATTGTGACCCACAATCCCTTTTAAAGAACACCAACAAAGAAGAACAGGTAAGATAGAACAAGACATTATATTCTGAAAAGGCCATGCTTTGCTAAATAAAAAATAAGAAATATACTGTTAGGTATTTTAATTGCTTCATTTAGAAATTAATTAGCTAAGAGTATTATGATTATAAAAGTATGTCAGCATTTTTCTTATCTCACTAGAATGTTTAAGTGCGTCATCTGTAGAATGTTTACGTTAATGTTCTTTAAAAACATCTGTTTCCTGTATCCTGTCTTTGTTTCAGAAACTGAGATGAGATATCTATAGGAAACCGGATTTTGCTATGTTAGACAGAAACAAAAAGTCACTTGCTTGCAAAAATGTATTTAACAGTATTTTCAACTAGTTGTGACGTGTTTTTATGCTATATAAGATTCTGCCGCCTAAATACATTCAGAGATTATCCTGATGACACTCTGATTTCTGTGCATTATTTTTCTCTCATTATATCTAGGTGCCCAGATATAATTGACACACACATCAGAATACATGTTTACTCACTAATCTGATCCTATCATTTTGGTCCTTCGAGCCGGAAGTTGTTTCCCTTATCATTCCTCGGACGAAGCAAAACTCCTTTTACCGTGCACGGGGGGGGGGGGGGGGTAAGTCACTGAGGACTCCCTTACCTTGAGAAAGACCTCAGGCCTGATATATATGATCAGTTGGACCACAGAGGCAAGGTGTTTTTCCGAGGGATGACAAGGCACAGCTTACAACGAACTGACAGTGAGTATATGAATTTCTGCTGCATTTTGCATATGTGTGTATGTCCCAGGTCCTTGCCTAACAGTGATATTAGGTAAAAGAGTTGTACAACTAGGTTTCTAGCCTAGTAATAGGTAGAAGGGTTGAAACTTACCCATAGGGAGGTAAAAGAGTCATTATCCTGAGGAAAAGACTATAAAATAAGTTCTCCGTACGTAACAATATTGAGAAAGCTTACCATGAAAAAGGGGTAAATGAGTCTGACTTTCACATGAGCTCTTGCAAGAAAATATGTATGTGTGTGCATGTTACCATTTTGTATGATTTAAATACTGGTACCGGGTGTATGTATGTTTGTGAGGGGTGTAACACGGATAACAGTTTCTTGGTTATTATATATACCTGTCAACATTCTGTATATTTCTGTGTACTTGTGAGTGTATGTATCTATACATGTATTCTTTTGTGTTGTTCTCAAAATTCTTACCTGAAACTATCCACTTTTGGTAGTGAGTGGTCACGCATTACCCACCTAGTCTCCGAAGGGCTATTCCTGTGACTTGCCTGTGTTTGTTGAGCACAACAGGCATCTAACTGCTTGAATTTTCATCTTTCTCATTCTTTACTTGGTTATACAATGTTGAAATATTTTGTCTGCAGTTTCTGTGTATTCATAACTTCTTACTAAAATACTCTGTAAGATTGTGTGTATGAAGCACTGGGTGGGAGATATACAGATTATTTCTGGAAAATGTATAAAAGGTCTGTTGGGTGTTGTATGTATATGTAATGCTATGTATATTTCCATGTACCTGTGATATTATTTGTTGTGTATATCTATTAACTTTAATTGATACTATAGGAGTTCAAGATATATATATATATATGTGTATATGTATAGGTGGATAGGCTCTCAAGGGCATAAATGGCACTGCCAGGAGTGTGGTTTCTAGACCCTGCAGTTTTCAAGGTAATCTCTAAAGACATGTTTATTATGCAAAGGGTTTCTGGTGTGCATCTGTAACTTATGTCTGGTAGAAACACACTTATGTGTGGGAATTGTGAACACTGTATTCTAGAATTGTTTTCTTATGTGTATTTGTGTATATATATAAAGTTTCTGTGTCTTTGTAACTTTACTTGATGCTTTACCTTTGGGCAGGGAGGTGATTGATCTGTATTATGTGACGATGTGCAGGGTCTGGCCCACCCCCCACAGTCAGCATAGCAGACCAGTCCCCTTTCTACTCCAATTTTCTCTGTGTGTGTGTGTGTTAGTTTTTTTTATGTAAAATATGTCTGTCTGTAACCTTAAGGGAACATAGCAGAAGGGAGGAAGTGTGGTTGCTGTAAAGAGAGACAAAGGCATGTTATTATAACCCCTTTTAAGTGATGACGATGCTCACCGCACCCACTGGATACACAGCATCTACTATACTATCTCTGCTGGAATCAGTGCCCTGTATCCACTACTTCTTGGCAATATTAATCCTTATTACAAGGAAGGTATAGGAGACGTTCAAACTTTATTGAGCTTTACTATATACAAAGAAGTATAGAAAAGGAAAAGTACACACAACGTTACTTAATTAAGGAAATAAAAATAAAAATAAAAAAAAGTAAATACATTTTCTATACTAAAAATAAAAAATTGTTGAAGATGAAAACAAAAAGCCAAATGTGTATCACAATGACGGTGCCTACGGGGGGAGGGACACGTAATGTTAACCACCTCTCTCCTTCGGAAGAGGATATGTTTATGTGTACACAGAAAAGACTTCCACGACTGACCGCCCCTCCAACTCCTGGGAATATGGTCACTTATAGTGATGATGTAGAGGACGAATTTGATGATGCCCGCAAATACCTGCTTGCCGCCACCGCTCCAAATCCACCTCCTCCAACACCACCACCTTAGGGACGGCCCGCCAGAACCAGGCGGGCACCAGATCGTCAATACGGAGGTAAGGGAATAACATCTGTGCCATTTTATCCCTTAATTGAGGTTCCCAATCCTAGAGGGGGGAAATGTGTTGCCACCCACAATGCTAGTATACCGAGCATGGACAGATGCAGATGTGAGGAGAGCTGTAGAAGGAGTCCCCCACCCAAATGACAATATGGGAATTTTCAGACTTAAGTTCCAGCGATTGCAGCAAAGTTTTAAATTAAATGGTGTTGAGGTTGTACGGTGTCTGAGGCAGATATTAGGGTCCGATTGGATCCTTAGTGAAGGTGACTGGAATCCACTGGACCCAAGGGGGGAGCCATTGCAATATGGATCACAAGAACTGACCCAAAGAGTAGACACTCTAATAGGCAGAATAGCTGACAGACGCAGACTGGACTAAGATAAACGAGTGTGTACAGAAAGATGATGAAAGTGTGGAACAATATATGGGGAGGTTGCGGGTAGTATTTGACAGCCATAGCGGGGTAGCCAGACCTAACCCATATGATGATGCTGGACCATATGCTCAGCAGCTAAACAAATAAATGACTTTGTGATACAACACCAAATTACTTACAAAACATGTCCCCTTAGGGAAACCATAGAATATGCTAGACATGCAGAAGAGCAGTGTAAGAGAGCAAATGAAAAGAAACAGATAAAGCAAGATAGTAACCCAAAGGAGGTGTATTTGATGACTTCTGTTGATGGGAAAGCGCAACCTATAACTTTTTGCTTTCTTTTCTGGTGATGGTGGAAATAACCAAAAACGTGGAGGGAGAGGAGGTGGACGTGGTCGAGGTGGAAGCAGAGGACAAATTTTATGGAAATTGTTACGTATGTGGCAAGGCCGGCCACTTAGCACGTTCCTGCAGAAACAAAAAGTACCAGGAGGAAGAGGGAGCAGATGACGATGACCAGACTGACAAATGACTAGAACCAGGTTGTACCCTTCCTTTACTAATATTTGCTGAACAAGAATTGCATGAATCTGAATTGTATGAGTATGGTAATAATGACGCAAATTTGCCAGAAATAAATGATGTGTTGAATTTAGAATCATGTATAGACTTAATGGCTCTAGCAGAACAACCAGTCATTAAACTAGATGTAGAGGGGGTAATGATAACATTTTTATGCGATACAGGAGCCTGTAGGTCAGTATTGAGCGATGATGGCACATGGAGTATTTATACGTCATCACAAAACATACTGGTTAGGTCAGCAGCAGGACAGACAAATAGCGAACCTATATCATGCCCACTCACAGGGAGATTGTTCAACGGCCAAACATTTGAGCATCCTTTTATACTCTCCCCTAGATGCCCGATAAATCTCTTGGGTAAAGATCTGATGCTGAAATGCAACATTAGAGTGGTTCCCACAGAGAAAGGCATGAATGCATACATGGGGGACATACCTGTCGATGTAAATGTAGTGCAGGGGATGGGTGAACCACATTACTTTTACACATTAGACATGGTGTCGAAAGGGCCGGCACAAGTATCCAGCACTTTGGTAGCCATGGCTAATGACCTAGCTCCATCTTCCAGTGTAAAACAAAGCACAGAGTCATTACACTGCACTATGAAATTTGAAAGTACACCGGGGAGGGATGTGGACTATGAAAAACATTTTTCAAACACACCAATACCAGAATAACCTTGGATTACATATACTGGACAGAAAATGGGTATACAGGGGTGGGAGTAAAATTGAATGATCAAGACCAGTTACTCTATGCAGGACACACAGTGCCACACATATCACTGACTATGCCAGCTGGTGGAAGGTGGGTACAGGTAGGAGGGATGGTAGAAGAGGCTCAGACAGATAAAACACCATGGGAGTACTTGCCCTATGACCTCGGAGTGCAGTACTCACCGAGCACAAAAATATATCGGAAAATCCTAAACTGGGTAACTGAGACAAAGAAAGGAATACACTTACAGTCATCCAGGTGGGAGAAAGTTCTTCTGTTAGAGGAACCATGACACAACACACAGATACTGTTCACTCAGGAACAGGAGGCAGCATTAGAGAGCCTTCCGGACACCTTATGGTCCACAGGGCCCGCTGATGTAGGCCTTATAAAGGGGGTAGAGCCAGTAAAAATCACCCCAAAAAGTACTTTTCAGCCACATCAGAGACAGTATCCTCTAAAACCTGAAGCAGAGAAGGGCATAGAACCTATTATAAAAGTTTTGATTGAGAAAGGGATTATAATAGAATGCCCAGGATCCCCATGTAACACCCCACTTTACCCAGTCAGGAAGACAACCGGAGCTTGGAGATTAGTGCAGGATTTGCAAGCAGTAAATAAAGCTGTAATTTCCCGAGTACCCACGGTGCCAGATCCACATACACTCCTAAATGACATGCAGCCAGATAACACACATTCCTGGCAGAAGAGGGACATAAGGTTAGTCGGGATAAATTACAGCTCTGGAAAGCAGAAGTGAAGTAACTGGGATACCTAGTGAGCAGAAAGGGACGATCACTAGACCCAGTTAGGAAAAGGGCCATACTAGAAGCCCCTAAGCCGGTCACAAAGAGACAAGTTATGTCTTTCTTAGGGATGGTAAATTTCTGCAGGAGTTGGATTCCCAACTATGCAGAACTTACAGGGCCCATACAACACCTTATTTATGCACAATCAATGTCAGCTAATGAAAAGGTAGCGTGGACACATGAAGCTGAAGCAGCATTCATTCAGCTTAAGAACACAGTAGTGGGAACATCTGTATTGGGATTGCCAGATTACAGCAAGCCATTTGTACAAACTGTTGACACAAGGGGAGGCTATATGACTTCTGTTGTGACTCAGAAACATGGCCTGCGAGACCGACCCTTGGCTTTTTACTCAACCAGGTTGGACCCTGTAGCCAGGGGACTTCCGGTTTGTGTACAGGCTGTAGTGGCGGCTTCCATGGCAGTTCTGGCGTCAGCAGCCTTAGTCCTGTTCCACCCTTTGACTCTAAGAGTACCACATGCTGTATCTGTCATTCTACTACAAAATAAGGTTTCATACCTTTCCCCTTCAAGACACTTATCATGCATGACTATACTTCTGTCACAACCACACTTGCACATAGAAAGGTGCACAACACTGAACCCATCAACGTTAGTTCCCATCCAGGAAGATGGCACACCACATGCATGTACTGAAATCATAGAAAAAGAAGTCTCACCAAGAGACGGCCTTAGAGATGTTGCATACACCGAGGCTACACTAACTCTGTTTGTAGATGGGTCATCAAGTAGAAACAAAGATGGTACAAATGCAACGGGATATGCAGTAGTAACACAAGAAGAAACTATAAGAGCAGGAAAACTTCCATCACATTTTTCAGCACAGGCAGCTGAGATCGTGGCCCTTACTGAAGCCTGTAAAATAGGAAAGGGACAAATAGTAAATATATACACCGACAGCCAATATGCATTCTCAACTGTGCACATATTTGCACAATTGTGGAAAAATAGAGGTATGGTCACATCTACTGGCAGGCAAGTCACTCATAAACAACTCCTTTTGCAGTTACTTGAAGGGAAACCAATTTTACCAAAATCACTATTCAGATATGCAGCTATGTTGAGCCATGGCATTAGTCATGTCTCAAGAGGGAGTATGGTAGACATGGTCAGCAGAATATTTTCAGCCTATGGATTGAACACCTATTTTAAAATTTTTTGTGCAGGGTGCCTTGTTTGTGCACAACATAACCCTCAGGGTAACTATCACCCCATAAGGGGCACATTCCCAGAACCAACATACCCCTTCCAGACAATATGTATGGATTTCATTGAACTAACAAAGTGTGAAGGGAAGAAATATTACCTAGTGATAATTGATGTATACTCTAGGTGGGTGGAAACGAAACCATGTGCACACCCTGACGCAATCACAGTGGCTAAAACCTTAGTGACACAAATAATTCCTAGGTTTGGTATACCAGAGAAAATATATAGCGATAACGGCACACATTTTGTGAACAGAATTATCAACCACTTGAGTAAAGCATTACACATAGAGTTGAAAAACCACTGTGCGTACCACCCACAGTCAGCTGGATTAGTGGAGAGAACTAATGGTACCATTAAAAATAAATTGAGGAAAACGATGGCAGCGACAGGGAAAAATTGGCTTTACTGTTTACCATTAGTCATGCTAAACATGCACATGCTTCCAGGCAGGAAGAAGTTAACCCCGTTTGAAATATTGTATGGGAGACCATTCCTACTACCAGAATTTAGACCATTTATCTCAGAAGATGAGAACATGAGTGAAAACTTAGCAAACTATATGAGAAAAATGTTAAGTAAGAAAGATATTACCTCCATCTCTCTCTCTCATCCACAGCAACAGCAGGGACCCTGCTTGGTACAACCAGGCCAGTGGGTCCTAATTAAAGTAATCAAGCGTAAAAATTGGGCATCGGCCAGGTGGGAAGGACTGTACCAAGTTCTGCTGTCAACACCCACTGCCTTGAAAGTTGCCGAACGAGCCACCTGGATACACCTGACTCACTGCAAGAGAGTAAAAGTGCCAGAGCTTGAGCCAGTTGATTCCTAAAAACCTGCTAGCTGACTCATTGCGAGTCAGGCTGGGCTACAAAGGGGGGGAAACTCGTCTCAAACCCAGTGAAGAACCGAATGGTGCGGGTTTTTGGGGTTCTCAACTGGCCCAAGAAAATGTCCTGGCACCTGTTCAAAAGACCTAACTGGTGTGGCCTAAGAATCTCACTGACATGCCTCATCTTGATAACTCTTTGCATAGTAGCACCCATAATCATATGGGAAGAAGTAACAAGACCCAGAGGCAACCAGACGCAATCTATCGGAGAGATGTGGATGCACAGAATGAAAAGAGACATGATGGAAGTCAATTTAACTGGCCAAGTGACCCTAGTGTTCAAGGAAGGGCAGATAGGAACCAACCAAATAGACCTATGTCAAGTACTAAGATGTGGACTTTCTGGAGGAGGACGTAGTGGAGGGGTGAGAAAAGCGCCAGTATATTTGTGTATAGCCTCTCTGTATGGAAATGAGAGATGTCCTAGCTGGAAAACTGGCCTTATGGAATACAGGAGCTGACTGGGGTTACTCCCCACCTAATCACATGAAGTGCAAAAGTACAAAGAGACGCTTAAAGCTGACACGGGGTGTGGAGCCATCCTCTTGCAGCCAAAATCAGCTATGCAACCCCATCCGGATCACCCTCCAGGACCCACAAAAGTGTGATGAGGGGAGATATACTCTTGGAATTTACACCTCAGGCAGAGGTAACAACATGGAATATTTGCATATTCAGGTACTGCAAAAAGAGGAGCCCAGACAGACTATTGATACCATGCATCCGTGGATTGGTGAATAAGGTTGTTGACCAAGCAGTAACTCAACAATACCTAAGAGACGATACCCCTCACTCAAGGAGAATCTGATTCTTATCTTGATCATGACATTGATGATGTATAAAAACAAGTGGATTAAGAGAAGCACCATGATGGTCCAGACCCCAACTCTTCACTAAAGAAAGGACTATGACCTGAACCTTGCCTTAAGACCTTGGTCTAATACATTTATAAGAGGAGGGATATGTTAGGTATTTTAATTGCTTCATTTAGAAATTAATTAGCTAAGAGTATTATGATTATAAAAGTATGTCAGCATTTTTCTTATCTCACTAGAATGTTTAAGTGCGTCATCTGTAGAATGTTTACGTTAATGTTCTTTAAAAACATCTGTTTCCTGTATCCTGTCTTTGTTTCAGAAACTGAGATGAGATATCTATAGGAAACCGGATTTTGCTATGTTAGACAGAAACAAAAAGTCACTTGCTTGCAAAAATGTATTTAACAGTATTTTCAACTAGTTGTGACGTGTTTTTATGCTATATAAGATTCTGCCGCCTAAATACATTCAGAGATTATCCTGATGACACTCTGATTTCTGTGCATTATTTTTCTCTCATTATATCTAGGTGCCCAGATATAATTGACACACACATCAGAATACATGTTTACTCACTAATCTGATCCTATCATATACAATTAAATATTTAACTTTCTTTTTCAAACAGACACTACAAGAAGACCGCTGGATTAAGATTGGCAGGAGGTGATCCTCTGTCATTCGACACTTCAATCAAGGTGAAGTATTAAGTATAAAAAAGAAACGAACCATGAGCCTCATTCAATTGTGAGTTCACCAATTGAATAGGGCTCTATATAAGCACATAACATATTTTTAATACAGAAATTTTTAGTTAATGAACTTCTAAACAAAATCAAGGTCTTCACTAACTAAAAACTTCGGTCAAAAAATATATTATGTGCTTATATAGAGCCCTCTTCAATTGGCAAAATTGCAATTGAATGAGGACCTATATATCTTTAATGGCAGAGGGACTCATTTAAATGTGATTTGCCCTTTTCAATAGGGCTCTATATAACCACAGAGGATATTTTTTTAATGAACTTTTTAGTTAGTGAAGACCTTGCTTAAAAATATGTTATGTGCTTATATAGAGCCCTCTTCAATTGGCAAAATTGCAATTGAATGAGGACCTATATATCTTTAATGGCCGAGAGCCTCATTTAAATGTGATTTGCCCATTTCAATAGGGCTCTATATAAGCACAGAGGATATTTTTTTAATGAACTTTTTAGTTAGTGAAGATACAAGTTCACTAACTAAAAACTTCTGTAAAAGAAGATCCTCTGTGGTCATATTGAGCTCTATTCCATTGCCCAAAACGCAATTGAATGAGGCCCCGACAATATAACAAATGCAGCAACCAAAGGCCCTCATTCAATTGCTATTTTGGCCAATTGAATATGGCTCTAAATAAGCACATAATATATATTTTTTAAAGAAGTTTTTCGTTAGTGAAAACCGTGCTTTTGGATAGATGCTTAATAACTAAAAAATTATTTACAAAATATATGTGATGTACTTATTTAGACCCCTATTGAATTGGCCAAAATGCTATTGAATGAGGGCCAAAGTATGCAACATATGGTACACACAAAGTGGTACACACAAAACAGGATTATAACAAACTCACACAAACACATAGCAAAGTAAATTAACTTTCTTATTCAATGTTTAACAACCTATAAGCTTTACAAAGAAGCCTAAATAAGAAAAACAAAAGTGGTTCGCACCTAATAGGATTGTACAAAAACTCAACCAAACACATAGGCCCTCATTCAATTGCGATTTGGCCAATTGAATAGGCTCTAAATAAGCACATAACATATTGATTTTAAATAATTTTTTAGTTAGTGAAAACCTTGCTTTTGGATAGATGCTTATTAGCTAAAAACGTATTTAAAAAATATATGTTATGTGCTTATTTAGAGCCCTGTTAAATTGGCCAAAATGCAATTGAATGAGGGCCAGTACAATGAAGACTAATGGTGTGCACAAAACAGGATTGTAACAAACTCACACAAACACATAGCAAACTACATCAATATTCTTATTTCATGTTTAAAAAAATATAACCATCCCAATAAAGGATAAATAAGTATACCACAAGTGGTGCGCACAAAACAGGATTGTACAAAAACTCCCACAAACACTTAGCAAACTAAATTCATATTCTTAGTTAATGTTTAACAACCTATAAGCCTTACAAAGAAGCCTAAATAAGTATACCAAAAGTAATAAGCACAAAACAGTATTGTACTTAAAATCACACAAACACAAAGGAAACTAAATTAAGATTCTTCTTTAATGTTTAACAACCTATAACCATTACAATAAAGCTTAAAAAAGTATACCACAAGTGGTGTGCACAAAATAGGATTGTACAAAAAAACACACAAACACATAGCAAAATAAATTAATATTCTTCTTTAATATATCACAACCTACAAGCCTTACTAAGAAGCTTAAATACGAATAACAAAAGTCGTGCAAACAAATCAGGATTGTACATAAAGTTAGACAAACACATAGAAAAAAATAACCATAACAGATACAATACAGCAAAATTAAGACATTTTTTACTTATTTAAAAGACATTTCACTCAAACAACATTTTCAATTTTATGTTACAATAGATACTGCGTGAAGACAATCGGACGAGGACTTTCAACACAGGACCAGACCATCGGACGAGGACTTTCAACAAAGGACCACAACATCGGACGAGGGATATCGCCAGAGGACCACAACATCGGACGAGGGCTATCGCCAGAGGACCACACCATCGGACCACGACTTTCAACAGAGGACCAGACCATAGGACCAGGATTTTACACAGAGGCCCACACCATCGGACGAGGACTTCCAACAGAGGACCAGACCATTGGACAAAGATTTTCAACCGAGGAACAACAAACATTCGGATTGAAATCACACTTCAACCAAGGTACAGTATAATAAGTACAAAAGGAGAAAACTAAAGAAACATGTTTCATCTGCATCCGTGTCAACAGAAAAAAAAAAAAAAATAATGACTATGGGCCTCATTCTATTTAAATTGGCAATATGCAATACATGGTTTAATAACCACATCAATGTTTTTTTTTGCAAAGAAGTTTTTAATTGGTAAACATCTATCCACAAACAAGGTTTTCAATAACTACAAAATTATTTAAAAACAAGATGTTAACTGCTTATTTACAGCAGTATTCAATTGGCCAAATTGTTATTTAATGAGGACAGGAATTAAAACTTTTAACAAAATATAACTGATACATTAATGATTTACCTTTTATTTCTCAATTGTGCACAATAATCTTTAACAGTCATTACAAATTTCAATATACCCAATTACATTTCTTTTTTTGGCTGATAACGAGAGCAAACAAGAGAAGAAAAGACGTCAAACTAGAGAAAGACAAGAGAGATGGGCCGCCCAGCAGACACCAGAGGAGAAAGAAATTAGACGAGAAAAAGAACGCAAAAGACTTGCAAGCAAAAGACTATCAGCTGCAAAAATGAAAGATACGCCAAAAAAAACTACAAAGCAAATAAAGCATTTACAACCTGTTCCTCAAACATCAGATGACATTTTACAAGATACAATTAAAGACAGACCAAAAAAAGCAACTACAAAAAAAAAGCATTTACAACCTGTTCATGAAACCTTACAGGACATTTCAACAACACCAGGACAACATATACCAAGAAAAGCCACGAAAAAAACTAAGCATTTAGAACCTGTTGTTCAAACATTCCATGACTTTTCACCTGATGAATATGAAAGTAAAACTCCTATATGCTTTGCAAATTGTCCTTTACTCAAGTCTTTAGCAGTAGAGGTTCATAGTTGTGGGGACATGACTACTCAATGTCAGTTTTGTGAGGCTTATTATTTTAAACAGGAGAGACCCAGAGATGGCCGATTTATTAGTTGCTGTCAAAAAGGCAAGTTCAAACTTCCAGAAAGGAAAGAATTTCCAATCTATTTACAAAATATTATGACTGAATCTACTTTTCCAAACTACACAAATTTTAAGACAAACATAAGATCCTACAATAGTGCCATATCCTTTGCATCTATGGAGGCAACATTAGCTACTAATGTACCAGGACAGGGTCCTTACTGTTTTAAAGACCAAGGCCAAATTTATCATCGTACTTCACATTTACATCCAGAGGAAGGAGAGCAAAGAAAATTCGCTCAACTATATGTCCTAGATACAATGGAAGCTGTTGACCAACGTAAGCAGATGGAAGAAAATAAAAAATGCTTACCGAGTGTTTTCATAGAGCTCAATAACATTATGGACAACAATCCCTACAGTAAAGCTTACAAAAAATTGGCAGAAGTAGAAAATGAACAACTACTTCATGCACAAAGACATCAATTACCCATGCCAAAGGTTAATATGGTGCTTAAAAGAGACAGACATACTGATAAACGTCGTTATAACTTGCCAACATCAAATGAGGTTGCAATGGTGTTTCAAAATGATGAAGGAGAACCACCATTTCAAAGAGACATTAGAATATATCCCAGAAATGAGGAGCAACCATTTATTAATATTAATATCTTAAGTCCAAATTTAGATCCAATGACATATCCCATCTTTTTCCCACATGAAGAAGCAGGTTGGCAACCAAAATTAACCCTTCCCAGTTACCCAAATGCTAAAGCCAGAATCCGAAATAATGTTTCTATGCTTGAATTTAAAGTAGCTCAAATTGCCATTCGACATGGATTTAATCCGATTTTATGTGGTGGAAATCTAACACAACAATGGATTATTGATTCTTATTTGCAAGTTGAGGCAAATAATTTAAACTTTATAAAATATCAACAAGATAAACTACGTGTAGAACAATATTCTGGACTCATGGACTATGTTGCTGACGTGGCTACAAGCAGAGACATGACAGCTGGCAAAGCCATCATTTTACCATCTTCCTTTCAAGGATCTCCTCGAAATATGAGAGAAAGATACAATGATGCTATGGCTATTGTCACCAAATTTGGAAAACCAGATTTATTTATGACATTTACATGTAATCCACAATGGCCAGAAATTACACAAAATCTACTTCTTGGACAAACTGCTTCTGATCGACCAGATTTAGTAGCCAGAGTTTTTAAGATCAAATTAAATGAATTAATACGTGACTTCACTATAAATCAGTTATTTGGCAAATGTCTTGCTTATGTATATACCATTGAATTTCAAAAAAGAGGCCTTCCACATGCACATCTTCTCATAATACTTCAAGAGAAAGATAAATTAGATACTTCGGACAAAGTGGATGCAGTCATAGTTGCTGAACTACCAGATCCAGAACTATATGGTAGACTATATGAGATTGTTACTCATCGCATGATTCATGGACCCTGTGGAGACCTTAATCCACAATCACCATTTATGGAAAATAATAAATGTTCCAAAGATTTTCCAAAAGATTATAGAGACAAAACATATGTAAATTGTGATGGATATCCACTTTATAAAAGAAGAGAAGGAGATAGTGCCATTATTCGTGGAAAAAAAGTGGACAATAGATATGTAGTACCCTACAATCCACATTTACTCATGAAGTACAACGCCCACATCAACGTAGAAGCCTGCACTTCCATCAAATCCATTAAATATGTCTACACATATATTTACAAAGGCTATGATGCAGCTACTGTAGAACTTGCATCTCATGTAGATGCTCGCTATGTCAGTGCGCCAGAAGCTATGTGGTGGCTTTTAAAATTTGAAATGCATGATAGATCACATGCAGTATATAGATTAGCAGTACATTTGCCACAACGACATTTAGTCTATTTCCATGCTGGAAATGAAATGAATGCATTGGCCCAAAGTGAAGATCGTCAC
Source organism: Discoglossus pictus (assembly GCA_027410445.1). NCBI lineage: Eukaryota > Metazoa > Chordata > Amphibia > Anura > Alytidae > Discoglossus > Discoglossus pictus. The sequence continues at coordinate 37,795,031 of CM050172.1, read as the reverse complement.
ACTACACTAACTGCATGGTTTGCATTAAATTCCAATGATGCTGAAGCAACACAATACTTATATATTGAAATTCCATATCACTATGTTTTTGTGAATGGATTATGGAAACCAAGAAAAACCAGAGGCAATAAAATAATTCCATGAATTTACACAGTCAGTCCAAGAGATGTTGAACATTTTTGCTTACGGATATTACTTTTAAATGTTCCAGGAGCACAAAGTTTTGAACAATTAAGAACTGTTAATGACATTGTATATGAATCCTTCCATTTAGCTGCAAGACATAGAAACTTACTCGCTGATGATACAGAGTGGGAAAGATGTTTAGAAGAAGCAGCACAATGTCAAATGCCACGACAGATGAGAGAACAATTTGCTTTTATTTGTGTCTTCTCAAATGCTCCAAATGCATTAGCTTTGTGGGAGACTTTTAAAAGTAATATGGCTGAAGACTTTATGCGACGATACAATGAACCCATTGCACACTTAAAAGCGTTAATGGAAATCCAAGAAGTAATTTTAACTAATGGATTAAGTTGTGCAAGTTTTAATTTGCCTGATCCAGGTCTTATAGATGACATAAACTTTGAAGACTATGACATTCAACTACAAGCAGAAAGAACACAAGAAAGACTTGCAACTTTAAATACACTACAATTGCAAGCATTTCATGCCATTAAAAATGCAATAGATGATGACATGGTGACAGAGCGTTATTTCTATCTTGATGGACCTGGCGGATCAGGAAAAACCTATTTGTACAATTTATTAATGAGTTCAGTACGAGCACAAGGCCAAATAGCAATGGCGTTTGCCACTACTGGAATTGCTGCACTTTTATTAGAAGGTGGAAGAACTGTTCATAGTAGATTTAAACTGCCAGTGCCTATTTTAGAAAATTCTGTGTCAGATATTCGCATGACATCCTTACAAGCAAAGAAATTGAAGAAATGTAAATTAATTATAATAGATGAGGCCACAATGATGTCATGCTATGCCCTACAATGTATTGACCGTTTGCTTCGTGAAGTCATGGATACAATTTTTCCATTTGGTGGAAAGGTAATGTTGTTGGGTGGCGATTTTAGACAAACATTACCTGTTGTTGTACATGGAAATCGAACTGACATTATCGAAACCTGTATCAAGTCAAGCACAGTATGGAAACATTTTACCCATCTTCAACTGCAACAAAATATGAGATCAGAAGGCCAAACTGATTTCAATGATTGGCTTATTAAAATTGGAGAAGGCAGAACAGAAACAATACTACATTTAGCTGATGACACTGTAGAGATCCCACCTCATATGATTTGTCAACAAGATAGTATATCGGCTATATTTGAAGGGAGCATAAATAACGAAGAATATTCCGAGCTTGCCAACCAAGTCATACTGACGTGTAAAAATAAAGATGCATTAATCCTAAATAATGAAATCTTAAAAAAAATTAATGCACCACAAAGAAATTATCACAGTGCTGATTCTGTACTTGCTGATGACAATGAAAGTCAGGCTAACTTTTCGACTGAATTCATAAACTCTCTAACTCCTTCTGGAATGCCACCACATATTTTGCAGCTAAAGAAAGGTGCAATTATCATGTTACTGCGAAATATGAACCCCAAAAAAGGCCTATGCAAAGGCACAAGATCAATTGTTCAACAATTAAAGGACCATTTTATAGATGCTGAAATTTGAACTGGTACCCATAAAGGAGAGAGAGTTTTCATACCAAGAATAGATTTAGCACCAAGTGAAAGTAGTCTCCCTTTTATACTTCAAAGAAGACAATTTCCCATTATTATGGCATTTGCCATGACCATTAATAAATCACAAGGTCAAACTTTCAAATCGGTGGGTATTTTCTTGGAAGAACCAGTATTTGCACATGGTCAATTGTACGTTGCGTTGTCACGGTGCAAAAATCCACAGGCTATTAAAGTTTACATTGAAAACAATGAAAGTCAAGGTGATTTATTAGAAGATGGACGTATTTTTACTAAAAACATTGTCTACTATGAAGTACTATAACTTTGCAGGATACAAATTAAAGCCATGCAAACATTTTTTAAAAGCATTCAAAAATACATAAAAATTAGTTGTTTAATTCCGTCATAATTAATGGAAGTACTGTTTATGGATAATTCGCCTCACAAAATACTTGCCTTGCATTTTTATAAAAATTATGTTACAATGTTAACTCACTATGTTAATGTTTCTAATGTTACAAGTTTAAAAACAATATTTTCAAGTTATTTCATTCAACATATTACAAAGTTCATGTTAAGAGCTCAAGCACCTTTTAAGTCACAATGTAAATATTGTCTGTTATCGTAAGATTACTACCTACATTAATGTTTATCGCCAGTTTATGTGGTCAGTAAGGAATTACTTTCATTAGGTACGTTTTAAGGAGAGTTTTTACTGTATGCCTTCCTCTACATTCAATGTATATTGAACTTAACAATTATTATGATAGAAATTGTATGTTAATACTGATTAATTTAAAGTTCAACTGTTTTTACATTCAAATGTTAATACTTTTAAGAAAAAATTAGCTTACAAAATGTATTCACTATGTTCCTGTTTATAATGTTCCAAATTCTACTAATGTTTTATCAACTTCCAAAGTTACATAAAAAATAAAGTTCAAGTTTCAAAATATATACTTTGAAGGTTATTGCTTACATATATTTTAAACTTCATGTTAAAATTAGAGACGTTTCAACAAGGCTTTTTACTTTTTGCTTTCCTCTGGATTCAATGTATCTTAAAGTTAACTATTCTTCAGATACAAATTTCATGTTAAAAAACCATTACATCAACATTTTACAAAAATACACGTTCATATCACAATACTTACAAGTGTCAAAAATATATATAAATAACTAAACAACTTGACAAACATATACATCACATTGCCGTCATTTTTTGACGGGCAAGTCGCTAGTTCTAATATAAGCATCTGCAATAAGTACACATACACAGTAATGAACAGTGCAAGAAAGAAATAGTTTATTACAATATATAAAATATCAATCAACATACTATACAAACTATGTGTCAAATGTGAACATTTTTAAACATTAAAGCTTGGTTTAATTACATAAAACTAACTTACATGGAAAATACAATAAGGAAAACTAATAGTGTACAGCAGCACTCAGGACAGGAAAAACCCCCAGTGGAGGAAACCTGTGAGGAGCCATGGCTGCTGCACAACCCTCCTCTGGGCAAACTAAATGGTAGTTCATTATATTCCTTTCTTTGTACCTTTTAATCTAAAAAAGTAACACAGTCTTTATGTCGAAGTTGAAGTTTTTCCACCTATCCTGTCCATGACAATTGTTGCTGATATGGGAGGTCCACAATGATGTTATCTTGTGAAGACTGTGTAGATGGTAATGTCCACTACTGTCGCTTTGGAGACGTGATGGAAGTGAGAGGAAATTCCAAGTATGTTATCAACAGGCCCAGGAACAAGGTAGAGAAAGTGCAGGAGAAGCAGCTGCCGGTTTTAGGATATTTATTAATCTCCAGATTTTAATTTGGTCAAATATCCGATGTTACTCTTCATTGGCTGCTATAAAGAATAAATGAAAATAAAGGAATCAGAGTCATTCACATGAACTTCTCCGCAGTTAGATAACATTTGGTGACCTACAGAATCCCTGATACATAACACATATAAACTTACTATAGATTGTGACAGCAGATATGAACCATTAGGCCCCATTGATCAACACATTTAATAAATCTAGAATAAGTAGACTTTATAAACCCCCACAATAGTTTTAAGTATAATTTAGGTATTTTTGGATTGTTTAATCTGCTTGTAGTCAATCACACCTACCATTCCTTCTTTAAAATAGTTATTTTACAAACTACTGGAAAATACTTCAAACCTATACTTCCACATTAGCTCTAATATAAATATTTTTATGAAAGCTGCTACCCTCCTAAACTTTAAAAAAATATTTGATGTCACCCTTCTCTTACCTCTCCTTTACTCTATGCATTTAAAAGTCATGATTTATCTTTTAAATAAAGCATTTCACTTGCTCTCCTTTACATTGTTCCATATTGTGCTTGGATATATACCTTGATTCGTCATATGTTCCATTATTAGGAACAACAACGCTCCCAACAACCTTCCACCTCATTGGCTGACATTCCTGGGAGGAGCTGGCTTCATGTGTTGGAATATTACACAGGGGACACAATGGAGGAGTGTCTCCTGGGCCTCGGAGGAAGAATTCCTCCTCACTGCGTAGATATCTCCTAATGGCCCAGCCATGATGCTCCTTTCTCTCTCGTCTCCAGGCCCAGTGGTTTGGGCCCTCTCCCATGATCTAAAAAGAAAGAATTATGTGAATAAAGCTTTAAAGTACCACATTTCAGGTATTTGGACCTCTATCTAACATTATATGATAAAAAAACAGTAAATGCACAAGAATGATATAGACCTCAAAATATGGTGAATGGTACACAAATAAATAAATTATGCACATTTACAGTTTGGTAAAGGATGATTAATAAATGTGTTGTTATTCAACTATATGGCTTATAAATAAAGAAAAACACTGACATTTTACAAGACTTTGAGAAACTTAGTCCAGATGATAAAACAATTCTCCTTACAAACCTGCTCACATGTGGCTCTGTCTACAAGTGCCCGGAAGTTGATCTTCTTCAGGAACATCTCCTGCATCTTCTGGAACTTCTTGATGTTCTGATACCACATGCATCCCAGAGCCCAGGGATAAATTTGGTGATGGAAGGGCTCATCCTCCTCCATGTTGTTAGCAAGAAACCTTAAAATAACAAATAAATATTGTATCAGAACCTGAGCAAGTTGCCTTTTGCCTCTCACATTTATTTTCCACCACTTGTGACCGAAGAATATAGTGTAGAAAAACGTTCATGTTCTTTTATCAATTTCTTTATGCATATGAGGAGAATTTACTTACAAGGCCACGAAGAAATTAATCCTGTTGAACTCCTCCATAGAAAGACCGGCACGTCTGAAATATACTTCTACCATAGCTATGAGATACTAAAAGAAAATAAGACTGTGTTAAAGGCTTGAAAAAAAGGTCTAGGGTGACTAAAGACACAATAGGGCAACTTAGACTTTGTCTGCATAGAATTAGCCTCAACAAAGGTATGGAGCCTAAAAATGGCAGACACCTCAGTCTATAAATCATGAGCAATACTAACTTAAAAAATTCAAGTGACCAAGTTATTACTGACATCAGCTGTAAAATATCGCTTCATTTTTCATTGGATTCTAAATACTGGGTCTTCTTATAGATAATCAGTGTTAATCCTTCTAATATTTATTATAGTAATAAAAAATCAATTGTGATCTGCTATTCTCCAGGTCTAACGCAATCATGAAAGATCATCATCATGGAAATAACTCTAGCTCATACTTACTATTTGTTTCTTGCTTCCATTCTGTCGTGATTAATAACAAATAGGAAATCCAGAAATTATATATCTTACCCTAAACAGGGTTTTTTGGGGGACCCCATCATCTGCCAAAGACATGTACAAGAAATACCTTATCTGAGATCTTCATACAGCTGTCCATAGCTAGGAATGCCCGAATTACATCATCTTCTACAAGAAAGAACAAGAGAGGTAATACATACTCGAGCCATGTTTGTTATAGTATTATTCAATACAATAGTCTTCATATCTGTTTCTCATTATAAATATACCAAAAAAATAGTTTGTTAGGTACAAAACATGTTTTTTTTTTAAGTTGCTCTCTATGACTTTCTCTCACTGACGTACTTTGTACATCTTTCTGTTCACAAATATAAGTTCATCCTGTCTTAGTTTTAGCTACTGTATCAGCCACTGAAATATCAGTTTAACTCAATATCCTGTTTATAACACCCAAATGTGCTTTTATTATAAATGAGTTATATATGTATTTAATCCTCTCCGCAGTGATTGGCTGCCGCTGATATTCCCAAATCAGAATTTGTCCAGGGAAGTCCTGATAATGCTATAAAGCTTTCTTTCATATGTATTAATAGTACATTTCTAACCCTTGATGCACTAATTAATAGAAATTAAATATGTTTTTGAATCTAAAAAACAACATAAATCTAACAATGTCAGCATTAAAAACATAAATTAGAGTCTCTTACCAAGAAGATGATAAAAAGCCTGTGTTTCAGATGGTTTCAAAATAATCCACTGACAGAGCCGGACTTCACATTCCCTCAGAGGGATCCCACAAATGTTTCTTCTTCTCTTGGTGACTGGATCTTCTGGAGACTTGTGTGCTGCTCTGTGATAGGACAGGATAAACCTGACATGAGATCCCCTTTATAACATAGGTGCATACTCAGAAGGGTTCTCTGGTGGCCCAGTGGTTGGGATGCAGGTTCTTTCGCCACAGCATCCTGGGTTTGAATCCAGACAGGGAATTAATAGGTCACACTGGTTAGTACTTGGATGGGAGACCACCTGGGAAAGACTGGAGCTGTGTGCTGTGGCCCACTGGAGAAGTAACTGGCAACCCACTCCAGTATCTCTGCCATGAAAACCAAGTGCATCAGCATGGTGTGTTGTCCATGAGGTCACAGAGAGTCAGACACAACTGAGCAATGCCATCTATATTTTTACATACTCAGAAATATACAGCTAATTAATATCAGTTGAACCTATAGTGGAAAAGTTATTTCTACAAATGTTATAGTGCAATGAATACAGAGCACTGCAATTTTCTTTTGTCTCAGTACTTTTTGGTTTAATATATGGAATTGAAAATGTCTGTATTTGCAATGTTACTATTCAGCTAACTGGGTCACTCCAATTCACACCAGACCTGTCATTTATATTATTAGTTCCAACTACCTCTTATCCCCAGGACTGTGGGCACTCCTGTCCTCTCTCTGGTGCTGTGTAGATTTGGTCTTTCTTTTAGATGATCTGTAATGAAAAAAAGATTTATTATAGTCTGACAATATTCCAACTCCAGCTTAGGTTTCTCTTTATAATCCAAGTGCATTATGGGTGTGTTTCAGCTTAGGCCCAAAAGGACCGGCTTTAGGCAGAACATTTTCTGAGGGCAGCAGGTCACCTGAAGTTGCCAATGTAGTACAATCGAATAAACATAAAGGGGAAATATGTTTAGTCTGTGTTTACTTTTTGCTTTCTAAAACCATTGACCGCATTGGACCTTTAAGATAAAATATTCTACCTCCTTTTTTGCTACGTTTCTCCCTAAACTTGCCTCCTTAACATCTCTGTTATTCTCTTGTCGAACCTGGAATCGAGCTCAAAAACTCAAAAAAAAAAAATGAAGTAGAAAAAGGGACAAAGAAAATAGATCAGAAATTCAATGAAATATTACAGATTTTATAAAAAAAAAAGTTACTGACTGAAATGTATATACTAAAACTAAATATTAGGCAATTAAAAAACTTTTTACTAGTTAAAAAACAATGTCAAGTTATATATAACTGATAAAATGTAACGCTTTCAATATAATATGCTAATCCAAAATTATAATATGTCAGATGTATCCGAATCACAAGTATGGAAATCTCCAGAGATATACAGTGCGCTGCTCGGCTGCCAACGGTCAGAGACAATTTGAATGAATACAACTGATCTGAGCTTGTGATCACCTTGTTTATCCCTCGTGATGTCATGGGTTCTAATAGAGCTGTGATGTCACTACTGGCTTTACCAGTCTGCACTGTAATTACGTTTATGTATCTGCATACTATCAGCCTTATTAAATTCCAGCCTCGTAAATAAGAGGCTTCTACTTCTACTTAAACCCTACGTACTGCAAAATTTCTCAAAGTTACGACGCTGTTACATTAGCCCTGCTGCGAGCAACGTGTGAGCTACGCAGCAGGGCCGTCCGTATGAACACTGCGATAATGTACAGCCTGTGAGATGATCTCGCAGGGTCCCACACCTCATCAATTAGTGCATGGGTCTTAAACGGGACCTCCGCGGCAGTCCCCACATAAGCCCTGCCGTGGGGGTACTCCAACTACCCCTCCCGGGACCTAAAATTAACCCCCCTCTATGCGGGGTTCCCCATAGGGACCACCGCAGCCCCCACCCATTAACCCCTTGCATCGGGGGTCCCCGATCGGCACAGATCAGGCCCCCGCTGTATTTATAACTTTTAAATTATCCGCCGCGGCTCCTTAAAGGGCTCACGGCACACTATTAACAATCCCGGCCGCGGCAAATAAAATGAATCCCCCTCTATGCTGGGGGTCCCCATCGGGACCCCCGAAGTGTCCCCACATTAACCCCTTGCAGCGGGAGTCCCCGCTGCATTTAAACATTTTAAATTCCCCGCCGCTGCTCCTTAAAGGGCCCACAGCACACTATTAATAATCCCGGCCGCGTCACCTAAAATTAACCCCCCTCTATGCTGGGAGACCCCGGAAGTGTACCCACATTATCCCTTTGCTGCAGGGGTCCAAAGGGACCCCCGCAGCCCCCCCCCCCCCCCACATTAACCCCTTGCAGCGGGGGTACCCAGATCGGCACCGATCGTGAGCCCGCTGCATTTACATTTTTTAATTACCCGCCTCGCGGGTCCTTAAAGGACCATAAAGGTCCTGAAAGGACTCACACTAAAAAATATTAACCCGTGGCAACTGAAATTAACCCCATAACTCATGGGGATCAATACAGACCCCCATACGCACTTAATTAACCCTATAACTCATGGGGGTCAATACAGACCCCCATAAACCTTAATTAACCCTGTCACTTATGGGGGTCAATACAGACCCCCATTAGGCAACAATTAACCCTATAACTCATGAAGTTCAATACAGACCCCCATATGGCCTTAATTAACCCTATAACTCATGGGGGTCAATACAGACCCCCATAAGGCCTTAATTAACCCTATAACTCATGGGGGTCAATACAGACCCCCATAAGGCCTTAAATAACCCTATAACTCATGGGGGTCAAAATAGATCCCCATAAGCACAATAATTAACCCTATAACTCATGGGGGTCAATACAGACCCCCATAAACCTTAATTAACCCTGTCACTCATGGGGGTCAATACAGACCCCCATACGCACAATAATTAACCCTATAACTCATGGGGGTCAATACAGACCCCCATAAGCCAATAATTAACTCTATAAGTCATGGGGGTCAATACAGACCCCCATAAGCCAATAATTAACCCTATAACTCATGAGGTTCAATACAGACCCCCATAGGGCCTTAAATAACCCTATAACTCATGGGGTCAAAACAGATCCCCATAAGCACAATAATTAACCCTATAACTCATGGGGGTCAATACAGACCCCCATAAACCTTAATTAACCCTGTCACTCATGGGGGTCAATACAGACCCCCATAAGCACAATAATTAACCCTATAACTCATAGGGGTCAATACAGACCCCCATAAGCCAATAATTAACTCTATAAGTCATGGGGGTCAATACAGACCCTCATAAGCCAATAACTAACCCTATAACTCATGAAGTTCAATACAAACCCCCATAAGGCCTTAATTAACCCTATAACTCATGGGGGTCAATACAGATCACCATAAGCACAATAATTAACCCTATAACTCATGGGGGTCAATACAGACCCCCATAAGTCCATAATTAACCCTATAACTCATGGGGGTCAATACAGATCCCCATAAGCACAATAATTAACCCTATAACTCATGGGGGTCAATACAGACCCCCATAAGTCCTTAATTAACCCTATAACTCATGGGGGTAAATACAGATCCCCATAAGCACAATAATTAACCCTATAACTCATGGGGGTCAATACACACCCCCATAAGGCCTTAATTAACCCTATAACTCATGGGGGTCAATACAGACCCACATAAGCCAATAATAAACCCTATAACTCATGGGGTCAAAACAGCCCCTTATAAGCCAATAATTTACTCTATAACTCATGGGGGTCAATACAGACCCCCATAAGAGCTTAATTAACCCTGTCACTCATGGATGTCAATACAAACCCCCATAAGCCTCTATTTAACCCCATCAGTCCCATAAGGGTATATTATGACCCTTATGTGGCTGTTAAACCCTAACATTAACCACATAAGTGCCATGAAGGTCCACAAGGACCATCATGACACTTACTACAAACACTACACTATAACCCCCAATAAACCATTACATCTAAACTAACCCCCCTCTACTCTAATCTGTTAACACTTACACTACATACCTACACTACCTACCCCCTAATAAACCCCCTCACCACTCTAATTACAAAAAACACCTACCTTATAGAAAATAATAAATCCCTAGTCACCAAAAATAAAAAAACCTACATTACAGAAAATAAAAAATCCTAAGTCACCAAAAATAAAACATAAACTATATTACAGAAAATAAAAAAAACTAAGTCACCAAAAATAGAAAAAAACCTACATTACAGAAAATAAAAAAAACCTAAGTCACCAAAAATAAGTAAACCTACATTACAGAAAATTAAAAAATACATTACAACCCCCCCCCCCCCCCCACTACAAAAAAAAAAAAATTACACACTTGAAAAGGAAAGACAGACATACACAATACAATACATAAAATACAATACATACAATACATTACAATACATTACAATACAATACATACAATACATTACATACAATACATTACATACAATACAAAAAAAATACCCCCTATCTATCTAACATACAATCTATTTAATATACAATAAATCCTAACTATATCAAATACATCCCCCTATCTATCTAATATACAATACATCCTAACTACATACACAAACTTTAATTCTAAGCTAAAATAAAATAATTAAAATCCTAACTACATACACAAACCCTAATTCTAAGCTAAAAAAAAATAATTAAAACCACTTACCTTTGAAATGTCCCTTCAGATCACCAACCTAGGGGTAAAACAAACAAAAAAATGAGTACAACACATTAACATAAAATAAATAAACATTATGCACATTCTAAATATTCTACTCACCTTTCCAGCATGTCCCGTCCTTCTTCTTTTCTTCACCGGTGCCTGTTAAAAAAAACACATTAAATGACTACAACATATACACAAAAAATAAAATAAAAATATAAACATATAAATATACATTCAACTTACCTCCCCGGGATGTCCACGGCCTCCTCCTCTTCAGCCCCGGCTGGGCCCTGGGACCATCCGCAATCTAAAAAAAAAAAAAAAACTAACGGAGGTCTGCACTTGCAGACCTCCCCGACGCTAATGAGCCCCCCAGAGCCTTTTCCGGAAGGAAATTGGCAAAGGCGGCTTCTGATTGGCTGAAAAAGCTGTCTATCAATTTCAGCCAATCAGAAGTCATCAATGTGTGAGCCAATCAGGATGGTATACACCCCAAAATCCCACCCTGGTTGGCTAACGCACCTGTCAATCTTTATTTGACCAAATCACAAGGTGCAGATGCCTTCAGCCAATCACAATGGGATACACCCCCACGGAGTGATTGAGTGAAGTCATCTGCTCATTCTCATTGGCTGATAAAATTGGGACCCCTGCAGCATGGGGATGTGTATAGGGAGCAAGGGGTAGCCTCACACGGCTGTCTCGGGCTGCTCCGAGGCAGCACGTAGAGGCTTTAGGATTCCTTGAGGGCACTTTTTGTGCCCGTAGGGATTTTTCCGAGATGCGAGAATCACTCATAGATTTAAGGCTGCGTGTGACTCCGTAGCTCTCTCTGAGCCTATTCTCGGCCATTTTTCGTAGTCATCTCGCAAAGCAGGCTGCGAGGGATTCGGTCCTTGCAAACAGCAAAAAAAATTCCTTTTGCAAGAACCAAGAGAACTACGAGGAAGAATTTAATGAGGCCCTATGTGTTTATTTGTGTGTAGATACTCAGAGGAAATTTCAAAAACACTAGGAGAAGAAAACATTTACAGTGAAAGGTTTTTCATCTTTAACACCAAAGACACATTTAACGTAAAAAATGGGTTTTGGGCATTTTACAATATTTTTTTCTAGACATATTTCTTATGTTTATTTTTGTATTATTGTGTTTAGATATTTATGTTTTTCTTCATGGCTACATGACTACAGGTACCCTCTGTAATCAATCTTTCATTTATTTGGTTGTAACCGAGCACTGCTTGGCCACCCTTTGATTGATTATGAAGGTTACTCCATTTCTTCTGGGGGATTCTTGACCACAGTAAAAGATCTGGTGGTTGTCTGATATGCAATGTCTCATTCCAGTCCATTTGAGTTCACTAATTTCCAGGGTATCAATGTTTACTCCAGATTGAATTTGTTCTAATATTCCTGGTTCCTATGCTGAACTGTTATTTGTAGCATTGGACTATCCTTTCCCCTCCAGACACATCAGCAGCTGGTTGTCCTCTTGGTTTTGGCCCAACCACGTCATTACCACTTCTGTTGCTACTCATACTCACTCTCTGCTCTTCCCCATTAATGTGATAGGCAACTTCTGACCTGAGGGACTCATCCTACTGTGCTATATTGTTACTAGCGATTTACCCATCAAACATGACGGCAATAAAAAAATTTAGCCTTGCAATGCTGTTTGCCACACATGCAAGGCCCTCCCCCATCTAACTAGCGGGCCTCGCGATGAGCGCCTTCAGCGGTCATTGCGAGCCTCTCCACCCTCTACTTTACGGACCTACTTTACTACAAAGGCGCTCATCACATACCCCGCAATAAGCGGCCTTGCCGCTCATTGCACCGCGAGGCATGCACTGCGTGCATTTCCTTAACTTTGTCACTTATAGCAGGCTGCGCAATGAGCGCCTTCTGCGCTCATTGCGAGCTTCTAACCACCCATGTGTCTTTTTCCCCCCTCCCGTGTCTCACCCTCCCCTTCCTCCTCTGTGTCTCTCCCCCCCCTCTCCCTCCCCTGTGTCTCTTCCCTCCTCTCCCTTCCCTGTGTCTCCTTCCCCCCTCTCTCTTCCTTGTGTCTTCTTTCCCAATCTCCATCCCCTGTATCACTTTTCCACCTCTCCCTCCTCTCCCTCCCCACTCTGTCTCTTTGAGGTTAACGGCCGATCCGCGCAAATCGAAAAACACGAAGAGCACAACAACAAAAATATACAACATAAAACAAACATCACACGCAGCACGTGGGGAAAGCCAGGACGTCCTGAAGTGAGGTTGCACGCCAATTTAAGTCGCATTTAAGCAGTTTCGGCACTTGAAAATCGGCTAAGCGAGAGAAAAAGTGTCGGACGAAAAAAATTAAAATGAGGCTAAAGGAGACAGAGCTGCTAAATTAACGACAGGCACGTACGAGTTACACAAGAACGTAGGAGACACACAATATACCATTACAACGAACGGAAAATGCTCTTGAGCCAAGTAACACATAACAAAAAATGCCATTTTACAATACAAACTTGAAAATAATAACATTAGGATTCTAAAATGATGCTTTACCCGCCTAAACAAATGGTTTGCCGTCGCGCACGCAACCTATCTTGCAACATTGCTGACACTTTCTCCTCAGATGATCAACAGTCCAACTGGACATTTTCAGATGCAGGTAAATACAAATAGATTGTTAGCTCTTCAGAATATTTATTGTTGCATATTACATATAAAGAGGTAAAGTATATTAATTTATAAATTTATTTTACTTTATTAATTCACTGTACTCACATTTTTTTGTTGTTGTACACTGTACTTATATATCTGTCTTTGCGATGAGCGCCAAAGGTGATCGTTGTAAAGCAGGACAAATGAAATGCACGAGGGGCCCCTTCTCTTCATGTCTCCATCACTGCAGATGCCACTGCCTCCTGGGGTTTTGCCTCTCCCTGCCCCCACACCGCCATCAGGGAAATGGTTGCCGGCCACGGGGGATTTGGACCTGTGCCTAGGCGGAGGAGAACCTAGAGGCTGCACAGATGTTTGTGCCTTCTCAACAGCGCTCTTCAGTGACAATCTATTGGTCACAATGTTAACCTAATCTAGCCTGGCTATAGAGGTTTGGATCTTGGCCTATGTGATGGTGATATTTTGTATGCTGATGGCTACCTCCCCTCACATGGTGCATGATTCTCTTCTCGGTGGACACATAGGGTCCTGTTTAACATTTTACCAATTGATGGTCACTGAGGAATGCTGTTGTGAAGATGCTGCAGTTCCTATATTGTTTAGGGCCTAATTTTGTAGGTTTATTTATTTATTTATTTTTTAGGTACAATTCAGGTCCATGAAGGCATCTTCTGCATCTGCAAGCATTGTGAAGGTGTAAGATTTTCCCAGTATCTCTCAGGTAGACTCCTTCTATGATAGCCCCTCCTTAATGTGTAGCTCCCAAAATCTTAAAGCTATCATATAGCCAGATATCTAAGACATTATTGTTGTTAGCTTAAATGTAGACTAATAACGCTATGGCGGTGAACTTGCAATGTCTCACAATGGCGTGTTCACGAAGCCAGCATTGATATATGCACTAGTGCAGCATGTGATCCTGACGCCAATATCAGTCTGAGAGAAGATCCTTGGGTCTGATGTAAGTAACAGTGAATCTGGCTGCTGTCCTTTGTGTCCTCTCCGTATTAATGGGTATTTTCTCCTATTCCTGATTATCCAGAGATCTAGCTAATAGTTAGTAATGCTTGCAGATAGGAATCAGGTAAGTTGGTATATTGTTGCAGTCACAGTATTTAGCACTGTTCTGTACATGCATGTTGATCACTTCTTTCAGATTTTTGTTTTGTCATCACACTGTAAGTGTGAAACTGGATTGGATTACACAGTGCAGAGATTGAATCATCGGTTTCATTGAGCATATCTAGACAAGTTGTAAGTGCTATGCACATTAATGGTTTCTTCAATTAAATGGGGTGATTTGTGATGATCCTTTTTCCCCCCCAGATTCCAGTTGCAGTGGTGTAGTGACAACATGTGACCCTGGTAGGTGCTATGCATCATGCTTATTTTAGACTATGAGATTACCCCCCTGTAGGTATTCCATTTTTTCCACAAGCCTCTTGCTCTCCCGGGATCCACCCACATCACACCCATGATATTAATGCAGTCTTGACCATTTTTGATTTGCTCTTGATGAAATAAAGCTTTGTTATACCGTTCTCACCGTGTCAGTGTGTTTTCAATGGTTGAGTTTATGGGACATCCACATACATCACATTTGTGTCCCATTTCTATATATGTAAACTAATGAGCCCTGGTTTCTATGCAATAGATAAATACATATAACAATAATAATAGTCATAATAGCATTAGATTAGATATTATATCATTATTGTTACGTATTTTAATTTCCTCATTATGAAATAATTAGGTAAGAATATCATGATCATAAAAAGTATATCAGCTTGTATCTCACTAGAATGTTTAAGTGCGTCACCTGTAGAATGTTTACGTTAATGTTCTTTAAAACATCTGTTTCCTGTATCCTGTCTTTGTTTCAGAAACTAATGAGACAAGATATCTATAGGAAGCCGGGATTAGATAAGGATAGTTTTGCTGAGTTAGACAGAGAAAGACACTTTTGTATTTAACACTATTTTCAAACGATGCTTTTAGCAGCTGTGACGTATGTTATGCTATATAAGGAACTGGCCGTCCAAATAAACTCAGAGATTATTCTGATGACACTCTGACTTCTGTGCATTATTTTCTCTCATTATATCTTGGTACTCAGATATAATAATATATACACATCAGAATACATGATTACTCACTAATCTGATCCTATCATTTTGGTCCTTCGAGCCGGAAGTTTTTTCCCTTATCATTCCTCGGACGGAGCAAAACTCATTTTAACGTGCACGGGGGGTAAGTCGCTGAGGACTCCCTTACCTTGAGAAAGACCTCAGGCCTGATATATACAATCAGTTGGACCACAGAGGCAAGGTGTTTTTCCGAGGGATGACAAGGCACAGCTTACAACGAACTGACAGTGAGTATATGAATTTCTGCTGCATTTTGCATGTGTGTGTATGTCTGCAGTCCTTGCCTAACAGTGATATTAGGTAAAAGAGTTGTACAACTAGGTTTCTAGCCTAGTAATAGGTAGAAGGGTTGACACTTACCCACAGAGAGGTAAAAGAGTCATTATCCTGAGGAAAAGACTATAAAATAAGTTCTCCGTACGTAACGTTATTGAGAAAACTTACCATGAAAAAGGGATAAATGAGTCCGACTTTCAAATGAAATCTTGCAAGAAAATATGTGTGTGTGTGCATGTTACCATTTTGTATGATTTAAATACCGGTACCGGGTGTATGTATGTTTGTGAGGGGTGTAACACAGATAACAGATTTATTGGTTATTGTATATACCTGTCAACATTCTGTATATTTCTGTGTACTTGTGAGTGTATGTATATATATACATGTATTCTTTTGTGTTGTTCTCAAAATTCTTACCTGAAACTATCCACTTTTGGTAGTGAGTGGTCACACATTACCCACCTAGTCTCCGAAGGGCTAATCCTGTGGCTTGCCTGTGTTTATGGAAGACGCACAAACCAAAATTTGTGGCAGTCGAGCACGACAGGCATCTAACTGCTTGATTTTCCATCTTTCTCATTCTTTACTTGGTTATACAATGTTGAAATATTTTGTCTGCAGTTTCTGTGTATTCATAACTTCTTACTAAAATACTCTGTAAGATTGTGTGTATGAAGCCCTGGGTGGGAGCTATACTTGTAAGGGATACGTCCACAAAGGCACCACACGGTATATGGTGAAGTTGGACTTTGAGTGTTCTACCTGTCGGCCCTGAAGGTTGGGTGGCAAGGTTTACACTAAAGGGAACTGCACAACAAGACTTCCCATCAGAAGCTACGGGCTTTATGGGTCCTTGATGTGCCGAGTATATGTGGTGGTGTTTGGGGTGTAGCGTGCGAGAGGTAGCGTGAACGACACTCTCTCTACGTGAACCAGGTATCCACATTCAGGTGTGTAGACGGCGGATGGTCCAAGGTGTGGGAGATATACAGATTATTTCTGGAAACTGTATAAACGTTCTGTTGGTTGTTGTATGTATATGTAATGCTATGTATATTTCCATGTACCTGTGATATTATTTTTTTGTGTCCATCTATTAACTTTAATTGATACTATAGGAGTTCAAGATATATATATATATAAGTGGATAGGCTCTCATGGGCATCAATCGCACTGCCAGGTGTGTGGTTTCTAGACCCTGCAGTTTTCAAGGTTATCTCTACAGAAATGTTTAATATGCAAAGGGTTTCTGGTGTGCATCTGTAACTTATGTCTGGTAAAAACACACTTATGTGTGGGAATTGAGAACACTGTATTCTAGAATTGTTTTCTTATGTGTATTTGTGTATATATATAAAGTTTCTGTGTCTTTGTAACTTTACTCGATGCTTGCCCTTTGGGCAGGGAGGTGACTGATCTGCATTATGTGAAGATGTGCAGGGTCTGGCCAACCCCCCACATAGCAGACCACTCCCCTTTCCTACTCTAATTTTTTCCTCTGTGTGTGTGTGTGTTAGTTTTTATGTAAAATATGTCTGTCTGTAACCTTGAGGGAAAATAGCAGAAGGGAGAAAGTGTGGTTGCTGTAAAGAGAGACAAAGGCATGTTATTATAACCCTTTTTAAGTGATGACAATGCTCACCGCACCCACTGGATACACAGCATCTACTATACTACCTCTGCTGGAATCAGTGCCCTGTATCCACTACTTCTTGGCAATATTAATCCTTATTACAAGGAAGGTATAGGAGACGTTCAAACTTTATTGAGCTTTACTATACACAAAGAAGTATACGAAAGTAAAAGTAAACGCAACGTTACTTAATTAAGGAAATAAAAATAAAAATAATAAAAAGTAAATACATTTTCTATACTAAAAATAAAAAATTGTTGAAGATGAAAACAAAAAGGCAAATGTGTATTACAATGACGGTGCCTACGGGGGGAGGGACATGTAATGTTAACCACCTCTCTCCTTCGAAAGAGGATATGTTTATGTGTACACAGAAAAGAATACCACGACTGACCGCCCCTCCAACTCCTGGGAATATGGTCGCTTATAGTGATGATGTAGAGGACGAATTTGATGATGCCCGCAAATACCTGCTTGCCGCCACCGCTCCAAATCCACCTCCTCCAACACCACCACCTTATGAAGGACGGCCCGCCAGAATCAGGCGGGCACCAGATCATCAATACGGAGGTAAGGGAATAACATCTTTGCCATTTTATCTCTTAATTGAGGTTCCCAATCCTAGGGTGGGGGGGTAGAGCTTGTAGATGGGGGAAATGTGTTGCCACCCACAATGCTAGTATACCGAGCATGGACAGATGCAGATGTGAGGAGAGCTGTAGAAGGAGTCCCCCACCCAAATGACAATATGGGAATTTTTAGACTTAAGTTCCAGCGATTGCAGCAAAGTTTAAAATTAAATGGTGTTGAGGTTGTACGGTGTCTGAGGCAGATATTAGGGTCCGATTGGATCCTTAGTGAAGCTGACTGGAATCCACTGGACCCAAGGGGGGAGCCATTGCAATATGGATCACAAGAACTGACCCAACGAGTAGACGCTCTAATAGGCAGAATAGCTGACAGACACAGAGAGCACGCAGACTGGAATAAGATAAACGAGTGTGTACAAAAAGATGATGAAAGTGTGGAACAATATATGGGGAGGTTGCGGGTAGTATTTGACAGCCATAGCGAGGTAGCCAGACCTAACCCATATGATGATGCTGGACCACATGCTCAGCAACTAAAAAAAATAAATTATTTTGTGATACAACACCAAATTACTTACAAAACATGTCCCCTTAGGGAAACCATAGAATATGCTAGACATGCAGAAGAGCAGTGTAAGAGAGCAAATGAAAAGAAACAGATAAAGCAAGATAGTAAACCAAAGGAGGTGTATTTGATAACTTCTGTTGATGGGAAAGCGCAACCTATAACTTTTGCTTTCTTTTCTGGTGATGGTGGAAATAACCAAAAACGTGGAGGGAGACGAGGTGGACGTGGACGAGGTCGAGGTGGAAGCAGAGGAAAATTTTATGGAAATTGTTACGTATGTGGCAAGGCCGGCCACTTAGCACGTTCCTGCAGAAACAAAAAGTACCAGGTGGAAGAGGGAGCGGACGACGATGACCACCAGACTGACAAATGACTAGAACCAGGTTGTACCCTTCCTTTACAAATATTTGCTGAACAAGAATTGCTTGAATCTGAATTGTATGAGTATGGTAATAATGATGCAAACTTGCCAGAAATAAATGATGTGTTGAATTTAGAATCATGGATAGACTTAATAGCTCTAGCAGAACAACCAGTCATTCAACTAGATGTAGATGGGGTAATGATAACATTTTTATGCGATACAGGAGCATGTAGATCAGTGTTGAGTGATGATGGCACATGGACTAGTTACACGTTGTCACAAAACATACTGGTTAGGTCAGCAGCAAGACAGACAAATAGCGTACCTATATCATGTCCACTCACAGGGAGATTGTTCAACGGCCAAACATTTGAGCATCCTTTTATACTCTCCCCTAGATGCCCGATAAATCTCTTGAGTAGAGATCTGATGCTGAAATGCAACATTAGAGTGGTTTCTACAGAGTAAGGCATGAAAGCATACATGGGGGCATACCTGTCAATGTAAATGTAGTGCAGGGGATGGGTGAACCACATTACTTTTACACATTAGACATGGTGTTGAAAGGGCCAGGACAAGTATCCAGCACTTTGGTAGCCATGGCTAATGACCTAGCTCCATCTTCCAGTGTAAAACAAAGCACAGGGTCATTACACTGCACTATGAAATTTGAAAGTACACCGGAGAGGGATGTGGACTATGAAAAACATTTTTCAAACACACCAATACCAGAATAACCTTGGATTACATATACTGGACAGAAAATGGGTATACAGGGGTGGGAGTAAAATTGAATGATTAAGACCAGTTACTCTATGCAGGACACACAGTGCCACACATATCACTGGCTATGCCAGCTGGTGGTAGGTGGGTACAGGTAGGAGGGATGGTAGAAGAGGCTCAGACAGATAAAACACCATGGGAGTACTTACCCTATGGCCTCGGAGTGCAGTACTCACCGAGCACAAAAATATATAGGAAAAGCTTGAACTGGGTAACTGAGACAAAGTAAACATACACATTTTTCTCTTACACAGCTACACATCTGTGTATCTCGTAGACCAAATTGACAAGAGTATTCAACAGCAAATACAGACAGACGCACCCTCACAAGAAAACACATACTGGTTAAAGGTATGATAATATTTATGAGAGTGCAGAAGGGAAACCAATTTTACCAAAATCAATGTTCAGATATGCAGCTATGTTGAGCCATGGCATTAGTCAAGTCTCAAGAGGGAGTATGGTAGACATGGTCAGCAGAATATTTTCAGCCTATGGATTAAACACCTATTTTAAAAATTTTGTGCAGGGTGCCTTGTTTGTGCACAACACAACCCTCAGGGTAACTATCACCCCATAAGAGGCACATTCCCAGAACCAACATACCCCTTCCAGACAATATGTATGGATTTCATTGAACTAACAAAGTGTGAAGGGGAGAAATATTGCCTAGTGATAATTGATGTATACTCTAGGTGGGTGGAAACGAAACCATGTGCACACCCTGACGCAATCTCAGTGGCTAAAACCTTAGTGACACAAATAATTCCTAGGTTTGGTAGGAATTACGATAACGGTACACATTTTGTGAACAAAATTATCGACCACTTGAGTAAAGCATTACACATAGAGTTGAAAAACCACTGTGCGTACCACCCACAGTCAGCTGGATTAGTGGAGGGAACTAATGGTACCATTAAAAATAAATTGAGGAAAACGATGGCAGCGACAGGGAAAAATTGGCTTTACTGTTTACCATTAGTCATGCTAAACAAGCACATGCTTTAAGGCAGGAAGAAGTTAACCCCGTTTGAAATATTGTATGGGAGACCATTCCTACTACCAGAATTTAGACCATTTATCTCAGAAGATGAGAACATGAGTGAAAACTTAGCAGACTATATGAGAAAAATGTTAAGTAAGAAAGATATTATCTCCATCTCTCTCTCATCCACAGCAACAGCAGGGACCCTGCTTGGTACAACCAGGCCAGTGGGTCCTAATTAAAGTAATCAAGCGCAAAAATTGGGCATCGGCCAGGTGGGAAGGACCGTACCAAGTTCTGCTGTCAACACCCAAGTTGCCGAACAAGCCACCTGGATACACCTGACTCACTGCAAGAGAGTAAAAGTGCCAGAGCTTGAGCCGGTTGATTCCTAAAACCTGCTAGCTGACTCATTGCGAGTCAGGCTGGGCTACAAAGGGGGGGAAACTCGTCTCAAACCCAGTGAAGAACCGAATGGTGCGGGTTTTGGGGTTCTCAACTGGCCCAAGAAAATGTCCTGGCACCTGTTCAAAAGACCTAACTGGTGTGGTCTAAGAATCTCACTGACATGCCTCATCTTGATAACTCTTTGCATAGTAGCACCCATAATCATATGGGAAGAAGTAACACGACCCAGAGGCAACCAGACGCAATCTATTAAAGAGATGTGGATGCACAGAATGAAAAGAGACATGATGGAAGTCAATTTAACTGGCCAAGTGACCCTAGTGTTCAAGGAAGAGCAGATAGGAACCAACCAAATAGACCTATGTCAAGTACTGAGATGTGGACTTTCTGGAGGAAGACGTAGTGGAGGGGTGAGAAAAGCGCCAGTATACTTGTGTATAGCCTCTCCGTATGGAAATGAGAGATGTCCTAGCTGGAAACTGGCCTTATGGAATACAGGAGCTGACAGGGGTTACTCCCCACCTTATCACAGGAAGTGCAAAAGTACAAAGAGACGCTTAAAGCTGACACGGGTGTGGAGCCATTCTCCTGCAGCCAAAATCAGCTATACAAAAGTGTGATGAAGGGAGACATACTTTTGGAATCTACACCTCAGGCAGAGGTAACAACATGGAATATTTGCATATTCAGACAGGTGAGCCCTGTGAATAGGACTGTGCCCTCACAGATCATCTATTTGGAACCTGTTCCACTGCCAGACCGTCAATGGCAATGTTACCATTTTAACTGAACCTTGCTTTAAGACCTTTGTTTAATACATTTATAAGAGGAGGGACTGTTACGTATTTTAATTTCCTCATTATGAAATAATTAGGTAAGAATATCATGATTATAAAAAGTATATCAGCTTGTATCTCACTAGAATGTTTAAGTGCGTCATCTGTAGAATGTTTACGTTAATGTTCGTTAAAACATCTGTTTCCTGTATCCTGTCTTTGTTTCAGAAACTAATGAGACAAGATATCTATAGGAAGCCGGGATTAGATAAGGATAGTTTTGCTGAGTTAGACAGAGAAAGACACTTTTGTATTTAACACTATTTTCAACTATGCTTTTAGCAGCTGTGACGTATGTTATGCTATATAAGGAACTGGCCGTCCAAATAAACTCAGAGATTATTCTGATGACACTCTGACTTCTGTGCATTATTTTCTCTCATTATATCTTGGTACTCAGATATAATAATATACACACATCAGAATACATGATTACTCACTAATCTGATCCTATCAATTATATATATGATATATAATCAAAATAAGGGGTTAATACACATGCAAAGTCTAATTAGGGATCATGGGTGAGTATCAACATTCCCCTGAGGGCCTGATAACAATATGACAGGTGATATTGGAGTGGGTTGCCAGTTCCTACTCTAGTAGACTGTGATTTGTCTGACCTCTCTGCTATGACGTGCCCACCTACAGTGGCCCTACATGGTGTAGCTCACAGCTTCATTCAGGTACATAAGCCCCTTCACCACTACACTTAGCAATCCAGAAGGGGACATGGGGAACATACACCACACTAATGTAAATTGATGAATAGCTAAACATAATGGGAGGTCATCAAAGAGTAATGGGTATACATCTTGGCACATGGTCATCAGCAATGGCGTGGGACTTTCCAGGATGGGCGTAGCGGAGATGGAGGTGAGTTGGCTCTGCACAGCCTCCATGTGTTTTTGTGGCCCTTCCTGATGGGTACATTAATGTGGTGTATGTTCCCCTCATCCCCTTCAGCATTGCTAAGTGGTGGTGGTGGTAAAGAGGCTTGTGTACCTGAATAAAGCTGTGAGCTATACCATGTAGGGCTACTGTAGGTGGGCAGGTAATAGCAGAGAGATCAGATAAATCACAGTCCACCAGAGAAGGAACTGGCAACCCACTCTAGTATCTTTGGCATGCAAACCTTGTGGATACACACAAACAGAGACATTAGTAGGTGTGCTGCAGTCCATAGGGTCACAGAGAGTAGGACACAACAGAGGGATTCAACAACCATATGTGAAATGTTCCCCTGGAATTGATATATGCCATGTGGCAGTTTGATTTGACCACTATTTGTTGTCCCAATGTAGAAGATGAGTGAGATATATATAAGATGACCTTTGTATTTTTAGGGTCCACATTAGAGCCTCTGTGAGAGAGAAAGGGTTAATATGTCAGCCATTTGCATGTATTTGTGTTGAAATTTAATGTGGTAGTGTGTCTTTAATAGCTTTCTGCATGTTGCAGCGTGGCTTTCAACATTGGCATACACATGACCATTACAACATATTAGAAAAAGAAAATGTTATTTTTTGCTATATTTGATAGTTAGGAGTTGTTGTGCATGTAATTGTAATGCCTTTGTCATGCCCAGCGCCTAACTGGACTGTTTTACACTCTAGCCTGGGCCTGACTGGCCAGAGTTACCCTGATTTTATTATTATGTTTATGTATTTCTTAACGCTTATGGTTAAAATATGATTACACTGTTGTACTGTATGTATGTTGGTTTATGTATTTTTTCATGTTATAGTAATTGTTGTAAAGAAACATATTAGCTAGTCTGCAGGCTATTGCACTGGCCTATTATGTCACAATGTTGTTATCTGGTGATAACTCATTAAGCCCACCTAAATATAATCAACAGGATGAAATTAATGATCTTCATAAATTACAGGAAATACTAGAGGAGTTTGGTAGATTATCCTACTTTAAGATTAACAGATCGAAATCAGATACTTTGATAAAAGGCATAAAGTCTGAAGCCAAACAAATATTGGAGAAATTATTCATTTTCAATTGGAAATCTGAATATATTGTTCACTTGGGGATACAAATCTAATTTAAAGTGAGTAACAGCTATAATGATAACTGAAATGAGGTAATGAAGCAAATCAGACCCATTCTGAGGAACTGGAGAACTATGCTATCAATATGAGAATTATTCCAAAAATTACTTAATGCTTGAGATCAATACCAGGTAGTATACCAAATAACTACCTAAAACTCATCCAGGATAAGCTTGACAAATTTATATATGGGGGGAAAAACAGAATTAGGAAAAGTCTTGTGTGTAAGGAATTAGAAAAAGGAGGCCTAAATGCCCCCTGGATAAAATATATAGATCAAAAAATTGTTACAGCCCAACTTATAGGTTGGAATACCCCACAAGATAAACCTAGATGGCTGGTGTTGGAAGAGGCCCTTATAAGGGAGACTCCTATAAAAAAAATGTACTATGGTTCCCCAATTATAATAAAACTTTGTTTGGCAAACTTCCCAAAAAAAAAATGCAATTTTAAGATTTTGGTATAAAAATGAAGAGAGATTGCAAATATCAATTTATACAAAAGATCTCTCTTCAGCATTCTCCCACTTGCACAGGAGGGGCATTACCTTAGTTTCTGAATTATATCAAAAGAACAACCTTTTAACTTTTTCGAAGATGCAGAAGAAATTTGAGATCACAAAATGTACCTGGTTAAATTATGAAAGCCTGAAACAAACTCTAATTTCCTGGGGTTATAAAATCATTGGAATGAATTCGCCAACAAAAATAAAAAACTAATCATTAAGAGAGTAAAATCACATATTATTTCTAAATGTAGTAAGATTAGAGACAGCTCCCTTTATTAAAAATATAGGAATTAAAGGATGGGAATTAGATAATGGAATGAACTTAGATGAAACTGCGTGGAGGGGAATTATAAAAATGGTTAAGAAATCAGCACTTAACACAGCATATCTGGAACTATTCTTTAAATTAATGCATAAGTGGCACTTTACTCCCGTTAGAATGTCAAAAACGAACTCAAAAGGAAAGATCTATGCTGGAAACATTGTGGTATACGAGGCACTGAAGCCCATGTTTGGTGATATTGCAAAAAAAATACACGAGATGTGGGTGGAAATATGTCTGTTATTATCTAAAGTGATCGATAAACATATTCCTTGTACCCCACAATTGGTCCATTTTCATATGGATCTGGAGCACCTACCATACGCTGATAGATATCTGATATGTCATATCCTATTAGGTGCTAAATGGCTAATGGTGAAATAATGGAACTTACCTTCAGTTCCCACAACTAAAGGATTATTTCATGGCATTAGCCTTAATCGGGATCTGACATATAATTTGAACTGGTAAGTCCCTTTGAAGCAAACTTCCCACATTAACTGGACAACGTGGGATAGATACATTATCTCTGCCAAAATTTGAAGAAGGTATGTTCTAGGGAAAAAAAAGTTGAACCTTACTTTTTGATGATTGTATGATTGTTATATGTTATGTATGTTATTTTTAAACAGTGATATGTAATTTGTTTATGTCAATTTTGTCATATGTCTGAAAAGAATAAAAAGAATAAAAAATAAAAAAAGAAGTATAGGGGTTCCTAGTAAGCAGGGGTAAGCCTATTATGTTACAATGTTGTTATCTGGTGATAACTCACTCAGCCCACCTAAATATAATCAAAAGGATGAGATTCTGGTCTGCTGAAGCAAGCTCCTGGGCGTGGTTCCTGTGTATGGTGCATCTTCTGCTATCAGAGGTGTACAAGGACCAATTGAAGTAGCAGATTGTGACAGCCTTCCATTGCTTTACCCATATTTTAAGTGCATTGGTGTCTTTACATTAACATTTGCAGTATTACAAACTACTCTGTAAAACCTTTGCCTTTGTAAACCCTATTTGGAACCCGTAAGCTTTGGGCCGCCATTTGGCGTTTGCAAGCTTGATTGCGGCTGTGGTGTTGAGCTATTTTTGCAATTGAATAGCTTTGTGCGATTTTCTAGATTGGAAGTATTGCGGCCTTGAAAGAACAAAGGCTTCGGGAGGCTCTAAATTACGGATTTAGGCATCGCCATTTTTTCAAGGCCATAAGTCATAACGAGTTTGGAGCCAACAAAAAGACGCCAAATGAATAGCAAAAAACCTTGCGACCTCACTTACGGTCTACCGGATCGAGCAAAAGCTCAATTGAATGAGGCTCACAGATTGTATCTGCCTAGTGTTTTGGTGGGGGATCAGTAAAAGTATTGTGATATAGGGAGTCTCTATAGTCTTCCTCCCCAGTAGTCAAAATCTTCACCAGGCACTATATTGCATTCAATTTTGATTTTAACGACAATGACATTTTGTGTTTGTATAAGGATTAACAAGCTTCTTCAAATAGCCCAATTGACAGGCAGAAGAAGATCCCATTGAATAACCTTCCTCCCCAACTACAGACAGACTAGCCGACTTAACTGGAACCCTCCATGACACAATCAGTTATCTAAATATAGAATTGACTCTAAAAATGCATGTATATCCCTGTCTTACATATTCATTTTACCATTCTCCTTTCTGTGGAAGTTTTGAGATGATATTCTGCCTATATACCTTGTTAGAAGTATTCAATTTAGTTAGATATACTCATAATATAGATGATCACAATTTGGCCCTAATACCTTGCTTACCACTGTGATTCAAATACAGCCAGTGCTTGAGACCACCTTCCATTCCATTAGATTAATACATTTTCATGTGTCCATATAACAGTATATGGTACCAACAAAGCGCAGTGTGACTTACAATTATGTTAATAGGAGTAGATATAAAATATGCACTTATCACTTGGATATATTAAAACAGTTGGCTTGATGTAAAAGTATTCGCTATCTCAAATCCAATTGTTCTTCATACATCCCAACATATCAATGATAAAGAGCTAAGGCTTATCACTACACTCCCTGCATTACTGTATAAAGATATCAGATTAACACGTGAAAATCTAACAACTGTCATACAAATTACCTGAGAGCTTAAACCCTCACCTGTCTCAAAAAAGAAAAAATAACAATAAAATACATGCAAATAAGGAAATACAATTAAATATTTTGTAACTGTGCATTGCTTAATAATTCTAATATAAGCATCTGCAATAAGTACACATACACAGTAATGACAGTGCAAGCACTAAATAGTTTATTACAATATATATAAAATATCAATCAACATACTATACAAACTATATGTCAAATGTGAAAAATTTTTAAACAATAAAGCTTGCTTTAATTACATAAAACTAATTTACAGGGAAAATACAATAAGGAAAACTAATAGTGTACAGCAGCACTCAGGACAGGAAAAACCCCCAGTGGAGGAAACCTGTGAGGAGCCATGGCTGCTGCACAACCCTCCTCTGGGCAAACTAAATGGTAGTTCATTATATTCCTTTCTTTGTACCTTTTAATCTAAAAAAATTAACACAGTCTTTATGTCTTTATGTCGAAGATACGTCAGTTTCAAATTATGGTCTTCTGCATTACAATTTCTTTACACAAAGTTAAAGTTTTTCCAGCGATCCTGTCCATGACAATTGTTGCTGATATGGGAGGTCCACAATGATGTTATCTTGTGAGGACTGTGTAGATGGTAATGTCCACTACTGTGGCTTTGGAGACGTGATGGAAGTGAGAGGAAATTCCAAGTATGTTATCAACAGGCCCAGGAACAAGGTAGAGAAAGTGCAGGAGAAGCAGCTGCCGGTTTTAGGATATTTATTAATCTCCAGATTTTAATTTGGCCAAATATCCGATGTTACTCTTCATTGGCTGCTATAAAGAATAAATGAAAATAAAGGAATCCGAGTCATTCACATGAACTTCTCCACAGTTAGATAACATTTGGTGACCTACAGAACCCCTGATACATAACACATATAAACTTACTGTAGATTGTGACAGCAGATATGAATCATTAGGCCCCATTGATCAACACATTTAATAAATCTAGAAAAAGTAGACATTATAAACCCCCACAATAGTTTTAAGTATAATTTAGGCATTTTTGAATTCTTTAATCTGCTTGCAGTCAATTACACCTACCATTCCTTCTTTAAAATAGTAATTTCACAAACTTCTGGAAATGACTTCAAACCTATACTTCCAGATTAGCTCCAATATTAACATTTTTATGAAAGCTGCTACCCTCCTAAACTTAAAAAAAGAAATGTTTGATGTCACCCTTCTCTTACCTCTCCTTTACACTATGCATTAAAAGTCAGGATTTATCTTTTAAATAAAGCATTTCACTTGCTCTCCTTTACATTGTTCCATATTGTGCTTGGATATATACCTTGATTCTTCATATGTTCCATTATTAGGAACAACAACGCTCCCAACAACCTTCCACCTCATTGGCTGACATTCCTGGGAGGAGCTGGCTTCATGTGTTGGAATATTACACAGGGAACACGATGGAGGAGTGTCTCCCGGGCCTCGGAGGAAGAATTCCTCCTCACTGCGTAGATAGCTCCTAATGGCCCAGCCATGATGCTCCTTTCTCTCTCGTCTCCAGGCCCAGTGGTTTGGGCCCTCTCCCATGATCTAAAAAGAAAGAATTATGTGAATAAAGCTTTAAAGTACCACATTTCAGGAATTTGAACCTCTATCTAACACTATATGATAAAAACCAGTAAATGCACAAGAATGATATAGACATCAAAATATGGTGAATGGTACACAAATAAATAAATTACGTACATTTACAGTTTGGTAAAGGATGATTAATAAATGTGTTGGTTTTCAACTATATGGCTTATAAATAAAGAAAAACACTGACATTTTACAAGACTTTGAGAAACTTAGTCCAGATGATAAAACAATTTCTCCTTACAAACCTGCTCACATGTGGCTCTGTCTACAAGTGCCCGGAAGTTGATCTTCTTCAGGAACATCTCCCGCATCTTCTGGAACTTCTTGATGTTCTGATACCACATGTATCCCAGAGCCCAGGGATAAATTTGGTGATGGAAGGGCTCATCCTCCTCCATGTTGTTAGCAAGAAACCTTAAAATAACAAATAAATATTATATATCAGAACCTGAGCAAGTTGCCTTTTGCTTCTCACATTTATTTTCCACCACTTGTGACTGAAGAATATAGTGAAGAAAAATGTTCATGTTCTTTTATCAATTTCTTTATGCATATGAGGAGAATTTACTTACAAGGCCACGAAGAAATTAATCCTGTTGAACTCCTCCATAGAAAGACCGGCACGTCTGAAATATACTTCTACCATAGCTATGAGATACTAAAAGAAAATAAGACTGTGTTAATGGCTTGAAACAAAGGTCTAGGGTGACTAAAGACACAATAGGTCAACTTAGACTTTGTCTGCATAGAATTAGCCTTAACAAAGGTATGGAGCCTAAAAATGGCAGACACCTCAGTCTATATATCATGAGCAATACTAACATAGATAATTCAAGGGACCAGGTTATTACTGACATCAGCTGTAAAATATTGCTTCATTTTTCATTGGATTCTAAATACTGGGTCTTCTTATAGATAATCAGTGTTAATCCTTCTAATATTTATTATAGTAATACAAAATCAATTGTGATCTGCTATTCTCCAGGCCTAACACAACCATGAAAGATCATCATCATGGAAATAACTCCAGCTCATACTTACTATTTGTTTCTTGTTTCCATTCTGTCGTGATTAATAACAAATAGGAAATCCAGATATTATATATCTTACACTAAACAGGGGTTTTTAGGGGACCCCATCATCTGCCAAAGACATGTACAAGAAATACCTTATCTGAGATCTTCATACAGCTGTCCATAGCTAGGAATGCCCGAATTACATCATCTTCTACAGGAAAGAACAAGAGAGGTAATACATACTGGAGCCATGTTTGTTATAGTATTATTTAATACAATAGTCTTCATATCTGTTTCTCATTATAAATATACAAAAAAATAGTTTCTTAGGTTTAAAACATTTTTTTTTTTTAAAGTTGCTCTCTATGACTTTCTCTCACTGACGTACTTTGTACATCTTTCTGTTCACAAATATAAGTTCATCCTGTCTTAGTTTTAGCTACTGTATAAGCCACTGAAATATCAGTTTAACTCAATATCCTGTTTATAACACCCAAATGTGCTTTTGTTATAAATGAGTTATATATGTATTTAATCCTCTCCCCAGTGATTGGCTGCCGCTGATATTCCCAAATCAGAATTTGTCCAGGGAAGTCCTGATAATGCTATAAAGCTTTCTTTCATATGTATTAATAGTACATTTCTAACCCTTGATGCACTAATTAAACATTTTTTGAATCAAAAAATCACCATAAATCTAACAATGTCAGCATTAAAAACATAAATCAGAGTCTCTTACCAAGAAGATGATAAAAAGCCTGTGTTTCAGATGATTTCACAATTATCCACCGACAGAGCCGGACTTCACATTCCCTCAGAGGGATCCCACAAACGGTTCTTCTTCTCTTGGCAACTGGATCTTCTGGAGACTCGTGTGCTGCTCTGTGATAGGACAGGATAAACCTGACATGAGATCCCCTTTATAACATAGGTGCATACTCAGAAGGGTTCCCTGGTGGCCCAGTGGTTAGGATGCAGGTGCTTTCACCTCAGCATCCTGGGTTTGAATCCAGACAAGGATCCAAGGGATCACACTGGTTAGTACTTGGATAGGAGACCACCTGGGAAAGACTGGAGCTGTGTGCTGTGGCCCACTGGAGAAGGAACTGGCAACCCACTCCAGTATCTCTGCCATGAAAACCAAGTGCATCAGCATGGTGCGTTGTCCATGAGGTCACAGAGAGTCAGGCACAACTGAACAATGCCATTTACATTTTTACATACTCAGAAATATACAGCTAATTAATATCAGTTGAACCTATAGTGGAAAAGTTATTTCTACAAATGTTATAGTGCAATGAATACAGAGCACTGCAATTTTCTTTTGTCTCAGTACTTTTTGGTTTAATATATGGAATTGAAAATGTCTGTATTTGCAATGTTACTATTCAGCTAACTGGGTCACTCCAATTCACACCAGACCTGTCATTTATATTATTAGTTCCAACTACCTCTTATCCCCAGGACTGTGGGCGCTCCTGTCCTCTCTCTGGGGCTGTGTAGACTTGGTCTTTCTTTTAGATGATCTGTAATGAAAGAAGATTTATTATAGTCTGACAATATTTCAACTCCAGCTTAGGTTTCTCTTTATAATCCAAGTGCATTATGGGTGTGTTTCAGCCTAGGCCCAAAAGGCCCGGCTTTAGGCAGCACATTTTCTGAGGGCAGCAGGTCACCTGAAGTTGCCAATGTAGTACAATCGAATAAACATAAAGGTTAAATATTTTTAGGTTGTGTTTACTTTTTGCTTTCTAAAACCATTGACCGTATTATAAAAGATAAAATATTCTACCTCCTTTTTTGCAACGTTTCTCCCTAAACTTACCTCCTTAACATCTCTGTTCTCTTGTTGAACCTGGAATTTAACTCAAAAACTCAAAAAAAAAAAAAAAAGTAGAAAACAGGACAAAGAAAATAGATCAGAAATTCAATGAAATATTACAGATTTTATAAAAAAAAAGTTACTGACTGAAATGTATATACTGAAACTAAATATTAGGCAATTAAATAACTTTTTACTAGTTAAAAAACAATGATAAATTAAATATAACTGATAAAATGTAACGCTTTCAATATAATATGCTAATACAAAATTATAATAGGTCAGATGTATACGAATCACAAGTATGGAAATCTCCAGAGATATACAGTGCGCTGCTCGGCTGCCAACGGTCAGAGACAATTTGAATGAATACAAGTGATCTGAGCTTGTGATCACCTTGTTTATCCCTCGTGATGTCATGGGTTCTAATAGAGCTGTGATGTCATTACTGGCTTTACCAGTCTGCACTGTAATTATGTTTATGTATCTGTATACTATGTGTTAATTTGTGTGTAGATACTCAGAGGAAATTTCAAAAACACTAGGAGAAGAAAACATTTACATTGAAAGGGTTTTCATCTTTAACACCAGAAACACGCTTAACTTAAAAAAATGGGTTTTGGGCATTTTACAGTTTCATGTTATTCTCTCTTATTTCTTATGTTTATTTTTGTATTATTGTGTTTAGATATTTATGTTTTTCTTCATGGCTTCATGGCTACAGGTACCCTCTGTAATCACTCTTTCATTTATTTGGTTGTAACCGAGCAACGCTTTGGCCACCCTTTGATTGATTATGAAGGTTACTCCATTTCTTCCGGGGGATTCTTGACCACAGTAGAAGATCTGGTGGTTGTCTGATATGAAATGTCTCATTCAAGTCCATTTGAGTTCACTAATTCCAAGGATATCAATGTTTACTCTTTTATTTCATGGTTGTCTATGTCCAGATTGCATTTGTTCTAATATTCCAGGTTCCTATGCTGAACTGTTATTTGTAGCATTGGACTTTCACAAATGGGGTCTTCTCATTGGCTTAATTTGATAGACAGCCTTTTCAGTCAATCAGAAGCCGCCATTGACAATTTTATTCTGGAAGACTCCATAGGAAGGTCATTAACGTCGGAGACATCCGCCAGGGCGGATGTGTGTCTTTTTTTTTTTTTTTTTTTTAACTGCATGGATGCTTTTGGAGAAGACGAGCAGGCCGGAGACATTGCGGAAAGGTAGGTATAATGTAAATTGTGTTTATTTCACTTTGCTTTATGTTTACTAATGTAATGTTTTTTTTGACAGGAGTAGCGACGGACAAGACGCAAAGATGGACGACGGAACATGGAGGACGTGACATGCTGGGACGTGACATGCTGGAACAGGACATGCTGGAAAGGTGAGTATAATATTTATAATGTTTATAATGTTTAGAATGTTTACTTATTTCATGTAAACGTGTTGTATTCATTTTTTTCATCTTTTTTACCGTAGGTTGCTGATCTCAAGAAACATCTCAAAGGTAAGGGTTCTTAATTATTTTATTGTAGCTTAGAATTAGGGTAGCTATATATATATATATATATAGATAGCATGTATTGTATATTAGATAGATAGATAGGGGGATGTATTATTAGATAGTATTGTATATTAGATAGTGGGATGTATATTACATTATATAGTGGCATGTATATTACATTGTGGCATGTATATTAGATAGTGGCATGTATATTACATAGTGGCATGTATATTAGATAGTGGCATGTATATTACATAGGGGTGTATTGTATTTAATTGTATTGTTTTTTATTTAATTGTATTGTATTTTATGTAATTGTATTTTATTTAATTCTATTGTATTATATGCAGGGGCGGCCCGTCCATTGGGGCGTCAGGGCAAACGCCCCCCCAAATATTTTCTTCACCCTGCAAAAAAAAAAAACACAACAATGTATTAGTATAACCCAAAAACAAATAAATATAAGGTGTACATCATCATTTCAAGTCTCAATAGTATTAAAATGAAGTAAAGTTAGTAAAGGGACACTGTCACTTTAAGATAACCCTTGCGCTACATTAACTAATGCTGTGTATCTATATAGCCCCCTGCCTGCACCCTGTGTGATCAAATTACACTAGTACTGTGTACACTAACCTTTAGACTCTTCTCTTCTCTTCAATGAGTCCTGGCCTGGCCCCCTGACCGTTAATGCATGCCGCCCACCATCACAGTGACGATATGCATGGGCGGTCATAAATGTATCAATTAATAACTGACAGTCTTCCATCATTGACCAATCAATGATGGAAGGCTGTTCAGTTACTTAGTGATCAATCTAAACCCACCCAGACCGTTAGCCCTGAGCGCCCGCCAGCAAATAGGGCCTCGAGTTATCATTTTGATTGACTGATACAGTCAATAAAACCACCAGTTGCCTGTCCCTTCCCCCTTTCTGTTTCCTGACCCTGGTCACGCTGAGACTGAGAGACCTCCCTGGCTGAATCTACTCATCTGCTCTGCCTGCCTAACACAGTAAGTCTACCTGCCTGGCACCTGCCCTGCCCCTGCCCCTGGCCAAACCAAAACCCCTAGTAGCCCCTAATAAAAGTTAGGGGTGACCAGTTACCCCCACTATGCCTGCCTGGCCTGCCACCTACCCAGCCACCCACCAACTACCACCGACGACTCTAGGCCTACAATGCCTGGTGCCAGTGCCACCCCCCAGCCATCACCACCATGTGGCCTGTGCCACCCCCGATCAGGCCTGCCCTATGCTATGCCATCATGCCACCGCCGGATTACCCCGATCACGGGATCGGGGTAGTCGGGTGGTGAGCGGGGTGGCACAGGCCCACATGGGGGTGATCGGATCACCCCCTTGATGAGGCCTGTGCCACCCCTGATGACCTCCATGTCGCCGCCCTATGCCACCCCCGAGGCCCGATCAACACCACCCCGATGCGGCCTATGCTAGCACCGCCTGATTACCCCGCTCACGGTGATCGGGGTATTCGGGCGGTGAGCGGGGTTGACCAGGCCACATGGGGGTGGATGTTCACCCCCATGAGGCCTGTGCCACCCCTGATCGTGGCCTAAGCGGTCCGATGGGCGACCGATGGGCGCCTGAGCGTGACCGACCCCACCCTGAACCAAATACCTACCCCCCCCCCCTATTTTTATTCCGTTTTTAGAAGTAACAGGCATGTATATGTGCCTGTCACTTTTAAAGATAAAATAAAAATAAGTGAAGGGAAAAAAATACAGTAAACACATTAACACAGTATGTAACACAACACATTATTATACAAAAATAAACAGCTTTAAACAAACATTAATAAAAAATAAAATAAACAACAGCACATACTTACCTGTCAAATTGACCCCTCCAGCGTTGGCCTTCTGTCCTCTGGATATAGTCATGAAAAATAAATAATCCAATGTTGATTGAAGCCCATGTCAAATAATCCAATGTTGATTGAAGCCAATGGTCAAATAAAATAATCCAATGTTGATTGAAGCCAATGGTCAAATAAAATAATCCAATGTTGATTGAAGCCAATGGTCAAATAATCCAATGTTGATTGAAGCCAATGGTCAAATAAAATAATCCAATGTTGATTGAAGCCACTGGTCAAATAATCCAATCTTGATTGAAGCCATTGTCCATCCATCCATTCTGGCCCATTGAAAGAGGCCTCCACAAAAAAAAAACCGACGCTCTAAAAAAAAAAAAACAACAAACTAAAAGACCTCCTCCTACAAGGAGCCCCTCCCGCGATTAATTTTTTTTTCCCACGGTCTGCTATATATACTAGTTTTTGAAGGACTCTGATTGGCTGAAATTTTTGATTGACATCGATTTCAACCAATGAGAGTCTTTAAAAAATTAGCAAATCAGCAAGCAGGTATGGAAGCCTGTAAGGGTAAAAAAGGTTAGTGTGAACTTGTTTGACCCTGTATGTATTATACATATTACAGGGCTATTTTATGTGATATACATGTTACAGGATAATATCTTGTAACATGTATAGCCAAAAAATAGCACTGTAATATGTATAAAAAATTATGTGTAATAGAAATGCATGAACAATATAATATAACAAGTAATAAAGAACATCAATTAATCAAATAATAAATATCAATTAATATATATTGTTGTATGTATATGTTTATGTATATTTATGTGTATTTTTTCTGCGTATATATATATATTTGGAGATATATATATATATATATATATATATATATATAAAAATTTATATCAATATATCATAATAAATAAATATATATATATATATATATATATCAATTTGATATATATATATATATATATATATATATATTTATTTATTGTGATATATTGAAATCATTTTTTATATATATATATATATATATATATATATAAATATATATATATATCAATCAATATATCTATCAATCAATATATATATATATGTATATATATATATATATATATATATATTATTTATTTATTTATTTACAATTTGGGCCTATATGGTCAAAATTGTTTATTTAAGGTTTTTAAGGTGCGGTTGGGGCCTATATGGTCAAAATTGGTTATTTAAGGTTTTTAAGGTGCGGTTGGGGCCTATATGGTCAAAATTGGTTATTTAAGGTTTTTAAGATGCGGTTGGGGCCTATATGGTCAAAATTGGTTATTTAAGGTTTTTAAGGTGCGGTTGGGGCCTATATGGTCCCAATTTGTTATTTAGGGTTTTTAAGGTGCGGTTGGGGCCTATATGGTCCCAATTTGTTATTTAAGGTTTTTAAGGTGCGGTTGGGGCCTATATGGTCACACTTGGTCTTTTAAGGTTTTTAAGGTGCGGTTGGGGCCTATATGGTCAAAATTGGTTATTTAAGGTTTTTAAGGTGCGGTTGGGGCCTATATGGTCAAAATTGGTTATTTAAGGTTTTTAAGGTGCAGTTGGGGCCTATATGGTCCCAATTTGTTATTTAGGGTTTTTAAGGTGCAGTTGGGGCCTATATGGTCCCAATTTGTTATTTAGGGTTTTTAAGGTGCGGTTGGGGCCTATATGGTCCCAATTTGTTATTTAGGGTTTTTAAGGTGCGGTTAGGGCCTATATGGTCCCAATTGGTTATTTAGGGTTTTTAAGGTGCGGTTGGGGCCTATATGGTCAAAATTGGTTATTTAAGGTTTTTAAGGTGCGGTTGGGGCCTATATGGTCAAAATTGGTTATTTAAGGTTTTTAAGGTGCGGTTGGGGCCTATATGGTCAAAATTGGTTATTTAAGGTTTTTAAGGTGCGGTTGAGGCCTATATGGTCAAAATAGGTTATTTAAGGTTTTTAAGGTGCGGTTGGGGCCTATATGGTCCCAATTTGTTATTTAAGGTTTTTAAGGTGCGGTTGGGGCCTATATGGTCACACTTGGTCTTTTAAGGTTTTTAAGGTGCGGTTGGGGCCTATATGGTCAAAATTGGTTATTTAAGGTTTTTAAGGTGCGGTTGGGGCCTATATGGTCAAAATTGGTTATTTAAGGTTTTTAAGGTGCAGTTGGGGCCTATATGGTCCCAATTTGTTATTTAGGGTTTTTAAGGTGCAGTTGGGGCCTATATGGTCCCAATTTGTTATTTAGGGGTTTTAAGGTGCGGTTGGGGCCTATATGGTCCCAATTTGTTATTTAGGGTTTTTAAGGTGCGGTTAGGGCCTATATGGTCCCAATTGGTTATTTAGGGTTTTTAAGGTGCGGTTGGGGCCTATATGGTCAAAATTGGTTATTTAAGGTTTTTAAGGTGCGGTTGGGGCCTATATGGTCAAAATTGGTTATTTAAGGTTTTTAAGGTGCGGTTGGGGCCTATATGGTCAAAATTGGTTATTTAAGGTTTTTAAGGTGCGGTTGAGGCCTATATGGTCAAAATAGGTTATTTAAGGTTTTTAAGGTGCGGTTGGGGCCTATATGGTCCCAATTTGTTATTTAGGGTTTTTAAGGTGCGGTTGGGGCCTATATGGTCCCAATTTGTTATTTAAGGTTTTTAATGTGCGGTTGCGGCCTATATGGTCACACTTGGTCTTTTAAGGTTTTTAAGGTGCGGTTGGGGCCTATATGGTCAAAATTGGTTATTTAAGGTTTTTAAGGTGCGGTTGGGGCCTATATGGTCAAAATTGGTTATTTAAGGTTTTTAAGGTGCGGTTGGGGCCTATATGGTCCCAATTTGTTATTTAGGGTTTTTAAGGTGCGGTTG
This sequence comes from Discoglossus pictus, assembly GCA_027410445.1. Taxonomy (NCBI): domain Eukaryota; kingdom Metazoa; phylum Chordata; class Amphibia; order Anura; family Alytidae; genus Discoglossus; species Discoglossus pictus. The sequence goes on along the minus strand of CM050172.1, from coordinate 37,757,194 downwards.
GGGCCTATATGGTCCCAATTTGTTATTTAGGGTTTTTAAGGTGCGGTTGGGGCCTATATGGTCCCAATTTGTTATTTAGGGTTTTTAAGGTGCGGTTAGGGCCTATATGGTCCCAATTGGTTATTTTGGGTTTTTAAGGTGCGGTTGGGGCCTATATGGTCCCAATTTGTTATTTAGGGTTTTTAAGGTGCGGTTGGGGCCTATATGGTCCCAATTTGTTATTTAGGGTTTTTAAGGTGCGGTTGGGGCCTATATGGTCACACTTGCTCTTTTAAGGTTTTAAATGTTACGGTTTGGGTCTTAAACGTTCTAATGTTTTTTTTTTTGTTTTCTGTCACTTCCCAGGTGCAAACTATCTGTGGAATCAGATTTGTTTGGACTCGTTGGTTGACTTACTGGACATGAATACCCCGAGAAGGAGAGTCAGCTGTTGAAGAGTATATGGTCACACTTGGACTTTTAAGGTTTTTAAGGTGCGGTTGTGGCCTATATGGTCACACTTGGTCTTTTAAGGTTTTAAAAGTTACGGTTTGGGTCTTGAGATTTCTAATGTTTTTTTTGTTGTTTTCTATCACCCCCCATGGGAGAAAACTATCTGTGAAAGCAGATTTGTTTGGACTCGTTGGTTGACTTACTGGACGTGAATACCCCGAGAAGGAGAGTCAACTGTAGGTGAGTATCATTGCTTTTAATTTTCTGTCCATGCGTATAGGTGCAAATTTGATGTTGATGTAGTCTTGTCACATGAGGGTTTGCAATCTGTAATGTATACCAATGAATTCAACACACTGTTATTTTAAAGTAATTTTGTGACATAATAGAAATTAATATACCGTGATCTCTTTCTTCTATTGGTATCAGAAATGAATACTATTGACTCTCTACTTGTGAAGCCTTTCGGCACCCTAACCTATGAGGAGAAGGTGGAAGTAAAATGGTTAGGAGCTGACCAACCAGAGATAAATCTGCAGCAAATCGCAAGAGATAGAGGGAAGCAATATGTCCGTAATTTCAATACTGAATGGTACAAGAAGAACGACTGGCTTTCTGGAAGCGTTTCTAGGAAGTCCTTATATTGTTTCCCATGCATCCTATTTGGTGGTGACGCTGCTTGGACCAAAACTGGAGTGACTGACGTCAAACATCTAGCTGATAAATTGGCGAAACACAAAAGTTCTAAAGCTCACTTGGATAACAGGATCAAGTTTGAGATGCTTGGACAGGCGAACATTGCTGTTCAACTGGACCAAGGATACCAAGTCAGCATTCAAAAACACAACGAAGAAGTGGCTAAGAACCGGTACATCCTTTCCAAGATAATTGATTGTGTTCGCTTTTGTGGCGCTTTTGAACTGGCATTAAGAGGACACGACGAGAGTGAAACATAGCTAAATCCAGGAGTGTTTAGAGGCCTGGTGGATTTGGTTGGCAGTATCGATAGTGCAATGGAACAGCATTTGAAGACTGCAACTGTGTTTAAGGGCACGTCCAAAACCGTGCGGAATGAGCTACTGGACTGCATGCATGAAGTTATTAAGGAAGTGATTCACCAAGAGCTTAAGGAAGCCCAGTTTGTGGCAATCCAAGCGGATGAAACAACCGATATTTCCGCTAGGACACAGTGCGTTGTAGTCTATCGCTACATTGACAAGAAGCATCAAGTGGTGGAAAGATTTGATGGCTTCACGGAAATGAAATCAACGGATGCAGACTCGATTGCTGCTGTTGTGCTGGAAACACTGAATACTGTTCTCCCAGAGCCAGAAGACAAGAAGAAACTCATAGCTCAAAGCTACGATGGTGCCAGTGTGATGCGTGGAGATCAAGGAGGAGTTCAAAGAAAAATAAAAGACGTGTACCCGAACGCACACTACATCCATTGCTATGCTCACCAACTGAACCTAATAATGGAGAAAGCAGTTTCAAGGATTGGAAGAGTTAGAGTTTTTTTTTTCAACATAGGCGGCATACCATCTTTTTTTTCACGCTCTCCAAAAAGGACTGGAGTTCTGGATGAGGTAGTTGGTAGAAGACTTCCAAGAGGTGCACCAACACGATGGAACTTCAACGTTAGGACCGTGAACGTGATCTACGAGAACAGAGATGCGCTACTTGAGTGTTTCCAGACAATTGAAGCATGTCTAAACTTTGATCCAACATCTATACGGGAAGCCGCAGGTTTCATTGCAATGCTGGAAGACAGGGAGTTCCTTTACTTCCTTAAATTATTTCATTTAATAATGCCACATGTAGACATCCTCTATAGTCAGCTTCAGAAGCGAGACACGGATACTGTTTATATCAAAAAAGTCACAGAAGACTTTGTCGCCAGCATCCAGAAAATCCGTCATTCTGTTGAAGAGATAGAAGCAAGTTTGCCGAGCGATGTAACAGTCAACAGACAGAGTGCGGAGATCTCAACCTTGAGACAACTTTCAAGAGAGGTATGTGACATAGTGGTGGTTCATGCAAAAGAACGTTTTTCATTTTCAAATCACCTAGTCAGTGCCAAACTTGTTCAAAGTGACTTATATAAAACCCATGACACTTGCTATCCAACCCAAGCTCTGGAAGACACCGTGCAAGCATATCCAATACTGAAGAAGGAACAATTACGCACTGAGCTGTCACTTCTGTATGGGAAGACAGATTTTCATACTTGTACAAGTGCTGTTGCTCTGCACAAACTTTTCCATCAATTTAATCTGCAGAATGATTTCACAGAGACTGTAAAATTATTAAGAATCCTGATTACAACACCGATGACCACTGCAGAATCAGAAAGATGCTTCTCCACATTGAAGAGGATAAAAACCTTTTTAAGAAGCACCATGTCCCTGGAGCGGTTGAATGCATTGGCGATGCTCTCAATGGAAAAGCAACTGATTTCCGAGATCCCAGACTTCAATGAAAAAACCATTGAGAAGTTTTCTTCTTTGAAAGATCGCCGTGCAAAATTAAAATACAAGTGATTGAAGCAAAGAAGAATGCATACCCCCAAGGTGTGCAAAGATAAACTGCGTTAAGCAGCACCACCTCACACTACCAAAAATAACTAGTGGTAAGTAAAGTATGAACGGTGTGTGGGTGTGCATATGGAAGGAGCTATGAAAGGTGTGTGCATGGTCAGTAACAAGCCTTGGCGTGGTTTGAAGGAATTGGAGGCACTTCCAAGGGTAGCTGTCACTTGTGTACGGGAAGCAAGAATTCCATGTCTGTACAAGTGCTGTTGCTCTGCAGCAACTTTAGCATCAATTTAATCTACATAATTTAACAGAGTGAGTGAAGCTATAAGGAATCCTGCTTACAACAACGAAGACTACTAAAGAACCAGAAAGATGCTTCTCCACATTGAAGAGGATCAAAAAAGTAATTAAAAAGCACCATGGCCCTGTAGCGGTTAAATGCATTGGTTTGAAGGAATTGGAGGCACCTTCAAGGGTACGTAAAGTTCTCATAAATGGCACCACCTCACTACCAAAAATAACTAGTGGTAAGTAAAGTATGAATGGTGTGTGGGTGTGCATATTGAAGGAGCTATGAAAGGTGTGTGAATGGTCAGTAACAATTGTTGAAGCCTTGGCGTGGCGTTACTGCTCATATGGTTATCCATATGCTAATTCAACGTGTTTGTTTGACATTGATTATTGTGTTGTCTAAACAGAAGTTAAATATTGTTGTTTTCTTGAATCCCAAGATCCACTGGTTTGGGCCTATACAGTGCTGATTGGTCTTCTAAGGTATGTTTGGGGCCTATGGTCACACTTGGTCTTCTAAGGTATGTTTGGGGCCTATATAGTTCCACTTGGTCTTCTAAGGTATGTTTGATGCCTATATGGTCACACTTGGTCTTCTAAGGTATGTTTGATGCCTATATGGTCACACTTGGTCTTCTAAGGTATGTTTGATGCCTATATGGTCACACTTGGTCTTCTAAGGTATGTTTGGGGCTTATATAGTCACACTTGGTCTTCTAAGGTATGTTTGGGGCCTATATAGTCACACTTGGTCTTCTAAGGTATGTTTGGGGCCTATATAGTTCCACTTGGTCTTCTAATGTATGTTTGGGGCCTATATAGTTCCACTTGGTCTTCTAATGTATGTTTGGGGCCTATGGTCACACTTGGTCTTCTAAGGTATGTTTGAGGCCTATATGGTCACACTTGGTCTTCTAAGGTATGTTTGGGGCCTATATGGTTCCACTTGGTCGTTTAATGTTTTTTAAGTATGGTTTTGTTCTTGAATGGTATGATTGATTTGCTTGTTTTCTTTCAACCCCAGGTGCAAACCCTATGTGGCTGCAGATTTGTTTCTACTCATTGGTCAACTTAATGAACGTGAATACCCTGAGAAGAAGAGCCGACTAATGGTAGGTGTCACTCCTTGAATTTTTCTGTTAATACGTATAGGTGCAATTATGATATTGCTGTAGTCTTGTCACATGAGTTTTTTCAATCTATATTGTATACCAATGAATTTAACACATTGTTACTTTACTTCTTGACATTTCTGCATTGCAGATCATGTATTTCAATGGGCTTTACAAGCATAAGGTCATTGGGCGGGGCTTATAAAGGTCATTATGATGTCAGGGGGAGGAGTTATAAAAATGGGTGTGGGTTGAAAAGGGGGAGTGGCTATGTTTCGACCTGTCGCCCCTCCAACTTGAAAAGTCACCAGCCGCCACTGATTATATGTATTTCATTTTCAGGTGTGTAATTTTTTGAAAAAAATTGTAGTGGGGGGGGGGGGGGGGTTGTAATGTATTTTTTTATTTTCTGTAATGTTCCTTTTTTTATTTTTGGTGACTTAGGTTTTTTTTTTTGTTCGGTAATGTACATTTTTTATTTTTGGTGATCTTAGTTTTTCATATATTATGTAACGTACATTTCTGCTTTTTGAGGAATTTAGTTACTTGAGGCACACAGTACACTCACATTGTGTGACAGACAGCATTTCAACACTTTCTTTTATTGACCGTCATTTTTTGACAGGCAAGGGGCTAGTATACATATATATGTGTGTGTGTGTGTGTAAATTAGAGTAACAATAAAGTTGCTGACTGAATTGTATATACTAAAACTAAATATATGGCAATTAAATAACTTTTTACTAGTTAAAAAACAATGACAAGTTAAATATAACTGATGAGCCGAAGACTCATTGCAGGCCGCAAATGCGGACCTGGTGAAGCGAGTGTCCACATTTGTTGAGGTGGAGGCTCTACGATGCCTCAAACTCGGTAAAAAACAACCCAGAAAAGTGGGACTTTGAAACAAAAAAAAGAGTTGCGGGACTTAGAAAAAAACAAAAACCCAGGATGAGGAAATTGTGACTTAGAAAAAAAAATACAAGGTCGCAAAAATACGAAGTTAACGGTCAAAAAGCGTACAAACAGGGGGCGTGTCTTGGCAGGGGCTGCGGCTGGTCGCATGAAGGAGCAGCTCCTGCTCCAAAACTCACTGAAAGGGCCGGAAAGAGCCTGAAACCCTCCTCAAACACCCTACAAACCCCACCTGAGCCCCGGGGGGGACGAGGGCAACGCTAACTTAGAAGGAGGAGGAAGAGGAGAGCCGAGGCCCACTCCAACCGGCTCCCGGCGCCATCTCCCCGGCAAAAGAAGTAGGCCAGAACCGAACAGAGGGGGGGGGGGGCAAAGGAGGAGAGCGGCAGGAGGAGACCCACGGCGACATCAGGAGGCTGGGGTAAGCAGGTGCGTGCCGGCCCGCAACCCAAGACCCCACAGCACCCCACATCTGCCCCCACACTGAGCAGGCCCACCCCCGGAGCGGGCTTGGAGGTGAGGTAGGCCCAACGGAAAGCCTGAGGAGCTTCGGCGGGACCGGAGCCCTGGGCCCAGACCGGGAGGCTGCCTACTCTCCCCACAGGAACAAGGGTGTCGCCGGGGGCCTCCTCCTCTCCCTGAAGACGCCCTGGAAGGGTGGCCCGAGGGCACACTGAGGGAAGCACAGCCCAAGGCTCTAATAGTAGGCCAGTAACAAGAGCAATGAAACTGGCCCTTGCTACCTTGATCAAATGCAAGATTCCATACAGATGGGGCTTCCCTTTCTCTCTCTCATTTCCACATCAAGGGACTGTCTATTTGATTCACACTCCAGAGGAATGTGCCAAAATTCTACACCACCGTCACTTGACTGACCCAGCAGAGGGAGGCCTTGGCTCCAGAATCGACGCCCGAAGCAAGACCGGCAAGAATCTGGTCAACGGACAAAAAGTCGCACTGACCTGGGGCGACCAGAGACACTCAGCCGACCCCGAGCCCTGACTACAGTACCGACCTTCCAAGCACGTCAAGACTCACCTAAATTGGGACTGATAGACGTTTGTTTGCACTTTTTTTCTTTTTACTTGTTCCTTCTGGAGCAGCAGTCAGTATATATCTCAAGCATAAGTAGTAAACCTCAGTGTACAGTGTTTAACTAAGAGTGGCCTAGGCCCAAGATAGCCTGGATAGTTATATGTATATATAAAGCCAGGACTACCATTAACCCACAGTTTAAGGCCCAATGCTAATTTTCTAATACCACAGCTGACTGCAAGAGGAGAATACAAGCTCAACTTTGTAAGATTTAGTATTTAACTGCAATTTGAGGTAATTTCAGCAATGCTTGTTAGAGCCCCTTACAGGACTTTATGTTTAGTAATGTTAGGTTAAATTTGTTTATGGTAAAGATGTTAGCATTGTATCTCACGTTCGGGGGTCGAACCCTTAGTGTTAACGACACCCTTTCTAATGTTCTGTCTAAACTCTCTCTCTTCGCCGCCCCTTCCGGGGGCGCCCACAGGTGTTCCAACTTGGCTCGCCCATCTCTTCGGGGGAGGTTGCCCTGGCCTGCGCGGATCCCTGGCGACCGGCTCTCCACCAAGCAACCTGGGGTAACAGCTCAAATGGGGTCCCTGCAGACCTCCACACACTCACATAGCTAACCCACATTACACGTTCATCACGCATAATGTTAGAGGCTTTAACTCCCCCAACAAACGAAGGAAAGCCTTCATAACGTACAAGAAGGACAAGCCTGCAGTCCTTTTTCTTCAGGAGACTCACTTTGCGCAGGGGAAGACCCCCTCGTTTTTGCACAAAGACTACCCAACCTTTCACACCTCTAGCCAAAAAACCAAGAGGGCGGCCGCAGCAATCTTAATTCATAAGGACTTTCCTTTCCAAGTATCCCACAAAAAAATAGATAAAGAGGGTAATTTTGTGATTATCACGGGCAATCTGCTTAACACTAAGCTTACCCTAGTGTAACTCTATGCCCCTACAGTAGCCCCTCATAATGCAATCATAAATCTTCTAGAGACACTAGACTCCCAGGACTTATGCAAAGTTATTATAGGCGGGGACTTTAATCTAGTGCTAGACCCAGATAAGGACAGGTCTAGGAAACAGGGGGAATCCAGACCCCCAGACAAAATCAAGCTACTCAAGAATCTGCTCCTAAAACTGGGATTGATAGATGCCTGGTGGGGACGTCACCCTCAAGAGAGGGAATATTTGTTTTATTCCCCCACACACAAATCCTACTCACGTATTGATAGGATCAGATTAGTGAGTAATCATATATTCTGATGTGTGTGTCAATTATATCTGGGCACCTAGATATAATGAGAGAAAAATAATGCACAGAAATCAGAGTGTCATCAGGATAATCTCTGAATGTATTTAGGTGGCAGAATCTTATATAGCATAAAAACACGTCACAACTAGTTGAAAATACTGTTAAATACATTTTTGTACAAAAAAGGTGGGATGAATATAGACAAAATATACTTTATTAAATAAACAACAGCGACGTATTTAAAAACAAGGAATGTTAAAACACTAATGGGGGAATAAAAGAGGGCAGATGCAGGGAATAGTAAGTACCCCTATAGCACTGGTATTGTGCAATGTAAGACTCTAAAGTGAGTGGGTGTTACTATTCTCACCTAGCGGGCGAGCAAAAGCAATTGTAGAGATGTACCAGGGCATAAAAGTCCTGTTATTTAATACGAAGTAAATATGTAAAGCGCCCTTATGCTGAAAAAAAATGTGACACACCTTTATGCTGGAATGGATGTCCTCCAAATGTCTAGAGGATACATTAAATAGAGCAAAAGTACTTGCAAAGACATAAGGTGTAAGTAAAAAGATGTCTGGCTGATATACCTATTGTACTTCAATGAAAGGTACTAAAAAGTGGTACCTATCTGGGTAAAGCTTAAAGAGAAGCTCAACCTGGAGTGTACAAAAAGTGTTAAGAACAGCTATATAATGCACAGCATAGAATTCAAGCTGTATCTATGTGCATTTATTAATAGCTCACTTTCATATGGTACACAAAGTACCTAATGATGTTTGTGCTAAGTGAGGGCTGTTCCCCAGTTATAACGATTGCAAAAAGGGAATATCAGGTACTTGCAGACAAAATATACCACTAATGGGATATAAGGGGGGCTTTAAACTAGGCCAAAACTATAGTAGATTCGCGCTTCCTGGAAAGCTCGGCCGCTAGGTTTGCAACGCGCATGCGCACGTCTAACGTGATGACGTGCGCAGCGTGGTTGCTAGGAGCCTGACGCGTTTCGACGTATCACGTCTTTGTCAAAGGAAAGTTGTATAACGCTGTCTCTGGGAGCTTTTTATAGGGAGCTGTTACCTTGGCAACATTAGAGTAATGGATGTATAGCCCATAACGGGCCAAAAAGACAATCGCAATGGCATGAAACTTGAGTTGGTATATACAAAGGACTACTGAAATGAATGTGCAGTGCACTTATTCTGGTATCCATGCATAGACAAACTGAGAACACTTATAGTAAAATGTGTAGTGGGAGACTAATATATCTATAAACGTGAAAGGTAAAAAGGAGGGAGAATTATAAAGGGAAGAAAAAGGAGAACCAATATATAAATGAGAAGTGAACTCCATACTATACTCATAGGAATAAGAGACCACACTATAATCGGGGAACTGATGGTCTAAAATTATTAAGTGATAAAGGATGTGTGAAAAGTACTAGAAAAACTAGTAATAAAGGGGTAAACATGTACTTATAAATGTATATTAAATAGTGTGACATGCGCCTATAGCAAGGTGCTAATGTGTAATTAAAACAAGAATAAGGGTGCTAATGCACTCAAGGTCCATCTAAAAGGGATGGACAAAAAAGTGAGAAACAAAAAAAGGATCATGGATACTCATTTAGAAGAATATACATAAATGGGAAAAGAACTGGGCTCGGTGAGGGTAAAGAGTGTAAAGTGTCTATGTGACAGTAAGATCTACCATAAAGTAGACAAAATAATATAAAAAGAAGAGAGAACCAAATGCTAAATGAAGGGCGTAAAAGTAAACCCCTCATTAAGTCCAGAGGGTGCTTGGGCCTTCAAAAGGTATATCCAGCGTGCCTCACATTGTAACAATTTTCTCTCCAGGTCACCCTGTCTTGGGCCTGTGTGTACCTGGTCTATAGCACAGAAAGATAATACTTCACTTCTATTATCATGACAGTATTTAACATGGCGGGCAATTGGTGTATCCAATGAGTTCTTGATACTGTAGATATGCTCACCAATCCTGCGGCGCAACTGGCGCCTCGTTTTTCCTACATAGATCTTCCTGCAAATACAGGTGGCCACATAAATGACCGCCATGGAACAACAGTTCATAAATTCTTTTATTTTGTATTTTTCCCCAGTAATGGGATGTTCATATGTCTTTAAGGGTGTAACATACCTGCAAAACTTACATTTGCTACATTTGAAACATCCTGTTAGGGGTTTTAACCAGGTCCCTGGTTTTTGTTCATTGAAGGAACTATGGACCAATCTATCTTTCAAATTCTTGCCCCTTTGGTGTTAAAACATCTTTTAGATCCTCGTCACTCCTCAATAGGTGCCAATGTCTGGATAGAATATCTCTGATAACCTCAGAGTCATAGCCAAAGGTCATAATACAGCGAGATAGTTTATTTTCCTTATCTGCATTTTTACTAAGGCCATTCAAAAGTTCAGATCTTTTGCAGTTAGATGCATAATTAAAGGCAGATTTAAGACATTTATTTGAGTAACCTCTGTCTCTAAATCTAGTTCTTAATTTATCTGCCTCTAGTTTAAACTCTGCATCAGAGCTGCAGTTTCTCCTTATTCGAAGGTATTGACCTCTTGGTATTCCCCTTTTAAGGGGTTCAAAATGCTGGCTATCAAACGTCAGCAAAGAGTTTGTGGCAGTATCCTTCCTATAAGTAGTGGTTGATATCTTTCCTTCCTCATCTTTGCTTATTAACAGATCTAAGAATGTAATAGAGGATGGATCTAACTCATAGGTGAATTTAAGGCCCAAGTCATTGGTGTTAAGGTCAAGCATGAATTGTTCAAATTCAGACTTAGTGCCTGTCCAGACCACTAACACGTCATCAATATAGCGCCGCCATATTAATGCGTGATCAGAGAGTGAGGATCCAGACTCATGGAAAACAAATTTCTCTTCCCACCAGCCCAGGAACAAATTGGCATAACTAGGGGCACATGGTGTGCCCATGGCTGTCCCTTTTTGTTGATGGTACCATTTATTGTTATGTGTAAAGTAGTTGTGCTTTAACACAAATTCCAAAAGTTCCAGGAGAAGTCCATTGAATTTAGTATGAGTGATCCCTTTCATACTTAAAAAGTGACCCAGGGCCTCTATACCGTACCTATGTGGTATACTGCTGTATAGGGCCTCTACATCAATAGAGGCTAGCCATGCTGAGTCCGGTATATGAAGGTCATCCAGCTGTTTTAAAATGTCGTTTGTATCTTTGACATAAGAGGGTAGACTTTCTACCAGTTCTCTCAGGTAGTGGTCAATAAATGTACTGATATTATGGGACAGGTTATCAGTGCCAGATACAATGGGCCTACCAGGGATAGGTGACTTCTTTTTGTGGATTTTAGGGAGGGAATCAAAAATCGAGATAGTAGGAAATTTGGGGTAAAGAAACCTGTAGGTTTGTTCATCAATAAGGTCCTCTTTTATTGCATTATCCAAAATGGTTTTTAAGAGTGTCTTGTACTCATTGGTTGGATTTTTTTGAATCACCTTATATGTGCTAATATCTCCCAAAATTCTACTACACATATCTCTATATTCCTCATTATTCATGATGACAATATTACCTCCCTTATCAGCAGGCTTGATTTGTATCTCCTTGCATTTTTCCAATTCTTTTAATGCTATGAATTCATTATTAGTCAAATTAAATACCTTTTTCAGTTTGTAATAGTCTATGTCCTCAATCTCTAAAGTGGTCTGCTGAAGAAAGACCCAAATGTTGGCATAGTCTTTCATTCCTGGTGTGAAAGTACTCTTATTTTTCCAGGTTTTAGATTTGACCTTACTCAAAGGGTCAGCTAGTTCATTCTCTTTCAACAAAGACAACAAAGATTGTAAAGTTTGTATGTCTTCTTTTCCCACACCCAGATTCATACATTCTCTCTCCTCCTTTAGTTTGTAGAATTTGTGCAGTGCTAGCTTGCGGGCGAAGAGGTTTAAATCTTTTATGTGTGTGAATGTATCTGATCTGGACGTTGGGACAAAAGTCAAACCTTTCTGTAACACTGAGGTGTGATGTGTATTGAGGAAAAAATTGGACAAATTGACTATCTGTGGATTCATAGGTAGGGGGTTAGAGCGGTTAGAAGTCAAGTATTTCTGTTTCCCCTGGATCTGAGTGTCCTCTCTGGCCCCTTCACAGGGATCCTGCCTCTCTCTAAAAAAGATTGTTGTTGGTCATTAAATCTAGGGTTCTCTCTAGTCTGAGGGTTTGCTCTTAGTTCATAGTTCTCTTTTTTCTGTGGATAATTTCCTCGTCTGATCCTGGTGTTATAAGGGTGAAAGTCATCGTTGTCAGAGTTCTCAAATTCTGAGGAGCTAATATCAGAGTTTCTTTGGTTAACATTAAGTTTTGGGAATCTTCTAAAAATCCTGCCAGTTTTAAAATCAGTCTGATCCCTCCAAAATTTCTTTTGTTTACGTTCTTTAATCTCTTTCTTAAATCTGTCTATATTGTCGTTCAATCTTGTGCAGAATATATTGTACTCAGATACTTCACTGAATTTACCAAACTCTTGTTGGTATAATGCCAACTTCGGTTTGATAATTTCTAGGTTCTGCTGTTCGGTCTCAATTATAAGGGACATAAGTTCAAATGAACATTTTAACAATATTTCTTGCCATTTTTTTGTGAATGTTTCATTCGACAGGTTACTGGCTGGACTTATATTTATTCTCAGTCCTCTTGGGACAATTTGGTTTTTTAGGTAATTTTGCAGGCTACTGATTTCCCATATAGATCTTAGTTGTTTTTTAGCAGTTTTTAGCAGTTCACCAAATTGGTCTTTAATATTCCTCTCATTAGCTGTAATAGACTGGGCCCTGGAGCCAAAGCTCTCGTCAGCTTCCTTTTGAAGTGAGTCCACATCTATATTATTTATAGCGGAGGTTGCCATCTTGTAAAGACTTAATATAGTCTACTTGCTCCTTAAGCTAAGCTCGAATAAAAACAAGTATGAAAACTTGAGGTCACTTGGATAAAGTTGAAAATTATAAATAAGTAGTTTGTTTCCTCTGTGTGGATTGAACCACTAATCACTATCAAAGAAAGAAAAGTGAGGATTTTGGTTTCCCTGGGTGTTTGCCACCCCAAATATATAGTGTACAAAAAAGGTGGGATGAATATAGACAAAATATACTTTATTAAATAAACAACAGCGACGTATTTAAAAACAAGGAATGTTAAAACACTAATGGGGGAATAAAAGAGGGCAGATGCAGGGAATAGTAAGTACCCCTATAGCACTGGTATTGTGCAATGTAAGACTCTAAAGTGAGTGGGTGTTACTATTCTCACCTAGCGGGCGAGCAAAAGCAATTGTAGAGATGTACCAGGGCATAAAAGTCCTGTTATTTAATACGAAGTAAATATGTAAAGCGCCCTTATGCTGAAAAAAAATGTGACACACCTTTATGCTGGAATGGATGTCCTCCAAATGTCTAGAGGATACATTAAATAGAGCAAAAGTACTTGCAAAGACATAAGGTGTAAGTAAAAAGATGTCTGGCTGATATACCTATTGTACTTCAATGAAAGGTACTAAAAAGTGGTACCTATCTGGGTAAAGCTTAAAGAGAAGCTCAACCTGGGGTGTACAAAAAGTGTTAAGAACAGCTATATAATGCACAGCATAGAATTCAAGCTGTATCTATGTGCATTTATTAATAGCTCACTTTCATATGGTACACAAAGTACCTAATGATGTTTGTGCTAAATGAGGGATGTTCCCCAGTTATAACGATTGCAAAAAGGGAATATCAGGTACTTGCAGACAAAATATACCACTAATGGGATATAAGGGGGGCTTTAAACTAGGCCAAAACTATAGTAGATTCGCGCTTCCTGGAAAGCTCGGCCGCTAGGTTTGCAACGCGCATGCGCACGTCTATACATATTACAGGGCTATTTTATGTGATATACATGTTACAGGATAATATCTTGTAACATGTATAGCCAAAAAATAGCACTGTAATATGTATAAAAAATAATGTGTAATAGAAATGCATGAACAATATAATATAACAAGTAATAAAGAACATCAATTAATCAAATAATAAATATCAATTAATATATATTGTTGTATGTATATGTTTATGTATATTTATGTGTATTTTTTCTGCGTATATATATATATTTGGATATATATATATATATATATATATATATAAATTGATATCAATATATCATAATAAATAAATATATATATATATCAATTTGATATATATATATATATATATATATATATATATATATATTTATTTATTGTGATATATTGATATCAATTTTTATATATATATATATATATATATATATATATATATAAATATATATATATATCAATCAATATATCTATCAATCAATATATATATATATGTATATATATATATATATATATATATATATATATATATATTATTTATTTATTTTTTTACAATTTGGGCCTATATGGTCAAAATTGGTTATTTAAGGTTTTTAAGGTGCGGTTGGGGCCTATATGGTCAAAATTGGTTATTTAAGGTTTTTAAGGTGCGGTTGGGGCCTATATGGTCAAAATTGGTTATTTAAGGTTTTTAAGATGCGGTTGGGGCCTATATGGTCAAAATTGGTTATTTAAGGTTTTTAAGGTGCGGTTGGGGCCTATATGGTCCCAATTTGTTATTTAGGGTTTTTAAGGTGCGGTTGGGGCCTATATGGTCCCAATTTGTTATTTAAGGTTTTTAAGGTGCGGTTGGGGCCTATATGGTCACACTTGGTCTTTTAAGGTTTTTAAGGTGCGGTTGGGGCCTATATGGTCAAAATTGGTTATTTAAGGTTTTTAAGGTGCGGTTGGGGCCTATATGGTCAAAATTGGTTATTTAAGGTTTTTAAGGTGCAGTTGGGGCCTATATGGTCCCAATTTGTTATTTAGGGTTTTTAAGGTGCAGTTGGGGCCTATATGGTCCCAATTTGTTATTTAGGGTTTTTAAGGTGCGGTTGGGGCCTATATGGTCCCAATTTGTTATTTAGGGTTTTTAAGGTGCGGTTAGGGCCTATATGGTCCCAATTGGTTATTTAGGGTTTTTAAGGTGCGGTTGGGGCCTATATGGTCAAAATTGGTTATTTAAGGTTTTTAAGGTGCGGTTGGGGCCTATATGGTCAAAATTGGTTATTTAAGGTTTTTAAGGTGCGGTTGGGGCCTATATGGTCAAAATTGGTTATTTAAGGTTTTTAAGGTGCGGTTGGGGCCTATATGGTCAAAATTGGTTATTTAAGGTTTTTAAGGTGCGGTTGGGGCCTATATGGTCCCAATTTGTTATTTAGGGTTTTTAAGGTGCGGTTGGGGCCTATATGGTCCCAATTTGTTATTTAAGGTTTTTAATGTGCGGTTGGGGCCTATATGGTCACACTTGGTCTTTTAAGGTTTTTAAGGTGCGGTTGGGGCCTATATGGTCAAAATTGGTTATTTAAGGTTTTTAAGGTGCGGTTGGGGCCTATATGGTCAAAATTGGTTATTTAAGGTTTTTAAGGTGCGGTTGGGGCCTATATGGTCCCAATTTGTTATTTAGGGTTTTTAAGGTGCGGTTGGGGCCTATATGGTCCCAATTTGTTATTTAGGGTTTTTAAGGTGCGGTTGGGGCCTATATGGTCCCAATTTGTTATTTAGGGTTTTTAAGGTGCGGTTAGGGCCTATATGGTCCCAATTGGTTATTTAGGGTTTTTAAGGTGCGGTTGGGGCCTATATGGTCCCAATTTGTTATTTAGGGTTTTTAAGGTGCGGTTGGGGCCTATATGGTCCCAATTTGTTATTTAGGGTTTTTAAGGTGCGGTTGGGGCCTATATGGTCACACTTGCTCTTTTAAGGTTTTAAATGTTACGGTTTGGGTCTTAAACGTTCTAATGTTTTTTTTTTTGTTTTCTGTCACTTCCCAGGTGCAAACTATCTGTGGAATCAGATTTGTTTGGACTCGTTGGTTGACTTACTGGACATGAATACCCCGAGAAGGAGAGTCAGCTGTTGAAGAGTATATGGTCACACTTGGACTTTTAAGGTTTTTAAGGTGCGGTTGGAGCCTATATGGTCACACTTGGTCTTTTAAGGTTTTAAAAGTTACGGTTTGGGTCTTGAGATTTCTAATGTTTTTTTTGTTGTTTTCTATCACCCCCCATGGGAGAAAACTATCTGTGAAAGCAGATTTGTTTGGACTCGTTGGTTGACTTACTGGACGTGAATACCCCGAGAAGGAGAGTCAACTGTAGGTGAGTATCATTGCTTTTAATTTTCTGTCCATGCGTATAAGTGCAAATTTGATGTTGATGTAGTCTTGTCACATGAGGGTTTGCAATCTGTAATGTATACCAATGAATTCAACACACTGTTATTTTAAAGTAATTTTGTGACATAATAGAAATTAATATACCGTGATCTCTTTCTTCTATTGGTATCAGAAATGAATACTATTGACTCTCTACTTGTGAAGCCTTTCGGCACCCTAACCTATGAGGAGAAGGTGGAAGTAAAACGGTTAGGAGCTGACCAACCAGAGATAAATCTGCAGCAAATCGCAAGAGATAGAGGGAAGCAATATGTCCGTAATTTCAATACTGAATGGTACAAGAAGAACGACTGGCTTTCTGGAAGCGTTTCTAGGAAGTCCTTATATTGTTTTCCATGCATCCTATTTGGTGGTGACGCTGCTTGGACCAAAACTGGAGTGACTGACGTCAAACATCTAGCTGATAAATTGGCGAAACACAAAAGTTCTAAAGCTCACTTGGATAACAGGATCAAGTTTGAGATGCTTGGACAGGCGAACATTGCTGTTCAACTGGACCAAGGATACCAAGTCAGCATTCAAAAACACAACGAAGAAGTGGCTAAGAACCGGTACATCCTTTCCAAGATAATTGATTGTGTTCGCTTTTGTGGCGCTTTTGAACTGGCATTAAGAGGACACGACGAGAGTGAAACATCGCTAAATCCAGGAGTGTTTAGAGGCCTGGTGGATTTGGTTGGCAGTATCGATAGTGCAATGGAACAGCATTTGAAGACTGCAACTGTGTTTAAGGGCACGTCCAAAACCGTGCGGAATGAGCTACTGGACTGCATGCATGAAGTTATTAAGGAAGTGATTCACCAAGAGATGCGCTACTTGAGTTTTCCAGACAATTGAAGCATGTCTAAACTTTGATCCAACATCTATACGGGAAGCCGCAGGTTTCATTGCAATGCTGGAAGACAGGGAGTTCCTTTACTTCCTTAAATTATTTCATTTAATAATGCCACATGTAGACATCCTCTATAGTCAGCTTCAGAAGCGAGACACGGATAATGTTTATATCAAAAAAGTCACAGAAGACTTTGTCGCCAGCATCCAGAAAATCCGTCATTCTGTTGAAGAGATAGAAGCAAGTTTGCCGAGCGATGTAACAGTCAACAGACGGAGTGCGGAGATCTCAACCTTGAGACAACTTTCAAGAGAGGTATGTGACATAGTGGTGGTTCATGCAAAAGAACGTTTTTCATTTTCAAATCACCTAGTCAGTGCCAAACTTGTTCAAAGTGACTTATAAAAAACCCATGACACTTGCTTTCCAACCCAAGCTCTGGAAGACACCGTGCAAGCATATCCAATACTGAAGAAGGAACAATTACGCACTGAGCTGTCACTTCTGTATGGGAAGACAGATTTTCATACTTGTACAAGTGCTGTTGCTCTGCACAAACTTTTCCATCAATTTAATCTGCAGAATGATTTCACAGAGACTGTAAAATTATTAAGAATCCTGATTACAACACCGATGACCACTGCAGAATCAGAAAGATGCTTCTCCACATTGAAGAGGATAAAAACCTTTTTAAGAAGCACCATGTCCCTGGAGCGGTTGAATGCATTGGCGATGCTCTCAATGGAAAAGCAACTGATTTCCGAGATCCCAGACTTCAATGAAAAAACCATTGAGAAGTTTTCTTCTTTGAAAGATCGCCGTGCAAAATTAAAATACAAGTGATTGAAGCAAAGAAGAATGCATACCCCCAAGGTGTGCAAAGATAAACTGCGTTAAGCAGCAGCACCTCACACTACCAAAAATAACTAGTGGTAAGTAAAGTATGAACGGTGTGTGGGTGTGCATATGGAAGGAGCTATGAAAGGTGTGTGCATGGTCAGTAACAAGCCTTGGCGTGGTTTGAAGGAATTGGAGGCACTTCCAAGGGTAGCTGTCACTTGTGTACGGGAAGCAAGAATTCCATGTCTGTACAAGTGCTGTTGCTCTGCAGCAACTTTAGCATCAATTTAATCTACATAATTTAACAGAGTGAGTGAAGCTATAAGGAATCCTGCTTACAACAACGAAGACTACTAAAGAACCAGAAATATGCTTCTCCACATTGAAGAGGATCAAAAAAGTAATTAAAAAGCACCATGGCCCTGTAGCGGTTAAATGCATTGGTTTGAAGGAATTGGAGGCACCTTCAAGGGTACGTAAAGTTCTCATAAATGGCACCACCTCACTACCAAAAATAACTAGTGGTAAGTAAAGTATGAATGGTGTGTGGGTGTGCATATTGAAGGAGCTATGAAAGGTGTGTGAATGGTCAGTAACAATTGTTGAAGCCTTGGCGTGGCGTTACTGCTCATATGGTTATCCATATGCTAATTCAACGTGTTTGTTTGACATTGATTATTGTGTTGTCTAAACAGAAGTTAAATGTTGTTGTTTTCTTGAATCCCAAGATCCACTGGTTTGGGCCTATACAGTGCTGATTGGTCTTCTAAGGTATGTTTGGGGCCTATGGTCACACTTGGTCTTCTAAGGTATGTTTGGGGCCTATATAGTTCCACTTGGTCTTCTAAGGTATGTTTGATGCCTATATGGTCACACTTGGTCTTCTAAGGTATGTTTGATGCCTATATGGTCACACTTGGTCTTCTAAGGTATGTTTGATGCCTATATGGTCACACTTGGTCTTCTAAGGTATGTTTGGGGCTTATATAGTCACACTTGGTCTTCTAAGGTATGTTTGGGGCCTATATAGTCACACTTGGTCTTCTAAGGTATGTTTGGGGCCTATATAGTTCCACTTGGTCTTCTAATGTATGTTTGGGGCCTATATAGTTCCACTTGGTCTTCTAATGTATGTTTGGGGCCTATGGTCACACTTGGTCTTCTAAGGTATGTTTGAGGCCTATATGGTCACACTTGGTCTTCTAAGGTATGTTTGGGGCCTATATGGTTCCACTTGGTCGTTTAATGTTTTTTAAGTATGGTTTTGTTCTTGAATGGTATGATTGATTTGCTTGTTTTCTTTCAACCCCAGGTGCAAACCCTATGTGGCTGCAGATTTGTTTCTACTCATTGGTCAACTTAATGAACGTGAATACCCTGAGAAGAAGAGCCGACTAATGGTAGGTGTCACTCCTTGAATTTTTCTGTTAATACGTATAGGTGCAATTATGATATTGCTGTAGTCTTGTCACATGAGTTTTTTCAATCTATATTGTATACCAATGAATTTAACACATTGTTACTTTACTTCTTGACATTTCTGCATTGCAGATCATGTATTTCAATGGGCTTTACAGGCATAAGGTCATTGGGCGGGGCTTATAAAGGTCATTATGACGTCAGGGGGAGGAGTTATAAAAATGGGTGTGGGTTGAAAAGGGGGAGTGGCTATGTTTCGACCTGTCGCCCCTCCAACTTGAAAAGTCACCAGCCGCCACTGATTATATGTATTTCATTTTCAGGTGTGTAATTTTTTGAAAAAAATTGTAGTGGGGGGGGGGGGGGGGGGGTTGTAATGTATTTTTTTATTTTCTGTAATGTTCCTTTTTTTATTTTTGGTGACTTAGGTTTTTTTTTTGTTCGGTAATGTACATTTTTTATTTTTGGTGATCTTAGTTTTTCATATATTATGTAACGTACATTTCTGCTTTTTGAGGAATTTAGTTACTTGAGGCACACAGTACACTCACATTGTGTGACAGACAGCATTTCAACACTTTCTTTTATTGACCGTCATTTTTTGACAGGCAAGGGGCTAGTATACATATATATGTGTGTGTGTGTGTGTAAATTAGAGTAACAATAAAGTTGCTGACTGAATTATATATACTAAAACTAAATATATGGCAATTAAATAACTTTTTACTAGTTAAAAAACAATGACAAGTTAAATATAACTGATGAGCCGAAGACTCATTGCAGGCCGCAAATGCGGACCTGGTGAAGCGAGTGTCCACATTTGTTGAGGTGGAGGCTCTACGATGCCTCAAACTCGGTAAAAAACAACCCAGAAAAGTGGGACTTTGAAACAAAAAAAAGAGTTGCGGGACTTAGAAAAAAACAAAAACCCAGGATGAGGAAATTGTGACTTAGAAAAAAAAATACAAGGTCGCAAAAATACGAAGTTAACGGTCAAAAAGCGTACAAACAGGGGGCGTGTCTTGGCAGGGGCTGCGGCTGGTCGCATGAAGGAGCAGCTCCTGCTCCAAAACTCACTGAAAGGGCCGGAAAGAGCCTGAAACCCTCCTCAAACACCCTACAAACCCCACCTGAGCCCCGGGGGGGGACGAGGGCAACGCTAACTTAGAAGGAGGAGGAAGAGGAGAGCCGAGGCCCACTCCAACCGGCTCCCGGCGCCATCTCCCCGGCAAAAGAAGTAGGCCCGAACCGAACAGAGGGGGGGGGGGCAAAGGAGGAGAGCGGCAGGAGGAGACCCACGGCGACATCAGGAGGCTGGGGTAAGCAGGTGCGTGCCGGCCCGCAACCCAAGACCCCACAGCACCCCACATCTGCCCCCACACTGAGCAGGCCCACCCCCGGAGCGGGCTTGGAGGTGATGTAGGCCCAACGGAAAGCCTGAGGAGCTTCGGCGGGACCGGAGCCCTGGGCCCAGACCGGGAGGCTGCCTACTCTCCCCACAGGAACAAGGGTGTCGCCGGGGGCCTCCTCCTCTCCCTGAAGACGCCCTGGAAGGGTGGCCCGAGGGCACACTGAGGGAAGCACAGCCCAAGGCTCTAATAGTAGGCCAGTAACCCAAGAGCCTAGAAGGTTTAGGCAAACACCCTGGGGGGAACTTTCCCACCAAAAAGAAGCGGCCATTTTCCCATAGGGAGAACTGAAGAGGAAGAAAAAATGGTGGGCGCAATATAGGGAGGCTCCACAGCCTAGCTAAAACAGCAGCAAGTGTGCAGAGAATTAGGCACAAACAGAGGAACCCTGAAAAGGGGAGAATAACATCCTGAATAGTAGCTAGCCCCCTGACTCTGGTTTCATTGATCTTGTAGAAGCACTGAGTAAAGAAGTGAGGGTCCAAACCAGCACAGCTGGATGAAAGCACCTCATCCCACTTCCCAGAGACACTTTTAAACAAGACAAGGACTTAAAAAATAACCTGACTTCCGCCTCGCCCAGCTAAGGTCAAACCAAGGGTTGCTCCCTGGCACACACTCGGCAGGGCGTGCTCTCTGCAGACCGCAAACAAGCCTGAAAGCCAGAGGCAACCGAATATACGCTCACAGACCGCTAACCTGGAGGTAGAGAGCTTACCAAGACCACGTGAGTGTTTGACCTTTATAACCACTCCCATGAACATTATGGGACAAGAAGCTTAGAGACAGGGGGTTCTTGACAGGCATGACTCAACAGACCCTGAGGGCGCCTCAATACTCCTACCTAAGTCTGGCACGAGCTTTCTCCCCCGCTCTGCAAATTACTTAAATCAGAGGCGGCATCTACCCCACGCATAACCTCATTTACAAGCTTGCACAGACAAACAAATTATCCTCATTCAGAGCTGGAGTTGGCGAAAATGGGCAAGTCAAAGAAAAATGTGCCTTCTAAGAGCATTCAGGAGCTCTTCCACAAACCAGAGGCTCTCCTCTCACAGCCCCGCAGCCCCTCTCCTGAACAAAGTGATCAACCTGAAGCAGAAGGGGAAGATCCCAACCCACCTCAAGACATGAATCTCTCAGCCAAATCCCTAGAGATCATAGGGCAGATGCTACAGGCTCAATCAACACAGCTAATTAAAGAGATCAGGGACGACCTATTCGAACTGGTCCAGAGAACCAACCTCCTCGAGGAGAACACAGACAAAATAGTTGAAGCCCAAGAACAAGACAGAGCAGAAATCAACAATCTGGTGGCAAAAGTTTCTCTTTTAGACGACAAGCTGGATGATCTAGAGGACAGATCGAGGAGACACAACATCAGGGTACGCAGGGTCCCAAACTTGGTACCCGATCTACTGCAATATCTAAGAGAGGTGATCTCCTTTATCCTACCAGAGGTGGCTGACAACACCTGGGAAATTGAGCAAGCCCATAGAGCCCTTGGGGCCTCACGAAATCAAGAACTACCAAAGGATATAATTGTCTGCTTCCTGGCAAAAAAACAGAGACCTGATCCTGAATGCCACAAGAAAATTACCTAACATCAAAGGCACTGATGGCGCCCCTCTCCAAATCTACATGGACCTATCCCCACGAACACTAGAGAAACGCAGAGCAATGAAACTGGCCCTTGCTACCTTGATCAAATGCAAGATTCCATACAGATGGGGCTTCCCTTTCTCTCTCTCATTTCCACATCAAGGGACTGTCTATTTGATTCACACTCCAGAGGAATGTGCCAAAATTCTACACCACCGTCACTTGACTGACCCAGCAGAGGGAGGCCTTGGCTCCAGAATCGACGCCCGAAGCAAGACCGGCAAGAATCTGGTCAACGGACAAAAAGTCGTACTGACCTGGGGCGACCAGAGACACTCAGCCGACCCCGAGCCCTGACTACAGTACCGACCTTCCAAGCACGTCAAGACTCACCTAAATTGGGACTGATAGACGTTTGCACTTTTTTTCTTTTTACTTGTTCCTTCTGGAGCAGCAGTCAGTATATATCTCAAGCATAAGTAGTAAACCTCAGTGTACAGTGTTTAACTAAGAGTGGCCTAGGCCCAAGATAGCCTGGATAGTTATATGTATATATAAAGCCAGGACTACCATTAACCCACAGTTTAAGGCCCAATGCTAATTTTCTAATACCACAGCTGACTGCAAGAGGAGAATACAAGCTCAACTTTGTAAGATTTAGTATTTAACTGCAATTTGAGGTAATTTCAGCAATGCTTGTTAGAGCCCCTTACAGGACTTTATGTTTAGTAATGTTAGGTTAAATTTGTTTATGGTAAAGATGTTAGCATTGTATCTCACGTTCGGGGGTCGAACCCTTAGTGTTAACGACACCCTTTCTAATGTTCTGTCTAAACTCTCTCTCTTCGCCGCCCCTTCCGGGGGCGCCCACAGGTGTTCCAACTTGGCTCGCCCATCTCTTCGGGGGAGGTTGCCCTGGCCTGCGCGGATCCCTGGCGACCGGCTCTCCACCAAGCAACCTGGGGTAACAGCTCAAATGGGGTCCCTGCAGACCTCCACACACTCACATAGCTAACCCACATTACACGTTCATCACGCATAATGTTAGAGGCTTTAACTCCCCCAACAAACGAAGGAAAGCCTTCATAACGTACAAGAAGGACAAGCCTGCAGTCCTTTTTCTTCAGGAGACTCACTTTGCGCAGGGGAAGACCCCCTCGTTTTTGCACAAAGACTACCCAACCTTTCACACCTCTAGCCAAAAAACCAAGAGGGCGGCCGCAGCAATCTTAATTCATAAGGACTTTCCTTTCCAAGTATCCCACAAAAAAATAGATAAAGAGGGTAATTTTGTGATTATCACGGGCAATCTGCTTAACACTAAGCTTACCCTAGTGTAACTCTATGCCCCTACAGTAGCCCCTCATAATGCAATCATAAATCTTCTAGAGACACTAGACTCCCAGGACTTATGCAAAGTTATTATAGGCGGGGACTTTAATCTAGTGCTAGACCCAGATAAGGACAGGTCTAGGAAACAGGGGGAATCCAGACCCCCAGACAAAATCAAGCTACTCAAGAATCTGCTCCTAAAACTGGGATTGATAGATGCCTGGTGGGGACGTCACCCTCAAGAGAGGGAATATTTGTTTTATTCCCCCACACACAAATCCTACTCACGTATTGATAGGATCAGATTAGTGAGTAATCATATATTCTGATGTGTGTGTCAATTATATCTGGGCACCTAGATATAATGAGAGAAAAATAATGCACAGAAATCAGAGTGTCATCAGGATAATCTCTGAATGTATTTAGGCGGCAGAATCTTATATAGCATAAAAACACGTCACAACTAGTTGAAAATACTGTTAAATACATTTTTGTACAAAAAAGGTGGGATGAATATAGACAAAATATACTTTATTAAATAAACAACAGCGACGTATTTAAAAACAAGGAATGTTAAAACACTAATGGGGGAATAAAAGAGGGCAGATGCAGGGAATAGTAAGTACCCCTATAGCACTGGTATTGTGCAATGTAAGACTCTAAAGTGAGTGGGTGTTACTATTCTCACCTAGCGGGCGAGCAAAAGCAATTGTAGAGATGTACCAGGGCATAAAAGTCCTGTTATTTAATACGAAGTAAATATGTAAAGCGCCCTTATGCTGAAAAAAAATGTGACACACCTTTATGCTGGAATGGATGTCCTCCAAATGTCTAGAGGATACATTAAATAGAGCAAAAGTACTTGCAAAGACATAAGGTGTAAGTAAAAAGATGTCTGGCTGATATACCTATTGTACTTCAATGAAAGGTACTAAAAAGTGGTACCTATCTGGGTAAAGCTTAAAGAGAAGCTCAACCTGGGGTGTACAAAAAGTGTTAAGAACAGCTATATAATGCACAGCATAGAATTCAAGCTGTATCTATGTGCATTTATTAATAGCTCACTTTCATATGGTACACAAAGTACCTAATGATGTTTGTGCTAAGTGAGGGCTGTTCCCCAGTTATAACGATTGCAAAAAGGGAATATCAGGTACTTGCAGACAAAATATACCACTAATGGGATATAAGGGGGGCTTTAAACTAGGCCAAAACTATAGTAGATTCGCGCTTCCTGGAAAGCTCGGCCGCTAGGTTTGCAACGCGCATGCGCACGTCTAACGTGATGACGTGCGCAGCGTGGTTGCTAGGAGCCTGACGCGTTTCGACGTATCACGTCTTTGTCAAAGGAAAGTTGTATAACGCTGTCTCTGGGAGCTTTTTATAGGGAGCTGTTACCTTGGCAACATTAGAGTAATGGATGTATAGCCCATAACGGGCCAAAAAGTAAATCGCAATGGCATGAAACTTTTACTATACACATTTTACTATAAGTGTTCTCAGTTTGTCTATGCATGGATACCAGAATAAGTGCACTGCACATTCATTTCAGTAGTCCTTTGTATATACCAACTCAAGTTTCATGCCATTGCGATTTAAGAAAGAGATTAAAGAACGTAAACAAAAGAAATTTTGGAGGGATCAGACTGATTTTAAAACTGGCAGGATTTTTAGAAGATTCCCAAAACTTAATGTTAACCAAAGAAACTCAGATATTAGCTCCTCAGAATTTGAGAACTCTGACAACGATGACTTTCACCCTTATAACACCAGGATCAGACGAGGAAATTATCCACAGAAAAAAGAGAACTATGAACTAAGAGCAAACCCTCAGACTAGAGAAAACCCTAGATTTAATGACCAACAACAATCTTTTTTAGAGAGAGGCAGGATCCCTGTGAAGGGGCCAGAGAGGACACTCAGATCCAGGGGAAACAGAAATACTTGACTTCTAACCGCTCTAACCCCCTACCTATGAATCCACAGATAGTCAATTTGTCCAATTTTTCCCTCAATACACATCACACCTCAGTGTTACAGAAAGGTTTGACTTTTGTCCCAACGTCCAGATCAGATACATTCACACACATAAAAGATTTAAACCTCTTCGCCCGCAAGCTAGCACTGCACAAATTCTACAAACTAAAGGAGGAGAGAGAATGTATGAATCTGGGTGTGGGAAAAGAAGACATACAAACTTTACAATCTTTGTTGTCTTTGTTGAAAGAGAATGAACTAGCTGACCCTTTGAGTAAGGTCAAATCTAAAACCTGGAAAAATAAGAGTACTTTCACACCAGGAATGAAAGACTATGCCAACATTTGGGTCTTTCTTCAGCAGACCACTTTAGAGATTGAGGACATAGACTATTACAAACTGAAAAAGGTATTTAATTTGACTAATAATGAATTCATAGCATTAAAAGAATTGGAAAAATGCAAGGAGATACAAATCAAGCCTGCTGATAAGGGAGGTAATATTGTCATCATGAATAATGAGGAATATAGAGATATGTGTAGTAGAATTTTGGGAGATATTAGCACATATAAGGTGATTCAAAAAAATCCAACCAATGAGTACAAGACACTCTTAAAAACCATTTTGGATAATGCAATAAAAGAGGACCTTATTGATGAACAAACCTACAGGTTTCTTTACCCCAAATTTCCTACTATCTCGATTTTTGATTCCCTCCCTAAAATCCACAAAAAGAAGTCACCTATCCCTGGTAGGCCCATTGTATCTGGCACTGATAACCTGTCCCATAATATCAGTACATTTATTGACCACTACCTGAGAGAACTGGTAGAAAGTCTACCCTCTTATGTCAAAGATACAAACGACATTTTAAAACAGCTGGATGACCTTCATATACCGGACTCAGCATGGCTAGCCTCTATTGATGTAGAGGCCCTATACAGCAGTATACCACATAGGTACGGTATAGAGGCCCTGGGTCACTTTTTAAGTATGAAAGGGATCACTCATACTAAATTCAATGGACTTCTCCTGGAACTTTTGGAATTTGTGTTAAAGCACAACTACTTTACACATAACAATAAATGGTACCATCAACAAAAAGGGACAGCCATGGGCACACCATGTGCCCCTAGTTATGCCAATTTGTTCCTGGGCTGGTGGGAAGAGAAATTTGTTTTCCATGAGTCTGGATCCTCACTCTCTGATCACGCATTAATATGGCGGCGCTATATTGATGACGTGTTAGTGGTCTGGACAGGCACTAAGTCTGAATTTGAACAATTCATGCTTGACCTTAACACCAATGACTTGGGCCTTAAATTCACCTATGAGTTAGATCCATCCTCTATTACATTCTTAGATCTGTTAATAAGCAAAGATGAGGAAGGAAAGATATCAACCACTACTTATAGGAAGGATACTGCCACAAACTCTTTGCTGACGTTTGATAGCCAGCATTTTGAACCCCTTAAAAGGGGAATACCAAGAGGTCAATACCTTCGAATAAGGAGAAACTGCAGCTCTGATGCAGAGTTTAAACTAGAGGCAGATAAATTAAGAACTAGATTTAGAGACAGAGGTTACTCAAATAAATGTCTTAAATCTGCCTTTAATTATGCATCTAACTGCAAAAGATCTGAACTTTTGAATGGCCTTAGTAAAAATGCAGATAAGGAAAATAAACTATCTCGCTGTATTATGACCTTTGGCTATGACTCTGAGGTTATCAGAGATATTCTATCCAGACATTGGCACCTATTGAGGAGTGACGAGGATCTAAAAGATGTTTTAACACCAAAGGCCTCTATCACATACCGGAGGGGCAAGAATTTGAAAGATAGATTGGTCCATAGTTCCTTCAATGAACAAAAACCAGGGACCTGGTTAAAACCCCTAACAGGATGTTTCAAATGTAGCAAATGTAAGTTTTGCAGGTATGTTACACCCTTAAAGACATATGAACATCCCATTACTGGGGAAAAATACAAAATAAAAGAATTTATGAACTGTTGTTCCATGGCGGTCATTTATGTGGCCACCTGTATTTGCAGGAAGATCTATGTAGGAAAAACGAGGCGCCAGTTGCGCCGCAGGATTGGTGAGCATATCTACAGTATCAAGAACTCATTGGATACACCAATTGCCCGCCATGTTAAATACTGTCATGATAATAGAAGTGAAGTATTATCTTTCTGTGCTATAGACCAGGTACACACAGGCCCAAGACAGGGTGACCTGGAGAGAAAATTGTTACAATGTGAGGCACGCTGGATATACCTTTTGAAGGCCCAAGCACCCTCTGGACTTAATGAGGGGTTTACTTTTACGCCCTTCATTTAGCATTTGGTTCTCTCTTCTTTTTATATTATTTTGTCTACTTTATGGTAGATCTTACTGTCACATAGACACTTTACACTCTTTACCCTCACCGAGCCCAGTTCTTTTCCCATTTATGTATATTCTTCTAAATGAGTATCCATGATCCTTTTTTTGTTTCTCACTTTTTTGTCCATCCCTTTTAGATGGACCTTGAGTGCATTAGCACCCTTATTCTTGTTTTAATTACACATTAGCACCTTGCTATAGGCGCATGTCACACTATTTAATATACATTTATAAGTACATGTTTACCCCTTTATTACTAGTTTTTCTAGTACTTTTCACACATCCTTTATCACTTAATAATTTTAGACCATCAGTTCCCCGATTATAGTGTGGTCTCTTATTCCTATGAGTATAGTATGGAGTTCACTTCTCATTTATATATTGGTTCTCCTTTTTCTTCCCTTTATAATTCTCCCTCCTTTTTACCTTTCACGTTTATAGATATATTAGTCTCCCACTACACATTTTACTATAAGTGTTCTCAGTTTGTCTATGCATGGATACCAGAATAAGTGCACTGCACATTCATTTCAGTAGTCCTTTGTATATACCAACTCAAGTTTCATGCCATTGCGATTGTCTTTTTGGCCCGTTATGGGCTATACATCCATTACTCTAATGTTGCCAAGGTAACAGCTCCCTATAAAAAGCTCCCAGAGACAGCGTTATACAACTTTCCTTTGACAAAGACGTGATACGTCGAAACGCGTCAGGCTCCTAGCAACCACGCTGCGCACGTCATCACGTTAGACGTGCGCATGCGCGTTGCAAACCTAGCGGCCGAGCTTTCCAGGAAGCGCGAATCTACTATAGTTTTGGCCTAGTTTAAAGCCCCCCTTATATCCCATTAGTGGTATATTTTGTCTGCAAGTACCTGATATTCCCTTTTTGCAATCGTTATAACTGGGGAACAGCCCTCACTTAGCACAAACATCATTAGGTACTTTGTGTACCATATGAAAGTGAGCTATTAATAAATGCACATAGATACAGCTTGAATTCTATGCTGTGCATTATATAGCTGTTCTTAACACTTTTTGTACACCCCAGGTTGAGCTTCTCTTTAAGCTTTACCCAGATAGGTACCACTTTTTAGTACCTTTCATTGAAGTACAATAGGTATATCAGCCAGACATCTTTTTACTTACACCTTATGTCTTTGCAAGTACTTTTGCTCTATTTAATGTATCCTCTAGACATTTGGAGGACATCCATTCCAGCATAAAGGTGTGTCACATTTTTTTTCAGCATAAGGGCGCTTTACATATTTACTTCGTATTAAATAACAGGACTTTTATGCCCTGGTACATCTCTACAATTGCTTTTGCTCACCCGCTAGGTGAGAATAGTAACACCCACTCACTTTAGAGTCTTACATTGCACAATACCAGTGCTATAGGGGTACTTACTATTCCCTGCATCTGCCCTCTTTTATTCCCCCATTAGTGTTTTAACATTCCTTGTTTTTAAATACGTTGCTGTTGTTTATTTAATAAAGTATATTTTGTCTATATTCATCCCACCTTTTTTGTACACTATATATTTGGGGTGGCAAACACCCAGGGAAACCAAAATCCTCACTTTTCTTTCTTAAATACATTTTTGCAAGCAAGTGACTTTTTGTTTCTGTCTAACATAGCAAAATCCGGTTTCCTATAGATATCTCATCTCAGTTTCTGAAACAAAGACAGGATACAGGAAACAGATGTTTTTAAAGAACATTAACGTAAACATTCTACAGATGACGCACTTAAACATTCTAGTGAGATAAGAAAAATGCTGCCATACTTTTTATAATCATGATATTCTTAGCTAATTAATTTCTAAATGAAGAAATTAAAATACCTAACATATCCCTCCTCTTATAAATGTATTAGACCAAGGTCTTAAGGCAAGGTTCAGGTCATAGTCCTTTCTTTAGTGAAGAGTTGGGGTCTGGACCATCATGGTGATTAGGTGGGGAGTAACCCCAGTCAGCTCCTGTATTCCATAAGGCCAGTTTCCAGCTAGGACATCTCTCATTTCCATACAGAGAGGCTATACACAAATATACTGGCGCTTTTCTCACCCCTCCACTACGTCCTCCTCCAGAAAGTCCACATCTTAGTACTTGACATAGGTCTATTTGGTTGGTTCCTATCTGCCCTTCCTTGAACACTAGGGTCACTTGGCCAGTTAAATTGACTTCCATCATGTCTCTTTTCATTCTGTGCATCCACATCTCTCCGATAGATTGCGCCTGGTTGCCTCTGGGTCTTGTTACTTCTTCCCATATGATTATGGGTGCTACTATGCAAAGAATTATCAAGATGAGGCATGTCAGTGAGATTCTTAGGCCACACCAGTTAGGTCTTTTGAACAGGTGCCAGGACATTTTCTTGGGCCAGTTGAGAACCCCAAAAACCCGCACCATTCGGTTCTTCACTGGGTTTGAGACGAGTTTCCCCCCCTTTGTAGCCCAGCCTGACTCGCAATGAGTCAGCTAGCAGGTTTTTAGGAATCAACTGGCTCAAGCTCTGGCACTTTTACTCTCTTGCAGTGAGTCA
The DNA here is from genome assembly GCA_027410445.1 of Discoglossus pictus. Lineage (NCBI taxonomy): Eukaryota > Metazoa > Chordata > Amphibia > Anura > Alytidae > Discoglossus > Discoglossus pictus. The sequence continues at coordinate 37,726,935 of CM050172.1, read as the reverse complement.
GGTGTATCCAGGTGGCTCGTTCGGCAACTTTCAAGGCAGTGGGTGTTGACAGCAGAACTTGGTACGGTCCTTCCCACCTGGCCGATGCCCAATTTTTACGCTTGATTACTTTAATTAGGACCCACTGACCTGGTTGTACCAAGCAGGGTCCCTGCTGTTGCTGTGGATGAGAGAGAGAGATGGAGGTAATATCTTTCTTACTTAACATTTTTCTCATATAGTCTGCTAAGTTTTCACTCATGTTCTCATCTTCTGAGATAAATGGTCTAAATTCTGGTAGTAGGAATGGTCTCCCATACAATATTTCAAACGGGGTTAACTTCTTCCTGCCTGGAAGCATGTGCATGTTTAGCATGACTAATGGTAAACAGTAAAGCCAATTTTTCCCTGTCGCTGCCATCGTTTTCCTCAATTTATTTTTAATGGTACCATTAGTTCTCTCCACTAATCCAGCTGACTGTGGGTGGTACGCACAGTGGTTTTTCAACTCTATGTGTAATGCTTTACTCAAGTGGTTGATAATTCTGTTCACAAAATGTGTGCCGTTATCGCTATATATTTTCTCTGGTATACCAAACCTAGGAATTATTTGTGTCACTAAGGTTTTAGCCACTGTGATTGCGTCAGGGTGTGCACATGGTTTCGTTTCCACCCACCTAGAGTATACATCAATTATCACTAGGCAATATTTCTTCCCTTCACACTTTGTTAGTTCAATGAAATCCATACATATTGTCTGGAAGGGGTATGTTGGTTCTGGGAATGTGCCCCTTATGGGGTGATAGTTACCCTGAGGGTTATGTTGTGCACAAACAAGGCACCCTGCACAAAAATTTTTAAAATAGGTGTTTAATCCATAGGCTGAAAATATTCTGCTGACCATGTCTACCATACTCCCTCTTGAGACATGACTAATGCCATGGCTCAACATAGCTGCATATCTGAATAGTGATTTTGGTAAAATTGGTTTCCCTTCTATACTCTCATAAATATTATCAGCATTTAGTTTACTCCCTTTCTTCAACCAGTATGTTTTTTCCTGTGAGGGTGCATTTGCCTGTAGTTGATGTAGAATACTCTTGTCAATATGGTTTACGAAATACACAGATGTGTAGCTGTGTAAGAGAAAAATGTGTATTTTTCCCGTTTGAGCCGCTTGCTTTGCAGCTGTATCTGCCCTGCCATTTCCTATTGAAATTGCGTCTGCGGTCGTGGTATGAGCCACACATTTACATACCGCAATCTTCAAGGGCAGTTGAATGGCTTCAAGTAACTGCAAAAGGAGTTGTTTATGAGTGACTTGCCTGCCAGTAGATGTGACCATACCTCTATTTTTCCACAATTGTGCAAATATGTGCACAGTTGAGAATGCATATTGGCTGTCGGTGTATATATTTACTATTTGTCCCTTTCCTATTTTACAGGCTTCAGTAAGGGCCACGATCTCAGCTGCCTGTGCTGAAAAATGTGATGGAAGTTTTCCTGCTCTTATAGTTTCTTCTTGTGTTACTACTGCATATCCCGTTGCATTTGTACCATCTTTGTTTCTACTTGATGACCCATCTACAAACAGAGTTAGTGTAGCCTCGGTGTATGCAACATCTCTAAGGCCGTCTCTTGGTGAGACTTCTTTTTCTATGATTTCAGTACATGCATGTGGTGTGCCATCTTCCTGGATGGGAACTAACGTTGATGGGTTCAGTGTTGTGCACCTTTCTATGTGCAAGTGTGGTTGTGACAGAAGTATAGTCATGCATGATAAGTGTCTTGAAGGGGAAAGGTATGAAACCTTATTTTGTAGTAGAATGACAGATACAGCATGTGGTACTCTTAGAGTCAAAGGGTGGAACAGGACTAAGGCTGCCGACGCCAGAACTGCCATGGAAGCCGCCACTACAGCCTGTACACAAACCGGAAGTCCCCTGGCTACAGGGTCCAACCTGGTTGAGTAAAAAGCCAAGGGTCGGTCTCGCAGGCCATGTTTCTGAGTCACAACAGAAGTCATATAGCCTCCCCTTGAGTCAACAGTTTGTACAAATGGCTTGCTGTAATCTGGCAATCCCAATACAGATGTTCCCACTACTGTGTTCTTAAGCTGAATGAATGCTGCTTCAGCTTCATGTGTCCACGCTACCTTTTCATTAGCTGACATTGATTGTGCATAAATAAGGTGTTGTATGGGCCCTGTAAGTTCTGCATAGTTGGGAATCCAACTCCTGCAGAAATTTACCATCCCTAAGAAAGACATAACTTGTCTCTTTGTGACCGGCTTAGGGGCTTCTAGTATGGCCCTTTTCCTAACTGGGTCTAGTGATCGTCCCTTTCTGCTCACTAGGTATCCCAGGTACTTCACTTCTGCTTTCCAGAGCTGTAATTTATCCCGACTAACCTTATGTCCCTCTTCTGCCAGGAATGTGTGTTATCTGGCTGCATGTCATTTAGGAGTGTATGTGGATCTGGCACCGTGGGTACTCGGGAAATTACAGCTTTATTTACTGCTTGCAAATCCTGCACTAATCCCCAAGCTCCGGTTGTCTTCCTGACTGGGTAAAGTGGGGTGTTACATGGGGATCCTGGGCATTCTATTATAATCCCTTTCTCAATCAAAACTTTTATAATAGGTTCTATGCCCTTCTCTGCTTCAGGTTTTAGAGGATACTGTCTCTGATGTGGCTGAAAAGTACTTTTTGGGGTGATTTTTACTGGCTCTACCCCCTTTATAAGGCCTACATCAGCGGGCCCTGTGGACCATAAGGTGTCCGGAAGGCTCTCTAATGCTGCCTCCTGTTCCTGAGTGAACAGTATCTGTGTGTTGTGTCATGGTTCCTCTAACAGAAGAACTTTCTCCCACCTGGATGACTGTAAGTGTATTCCTTTCTTTGTCTCAGTTACCCAGTTCAGGCTTTTCCGATATATTTTTGTGCTCGGTGAGTACTGCACTCCGAGGTCATAGGGCAAGTACTCCCATGGTGTTTTATCTGTCTGAGCCTCTTCTACCATCCCTCCTACCTGTACCCACCTTCCACCAGCTGGCATAGTCAGTGATATGTGTGGCACTGTGTGTCCTGCATAGAGTAACTGGTCTTGATCATTCAATTTTACTCCCACCCCTGTATACCCATTTTCTGTCCAGTATATGTAATCCAAGGTTATTCTGGTATTGGTGTGTTTGAAAAATGTTTTTCATAGTCCACATCCCTCCCCGGTGTACTTTCAAATTTCATAGTGCAGTGTAATGACTCTGTGCTTTGTTTTACACTGGAAGATGGAGCTAGGTCATTAGCCATGGCTACCAAAGTGCTGGATACTTGTGCCGGCCCTTTCGACACCATGTCTAATGTGTAAAAGTAATGTGGTTCACCCATCCCCTGCACAACATTTACATTGACAGGTATGTCCCCCATGTATGCATTCATGCCTTTCTCTGTGGGAACCACTCTAATGTTACATTTCAGCATCAGATCTCTACCCAAGAGATTTATCGGGCATCTAGGGGAGAGTATAAAAGGATGCTCAAATGTTTGGCCGTTGAACAATCTCCCTGTGAGTGGGCATGATATAGGTTCGCTATTTGTCTGTCCTGCTGCTGACCTAACCAGTATGTTTTGTGATGACGTATAAATACTCCATGTGCCATCATCGCTCAATACTGACCTACAGGCTCCTGTATCGCATAAAAATGTTATTATTACCCCCTCTACATCTAGTTTAATGACTGGTTGTTCTGCTAGAGCCATTAAGTCTATACATGATTCTAAATTCAACACATCATTTATTTCTGGCAAATTTGCATCATTATTACCATACTCATACAATTCAGATTCATGCAATTCTTGTTCAGCAAATATTAGTAAAGGAAGGGTACAACCTGGTTCTAGTCATTTGTCAGTCTGGTCATCGTCATCTGCTCCCTCTTCCTCCTGGTACTTTTTGTTTCTGCAGGAACGTGCTAAGTGGCCGGCCTTGCCACATACGTAACAATTTCCATAAAATGTGTCCTCTGCTTCCACCTCGACCACGTCCACCTCCTCTCCCTCCACGTTTTTGGTTATTTCCACCATCACCAGAAAAGAAAGCAAAAAGTTATAGGTTGCGCTTTCCCATCAACAGAAGTCATCAAATACACCTCCTTTGGGTTACTATCTTGCTTTATCTGTTTCTTTTCATTTGCTCTCTTACACTGCTCTTCTGCATGTCTAGCATATTCTATGGTTTCCCTAAGGGGACATGTTTTGTAAGTAATTTGGTGTTGTATCACAAAGTCATTTATTTGTTTAGCTGCTGAGCATATGGTCCAGCATCATCATATGGGTTAGGTCTGGCTACCCCACAATGGCTGTCAAATACTACCCGCAACCTCCCCATATATTGTTCCACACTTTCATCATCTTTCTGTACACACTCGTTTATCTTAGTCCAGTCTGCGTCTGTCAGTTATTCTGCCTATTAGAGTGTCTACTCTTTGGGTCAGTTCTTGTGATCCATATTGCAATGGCTCCCCCCTTTGGTCCAGTGGATTCCAGTCACCTTCACTAAGGATCCAATCGGACCCTAATATCTGCCTCAGACACCGTACAACCTCAACACCATTTAATTTAAAACTTTGCTGCAATCGCTGGAACTTAAGTCTGAAAATTCCCATATTGTCATTTGGGTGGGGGACTCCTGCTACAGCTCTCCTCACATCTGCATCTGTCCATGCTCGGTATACTAGCATTGTGGGTGGCAACACATTTCCCCCCTCTAGGATTGGGAACCTCAATTGAGGGATAAAATGGCACAAATGTTATTCCCTTACCTCCGTATTGACGATCTGGTGCCCGCCTGGTTCTGGCGGGCCGTCCCTAAGGTGGTGGTGTTGGAGGAGGTGGATTTGGAGCGGTGGCGGCAAGCAGGTATTTGCGGGCATCATCAAATTTATTCTCTACATCATCACTATAAGTGACCATATTCCCAGGAGTTGGAGGGGCGGTCAGTCGTGGAAGTCTTTTCTGTGTACACATAAACATATCCTCTTTCGAAGGAGAGAGGTGGTTAACATTACATGTCCCTCCCCCCGTAGGCACCGTCATTGTGATACACATTTGCCTTTTTGTTTTCATCTTCAACAATTTTTTATTTTTAGTATAGAAAATGTATTTACTTTTTTTTTTTTTTTTCTATTTCCTTAATTAAGTAACGTTGCGTTTACTTTTCCTCTCCTATACTTCTTTGTATATAGTAAAGCTCAATAAAGTTTGAACGTCTCCTATACCTTCCTTGTAATAAGGATTAATATTGCCAAGAATTAGTGGATACAGGGCACTGATTCCAGCAGAGGTAGTATAGTAGATGCTGTGTATCCAGTGGGTGCGGTGAGCATTGTCATCACTTAAAAGGGGTTATAATAACATGCCTTTGTCTCTCTTTACAGCAACCACACTTCCTCCCTTCTGCTATGTTCCCTTAAGGTTACAGACAGACATATTTTACATAAAAAAACTAACACACACACACAGAGAAAATTGGAGTAGAAAGGGGACTGGTCTGCTATGCTGACTGTGGGGGGTGGGCCAGACCCTGCACATCGTCACATAATACAGATCAATCACCTCCCTGCCCAAAGGTAAAGCATCGAGTAAAGTTACAAAGACACAGAAACTTTATATATATACACAAATACACATAAGAAAACAATTCTAGAATACAGTGTTCACAATTCCCACACATAAGTGTGTTTCTACCAGACATACGTTACAGATGCACACCAGAAACCCTTTGCATAATAAACATGTCTTTAGAGATTACCTTGAAAACTGCAGGGTCTAGAAACCACACTCCTGGCAGTGCCATTTATGCCCTTGAGAGCCTATCCACCTATACATATACACATATATATATATATATATATATATATATATATCTTGAACTCTTATAGTATCAATTAAAGTTAATAGATATACACAACAAATAATATCACAGGTACATGGAAATATACATAGCATTACATATACATACAACACCCAACAGACCTTTTATACATTTTCCAGAAATAATCTGTATATCTCCTACCCAGTGCTTCATACACACAATCTTACAGAGTATTTGAGTAAGAAGTTATGAATACACAGAAACTGCAGACAAAATATTTCAACATTGTATAACCAAGTAAAGAATGAGAAAGAATACATGTATATATATACATACACTCACAAGTACACAGAAATATACAGAATGTTTACAGGTATATATAATAACCAAGAAACTGTTATCCGTGTGACACCCCTCACAAACATACATACACCCGGTACCGGTATTTAAATCATACAAAATGGTAACATGCACACACATACATATTGTCTTGCAAGAGCTCATGTGAAAGTCAGACTCATTTACCCCTTTTTCATCGTAAGCTTTCTCAATATTGTTACGTACGGGGAACTTATTTTATAGTCTTTTCCTCAGGATAATGACTCTTTTACCTCCCTATTACTAGGCTAGAAACCTAGTTGTACAACTCTTTTACCTAATATCACTGTTAGGCAAGGACCTGGGACATACACACATATGCAAAATGCAGCAGAAATTCATATACTCACTGTCAGTTCGTTGTAAGCTGTGCCTTGTCATCCCTCGGAAAAACACCTTGCCTCTGTGGTCCAACTGATCGTATATATCAGGCCTGAGGTCTTTCTCAAGGTAAGGGAGTCCTCAGTGACTTACCCCCCCGTGCACGGTAAAAGGAGTTTTGCTTCGTCCGAGGAATGATAAGGGAAACAACTTCCGGCTCGAAGGACCAAAATGATAGGATCAGATTAGTGAGTAATCATATATTCTGATGTGTGTGTCAATTATATCTGGGCACCTAGATATAATGAGAGAAAAATAATGCACAGAAATCAGAGTGTCATCAGGATAATCTCTGAATGTATTTAGGCGGCAGAATCTTATATAGCATAAAAACACGTCACAACTAGTTGAAAATACTGTTAAATACATTTTTGCAAGCAAGTGACTTTTTGTTTCTGTCTAACATAGCAAAATCCGGTTTCCTATAGATATCTCATCTCAGTTTCTGAAACAAAGACAGGATACAGGAAACAGATGTTTTTAAAGAACATTAACGTAAACATTCTACAGATGACGCACTTAAACATTCTAGTGAGATAAGAAAAATGCTGACATACTTTTTATAATCATGATATTCTTAGCTAATTAATTTCTAAATGAAGAAATTAAAATACCTAACACGTATAGACACCCTTTTTATTGACTCCTCTCTACTAGATCAAGCCATCTCTACGGACATAGTCCCCTGCCCTTGGTCGGATCACAGTCAGGTCACACTAGGTCTGAACCTAACCCCCAATTTCGTAGCACCATACTCATGGCGGCTCAACGATAGGCTCCTGTCAATCCCGAGTGTGCTAGACCATGTCTCCAGAGACTTGAGGGACTTCGTCTCCACAAACTTTAGCCCCTCCACGGGAGCGGGGTGGTTCTGGGTAACACACAAAGCATTTATAAGGGGCAGTTTTCTAAAGCTAGCCTCGTCATATAAAAGAAAGGTAAGGGTAAAGGAGGCCCGATTGACCAGGGAACTAGCCACCCTAGAAAAACTAAATCAGCAACAGCAGTCAGATCTAAACCGCCAGCGGATAGACCTGATCAGGCTAGAATTAGACAACATTCTGTCAGCCCAAACAGAGAAGGCCCTAAGGAAAACCCAGAGCAAATTCTTTGCGCAGGCAAACAAACCGGGCCCCTTACTGGCTAATAGGCTGAATGCTAGATTCCAGCAAGCAAGGGTCACCCAAATCAAAACAAAAACGGGCATAATCACAAATAGTCAGGCTAGATATCTTCCGAACGTTCTATCAAGAGATATACACCTCACAAACACAGGCTGTTGGGGACTCTCTGAAAGGCTACCTAAGGGGACTAGACCTCCCTGTTCTGGGAGACTCCGAGTTGGACTTACTTAATTCGGAGGTTACAGAGGGGGAGGTCAGAGACACCATTAAAACACTCAAACTAGGCAAATCTTCCGGGCCCGACGGCTTTTCAAATTTTTACTATAAAAAGTTTGTAGATATACTGACTCCCCACTTGGTTTTAATGTACAATGCTATCCTGAAGGGAGAACAGATGCCGCCGGAACTCTGGTCTTCTTTCCAAAGTCGGGGAGGGACCCCATGGAGGTTAAAAACTACCGGTCTATCTCTCTGCTCAACGGGGACATCAAAATCTTAGCTAAGCTGATGGCTACAAGGCTATCTCTAGCTTCCTACCTAATCTAATACACAAGGACCAAGCAGGCTTCATCCCCCACAGGCAGGCGGGAGACAATATTAGGAGAGTAATAAATATCATGCACCTAGCCAAACCCTCAAAGACCCCCCTTTGCACTTTAGCTTTAGATATCGAAAAAGCATTTGACTCGATAGAATGGCCATACCTATTTGCAGTTCTACAGAAATTTGGTATTAGAGGGAACTTCCTAAACCTCCTTAAAACATATTATAGGTCTCCACAAGCAATCCTAAAACTTCCTGGCCCAGAGAATTCCCTATTAGACATACAGAGGGGGACCAGACCGTTGCCCTCTCTCCCCACTACTCTTCGCCCTCGCTATAGAGCCACTAGCCCAGAGTATTAGGGCCTCCCCAGCGATCCAAGGTCTACGATTAGAAGGCCAAGAGTATAAATGTTGTCTCTTCGCTGACGACCTACTGTGCACTCTGATCCGCCCACTCAAGAATCCTGTACTATTCCTGTACTATTTTAGATCACTCCCAATTAAAGTCCCCATCAAAGACCTAGACAACCTACAAAAGCAAATTATGAGGTTCATATGGAGAGGTAAAACTCCCAGAATCCCGAAACTCACTATGTTTCGGCACAAAAATAGCTACGGACTTTCATGTCCCCACCTTAAACTCTACTATAGGGTGGCCCAGATCTCTTTTCTACCCCAAGTGCACTCAGAGGCACACCAACCCATATGGGTAGCAATAGAAAACCAACAGCTATATCCTCAGGGGTGGGACACAGTAGTTTGGCTCCCAAAATCCCCCCGCCAGCCGCTCACTTGCTCAAATCCCATGATTAGACTGTCCTTGGGTTGCTGGGACTGGGTGAACTCAAAAAGGTGCCTGACTCCCGACCTCTCTCCGCTCCTATCGATTACCACTTCCCCCCTCTTTGCGAAAGATCTTTCAAGCAACTCAGTGGCCTGGTGGACCGCCAATGGGCTGGACAGGGTAGGGGCTTGGTTCAAAGAGGGCCAACTCATTAACTTCGAATACCTTAAAGACAACTTTAATCTCCCCCTAAAGAAACACTTTGTTTTTTGTAAATTTAGTCACTTTATATGGACTCTGGGAAGTCACTAGGCCAACCCCAAGCAAACTGGATGACACGCATGTGCTTGGATGCCCCGCTATCTAAAGGTACACTAGGCTTAATTTACGAGAAATGTAATAACCCGCAAAGCAATAGTAAGCCTAAGCCCTTGATAAAATGGGAGGAAGACCTGGGCCAGACATGGGATCTGAAGAAATGAGGACAAATTAGCCAGAGACTAGCGAAAGGCTCCTACAATTATAGCCTGATGGAAACTTCATTAAAAGTGTTCCACAGGACTTATATTACCCCAGCTAGGCTACATAAAATGAATCCTCTAGAGCCCGACACCTGTTTCAGGGGATGTCCAGAGAAGGGGACCTTCATCCACATATGGTGGATGTGTCCGAAGGCCCAGGACATCTGGTCCAAGACAACTCAAATAGCCTCTAAACTCTGCCTTACCCAAATAACCCCCACAATCGAAACTTGTCTCTTGGGACAAAGACCCCCCATACTTTCCAGGTTCCAGGATAGGTTACTCCAGTCCATATTCTTAGCGGTAAAAAACCATATAGCCAGTAAATGGAAAAACTCTAAACTAAACCTAAGAGAGATCATAAACAAAATAAACTTTATTATGATTAACAGGAAACTCATCCACCTAGTCTCAGACACTTACACCAGCTTCCTGGATATCTGGGAACCCTGGATAGCCTCCAACTACAGCATAGATCATGGATAGGCTGACACTGGGAGGTTGGGGGGGGACATGGAATAGAGGTGTCTGGAGAGAGCATGTCGGGGCACCTCCGCCGGAGACCGGGAGCAAAAGTAAGTTTGCGGGGCTCGAACCTGTGAGGGCCCTGGGGGTGGCCGGGGACTAGAAGGTGATCCTGGAGGGGCTTTTGGCTCCAACACTGCAAGGATCGGAAATAATCCTCCCCACCCCATACTGGGGCGTGGACAATCTTGGAAGGGAGAAACTATATACCTTACACTAAAAACCCTGTTCATAGTTAGCTTCAATATGTAAACCATAATCACCATAAACTTGTTTGTGGTTTCTGTTGTTCTTCACTCTTGTTATTGTCTTTTGACTTTCTTGTTTTTTTTTGTTTTGTTTTTTGTAATTATTATTGAAAATGGAAAACTGTTGTTGGTGTGACACACATAGAAAACAGTAGCAGGGCAACCAATACTAAGGTCTATGTTCTTAGCAGGTGCACCTTGTACTTATCTCTAAGTATTGTTTCCTCGAATTGTACCAGCACTATTTATACACGGTTGTAACTTTCTCTTTTTCTCTTAAATTTTTTTGTGTGTCAATAAAAATTATTGAATAAAAAAAAAAAAAGCGTACAAACAGAACACAAAATACACAAAAAAAAAAAAATCACACACTGCACAGGGGGACAGCCAGGAATTCTGGGTGTGAGGTTGCACACAAATTAAAGTTGAATGTAAAAAGTTTCGCCACTTGAAAATCATCTAAGCAAAAAAAAAGTTGGAGGACGAAAAAAATGAAAATGAGACTACACATCCCCGAAGCGCGCAAAACACCAACAAAGGACGTATGACTTTTAAAATCAAGAGTCACGACCCGCGGAACTTAGAAAAAGATAATATGAGGTTGAAAAAATGGCTTAATGGACGAACTGCGCACATCGAAAAACACGAAAAGCACAACAACAAAAATATACAACATAAAACAAACATCACACACAGCACAGGGGAACAGCCAGGACGTCTGGAAGTGAGGTTGCATGCCAATTTAAGTTGCATTTAAGAAGTTTCGGCACTTGAAAATCGTCTAAGCGAGAAAAAAAATGTCGGATGAAAAAAATGAAAACAAAGCTAAAGGAGACAGAGCCGCGAAAATCAACGACAGGCACGTACAAGTTACACAAGAACGTAGGAGATACACAATATACCATTACAACGAACGCAAAATGCTTGCGAGCCAAGTAACACATAGAAAAAAAACGTCATTTTACAACACTAGCTTAAAAATAATAACAGTAGGATTCCAAAATGCTGCTTTGCCCTCGCGCACGCAGCCTATTTACACTGCACACATGCCACATTGATGACACTTTCTCCTCAGATGATCAAAAGTCCAACTGGACATTTTCAGATGCAGGACAATATAAATAGATTGTTAGCTCTTCAGAATATTGATTGCTGCATATTACATATAAATAGGTAAAGTATATTCATTTATTAGTTGATATTACTTTATTAATTCACTGTACATTTTCTTTTTGTTGTACACTGTACTTAGATATCTGTCTTCGCGATGAGCGCAAAAGGTGATTGTTGTAAAGCAGGACAATTGAAATACGCGAGGGGAGAGGCTCACAATGAGCGCCGAAGGACCTTAGAGGAGCAAATTTACATTGTGTGGTAAATAGCATCGCCAGGCCTTACAATGGGTCTGGGTCCAGTGGCAAGCCAGAGACGGGGGCATCGGCTCCAACTAAGCAAAAAGGGGAGAAGCAAGCCCCCACCCAGCAGGAACTGGTGCAGGGGAAGGAGGAGACAAGCGGAGCCAAGGGCCATGGTTCAGAGGAGGAGGATGTAATATGACTGGTGGGGTCAACATCTGGCCCTCCGGCCACACTTCCGGGATTCAACCCCACTATCCCCCTCCTCCAGAGACTGAGCATATCGCCAGGGCCGTCCCTCCGGAGTGATGACACCAGGCATCCACCACCTCCCCCCCCCCCACACACACACACAGCAGTGCACTGGACTGGCCGCCACCACCAACACGGGGCCCAACCACACCACCTCCACTACTGCAACACCCTCCGCCGGGCCCCAAACCCTCCCCACACCGCCACCTCCTCACCACGCCACGCCCGAGGTACCTCCATCCCCAACATCAGGCCAGGCTGTGCAGGCATCTCCGTCAATCAAGCGGAGATAATGCGCAGCCTGGCAAGGCACAATAGGGAGGAGAGGAGGCACCACCTAATGACTGAGTTCTACCTAGTTGGGCTGCTCAGGCATGGGAGCGCATTCCAGGTGGTAACAGTAGGAGCCATGCAACGTGCTATGGTCTCCAGCCCTGCCTACTCTACCCCGGATTCATTCCGCAGCCACAGGCAGGCCGGCCCCTCCTCTTCTCCCACCATGTTTTCACCACTGCAGGTGCCGCTGCCTCCTGAGGGTTGCCTCCCCCTGCCCCCACAATGCCACCAGGGAAATGGTGGCCGACCACAGGGGATTTGGGCCCTGTGCCTAGGCGGAGGAGGACCTAGGGGCTGCGCAGATGTTTGTGCCTTCTCAACAGCACTCCTCAGTGACAATCTATTGGTCACAATGTTAACCTAATCTAGCCTGGCTACAGAGTTTTGGATCTTGGCCTATGTGATGGTGGTATTTTCTATACAGATGGCTACCTCCCATCACATGGTCCATGATCCTCTTCTCAAGTGACACATAGGGTCCTGTTTAACATTTCACCAATTGATTGTCACTGAGGAATGCTGTTGAGAAGAGATGCTGCAGTCCCTATAATTTTTAAGGCCCAATTTATTATGTTTAGTCTTTTTTTTTCTTTTCTTTTTTTTTGGTAGAATTTTGGTCCATGAAGGCATCTTCTACAAGCATTGTGAAGGTGTAAGATTTTCCCAGTATCTCTCAGGTAGACTCCTTCAATGACAGCCCCTCCTTAATGTGTAGCTCCCAAAATCTTAAAGCTATCATATAGCCGGATATCTAGGACATTATTGTTGTTAGCTTAAATGTAGACTAATAACGCTATGGCGGTGGACTTGCAATGTCTCCCAATGGCATGGTAATGACAGCCAGCATTAATTTATGCACTAGTGCAGCCTATGATCCTGACCTCAATATCGATCTGAGAGCAGATCCTTGGGTCTGATGTAAGTAACAGTGAATCTGGCTGCTGATCTTTGTGGCCTCTCCGTACTAATGGGTATTTTTCCCTATTCCAGATTATCCAGAGACCTAGCTAATAGTAATGCTTGCAGATAGAAATCAGGTAAATTGGTATATTGTTGCAGTCACAGGGCCTCATTCTATTATCGGCCGTAATACGGCCGCAAAGCCGCGATTCCTTGCGGCCGTCTTACGGCCCCGTGTAGAGCTACCTTTACCTTGCAATTCAAATAGACGGCGCCGCAAGGATATCCCCCGTACGGCCGGCCGCATATCATGCAACCGGCCGCAAGGTCTGAAAACTTTAAAAGCAAAAATAAATTTAAGATGGCACTGTAAAGCTCTGTAAATGCTAGGGATCATAATGGGGGACATGAGGATTAATAGCAACCCCCTCTCAAGCTTGCACATCAGCCCAAATCCGATATTTCCTTAACGGTTTATTTTACGTCCCGCAGCCTGGGCTGGTCTGAGGTGCTCCAAGCCCTCGGGACTTTGTCCACGGATATTTGACATGAATTAAAATTAAAATTATTTGCGGATTTGAGTGTAGTGGAATATTGTGCTATGAATGCTAACACCCCCAATCACTTTTTCGTCTCATAAGAGTGCAGGATGGCTTTATTATGTGCCTAATTGTGTGCTTGCGGGACCTTTTTGGTGAAAGTAAGCTGCGGCTCGGTTTTAGCCTTGCCGAGAGGGTTCCCAGAGCAATTGAATAGCAACCAGGCTTTTCTAGCAGGCCGAAACTCTTGCGGCCGTTTAAGATCAAAGGCTTTCTTGCGGCGCGTGTGGCAGCAAGGGATAAAAAGGCGCCGGCCGCAAGCCTGCCGGAGCCCCCGGCCGGAAGGGAATAGAATAGGCAAATAGCCTGTGGCCAGTCCTTGCGGCCCCGCATCTCCTACGGCCGATAATAGAATGAGGCCCACATTATTTAGCACTTTTGTGTTCATGCATGTTGATTAGTTGTTTTTATCCTCCTCCACCTTTTTTTAGTTGACCACTTCTTTCAGATTTTTGTTTTGTCACCACACTGTAAGTGTGAAACTGGATTGGATTACACAGTCCAGAGGTTGAATCATCTGTTCCCTTGAGCAGATCTAGACATGTTGTAAGTGCTATGTACATTAATGGTTTCTTCAATTAAATGGGGTGATTTGTGATGATCCTTTTTTCCCCAGATTCCAGTTGCAGTGGTGTAGTGACGACATGTGACCCTGGTAGGTTCTATGCATCATGCTTATTCTAGACTATGAGATTACCCCCCTGTAGGTTTTCCCTTTTTCCCACAAGCTTCTTGCTCTCCTAGGATCCACCCACATTACCCCCATGATATTAATGCAGTCTTGACCATATTTGATTTGTTCTGTGATGAAATAAAGCTTTGTTATACCATTCTCACTGTGTCAGTGTGTTTTCAATGGTTGCGGTTATGGGACATCCACATACATCACATTTGTGTCACATTCCTATATATGTAAACTAATGAGCCCTAGTTACTATGCAATAGATCGATACATATAACAAAAATAATAGTCATAATAGCATTAGATACCATATAATTATATATATCTTATATAATCAAAATAAAGGGTTAATACACATGCAAAGTTCAATTAGAGATACTGTGGAGTATCAACATTCCCCTGAGGGCCTGATAACAATATGACAGGTGATATTGGAGTGGGTTGCCAGTTCCTACTCTAGTGGACTGGGATTTGTCTGACCTCTCTGCTATGACGTGCCCACCTACCGTCCCCTACATGGTGTAGCTTACTGCTTCATTCAGGTACAAAAGCCCCTTCACCACCACCACTTAGTAATCCAGAAGGGGACATGGGGAACATACATCACACTAAATTGATGAATAGCAAAACATAATTGTTTACTGTTTGCAAGTGGATTTTCCTTTACAGGTAAAGACTGATAAATTGCAGAGTGCACTAATTGTGCCCAGATGAGAGGGGTGTGGCTTGACTGTTTAACTAGTATAAGAGGTTTTGTGAGCTGTTTTGGGGCCTGTTTACAAGTGGTTTTTCCTTTACAGGTAAAGACTGATAAATTGCAGAGTGCACTAATTGTGCCCAGGTGAGAGGGGTGTGGCTCGACTTTTTAACTAGTACAAAAGGTTTGTGAGCTGTTTTGGGGCCTGTTTACAAGTGGATTTTCCTTTACAGGTAAAGACTGATAAATTGCAGAGTGCACTGATTGTGCCCAGGTGAGAAGGCAGAAGTTAGTATAAATGGGAGAAGGGGCGAACTTGTGAGCTTGCAAACATTTTCGGTGCAGTTCTAGTGAAAGTGTAGGAGTTTAATTAGGGGTAGGGACTTCAAAGAAAAGGGAGAGCAGATTTATAGTGCAAAGGAGGAAAACCTTATACAAATATATTATTTTATATTCTTTATTTTTCCCACTGAAATTTTGTAGACAATAATAATAATTATGAGTCAGTCCAGTGGCATCCTCACTCAGTGTACATCCTGTCTTATGAATACAATACTGGAACAGATGATCCAGGGACCATACCTCTGTGAGAGGTGTGAGCATGTTGGCTCTCTGGAAGCTCAAATTGGAGATCTGGAGCGGAGAATTGCAGCACTTAGTGATATTGCTCCACTGGAAAGAGGGTTGGTGCTCACTGAGCACAGTTTAGCTGGGCCTAGCATGGAGGGCGGAGCTGGGGCTAGTGAGGATGTCCAGAGAGGTAGCTGGGTTACAGTTACAAGGGGAAGCAGGGGGAACAGGAGGAGGCAGGCAGCTCTGAGTTGGCAAACACCAACAGATTTGCCAGATTGAGTGAAACTGTTGGGAATGTCCATTCAGCAATGGCAATGCCAGATAGAGCTGTTCCCTCTAACAGCCGAGAGAACAGCTCTACTGGAGGAGAGGGAGGGCAGACAGGTTTTGGTTGTAGGGGACTCTATTATTAGGAAGGTAGACAGGGTGATTTGTCACCCAGATCCCAGCAATCGAACAGTTTGCTGTCTCCCGGGTGCTCGGGTTCGTCATGTTGTAGACAAATTATTGGGAGGGGCTGGAAATGAACCGGCGGTCTTGGTACATATTGGTACCAATCACAAAGTTAGTGGACGATGGAGTGTCCTAAAGAATGATTTTAGAGAACTAGGTAATAAGCTGAAGGCAAGGACCTCCAAGGTAGTATTTTCTGAGATACTACCAGTGCCACGTGCTAGCCCAGGGAGGGAGAAGGAGCTTAGGGATGTTAATTTGTGACTAAAGATGTGGTGCACTAAGGAGGGGTTTGGGTTTTTAGAGCCCTGGGCTTATTTCTCACTTCGGTACAATCTCTACAGTAGGGCTGGATTGCACCTTAATGATGAGGGAGCTTTTGTACTAGGGGATAGGATGGTAGAAAGGCTGGCGGAGTTTTAAAACTTGTAGGTGGGGGGGGGAGGGACTAGATATAATAATGGGGTAGAAAGTGTAGAGGGTATAAGGGATGAATTAACAACTCATAGGGGAGGAGATGGAGGGAGGGGTAGTATAGTCAATAGGGAGGTAGTACTAAGTAATTCAAATACAGTGGCAGGCACTTCAGAACTACAGACTCATAACATAAGGTGTATGCTTGCTAATGCCAGAAGCTTGCCAGGAAAAATGGGAGTTAGAATTATTAGCAATTAATGAAAAATGGGATTTAATAGGCATTACTGAAACGTGGTGGGATGAATCTCATGACTGGACTGTTAATCTGGATGGTTATAACCTATTTAGGAAAGATAGAGGCAATGGTAAATAAGGAGGAGGGATTTGTCTGTATGTTAAGCCTGAATTTAAGCCTAGATATTTATGGTGGACCTAGTGATAAAGCAGTTCATCTAAGGGGAGCAGGTTCTTGAGTACACTCAGGGATCATTATCTGGCCCAGGTTGTACAAGAGCCTACTAGAAATGAAGCTATCTTAGATTTACTCATCACAAATAATATTGATATACTATCAAATGTTGGAATAGGGCAACCTTTGGGAAACAGTGATCACAACACAGTCTCGTTTGAGATTGAATTAAAAAAACAACATTTTACGGGGCCAACGAAAACTCTTAATTTTAAAAGGGCAGATTTTAACGGTCTAAGGGCAGCAATACAAAGTATAGACTGGGACAGAGAACTGGCAGGTAAAAATACTGAACATAAATGGTCAACATTTAATTCCTTACTAAATATACACATCGGCATATACCGTGTGGGAATAAAAGTAAAAGGAGTAAATCCCATCCAATGTGGCTTAACAATGATTTAAAGATCAAGATACAGAGTAAAAAACAGGCATTTAAATTATACAAACAAGAGGGGACAGAGACTGCCTTACAGGAATACAAGGAAATCAACAAGGCTTGCAAAAGGGCGATTAGACTGGCTAAAATAGAAACTGAATAATGTATTGCAAGAGAGAGTAAGACTAACCCTAAAATATTTTTTAAGTATACTAATGGGAAGAAGACAAGGAAGGAAGCTATAGGAACATTACAATGTGACACAGGCCGTCTGATAATTAGTGACCAAGAAAAGGCAGATGAGCTAAATAGGTTATTTTCTTCGGTATACACAAGGGAGGTACCAGTGGTTGGGACACAGCAACATAATGGGGCTACACTACCTTTGCCAAATAATTGGTTAACACAGGAAGTAATCCAAAAGAGGTTGGAAAAAATAATTGTTAATAAAGCCCCGGGTCCTGATGGAATACATCCAAGGGTACTAAGGGAACTGGGTTCTGTAATAGCCAAACCATTATATTTAATTTTTCAAGATTCACTCAACACAGGGTCTCTACCAGATGACTGGAGAAAAGCTGATGTGATACCTATTTTTAAAAAGGAAGCAAGAGGGGGGGGCGGTCCTAGCCAGCAAACTGGAAGGCTGCATGTTAGGAGAGGTCTGCACAAAGACTACAACTTTTGGGGCAAAAATTGCCAAATTTTCTCCAATTTAAAAATCAGAACTCTCCACAGAGCTCTATTAGTCACACTGATCGTGAGGAACTTTATATTTTTATTTTAACTTTACAAATTTTTATTCTACAGCGTATTCACACTTGGAAGGTCAAACCTTACTATGCTGGGGCTTTGAGGAGCCTGTCGGGCCCTTCTCCCTTCCCCCCGGGGGGGAGCCGACTGGGTAGCCAGAAACGCAAGGAGAAGAGAGGTTGCAAGGGTGAACCCTAGCTGAGGTCCCGGAGTGATCCGGAGGCAGAGCCGGCGGTGCCTCACTGGAAAGAGAAGAGTCAGGCACGGGGCAGAGGTCGTCAAGCAAGACGGAGCAGAAGTAGCCTGCGAGTCTGGAGGCCGGTAGGGTGAGCGACCCGAGTGTGGGGCGAGACAGGTGGAAAAGAGGTCAGGCAGAAGGGGGCGATAGCCCGGTGGTCATGGATAGCAGAAAACGAGGTGAAGCCTCGTGTGGGCGGCCATTTTCCCCACCAGGCCATACAGGCCATAAAGAAATAAGACCCCCTAAGGCCCCAGACGAAAGGCACAGGCGGGAGCATCCACAGGAGGTTGGGGGAAAGCCAGCAGTGGACACTCTAAGGGGTCTGAGCTGAATATACAGCGGATAGGACCGCATAATAAGGCCCTTAGCCTCGTCATCTTACCCCCAGAAAAGCCCGCGAATTGTGGCTCAAACTTCAAAACCAGCCAGGAAAGCAGGCACTGAGAAGGTAGGCTTGCAGCAAGCAAGAAATATCAGAGTGAGGGGCACTCACTGGTGCACACCATATCATAACACAGGCTACCTCCTGCAAAAGTGGGATACCACGATACCTGAGCACTATCATTTCAGAGGACATCACAAATTGGCTCAAGTTCTCATAATAGAACACAAAGACCCTAACTGGACAATTACCTTGGCGTCCATAGAGCAAGTAGTTCAAGGGGAGTCTAAAAGAGCCCTGTATGTTTATGTACACATCTATATATAAAGGGAGAGATAACAAAGAAAGAAGCAGATCTAACAGGCTGATAAAGTTTACCTGCAGCACATGATCTACTGATAGTCCTAGCTATCCTGCTATCTGGCAGAGAAGGACTGCATTGCACAGCCATCAGTGTGCAAACACTGACACCTAGTGGACATTTCAGGGATAGAGCATCCCAAACACAATTTATACCAAGCTAAAAGCAATCTCTGAACCAAAAGGATTTTTCTCTAACCTTAACTCAGGACAAGGACTAATGCCCAGGGAACACGCAATATACAGAATTTACACAATGAACGCTGGTCTCTGAGCTATAACGTAAAAGAAAGACAAGCTAACTCAAAGCCTCTAGTCATGTTCTTGATGACCCTGGGCCAGGGTATACAAACACTCCCTTGGAGCAGACAGGCCACAGCTCCTATGCAAGCCTAAGGCTGGCATCTACTAAGCCATCCATGAGTACTTAGCTACATACGCACTGTATTAACCTAATACCCTCAAACCCAGCTAACAGAGTGGACCATGGTCTCAGACTCAGTTCTACAAAACACCTGACACAAGTCGCAACACAAATCTAAGTCCTAGTCCCGAACAACCAGACTCGCTGGTCCATGCAACAGCGCAGGGCGCCCAGCCAGCTCAAATGGAACTGACGGCACCCTGGTAAAAATCAAGCAGATCCTTCAAGCTGAAATTAAGCACGCAGTACACGACCTAAGGTCAGATATCAAATCTCTAAACCAAAGGCTGCAAGGTCTGGAGGAAAACACTGACCAAATCGTCGAGGCCCAAGCACATGACAAGCAGGACATCCTGCAAAATGCGTCTAAGATGCAGACGCTGTAAGATAAAATAGAAGACCTGGAGAATAGGTCCCGCAGGCATAACATAAGACTGAGGGGTGCCCCCAACAAAATAACTGACGTCCTGCAGTATTCTAGAGATGTTATAAGCATGATCCTTCCATCGGTCGAGGAATCAGGCTGGGCAATAGAGAGAGCTCATAGAGCGTTGGGATCATCTCGTGACCAA
The DNA here is from genome assembly GCA_027410445.1 of Discoglossus pictus. NCBI lineage: Eukaryota > Metazoa > Chordata > Amphibia > Anura > Alytidae > Discoglossus > Discoglossus pictus. Next base: position 37,706,735 of record CM050172.1, on the reverse strand, counting down.
AACCTACCCAGAGACATCATCATTAGATTTGCCCAACAAAAGGCTAGAGATCTAATTCTAGCAGAAACCAGACTAAGAAGGGAAATCTTAGGCCCAGACGGCACCAAGATTCAAATTTACATGGACCTATCTCCTTCTACCCTACAGAAAAGAAGGGAGATGAGACCCACATTACGAGTGCTCTCCCATTACAAGGTAACGTACAAATGGGGATTCCCATTCGCTCTTTTGTTTACCTATAAAGGAAAATCATTCAAGGTGCAATCGTTTGAAGAAAGCCAAAACCTTCTGACCAGACTTAGACTCATGCCTCTGGAATCTGAGGAGGAGAATTCCTTTCTTCAGGCTGAAACGAGGCAAGCTAGGAGGGGTCAAGAAATGTCACTACCACAAAGATCAAGGCCCACTTCCAACCCAGTAAGGGATAACAAGCACTGTGAGCAAGATTTGGCGGAGGACCCCGCATCCTAGCAATAATTCAAGTCCATACTCTTTTTACAAAGTGCAACCTACACCCTGAAGGGAGCTATGGTACCACCCCAGGATCTGCAGAAGGAAGACCGAACTTTCCATATTTTTCATACAAGCTTGGACACTGATCACAAAAAGGACTCAAACTCAGTATAGTATCTTTGTTTATGCATTTGTTTAACTGGGTCATCTTGGGGCTGGAGGCCAGGCTCAGCCTGAGGGGCAGTTAGCTCCTGCTGGGTGTTAATTCTACGTAATCTCTTTAGCCAGCAAGGGGTATTAGGTTGAAATGTTTTTCTAATGTTCTCTTTGTCGCTAACTATTACGTACAACAAATAAAGTACTTAAGATGGCTACCTCATGTAGCTAAGCTTTATGTCAAGAAGGGGCTTAGAGCCCAAGATATTGTCAGTGTTATGTTGGTTAATTATAACTGATAGTTTTCTCCCTTTAGGATTAAATAGGGTGGGTATGTTGCCTTCCTTTAAGCCTAACGTAATGTCTATGAGTAGTTGTCTGGGGAGTATTTACTGTCATAGAAGATTTACTAATTGGGTACTGATATGTACTGATATTGTTTTTTTGTTGTTTGCATATTATATCGCTAGTGCCTTGCGGATTAAGGAATACCTGGGACCGTTCACGTCTGGGGCGAAGTGTGGAGAGCATTTCTCGGGCCGTCCGGCATGGGAAATGGGAGCTGAGGCAGAGTGGTCCTTATTGGGTAACACTCAAGTGACTCTAACACACTCACATAACAGACCACCATGACGGATCACTCACACAATATAATAACACATAATGTAAAAGGCTTCAATTCCCTGTTCAAGAGGCGTAAAGCCTTCCTCTTTTATAAAAGGCCTTCTATAATTTTTTTACAGGAAACTCATTTTGCAAAAGATAAAGTGCCGAAGTTTCTCCACAAGGATTACCCCAACTTTTACACATGCTCACAGCACACCAAGAGAGCAGGTATGGCCATTCTCCTTCACAAAAACTTCCCCTTCAAATCAGAAATGCAGTTAAAAGACAAGGAGGGTAACTTCCTTATAATCACAGGTACAGTTCTGGATCTTAAGGTCTCCCTGGTGAACCTATATGCCCCCACTGTTAATCCGCACAACACTCTAATTAAGTTATTGAACTTCCTAAAGCAAGAAGACAGAGGGAAAATGATCTTGGGCGGGGACCTGAATTTGGCGCTCCAACCATTCCTAGACAGGTCAGGGACACCCTCGTACACCAAAGATGCTAGAAAACTCAACATCATTCACTCCCTACTTAAGGAATTAGAATTAATAGACGCCTGGAGGGGCATCCATACCTTAGAAAAACAGTATACATTCTTCTCCCCCACCCACAATACATACTCCAGGATAGATGCTTTGTTGATTCACTCATCACTGTTTAATAACGCAACAGATGCCCAAATTTTACCTTGCCCGTGGTCAGACCACTCGTTGATTTCATGTCAATTAAGTTTAAACCAGAACAAATCCTACATCCACGCTTGGCATCTAAACGACAAGCTGATTACGAGCTCAGAGGTACAGGCCCAAATAGAAGATGAAATTAACACCTTCTTTGCTCTGAACGATATTCCAGGGACGGAAATGGGATGGTCGTGGATTGCCCACAAAGCCTACATCAGGGGGATAATTATAAAAATAGCAGCCGCCCATAGGAAAAAATTACTCAGCAAAGAAAACAAACTTTTTAAGAAATTACAAAACTTAGAAAAGTCAAACCAGAATAGGTTCACCAGGGACACTCAGAATGAAATAAATCGAACCAGATCAGAACTAGACGCCATATTGGCAGAAAGAACCCAAAAGGCTATTAGAAGAACTAACCATAAATTCTACTGCCAAGTTAACAAGCCCTCTCCCATGTTAGCCAGGAAATTAAATCTTAGGAATAACTCCGCACGTATTCACCAAATTAGAGACATGAAAGGGGTAATCACTATGAAACAAAATGAGATCAAAGAAACTTTTAGAAATTATTATCAAGATATTTTCTCATCTAAATTGGCGGCCAACAACTATAAAATACACAAATTTCTGAACGCTTATGACCTCGCCTCAGCCACTGAGGAGGATTTAAGTATGTTGAATGCTAAAAACTCACTAGAAGAGTTAAGTAAAATAATCAAAACCCTGAAAAAATGTAAAGCACCGGGCCCGGACGGCTTTACAAATAATTATTATGCTACATTCGATAAACAACTTGTCCCAAAGCTGAAAAAGCTATTCAAAGATATTATGGAAGGGAAGGTTATGCCCCCCGAACTTAACCAGGCGAGCTTAATCTTCCTCCCCAAACCAGGCAGAGATCCCTTACTGGTTAAATACTTTAGACCCATCTCCCTTTTGAATGGGGATGTAAAAATCCTTGGGAAAATATTGGCCACCAGATTAGCAAACTTTCTGCCTAGGCTGATCCATAAGGATCAAGTAGGCTTTATTCCCTACAGACAGGCGGGGGAAAACATAAGAAGACTCCTCAACATATTCCATTTAGCTAAAATAGATAATACCCCATTATGCACTATAGGATTAGACCTGGAGAAAGCATTTGACTCCATAGAATGGCCATACCTGCATGCCACGCTGACGAAGTTTGGGTTAGTGGTTAACTTTGTGAACGTCATTAAGTCATTCTACAACAACCCAACTGCTAACATTAGCATCCCTGGGGAAGACCAAACACTCATTAACATTAGAAGAGGCACAAGACAGGGCTGCCCTCTATCCCCCCTCCTGTTCGCACTGGCCATTGAGCCACTGGCTCAGGCTATCAGGAATAGCGTATCAATAGCAGGAGTAAATATAGGCTTACTCCAGTTTAAATGTTGCCTTTTTGCCGACGACATTCTATGTACACTTACGAACCTACTTCAATCAGTGCCAGCCCTGATGTCCCTGATGGAGACCTTTGGGGTCATCTCGGGACTCAAAATTAACATAGACAAGACGGAAGCCATCTTGGCACAATCCCTCCAGACCTTAAGCAACACTCTCAAAACCCAACACCCCTTTGCTTGGCCAGAAAAACACATAAACTATCTAGGTATTAAAATCACTCCGGAGATCACTGACCTATATCAGTCAAATTATATCCCATTGTACAAAACCCTGAACCAGTTTGTCGAAATGGAATAAACATAATCTCTCATGGTCAGGGAGAATAAATGTGATAAAAATGAATATTCTCCCCAGGATTCTGTTTTTTTTTCAGGACTCTGCCTATTCACATAAACAAAAGAGACTTGAATAACTTCCAAAATACAGTCTCCAGATTTATATGGAATTACAAACGCCCAAGAATACAGAAAACAATCATGATGAGGAATAGAACATCTGGAGGGTTAGGATGTCCCGACCTCCTTAAATACTTCAGGGCAGCCCAAATTTCTTTTTTACCCCAGGCACATTCGGCAGAGCACCAGCCACTTTGGGTTTTTGTAGAAAACTATCAAATTACACCATTCAGATGGGATACTCTCATATGGGACCCTTCTTCCCCGTTACCCCCCAATCTGGCCCGAAACAATCCGATGATAACACTAACATTGAAAGAATGGGAAAGAGCAAACATTAATAGACATTTAAGTCCCAACATCTCCTCTTCAACTACAACACTCCCTTCCCCAAGCACCCTGGAAGAGATGGGTGCGTCCTCCAAAGAATGGTGGACCTCAAGAAAGCTAGATAGGTTTGAGAGCTGGGTTAGTGATGGTACATTGTTAAACAACGAGAGATTTATGGACACACACAATCTCCCGTTCCGAGAATACTTCAATTACAATAAAATTTGTCATAACGTCTCTACTAAACTTCGTAAATGGGGCCCGCCAAGTACTACATGGTTCACGCTAATTTGTAATAAAGCCCCACTCACTAGGGGAATATTAGGGGAATTATACGCAATATTAAACTCAAGTGGCATGTCTAGCATACCTAAGCACATTAAGCAATGGGAACTAGACATGGGTGAAGAATGGGACATGAGAAAATGGTCTAAAATAAACCTAGAATTGACAAAAGGGTCCAGATATTTTAGCCACCTGGAAACATCTACCAAAGTACTATTTAGAACCTACTACACACCAGATAGGTTACACAAAATAGACTCTAAAGTCTCCTCCGAGTGTTTTAGAGGTTGCACCACAACGGGATCCTTCCGCCATATCTGGTGGGACTGCCCGATTTCCCAATCAATGTGGAAAAAGGTGGCCGAACTGGTCTCAAAAACACTAAAAACAAAAGTACAACCCAATCTGGGAACATGTCTCCTGGGGATACCAGTAGAAAATTTACATATACACCAAAATAAATGGCTTCAATATGCCATGTTGGCGGCTAAGAGCGGCCTGGCAGGTAATTGGCGGAAGAATACACTGGGCATCCGCTCCGTAATTAACAAAATTAACTTTATTATGACATACAAGCATATGACAGCAACACTAAACGACACAGTGGATAAATATAAAGAAATATGAGGGGACTGGTGTGAGACGGAACACTCATTTCAGATACATTGACGGTAGTGCATAGATCGGGGGGGGGAGGCAGTTAAATGCTGGGGCGGTCCGGGACAGAGCGGACTGCTAGACACATTTAGAGCACATATTTGCTGGAAAGTTATCTAATTTGTACTAGTTTGTATTCACAAGCTTTCTTACTAATAGAAAAAAGAAAATCGTTGTGGTTGACACACAGAAGTGACATGTATATTTTAACAAAGGCAAGTATAGATATGTATTATGAAAACCATTAGGCGTGGGTCACCTGCGTGTCACCCCTTGTTTACAAATGTGCTTGTCTTGTGAATGTGTCAATAAAAATTTTACGAAAAAAAAAAAAAAAAAAGGAAGCAAGAGCAAATCCGGGGAATTATAGACCAGTGAGCCTCACTTCTGTAGTGGGGAAGCTTTTAGAAAGGATAATAAGCGATAATATACAAGAATATGTCTATTTAAACAGGATTATAAGTAGGCGTCAACATGGATTTATGAGGGATAGGTCATGTCAAACAAATCTAATTAGTTTCTATGAGGAGGTTAGTAGGAACCTGGATCAAGGCAACTCAGTGGATGTAGTCTTTTTGGATTTTGCAAAGGCTTTTGATACAGTGCCACATGGGAGGCTATTGTGCAAACTAAGAGATACAGGAGTTGCAGTAAATATCTGCTCATGGATTGAGAGCTGGCTAAAAGACAGGAAGCAAAGGGTTGTTGTAAATGGAACATACTCCGATTGGACTAATGTGGTAAGTGGGGTTCCTCAGGGTTCATTATTAGGTCCTCTCCTTTTTAACATATTAATGAATTAAAGGTAGGATTGGAGTGTGGTGTCTCCATTTTCGCTGATGACACGAAGTTGTGCAAGGTAATTAAATCAGATAGTGATGTGCTTTCCCTCCAAAGGGATTTACATAAAATTGAGGAATGGGCATCTAATTGGCAGATGAGATTTAATATGAATAAATGTAAAGTTATGCATCTGGGAAGGAAAAATAGCCATGCAATTTATAATCTTAATGGAGCAAATCTAGGTGTATCAGATATTCAAAGGAATTTGGGAGTGCTTGTGGACAACCACCTAGGTAACAGTGCTCAAAGCCAAGCAGCAGCTGCAAAGGCAAATAAAATATTAGCATGTATTAAGAAGGGTATAGAAGCCTGGGAAGCAAATATAATTCTGCCACTATACAAATCTCTAGTAAGCTTTATTTGGAATATGGAGTACAATTTTGGGCACCACTTCATAAAAAGGACATTTTAGAGCTGAAAAAGATACAGAGGAGGGCAACAAAACTAATAAGGGCAATGGAGGGGCTAAGTTATGAATAAAGACTAACTAAATTAAACTTATTTTCTCTAGAAAAAAGATGTCTAAGACGAGATACGATTACCTTATATAAATACATCCAGGGTCAGTATAAAGATTTGTTAATGGAGCTTTTTGTGCCAAGAGGTTTTCAACTGACAAGAGGACATCCCTTGAGGTTAGAAGTAAAAAGATTCCACCTTAAAGAAAGAAAAGGGTTCTTCACAGTAAGGGTGGTTAATCTGTGGAATTCTCTACCAGAGGAGGTGGTGACAGCGGATTCGATAGATAGCTTTAAAAGGGGACTGGATTTATTTCTAATTAAAAAGGGAAATCAGGGTTATCATGGATAATTAGAGAGGCAGTATTGATCCAGGGAGAAGTCCGGTCGCCGGTGTCTGGGATCAGGAGGGATTTGATTTTGTTTTAAAAAAAAATGTATACAACTAATTAATTAATAGTTAATCTGCATATTGCAGATCGGAGGAGATCTTGAAAGGTTGAACTTGATGGACTGAAGGTCTTTTTTCAACCTTAAATACTATGTAACTATGTAACTATATATAATGGGAGGTCACCAAATGGGAATGGGTATAAATCTTGGCACATGGTCATCAGCAATGGTGTGGGACTTTCCAGGATGGGCGTAGCGGAGATGGAGGGGAGTTGGCTCTGCACAGCCACCATGTGTTTTTGTGGCCCTTCCTGATGGGTTAGAGTACATTATTATCACTGTCTGAACCTAATTTATATACATCGCTACAGAATATGTTGGCGCATTATAAATAAACTATAATAATTAGTGTGGTGTATGTTCCCCTCGTCCCCTTCAGCATTGCTAAGTGGTGGTGGTGGTGGTAAAGGGGCTTGTGTAGCTGAATGAAGCTGTGAGCTATACCATGTAGGGCTACTGTAGGTGGGCGGGTCATAGCAGAGAGATCAGATAAATCACAGTCCACTAGAGAAGGAACTGGCAACCCACTCTATTTTCTTTGGCATGCAAACCTTGTGGATACGCACAAACAGAGACATTATTAGGTGTGCTGCAGTCCATAGGGTCACAGACAGTTGGACACAACTAAGGGACTTAACAACCATATGTGAAATGTTCCCCTGGAATTGATATATGCCATGTGGCGGTGTGATTTGGCTACTATTTGTTGTCCCAATATAGATGTGATTAGTGAGATATATATATATATATAAGATTATCTTTGTTTTTTTTGGGTCAACATTAGAGCCTCTGTGAGTGAGAAAGGGTTAATATTTCAGCCATTTGCATGTATTTGTGTTGCAATGTAATGTGGTAGTGTGTCTTTAATAGCTTTCTGCATGTTGCAGCATGGCTTTTCACATTGGCATACGCATGACCATTCCAACATATGAGAAAAAGAAAATGTTATTTTTTGCTATATTTGATAGTTGGGAGTTGTTGTGCATGTAATTGTAATGCCTTTGTCATGCCCAGGGCCTGACTGGACTGTTTTACACTATAGCCTGGGCCTGACTGGCCAGAGTTACCCTGATTTTATTATTATGGTTATGTATTTCTTAGTGCTTATGGATAAAATATGATTACACTGTTATACTGTATGTATGTTGGTTTATGTATTATGTTTCATGTTATAGGAATTGTTGTAAAGAAACATATTAGCTAGTCTGCAGGCTATTGCACCAGCCTATTATGTTACAATGTTGTTATCTGGTGATAACTCATTAGGCCCACCTAAATATAATCAACAGGATGAAATTAACAATCTGATCTCATCAGAAGTACAGGGGTTCCCAGATTAACGTGGACGTTAAAATTTGCGAGAAGATCTTAGTGAATAGATTGAAAACTATAATTAACAAGGTAGTCCACTGGGATCAAACTGGGTTCGTCCCAGGCCGTCAAGCCTCCGACAACTCCAGTCGAATGATCGATATTTTGAACTATATTAAGGACAAAGATCTTCCCATATTGACCCTGTCATTGGATGCCGAAAAGGCCTTTGATAGGGTCAATTGGGAATTTCTGCAGGCAGTCCTTTTGAAATATGGATTTGAGGAGTTTGCCTCGAAGTCAGTAAAAGCTTAAGTTTATGGGATTCGCTGACGATATTATTATAACTATGACCAACCCGGAGAAAACCTGTCATAAATTACAGGAAATACTAGAGGAGTTTGGTAGACTATCCTACTTTAAGATTAACAGATCGAAATCAGATACTTTGATAAAAGGCATAAAGCCGTAAGCCAAACAAATATTGGAGAAATTATTCATTTTCAATTGGAAATCTGAATATATTGTTCACTTGGGGAAAAAATTCTCATTTAAAGTGAGTAACAGCTATAAAGATAAATTAAATTAGATAATGAAGCAAATCAGACACATTCTGAGCAACTGGAGATCTCTTAATTTATCTTGGTCAGCTAGAATTGCTGCTATCAATATGAGCATTATTCCAAAAATTACTTACTGCTTGAGATCAATACCAGGTAGTATACCAAATAACTACCTAAAACTCATCCAGGATAAGCTTGACAAATTTATATATGGGGGGGGGGGGGGGGAACAGAATTAGGCAGGGGCGGCCCGTCCATTGGGGCGTCAGGGCAAACGCCCCCCCCAAATATTTTCTTCACCCTGCAATAAAAAAAACACAACAATGTATTAGTATAACCCAAAAACAAATAAATATAAGGTGTACATCATCATTTCAAGTCTAAATAGTCTAAATAGTATTAAAAATGAAGTAAAGTTAGTAAAGGGACACTGTCACTTTAAAATAACCCTTGCGCTACATTAACTAATGCTGTGTATCTATATAGCCCCCTGCCTGCACCCTGTGTGATCAAATTACAATAGTTATACACTGTGTACACTAACCTTAGAGTCTTCTCTCTCTTCAATGAGTCCTGGCCTGGCCCCCTGACCGTTAATGCATGCCGCCCACCATCACAGTGACGATATGCATGGGCGGTCATAAATGTATCAATTAATAACTGACAGTCTTCCATCATTGACCAATCAATGATGGAAGGCTGTCCAGTTACTAAGTGATCAATCTAAACCCACCCAGACCGTTAGCCCTGAGCGCCCGCCAGCAAATAGGGCCTCGAGTTATCATTTTGATTGACTGATACAGTCAATAAAACCACCAGTTTCCTGTCCCTTCCCCCTTTCTGTTTCCTGACCCTGGTCACGCTGAGACTGAGAGACCTCCCTGGCTGAATCTACTCATCTGCTCTGCCTGCCTAACACAGTAAGTCTACCTGCCTCTGCCTGGCACCTGCCCTGCCCCTGCCCCTGGCCAACCCAAAACCCCTAGTAGCCCCTAATAAAAGTTAGGGGTGACCAGTTACCCCCAGTCCCCCACTATGCCTGCCTGGCCTGCCAGTGCCACCTACCCAGCCACCCACCAACTACCACCGACGACCCCAGCCATCACCCCCATGTGGCCTGTGCCACCCCCGATCAGGCCTGCCCTATGCTAGCCTAGCTATGCCATCATGCCACCGCCGGATTACACCGATCACGGGATCGGGGTAGTCGGGTGGTGAGCGGGGTGGCACAGGCCCACATGGGGGTGATCGGATCACCCCCTTGATGAGGCCTGTGCCACCCCTGATGACCTCCATGTTGCCGCCCTATGCCACCCCCGAGGCCCGATCACCACCGGCACCGCCCCCACCCCGATGCGGCCTATGCTACCCCGGGTATTCGGGCAGTGAGCGGGGTTGACCAGGCCACATGGGGTGGATGTTCACCCCCATGAGGCCTGTGCCACCCCTGATCGTGGCCTATGGGCGACCGATGGAAGCCTGACCGTGACCGACCCCACCCTGGATGAACCAACTACCTACCCCCCCCCCCCTATTTTTATTCCATTTTTAGAAGTAACAGGCATGTATATGTGCCTGTCACTTCTAAAGATAAAATAAAAATAAGGGAAGGGAAAAAAAAATACAGTAAAAACATTATTATTACAATTAAACAGTAAGCTAAGCAAACATTGTTAGTACAGTTAGTAACACAACACATTTTATACAAAAATAAACAGCTTTAAACAAACATTAATAAAAAATAAAATAAACAACAGCACATACTTACCTGTAAAATTGACCCCTCCAGCGTTGGCCTTCTGTCCTCTGGATATAGTCATGAAAAATAAATAATCCAATGTTGATTGAAGCCAATGGTCAAATAAAATAATCCATGTTGATTGAAGCCAATGGTCAAAATAAAATAATCCATGTTGATTGAAGCCAATGGTCAAAATAAAATAATCCATGTTGATTGAAGCCAATGGTCAAAATAAAATAATCCAATGTTGATTGAAGCCAATGGTCAAAATAATCCAATCTTGATTGAAGCCATTGTCCATCCATCCATTCTGGCCCATTGAAAGAGGCCTCCACAAAAAAAAAAACGACGCTCTAAAAAAAAAAAAACAACACACTAAAAGAGCTCCTCCTATAAGGAGCCCCTCCCGCGATTAATTGTTTTTTTCCCACGGTCTGCTAAATATACCAATTTTTGAAGGACTCTGATTGGCTGAAATTTTGGATTGACATCGATTTCAACCAATGAGAGTCCTTAAAAAATTAGCAAATCAGCAAGCAGGTATGGAAGCCTGTAAGGGTAAAAAAGGTTAGTGTGAACTTGTTTGACCCTGTATGTATTATACATATTACAGGGCTATTTTATGTGATATACATGTTACAGGATAATATCCTGTAACATGTATAGCCAAAAAATAGCACTGTAATATGTATAACAAATAATGTGTAATAGAAATGCATGAACAATATAATATAACAAGTAATAAAGAACATCAATTAATCAAATAATAAATATCAATTAATATATATTGTTGTATGTATATGTTTATGTATATTTATGTGTATTTTTTATGCGTATATATATATATATATTTGGATATATATATATATATATATATATATATATATATATAAAAATTGATATCAATATATCACAATAAATATATATATATATATATATATATATATCAATTTGATATATATATATATATATATATATATATATATATATAAAAATTTATATCAATATATCACAATAAATAAATATATATATATATATATATATATTTATTTATTGTGATATATTGATATCAATTTTTATATATATCTATCAATATATATATATATATCAATATATATATATATATATATATATATATATATATATATATATATATATATATATATATTTATATATTTTTTTTTTTATTATTTTTTTTTGGGCCTATATGTTATTTAAGGTTTTTAAGGTGCGGTTGGGGCCTATATGGTCAAAATTGGTTATTTAAGGTTTTTAAGGTGCGGTTGGGGCCTATATGGTCAAAAAATTTTATTTAAGGTTTTTAAGGTGCGGTTGGGGCCTATATGGTCCCAATTTGTTATTTAAGGTTTTTAAGGTGCGGTTGGGGCCTATATGGTCCCAATTTGTTATTTAAGGTTTTTAAGGTGCGGTTGGGGCCTATATGGTCCCAATTTGTTATTTAAGGTTTTTAAGGTGCGGTTGGGGCCTATATGGTCCCAATTTGTTATTTAAGGTTTTTAAGGTGCGGTTGGGGCCTATATGGTCGAAATTGGTTATTTAAGGTTTTTAAGGTGCGGTTGGGGCCTATATGGTCAAAATTGGTTATTTAAGGTTTTTAAGGTGCGGTTGGGGCCTATATGGTCAAAATTGGTTATTTAAGGTTTTTAAGGTGCGGTTGGGGCCTATATGGTCCCAATTTGTTATTTAAGGTTTTTAAGGTGCGGTTGGGGCCTATATGGTCCCAATTTGTTATTTAAGGTTTTTAAGGTGCGGTTGGGGCCTATATGGTCCCAATTTGTTATTTAAGGTTTTTAAGGTGCGGTTGGGGCCTATATGGTCCCAATTTGTTATTTAAGGTTTTTAAGGTGCGGTTGGGGCCTATATGGTCAAAATTGGTTATTTAAGGTTTTTAAGGTGCGGTTGAGGCCTATATGGTCAAAATTTGTTATTTAAGGTTTTTAAGGTGCGGTTGGGGCCTATATGGTCCCAATTTGTTATTTAAGGTTTTTAAGGTGCGGTTGGGGCCTATATGGTCCCAATTTGTTATTTAAGGTTTTTAAGGTGCGGTTGGGGCCTATATGGTCCCAATTTGTTATTTAAGGTTTTTAAGGTGCGGTTGGGGCCTATATGGTCAAAATTGGTTATTTAAGGTTTTTAAGGTGCGGTTGGGGCCTATATGGTCCCAATTTGTTATTTAAGGTTTTTAAGGTGCGGTTGGGGCCTATATGGTCACACTTGCTCTTTTAAGGTTTTAAACGTTACGGTTTGGGTCTTAAATGTTCTAATGTTTTTTTTTTTTTTTTCTATAACTTCCCAGGTGCAAACTATCAGATTTCTTTGGACTCGTTGGTTTACTTACTGGACATGAATACCCCGAGAAGGAGAGTCAACTGTTGGTGAGTATATGGTCACACTTGGACTTTTAAGGTTTTAAAAGTTACGGTTTGGGTCTTGAGATTTCTAATGTTTTTTTTGTTGTTTTCTATCACCCCCCAGGTGCAAACTATCTGTGAAAGCAGATTTGTTTGGACTCGTTGGTTGACTTACTGGACGTGAATACCCCGAGAAGGAGAGTCAACTGTTGGTGAGTATCATTGCCTTTAATTTTCTGTCCATGTGTATAGGTGCAAATTTGATGTTGATGTAGTCTTGTCACATGAGGGTTTGCAATCTGTAATGTATACCAATGAAATCAACACACTGTTATTTTAAAGTAATTTTGTGACATAATATAAATTAATATACCGTGATCTCTTTCTTTTCTTGGTATCAATATCAGAAATGAATACTATTGACTCTCTACTTGTGAAGCCTTTCGCCACCCTAACCTATGAGGAGAAGGTGGAAGTAAAACGGTTAGGAGCTGACCAACCAGAGATAAATCTGCAGCAAATCGCAAGAGATAGAGGGAAGCAATATGTCCGTAATTTCAATACTGAATGGTACAAGAAGAACGACTGGCTTTCTGGAAGCGTTTCTAGGAAGTCCTTATATTGTTTCTCATGCATCCTATTTGGTGGTGACGCTGCTTGGACCAAAACTGGAGTGACTGACGTCAAACATCTAGCTGACAAATTGGCAAAACACAAAAGTTCAAAAGCTCACTTGGATAACAGGATCAAGTTTGAGATGCTTGGACAGGCGAACATTGCTGTTCAACTGGACCAAGGATACCAAGTCAGCATTCAAAAACACAACGAAGAAGTGGCTAAGAACCGGTACATCCTTTCGAAGATAATTGATTGTGTTCGCTTTTGTGGCGCTTTTGAACTGGCATTAAGAGGACACGACGAGAGTGAAACATCGCTAAATCCAGGAGTGTTTAGAGGCCTGGTGGATTTGGTTGGCAGTATCGATAGTGCAATGGAACAGCATTTGAAGACTGCAACTGTGTTTAAGGGCACTTCCAAAACCGTGCAGAATGAGCTACTGGACTGCATGCATGAAGTTATAAAGGAAGTGATTCACCAAGAGCTTAAAGAAGCCCAGTTTGTGGCAATCCAAGCGGATGAAACAACCGATATTTCCGCTAGGACACAGTGCGTTGTAGTCTATCGCTACATTGACAAGAAGCATCAAGTGGTGGAAAGATTTGATGGCTTCACGGAAATGAAATCAACGGATGCAGACTCGATTGCTGCTGTTGTGCTGGAAACACTGAATACTGTTCTCCCAGAGCCAGAAGACAAGAAGAAACTCATAGCTCAAAGCTACGATGGTGCCAGTGTGATGCGTGGAGATCAAGGAGGAGTTCAAAGAAAAATAAAAGACGTGTACCCGAACGCACACTACGTCCATTGCTATGCTCACCAACTGAACCTAATAATGGAGAAAGCAGTTTCAAGGATTGGAAGAGTTCGAGTTTTTTTTTCCAACATAGGCGGCATACCATCTTTTTTTTCACGCTCTCCAAAAAGGACTGGAGTTCTGGATGAGGTAGTTGGTAGAAGACTTCCAAGAGGTGCACCGACACGATGGAACTTCAATGTTAGGACCGTGAACGTAATCTACGAGAACAGAGATGCGCTACTTGAGTGTTTCCAGACAATTGAAGCATGTCTAAACTTTGATCCAACATCTATACGGGAAGCCGCAGGTTTCATTGGAATGCTGGAAGACAGGGAGTTCCTTTACTTCCTTAAATTATTTCATTTAATAATGCCACATGTTGACATCCTCTATAGTCAGCTTCAGAAGCGAGACACGGATACTGTTTATATCAAAAAAGTCACAGAAGACTTTGTCGCCAGCATCCAGAAAATCCGTAATTCTGTGGAAGAGATAGAAGCAAGTTTGCCGAGCGATCTAACAGTCAACAGACGGAGTGCAGAGATCTCAACCTTGAGACAACTTTCAAGAGAGGTATGTGACATAGTGGTGGTTCATGCAAAAGAACGTTTTTCATTTTCAAATCACCTAGTCAGTGCCAAACTTGTTCAAAGTGACTTGTATAAAACCCATGGCACTTGCTTTCCAACCCAAGCTCTGGAAGACACCATGCAAGCATATCCAATACTGAAGAAGGAACAATTACGCACTGAGCTGTCACTTCTGTATGGGAAGACAGAGTTTCATACTTGTACAAGTGCTGTTGCTCTGCACAAACTTTTCCATCAATTTAATCTGCAGAATGATTTCACAGAGACAGTAAAATTATTAAGAATCCTGATTACAACACCAATGACCACTGCAGAATCAGAAAGATGCTTCTCAACATTGAAGAGGATAAAAACCTTTTTAAGAAGCACCATGTCCCTGGAGCGGTTGAATGCATTGGCGATGCTCTCAATGGAAAAGCAACTGATTTCCGAGATCCCAGACTTCAATGAAAAAAACATTGAGAAGTTTTCTTCTTTGAAAGATCGCTGTGCAAAATTAAAATACAAGTGATTGAAGCAAAGAAGAATGCATACCCCCAAGGTGTGCAAAGATAAACTGCGTTAAGCAGCACCACCTCACACTACCAAACATAACTAGTGGTAAGTAAAGTATGAACGGTGTGTGGGTGTGCATGTGGAAGGAGCTATGAAAGGTGTGTGCATGGTCAGTAACAATTGTTGAAGCCTTGGCGTGGTTTGAAGGAATTGGAGGCACTTCCAAGGGTAGCTGTCACTTGTGTACAGGAAGCAAGAATTCCATGTCTGTACAAGTGCTGTTGCTCTGCAGCAACTTTAGCATCAATTTAATCTACATAATTTAACAGAGTGAGTGAAGCTATAAGGAATCCTGCTTACAACAACAAAGACTACTAAAGAACCAGAAAGATGCTTCTCCACATTGAAGAGGATCAAAAAAGTAATTAAAAAGCACCATGGTCCTGTAGCGGTTAAATGCATTGGTTTGAAGGAATTGGAGGCACCTTCAAGGGTACGTAAAGTTCTCAGAAATGGCACCACCTCACTACCAAAAATAACTAGTGGTAAGTAAAGTATGAATGGTGTGTGGGTGTGCATATTGAAGGAGCTATGAAAGGTGTGTGAATGGTCAGTAACAATTGTTGAAGCCTTGGCGTGGCGTTACTGCTCATATGGTTATCCATATGCTAATTCAACGTGTTTGTTTGACATTGATTATTGTGTTGTCTAAACAGAAGTGAAATGTTGTTGTTTTCTTGAATCCCAAGATCCACTGGTTTGGGCCTATGCAGTGCTGATTGGTCTTCTAAGGTATGTTTGAGGCCTATATGGTCCCACTTGGTCTTCTAAGGTATGTTTGGGGCCTATGGTCACACTTGGTCTTCTAAGGTATGTTTGGGGCCTATGGTCACACTTGGTCTTCTAAGGTATGTTTGGGGCCTATGGTCACACTTGGTCTTCTAAGGTATGTTTGAGGCCTATATGGTCACACTTGGTCTTCTAAGGTATGTTTGGGGCCTATATAGTTCCACTTGGTCTTCTAAGGTATGTTTGGGGCCTATGGTCACACTTGGTCTTCTAAGGTATGTTTGGGGCTTATATAGTCACACTTGGTCTTCTAAGGTATGTTTGGGGCCTATATAGTCACACTTGGTCTTCTAAGGTATGTTTGGAGCCTATAGTCACACTTGGTCTTCTAAGGTATGTTTGGGGCCTATATGGTTCCACTTGGTCGTTTAATGTTTTTTAAGTATGGTTTTGTTCTTGAATGGTATGATTGATTTGCTTGTTTTCTTTCAACCCCAGGTGCAAACCCTATGTGGCTGCAGATTTGTTTCTACTCATTGGTCAACTTAATGAACGTGAATACCCTGAGAAGAAGAGCCGACTAATGGTAGGTGTCACTCCTTTAATTTTTCTGTTAATACGTATAGGTGCAATTATGATATTGCTGTAGTCTTGTCACATGAGTTTTTTCAATCTATATTGTATACCAATGAATTTAACACATTGTTACTTTACTTCTTGACATTTCTGCATTGCAGATCATGTATTTCAATGGGCTTTACAAGCATAAGGTCATTGGGCGGGGCTTATAAAGGTCATTATGACGTCAGGGGGAGGAGTTATAAAAATGGGTGTGGTTTGAAAAAGGGGGAGTGGCTATGTTTCGCCCTGTCGCCCCTCCAACTTGAAAAGTCAACAGCCGCCACTGGAATTAGGAAAAGTCTTGTGTGTAAGAAATTAGAAAAAGGAGGCCTAAATGCCCCCTGTATAAAAAATATAATACCCCCCAAGATAAAACTAGATGGTTGGTGTTGGAAGAGGCCCCTATAAAATATTTACTTTGCAATCTTCCAAAAAAATTAAGTGCACTTTTAAGATTTTGGTATAAAAATAGAGATTGCAAATATCAAACTTCCCATCATTAGCTACACCTATTGATCTCTTTATACAAAAGATCTCTCTTCAGCATTCTCCCTCTTGCAAAGCAGAGGCGTAACCTTAGTTTCTGAATTATATAAAAAGAACAACCTTTTAACTTTTTCAGAGATGCAGAAGAAATTTGAGATCACAAAATGTACCTGGTTAAATTATGAAAGCTTGAAACAAACTTGAATTACCTGGGGTTATAAAATCATTGGAATGAATTCGCCAACGAAAATAGAAGAACTAATCATTAAGGGAGTAAAATCAATCACATATTATTTCTAAATGTAGTAAGATTAGAGACAGCTCCCTTTATTAAAAGTAAAGGAATTAAAGGATGGGAATTAGATCTTGGAATCAACTTAGATGAAACTGCTTGGAGGGGAATTATAAAAATTGTTAAGAAATCAGCACTTAACACAGCATATCTTTACTTATCTCTAGCACTTTACTCCCGTTAGAATGTCAAAAATTAACTAAAAAGGGGAAGATCTATGTTGGAAACATTGTGGTATACGAGGCACTGAAGCCCATGTTTGGTGGGAGTGCAAGAAAATACATGAGATGTGGGCGGAAATATGTCTGTTATTATCTAAAGTGATCGATAAACATATTCCTTGTAGCCCACAATTGGTCCTTTTTCATATGGAGCACCTACCATACGCTGATAGTCATCTGATATGTCATATCCTATTGGGAGCTAAATGGCTAATGGTGAAATACTGGAACTTACCTTCAGTTCACACAAAAAAAATAATTAATTCATGCCATTAGCCTTAATAGGGATCTGACATATAATTTGACCTGGTTAGTCCCTTTGACTGAAACTTCCCACATTAACTGGACAAAGTGGGATAGATACCTTATCTCTTCTAAAATTTGAAGAAGGTATGTTCTAGGGAAAAAAAAAGGGGAACCTTCATTTTGTATGATTGTATGATTGTTAAATGTTATGTATGTTATTTTTAAACAGTGATATGTAATTTGTTTATGTCAATTTTGTCATTTGTCTGAAAAGAATAAAAAGAATAAAACAAAAATACAAAAAAAGAAGTACAGGGGTTCCCAGTAAGCAGGGGGCAGCCTATTATGTTACAATGTTGTTATCTGGTGATAACTCATTCAGCCCAGCTAAATATAATCAACAGGATGAGATTACTTATTTTCTGGTCTGCTGAAGCAAGCTCCTGGGCGTGGTTCCTGTGTATGGTCCATCTTCACCTATCAAAGGTGTACAAGGACCAATTGAAGTAGCAGATTGTGACAGCCTTCCATTGCTTTCCCCATATTAAAGTGCATTGGTGTCTTTACATTAACATTTGCAGTGTTACAAACTAGTCTGAAAACCTTTGCTTTTCAAACCCTATTTGGAACCTGTAAACTTTGGGTTGCCATTTGGCGTTTGCGAGCTTGATTACAGCTGTGGTGTTGAGCTATTTTTGCAATTGAATAGCTTTGTGCGATTTTCTAGATCGGAAGTCTTGTGGCCTTGAAAGATCAAAGGCTTCGGGAGGCTGCAAGTTACGGGTTGAACCATCACCATTCTTCAATGTCTTAACTCGTAACACATTTGGAGCCCACAAAAAGACGCCAATTGAATAGCAAAATAACTTGCGACCTCACTTACGGGCTACCGGAACGAGCAAAAGCTCAATTGAATGAGGCTCACAGATTGTATGTGCGTAGTGTTTTGGTGGGAGGTCAGTAAAAGTATTGTGATATAGGAGTCTCTATAGTCTTCCTCACCACTAGTCGAAATCTTCACCAGGCACTGTATTGCTATATACATTTTGTGTTTGTATAAGGATTAAGAAGCTTCTTCAAATAGTCCAATTAAAAGGCAGAATAAGATCCCATTGAATAACCTTCCTCCCAAGCTACAGACAGACTAGACGACTAAACCCTCCATGACACAATCAGAGTTATCTAAATATAGAATGGACTCTAAAAATGCATGTATTTCCCTGACTTACATATTTATTTTACCATTCTCTTTTCTGTGAAAGGTTTGAGATCATATTCTGCCTATATACCTTTTTTGAAGTATTTAATTTAGTTAGATATACTCATAATATAGATGATCACAATCTGGCCCTAATCACTTGCTTACCACTGTGATTCCAATACAGCCGGTGCTTGAGACCACCTTCCATGCCATTAGATTAATACATTTGCATGTGTCCATATAACAGTATATGGTACCAACAAAGCGCAGTGTGACTTACATTATGTTAATGGGAGCAGATATAAAATATGCACTTATCACTTGGACATATTAAAACAGTTGGCTTGATGTAAAAGTATTCACTATCTGAAATCCAATTGTTCTTCATACATCCCAATACATCAATGAGGCTTATCATTACACTCCCTGCATTACTGTATAAAGATATCAGATTAACACATGGAAATCTAACAACTGTCATACAAATTACCTGAGAGCTTAAACCCTCACCTGTCTCAAAAAAGAAAAAATAACAATAAAATACATACAAATAAGGAAATACAATTAAATATTTTGTAACTGTGCATTGCTTAATAATTCTAATATAAGCATCTGCTATAAGTACACATACACAGTAATGAACAGTGCAAGAAATATATAGTTTATTACAATATATAAAATATCAATCAACATACTATACAAACTATGTGTCAAATGTGAACATTTTTTAAACAATAAAGCTTGGTTTAATTACATAAAACTAACTTACATGGAAAATACAATAAGGAAAACTAATAGTGTACAGCAGCACTCAGGACAGGAAAACCCCCAGTGGAGGAAACCTGTGAGGAGCCATGGCTGCTGCACAACCCTCCTCTGGGCAAACTAAATGGTAGTTCATTATATTCCTTTCTTTGTACCTTTTAATCTAAAAAGTAACACAGTCTTTATGTCTTTATGTCGAAGATACGTCAGCTTCAAATTGTGGTCTTCTGCATTCAGTTTCTTTACACGAAGTTGGAGTTTTTCCACCGATCCTGTCCATGACAATTGTTGCTGATATGGGAGGTCCACAATGATGTTATCTTGTGAAGACTGTGTAGATGGTAATGTCCACTACTGTGGCTTTGGAGACGTGATGGAAGTGAGAGGAAATTCCAAGTATGTTATCAACAGGCCCAGGAACAAGGTAGAGAAAGTGCAGGAGAAGCAGCTGCCGGTTTTAGGATATTTATTAATCTCCAGATTTTAATTTGGCCAAATATCCGATGTTACTCTTCATTGGCTGCTATAAAGAATAAATGAAAATAAAGGAATCCGAGTCATTCACATGAACTTCTCCACAGTTAGATAACATTTGGTGACCTACAGAACCCCTGATACATAACACATATAAACTTACTGTAGATTGTGACAGCAGATATGAATCATTAGGCCCCATTGATCAACACATTTAATAAAGCTACAAAAAGTAGGCTTTATAAATCCCCACAATAGTTTTAAATATAATTTGGGCATTTTTGAATTGTTTACTCTGCTTGTAGTCAATTACACCTACCATTCCTTCTTTAAAACAGTAATTTTACAAAATTCTGGAAAATACTTCAAACCTATACTTCCAAATTAGCTCTAATATTAATATTTTTATGAAAGCTGCTACCCTCCTAAACTTTAAAAAAAAGAAATGTTTGATGTCACCCTTCTTTTACCTCTTCTTCACACTATGCATTTAAATGTCATGATTTATCTTTTAAATAAAACATTTCACTTGCTCTCCTTTACATTGTTTCATATTGTGCTTGAATATATACCTTGATTGGTCAAGGTATGTTCCATTATTAGGAACAACAACACTCCCAACAACCTTCCACCTCATTGGCTGACATTCCTGGGAGGAGCTGGCTTCATGTGTTGGAATATTACACAGGGAACACGATGGAGGAGTGTCTTCCGGGCCTCGGAGGAAGAATTCCTCCTCACTGCGTAGATATCCCCTAATGGCCCAGCCATGATGCTCCTTTCTCTCTCGTCTCCAGGCCCAGTGGTTTGGGCCCTCTCCCATGATCTAAAAAGAAAGAATTATGTGAATAAAACTTTAAAGTACCACATTTCAGGAATTTGGACCTCTATCTAACATTATATGATAAAAAACAGTAAATGCACAAGAATGATATAGACCTCAAAATATGGTGAGTGGTACACAAATAAATAAATTATGCACATTTACAGTTTGGTAAAGGATGATTAATAAATGTGTTGTTATTCAACTATATGGCTTATAAATAAAGAAAAACACTGAAATTTTACAAGACTTTGAGAAACTTAGTCCAGATGATAAAACAATTCTCCTTACAAACCTGCTCACATGTGGCTCTGTCTACAAGTGCCCGGAAGTTGATCTTCTTCAGGAACATCTCCTGCATCTTCTGGAACTTCTTGATGTTCTGATACCACATGCATCCCAGAGCCCAGGGATAAATTTGGTGATGGAAGGGCTCATCCTCCTCCATGTTGTTAGCAAGAAACCTTAAAATAACAAATAAATATTGTATCAGAACCTGAGCAAGTTGCCTTTTACCTCTCACATTTATTTTCCACCACTTGTGACTGAAGAATATAGTGAAGAAAAATGTTCATGTTCTTTTATCAATTTCTTTATGCATATGAGGAGAATTTACTTACAAGGCCACGAAGAAATTAATCCTGTTGAACTCCTCCATAGAAAGACCGGCACGTCTGAAATATACTTCTACCATAGCTATGAGATACTAAAAGAAAATAAGACTGTGTTAATGGCTTGAAACAAAGGTCTAGGGTGACTAAAGACACAATAGGTCAACTTAGACTTTGTCTGCATAGAATTAGCCTTAACAAAGGTATGGAGCCTAAAAATGGCAGACACCTCAGTCTATATATCATGAGCAATACTAACATAGATAATTCAAGGGACCAGGTTATTACTGACATCAGCTGTAAAATATTGCTTCATTTTTCATTGGATTCTAAATACTGGGTCTTCTTATAGATAATCAGTGTTAAACCTTCTAATATTTGTTATAGTAATACAAAATCAATTGTGATCTGCTATTCTCCAGGCCTAACACAACCATGAAAGATCATCATCATGGAAATAACTCCAGCTCATACTTACTATTTGTTTCTTGTTTCCATTCTGTCGTGATTAATAACAAATAGGAAATCCAGATATTATATATGTTTTTGTGAATGGATTATGGAGACCAAGAAAAACCAGAGGCAATAAAATTATTCCAAGAATTTACACAGTCAGTCCAAGAGATGTTGAACGTTTTTGCTTATGGATATTACTTTTAAATGTTCCAGGAGCACAAAGTTTTGAACAATTAAGAACTGTTAATGACATTGGGCCTCATTCTATTATCGGCCGTAAATCGTCCGTAAGGCTGCGATTCCTTGCGGGGGTTCAGTTAACTCGCGATTCTATTATACGGCCCCGCAAGGATCTCATCTTACGGCCGGCCGCATATCTTGGAACCGGCCGTAAGCTGTGAAATATAAAAACTCAAAAATAAATTCAAGCCTGCACTGTACAGCTCTGTAAATGCTAGGGATCATATTGGGGGACATGAGGATTAAAAGAAACCCACTCTCAAGCTTGCACATCTGCCCAAACCCGAGTTCAAATTAACTGTTTATTTTCCGGCTGCGGCGTGGGTGTGTCTGAGGTGCTCCAAGCACTCTGGACTTTTTACATGGATATTTTACGGATATTAAAAATAAAATATTTTACGGATTTGAGTACAGGATAATTATGTGCTATTTTTTCTAACACCTAAAATCTCTTTATAGTCTTCTCAAAGTGCAGGATGGCTTTATTTGAGCTATTTTATGTGCTTAATTGGTGCTAGCGAGACCTCTTTCCTGCAAGTAAGCTGCGGCTCGCTTTTAGCCTTGCAGAGAGGTTTCCCGGAGCAATTGAATTGCAAATCTCTTGCGGCCGTTTTAGATCAAAGGCTTTCCTCCGGCGCGAGCGTCCGCAAGAGATAGGAAGGCACCGGCCGCAAGCCTGCCGGAATCCCCGGCCGTAAGGGAATAGAATAGCAGAATAGCTTGCGGCCGGTCCTTGCGGCCCCGCAACGGCTGCGGCCGCTAATAGAATGAGGCCCTGTGTAACTTATCTGGAAAGCATCCTTCTAAGTTCTAATGAATTAGGGCATATATATCCAGATGTTGTGGTATGCCTCCAGGGTTGCCTTCCAGGTAGGAGGTATCCCTTGAGGTCCTAGCCAGTTTAGTATTTATTGCCCCTGTCTGGAATTCTGCTATTTTGATGTTTGCTCGTTTTGAGTTTTATATGATTATTAGCGCTTTAATTATTCAGATATATTTTTTATGTATACTATTAAAGGTTACATTTTATTTCGTACGTTTTTTGTAAAGTAGCAGGAAATAAATCAAGATTATTATGTTTCCATTCTAAGATTTACTTATATAATATTTTAGTTCTGAATTTAACTTCAACCTAGGAAGTCTATAGGGAATCTGTAGAAAAGCTGATTCTATAGAGGCCAATATTACCCCTCTCAGTTCCTACAGGTATCAATTATACAGCAATGCTGATTCTTTTAAATCACTATTACATGCTACAGATTTCTATTTATTTGCAATTTAGGCAGACTCTAATTCAGTTATTTAATATGGTTGCGCAATGATATTAATTGTAAAGCAGTTTGATCTCAACCCATCAGGTCTGCAGGGGATCTGCTGTTTCTGGAAAGACCCGTTTAGCCCCTCTTAGCTCCTGCTAATGTCAGTTATACAGCAATGCTGGTTGTTTTAAGCCGGCATATAATACATGTTTTCATTTATTTGCAGTTTAAGTTGGCTCGAGTTAGTTCATGTGAACTTATATTTGAACTAACTATCTAGTGATTTTGATGAGAAATGAAAGGCATATTAAAATTAACATATTTCCTTCACATTTAAAACCCACTTTCCAAGATAGGCAATTAACAGGCTTATTAAATTGTGATTCCGCCAATTGAATAGGGCTCTATATAAGCACAGAACATATTTTCTACAGATGTTTGTAGTTAGTGAACTTCTATCCAAAAGCAAGATCTTCACTAACTAAAAACACCTGTAAAAAATATTTGCTCTGTATAAAGCCATTTTCAATTGGCCAAATCGCAATTTAATAAGGCTGTAAATTACAACAAAGAGAACCAAAAAAGCCTAACATTGCTATCACACTGCTGTTATAATTCCAATTTAGAGTCAAATGTATTTTTTGAGGCTTACTTGTATGGAGTTGGAGACAATTAAATTATAACATAAGGAAACTGCAATTTTCCTTCAAATGCCTAATATTGGGCCCTATGCTAATCCCTGAAAAAGCACTTACGAATGCCCTAACTTCTGAGTAAATCCTACCTAGCTATGTTAATCCCCCATCCCTAAAACAATGTGAGCAAACTGCTACGGGTCACTACTACGAGTGAACTTCACGACACAGACAAAAAGCAAGGCAAAATTATCTATTGAGCTTTACACTGAAAATAAATTATGAGTTACTCCCTGACACTTTGACACCCAAACCCTATGCTAATAAGATTTTATCGATCACTAGCAAATCATGGCACTGTCGTAATTGGAAAAGTAACGTGTGCCAAACACCACCCACAAGTGGTTTTAAAACCTTTGCATAGTCTCTCAAAAGCATTTAAAAAAAAAAGTATTCTCCCACACATGATGAGACTCAGGTTTAGCTGTAACTTAATGCTCCTGGTTCTCCCTCAGAGAAGCTTACACATCCCACACATGGTGCTCCGATGTTCTTCTTCTACCATGTGCTGCACCTGTTCACCAAGGGCACTCTGTTCTCCTTCCGCCAATGTAGGCTACTGGTCCCAATTTGGTCAACTTGGCCACTATATGCTCCTCTATCAGGTGCCCACTATATGCGCCTCTCTCACAGGCTAAGTAGCTGCTGTGTCACACTTGGCACAAGACCCTTTGTCGCTCTACGATATGGGATTGCAGCTATCGAAAGTCTCCGCCCTCCGATTAAATACAATTTAAGATTGATTGATATTTGGAGACTATTGAATCTTTTACACAAAGATTGTATATGTTTTTCCAAAACTTACAAATCTTTTACACCTGTTGATTTTGTTTAAATTTCATCACATTTATTAGATATGATTGAAAATTAATAATATTATTATTACAGATCATGCACCAGCTCATTTGAAAGCTTTAGCTTTCTTTGAATTATTAAAAAACAAAACTGGTAAAATTATTGTATTAATGAAAGTTTTCACAAAAACACATCGCAGTTATTTTGGAGACATATAAACCTCTGGCTAGAGGAGAGGATATTACCTATAGTATTGCAAGAAAAAAAAACATAAAGAAAATAAAAAGTAACTCTTTAGTGATTTCGTGTTAGATCTATTTTGTTAAAGTGCCGCTTGTGTGGGTGTTTGTAACCGCGTGTATGGCGCCGTACAACCTCCACCACCGCAAATGCGGCCCCTCGCTTCGCGAGGGACCGAATTTGCAGACCAAACTGCGTCCCTCGCAGTAGTTTGACAACTATTATATGTGATTAAACAAAGGACCAACAGCCCTATTAAATTCCAGCCTCTTATGTTCAACATGAAGCACGTAACGGCTGCAAGCTTGAAATTTGGCAGAGTTACGTTGCTATTAAATTAGAACGGTCTGCGAGCTACGGGCTAGTTAGTGAAGACCTTGCTTTTGGATAGAAGTTCACTAACTAAAAACTTCTGTAAAAAAATATGCTCTGTGCTTATATATTGGCCAAATTGCAATTGAATGAGTCGCATAGTGTTCAGCAAAAAATATAATCTAGCCATAACTTATTTTGAACAACATTTAAAAATTATTCATGAGAGTTATTATCTTCTTAAAGTCTGGCGTAAATTAAAAAAAATAGTATGAGTGTTACAACATAAAATTTGAAATCCTTCATGTATGCATTTC
Source organism: Discoglossus pictus (assembly GCA_027410445.1). Classification (NCBI taxonomy): domain Eukaryota; kingdom Metazoa; phylum Chordata; class Amphibia; order Anura; family Alytidae; genus Discoglossus; species Discoglossus pictus. Next base: position 37,680,644 of record CM050172.1, on the reverse strand, counting down.
TTTTGATCCTGCGAAGCAATTAGCAAGTTTTGGAATAAAATGGAAGCTTGGTTAAAAAAAATATGAACATTCAATTGAATCCTCCATTAATTAATAATTTTTAGAGGAATAGATAGCATTCAATGTAAAGACTGGATATTTTTAAAACTCTGATTATAACAGAAAACAAATAATAATGAGAAAATTGATTTTTAGAGAAACACCTAAGATTTCAGAAGTTTTTAACACCTTGAATAGACCGGTAGTATTAGATTTGTTTGACAGGGAAGAGGATATAAAGAAAATAATTATACTTTTCAAATTAAAGTGGGAATAGTTCATAGAGGAAGTTATTAAAATACAATAATGTATTTAGTCAATCAATTCTCAAAGCTTTGGGAGATATTTAGAATAAGAAGATAATTTGTATTGAATCTACGTGTATAATTATGGAAGTGCTTGTGTACCCTTCAGTCTTGTGATTTTTAAATCATCCTCCTATATATACTTATTTTTTCATCCCTTTTCTCAATCGACTGTTAAATCATATTGAATTATATAGATTGGGTTTAAAGATATTTCTCAGAGACAAAATGGTATAGATATCACAACGCTTATTATCAATGATGAATGTCATTTGGAAATATCTCCATGCACAATAGATAAAGTAGTAAACATCCTTCTATATAATATATTTACTTATTGAACCTGTACATACTTTTGAACTTAAAGGGCCATTTACCTCACTGTAAGTGCTATTCATAGTACAAACGATTATATGTTAAAAGTATCTATTTTATTTTTAATTACACTAATAAGATTACAAAATATAAAGTTTTACATCTCTGTTCACACACGAAGTGTATCCTGTCTGCTGGCTGTTGCATGAGTAATAACAACCAAGTCCATCACTTGTGATTGATAGTGATTGATAGCAGTGTTTCCCTGGACTAAGGACTTTACTGACCAGTCAACCCATAGCTAATCTGTTTAGGTGAGTTCAGAAGTCCATGGCTGCACAGATAGATTTGTTAAAGGTTATTTTTTTTCATTTGATCTCTACAAGGACAGCACCCAAACCGAGCAAAGCACTGCTCTGCCAATGTTTAATTTCCAGAGAGGCAAGAACCTGCATTTTCTGCCATAGGAAATTACAAAAAAGGGAAATTACAAAAATTGATCTTTTCCCTTCAAACTGGAAATGTAAGCAATCTTACCAGTGACTTGACTGGGCACACCCCCCTGCAACCTGATTGGCTGCAGTAATACAAAAGCAAGTGTGTGGTCTATTATACATGTAAACACAGATTTTATTTGATTTGATTTCTCAGTGAAAAATGCACATATTTCAAAAATTCAAAAGGTATTTCAACATGTAGAACTTTACTGTTTTGTGGTCCAAACTGGAGATCTTTATTGTGATGTGGTCAAAATTTTGTTGAAATAAGTGGCCCTGTAAATTTATTTTATAATTAAATACGTAAACAATTTTATTGTACAATACCCAGATACTCGTCTAGATACTCGTCTACATCAGTATTTCCCAGACGGTGCTCTGGGAACACCAATTTCCTCTTTGTTTGACCTCAGATTCCCTGAGAACATTATTTACAATAATAATAAGCTTTGGGAAAACCTTGAAAAGGAAGTTCCGAAATGGCTTTGTTTTGGAGTCTTGAAAGGTCCACTTTAGGGTACAATGTTACTATTAATTGTTTTCCACAGGAGCAGTTTTGGAGATCTTGTGGAGTACAAATAACATCTAATGGTTAAAACAGTTTGCCGTAGATTCTGTTGCTCAGAGGAAATGTATTTTTATCTTCAGATTTAAATTGACATTCCTTTTAAATTAACTTGCAGATAGTTTTTTTCCAGAGCAATGTATATTTATCAAACCCACCCGGATCTCTCTGGATGAATGGTATCTATCTGACTCCATCACAGATGTTAGGCGGGTTTGCATGAAGTATAACCAGACGCAAATACCAGAATATATCACCTATGCCACCTTGTGGACAACCACCATCACTGCTTGTAATTTTATAATTTTCTATTATAAATTAGAATATAAAAACCAAGAGCCATATTCAATTGGAAGCCTGCAACTCAATCATTGTAGGCCGTATGTCTGCGGATGTGTTGCAGACTCATGTTCCGATTGCGATGCTATTCAATTGCTCAAGCCCGCAAGTTACTGTCCCAAAGCCGAAACAGTAAACCATGCACTGGCTCGTAGCAGTTCAGGGCGGGAACATGATCAATTAAGCAAGCCCGTAACCTCCCATTTCGAATCAGCCAATAGAAAATGAGACTGGCATTATTACGGCAGTAAAACATGGAGGTTACATGTCAATCAATGAGGTTCGGGGTCCGATGTGCGATCAGACTCGCAAAAGCAAAAAATAAAGAATTTCGAAAATGAATGCCAATACTGTTCTAGTCCATGTGGGTGTCCTGATATGTATTAACTCATTGATACCCGAGATCGATGAAACATTAAAATAAAATATATTTCCAGCCGATTTGCAAGCTTGAGACAGTTGTGCAATTCTAATGTCTGTCATCGCTTTCCCCGTTATTTACAGTGCAATAGTGATTTTTTATTTGCATTTACAGTGCTCTGAATAGGTGTTTAACCCCCTTTTGGGTCCTCTCAAGCACTCATAGGATTTTCTCCTTCATTTGCCGTTTACGGGTGTGAAAACACTTGCGGGTTTGGGGAAATTGCGCAATTGAATATCAATTTGCGATTTTAGCTTTGCGGCCGTTAAAGATCAAAGGCTTCTGGAGGCTGTAATTTACGAGTTTAACCATCGCCATTTTTACAAGCCCGTAACTCGGAAGCCGATCAGAGCCCGCAAAAAGGCCAATTGAATAGCAAATTAGCTTGCGACCTCACTTACAGGCTACCGGATCTCAATTAAATATGGCTCATAATTAGGTGAAATTAATAAAACAAACATCTAGTCAAACCAAGATTATATGATTCCCTAAAGTTTGTTGCAAAAAAATATATCCAATATGTGGCATTTAATCAGAAGATATTAATACTGGATACTAATTTAAAGGAAATCTTTAGACAAACCTTTTTATTGTATATCAATGTTTTAACTGTGTTAATTAATATTATCCTCCTTAGTGTAATTATTATGTAAAATGTACACTTGGCTTACATCTAAGAAGCCACAAGAGTAACAGATTCTTATCTAAGCTGTGACCTAATGTCTATCCACAGGAGAGGGACTAAACACTACCAGTGTCTCATACTGCTCTTACGCACAGCAGGCCCCTGTTTGATAGTGGCATGAGGCACTGGTAGTGGGAAGACCTTGTCCTGTGTGTGTGGCCTTATGTCACAGCTATGCAAGATGGCAGCTCTCAAAAGAGAGAACGGGAAGAAAATGGGAACGTAACCCGAAGATAAGAAACTTAAGTACATTTTATATCATAAATAAATGGAGAAGGGTAAAATAAATTCAGTCAAAACATTTATATAAGACACTAACTCGATTTGTCAGTTTACTTCCATTAGGATTGTTTTTTAATCTGAAATTTCATACTGATTACATCATCTATCCCAGCCACCATCTCATCATCTTCTATAACAGCAGCTACTCCTTTGGGTGTCCCTGTCAGGATGATATCTCCTTCTTCGAGGGTTATTATTTTACTAATGTAGCTGATCAGAAACGGGATGGAGAAGATCATAGAAGAGGTGTTGCCTTCTTGCCTCATATGGCCATTTACTTTGAGCCATATTTTTACATTATGAGGGTCTTGTATGTGTTCCTTTGGTATGAGATCACTGACAGGACAGGAGGTGTCAAATGCTTTTGCTAGAGTCCAGGGGAGTCCTTTCTGCTTGCACTGGTCCTGTACATCTCTAGCGGTCATATCCAGACACAACGCATATCCCTCCACATGCTCCATTGCACAGCTCTGAGCTATGTCCTTTCCTCGTTTACCGATAACAACCCCAAGTTCCACTTCATGGTGAAGATTGTTGCTGTAGTAAGGCATGAGAACTGGAGACCCTTCCTTCACATAAGCAGATGGAGATTTCAGAAACAACACTGGCTCCGTGGGGACGGCGTTTTTAAGTTCTTTGGCATGTTCTGCATAATTTCTTCCAACGCAAATAATTTTTCTACCCCATTCCCAAAACCTGCTTAGATTTTTAGTTGAGGCCATTGTAAGTTCAGTATGTAGTTCAGATGCTCTTGAGGATGGCAAAGCTGAAAAATAGTAAAAACAATAATACAATGTCAGTATAATTTTGTAACACAACTGTCTGGATCTTCATAGATAGATAGAAGCAGTGCTGGATCTAGCTTTTTGGAGCCCCTAGGCAGTGAAGTGGAGAAGCCCTTGCGAGCGAGGTATGTATGGACCCATGTTTGCCTTACTTGTGCGTGTTAGTTCAATTTCCTGTTGTAACTCTTTTGTTCTAGTTGGTTAACCCCTAGTAGACAGTCTACGAACTGCAGTATTTAGTTTTTTGAGCCAGGAACCTTTTTTTTTTTTTTTTTTTTAAGTGGTGCTCCTCACAGGAAAGCTTCCCTCAGCAATTGCCTATTTGGCCAAATGGGTAATCTGGCCATGGATAGAATTATTATTTTTTATCCTCCACATTGCTGCCTTCTACTTATTTTGAATGTTATTCCAATTAAAAAAATACACATTTAAATTAAAATTTGACATTAAAGTACTTAGCCATGTTCCATGTTTGTATATATTTAAATGTACACCACTACTGAACAGAACTATCAGGACATATAGATGACCAATGACTTACTGAAATGCCACTGTCAATGTTCAATTGCAAAATAAGAGCTTCTTTAAAGTAAATTTTAGTAAGTGTTATTTAAAAAACATCTATCACTGCCACTTAGTGTATAATTACCAGTAATGAGAGGGACTTCTGACTGGTAATAAAAAAATGTCTTTCTATTACATTTAATGGTTGTATGACCCTGATACAGAAATACTGTAATTTATGATACTGGAGTATAGGCACAATAGGGCAAAGACATCATAAATGATGTCATCTGGGCAGAGTGCTTGCACTCACATTTTGATTAAAAAGTAATTTAATTACAGCGACCTATTGCAGAGCTTCCACAGTGCATGGCACAGGTGGTGTAAACGTAAAGCACTTGATTATTGTGAGTCATTAATTGCAGATTTTTAAAATAAATAAAGTAATCGCTGCATCCAAAGACCTCTTAATAACGCAGCATTTCTGGGAGCAAGACGCACATTTTCAAACAACATATGTATAATGCATGTGTACATGAAAATGTCATTATATTATTGCCTCTCATCTCAACTAATTTATTTATTTATTGTACTAACAAAACTCCTAAACTATGCACAATCTCACAGCAGCTTCCTCCACATTCTTGCCATCTGTGAAACATATATATATTTGCACAAAAATTGCCACTACCAATTACCACTACAATTTTAGAGTGCATGCCCTTTTAGTACAAACCCTCATTAAAAAATTAAATACACAATAAATAATACTGTGCCTTAGTGAATGGTTCATTTAATATCATAGCCAATTTCTTTCCTTCCTATGTAATTTGCTCTGTTTTCCATATTATGTTATATTTGAATGGAATGCAAATAATTATTTGTTCAGCCATCGTTCAAATGCTGCACATAACAAGAAAACAAAATGTAATAAAATATGTAAAGACAAAAATCAACATCTCAGTCATAATATGGGATCAGCAGGACCCGCGCGCTCTGGGACTCCCACCAGTTAGGTCCTCGTATCGGATGAGTATGACTATCCTCAAGGACCGCAGGAAGTACAGAGAATCTCTTAGTAAAATAGTGTAAAATGGTTTCCCTGAAGTACAGCTCTCACGTATAATCGTTGATCAGAAGAACACTTTATTAAATATAGGTTTAATGTTGTATATAACATTAAACAGAAACAAATAACATGTCCACATACCCAACTCAAACCTCCCTCCCTTCTGAGTTTCTCCAATTGTCTACTAATGTCCAAGGCACCAGGCCCGGGATACTGATATTAGTAAATCCTAGCTGTGTACTTACTTGTTATCATGGTGCAGAAGTTCTAAACATTCAAAAAGAGAAGAGGTGCTCATCTAAGAACGAACAATACCTGAAGTAGTCTGGTTACCTACTCTGAGAGCAGCCTCTTTTAGCTACTTGTGCCCTTCACAGGGAGAAATATCCTGGCTGCTCTCTGAGTGGGTGACCAGACCTATAGAGCAAACCTACTTGGGTATTGTTTGTACCCAAATGAGCGCCTCTACTATTTGTGCTTGGATTTTTCTCACCTTATGGGTGATAGGGGAAACCAGACGTGGATCCCTTGCTCACTGTGCCTTAAGGAGAACAGCTGCATCTCACTGACGAGGCCCACAGAGGCTGAAACGTATATCTGGGGTTTGCTATTTCTCCTGTTCAGGGTAGAATTGCCTGGTATTTCGGGGCTGGGTCACTCTATTGAGTGAGACCAGGCTGATATACAACAGGATATTTCTCCCTGTGAGCTAAAACAGGTTGCTCGTGGAGTAGGTGACCAGACCTATAGAACAAACCTACCTAGGTGTTCATTCTCTGATGAGTGCCTCTTCTCTTTTTTGCTAAACAACTGTGGGTTGTGAGTTAAAATCCCAGTTCTTCCATTTTTTTTGTCTTTTCATTGATATTTTAATTTAGTTTAAATAATATTAATATTTTCCTCATATCACCACTTTACATTGCACATATATTGTTTTATCTGGTAATAAAAATGTAAAAAGGTATGTGATTCAAACCCACTACCTCTATTTCTTAGTCACTAGATGTTACCACTACATTATGTCTCCACATGTGTCGCAATGGATAAAAAAGAACAATGTAACTAATATAGAACACATGTAGGAAATGTACAGCTTGTTCTAAGCAGTGCTACCATCCATTATTCTGTGACTGCAGGGAAGCACAAATGCAGTATAAAAATGACAAGCTTCAAAAGCTTATTTCTCAGTTAAATTTAGCAGCAACTTCAAAAAGGAAACACTTTTTTCACAATTTCCATCTATTACTCTGATGGTACAGGGCACATATTGTGACTTTGGTGTCCTTTAAAATACTAAAACATAAATATATAAAGCAATTTGATTTTGAGTTTATGTACAATCATCAATATTTGGTGAGGCAACATCATTCCATTAAAATATAGGACTGTCTTCATTAAAGGGACGTGGATTTCACTATATCTGTCTATTTATTTACTTTTATATACTTTATTTAATTAAGAAGTGCTTCAAAACCCTGTTTTCTGCCTAAACTCATTAAATGTGTACCCTCTTAAGCTCATGAATACACAGACTGTAAAGTGCAGTGTTTCAAATTAGCCTGTCAGTGACCTCTCTCAGGTAGCATGTTGCAGAATGTTGCCACTGGCGTACGTAGAAGTTATCTGTCTTCATGAGCTGCTGGGGGGATAAACCAGTTAGAAAATACTTGTAAGCTTTTAAGCAGAAACAAACAGAACTTCGTAATAAAATAAACAAAAGTAAATCCAGAAAACCTTCCATGTCTCTTTAAGACGGGCGCTTTCAGTAAGAGAAAGAGTTCCAATTACTCAATGGAGATGTGAATAAATCATATACTACAAGAATAAGAAGGGACACTGAAGTTCTATGTACTTTGCACCATCTGAGAGTAGAAAAAGACACGTGCACAAGTGCTTTCCTTTTTAGACTTTCTGCTATTGAGTGTCTGAAGTTAGTGGTTTTAAGCTGTTTCTAGCCTGACCTTGCATTGTCAGATTACACAATAAGCTGCACTGGCCGGGGTATTCCTTAGAATTAGGTGTGCAGGTTGTGAGAGGAACTGTTACATTTCCAATACGGCCTCTGGGTTAGATGTATTGTTCTTTTTCACCAAAATACAACGCACACAGATACAAAGTCCAATAGTTAAGAGCCTGGACTTTGAAGCGGTAGATATGGGTTCAGCTCCTACCACAACCTATATATATATATATATATATATAAATATATATATATATATATATATATATATATATATATAGTGGATATAAAAAGTCTACACACCCCTGTTAAAATGTCAGGTTTCTGTGCTGTAAAAAAATTAGACAGAACTTTTCCCACCTTTAATGTGACCTATAAACTGTACAACTCAATTGAAAAACAAACTGAAATCTTTTAGAAAGGGGAGGGGGTAGAGAGAAAGGGGAGGAGGGTAGAGAGAAAGGGGAGGGGGTGATAATACCCGAAGTTGGGGAATTGCCGGAAATGACGTGTTAAGCCGCGTAGCGCGGCTGTGAGCGGGCGAAGATGGCGTCTGCAAACACAGGAGAGGCAGAGAGGAAGACTCGTGGCGTCTAAACCAGACTGTGCAGAGTCCACAGCCTGCACTAGAAGTGCAGAGAGAGAGAGTACCCTCCGGAGACCGAGGAGAACGGACCTGCCAAGGTAAAGACGACAAAAAAGAGCTGCAACGCTAGCACTAGTATCAGTGCAGAAGGAACGCATGGGGGAGACTGAGAACGGTGCAGGACCGGCACTGTACAACGTGCACGATTAGCAAATAACAACACGAACCCCAAGCAATGGAGATAAACGAGTCTACGGACAGATAAGTAAAACCTCTTTGTTTGTTTAATTTCTCTGCCTCTCAATATAAGCAACGAATATTAAGAACTGTTATAGTATTAATTTTCCATGTAACACAAGAAAGACAACGTTTTATACACAACATAAGGACAATAAAGCAAATCAAACCTGCACTAAAAGACTAAAAGGATGCAATATAACAAACTAGCTTTCTTTTTTGCAAATTATATATAAAAATAAGAAAAAGGGGAAGAAAAAAAAAGGCAAAAGGAAAAAGACTTTTTCCCCCTGCGAAATCCAACAAATGGACAGGAGAAAGCAGGTGAATAGATTTACGAAGTAACTTTGATTCCTTAAAGACAACAATACATTGGTAAGGTCTGTTAAGGAAACTAAGGTGGACACTTACAATAAATCACAATAATAATTATTAAAAGCGCAACAGACAAGTAACGCAGATAAGTGCCAACATTGGTGAATACTACAAACTTAATTGCGATACAGGGAGGAGAAGGAAGGTCGAACTAAAATCTGGTGAATAAGTACGTCGCACAAATTAAATAAAATGGCTACAAAAACGAAGGCGAAAGGGCGGAAAAGCCCTACTCTTGATTCATCCTCCTTTTTTTCCCCTAAGAAAGCTACAAATATGGCGCAGAAACAAACCCTGAAAGAAGGGCAGGCACAAAGTGTAGTCACCTCCCCTGTAACTGTTACAAATAGAGAACTCAGGAAGATAATCTTCTCACTACAGAGAAATTGAAAGAGATCTTAAAAAATTTCCAAACAGAATTTTTTGCAGAGATTAAAGCTCAAATTATGGAAAACTCCAAACTAATAACAGAAGTGAATAAAAGATCTGCAGATTTGGAAACTAAATTTGACAAGTTAATTGTGGACCATAATTTGTTAATGGAACAATCATCTAAAATGACTACACAAATTAATACTCTGAATGAGCAAATAAACAAAATGGAAGACAAATCACGAAAAAACTATTTGCCCATCAGAGGAATATCAGAAACAATAAAAAAAGAAGAGCTTCCCATATTTCTTCGGCAATTATTCTCTAATATTATTCCTACTTTCTCACAAATGGACCAGAAATTTGATATAATTCATAGAATTCCACTACCAACATATCTACAAAATAAGAGTCCTAGAGATGTGATTGTTAGAATGCACCATCTACCAACAAAAGAAGCAATTTCTAAAGCGAGCTACACCAAAAAGAAGTTCGACGCACCATACGAAACGATACAAATCTTTTCAGATCTTTCAAAAGCGACAATTAATAAAAGGAAGGAATTTACTTTGATAACTCAAACACTAAGGAAATATAATTTCATTTACAAATGGACTTCCCCAGTAGGATTATTAGTCCTTCAAGGAACCACATGGCACAAGATCAATTCTACGGAAGAAGGAGAAGTCCTGTTGAACAATCTAAATTTGAAAGTGGATGAAGCAAAAGATCCTGTAGTGAAGTTGCTATTATCAACGCCGGATTGACAACAGAAGAGATAAACAATGTTGGACATGGAACAGGGTTTAGTGATACTAACTAAAGTATAGTTTAAGATAGGAAAAACTATAAGAGATGGATAGCAATTAAGAAGTTCTGGAAAAATTAACATCAAGACAGAGTTGTAATATAGATCTTATTGATTGTGGTAGGAGGAGGGGAGAGAGCGGGAAAGGAGGGGAAAGTAGAAGGGGAGGGAAGAAGTTTAAAGGAGAAAGAGAAATAAACTAACACATATAATTAATAATATAAAGTGAATTAACAAATAAGATCAAAAGTTTAGAATTTTTACCAATTTTGTAATAACGTTTAGATATTTACAATAAGAGATACTCCTTGTTTCGTCGCTCTCTCCGCCTCTCTAACGACAGGATGAATGACAGAAATAATAAGTAGATTTAGATAAGAAAAGTACTGGCATAAATATGGAAAAGTCATAGCCATCTTCACAAGATACCGCAAATCATTTCTGAACAATGACAGAATTCCTGCGGAACAATATTGGTGGAAGGCTGTATTACAGCCCCATCTGTTCCAACAGTATAAATGTAAGTATGAAAGTAAGTATGAATGTGAGTAAAGGAGTTAATTGTCCCAAAATTAAAAATATAGATGACAAGAATAATAAAAAGAATCAATATAAATTTACCAAAGTATATGGGCCTAAAGATTTTAAGCAGGAATGTTAAAGGATTAAATTCCCCAAGTAAAAGGAAAACAGTATATAGACATTGTAAAATAGAAAAGGCAGACTTCATTTTTCTTCAAGAAACACACTGGGGGAAAACTAAGATACCGGGCTTTGCAATAGGAAGTTTTGACTATGGATTGAACTCAGTGTTTGGCAAAAAAAAAAGAGGTGTATCAATATTTTTTTCGAATGAGCTAGAAATAAAGGAAGCAGCGTCAATTATTGATACTGAAGGACGCTACATCCTATGGAATGGCCAAATTAATAACCAGAGAATCACACTACTCAATATTTAAGCGCCTAATGAAAAACAAGGCAATTTTTTTTTTTAAAATAGGCAATCTAATAAGGAAATATGCACAAGGTCCTCTCATTATCGGCGGTGACTTTAATATGGTCCTCAATATAAATCTAGATAGATCTAAAAAACTGGTGGACAAAAATTTAAAAAGAGTCAGTAAAGTAACACAATCATTTGTTGAATGGATTAATAAAAACAATTTATTTGACTCTTGGAGAGTTCAACACCCAAATCAAAAAGAATTTTCTTTTTATTCAAATCCACACAATACATTCTCACGGATTGATTTAATTTTAGTAGATTCTCGAATAATAGATAAAATTTCACACACAGAAATAGGCAAGATCGCTATATCAGATCATGCCTACACTATAGCAATAATTGAAATAAACAAAGTAAAATTAGATAGACCACAATGGAAAATGGATGATTCCTTATTAAAAATAGAAAAGAATAAAGAATTTTTAAAGAAAGAAATAACACAATTTTTTGATATTAATAGTCACACTGTTCCATCACTCTGTACGATATGGAACACACAAAAAGCTTTTACACAAGGTTTGATTATTAAATTAAAGTCACAATTGATTAAACAAAGAGGAGCACCACTAAAAAAATTGTATATAGAGTTAAATAAATTAGAAACTAAATTTATTTTGGATGCACAACCGCATATTATGACAGAAATCAAATCAATACGGAACAGAATAAATAAGATTAATCAACTAAGATCTGATAGCGAATTATGGCGTTTCCAACAGATATATCACCACCAAAACAATAGAAATAGTAAATTACTGGCTACTCAAGTTAAAAAGAAAAAGGAAAAAAACAGAATAATAAGTTTAAAACATAAAGGTAGGTACATCTCTTCACCAGAAGAAATTGGCCAAGCTTTTTTTTAATTTTATCAGACTCTGTATAACTTGGAAAAAGACACTAGTTTTAGCAAACCATTAGTAGAAGAAATTCAATCATTCTTGGATGGTATTCAATTACCTAAATTAACTGAAAATGACAGAGAAGAACTTAATCAACCAATTACTATTCAAGAGGTTCTCCAAGTTATTAAACAATTGAAACCTTATACCACTCCAGGTCCAGACGGATATACTAATGGGTTTTATAAAACTTTCGACCAAATGTTAAGTCCACATCTAACAGATATGTTTAATGAAATCAAGAGGACAGGAGCAATCCCAAGGGAAATGATAAAAGTTGCACTCATAATGATTCCTAAACCTAAGTTAGATCCACAATCTTGTGCCAACTATAGACCTATTTCATTATTAAATGCAGACATTAAACTATATGCGAAAATTTTATCTTGCAGAATTCAGAAATTTATAGAAAACTTAATAGCAATAGACCAAATGGGGTTTGTGGCAGGCAGGCAAGGATCAGAGAATATTAGAAAAATTATGAATTTAAGCGAAATAGCGAAGGCCAAAGGTACTCCCACCCTATTTCTGTCATTAGACGCCGAAAAAGCGTTTGACAGAGTAGGGTGGGATTACATGCGATTAACGCTATCTAAATTCGGCTTTGGAGAATTTGGTGCTAATGCGATTGGGGCCTTATATAGTTCCCCCTCAGCAGAAATAACGGGTTGGGGAGGCAGGACAAATGCATTTGGAATATCCAATGGAACCAGACAGGGTTGCCCCCTCTCCCCCACCCTTTTTGAGCTGATGATAGAACCATTAGCGGAAGCTATTAGATCATGCCCTCAGATATCTGGGATTAGGGTGGGAGAGAGAGAGCATAAAATTAGTTTATATGCAGACGATGTGATATTATCACTTACCCACCCAAAAGAATCACTCCATCAATTATCAAAAGTGATTCAATGGTACAGCAAAGTTTCCTACTATAAATTAAATTACAAGAAATCAGAAACGCTTTACTTTAATTTCACAGCAAGTTTGTTGTCTAAACTTAATTCTATATACCCTTACGACTGGAATTCAAAATCCTTCAAACATCTTGGAATTGTATTTTTGGCTAATTTACATGAAATGGTAGATAAGAATTATAAAGACTTACATGTCAAGTGTCAAAATATTATAACCAATTGGAAGAAAAATAGATTTTCCTTCTCGGGAAGAATTGCAGTAGTTAAAATGTTGATTCTCCCAAGAGTTACTTATATTTTGAGGTGTATTCCATTTAAGCTTCCCAAATATTGGTTAAAAAAACTCCAAAGTATGATTGATTTTTATATACATCATTCTAAATATATAAGGTTAAAAAAAACAACCATGGGAAGACCCTTTTTAAAAGGAGGAATTTCCTATCCTTTATTATATCCCTACCAAGAAGCTAATGTTATAGTACAAGGGTTAAAGTGGCTGGAAACAGCAAATATATTCCCTTGGATGCAAATAGAACAAACACTAATCCGAAATTGGCACGTATCAGCTTTGGTATTTAAAGAAAATCTCCACTACAAGAATCTGACAATTGGATCAAGGGTGGTTAAAGAAATTTTAAAAAATTGGAGACAAATTAATAAGAAAAATAAGCTAGTCCCGAAGGACAGCCTAATTACACCACTAAAAGCAATTTTACATATAGATATGAAAACCATTATAAAGGAATGGAACAGCAAAGGGCTGGTAAGGGTTAAAGATACGATAGTCGAGGGAGCTATTGCTTCCTTCGATCAGATAAAAAATAAGTTCAATATCACAGTAAAGGGATGGCTAACGTATGAAGCCTACAGACTAGAAATGTGTCAAGTTAACATTCCTTTACAAATTGATAAAGAACTTAATCCTATAGGAAAAATTATTCTCAAACAGGAAAAAAAACATCTAATATCCAAATGTTTTAATATTACTAGATCCTTCGGAGAACAACCTAAAACCAAGGGTATGTGCCAATGGGAGAACTCCTTAAATTTAGCATTACAGGTCCAAGACTGGGACATAGCTTTAAAATTAACAAACAGGTTTATCAAACAAACGACATATAGAGAAACATTCTTCAAAGTAATCAATAACTGGTATTTTACACCTATCAAAATTGCACAAATTTCTCATAATCCTTTGGAAAAAATGTGTTGGAGAGATTGTGAGAATACCGCTCACTTATTACATATTTTATGGGAATGTCCGAAATTAAAGGTTTTCTGGGAAACCTGTTATAATTTTTTGTCTGGTATTGTGGGAAATCAATTTCCTTTCAGTGCAGAATGTAGTCTGCTTCATATTTTTCCAAAGGCTATCAGCATGGAGAAAAAAGCTTTCGCCATTCTAGTTTTTTCAATAGCTAAAAATATAATAATTTCCAACTGGAAAGTGAAGGCTGCCCCTAGCTTTGCTGATACCGTTTGGAAAATAAAACACATCCGACAATTGGAGAAAGACTTTACACAAAAAGGTTTCACCAATGCTGATCCATTAAAATGGAAAATATGGGACCAAAAACAAGATTTATTTGATAATACTAAAACTCTAGGTGGGATGGATGAGGTTTGAAAGTGAGTGAATGGTAACGTATTTAATGTATGTATTTTGTTATTCGTTCTGGTAAAAAAAATTCTATTGTTGATTTTTTAATTGTTAAACTTGTTTTTTTTGTACAATAAAAGAAAAAGAAATAAACAAAAAAAAAAAAAAAAAGAGAGAAAGGGGAGGGGGTAGAGAGAAAGGGGAGGGGGGGAGGGGGTAGAGAGAAAGGGGAGGGGGTAGAGAGAAAGGGGAGGTGGGGAGGGGGTGGAGAGAAAGGGGAGGTGGGGAGGGGGTAGAGAGAAAGGGGAGGGGGAGGGGGTAGAGAGAAAGAAGAGGTGGGGAGGGGGTAGAGAGAAAGGGGAGGAGGAGCACACAGAAAGAGGGCACAGAGAGAGACAGAGCTGACCATTGAGCATCACATATGAGTTCCTAGTATCAATATAAAGACTAGTTCCTATGTAACACCAGCAGTGACAGCCTGGAGGAGCTCACCTGCCCACACATGTCACTTTATAGGAATACTACTATCTGTGGGTCTCAGTCTCTTCTCTCACTCTCTCTGGATCTGGATCTACAATCAAACACACTGTCTGAACCTGTGCTAAAGTCTCTCCACTATCTGTGGGTCTCAGTCTCTTCTCTCACTCCCTCTGGATCTGGATCTACAATCAAACACACTGTCTGAACCTGTGCTAAAGTCTCTCCACTATCTGTGGGTCTCAGTCTCTTCTCTCACTCTCTCTGGATCTGGATCTACAATCAAACACACTGTCTGAACCTGTGCTAAAGTCTCTCCACTATCTGTGGGTCTCAGTCTCTTCTCTCACTCTCTCTGGATCTGGATCTACAATCAAACACACTGTCTGAACCTGTGCTAAAGTCTCTCCACTATCTGTGGGTCTCAGTCTCTTCTCTCACTCTCTCTGGATCTGGATCTACAATCAAACACACTGTCTGAACCTGTGCTAAAGTCTCTCCACTATCTGTGGGTCTCAGTCTCTTCTCTCACTCTCTCTGGATCTGGATCTACAATCAAACACACTGTCTGAACCTGTGCTAAAGTCTCTCCACTATCTGTGGGTCTCAGTCTCTTCTCTCACTCTCTCTGGATCTGGATCTACAATCAAACACACTGTCTGAACCTGTGCTAAAGTCTCTCCACTATCTGTGGGTCTCAGTCTCTTCTCTCACTCTCTCTGGATCTGGATCTACAATCAAACACACTGTCTGAACCTGTGCTAAAGTCTCTCCACTATCTGTGGGTCTCAGTCTCTTCTCTCACTCTCTCTGGATCTGGATCTACAATCAAACACACTGTCTGAACCTGTGCTAAAGTCTCTCCACTATCTGTGGGTCTCAGTCTCTTCTCTCACTCTCTCTGGATCTGGATCTACAATCAAACACACTGTCTGAACCTGTGCTAAAGTCTCTCCATTATCTGTGGGTCTCAGTCTCTTCTCTCACTCTCTCTGGATCTGGATCTACAATCAAACACACTGTCTGAACCTGTGCTAAAGTCTCTCCACTATCTGTGGGTCTCAGTCTCTTCTCTCACTCTCTCTGGATCTACAATCAAACACACTGTCTGAACCTGTGCTAAAGTCTCTCCACTATCTGTGGGTCTCAGTCTCTTCTCTCACTCTCTCTGGATCTGGATCTACAATCAAACACACTGTCTGAACCTGTGCTAAAGGTATCTAAAGACACTTTGGAGCCATTTCAACTTGTACTATATGTAATATTATCAATATTTGTATGAATGTTTCTGTGATATAATATTTGATGAGATAGAAACTTGTACTAAGCAAATCCATACCTTTGCATTTGTCTGAAACCCCCCTTACCTTGCCTGCTCCCCCACCCCCAAAGCCTGGTTTTATTGCTTCTTATCTCTGAAATAACATTTGTCCATCCTTCTCATATTCTGTTGCAGTCTCTCCACTATCTGTGGGTCTCAGTCTCTTCTCTCACTCTCTCTGGATCTGGATCTACAATCAAACACACTGTCTGAAGCTGTGCTGGAGGTATCTAAAGACACTTTGGAGCCATTTCAACTTGTACTATATGTAATATTATCAATATTTGTATGAATGTTTCTGTGATATAATATTTGATGAGATAGAAACTTGTACTAAGCAAATCCATACCTTTGCATTTGTCTGAAACCCCCCTTACCTTGCCTGCTCCCCCACCCCCAAAGCCTGGTTTTATTGCTTCTTATCTCTGAAATAACATTTGTCCATCCTTCTCATATTCTGTTGCAGTCTCTCCACTATCTGTGGGTCTCAGTCTCTTCTCTCACTCTCTCTGGATCTACAATCACTTCCCTCCCTCCCCGCCCCTTGTTTCTCTTGATTTATTGAGTCACTCAAATTTCCTACAGCTGATCAATTAGCAACATCTGCTAACTATACCTAATTAATCTTTTACACAATGTTTCCTCATGCCTTTTCCTTCCTCATTACATCCTGTTTTTTCCTCAAGCTTCTCTTCTCAACTTTGCCACATCATGTCTCCAACCTAACCATCTCACCTTACATGCTTTCCTCTACTCTTTTATGCTCCCATGAGCTACTCTTATTCCTCCATCCACCATCTCCTACCCCTTCTAAAGCTCATAAGCAGAAACACTTCTGCAAGTCCAAATCCCACTTCCTCTCCCTCTCTCTCTTTCTTCTGCTGGCTTCTTGGGACATACCTCCTAACACAGGCCCCTCACCTCCCACTCGCAGATTATACTATCTGACCACTAGGGGCAGATAACATATTACATACTAGGATCACTTACCAAATTACTTTCTCAGTTGCTTTCCTTTTCCTTCTAACTTTGCATACCCTCCTACCTAATGAAACGTCACTTTCTTCCTGACCCTTGCTATTTGTCATCTGCCTCTTCCATCCCCTTTAGATTGTAAGTAGAGAGTTTTCAATCTTGTAGAGTGCTTTGGGAAAAAGCACTTTCTACAAAGATTCTAAGCTCAAAACAGGGCCCTCCACTTTTTGCAGTTTGTTAAAATGTATATTTTTCCTTGTTCATTTCCTCTGTATAGCGCTACGGAATATGTTGGCGCGTTACAAATAAAAGTAATAATAATAATAATAATAATAATAATAATAATGATGATTGGTGATCACATGCTGTTTCCATAGAAAGTTCCCTCTAAACACAATGTGAATTGATCACTGCACACACAGTGTGATGTTATTGCACAGATCCCCACTCCTATGTATAACAGGGCACTATGTGATAAATCATCAGGTTTCAGTAACTGTCATTGTATATGAATGGAAGAAAAGCTGATATAATGACACACTGCCCTAGTCTAACAGCACAGCCACAACTGTGACCTTACAGACAGAATCATGTACAACAAAATGACCCCAAATCTCCCTACATTAATAGAACATACATATAACACGTGATCTGCACTGAACATATCACACACATGCATTGTAACATGTGATAATGACACACAATCAGGGAATGATCAGACCCA
Organism: Discoglossus pictus; assembly: GCA_027410445.1. Taxonomy (NCBI): domain Eukaryota; kingdom Metazoa; phylum Chordata; class Amphibia; order Anura; family Alytidae; genus Discoglossus; species Discoglossus pictus. Next base: position 37,662,584 of record CM050172.1, on the reverse strand, counting down.
GCTGCTCACCTTGCAGTACAAATGGTGGAACAGGAAGTAGTACTGGGGGAGGTCACACTGAGGGAGGGGAATGCAGCTCTGCTAGTGCCTGGTTACAGCTACACACCATTATCTGTAGCAGCAGCAGTAATACAATGTGCATATGAAAATATGTCAGCAGCATTTATTTTATAAAGGGTTATAACATAGAAATTGGTGCAATGGAAAAGTCTCCCCCTCTCCAGCTTGCAAGATGGTACTGGCCAAAAAGTTTGTTTCCTATGATTGTGATAGTAGTGAAATATTGCTTGGAGTTAAACATTTTTGACAAAAATGTCTTATTGCAAACTTGAAAAGTAGGCAAGAATAATAATTGTATTGTGATAAGGAAATCATTATTATATAGTAATATAATTAACGGATTACTTTATTTGGGATGAATGGATATATCACATATATAGTTGTCAGCAATACGGGTTATTGCTAACGCTTGCGGGCTTGCATAGCGAGCCCGCCGCAACTGCGGCCCTCGCTTTGCTTGCAAGGAGCCCCAAAGACGCTCCTTGCGCTGGTGGAGATGATCGCCCCCCTGCAACCCCCTACAAATTTCGCAAGGGTACGCATTTGCGGAGGTGGAGGCTCCCGCGTCGGCTGCAATGAGCTGCAGGCTCATTGCTGGCTGCAAATACGGACCGTCGCAAAGTGAGGGGCCGCATTTGCAAAGGTGGAAGTTCTACGGCGCCTCACAACCCATTACAAACGACCACACAAGTGGGACTTTGAAAAAAAAAAAACGCAATGACTAATTACGTACTTACACAAAACAATACGAGCCGCGGGACTTAAAAAATAAAAAATTGCGGACTTACACAAAAATAATTAAGACCCGCAGGACAGCGGCAAACATTAAAAAACTCAAAAATATACACAAAAATAAAAACCTTACCCACAGCAAGGGGGGACACCCATGACCTCTGCAACACTGCTTAAACCGCGATTTCTGTCAGATTTACAAAGTTTCGACACTCGAAAATCCCCTAAGCGAGAGAAAAAATGGCCGCAGAAAAAAACCCAAAACACGTCCCCTAAAGCCGCTAAATACCACAAAGCAAATACGGCTTTTACAAAAACCTGTACGACCTACAACATACACCATTAGCAAGGACGCTAAATCATACAAACCCGCCTAGCACATACACATTCACCGCCATTTTATAACACTAACTTACAGAATGTGGAAGTACACAGCTACACTAACGGCTTCCCCTCACGCACGAAGCCTATTTACACTACACACAGCACACATTGCTGACAAACCTCATCTCAACAACAGTGCAGATCTACATTATATGCTGCAGAAACATCAAAGTTTGGCTACTCGCAATTGAATGAGGCTCCAAAAACTTATTTGAAAAACATATGTTATGTGCTTATTTAGAGCCCTATTCAATTGTCCAAAATAGCAATTGAATGAGGGCCTTTGCTTGCTGCATTTGTTATATTGGCGGCCATTAAACATATATAGGTCCTCATTCAATTAGAATTTTGGCAATTGAATAGGGCTCTATATAAGCACATAACATTTTTTTTGACAGAAGTTTTTAGTTAGTGAAAACCTTGGTTTTGGATAGAAGTTCAGTAACCAAAAAGTTCAGTCAAATTTTTTTGTATGTGCTTATATAGAGCCCTATTCAATTGGGCAACTCGGAATTGAATGAGGCTCATATTTGGTTTCTTTTTTGTACTTTATACTTTACCTTGATTGAAGTGTCGAATGACAGAGGGTCCCCTCCTGCCAATCTTAATCCGCCGGTCTTCTTGTAGTGTCTGTTTGAAAAAGAAAGTGAAATGGTTAATTGTATATTTCTTCTTTTTGATTTAGCAAATCATGAGGCCTCATTCAAATGCAATTTGGCCAATTGAATAGGGCTCTATATAAGCACATAGCATATTTTTTTACAGATGTTTTTAGTTAGTGAACTTCTATCCAAAAGCAAGGTCTTCACTAACTAAAAACTTCTGTAAAAAAAATATGCTCTGTGCTTATATAGAGCCCTATTCAATTGGCCAAATCGCATTTGAATTAAGGCCCATGGTCTTTTTCAGCATGTAATGTATTTTTCTATCTTACCTCTTCTTCTTTGTTGGTGTTCTTTAAAATGGATTGACGCTGTTGATGATGAGTCTGTTTGAATATAAAAAAAAAGGAGAAAGATTGAGCTTTAGGTTATATATTGAATTGCAATAAATTAATGTCATTTAAATCTACTTTCTAATCTGTAATTATTTTCAATGAACATTATTTTTTTGGGGGGCCTACACACATAAATGTCACATACATTGAAGTTAAATGTAATTTTTTTTGTGTGCGTGTCACATCTCACTATACATGAATCATATTGTAATTGTTAAATGAACATTATTTCTTTTTTGGGCCTACACACATAAATGTGTGTGTGACATGTGACTATAGATGATACACATATTTGTGCGTGTCACATATCACTATACATAAATCATATTTTAATATTACAATTTTTTTTTTTTTGAAATGCCATTTAAATGTAGTTGTTTATTTAGTTTGTTTGAAGATCAGTTTGTAGCAGGGCCTCTACACATAAATGTGCGTGCCACATGTCACTATACATAAATGACATTTTGTTAGTTAAAATGTTTTTTTTTTTTTTTTTGTTAAATGAACCTTATTTTTTGGGGGGCCTACACACATAAATGTGTGTGTGACATATGACTATACATGATACACATATATGTGCGTGTCACATATTAGTATACATGACTCATATTTCAATATTACAATTTCAATTTTTTAATGACATCACATATATAGTTGTGAGCATGCGAGTTGTTGCTAATGCTTGCGGGCTCGCGCAGCGAGCCAAGGCCCTCGCAAAGCGAGGGCACTGGCCGAGGGCCTCAGTTGCCAGCAACTGCGACCCTCGCAAACTTCACGTCGCAACGCAAATAACACGACACACACATTACGACACTCGCAAACAACATACGACACACGTTCACACACATTACGGCCTCGCAACACTCGGACGCAACTCGTGAACACTACAAAATTAAAAACACAATACATACACACAGCACATACATAAAAAGCTTACCTACAGCAACAGGGAGCATCCAGGACTTCAAAAATGCAACTTAGACCTTTATTTCACTCATAATAAAAGAGTTTGCACAATAAAAACTTTGATAAGCGAGAGAAAAAATGGACGCCGAACAAAACGAAAACGAGGCTACACACGCAAACACCATACGAGACACGTTACTACACATTACAACCTCGCAAACATCGGACGCAACACGCCGACATACAAACATTTCAAACACAATAAATACACACAACACACACATAAAAAACTTACCTACAGCAAGATGAACCATCCAGCACCTCAAAAAACTAAGTTACACATTAATTTCAATAAAAATAAAACACTTTAGACACTAATGAAATCGCTAAGCGAAAGAAAAAATGGCAGACGAAAAAAACGAAAACGAGGCTACAGCACTCTCAACACGTAAAACACCACAACACACTCGCAAAACCACACACGAAACTCGAAAAACACCACGAAGCACCGACGGATAATCCGCAAAGACGCATAACACAGATAACCCGCCATTTTACGCCAATGCGGAAGTACACCACTACGCTAACGGTTTCGTCTCGCGCACGCACACTGTTACACTGCACACATTCATCACGCTTACACAGCAGCTCCACACCACTAATGCTGCAGCAACATGAAAACAGATTGTCAGCTCTTCAACACAATGCTTCAAAATAGGTAAAGTATATTCATTTATTAATATATTATATATTTTAGTATTACACACCAAACAGCATTAGCTACCTTACGATTTGATTGGCGTCATTTTTTTGTTTCAAAGATTTTTATTCAACAGCTTTTAAGTTACATTGAAAACAATTACGTTGCAAACATCTGTTAACTGAAATATTGAGATAATTGTTTCGATTGTTATTAAAATATAGTATTCATGTCAATAAACAAACTTTTAGCCAGTTGTCTCGCCATTTTTTTTTCCTTTTTTGGTGATAATTATAAGCAAATACACAAATAGAGTTCCACTCCTGGGTGTTCCTCCCTACAACCACTCCTGTGATCTCCAGTACTACCCTCATTACCTTTTGTCGTCTAGATGAGTTGTCTCTCCGCCTCCATGCTCCACCCGTTCCAATCCGCTCCGCACTCCATTCCCTGGACAAGCCACCGCTACCGGCCAAAATGTAATGTTCTTTTCTGTCCAGTCCCTACAGTGTGCTATCTGGAGACTGAATCCAAGGTCCCCAAATTTCCAGGTATATGTGGTGAGTGTCCAACAAAGTGTGAGTCATTCTTTCGTTAATACAAAGATAATTTATTTTGTTTATGACTTCCTGAAATTAAATATGGCTGCTTTTCCATCTTCTAGCAATTATATTCTTGGCGGCTAAAAAAATCACCTGGACCAATTTGTTCCCCTTTTTACCCAGCCCCTTGTAATGAATTCCCAAAAGACAAGTCGAGATTGATGGTTCTAGGGGAGTTTTGAGAATTCGTGAAGCTAATTTGGTAGCTTCTGTCCAAATTTTAGCCACTTTAGGGCATTTCCACCATGTATGAATAAAGTCTCCCCTTCCCTGGCACCCTCTATAGCACCTATCTGAAGTTGTTTGGGATAGCTTATTAAGCCTGGCAGGGGTCATGTATGCCCGGTGTAAGATCTTTAATGAGGTTTCTAGCAAGCTATAGTTATATGAGCCCTTAGACAGGCTCAGAAAGGCTTCAGCCCATTTGTCCCCCTCCCAGTTTTGTTGCATATCTATCTCCCATTTCAGTGTGTAAGCAAGTTTCCACGAAGTCTTTGGGGCATTAAACATGGTGTATAGTGATCCTAAGGTTCCTCTAGTGAAGTTTGTATTTTTACACATTATTGACATCCACGATTCTTTAGATGGGCCGTGGATCCTAAGTATCTCCTCAACCCAGTGTCTAATTTTGATGTAGTTAAACATTTCTTGGTGAGGTATCTCTATTTTCCTGTTCATTTCTGCCCAAGGAATAATTCTGTCGCCCTCAAACCATGCTCCAAGTTTGTCTAAGTTGTGTGAAGTCCAGAATGTTTTGGAGTCAGCTGTGAGGGTGGTCGCTAGAGAGGTTGATGTAAAGATTGATGTAAGAGGTGATACGGGGTGAATCAGTTTATGTTCTTTCCTAGCCCATTTCCATATTTTCAGCGTAAATTTGGTTATAGGGTTATGGATTTGTGAGTCGAACGTGTGCAAATTCGGAGCCCATAGAATGATTTCCCACTTTAATGGAGCCATTTGTAGCTCTTCGATAAAAACCCAATTGGGTATTCGGCCCGTCCACAAGATCTGCCTTTTCGTCCAGTTTTCTAAGTCCCTTCGAAGAGCCCTATATAGGGGTGGGTAGTTGGTTTTATAAATATCTGTTAGTAAATTAGTCAACATTTTCCCAAAAAAGTTTATGTAGGAGGCGGGCCAAAGGAAGTTGTGAACCTTTTTCAGTTGGTCTAAGATGTCCCTAGGAATGCCCACGCTTAAGGCCTCTGTCTTGCTATGATTTAGTCTCAGTCCTGAGAGAGTACTATATTCATTGATTGTGCCCATTAGGGCGTCTATGGAGGGGCCAGGATTCGAGAGAGTGCATAATAAATCATCAGCAAACAAAGAGCATTTTAGGTGCTGATGTCTCACCCGCACCCCTTCTATAGAGGAGTTTGCTCTTATCGCCTGGGCCAATGGCTCAATGGCAAAAGCAAAGAGGAGCAGAAACAATGGGCACACCTGTCTCGTGCCTCTCTCTATATTTATGCTAGCCGTCTGGGAGCCTGGTAATTTTAGAGTGGCTTTGGGTAACGTGTAGTATGTGTGTAACAAGTTTAAGAAATTGCCCTCAAACCCGAACTTTGCTAACGTGGCAAATAGAAAGGGCCACTCTAAGGTGTCAAACGCTTTCTCTATGTCCAATGCAAGCAGGCAAGTGGATGACATTTAGAGTTCTCCTGATGTTGTCGTCAGTTTGTCTGTGCGGGATAAACCCTGACTGGTCTTTGTGTATTAAGGAGGGCAGAAATATTGAAATCCTTTGAGAGAAGATCTTGGCAAGCAACTTGACATCCCCATTAAGCAGTGAGATAGGTCTATAGTTTTTGGCATCTCTCTGATCCCTACCCTCTTTAGGGAATATTGTTAATTCAGCATGGTTTAGTTCTGGGGGGGGGTAGTCTCCCCTCTCAGTATCGAGTTAAACAGATTACATAGATGGGGGGCTAGAAGTGTTGAGAACTTCTTATAGTATATATTGGTGAACCCATCCGTGCCTGGGGATTTTCCTAGTTTTAGTTCCTTAATCGCTTCCTTGACAGTAACTTCTTTGTTTAGAGATTGTAGACCAGCGGGCGAGATTTGAGGGAGGTCTAGTGAGTTTAAGTAAGAGGTAATGTTGTTTTCCGTGGCCACCTTTTTGGTGGAGTATATATTTTGGTAATATTCCCTAAAAACTTTTTGTATTTCGTTTTGGCTATATATGAGGTCGCCCTCTTTATTTCTGATTTGGAAAATCCTGGACTGGGCGTACTTTGCTTTCAGGCTTCTGGCTAACAATTTATCCGGTTTGTTTGCCTTATTATAAATTAAGTGTTGTTTCCTTCTTAGTGCCATGTCCGTTTTTATGGACAAAACGCTATCTAGCTCCAGTCTCGTCTTGTCTATCTCTGTTCTCAGGGAGGGGGAGAGCTGATTTTGATGCTCTAGTTGTGCCAATTTGCTTGCAAGGTTTCTCTCCCTTTGTAGATTTTGTTTTTTGAGTTGAGAAGCCATTTTAATGCACACTCCTCTTATAAAGGCTTTATGGGCCATCCAAACCCATCCCGCTCCCGTTTCCCTGCCTGCAGTGGACTCAAAGAAGTCTAGCAATTCTCTCTCTATCTGCTCCTGGGTTGAAGGTAGTGAGATTTGGTATTCATTCAGCCTCCAGGTGTAAGGCATGTTGAATTGATTTCCCAAGTCCACTTCCAATAAAACTGCTGCGTGGTCGGACCAAGTGCAAGGCACTATGGTCGCTCTGTGTGAGCTGTCTAGAAGTGAGTTGCTTATGTAAATAGTGTCAATGCGTGAGTAGGACCCATGAGTGGGTGAGTAGAACGTAAACTCTTTCCCTCTCGGGTGAAGTCCCCTCCAGGCATCTACCAGGCCAGCAAAGTGTAGGAGTTTCTTAATTTGTCTAATTTTGTTGGAGAATCGGTCACTCACTGGAGCTCTAGATTTGTCCGCCTTTGGGTCCAAGACTAAATTGAAGTCCCCTCCTACTACTAATTTCCCCCAGTCCCCCCCTTCTAGTGCCCTTAAGAATCTTATTAGGGCCTTATGTGGTGCCGTTGTGGGGGCATAAAAGGAAGCCAGAGAAATCGTAGTTCCCGAGATTGTACCTTTTAGAATGAAAAAGTACCCTTCTCGGTCTACCAGTTTGGATGTTAACTGGAATTGGAGGTTCCTGTGTAACAATATTGCTACTCCCTCTTTTTTTGAGGTGTGGGTAGAATGGAAGAATTGAGGGTAATCTTTGTTAAGATATGTAGGGGTCTTATGTCTGGCGAAGTGGGTCTCCTGTAGGAATATTACAGACGGTTTGTAAGTTTTGTAATATAAAAAGGCCTTCCTCAGCTTAAAAGGAGAGTTAAAGCCTTTCAAGTTGTGAGTGAGTACTGTTATGGGCATGGGTAGATTAATAAGGTGTCTGTCAGATATGTTGAGTTAGCCTTACCTTTCTGGCGCGTTGTCTAGGATGGAGTGAGGAGTGGCATCTACTTCTGGAGGTATGGAAGTGGCCGAGCCCTGGATGAGCGAGTTCTAGCAGACTTGATTCTAGTTAGAATATAAAAGCAAGAGTGTGAAAATCTTGATGTCACCCCCTGGTGCCCTAGAAAATAGCTGGCTTAATTTTGTCTTGGGTAATGTGATTGTGAATGAAAATAGATTTTGACAGGCAACCACTAAGGCCTCCACCAGATAGGGGTCAATTTGCTCTCGTCCTGGGACCCTGGGAATGCTAAAGGGGCAAAGGGGGCAAGTAGGCAGAGGCTGTAGGGAGTTAATATTATTTGGGCAGTGATTGGTAATAGGAGGACAGGTAAGTAGCGTAGGTGGTTGATCCCAGCTTAGATATGTTCCGACAAGGTATGCTCTGGAAGGGGTACAGAAAAAAGAGAATGAGTTGCTTGGTTTCACACCCAGGAGAGGGTAGGTGAGCAAAGGTTGGTAAGTAGGTGGTAGGAGAGCAGAAATATAGAGTTGAGAAGAGAACATAGAGAGTTATTGCTGAAAAATCATTCATTCTTAGGACTTCCAGCCCTATCCTATGCTTTTCAATCTTTTAAAGTACTAGCGGGCTCCGCTTCAGTTCCTGCCGGCAAGGACAGGGGTGAATAAGGTAAAGAGAGTGTTACAGTGAAAAAGAATAGCCAGATCCATAGATAACTTGTTTAAACATTAATAACAAAACTCTCTATAATAATTGTAAACAGTAAAAACAGCTAGACCTAGACTAGCGACGGTGGGTCTCACCAGGATAAGTATAATTCCCTCAATTAGCAACAGTAGTTATATCTTTAATAGTCTACTAAAACCTGCTAGGAAGGGAGGAAAAGCAAAACATGGTTTAGTAACAGTTCAAGAGTCTTTGGTCAACTGGGTACATCTTGTAGCAAAAAGTCCTGAGTTCCTCCGGGTGCCAACCCAAAAGGCGGGAAGGAGGAGGAAAAGGTAGTAGAAAACAGTTAGTTCAGTTCTGAGCAACCTTCCTGAGAGTCTCCTCAAGGGAGCAAAAAAGTAGAGTCACAGGGAGCCCCTGGAGGTCCCGTAGCTTTTGGGAGGCTTTTTGATAGCTTGGTGCCTCTTCAGTCGTATCCTCGTTTTTAATTGTCCTTGAGGATAAAGACAATTGTGCTAGTGTGTTAGTGTGCCCATGTTTTGGCTGGGGCGCCTGTTGGCAGTTTTTGAGGCGTGGTCAGCAGGCCTCTTTTGTCTGGTCACTTCAGACCACTGTCTCTTTGGAAGAGGTAAAGTAGCTGAAGCAGATGCCGAAGGGACTGGGTCCCCCCCCCCCCCCCCGCCCTCAGTGAGTTCAAGACGTTTTAGAAGATCTTGGCAATTGTCTAGGGAGCGTGTTGTATATTGGGTACCTCCCACAGAAAAGATCAGGGCAAAAGGAAATCCCCAGCGATATCTGATGCCATGGCGGAGTAGTACTTCCAGGGCCGGCTTCATCAGCCTCCGTCTTTGTAGTGTAGATGGAGAAAGATCCGCGAAAAATTGAAGCTTGGCCCCATCAGGGCCAGTGATCGAGGTCTTGTTGCGGGTGGCTGCAAGGATCAAGTCTCTGGATTGTTGGCGTAGAAGCCTGACAATGATGTATTTAGGGAGGTCCTGGTTGCGGCTCCCCCCGAGGGCTCTGTGCACTCGCTCTACCTCCCACTCGTGGTCCGGGTACCCTGAGAGGATCTCATCAATCGTGTCCTTAAGGTAGCGTGGGGACACCTATAATCCTCAATTAAATCGTCTGGATCTATTCTCCAAGTCCTCCATCTTATCATCTATGTCAGAGATACGGGAGGTATTGCCAGCAATGTTGGCCCTGTCCCTCTCCTGTGCCTCTACCACTTGGTCCATGGTCTCCTCGAGTTGGTGGGTCCTATGTCCGATCTCCTGTATATCTTTTTGCAATGCCGTGATTGCCCTATTGATATGGGAGGCCAGGAGGGCTTCGATTCTTGCCATTGAGACACTGTTGATGGATACCTCCGGCTGTGAGGCTACCTCTTGAGATTCTAAATCTGAGATGTCCGATTGCTCTGAGGCGGGGTCTTGCGCTGGTGCATCCAGTGTTTCTATAGTTTTGAAATGCTCATCAATTTTTTTTGATGGTAAGGATTTTTTATTTTTCCCCATTTCTGTGCCGCTGATTGTTCCCGGGTTGGCTGTTGAAAGCCTGGGCATTTGGCCAGTTGTTCTGATAAGATCCCTCCACTTCAGCTATTTCCTCTCAATTGATTAGGTCTGCTGTGTTCGGTTTTGTCTGGATAAGCCTAGTTTCAGTAATGTTGTTTTGGCGTCTTTTGGTCCTTGCCGGCCAGAACAATGCAGGGCCGCTTTAGTTACATCTCAATGTATTGTTGCGCTTTGTCAATTGTGTGCTCTCAACAGGCCCAGGCTGCTTTCATCAATGTCCCACTAGATGGCGTCAGTGCTCTATTAAGTGTGGGTGATGTAGCCTGTTGAGTGCTGGACTGCACTTTTTTCTGAGCGCCAGTAGGTGGCAGTACTGCACCATCTAGTGGTGATAGTATGCTTGGCTTATTGTTGTGCTTATACTGTGCTCAAGACGCGTCTGTAGCAGTTATATAAAGAGAGTTAAATCTTATTTTCGGTATTAATGAGGCAGTAGTAATGAAAATGAAAAAAATTAGGTTGTATGCCCCCTGCTGTAGTTTTATAAGCGGTGTAAAGTCCTTGTCCCCTTGGGGTCAGTATCTGGGCCTCAGAATCATGAAGTCCTGAGCAAGCCCTTATGTCACTTGAATCAGGGAGTAGTAAGGCCACCCCTTAGTGCCTGCAAGGCTACGGGGCTTTCAGTGCCAGTAAAGTTGCAATATCTTCTGGCACAGTTGAGCACATAGCCTCTGGGCCTGGTGTTGTCAGAAGCAGAGTGTAGGTGTGGGCATTTGTTGCTGTATTATTTTGATGAGGCTGCCCCTTCTTTCAATTGCCAGGGCCTCTGTATCAGCCTTCTCTGCTAGAGGGGAGCTTGCAGGACTTGAGTGCAGATGTGGTTGAAATATCCCCCAGCACAGGGTGCCCAGAGGGATTAGCTCATCCTGAGGCTTTAGCCCTCTTGGTAGGGTATTGATTACTAGAGGCCTCCCCAGGCTCAGACCCACCTCGTGGCGCCCCAAGATGGCGGCCGTCTCTTCGCAGGCTTTTTCCTTCCACCCGGCTTCTCCTCTTCTGGCCCCCTTGGCTCTCTGCCACAGGCCCTACAGGGCTCTCAGGTGCCCTCCTGGCTCCCCCCTGCAGCTGACCTGCTTCTCTGTGTGCCCAACGGACCCTACGGTCCTCGCGAAGCTCAATGTACCTCCCCGCCGGCCTCACAAGATGGCGGCCTCCTCTGCGCCACCTACAAATGCCCTCTCCTCTCTCACCTCTGTTTGTGGGGTTTTGGGCACCTGGGGACTCTGGGCTCGTCTCTCCCGCCTCCTGCAGCTCGTCCGGTACCTCGTCAGGGCCGGCGCAGCCCCGGGCTGGGCATCTTCTTCCTGCTCCGGAGATTCTCAGCCGAGGGTGCAGATGTCCTCGTCAGCGTCTCTCCTCCGCAGGTTGGGGCATCCTGGGGGGGTCGGGTCGGCTTCCCCTGATGTTCCCTGATGTTGCTGGGGAGTCTTCCGTTCGTTTTGGGAACAATTAAGCCCAAAACCAGGCTAAAGTCACGGAGCTCTCCCTTGGCACGTCCTGCTGCTCTGGACGTTAGCTCCGCCCCCTTGCCGTCATTTTTTTACGGGCAATTCGCTAGTTTAAATATAGTTGTTGAATTAGTTTGGTTGAAGATCAGTTTGTTGCAGGGGCTATACACATAAATGTGCGTGGCACATGTCACTATACATACATCACATTTTCATAATTCAAATTTTTCTTTTTTCTCCTGTCTTGATAATAAAATGTAATATATTATAGCTTACCTCTCAGTTGTAATTTACACAATGTAAAGTAGTAAATTAGGAAAGAATTGTCTTCTGAAGTAACAGCAGCAGTTAACTCTGAAGTCACTCCGTTCATCACCTGAGTAGAAATATAGAAATTTCTGGAAAGTAGGCAGTATTTATAACCTTGTAGAAATTTCTGGAAAGTAGGCAGTATTTTTTTAAACTTTCAAGTGCCTCAGACCGTTAGAACGCAATACGCATGCGCTATTTGCGTTCCAGCTTACAATTTGCGTTCCATCCGCCATTTTGTGCATAGTAGGGTTCAAAATGGTGTTTAATATGAGTGTGGTACGTTCCGTATAGTATCTATTTCATTCTTGCGAGTTACTGTAGTGTAGTTACGTCTGAAGCCTCGTTTTCGTTTTGTTTGGCGGCCATTTTTTCTCTCGCTTAGGCGATTTTCGGCAGTTTAAACTCTTTTTTTTGGACTTAAATGGATGTGTAAGTTAACTTTTGGAGGTGCCGGATGCCCCCCCTTGCTGTAAGTAAGCTTTTTATGTGTTTGTTGTGTTTATTTCTTGTGTTTGTGATGTTTTGATGCGCGGCGTTTGGAATGGGTCGTTTCGCGGAGGTATTTTTTTGCGATGCTGCCGTATTTTGTTGCGATGCAGCCATATTTTTTTGCAAGAGACGCAGTTGGCTTTTACTTGTACGACGCAGTGTATTTGTTTCTAAGTCGTACGTATGTTTGTTAAGAGCGTGTGAGGGGCCTTTTTGTTTTTGTTTTTTTTTAAGTCTTGCGTGTGTGTTTCTGTGTTCAAGCGGGTGTTAGGCGCCTTTGAGTTTTTTTTGTTAAAAAGTTGTGTGTGTGTATGTGTGTGTTAACACAGCCTACGTGGGAGCCTCTACCTCCGCAAATGCGGACCCTCGCTTCGCAAGAATCCGCATTTGCGGGGACGTTACGTTGGGTTTTTGTTGGCTGGGAGGTTGTTTTTTTTTTGTTAAAATGTTGTGTGCGGTGTGTTTGTGTTAACACAGCCGCATTGGAGCCTCCACCTCCGCAAATGCGAGGATCCGCATTTGCGGGGACGTTGGGATGCTCCACCACCGCAAATGCGAGCCCGCAAGCGTGAGAAACTGCCCGTACGCTCACAACTATATATGTGATACTAAGCAATATTCTAACAATAAAAATAATAAAACATATATAAAAAGAAGAATGAAAGAAAAAAAGGAAGGAAAGATATTACCCTCTTTCAAGGTCCACATTCACCAACCTCATCGGCCAACTCTCAGCATCCACATATCCCAGCAGGAGGCCCATTTCCTGTATTTTGCATCTATCTCAGCAGATAAGACACTCATGGAGCAAATAAACTCAATCTTCTGTAAATCCTCCTCAAAGGTTGGCATTGCTTTCTTCCAGTGTTTTGCAATTATGCTTCTAGTAGCCAGAAATATCTGATTTGATAGAAATTGTGCATTTTTAGAAGGACCTGGGAGTGGTAAGCCTAATAATGACTCTTCTGGTTTCTGAGGAATAACTGTATCCCATGGTTTTTCCAGGGTATTATAGGTTGACATCTGAATATGCTGAACTTTGGGGCAATTCCATAACATATGTTTTAAGGATCCTATGGTGTTGCAACCTCTGGAGCAGTTGCCATCTAACTGACTATTTGAACAGTGGAGTCTAGCTCGGGTAAGGTACCATCTCAATATCGTTTTGAAAACATTTTCCTTCAATATAATGTTTAAAGAGGAGTTTGCTGCGTTTTTGATAATTATACATCATCTAGGCTAATATTGAGCTCAGCCTCCCAGAAGGCCCTATAGGACAAATTATTAGGCGTGGCCTGTTCATTTATGTAGTTATAAAGAATAGTGAGGTTTTTTTTACCTTTTGAGTTGAGTAAGCAACAATGCTCCCACTTGTGTGCTAATCATCATCAGGTTAAGCCATTCTTTGTGTGGCAATCAGTGATTTATGCTAAAGTCCGATGGAGACCAGTTTTGACATTCTAACAGTACATCCGCAACAATTGTTATCTGACTTCTAATCCACCAAGCAAATTGGGTATTTTTATTGATTGATAAGTCTGCATGGGGTAGCCACAATGGCATTAGCCATGAGCCATTTTGTAGTAGAGAAGTTCTCTTGTTGATTTGCTTCCATAGTACGATGGAGTGACTCAGATACATCGGAAGTTATTTTAAATTTATACTTCATAATATCTGAATATATTTCTTTAAAGATAATGGGGTAATTGGCATCATATATCTGTTTCGTAAATTTAGGGATATGAATACCTAGGTACTTTATATGATGCGAGTACCATTTAAAGGGATAGCTTAAGACCAGCAAATTTTCCAGTTTCTTGGGCAATGAGGCATTAAGAGCTTCACTTTTATTTGCATTTATTTTAAACCCTGATATATGGCCAAAATTACTCAATGTTTTAAATAGGCTAGGTAAGCTAATTAATGGGTTAGTAACTGTGAGGAGAATATCATCCGCAAACAGGCTTAGCTTATATTCTTTATCGTATAACTTGATTCCACTAACATCTGGAGCTTCCCTTAATGCTATCGCTAGTGGTTCTAAACATAGAGCAAAAAGTAGAGGCGATAAAGGACATCCCTGTATTGTTCCCCAATCTTAAATAATTGAGACTTGAAACCCTGATAGGAAATATAGGCCCTAGGAGCAGAATATAATGTCATAATGCTTCCTACAAAGTTTTCAGTAAGGCCAAATTTAGGCAATGCTTCTTTCATATAAGTCCAATCAATCCTATCAAACGCTTTCTCTGCATCTAAAGATAGTAGCATTAGTGGTATTTTTTTGTCTGAAGTGATATCCATGAGGTTAAAGATTCGCCTAGTGTTATCAGGTGCTTCCATAACCAGGATAAAGCCCACCTGGTCCGGATGAATCACGGTCAGCAAAAAAGAGGCCAATCTATTTGCTATGATCTTGGATTATAATTTGATATCATTGTTCATTAATAACTGCTGCACTGCATCGGGGTCTTTGCCTTCTTTATGTATTACTATAATTTTTGCCTCCAGAAATTCAGCTTTTATAGTTTTGCCCGAGAGGAACTCATTAAATAGATGTTGGAGGTGACTTTAAAAAATTTCCATGAATTACTTGTAATAGTAATTAGTGAATCCATCTGGACCAGATGCCTTATGAGGCTTAGTAGCCCCTATAGCTCTTTTTAATTTTCTCTTCAGAGACAGGGGATGTGAGAGAATCTACCGTATATACTCGAGTCTAAGCCAACCAGAGAATAAGCCGAGGCACCTATTTTACCACAAAATACTGGGTAAAATAAGTGACTTGAGTATAAGCCTAGGGTGGGAAATGTGCTGCCCCCTGTGTCCCTCTTGTGCCCTCTGTGTCCCCCCTCTCTCTCCCCTGTCTCTTCTCCCCTCTCCCTTCCCTGTGTCTCTTCCCCCCTCGCTTATCACCCTCCTCAACCCCCCTCCTCATTCTCAACCTCCCTCCTCATTCTCCCTCCTCATCCTCCCTCCTCAACCCCCTCATCCTCAAACTCCTCCTCAACCCCCCATCCTCAACCACCACTCCTTAACCCTATCCTCAACCTCAACCCCCCTCCTCATCCTCAACCCCCTCCTCAACCCTCATCCTCATCCTCCCTCCTCATCCTCAACCCCATCCTCAACCTCCCGTCTCATCCTCAGCCTCCCTCCTCATCCTCCCTCCTCAACCCCATATCCTCAACCCCCTGCTCAACCTCACTCCTCAACCCCCCTCCTCAACCCCCCTCCTCAACCTCCCTCCACATCCTCAGCCTCCCTCCTCAACCTCCCTCCTCAACCCCTCACTCCTCAACCCCCCTCAATCCCCCATACTCAACCCCCATCCTCACCCCCCCTCGTCAACCCCCCCTCAACCACCCTCCTCAACCCCCCCATCCTCATCCTCCCTCCTGAACCCCCATCCTCATCCTCCCTCCTCAACCCCCCCATCCTCATCCTCAACCCCCCTATCCTCATCCTCAACCCCCCTCCTCAACCTCCCTCCTCAACCTTCCTCCTCAACCCCCCTCCTCAACCCCCTCCTCATTCTAAACCCCCCTAAAAACCTCCCCCTCTCCCTTTGCCCTCACTTACCTGCTTCTGCTCCGGCCTCCGCTCCTTCTTAACCCAACGCACATGTGACATCGGCACCCGGTATATGCTAATGATGTGGCGGGCATGTGACATCACATGCGCTCCGGGTCAAGAAGGAGCGGAGGCTGGAGCAGAAGCAGGTAAGTCAGGGGAAAGGGAGAGGGGGAGGTATTTAGGGGGTTTAGAATGAGGAGGGGGGTTGAGGATGAGGAGGGGGGAGGGAAAGAGACAAGGGGGGTTAGAGAGACACAGGGGGGAAGAGAGACACAGGGGGGGTTAGAGAGACACTGGTAGAGGGACTCGAGTATGCCGAGGGGGGCCTTTTTAGCCTTAAAAAAAAGGCTGAAAAACTCGGCTTATACTCGAGTATATACAGTACTTTACTTTTCTCAAATTGGGGTATCGTAATGGATGACAAAAAAGTCTCTATTTGAAATACCTTAGTAATCTGGTCTGGTTGGTATACCATGCCATTTTCTTTAGTGAGTAATTTTGGAAGAAAAGAGTTTGCTCTCTGTTGTTTAAGTCTTCTAGCTAACATTGTATCTGGTTTGTTGGAGAATCTCAAAAAATCAGATAATGTACGCTGCAATATAGTCACCATTTTCTTTCACAGAATCTATTTCAATTCTTGTTTATATTGAAGAATTTCCTCGAAAATCTGAGGAGAATTGTGAACAGCAACCAGTATTTGAAGGTCTGAATTGTTTTTGTTCAAATTGTTTCTCTGAGACTGATCTAATTTTTTTGCTATTGAGTCTAATTGTATGCAAACCCCTCGCAATACTGCCTTATGGGCTGCCCAGACTCCCATTCCATCTACTTCGCAACCTCTATTCAGTGCAAAGTAGTGCCCCAAAGCCTTATTAATCTTATCTATTGTCAGAGGGTCATTAAGAAGTGCCGGGTTTAATGTCCAAGATGGGGAGCGACCTTTTGGGAGCAAATCACACAGTGACACACTTACAAGGTTGCGGTCAGACCATGAGATAGGATGATTTTTTGCGTCAATCAAATTAGAAGCCATTTGTTGTTGTAGCAATATATAGTCGATGCGTGATTAGGATTTATGTCTGGCTGAGTAAAAGGTAAAGTCCTTCTCTGTCAGATTCACCCCCCTCCATGTATCAAATAAGCAATTTTGGCTCAGGATTGATTTAAAAACCTTAGTAGCGGTGGGGATTTCTGATGGGTTAGAGGGTCCAGATCTATCTCTGTGTGGATCTAGAACTGCTTTCATATCTCCTCCTATAACCCAAATAGAATGTTGCCAATTGGAAATTAGATTTGAGATTCTGCGAAAGAAAGTGGACTGGTCTGAATTTGGTGCATAGACATTAAAAAGTGATACTGAATTATTGTTAATAATTCCATGAACTGCAATATATCTGCCTTCAACGTCTTTTTGAGTGTTAGTGTGTTGAAAATTAAGTCTTTTGTAAAACAAAACCAAGACACCTTTTGTTTTATCTGTAGCAGATGCATGATATGATTGTGAATATGTTTTCCCCCAGTATTTAAGTATTGATTTTTTTTTTTAAAGTGGGTTTCCTGTATCATGACAATATCTGCTCCCAGTCTATGGTATTCCTGAAGGACTACCCCACTTTTAACAGGCTCAAGTAAGCCTTGTGCATTATGTGAAATTATTTTAATGTCCATGACTCACCTGGTGCTTAGATAGAGGAAAGAGACTGAGGACATCAACTAATTAGTCAGGCTTTTTACTAGACTGAAGCAAGATGAACTCCTGGCTGGGACACGAGGAGCAAGAGACTCAGATCTGTTAATTATGGGCAGATTCCCTGAGAAAAATATGGATATCGAAAAAATGACAAAAAGAAGTCAGAGCAGGATAAACCAGACTTAGACAATTTATGCAACAACATTGTGATCTAAAATGAGATTCGTAGTTAACTAGCTTACTGGTACCTCAAAGGAGATAAGCAATTTCATTATAGTAACTATGTAAGTGAGTATAGATATATTTATATGGTACACTATGGAAGAGAAAGAAAAGGAAGAAAAAGAGAAAACAAAAAAAAAAGATAGGTAGCACTTCAGGGTACTTCCAATATGTAGACCAATAAGCTTAAGTGAAGTCCCCTAGTATTGATATGTCCATTAGACAAATAATGAGAGGCATATTTAGGTTGTTGTAGCAACTTGGCTTCTCGGACCTCGCCTCTGTCGCAGGGTTGATTCAGGAGGAGAGTTGTAATTTTCTGGTAGCTGAATGTTCCATGAAGAGAGAAGTGTAACTCCTTCAAAAGATCTAATGGTGTACAATTTCCCCTCCTTGGAGATGTTCATCCTGAAAGGAAAGCCCCAGTTGTATTTCCAACCTCTGGCTAGTACAAGTTCCAAAATGGGTTTTAGCGTCTTCCTCTTAAATAGGGTTGCTGCAGACAAATCTGAGTAGATACTTGTTTGGCGGCCTTCTACTTCAGGGATACTGGTTCTAGCTGCTCTCATTTGGTGGAGAAATAATGGAACCATGCTATAACATCTCTTGGTCGATCTTAGTTGGATGACTGACCTCCCAGCGCTCTGTGGACTCTGTCCACTCTATATTACTCTTCACACATGTCTGGCAGAAGAAATTTGCATAATTGTAGCAAATATTGTGGGAGATCTCTCACCAATTCAGGGAGGTTCCTTATGTGGACATTTTGTCTACGAGATCTGTTCCCTAAATCCTCTTTGACTGTCTGTTGAAAAGATTGTTCCTCCTTCATTAGGACAATATCCTCCTCATGTTGCGTATGTGCACGAAGAAAATCATTGTAATTGTCCTCCAGTAGCGTTGTTTTGGAGTCCACTGCCTTTATCTCAATATCAATAATCAGAAAAGCATTTACACAGTTTATTGATTGCCTGATTTATCAGGATAATAAAAGTTGTGGTTTTGCAAGGAAAATCAATCATGCTTTAAATATGAGAAGCTGTTATTAGAGGTACTGTTTGGGGTGTTGGTTTTGTAAAGCTTATTCCATTATTATTAACTGAGGCTTGCAGGAAGCTTTCTCACATACCCTTGCATTAGGGCAATATAGGAGTCCCCCTCCCCACAATCCCCAGTACCTGTATATAGAGTTTTGGCTTCAATGACACTTGGAGCAGGTCTCCTACTGCTGAATCCTCCAAACAGAAAAACAAGCTGTAACAATGTCCTGCAATAGGGTTTAAAGATGTCTCTTGACCCCAAAACTCTTTCTCCTGCTTCAACGCATAGATGCCAAATGTGTGTTGTGTTTGGGTTCATGTTTATCCATCCAGTGCCTTTTAGTCCAGTAGATTTTGAATACAATTCAAAATCATGACCCTAGAATATAAAGCCCTCCACAATAGTGCACACTCCTACATCTCTGTTCTCATCCCAAAATACACTCCCACCCGCCCTCTTCGCTCTGCTAATGACCTTCTTCTCTCCTCCTCTCTCATCACCTCCTCTCACTCCCGTCTTCAAGACTTTTCTCTTGCTGCCCCTATTCTTTGGAACTCCTTACCTCGCTCCACCAGACTATCTTCCTGCCAAAAATCCTTCAAAATATCTTTAAAAACACATCTATTCATAAAAGGCTATCATCTTTAGCCTCTTCATTCACTATGCATCTATCACTCTCCTGTACCGCACCCACACCCTTTAGAATGTAAGTTTGCGAGTTTCATTCTTGTGAGGTGCTCTAGGGAAAGCACTGTGCATATCTGATTGAAAGCTCAATAACAGGGTCTTGCATTATTTTTAATTGTGGGGTTATTGTTTATACTTGTACCTAACCCCTGTATTGCGCTGCGCAATATGTTTGCCTGTTATAAATAAAGGATAATAGATTACTTAGATCTGTGTTAAAGTGAAGCCCAAAAGTTGCTGCACCATTCCATAGCAACCCAGACTGTTCAGTCACTGTGACCTGATCTTGTAGATCAAATATGATCCAAATTGCTTGGTATTTTCATGTTTTTTAAAGCCTTATTGCAGGGAGCTGTGTTGTTTTGCTTCCTCTCTGTTTGCTGCCAGCCACACCCTCCGGACCCCTTGGCATTCTAAACTATAAGTATGGGGACGCTATGGAACTCTATAGTACCTAATATTACCCTATACCACAATAAAAACATGAAGTCATGGACTTGTACACTGACAGTAACAAGTTGAAGAGATGTCTATGGGAGTATGACTCAGGTTTCGTACACAGACTATTGCTTTGGTCAGTTTGCAATAAATTTATGACATCTAAGGGTTCTGGGTAGTGACATACAAATGAGGGTCACAAAATATCAAATTATCCACATTTCTCTTCTAATTTCTTTTGATTGGTTTTCCTGCTTTGGCCATTTTGCCTGCTCAACATACTGATCCCTCGTTTTTATTTCAGGGCCTCAGGGCATTTGCCACCTTTCATATGTGGTTCAACAACTTTTGCAGAGTTGAAATGAGTTAAGTGTTTTCACAAATGTATTTTTCTCACAGTGACTTATATTTTAGACTATATACATCAGCACATCCTTTCATCAGAAGAGCAAGCAAACATCTCCCGTCACTGCCAGGGATAAAATGAAGGAGTTTGGCACCACTTCACACTTCTTGCAACTGACCTAGATTTAGTGTGGCAAGCTCATAGGGATATATTCCTATAACAGTAACCAGAGTTTGCTAGTCTATATGGTGAATTACACAGGTGGACATCTCTTTAAGGAACAGAAATATGGGTGCTAACCTAGTACCTCCTACTGTCAGCTGATTTCCAACTATTATTTAAAAAAAATGGGTATCATATAATATGATGGGGGAAAGTCTCTAACTACCCATAGAAATTGAGAACTGTCCTAGAATTTTGTTAGGAGTTGCTGGTGGAAGTATCAAAGCACAAATATATTACAAACCTTGTTAACATTTTACAGAAAATGTATTTACAAACTACCAAACACACACACAAACACACACTCTAAACTACCAACCCCCTAAACTGCTTCTAAGGATGTGAAAACACTTAGAACTTTATATTATGGATTGCCTTAGGCAAGGACTTTGAGAGTTAATCAGATCAAATCAATGATGTGTTCGAACTTTTTGGGGATCCAGAAGTCTTGTGCTTTTTCACACCACCCTCAAATCCCCTACTTCTAGACTGTCTACTCCCAATAACAATTGATGTTCAAAATCAGTTCCTCCAATATGCATGGTGTAGCTGTGACAAGGACCCCTTTTACAGTTCTTTGATCTTAGCCCATTAAGCCACCATAAAGGACAGACTGCTTGGCTCCAGCCACTGGCCTATGTACATAAACACCTCAGTTGTGTTGTAATCTGTCTTGTCCCATTGTTTGCTAGATACATTTAATGTACTCTATTTGAGGTCTGGATCTCATGGAGACAACATTATGATTATTTGGAGGTTGGCCTATTGTTCACAGGTGCCAGACAGGATGTCAGGATGCCAGACTATTAGACCCCATGTGGAGTCAATCTCCTGTGTTTGTCTGACACTCCCTGTCATTGTTGTGTTATATACACCCCCTCTATATCTAACCCCTATAAATATTGTTGACTTTCCAAAAATAAATCAGTTCCCTGCTGAGACATATAGAAATGGTATGTTCTCGTATTTGCTCATGGCACTGCGATACTGATCCTATCTCCACCCTGCAAGTAACTTGTCCTGGTCACTACCACAGGAAGGTTACTGAGACTCCTGGAAGTGCGGATTCCTGATGGCGAGACCCTGACTGATACAGAAGTCAGATATCAGGGTGCTGGTGCCAAGATTTCCAAGAACCCAATGGTCCATGTGGGTACATAACCTGTAGTCTATAACTGGTGGCCCTGGGCAGTAATAGGCCCTACCCTGGATTGTCATATACTTTTTGTTACAATGCACCCAGACTAATTAAATTACCAGTGCCTGTTTGTCCACCCATAAGTCCTTGTGAGTTTCAACAAAGGGCATTACTACTTTTGAAAGTACACAAGCATGTCAGGTGTATTTCTGATGGATGGAAAAGATCTTTTTAATCACTTTGCTCCAGTCCAGCTTCCAAGAAATCCTGCATCTATGTTCCAGAGATGCATCTCCATAGATCCTGAAGCTAGCCTCTCTCCAAGGGGAACTCCTAGCATTGATACACAGAAATCCATAGAGGAGAGGACCTAAGTGGTGGGATCCATTCATTGGACAGTCCAGCTGTCGAGTGACACGGCTGTTTTCTATAAAATGCCTCATTCTAAGGAGTGACATTTACACTTTAATGAGTTATACTGCTGTATTCTATAGAGTGACGCTGCAATCTAAGGAGTTTAACTACTGCATTCTATAAAGTGACACTGCAGCATTATATAGAATATCTCTCCTGTATTCTGTAGGGTAATGCTACTGTATTCTATAGAGTGACACTGCAGCATCCTATAGACTGACATGGCTGCTTTCTATAGAGTAACATGGCTGCACGCTAATGTCTAACAACTGAGATGCTACATTCTAAAGAGAGATGCTATGCTATGGAGTAATACTGCAGCAATCTGTAAAGTCACATGGCTGTCTTCTATAGAGTAAAACAATTTCTCTCTATGGAGAGACACTTCTAGATTTTAAAGTGTTTATTGCTGCATAAAAAAACAATATATATATATACATATATAATATCTAAATATCTGTCTAATACAGCAGGCATATATGTATGGATGCCATGTTTAAAATGGTCATGGATTACAAGAGTGAAACCTTTGTGGGCACATTTCCATGTACCTGCCCAGGTTCCCAGAATGCAGTGTAATAACTGTATTTCTTGGAATTCTGATATATATATATACATGTGTGCATAAATATAAATATATATACATATTTATATCTATAATATGTCATAGTTGCATAATGCCCCTGTCTTGGCTGCAGTCTCCACCTCATACACTATTCCTGTGTTAGAATGGATTTACCTTTGATGGGAGCAGTGTGCTCTGGCTCCCCCATTCTGACCCCCAGGCTGCACAGTGTGGCAGCACCGCATCATAGCGACAGCCAGAGCTCAACCGGCGAGATTCAACATGGAAATGGCAGCTGGGTGAAGGGGGCTGGGGCAGGAGGACCGGGGGGCAGGAGGACTTGGGATGAAAAATGTACAGCATTGGGGCCCCAGACAGAGGCAGGCCCTGGTGCATAGCACCGCTTACACCGGCGGTATATAACATACTTAAAGAGACACATATAACATTGATCATAGATCCATTTAATTAATAATTAAACACATATTAAACACAAATACTTTTAGTAACTTCTGGAAGTTATCATTTTCTTCATGTTAGACCGATGGCGGATATGTCTGGGTGCTTGGTATACATTTGCTGCAAAGTCATTGTACATGTAGATACAGTTACATGTGTATGAACTGTTTGTGTTGGTGGCACAGTGGAAACTGTGTGTTTTGAAATATCTTGGACAATTTTCAACTTTGTAATACTCTCGCTCATCGAACACATTGATTATTCTTATTTTTGTTCTTTTTCTCAGTTTGAAGATTATTCTGAAAAACTTCACAATTCTGCTCTTTATTTGCTTGAAGCTTGCTGCTATATTGTCCATTACAGCCTTGATGTTATTCTTCAACTTAGCAGTGTCTGGAGGTTCAATAACCAAAGGTATATCAATGATTACTTGGTTCTTTAGACGGGTACACCCACCATAATCACATGGCAACACGACTGTGTATTCTGGTACGTTGGTGGGGAGGTTTTTATCAGGTGGTTGATATTCTTTTCGACATCCTATGTACAGGTTCCAGCAGAGACATCTGATTTGATATAAGGGCAATGCTGTTTGGCTTTCCTCCTTTTTCAGAAACATTTGTGTCACAATGTGTTTATCTGATGATCCATAATAATTAGTTAGAAATATCGCCATAACGATAAAGGTAAAAAATACAGTAATCACGACTAAAAGAAGGATTAATGCAGGCAAGATGGTGGTGGACTGCATGATTTTCAATCTTTAGTCTTCTTTGAAAAGCTTTTAAAAATGTCCAAAGCGCCAAAGTCAGGAGACAGTAGGTCAGGTCACGTAGAATAAAAGGTAAGTACAAAATACAAGCCAAGGCATTGTATAGGTCAAGAATGTTTATGATGTTACATGGTGATGTCATAATGCTTACAAGAGAACCTGTTAAGATGGCTTGGGTATGATGCAGCTCCCAGACATGGAATAGATTGCTTTTCCTTAAGGTCTAACTTTGTTCTTTGAGAATGTACTGACAGCAATATTTGCTCGGCACAATTGACAAATCAACATGTTCTATATTTGAGTCAACTGATTCATCCCAACATAACAAATATAATAAAGTACAAATCCTCAGCAAGATGATGTGCAAATGCAGTAGGTCTACCCAATCTCTGAAATGAGCCCCTTGGTTTCTGCATCTCAGCTAAGTGGTAGCCATTGTGTTGTTGGTGAGGTCGCCCTCATTGCTCTTGTGCAGTGGGTCAGAGGTTGAGCTGTATACAGATATTCTTATATGAGATTCAGTCAAAAATGACACACGTCTTTTAACAACATGTTTACATAAGAAAAGCAGCAGGTTCCCTATGATGTGACAGGTTTGTATCTTAACTTTTCCTGTCTTAATGCCCATAACACCACACGGGCCATTTCATTCTACCATAACGTTTATATATACTGTATATATTAATTCAGTGCTATGTAATTACTGCCATATTGAGCAAAGTGTGTGTATTTTACATTGTGCAATCTACAGTTTCTGTCCTTGGTCATAAATAAAAGTAAAACAGTGTCTATTCAGTATATACATGAACATGCTCAAAAGATCAATTGCTTGTATTAATAATGTAAAAATTATTACAAATTTTATTGACCCACAATAAAAAATGTTGCTGAAAAATTTAAATGTTTTCATATTTATATACACAGCTATCATGCTTAAATATATTGATAGAAAAATGTTGAAAATGTGTCTGGCCTTTTGGGTCAGGAAAATGTCCTGATTTTTTTTTATTCTGAACAGGATAAAGACCATTATATAATGAAAAACCATATATGTTTGAAAATTTTAACTTTGACTAAGCATGATTATTCAGGGAAAAAATCCTAAAGTTAGTTTTTATAGATACTATGATGGAAGTTGGGTGTGTGAGAAGGACATTTACATTTTTGGAGAACTCCATGGCAGGAGAGGCGGAAGGGGAGTGATGTCAATTTGAGTCAGATCCAGTTATCAACAAATCATTCTCCCTTGTCTCTCACCCAACCCCTCCAATTAATAGGAGAAAAAATACACCCTCCATATTCAGCTCTCAGTTAGTGATGCATCAAAGCAAGATGGAATCTTCTATTCATAAAGAGAGTCTTCCAAAATTCAGATTTTTCAGAAAATTCAGAGTGTATTCATTAGGTAGTTCAACACATTTTTCTTGAACTACACCTTTAAGATAAATACAGCACATTGGGATAGATATGTTAAGATATGTTTCATTTGTTTGGAAAGTCAGTCACAATGTTGTGAAACTTAACAGTAAGATTAAATGTAAGTGCACCTCACAGTAAAATTATCTTTCTCCTCATGGTCCAGGCCAACAATTAGTTCTCTTGATATACAAAATGAAAGCCCTAACAGATTCTGCTAAAATTATGATTTTCTAAAAAAAATTGTTCTATTCTCATTATTTTTTCACAACTGAAAAATGTTGTAAGTTTTACATACCTCGCAAACATGTGGTATTTTTTAAATTTACTAGGAAATATAAGCCAATGTACATATTTCATTGACATCAGTAGACCAGCTTCCCCTAGCAAGTTTATTACTTTACAATATTGCAACTGCAGCTGGGTAGTGACATATTATTATTATTGTTTATTTGTAACTTGCCAACATATTCCGTAGCGCTATCCATAAGTTGTGATCAAGGCAAAACAATATTAACACATTAAAAAGAAGTCTTTGAGCTTAGAATCCAGTGTCCATAGAGCTTTCCCCAAAGCACCGTGCAAGATTGAAAACTCGCAGACTTACAATCTAAAGGCATAAAAATGAGTCTCCAAGGATATCACCTAATTTGCACATCACCCCATATTTCCTTACAGTGGGGTTTTTAATGATGCTCAGAGGAGAGTAATCTGTGTGTGTGGGAGATGAGTAAGGTCTGAGGGTGAGTAGAGGAGGCTGTGAATGTGGAAGATGAATCAGTTATGAGAGGAGAGTAGTGGACTCTATGGATATGCATGGCATCTGAAAGAGAACGGTGGAGCTTGTGTAAATGGGAGATGAGAGTGGTCTGTAGATGTGGGATACAAAAGAGGTCTGTGGGGTGTGTAGTGACGTCTATATTTAATCCTCTTCTAGCTTCAAAAGTTAGCATCATTTATTTTATTTTTCTCTATGTGACCTATATGTTGCACTTCTTGGGCTAGATACCACAGCATCTTTGCTTTAATCAGAAGAGTGAACGAACATCACCTGGCTCTGCCAGAAATACTATGTAGGAGCTGGTACACCATCGTCTTGTAGTTTGCATATTTTTAAGCTGACAATTTTCAAATAGCATTTTCCAGTATAAGTAACCAGGCTTTGATGGCTTGCCAGTCTTGGTTGGGTTTCAGTATTTTGTGGAAAACAATGGTCTCTTCCTACTAGAAACAGAACCTTACTTCACACTGTAATCCTGTAGCAGCAATTCATCTAGATGAAGTGCTTCATACTGCCACAGTCTTCAAACTTGAAGTACAAATCTTCTGAAACCCCCATCTTTCTCTGTTAACTGACTATTTGACAACTCTGTAATTCAACTACAAAGAATGTTTTCTTTTGTGGGTTTGGTTAACATCGACTTTCTTCTAGAACAGAAGAAAATAATAATATAGTGGAAACAAAGAGACTTAGGACAATCTTAAACCATATTCTCAAACAAATACAATTAATAGAAGAACTCATAGTCTACCTTCATTAACCCAAATTGCGACAATGTAAATGTGCTGATACTCTCTAAAGTAGAGAAAAGATGACCACACAACTAAAAGAGCAAAGAAACTCAGATAATATGTGAAAAGTACCGTATATACTCAAGTATAAGCCGAGTTTTTCAGCCCTTTTTTTAAGGCAAAAAAGAGCCCACTCGGCTTATACTCGAGTCACTCTCCCCCCCCCTCCCCGTGTCTCTCTAACCCCCCGTGTCTCTAAGCCCCCCGTGTCTCTAACCCCCCCGTTTGTCTCTATCCCCCCATGTATCTCTAACCCCTGTGTGTCTCTAACCCCCTCGTGTGTCTCTCTACCCCTGTAGCTCTTTTCCTCCCCCCTCCTCAACCTAAACCCCCCTCAACCCCCCTCCTCCACCTAAACCCCCCTAAATACCTCCCCCCTCTCTTACCTGCTCTTGCTCCGGCCTCCGCTCCTTGACCCGGCACCCAGTATATGCTAATGACGCGGTGCGCATGTGACATCACATGTGCGCCGGGTCAAGGAGCAAGAGCATGTAAGTGAGGGGAGAGGGGGAGGTATTTAGGGGGGTTTAGGTGGAGGAGGCGGGTTGAGGAGGGTTTAGGTTGAGGAGGGGGGTTGGGGTTGAGGGGGTTGAGGTTGAGGAGGGGGGTTGAGGTTGAGGAGGGAGGTTGAGGATGGGGGGTTGAGGATGAGGAGGGGGTTGAGGATGGGAGGGTTGAGGAGGAAGGTTGAGGAGGGGGTTGAGGATGGGTGGGTTGAGGAGGAAGGTTGAGGAGGGGGTTGAGGATGGGGGGGTTGAGCAGGGAGGTTGAGGATGAGGAGGGAGGATGAGGAGGGAGGTTGAGGATGAGAAGGGAGGTTGAGGATGAGGAGGGAGGTTGAGGAGGAGGGGTTGAGGAGGGGGGTTGAGGAGAGAGGATGGGGTTGAGGAGGGAGGATGAGGATGGGGGGCTTAAGGAGGGGGTTGAGAATGGGGGGGTTGAGGAGGGAGGTTGAGGATGAGGAGGGAGGTTGAGGATAAGGAGAGGGGTTGAGGATGGGGGGTTGAGGAGAGAGGAAGACGATGGGGGGTTGAGGAGGGAGGATGAGGATGGGGGGTTGAGGAGGGAGGATGAGGAGGGAGGTTGAGGAGGGGGTTGAGGATGAGGAGGGAGGTTGAGGATGAGGAGGAGGAGTTGAGGATGGGAGGTTGAAAAGAGAGGATAAGGAGGGAGGTTGAGGAGGGGGTTGAGGATGAGGAGGGAGGTTGAGATGGGGGTTGAGGATGAGGAGGGAGGTTGAGGATGAGGAGGGAGGTTGAGGATGAGAAGGGAGGTTAATGGTGAGGAGGGAGGTTAAGGAGTGGGGTTGAGGAGGGTGATAAGGGAGGGGGGAAAGACACAGGGCAGGGAGAGGTTGGAAGAGACACAGGGAAGGGAGAGGGGAGAAGAGACACGGAGAGAGTGGGGGACACAGAGGGCACAAGAGGGACACAGGGGGCAGCACATTTCCCACCCTCGGCTTATACTCAAGTCACTCATTTTACCCAGTATTTTGTGGTAAAATGGGTGCCTCGGCTTATACTCGAGTCGGCTTATACTCAAGTATATACAGTATATAAAACTATCACCAAAGGAACAGGAAAGAACATGTTACAGATGGAAAAATTAAAATAATGAGAATTTGTCAGGAACCGGGTATTAGAAAAAAACAAAAACAGGATATAAAAAGCTTGGTGAAGATCCCATTAAATCAAAACTCCAATGCTTGTATCAGTGTGCAGAAACAATAGCAGCATCACAGTCAAGCATTGAAAGCATACTATTTATCTACACGCAGCTATACAGAGGCAGAAACGGGAAACCAGATACTGCGATCGGATTTCTCCCTGGATCAATACTCTCTCTAATTGTCCAGGATAACCCTGAATGCCCTTTTTAATTAGGAATAAATCCAGTCCCCTTTAAAAGTTATCTATTGAATCCGCTGTCACATCTCCTCTGGTAGAGAATTCCACAGATTAACCCCCCTTACTGTGAAGAACCCTTTTCTTTATTTAAGGTGGGATCTTTTTACTTCTAACCTCAAAGGATGTTCTCTTTTCAGTTGAAAACCTCTTAGCACAAAAAGCTCCCTTGACAAATCTTTATACTGACCCTGGATGTATTTATATAAGGTAATCAAATCTCCTCTTAGGCACCTTTTTTCTAGAGAAAATAAGCCTAATTTGGTTAGTCTTTCTTCATAACTTAGCCCCTCTTTTCCACTTATTAGTTTTGTTGCCCTTCTCTGTAACTTTTCCAGCTATAAAATATCCTTTTTATAAAGTGGTGCCCAAAATTGTACTCCATATTCCAAATGAGGGCGTACTAGGGATTTGTATAGTGGCAGAATTATATTTGCTTCTCTGGCTTCTATACCCTTCTTAATACATGCTAATATTTTATTTGCCTTTGCAGCTGCTGCTTGGCTTTGAGTACTGTTACCTAGGTGGTTGTCCACAAGTATTCCAAAATCCCTTTCAATATCTGATACCCCTATATTCGCTCCATTAAAATTATAAATTGCATGGCTATTTTTCCTTCCCAGTAGCATAAATTTACATTTATTCATATTAAATTTCATCTGCCATTTAGATGCCCATTCCTCTAATTTATGTAAATCCCTTTGGAGGGAAAGTACATCATTATTTGATTTAATTACACTTGCACACTTTCAGAACTCCTGCCAGACAGGAACAGAAGCAGCAGTGCTGGATACGTGCAGAGCATCAGACAGATAGGAACAGAAGCAGCAGTACTGGACACCACAGCTGTAGCAGTGAAACAGGCAGGACAAATAATTGCAGCAGAAACAGTCATAACCCTTTGAGTGATATGAGCCAAACTAACTAGGTGCAGATTGTGTGGACTTATGACCAAAAGGAGCAAACCCATGTTTCCTAGGTCTCCCTTGTGGCCTACTCAGTCTGTGTCATTACAGGCCGTAGATTGACCAGAACAACCAGTGGGGCCTTCCTTTGCCTACCCTGAGGCCTAACAGAACAGGTACTCCTAAAAGAATTTCCCCACAAGCAATCACATTTTCCTTATGCAATTACTGTATACTATCACTAACTGCTTATGAAAAATATTCTCCACATGGAGTAAACATTTTCTCCTTGAAATCTTTTCACATAATATTAGTCAGCTATTCATAAAAATGCATCCACCCAAAGAATTCTAATATCATAATTTTCGTTTCTCCCAATAAAGTCATCATCTTTTCTTGGATATTCTTCCATATAAGTTGTCACCAAATCTTCATGGATATTTAGTGAGGTTGCCCATCGCTTTGGGACATGTAGTGAGGATTTTAGCAAGCAACCTACTGAAGAAAATCCCGAATGTCAGGAAAAGCAAGGTGGTCAGAAGACCATTATGTATGATTTGTGCTGGAAGCTTGGTTCATTGGGAGGCAAACCCTATTTCAATATAAACGGTAAGCACGGATGGTCAAACAGGCAAAAATAGTAAATAGATGGGCAGAGGTTCAAGGCAGACCAAGGGTAGATTCACTAGGTCCAAACAGAAAGAAACACAGGGAACTGGTATGCAACATAACAGACACGTAAGGGAAGACTGGCTTGAATAACTCTGCAAGTTGCTGCTGATCAGTGATCGTGACTTATAGCAGCTTCACTTCTTAATGGAATACTAATGGAGAAGGAAATTCAGTGCTAGTGAATCAGGGTGCTAGTACTTGCTTTAAATCTCTACTCACCATACCAGTCATGTCACAGCAGGCACTGCCTTCAGATACCGATGCCATGAGGTGTCCAGTACAAGTACCATCTATTGTATATAACTTAACCTTATCAGATACAGGTCTCTTGAGTGATCAAAATGAAGCCTGGACATTACCACCCATTTCACAGAAGTAAATTATAGATTAAAGGATGCAGAGTTCAGCGGTTACAGAGCCTTAATAGAAAAGGGAAGGTGTAGTAGTCTACTCATTGTAGAAAAGCATAAAACAATTTTAGTGGTGTTGATGGCTTTTAAAAGTAAACCAGCTTTTTAGTATCATTTTAAAGGACTAATCACTACTTTATGAGCAGTGCTCATAATGTACATTAGATGGTGCTGTTCTACTTTGTTTATTCATCAGTTTATTCACATATGAATACTAAAACGTGATTCTGCTTCTACTTTGCTTTTTGTTAATGTATGTCGTGGTCACACTCTGTGAGTGTTAAAAATCACCTATTTCATTGTAGTGGCACTTTGAGAATTCAGTGGTCTGGAACTGTGTCTCACAAAATGTCTTAAAGTGCTGGGGCTGTACATTGACAACAAGATATAAACAGGTTTATGGAAGCACACAGTCTTGTTTTGCCAGGTTTACTACAATTCTACTGCGGTTAAGGTGGCATTGGTAAAAGAGGAGGAGGGATTTGTCTGTATGTTAAGCCTGAATTGAAGCCTATAGTCAGAGAAGATATTTATGGTGTAACTAGCAGTAATGTTGAATGTTTGTGGGTAGTGTTAAATAGCGGAGCAGCAAATTCTAAAATAATATTGGTATAAGTTTTTTTGTAAACCCACAAATATAGCTGAAAGCGAGGAAATACGATTATTGTTAAAGATTGGAAATGCAGCTAAGCATGGGCAAGTTCTAATAATGGGAGATTTTAACTACCCTGAAATAAACTGGGTAAATGAGACCAGCAGTTCAGCTAAGGGGAGCAGGTTCTTGAGTACACTCAGGGATCATTATGGGGGCCATCTTGGATTTAGTCATCACAAATAATGTTGATATGGTATCAAATGTTCATCACAACACTGTCTCATTTGAGATTGAATCATAAAAACAAAACTGTAAGGGGCTAACAAAAACTCTTCATTTTAAAAGGGCAGATTTTAATGGTTTACCGACGGACATACATTTAAACTGGGACAAATAACTTATGGGTAAAAATGCTGAACATAAATGGACAAAGTTTAAATCCTTACTAAAACTATTTCTTATCGCCAGATACCATGTGGAAATAAAATAAGTAAATTACATTTAACGTGGCTTAACAATGACTTAATGATCAAGATCCAGAGTAAAAACAGGCATTAATATTATATTAAAAAAGAGGGGACAGAGACTGCTTTACGGGAGTACAAGGAAATCAACAAGGCTTGAAAAAGGGCTATTAGACTGGCTAAAGTAGAAAATGAAAATTTAGTTGCAAAGAAGAGTAAGACTAACGCTAACATATTAAATATATATAATATAAATAATATAAAACATAATAATTAAACAATATATATATATATATATATATATATATATATATATATATATATATATATATATTAATGGAAAGAAGGTCAGGAAGGAAGCTATAGGAACATTACAATGTGACACAGGCCATCTGATAATTAGTGACCATGAAAAGGCAGATAAGCTAAATATTTTATTTTTCAGTATATGCAAGGGAGGTACCAGTGGTTGGGACACTGCAACATAATGGTCCCACTCTACCTTCACTAAATAATTGGTTAACGCGGGAAGGAAATTGAAAATAGGCTGGAAAAAATTAATGTTAATAAAGCCCCAGGTCCTGATGGAATACACCCAAGGGTACTGAGGGAACTGGACTCGGTAATAGCCAAACCATTATATCTATTTTTTCAGGATTCACTCACCACTGGGTCGCAACCAGATGATTGGAGATGTGATACCTATATTTAATAAGGGAGCAAAAGCAAATCCAGGGAATTATATACCTGTAAACCTCACTTCAGTAGTGGGAAAGCTTTTAGAAGGCTAAATAAGGGATAATATACAAGAATGGATTTATGAGGGATAGGTCATGTCAAACAAATCTAATTAGTTTCTATGAGGAGGTTAGTAGGAACATGGATCAAGGCAACTCAGTGGATGTAGTATTTTTGGATTCTGCAAAGGCTTTTGATGCAGTACCACATGGAAGACTATTGTGCAAACTAAGAGATACAGGAATTGCAGTAAATATCTGTTCGTGGATCGAGAGCTGGCTAAAAGACAGGAAGCAAAGGGTTGTTGTAAATGGAACATACTCAGATTGGACTAATGTGGTAAGTGGGGTTGCTCAGGGTCCTCTCCTTTTTGCTGATGACATGTGCAAGGTACTTACATCAGAAAATGTTGTACTCTCCCTCCAATGGGTTTTGAGATTTCATATAAATTAATGTAAAATTATACATTTGGGAAGGAAAATTGCCATGGAATTTATAATCTTAATGGAGCAAATCTAGGGGTATCAGATATTGAAAGGGATTTGGGAGTGCTTGTGGACAACCACCTAGGTAACAGTTACATAGTAATTGAGGTTGAAAAAAGACTTTTAGTCCATCAAGTTCAACCTTTTAGGATCTAATCTGGTTTGCAATATGCAGTTTAGTTGTTAATTAAACAGTGTTAATTAAACCGTGCTCAATGCCAAGCAGCATCTGCAAAGGCAAGTACAATATTGGCATGTGTTAAGAAGGGTATAGAAGCAAGGAAGCAAATATAATTCTGGTACGCCCTCATTTGGTACATGGAGTAAAACTTTGGGCACCAATTTAAAAAAAAAGGACATTTAGAGCTGGAAAAACAGAACGGTAAGAAATGTAATAAGGAGAATGGAGGGGCTAATTTATGAAGAAAGACTAACCAATTTAAACTTATTTTCTCTTCAGTGGATATGATTACCTTCCATAAGTATATCCATGGTCAATATAAGGCTTTGTCAAGTGAACTTTTCAACTAACAAGAAGACATCTCTTGAGATTAGCAAGAAAAAAATTCCATCGTAAAGAAAGAAAAGGGTGGTTCATCTGTGGAATTATCTACCAAAGGAGTTGGTGACAGCAGGTTTAATAGGCAATTTTAAAATGGATTGAATATATTTATAAATACAAAGGACATTCGGGGTTATCCTGGATATCTAGAGGAGGAGTATTGATCCAGGGAGGAATCCAATTGCCAGTATCTGGTGTCAGGAAGGATTTTTTTCCCTTTTGAGACATTTGCCAATGTTTCAATGTTTTTTGTTTCTGTTTGCCTTCCTTTGATTCAACTATCAATTAACAATTAATCCACATATTACAAAGATCAAAGGAGATCTAAAAAGATTGAACTTGATGTACACTGTATAGGGTTGAGGTTTGAAGGGAGAGCATAAATTCTGTGTATTTGAGAAATTGAGACATGATAAAAAAGTAGTGGTGCCTGTGTGTTTGAGACATTAGTGGAGTCTTTGGGGGAAAGTAGAAGAGTCCATGGGTGGTTGTAATGAAAAATGTAGGAGCAGAGAGTCATGGAGTGAATGTGTGTGGGGGATGTGTAAAGGAGATTTTGTGTGAGAGATTTGCAGGGTTTGAGGTGTCTTGCTTGCTGAGTCTTTGCCTGTGGGATAAGAATGAGATTGGAGTGATATGTTAGTAATGGAGTCTACTAATGCGGCATCTACAAAGATCTACAGTTCAATCCTCCTTTGCTCTATGTCATCCAGAATTTTAATAGTCAAGATTTTTCTGGGTGACCTATATTTTAGGCGTGTGCACTCAACACAGTTCTTTCATTAGAAGAGAGAACAAACACAACCTGGTTCTGCCAGGCAGACAACTCTTGAGCTGGCACCTCTTCACACGTTTTTTCTGAAGGACCCCCGG
The DNA here is from genome assembly GCA_027410445.1 of Discoglossus pictus. Taxonomy (NCBI): domain Eukaryota; kingdom Metazoa; phylum Chordata; class Amphibia; order Anura; family Alytidae; genus Discoglossus; species Discoglossus pictus. The sequence continues at coordinate 37,628,127 of CM050172.1, read as the reverse complement.
GGCGGAACCAGCGTGCTGGTATCTGCAGCGGGGGTCCCTTGACAGGGTAGGACGAAGTGCCGGCGGAGGAAGCAGGGGTCGGGCCTCGCACGAGCGGTGCGGTGGCTCCGCCCCCTTAGGCAAGCGCAGGTGCCATTTTAGCTTCACTCCGTGGCAGGCAGGGAACCAGGTAGCAGCAGGAGAGAGGAGCAGCCGGATGGTTAACAGAATGCTGGGTTTTTGTGTGCATTTTCATAAATGCACTGTATGGTAGTGTAGGGTAGGGTTTTAGGTTGTGGGGTCTTCTTTCCTTCTCCTTTTCTTTTTAGGTCTGCTCCTTATCTTTTTCTGTTGTCTTTAGTTGTGGCATCCCCATGTTTACACTCCTTGTGGGAGTGTGTTGTCTGTGGGTGTTGTGTGTTTTTTTTTTTTTTCAATTTCTCCTCTCATTGTCTTGGTTTGTGTGTTTTTCATTTTTACCTCACATTGTCCTGTTATGTCTGTGGGTATGGATGTGGGGGAGTCAGTGGGTTTAGAGCGTATCTTGGCGGAGGTGTGGTCCAGAGCCATCAGCCATGGGGTGAGATGGTTGGAAGACCATCTGGGATGTGGACAGGCTGCTGCAGCACCTGCGTCGGACTCTATTGAAGGAGAAGAACCCCCTTTATCTGCGGGGGAACAGTCGGTGGTGGCTTTTTCCCCCAAGGGTATTGAGAGCGGCATTCCTCCCCAAAGAGTCACACGGGGGCTTTCTAGGCCTCAGAACCAGCCAAGAGAGGAGGTAAGGAGATCCAGAAGCAGCCATGCTGCCGGCAGTGGCTCTAGGCCAGCCGGTGACCCTCAGAACAAATCCCCACGGCGCTCAAGCGGGGGTTCTTTATCCATGCGGCCACCACAGAGCGAGTCTAGGGTTCATAGGAACCAGAGGGCTAACATTAAAAGTAGTGCCACCAGGGCTCTGACACCCCAACCTTGAGTTGGGCTTTAGGGAAGCGGGAGTGGTGTTAACGTGCCAACCTTGAATTCGCAGGGCTTGCCCCCATCCCTATCGCTGCAGTTGAGAAAGAAAAGAAACGAAGTGGAAAAAGAGATGGTTGCGGAGACCATGAGGATAGATGAAGCAAGATGATCCCCACGTCCCATGAGAACAAGGAAGCCAACAGCAAGGTACAGCCCTCTTTCTTTATCTTCCATCAGAGTCGGAAAGAAGCAGGCTGCTCAGCAACCAATGCGGAAAGCATTAACGGTTGGTTACCTGACAGGGGCTTCAAAAGAAGATGGTACAGCTGTTCTCCAGGGTGGCGCATTCCTTTGGGGTTCCACTGGCAGACCAGAAGACTGAGGGTCCAACCACCTGCTGTAATGATATAGAAATCACAAAGTTGTGGAGACCAGTAGCCAAGGTCAGCAATAATCCAGTTCCGCAAACTTGTAGGTGAAAACAGGAACAAGGTTTATTGAAGTGATCAGAAACCACACAATAATCTGGCAAGGATCAATAGACAGGAAGTGCCTTATATAGGCCAAGGACCAGACACCTGACCAGACACAGCTGAAGAGACTTAGGTACTGATACAATTGCTAGCAGAGTCAAGCTTATAAGGTCTCAATGGAATTCACAACAGGCAGGCTGGCGCAGTGGTAGGGAAGAGGTATAGCAGCCTGGGGACCAGGGTTCAAAACCCAGCAGAGTCAATTCCTCACATTACCCCCGCCTCTATAGGTGCAGCCTCTGGATACCCTATTACCTGGTTTAGCAGGGTACTGCACATGAAAAGACCGAAGGAGATCAGGAGCGTGAATATTGTCCACTGATTCCCACGAACTCTCCTCCTCACCATAGCCTTTCCAGCGAACCAGATACTGAAGCTTGCCACGGAAGATCCTGGAGTCAAGAATTTTGTCCACTTCGTACTCATCCTCACCATCCACGAGGACTGGAGGTGGGGTAGGCAGGGCTCGGCCAGGGAAAGTGTTTTCATGAAAAGGTTTAAGCAGTGCGACGTGAAACACTGGATGTATTTTCATGGAATTCGGGAGTTGTAAACGGACAGTGACAGCATTGATCTGAGCAATGATCTCAAAAGGTCCCATGAACCTTTGACCCAATTTATGAGAAGGAATCCGAAGCTTGAGATTCCTTGTTGACAGCCACACCTTGTCACCAACGTGATAGACTGGGGCCTTCTTTCTATGCCTATCAGCAGCTCTTTTGTAACATTCCTGAGCCTCCAAAAGAGTCTCTTTCAACATTGCTTGGGAATCACGTAAGGCCGTTAGCCGGTCAGCGACAGCAGGAATGGAAGTAGTAATTGGGAGACTGACTAGAAAGGTCGGATGGTAACCATAGTTGGCAAAAAAATGGGCTCAAAGAAGTGGAGCAGTGTTGGGCATTGTTATAGGCAAACTCCGCCGTGGGTAGAAAATCCAGCCAGTCATCCTGCAGGTAACTAATATAGCACCGCAAATATTGCTCCAAAGTCTGGTTGGTTCGCTCAGTCTGTCCATTACTTTGTGGATGAAAAGCTGACGACAGATTTACATTAATACCTAGATTAGAACAAAAATGTTTCCAAAAACGAGACGTAAACTGTACTCCCCTGTCAGAAACTACTTCATCAGGCACTCCATGCAAGCGAAATATTTCCCGAATAACCAGGTCAGCCGTCTGTTTAGCTGAAGGGAGACCACGAGCTGGTATGAAATGACCCATCTTAGTTAACCTGTCCACAACAACAAGAATTGTAGTGTGTTCCTTAGAGGGAGGTAGTTCCACAATAAAGTCCATGGATATAGATCCCCCGGGACGATGAGGAATCGGAAGAGGCTGAAGCAAGCCAACAGGGGATGAGTGAGGAGTCTTATGTCTGGCACACACATCACAAGAGGACACATACTTCTTAACATCCTCATGATACTTCGGCCACCAAAAGGATCAGGCAAGTAGCTCTTGTGTCTTTCGGATTCCTGGATGACCTGCTGGTTTTGAGTCATGGTAGAGACGTAAAAGGTCCAGTCGCACTGACTCCGGAGCAAACAGACGTTGTTGAAAAATCCAAAACCCATTACGCATCGTCATATGGAGGTCACGAGGAGGACCACGAAGAACTGGGTCTTTAGCGTAGCCCTTTTTAATGCGAGACATCAGATCAGAAGGAAATGTAACTCCTATAAATATATCCTCTGGCAAGATGGTGGTCTTGGTTACGGTAGTATGGAGGGGGTCAGCTATTCTAGACAAGGCATCCGCCTTACCATTCTTGGAGCCAGGACGGTATGTAACCAAAAAATTAAACCTTGAGAAGAATAGGGACCAGCGTGCTTGTCTAGCTGACAGTCTCTTAGCTGATCGAATACATTCCAGATTTTTGTGATCTGTGAGGACAGTAATTGGATGGGTAGCTCCCTCCAAGAGATGTCTCCATTCGGTGAAGGCAGCTTTTATAGCCAATAGTTCTTTATTCCCTATGTCATAGTTTCTTTCTGCTGGCACCATCTGGCGGGAATAGAAGGCACACGGATGTAACAGCATCTTAGGTCCAGTCCTTTGAGATAGTATAGCACCAACAGCTGAATCAGAAGCATCAACTTCCACAATAAATGGTAATTCCGGCTGAGGATGTACCAGGACAGGGGCAGAGGTAAACAGAGTCTTCAATCGGGAAAATGCGGTATCCGCCTTATCGGACCACTGAAAAGGAGTCCCTTTACGTGTGAGTTCAGTGATCGGTGTAATAACGGCAGAGAAATTCTTAATGAAACGCCTGTAAAAATTGGCAAACCCCACAAATCTCTGAACATCTTTTTCATTTTTGGGGATGGGCCAGTCCAGCACAGCTTTAATTTTACTTGCGTCCATACTTAAACCTTTGGGAGTTATTACATACCCCAGGAATTGAATTTCTGTTTGTTCAAACTCACATTTTTCCAGTTTAATGTATAGGCGGTGGGTACGAAGGCGCTCTAGAACTATACGGACCTGTTTTCTGTGGTTTTCAAGATTATCAGAGAATATTAGGATATCATCCAAATATGCCACAACAAACTGATCCAGGAGATCTCGTAGTACATCATTGATAAGATGCTGGAAAGTTGCAGGGGCATTACACAGCCCAAAAGGCATTACTAGATATTCGTAATGCCCGTACCTGGTTCTGAAAGCTGTTTTCCATTCATCATTGGGTCTTATGCGAACCCGATTATATGCCCCCCGAAGATCAAGCTTTGTAAATATTTTAGCTGAGCGGAGTCTCTCCAAAAGTTCAGGAATCAGAGGCAAGGGGTAGCGGTTTTTAACAGTGATGTTATTAATGTCCCTGTAATCAACGCATGGCCGTAGGCTGCCATCTTTCTTTTCTACAAAGAACATAGGAGCTCCTGCTGGAGAAGTAGATGGTCGAATAAAGCCTTTGGCAAGATTTTCTTGTAGGTATTCACAAAGGGCTTTCAATTCAGGCTCAGAAAGGGAATATATACGGCCAAATGGGATAGCAGCCCCAGGCAACAGCTCTATTGGGCAATCATAAGGCCTGTGTGGTGGAAGCTGATCAGCATTCTTCTTATCACAGACATCTGCAAAATCCCGATATTGTAGAGGAAGCTTAGTCAAGTTTGTAGCAACCATTTCATTAATTGTTGTGGCAACAGGTGTTACCTTAGAGGGTTGACAATTCATTAAGCAGTGTTCTGAAGGAAAGGACAAAGTTCTGATCTTCCAATCAATCTGTGGGTTATGCAGAGCAAGCCAAGGTACCCCCAAAATCACTGGAAACTGTGTTGAGGAAATTAGGTGGAAAGAGATAGCCTCATGGTGATTCACTTCCACAGTCAACTTTAAAGGCACAGTCTCATGTGTAACCGGTCCTGACGTAAGTGGAGAACCATCAACTGTCTCCATTAACACAGGTGAAGAATTAGGGATAGACTGAATTCTATTTCCTGCTGCAAATTTAATGTCCATAAAGTTTCCGCCTGCTCCAGAATCTATCATAACGGTAGTTGAAATTTTACGATCACCACATTGCAACGTGATAGGCACCACAAAATGAGGATGTTGAGTCAACATACCCTCTTCACCATGAGCCAGAGAAAACAAGGGTTGTGTGACAGAATCCAGTTGATCCGAAATCTGGGATTGGTGTCGAATCTGTGCACCCTCAGCCGCCATAGCTATTGTTCTTTTGGATTTGCTAGGGCAATTGATGGCATAGTGCCCTGCACTACCACAATACAGGCATAAATTGTGAGTGCGTCTGTTTTTCTTCGTTGGATAATAGCCCTCTTATTAGATTTACCTGCATAGCCTCTGGCTCAGAGTCTGTAGGTGTTTGTGGGATCGGAGTAGAAGTTCTTGAATAGGAAATTGGAGTAGTACTTGGTCTAAAAGAGCCCTGTCTTTCCAATCTTCTTTCAGAAAGTCTCCGATCAATACGGATAGCCAAACGCACAAATGCATCAAAGTCAGCAGGAAGATCAACACGAGCTAGCTCATCTTTTATAGCTTCTGAGAGACCTTTTCTGAAGTGGAACCTCTGGGCTGATTGTTTCCAGGTAGTATCAGCAACCCACTGTCTGAATTCAGCAGCATATTCAGCCACCGAGCGCCTCCCTTGATGCAAAGGAAGGAGAGTGGCTTCTGCTGTAGCACATCGATTGGGGTCATCAAAAACTAGGCACATGGCCTCAAGAAAGTCATTTAGATTACCCAAGACTGGACTGTCTTGTTCCAGAAGAGGGGAGCCCCAAGCCAGGGCTTCATCTTTGAATAAGGAAAAAATAAATCCCACCTTCTCTCTTTCAGATGGAAATTGGTGAGGTAACATCATGAAGTGCAAACGGCATTGATTTAGGAAACCCCTAAATTTCTTGCGATCTCCTCCAAACTTTTCTGGCAGGGGCAAGCGGGCCTCTTGAGCAGGTGTAACAGTAGCAGCCGCAGCATCACATGCCCTGTAGCTGGTATACTCACTGTGCATTGACTGAAATGTATTTTGCAGTTCAGCTACCTGGTCCTGCAGCACTTGGATTGTCTGTGCCTGGGTCTGCACAGTTCTTGCAAATAAAGCAACCTGCTGGGCCAATGCAGAATCTGTCCCGGCGGTCTCCATGAAAGGGCCAGATTATTCTGTAATGATATAGAAATCACAAAGTTGTGGAGACCAGTAGCCAAGGTCAGCAATAATCCAGTTCCGCAAACTTGTAGGTGAAAACAGGAACAAGGTTTATTGAAGTGATCAGAAACCACACAATAATCTGGCAAGGATCAATAGACAGGAAGTGCCTTATATAGGCCAAGGACCAGACACCTGACCAGACACAGCTGAAGAGACTTAGGTACTGATACAATTGCTAGCAGAGTCAAGCTTATAAGGTCTCAATGGAATTCACAACAGGCAGGCTGGCGCAGTGGTAGGGAAGAGGTATAGCAGCCTGGGGACCAGGGTTCAAAACCCAGCAGAGTCAATTCCTCACATTACCCCCGCCTCTATAGGTGCAGCCTCTGGATACCCTATTACCTGGTTTAGCAGGGTACTGCACATGAAAAGACCGAAGGAGATCAGGAGCGTGAATATTGTCCACTGATTCCCACGAACTCTCCTCCTCACCATAGCCTTTCCAGCGAACCAGATACTGAAGCTTGCCACGGAAGATCCTGGAGTCAAGAATTTTGTCCACTTCGTACTCATCCTCACCATCCACGAGGACTGGAGGTGGGGTAGGCAGGGCTCGGCCAGGGAAAGTGTTTTCATGAAAAGGTTTAAGCAGTGCGACGTGAAACACTGGATGTATTTTCATGGAATTCGGGAGTTGTAAACGGACAGTGACAGCATTGATCTGAGCAATGATCTCAAAAGGTCCCATGAACCTTTGACCCAATTTATGAGAAGGAATCCGAAGCTTGAGATTCCTTGTTGACAGCCACACCTTGTCACCAACGTGATAGACTGGGGCCTTCTTTCTATGCCTATCAGCAGCTCTTTTGTAACATTCCTGAGCCTCCAAAAGAGTCTCTTTCAACATTGCTTGGGAATCACGTAAGGCCGTTAGCCGGTCAGCGACAGCAGGAATGGAAGTAGTAATTGGGAGACTGACTAGAAAGGTCGGATGGTAACCATAGTTGGCAAAAAAATGGGCTCAAAGAAGTGGAGCAGTGTAGGGCATTGTTATAGGCAAACTCCGCCGTGGGTAGAAAATCCAGCCAGTCATCCTGCAGGTAACTAATATAGCACCGCAAATATTGCTCCAAAGTCTGGTTGGTTCGCTCAGTCTGTCCATTACTTTGCGGATGAAAAGCTGACGACAGATTTACATTAATACCTAGATTAGAACAAAAATGTTTCCAAAAACGAGACGTAAACTGTACTCCCCTGTCAGAAACTACTTCATTAGGCACTCCATGCAAGCGAAATATTTCCCGAATAACCAGGTCAGCCGGCTGTTTAGCTGAAGGGAGACCACGAGCTGGTATGAAATGACCCATCTTAGTTAACCTGTCCACAACAACAAGAATTGTAGTGTGTTCCTTAGAGGGAGGTAGTTCCACAATAAAGTCCATGGATATAGATCCCCAGGGACGATGAGGAATCGGAAGAGGCTGAAGCAAGCCAACAGGGGATGAGCGAGGAGTCTTAGGTCTGGCACACACATCACAAGAGGACACATACTTCTTAACATCCTCATGATACTTCGGCCACCAAAAGGATCAGGCAAGTAGCTCTTGTGTCTTTCGGATTCCTGGATGACCTGCTGGTTTTGAGTCATGGTAGAGACGTAAAAGGTCCAGTCGCACTGACTCCGGAGCAAACAGACGTTGTTGAAAAATCCAAAACCCATTACGCATCGTCATATGGAGGTCACGAGGAGGACCACGAAGAACTGGGTCTTTAGCGTAGCCCTTTTTAATGCGAGACATCAGATCAGAAGGAAATGTAACTCCTATAAATATATCCTCTGGCAAGATGGTGGTCTTGGTTACGGTAGTATGGAGGGGGTCAGCTATTCTAGACAAGGCATCCGCCTTACCATTCTTGGAGCCAGGACGGTATGTAACCAAAAAATTAAACCTTGAGAAGAATAGGGACCAGCGTGCTTGTCTAGCTGACAGTCTCTTAGCTGATCGAATACATTCCAGATTTTTGTGATCTGTGAGGACAGTAATTGGATGGGTAGCTCCCTCCAAGAGATGTCTCCATTCGGTGAAGGCAGCTTTTATAGCCAATAGTTCTTTATTCCCTATGTCATAGTTTCTTTCTGCTGGCACCATCTGGCGGGAATAGAAGGCACACGGATGTAACAGCATCTTAGGTCCAGTCCTTTGAGATAGTATAGCACCAACAGCTGAATCAGAAGCATCAACTTCCACAATAAATGGTAATTCCGGCTGAGGATGTACCAGGACAGGGGCAGAGGTAAACAGAGTCTTCAATCGGGAAAATGCGGTATCCGCCTTATCGGACCACTGAAAAGGAGTCCCTTTACGTGTGAGTTCAGTGATCGGTGTAATAACGGCAGAGAAATTCTTGATGAAACGCCTGTAAAAATTGGCAAACCCCACAAATCTCTGAACATCTTTTTCATTCTTGGGGATGGGCCAGTCCAGCACAGCTTTAATTTTACTTGCGTCCATACTTAAACCTTTGGTTGTTATTACATACCCCAGGAATTGAATTTCGTTTTGTTCAAACTCACATTTTTCCAGTTTAATGTATAGGCGGTGGGTACGAAGGCGCTCTAGAACTATACGGACCTGTTTTCTGTGGTTTTCAAGATTATCAGAGAATATTAGGATATCATCCAAATATGCCACAACAAACTGATCCAGGAGGTCTCGTAGTACATCATTGATAAGATGCTGTAAAGTTGCAGGGGCATTACACAGCCCAAAAGGCATTACTAGATATTCGTAATGCCCGTACCTGGTTCTGAAAGCTGTTTTCCATTCATCATTGGGTCTTATGCGAACCAGATTATATGCCCCCCGAAGATCAAGCTTCGTAAATATTTTAGCTGAGCGGAGTCTCTCCAAAAGTTCAGGAATCAGAGGCAAGGGGTAGCGTTTTTTAACAGTGATGTTATTAATGTCCCTGTAATCAACGCATGGCCGTAGGCTGCCATCTTTCTTTTCTACAAAGAAAATAGGAGCTCCTGCTGGAGAAGTAGATGGTCGAATAAAGCCTTTGGCAAGATTTTCTTGTAGGTATTCACGAAGAGCTTTCAATTCAGGCTCAGAAAGGGAATATATACGGCCAAATGGGATAGCAGCCCCAGGCAACAGCTCTATTGGGCAATCATAAGGCCTGTGTGGTGGAAGCTGATCAGCATTCTTCTTATCACAGACATCTGCAAAATCCCGATATTGTAGAGGAAGCTTAGTCAAGTTTGTAGCAACCATTTCATTAATTGTTGTGGCAACAGGTGTTACCTTAGAGGGTTGACAATTCATTAAGCAGTGTTCTGAAGGAAAGGACAAAGTTCTGATCTTCCAATCAATCTGTGGGTTATGCAGAGCAAGCCAAGGTACCCCCAAAATCACTGGAAACTGTGTTGAGGAAATTAGGTGGAAAGAGATAGCCTCATGGTGATTCACTTCCACAGTCAACTTTAAGGGCACAGTCTCATGTGTAACCGGTCCTGACGTAAGTGGAGAACCATCAATTGTCTCCATTAACACAGGTGAAGAATTAGGGATAGACTTAATTCTATTTCCTGCTGCAAATTTAATGTCCATAAAGTTTCCGCCTGCTCCAGAATCTATCATAGCGGTAGTTGAAATTTTACGATCACCACATTGCAACGTGATAGGCACCACAAAATGAGGATGTGGAGTCAACATACCCTCTTCACCATGAGCCAGAGAAAACAAGGGTTGTGTGACAGAATCCAGTTGATCCGAAATCTGGGATTGGTGTCGAATCTGTGCACCCTCAGCCGCCATAGCTATTGTTCTTTTGGATTTGTTAGGGCAATTGATGGCATAGTGCCCTGCACTACCACAATACAGGCATAAATTGTGAGTGCGTCGCCACTGTTTTTCTTCGTTGGATAATAGCCCTCTTATTAGATTTACCTGCATAGCCTCTGGCTCAGAGTCTGTAGGTGTTTGTGGGATCGGAGTAGAAGTTCTTGAATAGGAAATTGGAGTAGTACTTGGTCTAAAAGAGCCCTGTCTTTCCAATCTTCTTTCAGAAAGTCTCCGATCAATACGGATAGCCAAACGCACAAATGCATCAAAGTCAGCAGGAAGATCAACACGAGCTAGCTCATCTTTTATAGCTTCTGAGAGACCTTTTCTGAAGTGGAACCTCTGGGCTGATTGGTTCCAGGTAGTATCAGCAACCCACTGTCTGCCTCCCTTGATGCAAATGAAGGAGAGTGGCTTCTGCTGTAGCACATCGATTTTGGTCATCAAAAACTAGGCACATGGCCTCAAGAAATTCATTTAGATTACCCAAGACTGGACTGTCTTGTTCCAGAAGAGGGGAGCCCCAAGCCAGGGCTTCATCTTTGAATAGTGTAAAAATAAATCCCACCTTCTCTCTTTCAGATGGAAATTGGTGAGGTAACATCATGAAGTGCAAACGGCATTGATTTAGGAAACCCCTAAATTTCTTGCGATCTCCTCCAAACTTTTCTGGCAGGGGCAAGCGGGCCTCTTGAGCAGGTGTAACAGTAGCAGCCGCTGCATCACGTGCCCTGTAGCTGGTATACTCACTGTGCATTGACTGAAATTTATTTTGCAGTTCAGCTACCTGGTCCTGCAGCACTTGGATTGTCTGTGCCTGGGTCTGCACAGTTCTTGCAAATAAAGCAACCTGCTGGGCCAATGCAGAATCTGTCCTGGCGGTCTCCATGAAAGGGCCAGATTATTCTGTAATGATATAGAAATCACAAAGTTGTGGAGACCAGTAGCCAAGGTCAGCAATAATCCAGTTCCGCAAACTTGTAGGTGAAAACAGGAACAAGGTTTATTGAAGTGATCAGAAACCACACAATAATCTGGCAAGGATCAATAGACAGGAAGTGCCTTATATAGGCCAAGGACCAGACACCTGACCAGACACAGCTGAAGAGACTTAGGTACTGATACAATTGCTAGCAGAGTCAAGCTTATAAGGTCTCAATGGAATTCACAACAGGCAGGCTGGCGCAGTGGTAGGGAAGAGGTATAACAGCCTGGGGACCAGGGTTCAAAACCCAGCAGAGTCAATTCCTCACACCTGCCTTAGCTTCTTGGGCATCTTGATAAATACCCTGACGATGGAGTGCAGTTTACCAATGGAAAAAGTCATCGATTTAATAGGCGAATTTGCGGCACTTGTAGGAGCGAGGAGGGTGTCGGCGGCTTCAGTCTATTCTTGGGAAGCTCGCGTTCCCATGTAGAATCATTCCCATGGGAATAATTTTTTGTCATTGGATCGCGTTAGCTACAGTTGGTATCAAGCAGCCGCACCACTTCGCTAGGATAACGGCATCTATAAGAGAGGACACGACGGTGTGGGTGGCGTTCTTGGAATCCTTCAATGGTAAAGCATTGACCCACACATGTAGTCAGTCTAACATCCAGCTGGCTTTGTTTACCGATGCGTCGGGGGCTCACGGATTCGGTGCATATTTCTGTAAAAAATGGTGTGCAGCAGCATGGCCCCAAAAAATGGATTGAGGCAGGCCTAACCAAGAATCTAGCCTTCCTGGAACTATTTCCGATCATTGTCTCTGTGTGTATGTGGGGAGAAGACCTGAAGAATAAGCATGTCATTTTTTTCTCGGACAACATGGCAGTTGGCAGTCCACGCGGTAAACAACATCACGTCATCATCAATACCGGTCATTAGGTTGCTTTGACACTTAGTTTTGGCCTGCCTGTGTTTGGACATATGTTTTAGAGCTAAGCATGTTCAGGGCATAGATAACAGTATAGCTGATGCGCTGTCTCGTTTTCAGTGGGGGCTCTTCAGACAGCTGGCACCCAAAGCAACAGCGACGGGGGAGCAGTTCCTGCTCACGCTATGGGAGCTCGGAGCAGAGAGGTAGTGTCGCTGATCAGGAATTCATTGGCGCCATCAACATGGTCGGCATACAGGAATGTGTGGTTTAAGTGGGCTGACTTGGTGGCGGCAGCTGGCGGTGAGGAGTCTGATGATCAGAGGTTAAGCATACTGCTGTGGTTCATATTGCAATGTAGGGATGCCGGGATGCCGGGATGTCGGCGGCATCAGTGTCCAGTCAAGTAACAACGTTAGCTTTTATGTTCAAGCTAGCTGGGCAGAAGGACTTGACTAAGGAGTTTCTGGTAAGAAGGGTCCTGAAGGGACTGACAAGGGGTCAGTCAAGTAAGGACAAGCGGCGCCCTGTCACATTTTTGCTGTTGTTGCGTATCTCTGTGGCACTGGAGGAAGTTTGCCACATGGCCTACGAGGCACTGCTGTTCCGTACAGCTTTTTCGCTAGCCTTCTTTGGAGCATTCAGGTTAGGAGAACTTGTTGTGGCTAGCAAGCACGGCCCGGAAGGCATGCAAGTGGAGGACGCATGGGTGGAAGGTGACAGGGTAGTGTTATGGTTAAGGAGGCCCAAGACAGACCAGGTGGGTCATGGCAAAGAGATCATGCTGAGACGGGTAGGAACGGACTGTTGCCCAGTGGACTGTGTGAACTGACTGCAGCGGCGGCCGGGTTTGCCCGGGCCGTTATTAATACACTTGGACAGGCTCGCATTGTCGCGCTTCCAATTCTCTAAGGTTTTCAAAAGTTGTTTGAGCAAACTGGGACTATGTGAGGCTGAATTTGGAACTCACTCATTCCGCGTAGGGGCGGCAACGGAAGCAGCGGGCTTGGGACTTCCGGATGAGGTGCTTAAGAGGATTGGAAGGTGGCAATCGAGCCGTTTCAAGTTATACATTCGACCGGCTTCAGTTGCTTACTAAGTTTGACATGCCATTGCAGACCCTCGGAATCAACTCTGGGTGATCGGGCACTCCTACATATACTGGGCGGAGCGCTTTGCCATGAACTCGAAGGATGGTCTGCAGTTGAGTATACCTAATGGGCGCGGAGCAGTGCGCTGGTTTGGTACGAGAGGAATGAGGTGGAGGCAATCTAGTGGGTTGATGGACCCATACACCCAGCGCTTTGGTCGGCCAGAGATTGTGTTATTCCATGTGGGAGGAAATGACTTGGGATACATCCCTATCAAAAGGCTGGTGAGGGATATGAAGCGTGACATCAGTGTCTGGAGAGAGAGGTTCCCAGGAATAATCGTTATATGGTCAGAGATGGTAAGAAGAAGGTGAACAAGCTGATGTCAAGCCGTGGCGGGTGGGGGAGTTGCCTGGGCCAATGGTGAAAAAGGGCCATCCCTACCCAGGGAAGGTGTGACGACGGCACAGAGGTTGACTTCTGGAGTGTGGGCTCAAGGGATGGGGTTACTGCCAAGCCCGGGGATCCTCCCCCGTTGTAGTGAATTTACATATGCCATTTGCATATTATAACAATAAAACTCGCTGCGGCCAGTTGTACCTCCAACAGTTGTGTTGTGTCATTTTTGGGGGGTTAGGGACTTTGGGTCTTGCCGGGTCATGTATATGTCAACAGTTTATGCTGGCAGTCTCCAAAAGATATATTCCTATATCCAAGTGACTAGATTTTCCAAGAGCCTGGGAGCCAGGGTACCTATATTTGTACATCTGGCTGCTAAATATGTTTTCAAGTATAATGCATCTCTATGAAGGTCTTCCTTCCAGGCTCCTAGAAATAGCCTGTCTGGCTCATATGAAATCTTCCTGGCCAATGGCATCTTCGTGAATGGTTAAAATCAGTGCCTCCCTGGGATGGCTGTTACAGCAGTGTTACAGTATAAGCTGGATACCTCACACTTGTTAGCAAACCTAATCCGTCAACTTAAAGTAATACTTATAATTTAAAAACTGTCAACTATTTTGATTTACTCCATAAGTGTATTAAAACAATCATTACTTCCTGGGTGCCAGCAAAGAAAGTATTTTCATCTTACTTGTTATGTGACAGTTCAATGTGGCTGATCACACCGTGACTCCATCTACAAACCAACACTAGACTCACAATCCAATATATAACTAATATATATCTATAGGTGTTCTTATACATTTTTACAATTGTTTTCATATCAGAAAATAAAAATCATAGAGACTGATGCAAATGTTTTGCGTTCCAGATTTGGACAGTGCAATTCTGACAAATGTTATCTTCCAACAAATAACCAGATTTTGTTAAGCTCATGGACTACACAACAGCAAGTAATGTTAGTTTATAACATTCATGTGCAACCTTTCTGACTATACCAGAAGAACATAATGCACTTATTTGTGGAAGCAGATGACTTTGATTGATAGGTTCTGAACTTCCATGCCAAGAATCTGAAGAATGGGCCAGCAACAAAACCACAAAAAAATATTCAATCCAATTCAATTGGCCAAACCGTAATTGAACTCGTAAAGCAGCTCGTAAAAGTTACAGATATTAAATTGGCTACAATCAGCTACTCATATTCTAATTGTGAGTTACACGCCCCCCCCCCCCCATCACAATCACCACTGACAAGCCAAAACTGCAAAATGGCCTTAGAACTCCATTGGTTTTAGCACAGCTCAAGATTGACTGCTAAATGATTAAAGTTTCACAAAATCAATATTCTATTAGACCTGAAGCTCTAGTTCGCAAATTAAGTCTGATAAATTGTATGAAATTTATGTCAAAGGGCACTTTCAAACTCTTATCACAGCTGCAGCAGAAATGTAAAACAAACTAATGTACTTTAAAAGCATGGGAGGGCATATAAACACATTAGAATTAATTGCAGAACAAAACCCACAAATATGCAATTAAAAAGTATTTTGTTTATGTTTCCCGGGACATTATACTATTGACTGTAATATGTTTTTTCAGGAAGTTAAAACAATACTGCTATTTTTTACTGTTAAATGTCATTTTGTATAAAGGGAGACATTTACATTATTTATAAAATTCTCGGAGCCTGGAAGGAGGTCCTTCATAGGGATGCAGATGCCTTATGTAAATACAGAATACAAGCTGTACTCTAGGAGCCTGGAAGGAGGTCATTCATAGGGATGCCGATGCCTTATGTAAATACAGAATACAAGCTGTACTCTTGGCCGGCGCGGAGGCAGGCCAGGCACGCCGGGTCTGACGCAGCGCTGCGTGACCCGGCGGAGCCTGGGCGCTTCGGATTGGCTGGTAAGAGGAGGAGGGACTTAAGCCCGTTTCGCGGTCTTCCTCCTCACTCCGCGCCGGCCATTGATCTGATTCCCTCCCTCCCTCCCCTAAAATGATGGTTAGATAGGAAGGTGGCGGATGGGAAGTAGGGTTCGTCTAGTGGGCGAGTTTGGTTGAGCAAAATTCAGGAAGCTTAAACTATGTTAAAAAAAAAAAAAAGGTTGGAGAAGAGTCGTAGGGTTAGGATTCTGTGAATTCTAAGTTAGGATGAAAATAGGAATGTCTTTGGTTGGCGGGAAGTGAGGCACCATGCCCACGGGGTTAAGTGGGCGTTGCCCTGCCTCATGGGCGTGCTTAGGAAAGCACTGGGGGGCTCTGGGCACGGGCCCAGGGCCTGAGGTTACTGACCGGGCCAGGCTCCTCCTCCGGGATGTTATTTGAGCTGTGATTTAACAATGTTAATTATGTTAATTGGTTATTGGTTTATGGTTGCTTTAATAAAGCTGTGGCCCGTAATTTTCCCAAGATATACTGTTTTAGTGTGTTTATTTATTCTAAAGCCCATTGGATCTTGCCAGGGTCAAGGAGCCTGGAAAGAGGTCCTTCATAGGGATGCAGATGCCTTATGTAAATATAGAATACAAGCTGTATGCTAGGAGCCTGGAAGGAGGTGTTTATTTATTCTAAAGCCCATTGGATCTTGCCAGGGTCAAGGAGCCTGGAAAGAGGTCCTTCATAGGGATGCAGATGCCTTATGTAAATATAGAATACAAGCTGTATGCTAGGAGCCTGGAAGGAGGTCCTTCATAGGGATGCAGATGCCTTATTCTATGTGCATATAGAATACAAGCTGTATGCTAGGAGCAGGGAAGGAGGCCCATCATAGGGATGCAGATGCCTTATTCTATGTATATATAGAACACAAGCTGTATGCTAGGAGCCTGGAAGGAGGCCCTTCATAGGGATGTAGATGCCTTATATAAATACAGAATACAAGCTGTACTCTAGGAGCCTGGAAGGAGGTCCTTCATAGGGATGCAGGTGCCTTATGTAAATACAGAATACAAGCTGTCTGCTAGGAGCCTGGAAGGAGGTCCTTCATAGGGACGTAGATGCCTTATATATATATATAGAATACAAGATGTATGCTAGGAGCCTGGAAGGAGGTCCTTCATAGGGATGCAGATGCCTTATATAAATATAGAATACAAG
The DNA here is from genome assembly GCA_027410445.1 of Discoglossus pictus. Taxonomy (NCBI): domain Eukaryota; kingdom Metazoa; phylum Chordata; class Amphibia; order Anura; family Alytidae; genus Discoglossus; species Discoglossus pictus. The sequence continues at coordinate 37,611,733 of CM050172.1, read as the reverse complement.
CTGTACTCTAGGAGCCTGGAAGGAGGTCATTCATAGGGATGCCGATGCCTTATGTAAATATAGAATACAAGCTGTATGCTAAGAGCCTGGAAGGAGGTCCTTCATAGGGATGTAGATGCCTTACATAGATATTGCATACAAGCTGTACTCTAGGAGCCTGTAAGGAGGTAATTCATATGGTTACAGATGCCTTATTATATTTAAATATAGTACACAAGCTGTACTCTAGGAGCCTGGAAGGAGGTCCTTCATAGGGTTGCAGATGCCTTATTCTATGTAAATATAGAACACAAGCTGTATCTAGGAGCCTGGAAGGAGGTCCTTCATGGGGATGCAGATGCCTTATGTAAATATAGAATACAAGCTGTATGCTAGGAGCCTGGAAGGAGGTCCTTCATAGGAATGCAGATGCCTTATTCTATGTAAATAAAGAACACAAGCTGTATTCTAGGAGCCTGGAAGGAGGTCCTTCATGGGGATGCAGATGCCTTATGTAAATATAGAATACAAGCTGTATGCTAGGAGCCTGGAAGGAGGTCCTTCATAGGGATGCAGATGCCTTATTTTATGTACATATAGAATGAAAGCTGTACTCTAGGAGCCTGGAAGGAGGTCCTTCATATGGATGCAGATGCCTTATGTAAATATAGAATAGAAGCTGTATGCTAGGAGCCTGAAAGGAGGTCCTTCATAGGGAGGCAGATGCCTTATTCTATGTAAATATAGAATACAAGCTGTATGCTAGGAGCTTGGAAGGAGGCCCATCATAGGGATGCAGATGCCTTATTCTATGTAAATATAGAACACAAGCTGTATGCTAGGAGCCTGGAAGGAGGTCCTTCATAGGGATGCAGGTGCCTTATGTAAATATAGAATACAAGCTGTATGCTAGGAGCCTGGAAGGAGGTCCTTTATGGGGATGCAGATGCCTTATTCTATGTAAATAAAGAACACAAGCTGTGTTCTATGAGCCTGGAAGGAGGTCCTTCATAGGGATGCAGATGCGTTATATAAATATAGAATACAAGCTGTACTCTACGAGCATGGAAGGAGGTCCTTCTTAGGGATGCGGATGCCTTATGTAAATACAGAATACAAGCTATATGCTCGGAGCCTGGAAGGAGGTCCTTTATAGGGATGTAGATGCCTTATATATATATATATAGAATACAAGATGTACTCTAGGAGCCTGGAAGGAGGTCCTTCATAGGGATGTAGGTGCCTTATGTAAATACAGAATACAAGCTGTATGCTAGGAGCCTGGAAGGAGATCCTTCATAGGGATGTAGATGCCTTATATACATATAGAATACAAGCTGTACTCTAGGAGCCTGGAAGGAGGTCCTTCATAGGGATGTAGATGCCTTATTCTATGTAAATATAGAATACAAGCTGTACTCTAGGAGCCTGGAAGGAGGTCATTCATAGGGATGCCGATGCCTTATGTAAATATAGAATACAAGCTGTATGCTAGGAGCCTGGAAGGAGGTCCTTCATAGGGATGCAGATGCCTTATATAAATATAGAATACAAGCTGTATGCTGGGAGCCTGGAAGGAGATCCTTCATGGGGATGCAGATGCCTTATATAAATATAGAACACAAGCTGTACGCTAGGAGCCTGGAAGGAGGTCCATCATAGGGATGCAGATGCCTTATTCTATGTAAATATAGAATACAAGCTGTACTCTAGGAGCCTGGAAGGAAGTCCTTCATAGAGATGCAGATCCTTATTGTATTTAAATACAGAACACAAGCTGTATGCTAGGAGCCTGGAAGGAAGTCCTTCATAGAGATGCAGATCCTTATTCTATGTACATACAGAACACAAGCTATACTCTAGGAGCCTGGTAGGAGGTTCATCATAGGGATGCAGATGCCTTATTCTTTGTAAATATAGAATACAAGCTATACTCTAGGAGCCTGGAAGGAGGTCCATCATAGGGATGCAGATGCCTTATTCTATATAAATACAGAACACAAGCTGTACTCTAGGAGCCTTCCTTCCAGCTTCTCTGATATATACAGGGTAGTCAGCAACATACAGAGTACTGAGAGGGCTGAGGCTCTGCACCCAGCACTCTGAGACAGGAGTTGTTGTTTTTTTCCAATAAACTTTATTCAGAAAGAGGAGAGAGAAAGAGAGATTATACAGGGAACAATAAAGTGGGGGATGGGTTGTGGGCAGGGAGGATTTGTCCTGCTTCAATAAATTAAAATGTGTATAAAAGAATTTTATATAAACTATATACTCACAAATGTTTTTTGCACTATATAGAAACCATTTCTTCAGTATCAAATTAAAAGCAAACTGTCATGACAAAACAACTAGTCTTCATTATGAAGCTGCCTCTATCTATCTATCTATCTATCTATCTATCTATCTAGATGCATGGTGCCTGTGGAAGAGAGAGACAATATGAGAGAGAGAGTACAAGTCACACAGAGAGAATGAGAGAGTCACAGAGAACAAGAAACAGAGAAATAGAGAGAGAGAGAGAGAGAGAGAGAACAAGTCACACAGAGAGAATAAGAGAGTCACAGAGAACAAGAAACAGAGAGAGAGAGAGCGAGAATAACAGACAGACTGAGAATAGTCACCAAGTCCTGAACAGCTCTATCAGCATGGCAGCTCCTCACTAAACAACATCTCCTAGCATGCACTGCATACTACAATTTTGCAGTCCTAATTGGCTGGGCAGTGTCAGTCATTAGCTGGGGTTTGCCCCAATGGGCCTCCACTGCTTCAGCTCCTCACAGCCATTCTGATTGGGTGATCCCTGAAAGTTCCCACAGCTTCAGCTCCTCACAGTCATTCTGATTGGGTGATCCCTGAAAGTTCCCACAGCTTCAGCTCCTCACAGTCATTCTGATTGGGTGATCCCTGAAAGGTCCCACAGCTTCGGCTCCTCACAGTCATTCTGATTGGGTGATGCTGTGTTTGACAGGCAGGCTCATTGCTTCAAATTGAGCATAGACAGCATTGTGCCCTGATCTGTAGTACAAAGCAAGTCACCAGCAGGAGAGATGTGATAAGGGGATAAGTCAGTGTGTTAAACTGCTTGCCAAAGGATTCATCATTTAAAGTGACAGCAGCAGATAAAAATAAAAGATTGAACATGATATAATTAGTTTTTATATTATTTAAATTAAACAAGTTAGTGATGGGGGATTAAGTAAGTGCATATATTCTGGGAGGGCGGTTGCCCATTTGCCCCTATGCTCCAGCCGCTCCTGTCATGGACATAGGTCTCTGTTCCACGACTGCAATTAGAACTCCTGTAAGGCTGACTCGTAACTACGGAAGCTTTGAAAAGTAAGTTTGCGAAGCTATTCTATGGTTCAGGCAAAAAAGTATTCTGTAAAACGTACTATCACTGAGGGGGTTTTGCCCGTAGCTCTCTAACTCTAGCATTTGCTTGCTGCCTGCCTAAACTATTAGTCCTATTAAATTCCCTCAACATTGAAAACCGTAGCCCGTAACGTAGGCCGCAAGCCTTGCGACTATTAAATTCGCCCCGCAAAGCAACCTATCACCGACTTGCGGGGTAAGGGCTAGAAAAGGCTACTGGACGAGGAAATTTGAACTGGGCGCCTGCAAATCCTTTGATCTGTCAAGCCCATAACTGTTACGTTTTCAATCACGCTATTAAATTGCAACAAATTCACTGTTGCCATTGGCTCCATCTAAACCCGTAACTATGGGTTTGACTAACTGAGCAAAATGGTTTACGAGTTTGCGTCTCAAGACTGTAAATCGCGGCATGTTCTAAATGTAATAGCTATGTAATGCAGCCGAATTTCAAGCCCAGGCTTCAAAACTATTAGGGCTGTATACCTGTAGGAGACTCTGTATCTCAGTAGTTGCCATAGGATCGCTATGGAATTGTAGCCACTATCGATCTATCTATCCCCCTTCTCAGGGATAGTGTTAAATAATAATAAAAACTACTGCAGGAAATGTGTAATAAAATGCAGGGTGTTTATGACCCCCCTGCCTATGACTCCCTAAATCCGCTATGAGTTGGATATCCACTCAACACCCTGTACTTGCTATGAGCCCGAGTATCCCGCTGGATTCCCCAATCCCTATGTACCCCCTTGGTATCTAATTGTAACCCCTATATCATGGTGGTCCATATGAACCTTCCAGGGTAAATGATACTATAACCAAGAGGTCCTTATGGACTCCCATGGCACCTAAAATTCCTCCAGATTCCCTTGGTATTCTAATCTATAACCATGGTACCTAAAAGGAACCCTGTTACCACTGGGTTATTCAAGGACCCTTGGTATTCTTTTTTTTTTTTTTTTTTAGTACATTTAGATTATGATAAAAGTAGGTTACAACGCATAATGAAAGAATACAAAACATTGTAGTATGACACTTTACAGCTTATAATAAACACATTTACTGCAACTCTTTCTCACTCTTTTTTGTTTTTGTTAAAGAAGTACACTTAACTTCTCCTAGTAATTCTAATGTAATACTAAGCAATATTCTAACAATAAAAATAATAAAACATATATAAAAAGAAGAATGAAAGAAAAAAAGGAAGGAAAGATATTACCCTCTTTCAAGGTCCACATACACCAACCTCATCGGCCAACTCTCAGCGTCCACATATCCCAGCAGGAGGCCCATTTCCTGTATTTTGCATCTATCTCAGCAGATAAGACACTCATGGAGCAAATAGACTCAATCTTCCGTAAAACCTCCTCAAAGGTTGGAACTGTTTTTTTCCAGTGTTTTGCAATTATGCTTCTAGTAGCCAGAAATATCTGATTTGATAGAAATTGTGCATTTTTAGAAGGACCTGGGAGTGGTAAGCCTAATAATGCCTCTTTTGGTTTCTGAGGAATACCTGTATCCCATAGTTTTTCCAGGGTATTATAGGTCGACATCCGAATATGCTGAACTTTGGGGCAATTCCATAACATATGTTTTAAGGATCCTACGGTGTTGCAACCTCTGGAGCAGTTGCCATCTAACTAACCATTTGAACAGTGGAGTCTAGCTCGGGTAAGGTACCATCTCAATATCGTTTTGAAAACATTTTCCTTCAATATAATGTTTAAAGAGGAGTTTGCTGCGTTTTTGATAATTATACCCCATTGTTCATCATCTAGGCTAATATTGAGCTCAGCCTCCCAGAAGGCCCTATAGGACAAATTATTAGGCGTGGCCTGTTCATTTATGTAGTTATAAAGAATAGTGAGTTTTTTTTAACCTTTTGAGTTGAGTAAGCAACAATGCTCCCACTTGTGTGCTAATCATCATCAGGTTAAGCCATTCTTTGTGTGGCATTCAGTGATCTATGCTGAAGTCCGATGCAGACCAGTTTTGACATTCTAACAGTACATCCGCAACAATTGTTATCTGACTTCTAATCCACCAAGCAAATTGGGTATTTTTATTGATTGATAAGTCTGCATGGGGTAGCCACAATGGCGTTAGCCATGAGCCATTTTGTAGTAGAGAAGTTCTCTTGTTGATTTGCTTCCATAGTACGATGGAGTGACTCAGACACATCGGAAGTGATTTTAAATGTATACTTTATAATATCTGAATATATTTCTTTAAAGATAATGGGGTAATTGGCATCATATATCTGTTTCATAAATTTAGGGATATGAATACCTAGGTACTTTATATATGTGAGTACCATTTAAAGGGATAGCTTAAGACCAGCAAATTTTCCAGTTCCTTGGGCAATGAGACATTAAGAGCTTCACTTTTATTTGCTTTCATTTTAAACCCTGATATATGGCCAAAATTGCTCAATGTTTTAAATAGGCTAGGTAAGCTAATTAATGGGTTAGTAACTGTGAGGAGAATATCATCCGCAAACAGGCTTAGCTTATATTCTTTATCGTATAACTTGATTCCACTAACATCTGGAGCTTCCCTTAATGCTATCGCTAGTGGTTCTAAACATAGAGCAAAATGTAGAGGCGATAAAGGACATCCCTGTATTGTTCCCCAATCTTAAATAATTGAGACTTGAAACCCTGATAGGAAATATAGGCCCTAGGAGCAGAATATAATGTCATAATGCTTCCTACAAAGTTTTCACTAAGGCCAAATTTAAACAATGCTTCTTTCATATAAGTCCAATCAATCCTATCAAACGCTTTCTCTGCATCTAAAGATAGTAGCATTAGTGGTATTTTTTGTCTGAAGTGATATCCATGAGGTTAAAGATTCGCCTAGTGTTATCAGGTGCTTCCATAACCAGGATACAGCCCACCTGGTCCGGATGAATCACGGTCAGCAACAAAGAGTCCAATCTATTATGATCTTGGAGTATAATTTGATATCATTGTTCATTAATAACTACTGCACTGCATCGGGTCTTTGCCTTCTTTATGTATTACTATAATTTTTGCCTCCAGAAATTAAGCTTTTATAGTTTTGCCCGAGAGGAACTCATTAAATAGATGATGGAGGTGACTTTAAAAAATGTCCATGAATTACTTGTAATAGTAATTAGTGAATCCATCTGGACAAGATGCCTTATGAGGCTTAGTAGCCCCTATAGCTCTTTTTAATTTTCTCTTCAGAGACAGGGGATGTGAGAGAATCTACCATATATACTCGAGTATAAGCCGACCAGAGTATAAGCCGAGGCACCTATTTTACCACAAAATACTGGGTAAAATGAGTGACGAGTATAAGTCGAGGGTGGGAAATGTGCTGCCCCCTGTGTCCCTCTTGTGCCCTCTGTGTCCCACCTCTCTCTTTCCCGAGTCTCTTCTCCCCTCTCCCTTCCCTGTGTCTCTAATCCCCTCCCTTATCACCCTCCTCAACCCCCCTCCTCATTCTCAACCTCCCTCCTCAACCCCACTCCTCATCCTCAACCTCCATCCTCATCCTCCCGGCTCAACCCCCACTCCTTAACCCCCTCCTCAACCTCAACCCCCCTCTCATCCTCAACCCCCTCCTCAACCCCCCTCCTCATCCTCAACCTCCCTCCTCATCCTCAACCCCCTCCTCAACCTCCCTCCTCAACCCCCCATCCTCAACCCCCTGCTCAACCCCCCTCCTCAACCCCCCTCCTCAACCTCCCTCCTCAACCCCCCCCATCCTCATCCTCCCTCCTCAACCCCCCCCATCCTCAACCCCCATCCTCAACCCCCTCCTCAACCTCCCTCCTTAACCCCCCTCCTCAACCTCCCTCCTCATCCTCAACCTCCCTCCTCATCCTCAACCTCCCTCCTCAACCCCCCCATCCTCAACGCCCCTCCTCACCCTCAAGCCTCCTCAACCTCCCTCCTCATCCTCAACCTCCCTCCTCATCCTCCCTCCTCAACCCCCCATCCTCAACCCCCATCCTCAACCCCCTCCTCAACCTCCCTCCTCAACCCCCCTCCTCAACCTCCCTCCTCATCCTCAACCTCCCTCCTCATCCTCAACCCCCCATCGTCAACCCCCCATCCTCAACCCCCCTCCTCAACCCCCCCTCAACCTCCCTCCTCAACCCCCCCCATCCTCATCCTCCCTCCTTAACCCCCATCCTCATCCTCCCTCCTCAACCCCCCCATCCTCATCCTCAACCCCCCCATCCTCATCCTCAACCCCCCTCCTCAACCTCCCTCCTCAACCTCCCTCCTCAACCCCCCTCCTCAACCCCCCTCCTCATTCTAAACCCCCCTAAATACCTCCCCCTCTCCCTTTGCCCTCACTTACCTGCTTCTGCTCCTGCCTCCGCTCCTTCTTGACCCAACGCGCATGTGACATCGGCAACCGGTATATGCTAATGATGTGGCGGGTGTCATGAATCAGCCAGTGGCCATATTGGGACTGGCAGCAGAGGCCACACCCAGGGGCCATATTGTGTTTGGACAAAGTTCATGGCTCAGGTGGCAGCCATATTGGGACTGGCAGTGGTCACCTCTAGGAGCCATTTTATGATCGGACTCTACTCTCCACATGGCCATGTAGAAGACAACTGGAGTACAGGATACCTACATCTGTACTTAGTGGGGTTTGGGGCTCACAGACCCCCTGTTATACTGTTATAAGGTTATATTGTTATTTTGTGGTCTAGGGGATAAAGTATTATAAGTTTATCCCTTAGCATATTCCCATACCTCCCATGTTTAGGCTCATTGTAATGAGTATCCTGGGAGGGATCTAATGGGATATATTGGTTGTATGTGGGTGAAACATTGGGTGTTATATTTGTAAATATGAATGTATGTTATTATATTGTAGAGGGGAAGGCCGTTGAATACAGCCAAGCCTCCTTTGTTCCCAAAGGCCTGTTAATCCCCTTAGCTAAGTGTCCAGCAGAGTACTAACAATAGGGAGCTCACAGCTGGAGAGCAGACAGGCAGGCACCCAGAAACAATGGGATGGCCTGAGGCTTCTCAGCCTTCATAGCATGGGCACAGGAGAGCCAAGGCATGCTTTGCCCTGGAGATTCAGAGCCCAAATGAATTAGTTGGCCTCACCTAGTGGGTGGACCTGGGGAGGAGTCTCATGGTTCCCACGTAGGGACCCTGCCTGATTGGCCAGAGGCAGTTAGGGGCTGACTAAAGGTAGCCCCTCCTGGTAATGTTGTATGCCTGTTTAAAAGATGTTGTTTTCCAAATAAAGTTGTTCATAATTTTCATCAAGACTTTGTGTGCAGGTGTATTATTGACCCAGAGGCATATGCTGGTAGAGGAGATCTTTTTTGACTCCCTTCCAGGTTTCCCAGGCACACTACCAAAAGCTGAGACTTATGCTCTTGCATCTACAAAGACTGTCCATTCGTCTGGAGCCACCGAAACTTAGGTCTAAAACCTACAGGAAAAAAGAGGACTAGGATTCTCTAGACTCCATCATCATTGTAGGTTGTGACAGCGGGCATGTGACATCAAATGCGCGCCGGGTCAAGAAGGAGCGGAGGCTGGAGCAGAAGCAGGTGAGTCAGGGGAAAGGGAGAGGGGGAGGTATTTAGGGGGATTTGAATGAGGAGGGGGGTTGAAGATGAGAAGGGGGGAGGAAAAGAGACAAGGGGGGTTAGAGAGACACAGGGGGGTTGAGAGACACGGGGGGGTTAGAGAGACACAGGGGGGGGGGGTTAGAGAGACCCCATTTTCTTTCGCAGAATTTATTTCAATTCTTGTTTACATTGAAGAATTTCCTCGAAAATCTGAGGTGAATTCTGAACAGCAACCAGTATTTGAAGGTCTGAATTTTTTTTGTTCAAATTGTTTCTCTGAGACTGATCTAATTTTTTTGCTATTGAGCCTAATTGTATGCAAACCCCTTACAATACTGCCTTATGGGCTGCCCAGACTCCCATTCCATCTACTTCGCCACCTCTATTCAGTGCAAAGTAGTCCCCCAAAGCCTTATTAATCTTATCTTTTGTCAGAGAGTCATTAAGAAGTGCCGGGTTTAATGTCCAAGATGGGGAGCGACCTTTTGGGAGCAAATTACACAGTGACACACTTACAAGGTTGTGGTCAGACCATGAGATAGGATGATTTTTTGCGTCAATCAAATTAGAAGCCATTTGTTGTTGTAGCAATATATAGTCGATGCGTGATTGAGATTTATGTCTGACTGAGTAAAAAGTAAAGTCCTTCCCTGTCGGATTCATCCCCCTCCATGTATCAAATAAGCAATTTTGGCTCAGGATTGATTTAAAAACCTTAGTAGCGGTGGGGATTTCTGATGGGTTAGAGGGTCCAGATCTATCTCTGTGTGGATCTAGAACTGCATTCATATCTCCTCCTATAACCCAAATAGAATGTTGCCAATTGGAAATTAGATTTGAGATTCTGCGAAAGAAAGTGGACTGGTCTGAATTTGGTGCATAGACATTAAGAAGTGATACTGAACTATTGTTGATAATTCCATGATCTGCAATATATCTGCCTTCAATGTCTTTTTGAGTGTTAGTGTGTTAAAAATTAAGTCTTTTGTAAAACAAAACCAAGACACCTTTTGTTTTATCTGTAGCAGATGCATGATATGATTGTGAGTATGTTTTCCCCCAGTATTTAAGTATTGAATTTTTTTTTAAATGGGTTTCCTGTATCATGACAATATCTGCTCCCAGTCTATGGTATTCCTGAAGGGCTACCCCACTTTTAACTGGCTCATGTAAGCCTTGTGCATTATGTGAAATTATTTTAATGTTCATGACTCACCTGGTGCTTAGATAGAGGAAAGAGACTGAGGACATCAACTAATTAGTCAGGCTTTTTACTAGACTGAAGCAAGATGAACTCCTGGCTGGGACGCGAGGAGCAAGAGACTGAGATCTGTTAATTATGGGCAGATTCCCTGAGAAAAATATGGATATCGAAAAAATGACAAAAAGAAGTCAGAGCAGGATAAACCAGGCTTGGATAATTTATGCAACAACATTTTGATGTAAAATGAGATTCGTAGTTAACTAGCTTACTGGTACCTCAAATGAGAAGAGCAATTTCATTATAGTAACTATGTAAGTGAGTATAGATATATTTATATGGTACACTTTGGAAGAGAAAGAAAAGGAAGAAAAAGAGAAAACAAAAAAAAAGATAGGTAGCACTTCAGGGTACTTCCAATATGTAGACCAATAAGCTTAAGTGAAGTCCCCTAGTATTGATATGTCCATTAGACAAATAATGAGAAGCATATTTAGGTTGTTGTAGCAACTTGGCTTCTCGGACCTCGCCTCGGTCGCGGGGTTGATTCAGGAGGAGGGTTGTAATTTTCTGGTAGCTGATTGTTCCATGAAGAGAGAAGTGTAACTCCTTCAAAAGATCTAATGGTGTACAATTTCCCCTCCTTGGAGATGTTCATCCTGAAAGGAAAGCCCCAGTGGTATTTCCAACCTCTGGCTAGTACAAGTTCCAAAATGGGTTTTAGCGTCTTCCTCTTAAATAGGGTTGCTGCAGACAAATCTGAGTAGATACTTGGTTGGCGGCCTTCTACTTCAGGGATACTGGTTCTAGCTGCTCTCATTTGGTGGAGAAATAATGGAACCGTGCTATAACATCTCTTGGTCAATCTTAGTTGGATGACTGACCTCCCAGCGCTCTGTGGACTCTGTCCACTCTATATTACTCTTCACACATGTCTGGCAGAAGAAATTTGCATAATTGTAGCAAATATTGTGGGAGATCTCTCACCAACGCAGGGAGGTTCCTTATGTGGACATTTTGTCTACGAGATCTGTTCCCTAAATCCTCTTTGACAGTCTGTTGAAAAGATTGTTCCTCCTTCATTAGGACCATATCCTCCTCATGTTGCGTATGTGCACGAAGAAGATCATTGTAATTGTCCTCCAGTAGCGTTGTTTTGGAGTCCACTGCCATTATCTCAATATCAATAATCAGAAAAGCATTTACACAGTTTATTGATTGCCTGATTTATCAGGATAATAAAAGTTGTGGTTTTGCAAGGAAAGTCAATCATGCTTTATATATGAGAAGCTGTTATTAGGGGTACTGTTTGGGGTGTTGGTTTTGAAAGCTTATTCCATTATTATTAACTGGATCTTGCAGGAAGCTTTCTCACATACCCTTGCATTAGGGCAATATAGGAGTCCCCCTCCCCACAATCCCCAGTACCTTTATATAGAGGTTTTGCTGCAATGACACTTGGACCAGGTCTCCTACTGCTGAATCCTCCAAACAGAAAAACAAGCTGTAACAATGTCCTGCAACAGGGTTTAAAGATGTCTCTTGACCCCAAAACTCTTTTTACTGCTAACAGGGTCTTGCATTATTTTTCATTGTGGGGTTATTGTTTATACTTGTACCTAACCCCTGTCTTGCGCTGCGGAATATGTTGGCGCGTTATAAATAAAGGATAATAGATTATTTAGATCTGTGTTAAAGTGAAGCCCAAAAGTTTTTACACCATTTCAGAGGAACCCAGACTGTTCAGTCACTGTGACCTGATCTTTTACATCAAATATGATCCAAATTGCTTTGCATTTTCATGTTTTTTAAAGCCTTATTGCAGGGAGCTGTGTTGTTTTGCTTCCTCTCTGTTTGCTGCCAGCCACACCCTCCGGACCACTTGGCATTCTAAACTATAAGTATGGGGACGCTATGGAACTCTATAGTACCTAATATTACCCTATACTACAATGAAAACAAGAAGTCATGGACTTGTACACTGACAGTAACAAGTTGAACAGATGTCTATGGGAGTATGACTCAGGTTTCGTACACAGACTATTGCTTTGGTCAGTTTGCAATACATTTCTGACATCTAAGGGTTCTGGGTAGTGACATACAAATGAGGGTCACAAAATATCAAATTATCCACATTTCTCTTCTAATTTCTTTTGATCGGTTTTCCTGCTTTGGCCATTTTGCCTGCTCACCATACTGATCCCTTGTTTTTATTTCAGGGCCTCAGGGCATTTGCCACCTTTCATATGTGGTTCAACAACTTTTTCAGAGTTTAAATGAGTTAAGAGTTTTCACAAATGTATTTTTCTCACAGTGACTTATATTTTAGACCATATACATCAGCACATCCTTTCATCAGAAGAGCAAGCAAACATCTCCGTCACTGCCAGGGATAAAATGAAGGAGTTTGGCACCACTTCACACTTCTTGCAACTGACCTAGATTTAGTGTGGCAAGCTTATAGGTATATATCCCTATAACAGTAACCAGAGTTGGCTAGTCTATATGGTGAATTACACAGGTGGTCTTAGACATCTCTTTAAGGAACAGAAATATGGGTACTAACCTAGTACCTCCTACTGTCAGCTGATTTCCAACTATTATTTAAAAAAATGAGTATCATATAATATGATGGGGGAAAGTCTCTAACTACCCATAGAAATTGAGAACTGTCCTAAAATTTTGTTAGGAGTTGCGGGTGGAAGTATCAAAGCACAAATATATTCCAAACCTTGTTAACATTTTACAGAAAATGTATTTACAAACTACCAAACACACACACTCTAACCTACCAAACCCCTAAACTGCTTCTAAGGATGTGAAAACACTTAGAACTTTTTATTATGGATTGCCTTAGGCAAGGACTTTGAGAGTTAATCAGATCAAATCAATGATGTGTTCAAACTTTTTGGGGATCCAGAAGTCTTGGGCTTTTTCACACCACCCTCAAATCCCCTACTTCTAGAATGTCTACTCCCAATAACAATTGATGTTCAAAATCAGTTCCCCCAATATGCATGGTGTAGCTGTGACAATTTGTTTCCAGCCCATGGCTATCCTCGTGATAACAATGTTTTCTCTTGTACGTACAAATGAATACCACTTGTGTCTGTGTGTTTTGGACATTTTGTGGGTAACCGATCGCTATACTGATTGTGTTCTTGTCGAACATGCCTGGTGTTGGTATATGTTTCTAATATTTAGGTTTGTGTTTCCTATGCTTCAGTCCAGTTGTTGTTTGCTATGACAGGTTTAAATCAACTTAACAGTAAGATTAAATGTAAGTGCACCTCACAGTAAAATTACTTTTCTCCTCATGGTCCAGGCCAACAATTAGTTCTCTTGATATACAAAATGAAAGTCCTAACAGATTCTGCTAAAATGTAATGTTCCCCAAACAATGGTACTTTAAATTTACTAGGAAATATAAGCCAATGTACATATTTCATTGACATCAGTAGACCAGCTTTCCCTAGCAAGTTTCTTACTTTACAATATTGCAACTGCAGCTGGGCATTCTGGGTAGTTACATATTATTATTATTGTTTATTTGTAACGTGCCAACATATTTCGTAGCGCTATCCATAAGTTGTGATCAAGGCAAAACAATATTAACACATTAAAAAGATGTCTTTGAGCTTAGAATCCAGTGTCCATAGAGCTTTCCCCAAAGCACCGTGCACGTTTGAAAACTCGCAGACTTACAATCTAAAGGCATAAAAATGAGTCTCCAAGGATATCACCTAATTTGCACATCACCCCACATTTTCTTACAATGATGCTCAGATGAGAGTAATCTGTGTGTGTGGGAGATGAGTAAGGTCTGAGGGTGAGTAGAGGAGGCTGTTAATGTGGAAGATGAATCAGTTATGAGAGGAGAGTCGTGGACTCTATGGATATGCATGGCATCTGAAAGAGAACAGTGGAGCTTGTGTAAATGGGAGATGAGAGTGGTCTGTAGATGTGGGATACAAAAGAGGTCTGTGGGGTTGGTAGTGACGTCAATATTTAATCCTCTTCTAGCTTCAAAAGCTAGCATCATTTCTTTTATTTTTCTCTATGTGGCCTATATGTTGCACTTCTAGGGTTAGATACCACAGCATCTTTGCTTTAATCAGAAGAGTGAACGAACATCACCTGGCTCTGCCAGAAATACTATGTAGGAGCTGGCACACCATCGTCTTGTAGTTTGCATATTTTTAAGCTGACAATTTTCAAATTGCATTTTCCAGTATAAGTAACCAGGCTTTGATGGCTTGCCAGTCTTGGTTGGGTTTCAGTATTTTGTGGAAAACAATGGTCTCTTCCTACTAGAAACAGAACCTTACTTCACACTGTAATCCTGTAGCAACAATTCATCTAGATGAAGTGCTTCATACTGCCACAGTCTTCAAACTTGAAGTACAAATCTTCTGAAACCCCCATCTTTCTCTGTTAACTGACTGTTTCACAACTCTGTAATTCAACTACAAAGAATGTTTTCTTTTGTGGGTTTGGTTAACATCGACTTTCTTCTAGAACAGAAGAAAATAATAATATAGTGGAAACAAAGAGACTTAGGACAATCTTAAACCATATTTTCAAACAAATACAATTAATACCTCCTCAACCGAAACCCCCCTCAACCCCCCTCCTCCACCTAAACCCCCCTAAATACCTCCCCCCTCTCCCCTCACTTACCTGCTCTTGCTCCGGCCTCCGCTCCTTGACCCGGCACCCAGTATATGCTAATGACGCGGCGCGCATGTGACGTCACATGTGCGCCGGCGCCGGGTCAAGCAGCAAGAGCATGTAAGTGAGGGGAGAGGGGGAGGTATTTAGGGGGGTTTAGGTGGAGGAGGCGGGTTGTGGAGGGTTTAGGTTGAGGAGGGGGGTTGAGGGGGATTGAGGGGGGAGGTTAAGGGGGGTTGAGGAGGTGGGTTGGGGTTGAGGGGGTTGAGGTTGAGGAGGGGCGTTGAGGGGGGTTGAGGTTGAGGAGGGAGGTTGAGGATGGGGGGTTTGAGGATGAGGAGGGGGTTGAGGATGGAAGGGTTGAGGAGGAAGGTTGAGGAGGGGGTTGAGGATGGGTGGGTTGAGGAGGAAGGTTGAGGAGGGGGTTGAGGATGGGGGGGTTGAGCAGGGAGGTTGAGGAGGGGGGTTGAGGATGAGGAGGGAGGATGAGGAGGGAGGTTGAGGATGAGGAGGGAGGTTGAGGATGAGGAGGGAGGTTGAGGAGGAGGGGTTGAGGAGGGGGGTTGAGGAAAGAGGAAGGGGGGGATGAGAATTAGGATGGGGTTGAGGAGGGAGGATGAGGATGGGGGCTTAAGGAGGGGGTTGAGGATGGGGGGGTGAGGAGGGAGGTTTAGGATGAGGAGGGAGGTTGAGGATGAGGAGAGGGGTTGAGGATGGGGGGTTGAGGACAGAGGAAGAGGATGGGGAGTTGAGGAGGGAGGATGAGGATGGGGGGTTGAGGAGGAAGGATGAGGAGGGAGGTTGAGGAGGGGGTTGAGGATGAGGAGGGAGGTTGAGGAGGGGGTTGAGGATGAGGAGGGAAGTTGAGGATGAGGAGGGAGGTTGAGGATGAGGAGGAGGGGTTGAGGATGGGGGGTTGAGGAGAGAGGATAAGGAGGGAGGTTGAGGAGGGGGTTGAGGATGAGGAGGGAGGTTGAGGAGGGGGTTGAGGATGAGGAGGGAGGTTGAGGATGAGGAGGGAGGTTGAGGAGGAGGGGTTGAGGATGGGGGGTTGAGGATGAGGAGGGGTTTAGGATGGGAGGGTTGAGGAGGAAGGTTGAGGAGGGGGTTAAGGATGGGTGGGTTGAGGAGGAAGGTTGAGGAGGGGGTTGAGGATGGGGGGGTTGAGCAGGGAGGTTGAGGAGGGGAGTTGAGGATGAGGAGGGAGGATGAGGAGGGAGGTTGAGGATGAGGAGGAAGGTTGAGGATGAGGAGGGAGGTTGAGGAGGAGGGGTTGAGGAGGGGGGTTGAGGAAAGAGGAAGGGGGGAAGAGAATGAGGATGGGGGTTGAGGAGGGAGGATGAGGATGGGGCTTAAGGAGGGGGTTGAGGATGGGGGGGTTGAGGAGGGAGGTTGAGGATGAGGAGGGAGGTTGAGGATAAGGAGAGGGGTTGAGGATGGGGGGTTGAGGAGAGAGGAAGAGGATGGGGGGTTGAGTAGGGAGGATGAGGATGGGGGGTTGAGGAGGGAGGATGAGGAGGGAGGTTGAGGAGGGGGTTGAGGATGAGGAGGGAGGTTGAGGAGGGGGTTGAGGATGAGGAGGGAGGTTGAGGATGAGGAAGGAGGTCGAGGATGAGGAGGAGGGGTTGAGGATGGGGGGTTGAGGAGAGGGGATAAGGATGGAGGTTGAGGAGGGGGTTGAGGATGAGGAGGGAGGTTGAGGAGGGGGTTGAGGATGAGGAGGGAGGATGAGGAGGGAGGATGAGGAGGGAGGTTGAGGATGAGGAGGGAGGTTGAGGAGGAAGGTTGAGGATGGGTGGGTTGAGGAGGAAGGTTGAGGAGGGGGTTGAGGATGGGGGGGTTGAGCAGGGAGGTTGAGGAGGGGGGTTGAGGATGAGGAGGGAGGATGAGGAGGGAGGTTGAGGATGAGGAGGGAGGTTGAGGATGAGGAGGGAGGTTGAGGAGGAGGGGTTGAGGAGGGGGGTTGAGGAAAGAGGAAGGGGGGGATGAGAATTAGGATGGGGTTGAGGAGGGAGGATGAGGATGGGGCTTAAGGAGGGGGTTGAGGATGGGGGGGGGTGAGGAGGGAGGTTTAGGATGAGGAGGGAGGTTGAGGATGAGGAGAGGGGTTGAGGATGGGGGGTTGAGGAGAGAGGAAGAGGATGGGGGGTTGAGGAGGGAGGATGAGGATGGGGGGTTGAGGAGGAAGGATGCGGAGGGAGGTTGAGGAGGGGGTTGAGGATGAGGAGGGAGGTTGAGGAGGGGGTTGAGGATGAGGAGGGAAGTTGAGGATGAGGAGGGAGGTTGAGGATGAGGAGGAGGGGTTGAGGATGGGGGGTTGAGGAGGGAGGATGAGGAGGGAGGTTGAGGAGGGGGTTGAGGATGAGGAGGGAGGTTGAGGAGGGGGTTGAGGATGAGGAGGGAGGTTGAGGATGAGGAGGGAGGTTGAGGAGGAGGGGTTGAGGATGGGGGGTTGAGGATGAGGAGGGGGTTGAGGATGGGAGGGTTGAGGAGGAAGGTTGAGGAGGGGGTTAAGGATGGGTGGGTTGAGGAGGAAGGTTGAGGAGGGGGTTGAGGATGGGGGGGTTGAGCAGGGAGGTTGAGGAGGGGAGTTGAGGATGAGGAGGGAGGATGAGGAGGGAGGTTGAGGATGAGGAGGAAGGTTGAGGATGAGGAGGGAGGTTGAGGAGGAGGGGTTGAGGAGGGGGGTTGAGGAAAGAGGAAGGGGGGAAGAGAATGAGGATGGGGGTTGAGGAGGGAGGATGAGGATGGGGCTTAAGGAGGGGGTTGAGGATGGGGGGGTTGAGGAGGGAGGTTGAGGATGAGGAGGGAGGTTGAGGATAAGGAGAGGGGTTGAGGATGGGGGGTTGAGGAGAGAGGAAGAGGATGGGGGGTTGAGGAGGGAGGATGAGGATGGGGGGTTGAGGAGGGAGGATGAGGAGGGAGGTTGAGGAGGGGGTTGAGGATGAGGAGGGAGGTTGAGGAGGGGGTTGAGGATGAGGAGGGAGGTTGAGGATGAGGAAGGAGGTCGAGAATGAGGAGGAGGGGTTGAGAAAGGGGGGTTGAGGAGAGGGGATAAGGATGGAGGTTGAGGAGGGGGTTGAGGATGAGGAGGGAGGTTGAGGAGGGGGTTGAGGATGAGGAGGGAGGATGAGGAGGGAGGATGAGGAGGGAGGTTGAGGATGAGGAGGGAGGTTGAGGAGGAAGGTTGAGGATGGGTGGGTTGAGGAGGAAGGTTGAGGAGGGGGTTGAGGATGGGGGGGTTGAGCAGGGAGGTTGAGGAGGGGGGTTGAGGATGAGGAGGGAGGATGAGGAGGGAGGTTGAGGATGAGGAGGGAGGTTGAGGATGAGGAGGGAGGTTGAGGAGGAGGGGTTGAGGAGGGGTGTTGAGGAAAGAGGAAGGGGGGGATGAGAATTAGGATGGGGTTGAGGAGGGAGGATGAGGATGGGGGCTTAAGGAGGGGGTTGAGGATGGGGGGTGTGAGGAGGGAGGTTTAGGATGAGGAGGGAGGTTGAGGATGAGGAGAGGGGTTGAGGATGGGGGGTTGAGGAGAGAGGAAGAGGATGGGGGGTTGAGGAGGGAGGATGAGGATGGGGGGTTGAGGAGGAAGGATGCGGAGGGAGGTTGAGGAGGGGGTTGAGGATGAGGAGGGAGGTTGAGGAGGGGGTTGAGGATGAGGAGGGAAGTTGAGGATGAGGAGGGAGGTTGAGGATGAGGAGGAGGGGTTGAGGATGGGGGGTTGAGGAGAGAGGATAAGGAGGGAGGTTGAGGAGGGGGTTGAGGATGAGGAGGGAGGTTGAGGAGGGGGTTGAGGATGAGGAGGGAGGTTGAGGATGAGGAGGGAGGTTGAGGAGGAGGGGTTGAGGATGGGGGGTTGAGGATGAGGAGGGGGTTGAGGATGGGAGGGTTGAGGAGGAAGGTTGAGGAGGGGGTTGAGGATGGGTGGGTTGAGGAGGAAGGTTGAGGAGGGGGTTGAGGATGGGGGGGTTGAGCAGGGAGGTTGAGGAGGGGGGTTGAGGATGAGGAGGGAGGATGAGGAGGGAGGTTGAGGATGAGGAGGAAGGTTGAGGATGAGGAGGGAGGTTGAGGAGGAGGGGTTGAGGAGGGGGGTTGAGGAAAGAGGAAGGGGGGAAGAGAATGAGGATGGGGGTTGAGGAGGGAGGATGAGGATGGGGCTTAAGGAGGGGGTTAAGGATGGGGGGGTTGAGGAGGGAGGTTGAGGATGAGGAGGGAGGTTGAGGATAAGGAGAGGGGTTGAGGATGGGGGGTTGAGGAGAGAGGAAGAGGATGGGGGGTTGAGGAGGGAGGATGAGGATGGGGGGTTGAGGAGGGAGGATGAGGAGGGAGGTTGAGGAGGGGGTTGAGGAAGAGGAGGGAGGTTGAGGAGGGGGTTGAGGATGAGGAGGGAGGTTGAGGATGAGGAGGGAGGTTGAGGATGAGGAGGAGGGGTTGAGGATGGGGGGTTGAGGAGAGGGGATGAGGAGGGAGGATGAGGAGGGAGGTTGAAAATGAGGAGGGAGGTTGAGGAGGGGGTTGAGGATGAGGAGGGAGGATGAGGATGAGGAGGGAGGTTAAGGATGAGGAGGGGGGTTGAGGAGTGGGGTTTAGGAGGGTGATAAGGGAGGGGGGGAAAGACACAGGGCAGGGAGAGGTTGGAAGAGACACAGGGAAGGGAGAGGGGAGAAGAGACACAGGGAAGGGAGAGGGGAGAAGAGACACGGAGAGAGAGGGGGACACAGAGGGCACAAGAGGGACACAGGGGGCAGCACATTTCCCACCCTCGGCTTATACTCGAGTCACTCCTTTTACCCAGTATTTTGTGGTAAAAGGGGTGCCTCGGCTTATACTCGAGTCGGCTTATACTCAAGTATATACGGTATATAAAACTATCATCAAAGGAACAGGAAAGAACATGTTACAGATGGAAAAATTAAAATAATGAGAATTTGTCAGGAACCGGGTATTAGAAAAAAACAAAAACAGGATATAAAAAGCTTGGTAAAGATCCCATTAAATCAAAACTCCAATGCTTGTATCAGTGTGCAGAAACAATAGCAGCATCACAGTCAAGCATTGAAAGCATACTATTTATCTACACGCAGCTATACAGAGGCAGAAACGGGAATCCAGATACTGCGGTCGGATTTCTCCCTGGATCAATACTCTCTCTAATTGTCCAGGATAACCCTGAATGCCCTTTTTAATTAGGAATAAATCCAGTCCCCTTTAAAAGTTATCTATTGAATCCGCTGTCACATCTCCTCTGGTAGAGAATTCCACAGATTAACCCCCCTTACTGTGAAGAACCCTTTTCTTTATTTAAGGTGGGATCTTTTTACTTCTAACCTCAAAGGATGTTCTCTTTTCAGTTGAAAACCTCTTAGCACAAAAAGCTCCCTTGACAAATCTTTATACTGACCCTGGATGTATTTATATAAGGTAATCAAATCTCCTCTTAGGCACCTTTTTTCTAGAGAAAATAAGCCTAATTTGGTTAGTCTTTCTTCATAACTTAGCCCCTCTTTTCCACTTATTAGTTTTGTTGCCCTTCTCTGTAACTTTTCCAGCTATAAAATATCCTTTTCATAAAGTGGTGCCCAAAATTGTACTCCATATTCCAAATGAGGGCGTACTAGGGATTTGTATAGTGGCAGAATTATATTTGCCTCTCTGGCTTCTATACCCTTCTTAATACATGCTAATATTTTATTGCCTTTGCAGCTGCTGCTTGGCTTTGAGTACTGTTACATAGGTGGTTGTCCACAAGTACTCCAAAATCCCTTTCAATATCTGATACCCCTATATTCGCTCCATTAAAATTATAAATTGCATGGCTATTTTTCCTTCCCAGTAGCATAAATTTACATTTATTCATATTAAATTTCATCTGCCATTTAGATGCCCATTCCTCTAATTTATGTAAATCCCTTTGGAGGGAAAGTACATCATTATTTGATTTAATTACACTTGCACACTTTCAGAACTCCTGCCAGACAGGAATAGAAGCAGCAGTGCTGGATACGTGCAGAGCTTCAGACAGATAGGAACAGAAGCAGCAGTACTGGACACCACAGCTGTAGCAGTGAAACAGGCAGGACAAATAACGCAGCAGAAACAGTCATAACCCTTTGAGTGATATGAGCCAAACTAACTAGGTGCAGATTGTGTGGACTTATGACCAACAGGAGCAGACCCATGTTTCCTAGGTCTCCCTTGTGGCCTACTCAGTTTGTGTCATTACAGGCCGTAGATTGACCAGAACAACCAGTGGGGCCTTTCTTTGCCTACCCTGAGGCCTAACAGAACAGGTACTCCTAAAAGAATTTCCCCACAAGCAATCACATTTTCCTTATGCAATTACTGTATACTATCACTAACTGCTTATGAAAAATATTCTCCACATGGAGTAAACATTTTCTCCTTGAAATCTTTTCACATAATATTAGTCAGCTATTCATGAAAATGCATCCACCCAAAGAATTCTAATATCATAATTTTCGTTTCTCCCAATAAAGTCATCATCTTTTCTTGGATATTCTTCCATATAAGTTGTCACCAAATCTTCATGGATATTTAGTGAGGTTGCCCATCGCTTTGGGACATGTAGTGAGGATTTTAGCAAGCAACCTACTGAAGATAATCCTGAATGTCAGGAAAAGCAAGGTGGTCAGAAGACCATTATGTATGATTTGGACTGGAAGCTTGGTTCATGGGGAGGCAAACCCTATTTCAATATAAACGGTAAGCACGGATGGTCAAACATGCAAAAATAGAAAATAGATGGGCAGAGGTTCAAGGCAGACCAAGGTTAGATTTACTAGGTCCAAACAGAAAGAAACACAGGGAACTGGTATGCAACATAACAGACACGTAAGGGAAGACTGGCTTGAATAACTCTGCAAGTTGTTGCTGATCAGTGATCGTGACTTATAGCAGCTTCATTTCTTAATGGAATACTAATGGAGAAGGAAATTCAGTGCTAGTGAATCAGGGTGCTAGTACTTGCTGTAAATCTCTACTCACCATACCAGTCATGTCACAGCAGGCACTGCCTTCAGATACCAATAAGATGCCATGAGGTGTCCAGTACAAGTACCATCTATTGTATATAACTTAGCCTTATCAGATACAGGTCTCTTGAGTGATCAAAATGAAGTCTGGACAGTACCACCCATTTCACAGAAGTAAATTATAGATGAAAGGATGCAGAGTTCAGCGGTTACAGAGCATTGATAGAAAAGGGAAGGTGTAGTAGTCTACTCATTGTAGAACAGCATAAAACAATTTTAGTGGTGTTGATGGCTTTTAAAAGTAAACCAGCTTTTTAGTATCATTTTAAAGGACTAATCACTACTTTATGAGCAGTGCTCATAATGTACATTAGATGGTGCTGTTGTACTTTGTTTTTTTATCAGTTTATTCACATATGAATACTAAAACGTGATTCTGCTTCTACTTTGCTTTTTGTTAATGTATGTCGTGGTCACACTCTGTGATTGTTAAAAATCACTTATTTCATTGTAGTGGCACTTTGAGAAGTCAGTGGTCTGGAACTGTGTCTCACAAAATGTCTTAAAGTGCTGGGGCTGTACATTGACAATAACAAGATATAAACAGGTTTATGGAAGCACACAGTCTTGTTTTGCCAGGTTTACTACAATTCTACTGCGGTTAAGGTGGCAATGGTAAAAGAGGAGGAGGGATTTGTCTGTATGTTAAGCCTGAATTGATGCCTATAGTCAGAGAAGATATTTATGGTGTAACTAGCAGTAATGTTGAATGTTTGTGGGTAGAATTAAATAGCGGAGCAGCAAATTCTAAAATAATATTGGTAGAAGTATACTATAAACCCACAAATATAGATGAAAGCAAGGAAATACGATTATTGTTACAGATTGGAAATGCAGCTAAGCATGGGCAAGTTCTAATAATGGGAGATTTTAACTACCCTGAAATAAACTGGGTAAATGAGACCAGCAGTTCAGCTAAGGGGAGCAGGTTCTTGAGTACACTCAGGGATCATTATCTGGCCCAGGTTATACAAGAGCCTACTAGAAATGGGGCCATCTTGGATTTAGTCATCACAAATAATGTTGATATGGTATCAAATGTTCATCACAACACTGTCTCATTTGAGATTGAATCATAAAAACAAAACTGTAAGGGGCTAACAAAAACTCTTCATTTTAAAAGGGCAGATTTTAATGGTTTAACGACTGACATACATTTAAACTGGGACAAAGAACTTATGGGTAAAAATGCTGAACATAAATGGACAAAGTTTAAATCCTTACTAAAACTATTTCTTATCGCCAGATACCATGTGGAAATAAAAGTAGAAGTAAATTACATTTAACGTGGCTTAACAATGACTTAATGATCAAGATCCAGAGTAAAAACAGGCATTTATATTATATTAAAAAAGAGGGGACAGAGACTGCTTTACAGGAGTACAAGGAAATCAACAAGGCTTTAAAAAGGGCTATTAGACTGGCTAAAGTAGAAAATGAAAATGTAGTTGCAAAGAAGAGTAAGACTAAGGATAACATATTAAATATATATAATATAAATAATATAAAACATAATAATTAAACAATATATATATATATATATATATATATATATATATATATATATATATATATATATATTAATGGAAAGAAGGTCAGGAAGGAAGCTATAGGAACATTACAATGTGACACAGGCCATCTGATAATTAGTGACCAGGAAAAGGCAGATAAGCTAAATGTTTTATTTTCTTCAGTATATGCAAGGGAGGTACCAGTGGTTGGGAAACTGCAACATAATGGTGCTACACTACCTTCACTAAATAATTGGTTAACGCGGGAAGGAAATTGAAAATAGGCTGGAAAAAATAAATGTTAATAAAGCCCCAGGTCCTGATGGAATACATTCAAGGGTACTGATGGAACTGGACTCGGTAATAGCCAAACCATTATATCTATTTTTTCAGGATTCACTCACCACTGGGTCGCAACCAGATGACTGGAGATGTGATACGTATATTTAAAAGGGAGCAAAAGCAAATCCAGGGAATTATATACCTGTAAGCCTCACTTCAGTAGTGGGAAAGCTTTTAGAATGGTAAATTAGTTTCTATGAGGAGGTTAGTAGGAACATGGATCAAGGCAACTCAGTGGGTGTAGTATTTTTGGATTCTGCAAAGGCTTTTGATGCAGTACCACATGGAAGACTATTGTGCAAACTAAGAGATACAGGAATTGCAGTATATATCTGCTCGTGGATCGAGAGCTGGCTAAAAGACAGGAAGCAAAGGGTTGTTGTAAATGGAACATACTCAGATTGGACTAATGTGGTAAGTGGGGTTGCTCAGAGTCCTTTCCTTTTTGCTGATGACATGTGCAAGGTACTTACATCAGAAAATGTTGTACTCTCCCTCCAATGGGTTTTGAGATTTCATATAAATTAATATAAAATTATACATTTGGGAAGGAAAATTGCCATGGAATTTATAATCTTAATGGAGCAAATCTAGGGGTATCAGATATTGAAAGGGATTTGGGAGTGCTTGTGGACAACCACCTAGGTAAATGTTACATAGTTACATAGTAATTGAGGTTGAAAAAAGACTTTTAGTCCATCAAGTTCAACCTTTTAGGATCTAATCTGGTTTGCAATATGCAGATTAGTTGTTAATTAAACAGTGTTAATTAAACCGTGCTCAATGCCAAGCAGCATCTGCAAAGGCAAGTACAATATTGGCATGTGTTAAGAAGGGTATAGAAGCAAGGGAAGCGAATATAATTCTGGTACGCCCTCATTTAGTACATGGAGTAAAACTTTGGGCACCAATTTTTAAAAAAAGGACATTTAGAGCTGGAAAAACAGAACGGTAACAAATGTAATAAGGAGAATGGAGGGGCTAATTTATGAAGAAAGACTAACCAATTTAAACTTATTTTCTCTTCAGTGGATATGATTACCTTCCATACGTATATCCATGGTCAATATAAGGCTTTGTCAAGTGAACTTTTCAACTAACAAGAAGACATCTCTTGAGATTAGCAAGAAAAAAATTCCATCGTAAAGAAAGAAAAGGGTTCTTCACATTAAGGGTGGTTCATCTGTGGAATTATCTACCAAAGGAGTTGGTGACAGCAGGTTTAATAGACAACTTTAAAATGGATTGAATATATTTATAAATACAAAGGACATTCAGGGTTATCCTGGATATCTAGAGGAGGAGTATTGATCCAGGGAGGAATCCAATTGCCAGCATCTGGTGTCAGGAAGGATTTTTTTCCCTTTTGAGACATTTGCCAATGTTTCAATGTTTTTTGTTTCTGTTTGCCTTCCTTTGATTCAACTATCAATTAATCCACATATTACAAAGATCAAAGGACATCTAAAAAGGTTGAACTTGATGTACACTGTATAGTGTTGAGGTTTGAAGGGAGAGCATAAATTCTGTTGTAACGGATCTACTGGCACCCCGACCGGGTACCTCCGTTGATGGATGCGTCCTAGCTTGCGTCGAGGCCTACAAGCACCGCACCGGACACCAAAACCACCACAGACTCCAAGGATAGTACATCAGGAACAAGCGTTCAGTAGTTACAGCTCAAGTGAGTATGCAGAAGCATAGCAATCCCCAGTATGATAGCGATCCCCTCAAATAACGAGACGAGGCTACGTTTTGAAGGGTCAAGAGGAACTATATTTTAATGACAGGGAATCTCCTTTTATGCAATGTTGCCCTCTGAAGGGCTACACCCACATAATTATCACAACAGCCAATTATCTGCATGGTTCAACCCCCACGTCTCCTCCCCTCAGATAACAGGTAACACAATTAAAACAGTCACAATTTTAACCACATTCTGGATGTACCCCAAATACAGGGGGTACACCTTTAAGTCCCACACCATTCAATATCTCTCACCCAGGGGAACAACATATACAAAAATGGCATGAATCAGACCAGGGGTTCAAAAGTTAGTAAAAGTATGTTTTTACACATAACACACAGACATTGCACATATCCCCCACACAATACACATATAGGACAATAGGTGAGTCACACCTCCCTGGCAACTTGGATACAATCAGACATTAATTAGATCATTCTTTGTTCTTATCAGAGAATGAAAACACTTTGGAAAATGCAAGGATCCTTTACAACTTTCTTATCTCTTGAATCTCTGTAACAGGATTATCTATTAGCCTAGGTCTGCAAAAGTCTGGCTAATATTCTGAGCCAATATATTCTGTAGAACATCAACCAACATATATATAGTAGGATCATATTTTAACCATAATAATCATAAAACAGTTTAAAACAGTGATGGGTTCCGCTACATCTGTGTATTTGAGAAATTGAGACATGATAAAAAAGTAGTGGTGCCTGTGTGTTTGAGACATTAGGGGAGTCTTTGGGGGAAAGTAGAAGAGTCCATGGGTGGTTGTAATGAAAAATGTAGGAGCAGAGAGTCATGGAGTGAATGTGTGTGGGGGATGTGTAAAGGAGACTTTGTGTGAGAGATTTGCAGGGTTTGAGGTGTCTTGCTTGCTGAGTCTTTGCCTGTGGGATAAGAATGAGATTGGAGTGATATGTTAGTAATGGAGTCTACTAATACGGCATCTACAAAGATCTACAGTTCAATCCTCCTTTGTTCTTTGTCATCCAGAATTTTAATAGTCAAGATTTTCCTGGGTGACCTATATTTTAGGCGTGTGCACTCAACACAGTTCTTTCATCAGAAGAGAGAACAAACACAACCTGGTTCTGCCAGGCAGACAACTCTTGAGCTGGCACCTCTTCACACGTTTTTTCTGAAGGACCCCCGGGGCGGAACCAGCGTGCTGGTTTCTGAAGCTGGGGTACCTTGACAGGGTAGGACCAAGTGCCGGCGGAGGAAGCGGGGGGTCGGGCCTCGCACGAGCGGTGCGGTGGCTCCGCCCCCTTAGGCAAGAGCGGGTGCCATTTTAGCTTCACTCAGCGGCAGGCAGGGAACCAGGCAGCAGCAGGAGAGAGGAGCAGCCGGATGGTTAACAGAGTGCTGGGTTTTTGTGTGCATTTTCATAAATGCACTGTATGGTAGTGTAGGGTAGTGTTTTAGGTTGTGGGGTCTTCTTTCCTTCTCCTTCTTCTTTTCTTTTTAGGTCTGCTCCTTATCTTTTTCTGTTGTCTTTAGTTGTGGCATTCCCATGTGTTTGCCTTGTGGGAGTGTGGTGTCTGTGGGTGTTGTGTGTTTTTTTTTTTTCATTTTCTCCTCTCGTCTTGGTTTGTGTGTTTTTCATTTTTACCTCACATTGTCCTGTTATGTCTGTGGTTATGGATGTGGG
This sequence comes from Discoglossus pictus, assembly GCA_027410445.1. NCBI lineage: Eukaryota > Metazoa > Chordata > Amphibia > Anura > Alytidae > Discoglossus > Discoglossus pictus. The sequence goes on along the minus strand of CM050172.1, from coordinate 37,584,622 downwards.
GGAGTCAGTGGGTTTAGAGCGTATCTTGGCGGAGGTGTGGTCCAGAGCCATCAGCCATGGGGTGAGATGGTTGGAAGACCGTCTGGGCTGTGGACAGGCTGCTGCAGCACCTGCGTCGGACTTTATTGAAGGAGAAGAACCCCCTTTATCTGCGGGGGAACAGTCGGTGGTGGCTTTTTCCCCCAAGGGTATTGAGAGCGGCATTCCTCCCCAAAGAGTCACGCGGGGGCTTTCTAGGCCTCAGAACCAGCCAAGAGAGGAGGTAAGGAGATCCAGAAGCAGCCATGCTGCCGGCAGTGGCTCTAGGCCAGCCGGTGACCCTCAGAACAAATCCCCACGGCGCTCAAGCGGGGGTTCTTTATCCATGCGGCCACCGCAGAGCGAGTCTAGGGTTCATAGGAACCAGAGGGCTAACATTAAAAGTAGTGCCACCAGGGCTCTGACACCCCAACCTGGAGTTGGGCTTTAGGGAAGCGGGAGTGGTGTTAACGTGCCAACCTTGAATTCGCAGGGCTTGCCCCCATCCCTATCGCCGCAGCTGAGAAAGAAAAGAAACGAAGTGGAAAAAGAGATGGTTGCGGAGACCATGAGGATAGATGAAGCAAGACGATCCCCACGTCCCGTGAGAACAAGGAAGCCAACAGCAAGGTACAGCCCTCTTTCTTTATCTTCCATCAGAGTCGGAAAGAAGCAGGCCGCTCAGCAACCAATGCGGAAAGCATTGACGGTTGGTTACCTGACAGGGGCTTCAAAAGAAGATGGTAGAGCAGTTCTCCAGGGTGGCGCATTCCTTTGGGGTTCCACTGGCAGACCAGAAGACTGAGGGTCCAACCACCTGCCTTAGCTTCTTGGGCATCTTGATAAATACCCTGACGATGGAGTGCAGTTTACCAATGGAAAAAGTCATCGATTTAATAGGCGAGTTTGCGGCACTTGTAGGAGCGAGGAGGGTGTCCCTTCGGCGGCTTCAGTCTATGCTTGGGAAGCTCGCGTTCGCATGTAGAATCATTCCCATGGGAAGAATTTTTTGTCATCGCGTGATCGCGTTAGCTACAGTTGGTATCAAGCAGCCGCACCACTTCGCTAGGATAACGGCATCTATAAGAGAGGACACGACGGTGTGGGTGGCGTTCTTGGAATCCTTCAATGGTAAAGCATTGACCCACACATGTAGTCAGTCTAACATCCAGCTGGCTTTGTTTACCGACGCGTCGGGGGCTCACGGATTCGGTGCATATTTCCGTAAAAAATGGTGTGCAGCAGCATGGCCCCAAAAAATGGATTGAGGCAGGCCTAACCAAGAATCTAGCCTTCCTGGAACTATTTCCGATCATTGTCTCTGTGTGTATGTGGGGAGAAGACCTGAAGAATAAGCATGTCATTTTTTTCTCGGACAACATGGCAGTGGTCCACGCGGTAAACAACATCACGTCATCATCAATACCGGTCATCAGGTTGCTTTGACACTTAGTTTTGGCCTGCCTGCGTTTGGACATATGTTTTAAAGCTAAGCATGTTCAGGGCATAGATAACAGTATAGCTGATGCGCTGTCTCGTTTTCAGTGGGGGCGCTTCAGACAGCTGGCACCCCAAGCAGCAGCGACGGGGGAGCAGTTCCCGCTCACGCTATGGGAGCTCGGAGCAGAGAGGTAGTGTCGATGATCAGGAATTCATTGGCGCCATCAACATGGTCGGCATACAGGAATGTGTGGTTTAAGTGGGCTGACTTGATGGCGGCAGCTGGCGTTGAGGAGTCTGATGATCAGAGGTTAAGCATACTGCTGTGGTTCATATTGCAATGTAGGGATGCCGGGATGCCGGGATGTCGGCGGCATCACTGTCCAGTCAAGTAAAAGCGTTAGCTTTTATGTTCAAGCTAGCTGGGCAGAAGAACTTGACTAAGGAGTTTCTGGTAAGAAGGGTCCTGACAAGGGGTCAGTCGAGTAAGGACAAGCGGCGCCCTGTCACATTTTTGCTGTTGTTGCGTATCTCTGTGGCACCATGCACTGCATACTACAATTTTGCAGTCCTAATTGGCTGGGCAGTGTCAGCCATTAGCTGGGGTTTGCCCCATTGGGCCTCCACGGCTTCAGCTCCTCACAGTCATTCTGATTGGGTGATCCCTGAAAGTTCCCACAGCTTCAGCTCCTCACAGTCATTCTGATTGGGTGATCCCTGAAAGTTCCCACAGCTTCAGCTCCTCACAGTCATTCTGATTGGGTGATCCCTGAAAGTTCCCACAGCTTCAGCTCCTCACAGTCATTCTGATTGGGTGATCCCTGAAAGGTCCCACAGCTTCAGCTCCTCACAGTCATTCTGATTGGGTGATGCTGTGTTTGACAGGCAGGCTCATTGCTTCAAATTGAGCATAGACAGCATTGTGCCCTGATCTGTAGTACAAAGCAAGTCACCAGCAGGGGAGATGTGATAAGGGGATAAGTCAGTGTGTTAAACTGCTTGCCAAAGGATTCATCATTTAAAGTGACAGCAGCAATAAAAATAAAAATAAAAGATTGAACATGATATAATTAGTTTTTATATTATTTAAATTAAACAAGTTAGTGATGGGGGATTAAGTAAGTGCATATATTCTGGGAGGGCGGTTGCCCATTTGCCCCTATGCACCAGCCGCTCCTGACATGGACATAGGTCTCTGTTCCATGACTGCAGTTAGAACTCCAGTAAGGCTGACTCGTAATTACGGAAGCTTTGAAAAGTAAGTTTGCGAAGCTATTCTATGGTTCAGGCAAAAAAGTATTCTGTAAAACGTACTACCGTATCACTGAGGGGGTTTTGCCCATAGCTCTCTAACTTTAGCATTTGCTTGCTGCCTGCCTAAACTATTAGTCCTATTAAATTCCCTCAACATTGAAAACCGTAGCCAGTAACGTAGGCCGCAAGCCTTGCGACTATTAAATTGGCCCCGTAAAGCAACCTATCACCGACTTGCGGGGTAAGGGCTAGAAAAGGCTACTGGACGAGGAAATTTGAACTGGGCGCCTGCAAATCCTTGAATCTGTCAAGCCCATAACTGTTACGTTTTCAATCACGCTATTAAATTGCAACAAATTCACTGTCGCCATTGGCTCCATCTAAACCCGTAACTATGGGTTTGACTAACTGAACAAAATGGTTTACGAGTTTGCGTCTCAAGACTGTAAATCGCGGCATGTTCTAAATGTAATAGCTATGTAATGCAGCCGAATTTCAAGCCCAGGCTTCAAAACTATTAGGGCTGTATACCTGTAGGAGACTCTGTATCTCAGTAGTTGCCATAGGATCGCTATGGAATTGTAGCCACTATCGATCTATCTATCCCCCTTCTCAGGGATAGTGTTAAATAATAATAAAAACTACTGCAGGAAATGTGTTAAAAAATGCTAGGGGGTTTATGACCCCCCTGCCTATGACTCCCTAAATCCGCTATGAGTTGGATATCCACTCAACACCCTGTACTTGCTATGAGCCCGAGTATCCCGCTGGATTCCCCCATCCCTATGGACCCCCTTGGTATCTAATTGTAACCCCTATATCATGGTGGTCCATATGAACCTTCCAGGGTATATGATTCTATAACCAAGAGGTCCTTATGGACTCCCATGGCACCTAAAATTCCTCCAGATTCCCTTGGTATTCTAATCTATAACCATGGTACCTAAAATGAACCCTGTTACCACTGGGTTATTCAAGGACCCTTGGTATTCTTTTTTTTTTTAGTACATTTATATTATGAGAAAAGTAGGTTACAACGCATAATGAAAGAATACAAAACATTGTAGTATGACACTTTACAGCTTATAATAAACACATTTACTGCAACTCTTTCTCACTCTTTTTTGTTTTTGTTAAAGAAGTACACTTAACTTCTCCTAGTAATTCTAATGTAATACTAAGCAATATTCTAACAATAAAAATAATAAAGCATATATAAAAAGAAGAATGAAAGAAAAAAAGGAAGGAAAGATATTACCCTCTTTCAAGGTCCACATACACCAACCTCATCGGCCAACTCTCAGCGTCCACATATCCCAGCAGGAGGCCCATTTCCTGTATTTTGCATCTATCTCAGCAGATAAGACACTCATGGAGCAAATAAACTCAATCTTCCGTAAAACCTCCTCAAAGGTTGGAACTGTTTTTTTCCAGTGTTTTGCAATTATGCTTCTAGTAGCCAGAAATATCTGATTTGATAGAAATTGTGCATTTTTAGAAGGACCTGGGAGTGGCAAGCCTAATAATGCCTCTTCTGGTTTCTGAGGAATAACTGTATCCCATAGTTTTTCCAGGGTATTATAGGTCGACATCCGAAGATGCTGAACTTTGGGGCAATTCCATAACATATGTTTTAAGGATCCTATGGTGTTGCAACCTCTGGAGCAGTTGCCATCTAACTAACCATTTGAACAGTGGAGTCTAGCTCGGGTAAGGTACCATCTCAATATCGTTTTGAAAACATTTTCCTTCAATATAATGTTTAAAGAGGAGTTTGCTGCGTTTTTGATAATTATACCCCATTGTTCATCATCTAGGCTAATATTGAGCTCAGCCTCCCAGAAGGCCCTATAGGACAAATTATTAGGCGTGGCCTGTTCTTTTATGTAGTTATAAAAAATACTGAGTTTTTTTTTACCTTTTGAGTTGAGTAAGCAACAATGCTCCCACTTGTGTGCTAATCATCATCAGGTTAAGCCATTCTTTGTGTGGCATTCAGTGATTTATGCTAAAGTCCGATGGAGACCAGTTTTGACATTCTAACAGTACATCCGCAACAATTGTTATCTGACTTCTAATCCACCAAGCAAATTGGGTATTTTTATTGATTGATAAGTCTGCATGGGGTAGCCACAATGGCGTGACCCATTAGCCATTTTGTAGTAGAGAAGTTCTCTTATTGATTTGCTTCCATAGTACGATGGAGTGACTCAGACACATCGGAAGTGATTTTAAATGTATACTTTATAATATCTGAATATATTTCTTTAAAGACAATGGGGTAATTGGCATCATATATCTGTTTCGTAAATTTAGGGATTTGAATACCTAGGTACTTTATATGATGTGAGTACCATTTAAAGGGATAGCTTAAGACCAGCACATTTTCCAGTTCCTTGGGCAATGAGACATTACGAGCTTCACTTTTATTTGCGTTCATTTTAAACCCTGATATATGGCCAAAATTGTTTTAAATAGGCTAGGTAAGCTAATTAGTGGGTTAGTAACTGTGAGGAGAATATCATCCGCAAACAGGCTTAGCTTATATTCTTTATCGTATAACTTGATTCCACTAACATCTGGAGCTTCCCTTAATGCTATCGCTAGTGGTTCTAAACATAGAGCAAAAGGTAGAGGCGATAAAGGACATCCCTGTATTGTTCCCCAATCTTAAATAATTGAGACTTGAAACCCTGATAGGAAATATAGGCCCTAGGAGCAGAATATAATGTCATAATGCTACCTACAAAGTTTTCACTAAGGCCAAATTTAAACAATGATACTTTCATATAAGTCCAATCAATCCTATCAAACGCTTTCTCTGCATCTAAAGATAGTAGCATTAGTGGTACTTTTTTGTCTGAAGTGATATCAATGAGGTTAAAGATTCGCCTAGTGTTATCAGGTGCTTCCATAACCAGGGTAAAGCCCACCTGGTCCGGATGAATCACGGTCAGCAACAAAGAGTCCAATCTATTTGCTATGATTTTGGAGTATAATTTGATATCATTGTTCATTAATAACTACTGCACTGCATCGGGTCTTTGTGTATTACTATAATTTTTGCCTCCAGAAATTCAGCTTTTATAGTTTAGCCCGAGAGGAACTCATTAAAAAGATGATGGAGGTGACTTTAAAAAAATTCCATGAATTACTTGTAATAGTAATTAGTGAATCCATCTGGACCAGATGCCTTATGAGGCTTAGTAGCCCCTATAGCTCTTTTTAATTTTCTCTTCAGAGACAGGGGATGTGAGAGAATCTACCATATATACTCGAGTATAAGCCGACCAGAGTATAAGCCGAGGCACCTATTTTACCACAAAATACTGGGTAAAAAAATCCTCAACCCACTCCTCAACCTCCCTCCTCAACCCCCCTCCTCAACCTCCCTCCTCATCCTCAACCTCCCTCCTCATCCTCAACCTCCCTCCTCAACCCCCCATCCTCAACGCCCCTCCTCAACCTCAAGCCTCCTCAACCTCCCTCCTCATCCTCAACCTCCTCATCCTCCCTCCTAAACCCCCCATCCTCAACCCCCATCCTCAACCCCCTCCTCAATCTCCCTCCTCAACCCCCCTCCTCAACCTCCCTCCTCATCCTCAACCTCCCTCCTCATCCTCAACCTCCCTCCTCAACCCCCCCATCCTCAACGCCCCTCCTCAACCTCAAGCCTCCTCAACCTCCCTCCTCATCCTCAACCTCCCTCCTCATCCTCCCTCCTCAACCCCCCATCCTCAACCCCCATCCTAAACCCCCTCCTCAACCTCCCTCCTCAACCCCCCTCCTCATCCTCAACCTCCCTCCTCATCCTCAACCCCCCATCCTCAACCCCCCTCCTCAACCCCCCCTCAACCTCCCTCCTCAACCCCCCCATCCTCATCCTCCCTGCTGAACCCCCATCCTCATCCTCCCTACTCAATCCCCCCATCCTCATTCTCAACCCCCCTATCCTCATCCTCAACCCCCCTCCTCAACCTCCCTCCTCAACCTCCATCCTCAACCTCCCTCCTCAACCCCCCTCCTCAACCCCCCTCCTCATTCTAAACCCCCCTAAATACCTCCCCCTCTCCCTTTGCCCTCACTTACCTGCTTCTACTCAGGCCTCCGCTCCTTCTTGACCCAACGGGCATGTGACATCGGCACCCGGTATATGCTAATGATGTGGCGGGTGTCATGAATCAGCCAGTGGCCATATTGGGACTGGCAGCAGAGGCCACACCCAGGGGCCATATTGTGTTTGGACAAAGTTCATGGCTCAGGCGGCAGCCATATTGGGACTGGCAGTGGTCACCTCTAGGAGCCATTTTATGATCGGACTCTACTCTCCACATGGCCATGTAGAAGACAACTGGAGTACAGGATACCTACATCTGTACTTAGTGGGGTTTGGGGCTCACAGACCCCCTGTTATACTGTTATAAGGTTATATTGTTATTTTGTGGTCTAGGGGATAAAGTATTATAAGTTTATCCCTTAGCATATTCCCATACCTCCCATGTTTAGGCTCGTTGTAATGAGTATCCTGGGAGGGATCTAATGGGATATATTGGTTGTATGTGGGTGAAACATTGGGTGTTATATTTGTAAATATGAATGTATGTTATTATATTGTAGAGGGGAAGGCCGTTGAATACAGCCAAGCCTCCTTTGTTCCCAAAGGCCTGTTAATCCCATTAGCTGAGTGTCCAGCAGAGTACTAACAATGGGGAGCTCACAGCTGGAGAGCAGACAGGCAGGCACCCAGAAACAATGGGATGGCCTGAGGCTTCTCAGCCTTCATAGCATGGGCACAGGAAAGCCAAGGCATGCTTTGCCCTGGAGATTCAGAGCCCAAATGAATTAGTTGGCCTCGCCTAGTGGGTGGACCTGGGGAAGAATTTGGTTCCCACGTAGGGACCCTGCCTGAATGGCCAGAGGCAGTTAGAGGCTGACTAAAGGTAGCCCCTCCTGGTAATGTTGTATGCCTGTTTAAAAGATGTTGTTTTCCAAATAAAGTTGTTCATAATTTTCATCAAGACTTTGTGTGCAGGTGTATTATTGACCCAGGGGCATATGCTGGTAGAGGAGATCGTTTCTGACTCCCTTCCAGGTTTTCCAGGCACACTACCAAAAGCTGGGACTTATGCTCTTGCATCTACAAAGACTGTCCATTCGTCTGGAGCCACCCAAACTTAGGTCTAAAACCTACAGGAGAGAAGAGGACTAGGAGTCTCTAGACTCCCTCATCATTGTAGGTTGTGACAGCGGGCATGTGACATCACATGCGCGCTGGGTCAAGAAGGAGCGGAGGCTGGAGCAGAAGCAGTTAAGTCAGGGGAAAGGGAGAGGTGGAGCTATTTAGGGGGATTTGAATGAGGAGGGGGGTTGAAGATGACGAGGGGGGAGGGAAAGAGACAAGGGGGGTTAGAGAGACGGGGGGTAGAGAGACACAGGGGGGTAGAGAGACACAGGGGGGTTAGAGAGACACAGGGGGGGTTAGAGAGACACTGGTTAGAGTGACTCGAGTATAAGCCGAGGGGGCCCTTTTTAGCCTTAAAAAAAGGGCTGAAAAACTCGGCTTATACTCGAGTATATACGGTACTTTACTTTTCTCAAATTGGGGTATCGTAATGGATGACAAAAAAGTCTCTATTTGAAGTGCCTTAGTAATCTGGTCTGGTTGGTATACCATGCCATTTTCTTTAGTGAGTAATTTAGGAATAAAAGAGTTTGCTCTCTGTTGTTTAAGTCTTCTAGCTAACATTGTATCTGGTTTGTTGGAGAATCCAAAAAAATCAGATTGTGTACGCTGCAATATAGTCACCATTTTCTTTCGCAGAATCTATTTCAATTCTTGTTTACATTGAAGAATTTCCTCGAAAATCTGAGGTGAATTCTGAACAGCAACCAGTATTTGAAGGTCTGAATTTTTTTTGTTCAAATTGTTTCTCTGAGACTGATCTAATTTTTTTGCTATTGAGCCTAATTGTATGCAAACCCCTCGCAATACTGCCTTATGGGCTGCCCAGACTCCCATTCCATCTACTTCGCCACCTCTATTCAGTGCAAAGTAGTCCCCCAAAGCCTTATTAATCTTATCTTTTGTCAGAGGGTCATTAAGAAGTGCCGGGTTTAATGTCCAAGATGGGGAGCGACCTTTTGGGAACTTACAAGGTTGTGGTCAGACTATGAGATAGGATGATTTTTTGTGTCAAAGTAGAAGCCACTTGTTGTTGTAGCAATATATAGTCGATGCGTGATTGAGATTTATGTCTGACTGAGTAAAAGGTAAAGTCCTTCCCTGTCGGATTCAATCCCCCTCCATGTATCAATTTTGGCTCAGGATTGATTTAAAAACCTTAGTAGCGGTGGGGATTTCTGATGGGTTAGAGGGTCCAGATCTATCTCTGAGTGGATCTAGAACTGCATTCATATCTCCTCCTATAACCCAAATAGAATGTTGCCAATTGGAAATTAGATTTGAGATTCTGCGAAAGAAAGTGGACTGGTCTGAATTTGGTGCATAGACATTAAGAAGTGATACTGAACTATTGTTAATAATTCCATGAACTGCAATATATCTGCCTTCAACGTCTTTTTGAGTGTTAGTGTGTTGAAAATTAAGTCTTTTGTAAAACAAAACCAAGACACCTTTTGTTTTATCTGTAGCAAATGCATGATATGATTGTAAGTATGTTTTCCCCCAGTATTTAAGTATTGAATTTTTTTGAAAGTGGGTTTCCTGTATCATGACAATATCTGCTCCCAGTCTATAGTATTCCTGAAGGGATACCCCACTTTTAACTGGCTCATGTAAGCCTTGTGCATTATGTGAAATTTTTTTAATGTTCATGACTCACCTGGTGCTTAGATAGAGGAAAGAGACTGAGGACATCAACTAATTAGTCAGGCTTTTTACTAGACTGAAGCAAGATGAACTCCTGGCTGGGACGCGAGGAGCAAGAGACTGAGATCTGTTAATTATGGGCAGATTCCCTGAGAAAAATATGGATATCGAAAAAATGACAAAAAGAAGTCAGAGCAGGATAAACCAGGCTTAGATAATTTATGCAACAACATTGTGATGTAAAATGAGATTCGTAGTTAACTAGCTTACTGGTACCTCAAATGAGAAGAGCAATTTCATTATAGTAACTATGTAAGTGAGTATAGATATATTTATATGGTACACTTTGGAAGAGAAAGAAAAGGCAGAAAAAGAGAAAACAAAAAAAAAGATAGGTAGCACTTCAGGGTACTTCCAATATGTAGACCAATAAGCTTAAGTGAAGTCCCCTAGTATTGATATGTCCATTAGACAAATAATGAGAGGCATATTTAGGTTGTTGTAGCAACTTGGCTTCTCGGACCTCGCCTCGGTCGCAGGGTTGATTCAGGAGGAGGGTTGTAATTTTCTGGTAGCTGAATGTTCCATGAAGAGAGAAGTGTAACTCCTTCAAAAGATCCAATGGTGTACAATTTCCCCTCCTTGGAGATGTTCATCCTGAAAGGAAAGCCTCAGTTGTATTTCCAACCTCTGGCTAGTACAAGTTCCAAAATGGGTTTTAGCGTCTTCCTCTTAAATAGGGTTGCTGCAGACAAATCTGAGTAGATACTTGGTTGGCGGCCTTCTACTTCAGGGATACTGGTTCTAGCTGCTCTCATTTGGTGGAGAAATAATGGAACCGTGCTATAACATCTCTTGGTCGATCTTAGTTGGATGACTGACCTCCAAGCGCTCTGTGGACTCTGTCCACTCTATATTACTCTTCACACATGTCTGGCAGAAGAAATTTGCATAATTGTAGCAAATATTGTGGGAGATCTCTCACCAACTCAGGGAGGTTCCTTATGTGGACATTTTGTCTACGAGATCTGTTCCCTAAATCCTCTTTGACAGTCTGTTGAAAAGATTGTTCCTCCTTCATTAGGACCATATCCTCCTCATGTTGCGTATGTGCACGAAGAAGATCATTGTAATTGTCCTCCAGTAGCGTTGTTTTGGAGTCCACTGCCATTATCTCAATATCAATAATCAGAAAAGCATTTACACAGTTTATTGATTGCCTGATTTATCAGGATAATAAAAGTTGTGGCTTTGCAAGGAAAGTCAATCATGCTTTAAATATGAGAAGCTGTTATTAGGGGTACTGTTTGGGGTGTTGGTTTTGTAAAGCTTATTCGATTATTATTAACTGAGGCTTGCAGGAAGCTTTCTCACATACCCTTGCATTAGGGCAATATAGGAGTCCCCCTCCCCACAACACCCAGTACCTGTATATAGAGTTTTTGCTGCAATGACACTTGGAGCAGGTCTCCTACTGCTGAATCCTCCAAACAGAAAAACAAGCTGTAACAATGTCCTGCAATAGGGTTTAAAGATGTCTCTTGACCCCAAAACTCTTTCTCCTGCTTCAACGCTTAGATGCCAAATGTTTGTTGTGTTTGGGGTCTGATTCAGATTGTTCCTTCATGTATATCCATCCAGTGCCTTTTAGTCCAGTAGATTTTGAATACAATTCAAAATCATGACCCTAAAATATATAGCCCTCCACAAGGGCTGCACCCTCCTACATCTCTGTTCTCATCCCAAAATAAACTCCCACCCGCCCTCTTCGCTCTGCTAATGACCTTCTTCTCTCCTCCTCTCTCATCACCTCCTCTCACTCCTGTCTTCAAGACTTTTCTCTTGCTGCCCCTATTCTTTGGAACTCCTTACCTCGCTCCACCAGACTATCTTCCTGCCTAAAATCCTGCAAAATATCTTTTAAAACACATTTATTCATAAAAGCCTATCATATTTAGCCTCTTCATTCACTATGCATCTATCACTCTCCTGTACAGCACCCACACCCTTTAGAATGTAAGTTTGCGAGTTTCATTCTTATGAGGTGCTCTAGGGAAAGCACTGTGCATCTGATTGAAAGCTCAATAACAGGGTCTTGCATTATTTTTTATTGTGGGGTTATTGTTTATACTTGTACCTAACCCCTGTATTGCGCTGCGGAATATGTTGGCGCGTTATAAATAAAGGATAATAGATTATTTAGATCTGTGTTAAAGTGAAGCCCAAAAGTTGCTACACCATTTCAGAGCAACCCAGACTGTTCAGTCACTGTGACCTGATCTTTTAGATCAAATATGATCCAAATTGCTTTGCATTTTCATGTTTTTTAAAGCCTTATTGCATGGAGCTGTGTTGTTTTGCTTCCTCTCTGTTTGCTGCCAGCCACACCCTCCGGACCACTTGGCATTCTAAACTATAAGTATGGGGACGCTATGGAACTCTATAGTACCTAATATTACCCTATACCACAATAAAAACAAGAAGTCATGGACTTGTACACTGACAGTAACAAGTTGAAGAGATGTCTATGGGAGTATGACTCAGGTTTCGTAAACAGACCATTGCTTTGGTCAGTTTGCAATAAATTTATGACATCTAAGGGTTCTAGGTAGTGACATACAAATGAGGGTCACAAAATATCAAATTATCCACATTTCTCTTCTAATTTCTTTTGATCGGTTTTCCTGCTTTGGCCATTTTGCCTGCTCACCATACTGATCCCTTGTTTTTATTTCAGGGCCTCAGGGCATTTGCCACCTTTCATATGTGGTTCAACAACTTTTGCAGAGTTTAAATGAGTTAAGAGTTTTCACAAATGTATTTTTCTCACAGTGACTTATATTTTAGACTATATACATCAGAACATCCTTTCATCAGAAGAGCAAGCAAACATCTCTGTCACTGCCAGGGATAAAATGAAGGAGTTTGGCACCACTTCACACTTCTTGCAACTGACCTAGATTTAGTGTGGCAAGCTCATAGGGATATATTCCTATAACAGTAACCAGAGTTGGCTAGTCTATATGGTGAATTACACAGGTGGTCTTAGACATCTCTTTAAGGAACAGAAATATGGGTACTAACCTAGTACCTCCTACTGTCAGCTGATTTCCAACTATTATTTAAAAAAAATAGTATCATATAATATGATGGGGGAAAGTCTCTAACTACCCATAGAAATTGAGAACTGTCCTAGAATTTTGTTAGGAGTTGCGGGTGGAAGTATCAAAGCACAAATATATTCCAAACCTTGTTAACATTTTACAGAAAATGTATTTACAAACTACCAAACACACACACTCTAACCTACCAAACCCCTAAACTGCTTCTAAGGATGTGAAAACACTTAGAACTTTTTATTATGGATTGCCTTAGGCAAGGACTTTGAGAGTTAATCAGATCAAATCAATGATGTGTTCAAACTTTTTGGGGATCCAGAATTCTTGTGCTTTTTCACACCACCCTCAAATCCCCTACTTCTAGACTGTTTACTCCCAATAACAATTGATGTTCAAAATCAGTTCCCCCAATATGCATGGTGTAGCTGTGACAATTTGTTTCCAGCCCATGGCTATCCTCGTGATAACAATGTTTTCCCTTGTACGGACAACTGAATACCACTTGTGTCTGTGTGTTTTGGACATTGTGTGGGTAACCGATCGCTATACTGATTGTGTTCTTGTCGAACATGCCTGATGTTGGTATATGTTTCTAATATTTAGGTTTGTGTTTCCTATGCTTCAGTCCAGTTGTTGTTTGCTAGGACAGGTTTAAATCAATGCGGCTGTTCAGCATTGAAGACCTCCTTCTGAGTTATCTGGCCTTTATACTTTAATTATATTACCTTGTCAAGGACCCCTTTTACAGTTCTTGGATCTTAGTCCATTAAGCCACCATAAAGGACAGACTGCTTGGCTCCAGCCACTGGCCTATGTACATAAACACCTCAGTTGTGCTGTAATCTGTCTTGTCCCATTGTTTGCTAGATACATTTAATGTACTCTATTTGAGGTCTGGATCACATGGAGACAACATTATGAATATTTGGAGGTTGGCCTATTGTTCACAGGTGCCAGACAGGATGTCAGGATGCCAGACTATTAGACCCCATGTGGAGTCAATCTCCTGTGTTTGTCTGACACTCCCTGTTATTGTTGTGTTATATACACCCCCTCTATATCTAACCCCTATAAATATTGTTGACTTTCCAAAAATAAATCAGTTCCCTGCTGAGACATATATAAATGGTATGTTCTCGTATTTGCTCCTGGCACTGCGATACTGATCCTATCTCCACCCTGCAAGTAACTTGTCCTGGTCACTACCACAGGAAGGTTACTGAGACTCCTGGAAGTGCGGATTCCTGATGGCGAGACCCTGACTGATACAGAAGTCAGATATCAGGGTGCTGGTGCCAAGATTTCCAAGAACCCAATGGTCCATGTGGGTACATAACCTGTAGTCTATAGCAGGTGGCCCTGGGCAGTAATAGGCCCTACCCTGGATTGTCATATACCTTTTTTTACAATTCACCCAGACTAATTAAATTACCAGTGCCTGTTTGTCTTGTAAGTCCTTGTGAGTTTCAACAAAGGGCATTACTACTTTTGAAAGTACACAAGCATTTCAGGTGTATTTCTGAGGGATGGGAAAGATCTTTTTAATCACTTTGCTCCAGTCCAGCTTCCAAGAAATCCTGCATATATGTTCCAGAGATGCATCTCCATAGATCCTGAAGCTATCCTCTCTCCAGGGGGAACTCCTAGCATTGTTACACAGAAACCCATAGATGAGAGGACCTAAGTGGTGGGATCCATTCATTGGACAGTCCAGCTGTCGAGTGACACAGCTGTTTTCTATAAAATGCCTCATTCTAAGGAGTGACATTTACACTTTAATGAGTGATACTGCTGTATTCTATAGAGTGATGCTGCAATCTAAGGAGTTTAACTGCTGCATTCTATAAAGTGAAACGCAGTATTATATAGAATATCTCTCCTGTATTCTGTAGGGTAATGCTACTGTATTCTATAGAGTGACACTGCAGCATCCTATAGACTGACATGGCTGCTTTCTATAGAGTAATATTGCTGCACTCTAATGTCTAACAACTGAGATGCTACATTCTAAAGAGAGATGCTATGCTATGGAGTAATACTGCTGCAATCTGTAAAGTCACATGGCTGTCTTCTATAGAGTAAAATGTTTTCTCTCTATGGAGAGACATTTCTACATTTTAAAGTGTTTATTGCTGCATACAATTTTTATTTTAGATATATGTACATATATAATATCTAAATATCTGTCTAATACAGCAGGCATATGTGTATGGATGCCATGTTTAAAATGGTAATGGATTACAAGAGTGAAACCTTTGTGGGCACATTTCCATGTCCCTGCCCAGGTTCCCAGAATGCAGTGTAATAACTGTATTTCTCGGAATTCTGATATACATATATACATGTGTGCATAAATATATATATATATACATATTTATATCTATAATGTGTCATAGTTGCATAATGCCCCTGTCTTGGCTGCAGTCTCCACCTCATACACTATTCCTGTGTTAGAATGGATTTACCTTTGATGGGAGCAGTGTGCTCTGGCTCCCCCATTCTGACCCCCAGGCTGCACAGTGTGGCAGCACCGCAACATAGCGACAGCCAGAGCTCAACCGGCGAGATTCAACATGGAAATGGCAGCTGGGTGAAGGGGGCTGGGGCAGGAGGACCGAGGGCAGGAGGACTTGGGATGAAAAATGTACAGCACTTGGGCCCCAGACAGAGGCAGGCCCTGGTGCATAGCACCGCTTACACCGGCGGTATATAACATACTTAAAGAGACACATATAACATTGATCATAGATTCATTTAATTAATAATTAAACACATATTAAACACAAATACTTTTAGTAACTTCTGGAAGTTATCATTTTCTTCATGTTAGACCGATGGCGGATATCTCTGGGTGCTTGGTATACATTTGCTGCCAAGCCATTGTACATGTAGATACAGTTACATTCGTATGAACTGTTTGTGTTGGTGGCACAGTGGAAACTGTGTGTTTTGAAATATCTTGGACAATTTTCAACTTTGTAATACTCTCGCTCATCAAACACGTTGATTATTCTTATTTTTGCTCTTTTTCTCAGTTTGAAGATTATTCTGAAAAACTTCACAATTCTGTTCTTTATTTGCTTGAAGCTTGCTGCTATATTGTCCATTATAGCCTTGATGTTATTCTTCAACTTGTTCTTAGCAGTGTTTGGAGGTTCAATAACCAAAGGTATATCAATGATTACTTGGTTCTTTAGACGTGTACACCCACCATAATCGCATGGCAACACGACTGTGTATTCTGGTACGTTGGTGGGGAGGTTTTTATCAGGTGGTTGATGTTCTTTTCGACATCCTATGTACAGGTTCCAGCAGAGACATCTGATTTGATATAAGGCCAATGCTGTTTGGCTTTCCTCCTTTTTCAGAAACATTTGTGTCACAATGTGTTTGTCTGATGATCCATAATAATTAGTTATAAATATCGTCATAACGATAAAAGTAAAAAATACAGTAATCACGACTAAAAGAAAGATTAATGCAGGCAAGATGGTGGTGGACTGCATGATTTTCGATCTTCAGTCTTCTTTGAAAAGCTTTTAAAAATGTCCAAAGCGCCAAAGTCAGGAGACAGTTGGTCAGGTCACGTAGAATAAAAGGTAAGTACAAAATACAAGCCAAGGCATTGTATATGGCAAGAATGTTTATGATGTCACATGGTGATGTCATAATGCTTACAAGAGAACCTGTTAAGATGGCTTGGGTATGATGCAGCTCCCAGACATGGAATAGATTGCTTTTCCTTAAGGTCTAACTTTGTTCTTTGAGAATGTACTGACAGCAATATTTGCTCGGCACAATTGACTAATCAACATGTTCTATATTTGAGTCAACTGATTCATCCCAACATAACAAATATAATAAAGTACAAATCCTCAGCAAGATGATGTGCAAATGCAGTAGGTCTACCCAATCTCTGAAATGAGCCCCTTGATTTATGCATCTCAGCTAAGTGGTAGCCATTGTGTTGTTGGTGAGGTCGCCCTCATTGCTCTTGTGCAGTGGGTCAGATGTTGAGCTATATACAGATATTCTTATATGAGATTCAGTCAAAAATGACACACGTCTTTTAACAACATGTTTATTGGTTCAACAACATAAGAAAAGCCGCAGGTTCCCTATCATGTGACAAGTTTGTATATTAACTTTTCCTGTCTTAATGCCCATAACACCACACGGGCCATTTCATTCTACCATAACGTTTATATATACTGTATATATTAATTCAGTGCTATGTAATTGCTGCCATATTGAGCAAAGTGTGTGTATTTTACATTGTGCAATCTACAGTTTCTGTCCTTGGTCATAAATAAAAGGAAAACTGTGTATATTCAGTATATACATCAACATGCTCAAAAGATCAATTGCTTGTATTAATGTTGTAAAAATTATTACAAATTTTATTGACCCACAATAAAAACTTTTGCTGAAAAAATTTAAATCTTTCATATTTATATACACAGCTATCATGCTTAAATATATTGATAAAAAAAAAGTTGAAAATGGGTCTGGCCTTCTGAGCCAGGAAAATGTCCTGATTTTTTTTTTGTGTTTCTGAACAGGATAAAGACCATTATACAATGAAAAAACATATATGTTTTTATAGATACTATGATGGAAGTTGGGTGTACGAGAAGGACATTTACATTTTTGGAGAACTCCATGGCAGGAGAGGTGGAAGGGGAGTGACGTCAATTTGAGTCAGATCCAGTTATCAATAAATCATTCTCGCTTGTCTCTCACCCAACCCCTCCATTTAATAGGAGAAAAAATACACCCTCCATATTCAGCTGTCAGGCAGTGATGCATCAAAGCAAAATGAAATCTTCTATTCATAAAGAGAGTCTTCCAAAATTCAGATTTTTCTGAAAATTCAGAAAATTCAGAGTGTATTCATTAGGTAGTTAAACACATTTTTCTTGAACTACACCTTTAAGATAAATACAGAACATTGGGAACAGATAAGATATGTTTTCAGTTGTTTGGAAAGTCAGTCACAATGTTGTGAAACTTAACAGTAAGATTAAATGTAAGTGCACCTCACAGTAAAATTACCTTTCTCCTCATGGTCCAAGCTAACAATTAGTTCTCTTGATATACAAAATGAAAGTCCTAACAGATTCTGCTAAAATGTAATGTTCCCCAAACAGTGGTACTTTAAATTTACTTTGAAATATAAGCCAATTGTGACAAACCACTTCTTTTACAGGTAGGATTGTCACCGATCTTGCAGTAACCACAGCCTTCTAGGGTATACAAAGTCCAGGACACCTTCAGCTCAGTTTTCCTTTTTTATTCAGTTTGAAAGCAGGTACTTTAAATAATAACAAAACAAACAAAATCCCTTGCTCTTACTTGAGCTCTTACTAGACAGTACTTGCTATCTGCAATTGGGTGGCTTTCCCACTTACCAATTTCCCAAACAAAAGCAATGTCTTTGCAATAAGCGCAGCCTCTCCTAGCTGTCTTTTCCTCTCCCCCTTGGAGCAGGCTGCTCTCTTCTTTTAAAGGCCTGTCTGCTAATTGAGTAGCTACAGGTGAGTGCCAATTAGCTAACTCTTAAAAACCAGATCCAAGCTGTGGTCTGTTATACAGCAACTAGTGCTGTTGGAGCATTGGCCCCCCCTGCTCTCCAAATACTCCGCCCCAGGGACCCATACCATGTTTTGCAGAGCATCAGCTATGCATATTGCAAACTGTAACATCTCTCCCTGGGGCATTTAACTGAGAAATCCTCTGGTTGCTGTCTAGCAAATCAGGTCTGATGTATCTCCCATCAACCACTATTCCACCTTTATGCTCACATATCCTCCCCCCCAGCTCATACCCAAGGGTTTGAGCGACCATGGAAATCAGGGAGTGTACCCTCGAAAGCCCATCAGCATTACCTTGTTGCAGACCAGCCCTGTGTTCCACAGTGAAATTAAAAGATTGCAAACTCAAAAACCATCTGGTTACTCTGGAGTTACTTTCCCTGTTCTGATACATCCACGTCAGAGGAGCATGGTCCGTTATCAATCGAAACCTTCTGCCTAGTAGGTAGTATTTAAGAGAGTCTAATGCCCACTTAATAGCAAGACACTCTTTTTCAACAATAGAGTAGTTCTTCTCATGTGGGTTTAACTTTCTGCTCAAAAAGAAAACAGGGTGTTCTTCACCCTGGTATTCCTGTGAAAGAACAGCCCCCAAGCCCACATCAGAAGTATCTGTCTGAACTATAAAATCCCTGGAAAAATCTGGGGTCACTAAGACAGGATGGCTACAGATAGCTTCCTTCAGACTCTTAAAAGCCTTTTCTGCCTCAGGGCACCATTTAACTATGACTGGGGATTTTGCTTTAATAAGGTCTGTCAGGGGTGCAGCAATGGTAGCAAAATCTGGAATGAACCGCCTATAATATCCAATTAAACCCAAAAATGCCTTTACTTGTTTCTTTGTAAGGGGCTGTGGCCATTTTTGTATGGCTTCTACTTTGGCTTCCTGTGGTTTAACCAAACCCCTCCCAATAGAATAACCTAAGTACTTAGCTTCCTCTAAACCAATCGTACACTTGGAAGGATTGGCAGTTAAGCCTGCTGAGCGGATAGCATCAAGTACCGCTTGAACTTTAGGGAGGTGGGATTCCCAGTCTGCACTGTGGATGACGACATCATCCAAGTATGCTGCAGCATAACGAACATGAGGTTTAAGAATTCTGTCCATCATTCGTTGGAATGTGGCAGGTGCCCCATGTAACCCAAATGGCAATACAGTGTACTGAAACAGGCCACTGGGTGTTGAAAAGGCTGTCTTTTCTTTGGCTCTTTCAGTGAGCGGGACCTGCCAGTAACCCTTTGTTAAATCCAAGGTTGTTAGATAACGAGCTTTGCCCAGTCTTTCTATTAACTCATCAACTCTTGGCATTGGGTAAGCATCAAATTTTGAGAGGGCGTTTAACTTGCGGTAGTCATTGCAGAACCTCCATGTGCCATCAGGTTTTGGCACCAATACAATAGGACTACTCCAGTTACTCTGGGATTCTTCAATGACTCCAAGTTTTAACATGCTCTCAACCTCTAAGTTTATAACCTCCCTCCGGGCCTCAGGAATTCTATAGGGTTTGAGGTTAACTCTTTTCCCTGGTTCGGTTATTATGTCATGTTTAATCACTTTAGTCTTTCCTGGAACTATCGAGAAAACATCCCTATTTCTTCTGATGAAATCTCTGACCTCTTGCTTTTGATGGACAGACAGAGTCTTAGATACGTTCACATCTGGCTCTACTATAGGAGGTTCTGAAGGTTTTAAAGCAACCAGGACCTCCCTGTCCTTCCATGGCTTTAACAGATTTATATGATACAACTGTTCAGGCTTTCTTCTTCCTGGTTGTCTGACTTTATAATTGACATCACTCACTTTCTCTATTATTTCATAGGGTCCATGCCAAGTCGCAAGGAACTTATTCTCCACAGTAGGGACCAGAACCAATACCCTGTCTCCCGGTTGGAACACTCTGACTCTAGCATTACGGTTATAGCTGTTTTTCTGAGCCTGCTGGACTTCCAGCATGTGTTCCCTGACAATAGGCATGATGGTGGCCATTCTATCCTGCATTTGAGCTATATGCTCAATTACACTCCTGTGAGGAGTAGTCTCCTGTTCCCAGGTCTCCTTAGCAATATCCAATATTCCCCTGGGATGTCTTCCATATAATAATTCAAAAGGAGAGAAGCCCGTGGAGGCCTGTGGAACTTCCCTAATGGAAAACAGTAGATATGGCAATAAAAAATCCCAATTTCTTCCATCTGCATCAATTACCTTGCGTAGCATACTCTTAAGGGTTTTGTTGAACCTCTCTACTAAACCATCAGTCTGTGGGTGATATACTGAGGTCTTAAGATGTTTAACCTGCAAGAGCCTGCACAACTCTTTTGTGACTCTGGACATGAACGGGGTCCCCTGGTCTGTCAGTATTTCTTTAGGGATACCCACCCTACTGAACATCAACATAAGTTCCTTAGCTATTAGCTTTGCAGAGGTATTACGCAAGGGAATGGCCTCAGGATAGCGAGTTGCATAGTCCAAGATGACTAATATATATTGGTGTCCCCTAGCGGACTTTACCAGTGGCCCCACTAAGTCCATAGCGATCCTTTCAAAAGGCACGTCAATTATGGGTAAGGGTACAAGTGGACTACGAAAAGTCTTGAAAGGAGCCCTGTACTGGCACTCAGGACATGAGGAGCAATAGTTTGTAATAGCAGCAAACACTCCAGGCCAGTAAAACCGTCTAAGGACTCTCTCTCTAGTTTTTCCGACTCCCAAGTGTCCCCCTAATATGTGGCTGTGAGCCAACTTTAGCACTATATTCTGGTAAGTCTGAGGAACCAATAGCTGCCTAATGATGTCTGAATCCTTTTTTTCTACACGGTAAATTAGGTCATTTTGTACTTCAAAATAGGGGAACGGCAGTGCTCCTCCTGGCTGATTAACAACCCCGTTTACAACTTTAATATCATTTCTAGCTGTCACTAAAGTGGGATCTTCCCACTGAGCGCTTTTAAAGTTACCTGGACTAATTCCAATATCAATTAAGTCCTTATCCTTGTCTGCATTATTAGTAGGCTCCTCACTAGTTTGAGCTGGGTTATCTCCTATTAATACTGGTTTAGGGCAGTATTTTTTCTTTTTCCTTATTTTTCCGTCACAGTGGTCAAAACCCAAGTCAATATCGGAAAAAGGGAACACATTATCCTCGACAGACTGACTCATTTCTGATAAATTTTGATCTGTCTTTTGTAAAGCTGCCCATAATTTTAGAAAATGAGGAAAGTCTCTACCGATCACTACCTCATGGGCTAATCTAGGTACTACACCCACTCGGTACTTTAAATTCCCATACTGGGTTCCAATATTTACTTCCGCAGTGGGGTATTCCTTTTTATCACCATGAACACAGATAATGCCTATTTTCTGTCCATGATCAGGTTTTACACAAGGTATTATAGACTCTGCTACCAACGTAACCATACTACCTGAATCAAGTAATGCTTTAGACATTTTTCCATTCACAGTTACACAGCATTTATGAGCGTTATTATCATAGTCATTGTTAACAATACCATAACAACTGAGCAAAAATGAACGTGTTCCCTCATTTTTGCCCACATTGCATTCCATAGGTTCATCCTTAAATGGACAGTCTTTGGCCATATGACCATCCTCTTTGCACTTGAAACATTTGACAGTACAGTCTGACCACCAATTAGTTCCGTTCCCAGGCCTATTAGACCTGGATGCCCCCCTTAAACCTTGAACAGTCTTACCCGGTCTTGCAGAATCTTGGGGCTTAGGATTGCGAGGGTTTGCCTGTGAAGTAGGACATAGCAGTTCTCCTGCAGCCGCATATCTTTCCACCAAGGCAATCAGTTGGTCAGCTGTATGGGGGTCACTTTGGCTGACCCAGCGACGCAGGGAAGCTGGTAAACCACGCAAAAACCGGTCCATTACTAAGGTTTCCACAATGTGGCTAGCTGAATGGATTTCAGGTTGTAACCATTTCCGTGCAAGGTGTATGAGGTCAAACATTTGGGAACGTGCGGCTTTGTCTGAAGAATATGACCATGAGTGGAACCTTTGGGCACGTACTGCAGAGGTTACACCCAGTCGTGCCAAGATTTCAGCTTTCAATTTGCTGTAGATACTTGCATCGGCTGGTTCTAGGTCATAATATGCCTTCTGCGGCTCTCCACTTAGGAACGGTGCCAGTATGCTTGCCCACTCACCAGCCGGCCATCCGTCCCTCTCAGCAGTGCGCTCAAATGCCAGAAGGTACGCCTCAACATCATCTGATGCGGTCATTTTCTGAAGATAGTGGCTCGCCCGAATCACCTTTGGCCCCTGGTATCTTCCATCAGGGTCTCCATTCAGTTTTCCAGAGATCGCTTGGATTACCTGTTGTAGTCCCTGGGTGACTTTTTGCTGCTCCTCACGGGCTACTTTAAACATCTCCGCTTGTGTCACAACAAGCTGTTTCACCAAGGACTCAGTGCCCTCCATTTGTGTTTTGGCCAGGACTTTAGCACACTCTGCCTGGGCCAGCACCAGTTGCTGCAGGGCTGCACTGTTTTCTGCAGCTCTCCTGTTAGTCTCCTGTTGCACAGAGGAGGATTGGATCAGAGCCTTGATAACATCCTCCATGTTGAGCTTTAAATGACTTCTACCCTCAGGCTTACGTGGATGCCCGCATTCTCCACCATATGTGACAAACCACTTCTTTTACAGGTAGGATTGTCACCGATCTTGCAGTAACCACAGCCTTCTAGGGTATACAAAGTCCAGGACACCTTCAGCTCAGTTTTCCTTTTTTATTCAGTTTGAAAGCAGGTACTTTAAATAATAACAAAACAAACAAAATCCCTTGCTCTTACTTGAGCTCTTACTAGACAGTACTTGCTATCTGCAATTGGGTGGCTTTCCCACTTACCAATTTCCCAAACAAAAGCAATGTCTTTGCAATAAGCGCAGCCTCTCCTAGCTGTCTTTTCCTCTCCCCCTTGGAGCAGGCTGCTCTCTTCTTTTAAAGGCCTGTCTGCTAATTGAGTAGCTACAGGTGAGTGCCAATTAGCTAACTCTTAAAAACCAGATCCAAGCTGTGGTCTGTTATACAGCAACTAGTGCTGTTGGAGCATTGGCCCCCCCTGCTCTCCAAATACTCCGCCCCAGGGACCCATACCATGTTTTGCAGAGCATCAGCTATGCATATTGCAAACTGTAACATCTCTCCCTGGGGCATTTAACTGAGAAATCCTCTGGTTGCTGTCTAGCAAATCAGGTCTGATGTATCTCCCATCAACCACTATTCCACCTTTATGCTCACACAATGTACATATTTCATTGACATCGGTAGACCTGCTTTCCCTAGCAAGTTTCTTACTTTACAATATTGCAACTGCAGCTGGGCATTCTGGGTAGTGACATATTATTATTATTGTTTATTTGTAACGTGCCAACATATAGCGCTATCCATAAGTTGTGATCAAGGCAAAACAATATTAACACATTAAAAAGATGTCTTTGAGCTTAGAATCCAGTGTCCATAGAGCTTTCCCCAAAGCACCGTGCAAGATTGATAACTTGCAGACTTACAATCTAAAGACATTAAAATGAGTCTCCAAGGATATCACCTACTTTGCACATCACCCCCCATTTTCTTACAGTGGGGTTTTTAATGATGCGCAGAGGAGAGTAATCTGTGTGTGTGGGAGATGAGTAAGGTCTGAGGGTGAGTAGAGGAGGCTGTGAATGTGGAAGATGAATCAGTTATGAGAGGAGAGTAGTGGACTCTATGGATATGCATGGCATCTGAAAGAGAACGGTGGAGCTTGTGTAAATGGGAGATGAGAGTGGTCTGTAGATGTGGGATACAAAAGAGGTCTGTGGGGTGGGTAGTGGCGTCTATATTTAATCCTCTTCTAGCTTCAAAAGTTAGCATCATTTATTTTATTTTTCTCTATGTGACCTATATGTTGCACTTCTAGGGCTAGATACCACAGCACCTTTGCTTTAATCAGAAGAGTGAACGAACATCACCTGGCCCTGCCAGAAATACTATGTAGGAGCTGGCACACCATCGTCTTGTAGTTTGCTTATTTTTAAGCTGACAATTTTCAAATAGCATTTTCCAGTATAAGTGTAAGAGTAAATTAAAAGTATTTACCAGAAATATCTGTCCCTGTCCAAATTATCAGTACCTATATAGTGTGCACACTGTAGAGAAATAATACACCAACACAAAGTTCTGGTATAAGCTTTCTCCGTACTGCCTTTATTAAGTCAGCCATCATTTATATAGTTTTTAGTAATCAGATAAAAAGTTACATTAAGCAAAACATCAAGTTTATTCGGTAATTCATTGGTTCTGAGATGTCTGCTTTTACGAGACTCCGGTCAGACATTGGGTTAAAACATTAAGGAGTCTCCAAGACCCATCCCACAAGAGGATGGGTCTTACTCTCATTGGTAAGAAGTTGAAGACAAAGACAAGATGGTGTTTCTCCTCCTCGTGTTCTGTGTGTGTGTTAAGACCCGTCATCCTTAACAGACCGGAAATAGTGCTGCCTCCATCTTGTGAGAAAGGGGAGTGTCAAATCCTCCATTTTAGAGTCTCCCAATGATTCAGCATTTATTAGTAAAACTTGGTTATACGATAATACTGCAAAGATAAGATATATAAGTAGGTGTACGAATACATTTATGCATTTTGTACTGATCCTAATCCATAACAGTCCCCCCTAAAATGACATAATAATATATTCGTCACACTCACAGCTATTAGTAAAACTTACTGATTATAAGTATAACACCCTATTCTTATAACGGGTGTCTAAAACTAAATATCTTGTTATAATAGATATATGTCTCAACTATGGTCCTTCCAGAGCACTATTTTTTGTGTCTTCTATTTCCGGATGTTGAAAGCATGCATGTGTGTAAGTCATAGGTTCATATCTTCGTTCGATCGGGCTTGCCATGACCTGACGTCACACCTACCCTATGACTTATGTGGCATGGGGAAGACCTAACAAGCCTCTAATATCTAATAGTGTAGCTACGCTTGGAGAGGGACCATAGTACTCAGATATAGTGTAGCTCAGCTCAGAAAACACTCTCCTTAGAGCCAGTTACAGTCTGCAACAGAAGACGGGATGTCTTACAGTCATCATTTTGTCCATGTAGATCTATGTCTAAATCTTGGTGGATAAAGGTGGGAGAAGCCTTGTCCATAGCTTTCTGAAGGTAGTTGCGTATACAGGGGATAATGCAACATAAGAGGAAGGCTAACAAAATTATGACAATAAAGATAGCCATCCCTATCTGTAATAACACTTTCTGCCAGCCATTCATCCAACCAAACCATGATTCCCAATAGTCTATAGTGCCAGAATTTTCTTTTAATTCTTGACCAAGATTAGCCAATTTCTGGATTGCCAGTGTGATCTTACCATTTGGACCTGTATTATCAGGAATGTATGTACAACATGTGCTAGTGTCAGGAAGCATTTTACATACTCCACCTTTTTCTGCAAGGATCATGTCTAATGCCATGCGGTTCTGGAAGGCCATGTGTGATGTAGCCTCTAACTGTTCTGCGATGCCTTTTAAGGAATCCTTGGTGTAATTAACAAATCGTTGCTGGTTATAGTAAATATAATTGATCCAGGCAACGTTCTTATTTACTCCAATCATGGGTATCAGTGACTCGAATCCTGCTGCTACTTGGTTACGGGCTTTAAATTCATTGGGCACCCCCCTTGGGACTCCAATAGAATCTATGTACACATGGGAGTCAAAACTTTCTCTAGGCTCAGATGATGATGTATGTCTCTTCCTTCTGAACTGTGTCTGAGGAATATCATCTGGATCCCCATAATAGGTTGGAACAATGTGTAACGGCATTATGGCTTTAGCCAAGGTACATTCCCCACGCCATACTCCTGACAGTCTTACCCTGAGTTTCATATCTCCACACAACCAATATATGTCCCCCAAAGATCGGGTCTGATTGATTAACAGTGTAGATGATCCATCTCTATATGTGTGACAAAACCCACTTGGGAACCTCTGTAAGTTGAACCCTTGAGAAACGTTTCTCCTGTAACACGTATAATTTCCAGGGTACACAGTTATACCTCTCCCTGGGTGGGGATTACTAGTCATCACGGGGTACGTTTTCCTCCATTGTTCACACTCATCTGTATGACTATATGTTTTGAACAATTTTAGAAAACATGTCTCTTCTTGCAAAGGTATAATAAATGGAACAGTACCTAAGTGAGGCCTAGCATGGCCACATACATAACAATTGGTCTTATTACTTTCTTGTACATTATATTTCATCCATTCCAACCATACATTAAGGTCTGAGAATCCAGTCTCAGTAGCCAACGTGTCCTCATAGGTTGGGTCTCCAGCAGCAGTCATTGTTCCAATGATCTGGGGCCCTGGCTTCAATGTCTGTAATGCCAGAGGTAAGTCTGGGTGCTTATATAAATCTGCTATCTTAAACTCGCCCATTATCTTAGCACCTTGTCTTCTAGCCCAAGACCTCAGTATATATGTGTCAGCATCCATGGGACAAGGGTTTTGTATGGTTAGAGTCAATTGCATATCAGAACCAGATACCCCACTATTCAGACATCGACCAGTCTTTATTAGAGTCATTCGGTCGAGGAGGGATCTACCTTGGTCATCTTTCTTATCTGTGGCGCTTTGAGGTCTATACCCCCAAAGTGTTCCAGTGCCCCATCCCACTGCCTGCCATGTTTCACAGCGTTTTCCAACAGTTTTATCAGTGAGACATATGTATATATCTCTCTTGTATATATCACATTGTTCAGGGATTGAAGGGCAAGAAACGATGTCGCAAAAGTCAAAGGTGTATGTGGCAACATGTGTATTACGTGAATTATACCAAAATGTGATACCATCTTTACCTTTTGTAATGGTTACCTGTTGAGCAATATTTGAAATTACCATGAGGGACAGGACAAACCACTGAATTGTACTGATTGTGTTGGTTCCTGATCATCAGGAGGAGGAACCTTTTTGCAATGGGATGCGTGGACCCAAGTAGCTTTCCCTTCCAGCTTTACTGATGTAGCTATGATCAGTAGTACTTGGAATGGGCCTTCGTATCTGGGTTCCAAAGGGGTTTTCCTCACAAATTTCTTAACCAGGACGCAATCTCCAGGAAGTAGTTGATGAGTACCAGTGATTACTTCCGAATCTGGAATAGAAGAGAACAATTGTGCATGGATTTTAGTCAGTGCGGTGGACAATGCAATTACATAGTCAACAAGTACATCAGATTTAAGTTGCAGCTGCTGAGGAAAGTAGCACCCTAGTCTAGGAGCAGACCCAAACAGGATCTCATGTGGGGACAATGCATGTTTCCCTCTAGGGGTATACCTGACACTGAACAAGGCTATGGGGAGACTTTCAGGCCATGGCATACCAGTTTCTTGTGACATTTTTAACATCCTAGATTTCAAGGTACCGTTCATACGTTCCACCTTCCCACTACTTTGAGGATGGTAAGGCGTATGAAAGTAGAGGGTGACTCCTAGGGCTGTCCATATTTCTTTGGCCAGTACTGCTGTAAAAGCTGGTCCCTGGTCACTCTCAATCACTTCAGGGACCCCATATCTGCAGATGACCTCTGTTAATAGGCGTTTCACGGTTGTTTTCGCTGTCATGTTTGCGACTGGGTAGGCCTCTGGCCATCCTGAGAACATGTCCACAATGACTAATGCATATTCATACCGACCACTCTTTGGCATCTGTATGTGGTCGATTTGTATCCTCTGGAATGGATACAATGATTTTGCCAAATGTCTCTGTGGTGGCTTCTCGGTGCGGCCTACGTTGCACTTGGCACAAATACTGCACGATTTACAGTAGGTGCTTGTCAGAGTAGTGATGCCTGGGGCCATGTAATACTTTTTTATTAAGTTATTCATGAGAGTCTTTGACAGGTGTGCTGGCCCATGTGCCCATTGTACTGTTGCTGGGTACAAGCTTCTTGGCAAACACAATCTCAGATTGTCAACATATAGTCCATCTTTCAAAACTGCTCCCTTTGCTTTCCATTTGTTCACTTCTTCTGGACTTGCCATCTTTTGCAATTCTTTGAGCAATTTTAAATCTGTTGGCAGAGTCTGCATTGTATAAATGTTTATTTCTCTATCCACCTCTCTCCTTTCCATTTCCTGTGATATCATTGCGGCCTTCTTAGCCGTCTGGTCTGCTAGATGGTTTCCTCGTGCTTCGTCTGAATTTAGCTTCCCATGTGCCTTCACTTTCAGTATGGCTACTTCCTTTGGGAGTGCTAAAGCATCTAGTAGTTCACGGATGGCTTTGTCATGCTTCACTGGAGTGCCTGCGGCTGTCATGAATCCTCTAGCTCTCCAGATTACTCCAAAGTCTTGAGTCACTCCCAGAGCATATCTTGAGTCTGTATAGATGTTGGCTCGGACTCCTGTCGCAATCTCACAGGCCTTGGTCAATGCGATCAACTCTGCTTCTTGTGCTGACATGGAGGGAGGTAGTGAGAAGGCTCGCATCACATCTTTTTCCGTAGTCACAGCGTATCCTGTGTGATATTTTCCATTCTCATCAGCATACCTTGATCCATCCACATACAGAGTGATGTCTGGGTCTGTCAGGGCAAGTTCCTTTACATTCGCAAGGTGTGAGGTCTCCATTTCCATTTGTTGAAGGCAGTCATGGGGTGGATTTGTGAGTCCTGGGACTGCATATGGGTCTCTGGCTTGTATACTGGGAGTGCTGTCTGCTAGCCAGTGGAGATTCTTCTTTTCCACTCCTTCTTCTTCCAACTCCTCTTCCTCTGCAGATTCCCACCATTTTAATGCAGCTCCCAATGTCTTCCATCCATCCGGTGCGAACTTGGATATTGCAACATGTGGAATTTCTGTATCCCAATGCTTGTAGAGCGCTTCTGCTTCTTGTGGGAGCTCCACCGTAAATGCACTATCACCTGCTGCATTATTGTACAATGTCTTTAGGTTTAAGGTGACCTGCTTCAATTTAGTGAGTCTTGCTTCATATTGGAAATCTGCTTCATCTGTGAGCGTCTGGCCGTTTTCACCACCTTCCAGTAGACGTCTTTTTACATATAGATTGGTTATTCCTGAGTTTGGGTTCAAAATCAGGCTGTACCAAAAGTATCCATCTTCCTCATCTCCCCCCTCTGGAAATGGTAAGAGAGTGGCTGGATTGAGAACATAACATCTCTGTAAGGTAACATTGTCTGGTAGAAGGAGGGAACATTGCAGACGGAGGTGTCTGGCTGTAGTCATATGCTTAGGTTGAGTCTGCTGTATGATGGCCGCAATGTCATGTGGTGCCAGAACTGTCAGAGGATAGCCAAGGACTATGTCACTTGTTTTGTCCAGTAAGGCATGTGCTGCCAGTGCTGCTCTGAGACAAGACGGTCCTCCTCTTGTCACGGCATCTAATTGACATGAGAAATAGCCGATAGGCCGTTGTCTGTTTCCATGGGACTGTGTCAAGACTCCCATTGCATGTCCTTCTCTTTCTGAGACAAACAGCTTGAATGGGAGATCATAGTTTGGTAATCCTAGTGCTGGTGCTGATGAGATAGCTTTCTTTAGGGTGTAGAAATTATCCAGAGCTGTCTGTGTCATCTCATATGGTTCAGTCTTCAACACGTCATACAAGGGTTGCATCAGAAGGGATGCTTCTGGGATCCATGCTCTGCAGTAAGATATTAGACCTAAGAAAGCATGCAGAGGTCTGTGTCCTTCTGGGACTGACATGTCTTCTATTGCTTGCACACGGGCGCGTGTAAGATGACGCACACCTTTTGACAGGCAGTGTCCCAAAAATATGACTGTCTGCTTACACCATTGTAGTTTGTCTCTGGATACTTTGCATCCTTGTTCTGCCAAGTGTCTCAGCAGGCTTTCTGATGTCCTTGTAGCTGTGGGAAGATCTTCTGCACACAGTAAGAGATCATCAACATACTGCAGCAATACAATGTCAGGATTCGCTTGTTGCCAGGAGTCTAGGATATGGCCCATAGCTTTGGCAAACTGGTTGGGCGAATTCTGCGCTCCTTGAGGCATTACAGTCCATTTGTATTGATTATGATCATGCGTGAAAGCAAACAGATACTGGCAAGAAGGGTCAAGGGGAATACTGAAGAAAGCATTTGCTAAATCCACTACGGTAAAGTATGCAGCTGCTGGAGGTATTCCAGAAAGGAGAGTGTTCGGATTAGGCACTATAGGAGTGTCTAATATGGTTGCTTCATTGACTGCTCGCAAATCTTGTACCATACGATATTTTACTGGTTCTCCCTTTTTAGATTTCTTCTTTACTGGAAAGAGGGGCGTGTTGCATGGTGACGTACATGGGATCAACGCCCCTTGTTGCACTAATTTCTCTATCTGCTGAGAGATTGCATCTATTTGTGCTGGCTTCAGAGGATACTGTGGCTTGCGTGGTAACTCTGCTCCGGGTTTTAGTTTTACTGTGACTGGTGGCACCTTTAGGTGTCCGATATCTTCCGGTCCTTGTGACCAGAGTGTTGCTGGAATCTTGTCCAAGATATCATCTGGCCCTGTATTACAGATGCTGTTGGCATCTATGTGTAGTAATATGGGCAGTGAGCAGAGTGCTAACGTGTCAGTGACTTGTAGAGGTGAAGACACTTGTACAGTTCCATCTGGGGTGAATGAGATGGATGCTTGTAGTCGGGAAAGCACGTCTGCACCTAACAGATTTATAGGGCATGTAGAGGATGCTACAAATCTTGCAAGCAGATCTGGAAATGGGCCTATTTGCATAGATTGGGTTAAATGATTGGAGATGGGGACACCATCTACTCCTACACAAGCGACTTCAATGTCAGACAGGTAAGATATATTGGGCAGATCTTGTTTTCTTAGAACGCTTCTGGCTGCACCTGTGTCTATGAGAAAGGTTGTGGGCGTCCCCTCTATTGGTAGTGTCACAATAGCTTGTGGTCCTATCTCGCCATCCCCTGAAGAAACTGCCAGAATAGGGGACACTGACACAGGCTCACCCCCGTCCTATGCTGTAGCTTGAAGCACAGGCACTGCATTGTTATCATCTGTCTGCTGTCTAGGTCTTGCCTTCCTGGGTGCCTTGCAATTCTTGCTAAGGTGTCCTGTTTTCCCACAATTATAACACTGTCTTGTTTCTTTCCGTAGTGATTGCTCAGAATTCACCATAAGTACAGCTGTCTTTTTGGATGCTGATGATACAGGTTGTTTAGCCGCTGCTGTCTCCAGTCCTTTAGCAACCAACAGTAAGGTGTCTAAAGGTAATACTCTATATTCTGGTCTGGATGTCAATAGGCCCTTCTGAATTGTCTCATGTAATCCCAGCACGAAGGCTGTACTTAACATCTGCGTATGTGTTTTATTATGTTGACTGAAGCAAAGATCTGTAAACACTTGTGTGAGTCGTGCATGGTACTTTTCTACAGATTCGTCTCTGTCTTGTTTGATATCTTGTAAATTAACTGCTTGATCGGCTAATTTATCTTTTGCCCAATATCTTAACAGGTCACAGAATTGTATGCCTGATGTAAAGTCATGCTTTGAACGGTGTGCATCATAAGGATCTATGGCATTCCGCATGATAGGCCAGTATGAATCACCTGCCTTAATCTCACATAAGCTGATGAGATCCTCCCACGCTGCCGAGTATGTCTTTTGAATTTGTACAATTTTCCTATAGAAAGGCATAGGTTGTTTTTCAGGATCTGGCAATGTGTTGATAAGGGAGGTGGCTTGTGTCGGGGTGAATGCAACGTACATTAGACTTCCCCTTTTCTTGTTCCTCCTCTTGGATTTCACTTTTGAATCAGAGTTTCTAATTGTCCACTCTACGACACTCTCTCCTCCACCTATGTCGTCACTGGATTCGTCTGAACTATCTTGTAGGTGATTGATAGGCAGAGCTTGTGCTTCCAGTGTTGTGGTCTGGTTGGGCAGTGGTCTGAACAGCGGACTTGTTGCCGAGTTATGTGAACTATGCACACTATGGGTGCCAGTACTGGCTGGTGGATGTTCTGTTACAATTGGCACCTCAACAGATGGGAATATCGGATATGGAGAATACAGTGTTCCGTTTGAAGTCAATACTGGATACAAGCAAGTGGGATGTGTTTCTGGTGCAGTGGGAGTAAGGGGCGGAGCCCTTTGGACAGATGGTGTGACGTGTGACATCACGTTATGTTGGGCAGTATTCAGGGGT
This sequence comes from Discoglossus pictus, assembly GCA_027410445.1. Lineage (NCBI taxonomy): Eukaryota > Metazoa > Chordata > Amphibia > Anura > Alytidae > Discoglossus > Discoglossus pictus. The sequence continues at coordinate 37,552,153 of CM050172.1, read as the reverse complement.
GAGTGCAGCTCCTCCTTCGTGTGTGTGTGAGCGCCATCTTTAGACTGTGATTTTATGGAATGTCTGAGTTCAGGGGACTGACCACTTCACACGGAGCATGATACACATAAATTTTCCTTCCTTTTAATTCAATTTCCTTTTCTATCCACCCTTCCTGTGCAATTGCTCTAGCCACTTTGTACCACATCTCTGCACTAGGCAATAAACCACAATCTTGTAACTGTCCTTTATTATCTCTCAACACTTTACGCCACTCTTCTGCCTTCAAATGCCCTCCTACGACACTGGTAATACCACAGATCTTGAACATCTTTGTACATCGATTTACTGTTCTTAACTATCTCACGGGCTAACATGCCCTCCAACAATTTCACCTGATTCTGTCCCATATTTTATGTGAAATAAACACGTATTTAGCAGCAGGTGTTTAACGAGGTAGTAATATATATAAATATATATAAATATATATATATATATATATATATATATATATATATATATATATAGAGAGAGAGAGAGAGAGAGAGAGAGAGAGAGAGAGAGTGTCTGAGAGTCTGAGAAAGGCTTTGAGAGAAGATCTGACTTGGTCGACTGTTTACGGAGGGTTAATCCGTACGTCTTCTCTAATACTCAGATTACTCGGAGTACCCTGCAGTGTGTTTTTAACCACTTAACCACTAGGAACAGATAGAAACAAGGATAATGGACAGATACATATGAATCAACAGAACATAGTTGTATTACATTTATATTCTGTACTATTTACTTCTTAAATCAATCTCCCCCTGTAGTTTATACAACCTTAAACATTTGGCATAGAAATAGTTCTCTCAACCAGGACACATTCTTTGAAGGGGTTAAATGAAATGAGAAGGGTGGGGGAGATGAGGGATTTCTCTCTCTCTATGATCTCACTGCAGCTGTGTGATCTGAAGGTCAAAAACACACAGAGAGAGACCCTGCTCGCAGCACCAGCAGTTTTGAGCTTTTAGGGGGTAGAAGTTCTAAGCTACATTTCTTAGCAAAACATGCATCACAACCAGCAATGACATAGCATATAACATTATAATCATCAAACCTTTTCTGCAGAAAACTTTAGATTCAAAAGACATATGATTTCAAGACCATGCGCATTATATCTTATTAATTGATAATCATGCGTCACACACACACGTTTTTTAACCACCCGCAGTGAATGACAGACGTCCCTTGAAGTTTTCAAGCTACTTTACGGCCTAAACATCATGACCTTCAAGGAATATCGTCTATCCAGCATGCATAGACATTTCCCAGGAAAAAAAATGTATATAAGAGAATCTCAATCCCCAGGGCACATATATGCAAGCCCGTATGTGTGACCTCTGGTTTATGTACGTCTCTGGGTACAAGTCATCCATCTTCCAGAGAGTCACAAATACACGTGTGTGTGTGTGTCCTGAATTATATGTCTAAGGAATTTCAACTTACAATACCAACAGACACACACACACACAGGCACACACAGGCGACAGATATCACTATATTTTGTACAGGGTTCTTAATGGACTTGAGGCAAAATATCACCTGTACTTTTGTAATCGTCACTTACAACAGAGCTAGACAACGGGCAGAATTCCAAGAACAGGTCTACACGGATAAGGTACTAATCATGTCCTTACCGTGTACCGGAGGTGATCAGGCTCCGCCTGTTCTCATGAAGTCTGTCCGAACTCCTCTTGTCCGTTGTAGTTCGATTAAACCTCAAGTCCCATCTGGGGTGCCATTTTGTAAGAGTAAATATCAAAGTATTTACCAGAAATATCTGTCCCTGTCCAAATTATCAGTACCTATATAGTGTGCACACTGTAGAGAAATAATACACCAACACAAAGTTCTGGTATAAGCTTTCTCCGTACTGCCTTTATTAAGTCAGCCATCATTTATATAGTTTTTAGTAATCAGATAAAAAGTTACATTAAGCAAAACATCAAGTTTATTCGGTAATTCATTGGTTCTGAGATGTCTGCTTTTACGAGACTCCGGTCAGACATTGGGTTAAAACATTAAGGAGTCTCCAAGACCGATCCCACAAGAGGATGGGTCTTACTCTCATTGGTAAGAAGTTGAAGACAAAGACAAGATGGTGTTTCTCCTCCTCGTGTTCTGTGTGTGTGTTAAGACCCGTCATCCTTAACAGACCGGAAATAGTGCTGCCTCCATCTTGTGAGAAAGGGGAGTGTCAAATCCTCCATTTTAGAGTCTCCCAATGATTCAGCATTTATTAGTAAAACTTGGTTATACGATAATACTGCAAAGATAAGATATATAAGTAGGTGTACGAATACATTTATGCATTTTGTACTGATCCTAATCCATAACATAAGTAACCAGGCTTTGATGGCTTGCCAGTCTTGGTTGGGTTTCAGTATTTTGTGGAAAACAATGGTCACTTCCTACTAGAAACAGAACCTTACTTCACACGGTAATCCTGTAGCAGCAATTCATCTAGATGAAGTGCTTCATACTGCCACAGTCTTCAAACTTGAAGTACAAATCTTCTGAAACCCCCATCTTTCTCTGTTAACTGACTATTTGACAACTCTGTAATTCAACTACAAAGAATGTTTTATTTTGTGGGTTTGGTTAACATCGACTTTCTTCTAGAACAGAAGAAAATAATAATATAGTGGAAACAAATAGACTTAGAGAGGACCAATCTTAAACCTTATTCTTAAATGAATACAATTAATAAAAGAACTCATAGTCTACCTTCATTAACCCAAATTGCGACAATGTAAATGTGCGGAGTCTCTCTAAAGTAGAGAAAAGATGACCACACAACTAAAAGAGCAAAGAAACTCTGATAATATGTGAAAAGTATATAAAACAAAGGAACAGGAAAGAACATATTACAGATGGAAAAATTAAAATAATGAGAATTTGCCAGGAACCGGGTATTAGAAAAATACAAAAACAGGATATAAAAAGCTTGGTGAAGATCCCTTTAAATCAAAACTCCAATGCTTGTATCAGTGTGCAGAAACAATAGCAACATTACAGTAAAGCATTGAAAGCATACTATTTATCTACACGCAGCTATACAGCAGCAGAAACTGGAAACCTGATACTGGCGATCAGATTTCTCCCTGGATCAATACTCTCTCTAATTGTCCAGGATAACCCTGAATGCCCCTTTTAATTAGGAATAAATCCAGTCTCCTTTTAAAGTTATCTATCAAATCCGCTGTCACCAACTCCTCTGGTAGAGAATTCCACAGATTAACCCGCCTTACTGTGAAGAACCCTTTTCTTTATTTAAGGTGGGATCTTTTTACTTCTAACCTCAAAAGATGTCCTCTTGTCAAATGAAAACCTCTTAGCACAAAAAGCTCCCTTGACAAATCTTTATACTGACCCTGGATGTATTTATATAAGGTAATTCAAATCTCCTCTTAGGCACCTTTTTTCTAGAGACAATAAGCCTAATTTGGTTAGTCTTTCTTCATAACTTAGCCCCTCTTTTCCACTTATTAGTTTTTTTGCCCTTCTCTGTACCTTTTCCAGCTATAAAATATCCTTTTTATAAAATGGTGCCCAAAATTGTACTCCATATTCCAAATGAGGGCGTACTAGAGATTTGTATAGTGGCAGAATTATATTTGCTTCTCTGGCTTCTATACCCTTCTTAATACATGCTAATATTTTATTTGCCTTTGCAGCTGCTGCTTGGCTTTGAGTACTGTTACCTAGGTGGTTGTCCACAAGTACTCCAAAATCCCTTTCAATATCTGATACCCCTATATTCGCTCTGTTAAAATTATAAATTGCATGGCTATTTTTCCTTCCCAGAAGCATAACTTTACATTTATTCATATTAAATCTCTTCTGTCATTTAGATGCCCATTCCTGTAATTTATGTAAATCCCTTTGGAGGGAAAGTACATCATTATTTGATTTAATTACACTTGCACACTTTCAGAACTCCTGCCAGATGGGAACAGAAGCAGCAGTGCTGGATACATGCAGAGCTTCAGACAGATAGGAACAGAAGCAGCAGTACTGGACAACACAGCTGTAGCAGGGAAACAGGCAGGACAAATAATTGCAGCAGAGTGATATGAGCCAAACTAACTAGGTGCAGATTGTGTGAGCCTATCACCTGTTAGTGACTAAGGAGTGGACTTATGACCCACAGGAGCAGATCCATGTTTTCTAGGTCTCCCTTGTGGCCTACTCAGTCTGTGTCATTACAGGCCCTTGATTGACCAGAACAACCAGTGGGGCCTTCCTTTGCCTACCCTGAGGCCTAACAGAACAGGTATTCCTAATAGAATTTCCCCACAAGCAATCACGTTTTCACTATGCGATTACTGTATACTATAACTAACTGTTTATGAAAAATATTCTCCACATGGAGTAAACATTTTCTCCTTGAAATCTTTTAACATATTATTAGTCAGCTATCCATTAAAATGTATCCACCCAAAGAATTCTAATATCATAATTTTCGTTTCTCCCAATAAAGTCATTATCTTTTCTTGGACATTCTTCCATATAAGTTTTCACCAAATCTTCATGGATATTTAGTGAGGTTGCCCATCGCTTTGGGACCTGTAGTTGGGATTTTAGCAAGCAACCTACTGAAGACAATCCCGAATGTCAGGAAAAGCAAGGTGGTTAGAAGACCATTATGTATGATTTGTGCTGGAAGCTTGGTTCATGGGGAGGCAAACCCTATTTCAAGATAAACAGTAAGTAAGATGGTCAAACAGGCAAAAATAGAAAATAGATCAGATTGGCAGATGTTCAAGGCAGACCAAGGTTAGATTCACTAGGTCCAAACAGAAACACAGGGAACTGGTATGCAACATAACAGACACGTAAGGGAAGACTGGCTTGAATAACTCTGCAAGTTGCTGCTGATCAGTGATCGTGACTTATAGCAGCTTAATTTCTTAATGGAATACTAATGGAGAAGGAAATGCAGTGCTAGTGAATCAGGGTGCTAGTACTTGCTGTAAATCTCTACTCACCATACCAGTCATGTCACAGCAGGCACTGCCTTCAGATACCGATAAGATGCCATGAGGTGTCCAGTACAAGTACCATCTATTGTATAAAACTTAGCCTTATCAGATACAGGTCTCTTGAGTGATCAAAATGAAGCCTGGACAGTACCACCCATTTCACAAAAGTAAATTATAGATGAAAGGATGCAGAGTTCAGCGGTTACAGAGCCTTAATATAAAAGGGAAGGTGTAGTAGTGTACTCATTGTAGAACAGCATAAAACAATTTTAGTGGTGTTGATGGCTTTTAAAAGTAAACCAGCTTTTTATTATCATTTTAAAGGACTAATCACCACTTTATGAGCAGTGCTCATAATGTACATTAGATGGTGCTGTTGTACTTAGTTTTTTCATCAGTTTATTCACATATGAATACTAAAACGTGATTCTGCTTCTACTTTGCTTTTTGTTAATGTATGTCGTGGTCACACTCTGTGAGTGTTAAAAATCACTTATTTCATTGTAGTGGCATTTTGAGAAGTCAGTGGTCTGGAACTGTGTCTCACAAAATGTCTTAAAGTGCTGGGGCTGTATTTTGACAATAACAAGATATGAAAAGGTTTATGGAAGCACACAGTCTTGTTTTGCCAGGATTACCACAATTCTACTGCAGTTAAGGTGGCAATGGTAAAAGAGGAGGAGGGATTTGTCTGTATGTTAAGCCTGAATTGAAGCCTATAGTCAGAGAAGATATTTATGGTGTAACTAGCGGTAATGTTGAATGTTTGTGGGTAGAGTTAAATAGCGGAGCAGCAAATTCAAAAATAATATTGGTAGAAGTATACTATAAACCCACAAAGATAGCTGAAAGCGAGGAAATACAATTATTGTTACAGATTGTAAATGCAGCTAAGAATGGGTAAGTTCTAATAATGGGAGATTTTAACTACCCTGAAATAGACTGGATACATGAGACCAGCAGTTCAGCTAAGGGGAGCAGGTTATTGAGTACACTCAGGGATCATTATCTGGCCCAGGTTATACAAGAGCCTACTAGAAATGAAGCTATCTTAGATTTAGTCATCACAAATAATATTGATATAATATCAAATGTTGGAATAGGACAACCTTTGGGAAACAGTGATCACAACACAGTCTCATTTGAGATTGAATCCTAAAAAATAAATGTTAATAAAGCCCCAGATCCTGATGGAATACATCCAAGGGTACTGAGGGAACTGGGCTCTGTAATAGCCAAACCATTATATCTATTTTTCAGGATTCACTCACCACTGGGTCGCAACCAGATGACTGGAGAAATGCAGATGTGATACCTATATTTAATAAGGGAGCAAGAGCAAATCCAGGGAATTATAGACAGGTAAGCCTCACTTCAGTAGTGGGAAAGCTTTTAGAATGGCAAATAAGGGATAATATACAAGAATGGATTTATGAGGGATAGGTCATGTCAAACAAATCTAATTAGTTTCTATGAGGAGGTTAGTAGGAACATGGATCAAGGCAACTCAGTGGGTGTAGTATTTTTGGATTCTGCAAAGGCTTTTGATACAGTGCCACATGGAAGACTATTGTGCAAACTAAGAGATACAGGAATTGCAGTAAATATCTGCTCGTGGATCGAGAGCTGGCTAAAAGACAGGAAGCAAAGGGTTGTTGTAAATGGAACATACTCAGATTAGACTAATGTGGTAAGCGGGGTTGTTCAGGGTCCTCTCCTTTTTAACATGTTTTTTAATGACTTAGGTCTGGAAAGTATTGTTTCCATTTTTGCTGATGACATGTGCAAGGTAATTACATTAGAAAATGTTGTACTCTCCCTCCAATGGGTTTTGAGATTTCATATAAATTAATATAAAATTATACATTTGGGAAGGAAAAATTGCCATGGAATTTAAAATCTTAATGGAGCAAATCTAGGTGTATCAAGATATTGAAAGGGATTTGGGAGTGCTTGTGGACAACCACCTAGGTAACACTTACATAGTTACATAGTAATTGAGGTTTAAAAAAGACTTTCAGTCCATTAAGTTCAACCTTTTAGGATCTCATCTGGTTTGCAATATGCAGATTAGTTGTTAATTAAACAGTGTTAATTAAACTGTGCTCAATGCCAAGCAGCATCTGCAAAGGCAAGTAAAATATTGGCATGTGTTAAGAAGGGTATAGACGCAAGGGAAGCAAATATAATTCTGGTACGCCCTCATTTGGTATATGGAGTAATACTTTGGGCACCATTTTTTAAAAAATTGGACATTTAGAGCTGGAAAAACAGAACGGTAACAAATCTAATAAGGAGAATGGAGGGGCTAATTTATGAAGAAAGACTAACCAATTTAAACTTATTTTCTCTTTAGTGGATATGATTACCTTACATACGTAAATCCATGGTCAATATAAGACTTTGTCAAGTGAACTTTTCAACTAACAAGAGGACATCTCTTGAGATTAGCAAGAAGAAAATTCCATTGTAAAGAAAGAAAAGGGTTCACATTAAGGGTGGTTCATCTGTGGAACTCTCTACCAAAGGAGGTGGTGACAGCAGGTTTAATAGACAACTTTAAAATGGATTGAATATATTTTTGAATACAAAGGACATTCAGGGTTATCCTGGATATCTAGAGGAGGAGTATTGATCCAGGGAGGAATCCAATTGCCAGTATCTGGGGTCAGGAAGGATTTTGTTTCCCTTTTAAAACATTTGCCAATGTTTCAATGTTTTTTGTTTCTAATTGCCTTCCTTTGATTCAATTATTAATTAACAATTAATCCACATATTACAAAGATCAAAGGAGATCTAAAAAGGTTGAACTTGATGTACACTGTATAGGGTTGAGGTTTGAAGGGAGAGCATAAATTCTGTAGGAGCAGAGAGTCATGGAGTGAATGTGTGTGGGGGATGTGTAAAGGAGACTATGTGTGTGAGGTTTGCAGGGTTTGATGTGTCTTGCTTGCTGAGTCTTTGCCTGTGGGATAAGAATGAGATTGGAGTGATATGTTAGTAATGGAGTCTACTAATGCGGCATCTACAAAGATCTACAGTTCAATCCTCTTTTGCTTTATGTCATCCAGAATTTTAATAGTCAAGATTTTTCTGGGTGACCTATATTTTAGGCGTGTGAACTCAACACAATTCTTTCATCAGAAGAGAGAACAAACACAACCTGGTTCTGCCAGGGAGACAACTCTTGAGCTGGCACCTCTTCACACGTTATTTCTGTATATGTCAACAGTTTATGCTGGCAGTCTCCAAAAGATATATTCCTATATCCAAGTGACTAGATTTTCCAAGAGCCTGGGAGCCAGGGTACCTATATTTGTACAGCTGGGTGCTAAATATGTTTCCAAGTATAATGCATCTCTATGAAGTTCTTCCTTACAGGCTCCTAGAAATAGCCTGTCTGGCTCATATAAAATCTTCCTGGCCAATGGCATCTTCGTGAATGGTTAAAATCAGTGCCTCCATGGGATGGCTGTTACAGCAGAGTTACAGTATATGCTGGATACCTCACACTCGTTAGCAGACCTAATCCGTCAACTTGAGCTAATACTTATAATGTAAAAACTTTCAACTATTTTGATTTACTCCATAAGTGTATTAAAAAAATCATTACTTCCTGGGTGCCAGCAAAGAATGTATTTTCGTCTTACTTGTTATGTGACAGTTCAATGTGGCTGATCACACCGTGACTCCATCTACAAACCAACACTAGACTCACAATCCAATATATAACTAATATATATCTATAGGTGTTCTTATGCATTTTTACAATTGTTTTCATATCAGAAAATAAAAATCATAGAGACTGATGCAAATGTTTTGCCCTCCAGATTTGGACAGTGCAATTCTGACAAATGTTATCTTCCAACAAATAACCAGATTTTGTTAAGCTCATGGACTACACAACAGCAAGTAATGTTAGTTTATAACATTGATGTGCAACCTTTCTCACTATACCAGAAGAACATAATGCACTTATTTGTGGAAGCAGATGACTTTGATTAATAGGTTCTGATCTTCCATGCCAAGAATCTGAAGAATGGGCCAGCAACAAAACCACAAAAAAATATTCAATCCAATTCAAGTGGCCAAATCGTAATTGAACTCGTAAAGCAGCTCGTAAAAGTTACAGATATTAAATTGGCTACAATCAGCTACTCGTATTCTAATTGTGAGTTACCCCCCCCCCCCCCAATCACTACTGACAAGCCAAAACTGCAAAACTGCCTTAGAACTCTATTGGTTTTAGCACAGCTCAAGATTTACGACTGCTAAATAATTAAAGTTTCACAAAATCAATCTTCTATTAGACCTGTAGCTCTAGTTCGCAAATTAAGTCTGACAAATTTTATGAAATTTATGTCAAAGGGCACTTTCAAACACTTATCACAGCTGCAGCAGAAATGTAAAACAAACTAATGTACTTTAAAATCATGGGAGGGCGAGTTCTGTGGTGGCACAAACAACTTTCCGACGCCACGCAAAAACGGGCCCTACAAGTACATGAAGCAGACCGAGTGACTCCCTTCCTCCCCCGGCTGGGAGATACTTACAAGGCGACCCTATCACCGCAAATAACGCACCTGCACAGCAGCACACTCAGCTGAGGACACGAGCGCTGGTTCGGGAGACTGCGGTGGTCCCACACCGGGAAGCAGTGGCCGCAGTGAGTACACCCCAAGCCCGGGACAACACCTACCCACCAGACGCCGACTCCCACAGCCCCTAAAGACCGCACAGCGGTCGCAACAACACCGGCGGTAGAGGGCCGGACCATTGAGCCTCCCGCCACGCCGAAGCTGGAAGCCTGGAGTGAGAGAAGACGGCAGCAGGGTAAGAGCTTAACCCGGCACACAGCCCAAATTCCCTCTCCCCCTCACACTCCATATACACCACGGACCCAGGGCATCATTGTGAGGCCGACACATAGGCCCAGTGTGAGGGCACACAACGCAACTAATTAACACTACAACCAGCAGCAGCCAAACAGTTGCCAGTGACACCACTACTGAAGGCAATAGCCAGACCCTCATCAAGAGGCACAAGGGGACCTACAAAAACGGCCCCACTCAGCCCCAGGGGTGCATGGTAACCTCGTGGAACCCAACACTGACGTCCATTTTGGCTCATCCCTAACAACAGAGCGTGAGACTCTTCCCACCAAAACGGCGGCGGCCATTTTAATGAGCCCAACTTACATTCCCTGACTCTAAGCCCAGTGGGCGCATACTTCCCCTCCTTTCCAGCAGTGTCATCTAATCACTAAGAGGCCAGTGGAGTCCCACTTCAAAAGTATACCACCATAATAAAGTTGACACCATACAATCACCTCCACAAGCAAAAAAATCCGGGGCCTAACAAAGGAGAGAGTCACTGAAGAACAAATTGACAGACAACTGCGCACTCTAGTGGCCGCTGCACATAGTGCATAAGAGTGAAACTTACTATCAATCTAATAGACTGGCAGCTTATCATTCATATGGAAAGCACACCCCCCTAAAGATGTAAACCACTATCAATGCCCACACAAAGGGGAAGCTTACATCAGACAAAAGTGAAGAGTGACTTATAAAGTATTATGGCTGGAGTGGCTACGAGGAAAAGCAACAAAAACATTCAAGCCTACTATCCACCAAAGACAATAACGGCACCCCCTCAGACCCCCCAGTCAACTGCAAGCCCTACCGAAACAAGAGTAATGGAACAATCCACACCGAGCACCAAAGGTGACATACAAGACCTGAAGGACCTAATCCGAACGTTCAGAGAAGACATTAAAACGGAAATCTCAAAGGTATCTACAGAGCTGAAAGCCGAAATAAAAAAAATAGACTCCAAAACAAGTGTGCTTGAAGAGAAATGCAAAGAACTTCAGCAATCCCATCAGCAGATGGAAATGGAAATATCGGCGCTAAAAGAAGAACAAGCTAACCACCTCTTGTTCCAAGAAGATCTAGAAAACAGATCTAGAAGGCAGAACGTGAGATTACGCAACGTCCCTGAATCGGTAACGGATCTTAAAGGATACTTGTACGAACTATGTGAATTCCTGTTACCAGATCTAAACTCGGAACAGTACAACATTGACCGCATACACAGAGCCTTGGGCGGACGCCCAAACATGAAGGAAAGACCGAGAGATATAATCGCAAGATTCCACTATTTCACCACAAAAGAGTTGTTCATGAAAGCATCCAGAGGAGGCATACCTGAAATTGAGGGGCACCAACCTCAAATCTTCTCCGACCTATCACAACTAACACTCTCCAAAAGGAGAAATATGAAACCCCTATTGGACTGCATCCTTGCCCAGGGCTGGAGATACTCCTGGGGCTTCCCATTCCGTCTGACCATATCGAGAGACAACAAATTTTATTCCGTCAGATCTTTGGAAGAAGGAATCAAACTGCTGACATCTTGGGACATTCACCTACATGCGACCCCTGAACTTCTCATGGAAAGCAGACCACAAGGAGAGAGGAGAAGAGGTTCAACGCGACGAGACAGAGGGAGAAACATCTCACTCCCGGACTCGAGGAACTCTAGGAACCAAAACGTTACAATGTGATATATTATGCTGTCTTTTCTCTCTTACTCTCTTTTTCCATGAAACCTATAATGCTGCCGATAAGTAATTTTTGTGCAGGGCGATGTGGGCCAAGGCGGTGTAGTGTTAGTTTTCACTATACTCTTCCAAAATGCTGCCGATCCACAACCTACAGGGCCCTTACAGTAAATAACACCCAACCTCAGTCAAAGTAAACCTGCTAAACAGCAAAATACCCACGCCTATACTACGTACTAAACAGGTAGACCTTTAAAACATGCAGTAGACGTAGACAAACTAAATATCTCCTGCCCTATCTCTAAGGTGTACTTTATATTGACTACTTGATAGACACCACTGGGTTTACAAACAATCAGTTACCTAAAGCCCTTCAAATTTAACGTTCTTACAGATGTAACGGTCCAACGCCCTGCATTAGACTAATCTCAGAAACTCTTGGAACGGAGAATAGGTGAGACTTATATGGGTTCACTTTTTCACTTTAAAAATTATAGACCGCTCACAAAGTCCCCCGTGGGCAATTTAGTTAGTTCAGAAAACAGGCGAATCCTCACAGTGTCAACTAACGACACGAGTGGATTCACCACGAAAGTTAAGGAGGATAGCGAGTGCTATCCCTTCGATAGTTTTATTACTACTACACTCACAGCTAATCGAAGTAGCTGTAGTTTATTTTCTTGTTACAACAGTTCACATCCCAGTGAAAAACCCACGTTTTAGATAAAGATGACTCAAATTCCTTGTCAACACAGAGTAGTAGAGAACTCCTCTAAGGTTGCCTTTGTGTTGGTTTATCACTGTGTAAAACTTGTTATTTTTCCCCGTCTTCCCGTTTGCTCCACTAGCACAACCAACCTCCGAGTGTAAGGACACAGTCCCAGAACACCCCGTCACGACCGGCTCCCCATAAGGAACATAGAGCAAAAAGGTAGGACACATCATGAACCTCAACATTATCTCACACAATGCTCAGGGCCTCAATGAACCCGTTAAAAGAGGGATAGCAATAAAAGAATATCACAAGCTAAGAGGGGATGTAGTAATGATCCAAGAAACACACTTTAAAAAATTAGCGATCCCCAAATACTGGGGGAGATCCTACATGCAGACATACCACTCTTCAGCTAAAGAGAAAACTAAAGGAGTGTCAATTTTGGTACACAATAGAATTAATTTTTGCCACTCCAAAACCCAGTCAGACCCAGAGGGCAGATATTTAGCAATTCATGGATCCATCCAAGAACAAAAGGTGACTTTCCTTAACCTTTACGCCCCGAATACCGAACAGGCACAATTCTTCGCTAAAATATCCCGTATTATGTTGGGATGGGAGCCATCTACCCTAGTAGTGGGAGGAGACATGAACACGGTGCTAGACCCAGACAAAGACCGATCTGCCAAATCTCCCGCACACACTACGCCAACGGCCACCAAAGCGTTCAAACACATTCTCAGATCCTACGGTCTGATTGATACATGGAGAGTAATGAATCCCTCAGACAGGACATACACCTTCTTCTCCCCCAGACACCAGTCCCACTCAAGGATCGACCATGTGCTAATACAGCAACGACTAACCCATAACTTAATGGGTGCAGACATACACCCCATTGCATGGTCGGACCATGACTTGGTTCTGATTTCCCTGAATGGCTTCATCCCATCAGGACGATCTCCTTCATGGACCTTAAACCCACACCTACTCAATGACGTCACCTCCAAGGACAAAATTATCAGAGCGATAGACGACTACTTCGCACTCAATGCTGAGAGCGAGGTGGGGAAGGGGGGAGTGTGGGCAGCCCATAAAGCAGTCATTAGAGGGGTCTGTATCCAAAAAGGTGCAACAACAAAAAAATTGGAACAGGCACAATTGCACACTATCAAGAGTAAAATTTCAGACTTACAAACGCAATTCACTAGGAAACACGACCCGAAGATTTACAATGAACTCCTGGTTCAAAAGCAATTATTAAATGCTATTCTTCGGAAAAAAATGATAACAATCCTCCAACGCACACAGGCCACAATGTTCAGGAGCGCCAACAAACCAGATACCATGTTAGCCAGAAAACTGAAAACACAGAGAGCTAATTCCTTTATCCCAAAAATAATTAACAAATTTAACAAGCTAGTCTTTAAGCCAAATGAGATAGCAGAAACATTTCGACACTTCTATGAGGAACTTTACTCAGCCCCCGCTCAATCAGGAACCAAAGCCCACAAATCCCAAATAGATTCTTTCTTAAACTCAACAGAGCTCCCACAAATTGAGAGAACCCGATCTATAGAATTAGCAAAACCCATCACGATAGAAGAAATTAAAGAAGCAATTAAAACAACTAAATCACATGGGGCACCAGGCCCGGACGGGTTCACGAATTATTACTACAAGCAATGCTCACATCAATTACTCCCGCACCTCCACAAATTATTTAATGACCTATTAAAAGGTCCCCCCATAAAACAAGAATTCTTAGAAGCAAAAATTATTGTAATCCCTAAAATAGGTAAAGATCCGGCCCAATGCGGGAGCTACAGACCAATTTCGTTAATTAATAACGACATTAAAATATACTCAAAGATTCTGGCGAACAGACTGGCCCCATTGTTACCTAGTGTGGTCCACCCGGACCAAGTAGGCTTTATTGCCGGTAGAGAAGCCCCAGACAACACCAGGAGAGTGTTAAACCTAATAGAAATAGCCAAAAAAAACAATATCCACTCAATGCTTCTATCACTAGACGCGGAAAAAGCATTCGACAGAATAGATTGGACATTCATATGGGAAGTGCTAATCAGGATGGGTCTGGGAGAGGGTTTTATAAGAGGGATACAGTCCTTATACACGAACCCCGAAGCCTCCATAGCATATCAGGGATTCAACTCTAAAAGACTTAAAATAGCCAGAGGGACCAGACAAGGCTGTCCACTCTCCCCTCTATTGTTTGCACTATGCCTAGAGCCATTGGCGATTGCGATCAGGAACTGTCCGGACATTCAAGGTATAAAAGTTGGCCCCAAGGAATACAAACTCAATCTCTTCGCAGATGATATCCTGCTTTCACTGACAGAACCAACAACTAGCTTGCCCAATTTACTCCACCTACTCACGAAATTCGGTACTATCTCAGGTTTTAAAATCAACACATCCAAAAGTCTGGCACTCAACATTACACTACCCAGGGAGATGAAAGAAAATTTGGACAACATTTTTTCCATTAAATGGGCTAAAAAATTCTTGACTTACCTAGGTATTAATATTCCAGGCTCCATAGACCAGGTATATGATGCGAACTTCCCCCAAATCATCAGTAGAATAAAACAGGACATAGAGAAATGGTCAGCCTACAATATATCCTGGCTTGGCAAAATAAACGCAATCAAAATGAATGTTATGCCAAAAATGTTATACCTATTTAGAGCGATCCCGACACCAATTAACTTGACAGCCATAAAAGCACTACAAAAAACCCTTTTCAAATTTACCTGGAACCAAAAAAAAACAAGAGTTAACAAAAATACGATGCACACACCCATACAAAAAGGAGGTCTAGCCTTCCCAAACCTGGTTAACTACTACAAGGCCACAAGATTGGCGCAATTGACTAACTGGTATAAGAAAGAAGCCATTCCAACATGGGTCGAGTTAGAAAAACAAATCTTAGAGGAAAACCACATAACCTTAGCGCATACACTATGGCTCAGCGCACATAAAGAACTGAAAACACAAACCCTTACAAGCTGCATTCGCAACTCGTTAGCAGTTTGGAAAGAAATTAATAAAAAATCCCCCCTGTTACATGTAGGTTCAGGTTTAACCCCTCTTTGGCAATCCCATAAGGAAGGCCACGCCACCAAAGCCTCCCAGATGAAATGGTGGATACAGAAAGATCTGACTATAGTCGCAGACACCTGGACTCTGACACAAGGGGGCACACTGAACCAAATACCTAACAATGAATGGCTTAATCTGATGATAATTAAACAAACGATATTTCAGAATGCAAAATCAAATAGTCAGAATAAAAAATCAGTATATGAGCAATGTTGCATTAACAATCCTGGAGGCAAGGGCAACATTTCGGTTATATACAAACACCTATCGGAGGGTTCTAACATAAAGAAACCACACTATCAGGAGAAGTGGGAAGCAGAATTACAGATCGCACTAGATGATAAACAATGGAGCCAAGTTATCAGGCAAGCTAACATTTCATCCTTAAATATCACCTTAAAAGAGAACGCCCTAAAAACGGTGATGAGGTGGTACCTCACACCAGCGAGACTTCACCACTCAAACAAATCACTCTCTGACAAATGCTACAGAGGTTGTGGACATGTAGGTTCTCTAATTCACATGCTGTGGGACTGCCCCAAAATTAAACATATTTGGCAGGCAACATACAACACATTAGGTAAACTGTGGGGGAAAACATTAGAGCAAAAACCAGAGGAAGCACTATTGGGACTCCCAAACACAACACTAACAAAGAGTGAGCAATTCCTGACCAATCAGTTATACTTGGCATCTAGATGCATAATAGCCAAACATTGGAAACACACTGACCCCACATTCAAAGAAGTTCTACAGAAAATTGATCACATTCAAACCATGAGCCACTTCTCGGCGGAGTTCGATGCGAGATACAAACGATGGGCCTCCTGCTGGGACATCTGGAAAGTTAGAGGTCCGAGGCGAGGTGAGTCTGAGAATGACTAGACTAACTAGTGGGTTTTTCACGGTAAATTGATAAGAGCGAAGAAAGAAATGCAATTTATAAATTTAGACCCAGATACACCTTGCTTTTAAATGCTCTGGTAAATAACTTAGTCCTGCAAGGACTCACTCTGAGATTCTCATATAAAACTATTTGGAGGAAAAGGACAAGAAAATATTCTCATAAGATAGATATATTGACCCCAATGTCAACTGTAAGGCTTAAGATCTAGGAGAGCCACAAGTTATATCTCCATATCTGCTAACAAACTTGTCCGAACTGTTTAGGATAAACCACAGATTTGTTCACTGTTTTATAGATACGTTTATAAATGCTATACTGTTGACTTTTTCTGTACATTTTGTTATATAATGTAAATAAAAAATAAAAAAAGAAGTTTAAAAAAAAAAAAAATCATGGGAGGGCATATAAACACATTAGAATTAATTGCAGAACAAAACCCACAAATATGCAATTTAAAAGTATTTTGTTTATGCTTACCGGGACATTATACTATTGACTGTAATATTTTTTTCAGGAAGTTAAAACAATACTGCTGTTTTAATTTTTTACTGTTAAATAGTCATTTTGTATAAAGGAGACATTTACATTATTTATACAATTGTTTGCCTGGCAGAGACATGGTGCCTCATTCAATTGCGATTTGGTCAATTGAATTTGTCTCTAAATAAGCACCTAGTATATTTTCTTAAAGAAGTTTTTAATTAGTAAAAACCCTTCTTTTTGGATAGATGTTTACTAACTAAAAACTCCTTTAAAAAAAGATGTTATGTTCTTATTTAGAGCCCTATTCAATTGGCCAAATTGCAATTGAATGAGGGCCATGGGGAGCAGTTAAGATCTCTCTTCGGTTCTGTGGAACATTGCTGTGAAATGTAACTAAAAGGATAAATGGAAGTGCAACTCACAACAAAGTCACCCTCCCAGGAAGGAACACAGAAAAACTGCTGAAGGTCTTGGTGGACCACCTCATTGATTTTCTGTTTGTTTTGTAACAATTATAATGCCCTGTGCTATATATAGTAGTGGGTCTTTGCACTAACAATATAATATAATGTATAAGTACTTCTGTACTGTTATTTGTGCAGTTTGGGAATGTCTGCAATGGAGGTCCAATATGCAAGGGACCACTGGTTGTCCATAGTCAACAGACGACAGTTTGGAAATGTCTGTAATGGAGGTCCAATATGCAAGCCCTATACAAAACTCTGCTAAAATGATGGTTTTCTCTTAATATGTTTTTAAGCTTGTGGGCTACACAGCAAATAATTCTAGTTTGTAACATAAAACTAAATCAATCAAAGTTACACCTAATTTCCTTAGATTAGATCCTTCATCTGACTCAGCGGTGATGAATGAAACCTGGGGGAGAGTAAATGAGATTGGATGTGTTATATAAATTAGGTCTGATGGGTGAGTAGTGGAGTTTATGCTTTAACTATTTTTCTCCATCACTTCCAGAGTTTCATTAGTTAACAAGTTTATCACTTACTTTATTTTTCTGTATGTGACCTATATTTTGGCCTTACTTTGCTACTTTCCTCAGTATCATTGCTTTTATGAGAAGAGAGAGCAAACATCACCTGGCACTGCCAGAGACATTGTTTAGGAGCTGGCACCACTTCACTCTGTCTTTTTCCACTTGACGTAAATTCAGATCAGCAAATTCTAAACAACATTTTAGTGTGTCGGTGACCAGTATTATCTGGCTTACCAGGAGTCTTGGGTTGACCCCAAAACTGGGGAAATTCATAGACTTCCTGCTGTTAACAACTTTCAGACAGAGGTACAAAGTTTTTGAAATCCATTGCTTTCTTATTCAAGTGTCTGACATCTGAAAAAGAAACATTGGGTTATTTGAAAAGTCAATGAAGACCATTAGCTCCTCTCACTTGTCTGGTCAGCATAGACATCTGAAAGCCCATCTACTTCAGAAGAACAAATCAATGTATTAATGGACACAGATTATTTCCCATGATTTGCTCAGGCATTTTATGTTAATGGTCATAAGACGGCTTTCCTTACAAAACCAATTTGTAAGATTTATTTATCATTATGAATTACCCAAAGCAATCTACCAAAACATGTGGGGTCATTTAAGGATCCAGAACTCTTAGAAACCAAACTTGATGAATATTTCAGAAAGTTTATTTTTCATATACGGTAGATGTCTCTTTGGAGCCAACATGTAGCTCTTTGTTTGCACGCCTAGAACTGTTCTCAAAATAAAGTATTCACTGTAGGCCTGTGGAGCTATGCTTTGGTGTAGCAGCTAATGGTTCAAGCCATAACCAGTGATATGAAGACAACTTTGTATTTATTAAACAAGTGGGTAAATCACAAACCTAATCTCAAGTTCATTAATTTCAGCCAAGGGTCATTAAGGGTCTATCTCATCTAGAACAATTCCACAATGTAATAGTGTTGCATTTCTCTTAAAAGGAAGTAAAATAAAAATTAAGAGAACACAAAATAAAATGCTGGTTAGTGAAAGAATGTGAAAAAATCAATATAAAACCATCAACAAAACAATAGTAAAAACTTATTGAAGATGGAATAAAAAAGCAATGAGATTATCCTGAGGAGTTGTAACCATCTCCTCATAAGCATTTTTTTCAACAAGGCGTGGAAATCCATAAACATGTTCTAAATGTTAATAATGATATTTTCTTGGCTATTAGAGAAAAGTTCTTATATTACCTTTAGGTAAAAAAGAGTAAGGTCTTATGTGGTTTATGGGGAGTAAAAACATGGTCAATGTATTGATGAGTTATTGTTGTCCAACTTTCTTATAGTATCAAATTATTATTTTATGAAAATAAGTATTTTTTTTCCACATTGATGTTTTAAGTTAAACTCACTTGAACTTGGACATGGAAAGGTAAATGAGTGAACAGTTAACTGAATGAAATAAAATATGTCTAGAGTTTGTGGTTTCTCGTGTTCTAAATTGCCTGGTATTTTGGGGCTGGGTCACTCTTATGAGACCAGAATAATATACTACAGGATATTTCTCCCCTGTGAAATGAGCAAAAAGAGATTGCTGTGCTAGTGGGTTGTCACATCTTTAAAACTAACAAATCATTGGTTTGTTCATTCTCAGATCACTGACATTGTACGTGGTTACTGGAGCAATCAGCAACCACAAGGATTTCAACAATGGATAGAAGGATATAGCATGCTGGAAACTGGAAAAAGGCCTCTTGGTATTGGAAATATGGAAAAAGATCTTCAGCATTTTAGTTCCCTGGATGTATTCCAAGCTGATTAGTCAGGATAGTGGATGTATCAAATAAGGGCCGCCATTGTTCCAATGCATTCTTGATGGGCAACAAACTTTTGTTGACCACATCACAGTTATTTCTTTGGAGAGAAAGCACAAGGTTGTAAGCAACCCTGTTTGAGTGGCTGTGTGGTTTACTTGGAACCAGATAGAGCAAAATGTGTAAAGTACAGCTTTTCAAAACAGCTACTGGATGATCTAGCCATTCTTGTAGAGTAGTCTCATTCCTGGTCAATGCTGGAATAAGACCATTAAATATACCTTATTCCAATTTTTCTTTGAGTCTGTGAAGCTCATCCTGAATATGGTGGCTGAGTGAATCTGTATATCATTTAGATACACTACAATGTACTGATCAAAGAGATCTCTGCAGATTTTGTGGACAAATGGATGTGATATGGCAGGAGGATTACAGAAACAAAAATATACCACTTGTAATGGTAATGCCCATCCCAGTTGTTAAAAGCCATCTTCCACTCATTACCTTAAAGCTATGTGTACGGTTGAAGTCCCCTCAGAGATCACAGTGAAAACTTGCATGGTGCAGGCAAACGGGTCAGACAAAAAAGGCAGAGGATAGTGATCTTTGATTGTTGTTTCAGGCCTCTGTAGTTTGTACATACTTCTCGGCTAGAAAAAAAGAATCCAACATCAACATGACATCTTGCAAGGTTTAGGCTGCAGGAGTTTCTTAATTTCTTGGACAGAGACTAATGGACAAGTAGAGACAGATTCATATTTCTGGTGCCCCAAGATTTTCTCTTTATTTATATATTTATAGGTAACAGTGTACAATATATACATAGGGTTATATTTAATGGATTATTATAGAGCTAAATGGATCTGAGAGGATTCAGAGTTAAGAATTACCCACACATGGAATAAATAATCCTGAGATGTGCAGGTGAGGTTTTGGAGTATTGAATAAATGTTTTGCTGATTCAAATGGATATTCCTATTGAATCCTAAGTAAGACGTTCATTAACTTGCAAGATTCAGATTCTGTTTTTATGTCTGGGTGAAATCTTTCACCTTGCTCTCCACTTACGGTAAGTCACCAAGGTTCTCTGGAAAGCAATCTAAGTGACTGTGAAGATAATGGACTTTAACACTCATGTTACAGCCAAGCCTGTTGAAATGAAAGAGCATATCCTCTACTTATTGTGTGTAGTTATCTGCCTTCTTGTTGCCAAGAAAGTGTTTCACAACAAGAACAAATGAAGACCAGGCACAGGATTAGATTTGATTCATTGATGCTATGAAATGTGGGTAATTTATAAGTTGTCCGATCGGTGGACCATTGAAAATTCCTCCCTACAGTTTTTCCATGGTAAGTCCAGGTAATTTATGAGCTATGTATTCAATGCACGAAAGCTTTAAATGTATTGGTGGCAGTATGATACATCAGGCCTAGCGTTATGTGTAGTGGTGGCAGTATGATTCATCAGGCCTAGCTTTATATGTAGTGTTGGCAGTATGTTTCATCAGGCCTAGCTTTATATGTAGTGGTGACAGTGTGATTCATCAGGCCTAGCTTTATATGTAGTGGTGACAGTATGATACATCAGGCCTAGCTTTATATGTTGTGGTGGCAGTATGATACATCAGGCCTAGCGTTATGTGTAGTGGTGGCAGTGTGATTCATCAGGCCTAGCTTTATATGTAGTGGTGACAGTATGATACATCAGGCCTAGCTTTATATGTAGCCGCGGCAGGATGAAACATCAGGCCTAGCTTTATATGTAGTGGTGGCAGTATGATTCATCAGGCCTAGCTTTATATGTAGTGGTGACAGTGTGATTCATCAGGCCTAGCTTTATATGTAGTGGTGACAGTATGATACATCAGGCCTAGCTTTATATGTAGCCGCGGCAGGATGAAACATCAGGCCTAGCTTTATATGTAGTGGTGACAGTATGATACATCAGGCCTAGCTTTATATGTAGTGGTGGCAGTAAGATTCATCAGGCCTAGCTTTATATGTAGTGTTGGCAGTATGTTTCATCAGGCCTAGCTTTATATGTAGTGTTGGCAGTATGATACATCAGGCCTAGCGTTATGTGTAGTGGTGGCAGTATGATTCATCAGGCCTAGCTTTATATGTAGTGTTGGCAGTATGTTTCATCAGGCCTAGCGTTATATGTAGTGTTGGCAGTATGTTTCATCAGGCCTAGCATTATGTGTAGTGGTGGCAGTATGTTTTATCAGGCCTAGCATTATGTGTAGTGATGGCAGTATGTTTTATCAGGCCTAGCTTTATATGTAGTGTTGGCAGTATGTTTCATCAGGCCTAGCGTTATATGTAGTGTTGGCAGTATGTTTCATCAGGCCTAGCGTTATGTGTAGTGGTGGCAGTATGTTTTATCAGGCCTAGCTTTATATGTAGTGTTGGCAGTATGTTTCATCAGGCCTAGCGTTATATGTAGTGTTGGCAGTATGTTTCATCAGGCCTAGCGTTATGTGTAGTGGTGGCAGTATGTTTTATCAGGCCTAGCTTTATATGTAGTGTTGGCAGTATGTTTCATCAGGCCTAGCGTTATATGTAGTGTTGGCAGTATGTTTCATCAGGCCTAGCGTTATGTGTAGTGGTGGCAGTATGATTCATCAGGCCTAGCTTTATATGTAGTGGTGGCAGTGTGATTCTATCTCGAGCTACCAAAGGTTCATGGATTACATTTTGTTCAACAGCTTGGAGGCCGATATTTTCTTGCCCAATGTTCTACTATCCCGAAGGAATAAAAAGCAAGGATACTTTGTGTAGTCACTTTGTTGACCAAGAAGAAAATTAACCATTTTCAAGTCTACACAAATCACCCATTGATGTTCTTGGTAATTTATCTTTTCCAAGAGATGGCCTTATACTCTTCTTTCAACCTGGTGGAGTGACCAATTGGAATAGAACCATATTTGCTGCCGTTATTTAAAAGAACTAATTTCAAACTATGTTTTGAACTTTCGATGAAAAGATGCCATTCACTTGGGTTATATTCTGAAAAAAATATTTTCTTCAGAAGGTTTCCGATGTCATTGCAGAATACTAACAGCCCTATTAAATTTGAAGCCTGTATCGGCATCGGCAAGCCCGCAAAGGCTGCGGGCTTGAAAATCGACTGTGTTACAGAGCTATTCAATTCCACCATACTGCGAGTTACAGGCCAGAGACACAAGCTCGTAAACCATTTTTTTCATGCGGCCGTGAACATGATCAATTAGGCAAACCCGTAGTTACAGGTTTAGACAGAGCCAATGGCAAATGGAGGTTAGATTTCAAAGCCTTACAGGTTTAAATTACGAGTTTCGATCGGACCCGCATTCCAGAAATAATGCAATATTAATAAATCAGTAAATATGATATTCAAGTCCATGCGAGTTCCATTATTTGTATTAACACATTGATTGCCAGATCGATATAACATGGAAATTAAACATTGAAAAAAGTATTTTATAATGCAGATTTGTGAGCTTGAGAAAATTGTGCTATTTATTGTAATGCCTAATATCACTTTCCCTTTACTTATAAGTATATAAGTATATACAGTAGTGTGTGTATATTTGCATTTACAGTGCTACGGATAGGACTTTAACCTCCTAGAGGGTCCTCTCTTGTACCCGTTGGCTTTTGGGCTCCTTGAATGCCAGTGAATTTATTGCAATCTAATATTGTGATTGGAACGTAACACGGGCTTGACAGAACAAAGAATTTGCGGTTGCAGAGTTCAATTTTCAACATCCCGTAGGGTTTTTTCGCCCTTACCCCACAAGTCGTTGGTGGGTTGCTTTACAGGGCCAATTTAATAGCCGCAAGTCTTACAGGCTACGTTTATGGGCTATGGTTTTCCACGTTGAGGGAATTTAATAGGGCTGTAAGTCTTCATTAAGGAATGTCAGCAAATCATTTTCTCTCCTGCAAAATTTTTTTTATTTTTGAAGTACATTCTTTTCCTTCAGTCTGGAGGCAAGCAATTCAGAAGACTCCTTGGAAAGATTTAAGTTCCTGATCAGATCACTCAATTCATTCTGCTCAAAAAGTTCACTATGTGAAGTGGTTTGGAAATCACTGTCACTGCCCCACTCTCTTTTTTCGGTTCCTTCCAAACCATTTGTACTCCAAATTTCAGACAGCTTCCCTTTCTTTATGTCCACTGCCACAAATGCTCCGTACAAGTTGTGCATACAATATGTGGAACCAATGGCTTATCTTCATCTCTAAACTTAACACCAAAATAACCTACAAATGCTCTTTTTACAACCTCAGAAATAGGTTTCCTATTTGCTTTCAGTGTGTACTGCCCACAAATATAGCAAAATACGTCGGAATGATTCAAGTAGCTCCGTCTTTAAGTAGCCATAACCTCTACGGCAGGGGTGGGCAAGTTTGGTGCTGGAGGGACACACACAAAGCCTGGATTTGAAGTTATCTTTACTGTGCACAGGTGAGTCAATCAGGTAACAGAAAAAGTGATTGACTCACCTATGCGCAGCAGGGATATCATCAAATCCAGGTATGTATATGGCCCTCCAGGACCGAACTTGCCCAACCCTGCTTACTTACCTCTTACAATTCAATGTTTTGGATGCAAAAATACATTTGGAAATATGTAAACACTCTCATTATATCTGCTAACTTGTACGTAAAAACACAAACCAGGTATCAGAAAAACTATTTTAAACAGATCCGGTTGAGAAACCTTTGAAATACAAATGTATGTAGTGTACGAAAACCATGATTTACCATCTGATTTTTTTGCACATAAATATGTAATGAAACACAAGTGATTTTGTAATTTGAGGTTTACATTTTTATGCCAGTGTGCATTACAGGAAAGGAAGTTGACGAATAGTTGTGAAACAAAGGTCATTATACACACAAAAAATGTGGGTAATTTAAATACATAAATGTCCCATTAAAATAAGAAAGTTTGTTATGACATCCGATTCTGCAGAGAGATATCTTTTAAAACTCAAAACTCAAATTTTGTAAATTCAACCATATCTAAGAAACAAGCGTGTATTCTGTCTATACAATGCAATTTTCTGAATCAGCCCCCCAAAATAACCCCAGGAACAGGCTTAAAAACCAAGGCCCTCATTCAATTGTGATTTGGCCAATTGAATAGGGGTCTAAATAAGCACATAGCATATTTTTTAAAAATATGTTTTTAGTTAGCAAAAACCTTGCTTTTGGGTAGATGCTTACTAACTAAAAACTTCTTTAAAAAATAATCTGTTATGTACTTATTTAGAGCCCTATTCATTTGGCAAAATCGCAATTGAATGAGGGCCCAAGACATCAAGATTTTTTTTTTCTTAGACTGTGTTATAGATTTTTGAATATAGTGAAAGCTATGACGAAAATTTGTCCCATATTATCATCTGCCTCTAACTTACCAGAGATAATAAAAGCCCCAAGGTTTGTTTATAGGAGTTCCAGAAACTTAAGATCTTTTTTAGTGAGGACTGATTCTAATGGTAATGTATGAAAAGGTATGGGGCTAAGGAAGAAACAACTAGGCTGGTACAAATTCCTGGATTGTAGAACTATGATATCTGGTAAAAAAAACTTTATGTCACCCACATTCAAGAAGAAAAAATAATGCAGCATCATATGTAAAAGTGACCATGCAATATATTTAATAACTTTGATTTTCCTATCGGGATATAATGAGAAGGATGCTGAATATAGATCAGAAATTGGTAGAATATGGTACCCATTTCATGTGTTGCATAGAACTGATTTTGTATTTCATGGTGTTTCAGAAAATGGGTTCCCTAGCTAAATTTGTTTGGAAACACTCCAACAAACAATAGGATAAGCATAATTTGTAGATGTTAGCAAGATGCACGTCTCTTTGCACCCATGTCTTCATGGTGATACCAGAGGCTGGTTGCCAGCCCTTGACCTAGATTAAGCTGCTGCCCTCTGACATGATTATCTTGCAGCCACATGTCTGCTTCTTGTGCACCAATGTCGTGGTCCACCAAGGCTCCCCAGCTGTCCCAAAATGGATATCTTAATTTTGCCAGCATGAATCTAGGTCAATAAAAAAGTCAGTGTGAAGTGGTGCCAATGTATAATCCTTGTACTGCTATGAGATATTTATTTGTTCTTCCGATGAAAGATGTGCTCCTGAGGCATTGTTGTGGAAACCTAAATGTAGGTCACATACAGAAACATACAAGTGACTACAACCTACTAGCCACTTATTCTATAGTAGCATATGCACCCTTTTTGGGAACAGCAATGCAGTTCTAAACCACCCCCTCTCAGGACGGGCCCCCTTAGACGAAAGCAGAGTTAAGAGGTAAAAAGAGCAGAGACGCAAAGAAAATTCTTGGACCCGTGGGCCTGACGCTGCAGCAGCAGAATCCCGGGAAACAGACAGCAGTAACGGGAGCAGAGACACAGAGCAGGCTCTGGGGGCCTGAGACGTTGCAGCAGCAGAATCCCGGTGAGCTAACTCTGAAACAGTGCAACATAGCCAGTAGAACTGGTATAAAATTTATCACCCACTATATTGTCTAGAGCTTACACCAATCACAGTGGTGAAAGAACCCCCACTGTAGTCCAGAAGGAGGAGTGGTGGAGCTCTGAGGCGGACCTGTGAGTTGGGTCTGTCCGGGAGGAAGGGTAAGTGGTTTGGTTGTATCTCCTACAACCTACTATTCTGCAGAGATGTAAACAATAATGTGGGACATATGGTAATTGGAACTTAAGACATTATATATATATACCTCAGGCTGAGGACATAAAGGAATGGGAACAATATTGGCTTAAGAACATTGCACAAAGGACAACAAATATATAGCCTACATGCTAAAGATTCTGGGGAATTAAAATAAAAATTGTCCAAACTCAAGAAAACTGAAAAGATAACGTGTGCTCTTGGTATTAAGGGAAATAAATATTTGAAGAACAAAGTGGAACAAAGTGCACATATAAGAGGTTACAGTGAAAACAATCATTGTGAATTTGGCTAAGGTGTAGAACTACATTATAAAAGGATATCAAGGGATTACACTGTCCCCCCTTGGATTTGTAGGATAATTTAACTCCCAAAATAAAAAAACTCTCTGATTTTATGCTGGAAAGCTTATTGTTACCTGAAAGCTTATAAAAGATTTAATCATGTCAAATAAAAAAAGTAACACAGCTAATAAAACAAAATTGAAGGAGAAAGTAAACGATACAGAAAAATCAACAAGCTTCTTTTCCCCTAGAAATAAAACGACAACTCCAGATCAATCTCATGGTAGACATCAGCTCAGACCTGATAGAAAAGCAGACCCCTGAAAAATCTTTTCAAGGAAACTTGGAAGATAACTACACTGAAGAAGAGGAAATACTTACATGTTCGAAGTTAAAGTGCATACTAAAAGAATTTCAAGTCAATCTGACTAATGATCTTTCAAAACAAATGTCTAATATCATTGAATCTATAAATAGTATGACACAAAGAATTGAAGCTAACGAAAAGATCTGTGATAAAATTATAACGGACAATAATACAATCTCCAAATATGTAACCTCTCTAGAAAATAAAATTGAGGAACTTTCTTCCAAAGTTGATAAACTGGAGAATCATTCTAGAAAAAACAATTTACGTATAAGTGGGATATCAGAAGAGATACATGGAGAAGACTTGGAGTCATATGTTAAAGAACTGCTCAACTATCTGGCCCCAGAGGAGCAGAAAGATCAATGGAAAATAGATGCACTACATAGACTCCCATTGGCTAAAATGATGGATAAATCTACCCCAAGAGACATTATGTTGAAATTACATTACTTACCTTTAAAAGAAATTGCTCTGAAAAATGCTTCCTTAAAGAAACAGCTAGATCACCCATATGAGAACATAAAAATTTTCCAAGATCTATCCGCACATACGTTGGGGAAAAGAAGAGAATTTCTCCAAATAACTAGAACTCTCAGGCTCAAAGAAATCAGATATAAATGGGCGCAGCCAGTAGGCTTACTAATTTATAAAGACTTAAAGTGGGTCAAAATAGACTCAGTTCAAGAAGCCATAGAGATATTAAAAGTTTGGGACATATATATAGAAAGCAATATGGAAGTTACTAAAAAACGGGAATTGAGCGCAGGAAACTTGGACTGGAAAAAATATAAGAAATAATCTCTGGAAACTGCAAAACAGGGTCATGGTTACTTAAGCTCAGGAGAAGGGAGACAAATTTAAATAGAAAGAAAAAGTATAGAACGATATTTAAAAAATAAAGTAATAGGGAATCGGGAGATAATACATTAATAATTAGTTTTTTCTCTTTTGTCTTTTCTGAAAGTTCAAAGGAAATTATCAAGTAGAGAGGTATAGGAAAGATGATAGATTTTTTTAACACAAAACACATAGTTGAGCTGAAGAGGGTTGATTAAATGGGGTTAAAATAAAACAAGAGTCACTTAGAACACAAGAGACATAATATTGATAAAGAGTCACAGTTATATGGGTTTAAGAAGAAAAGGGAAGGGAAAAGAAAAAAAAAAAAAAGGAAGGGGAAAAAAAAATATACATATACACATAATAGTATAAACTGATAGACTGAGCGGGTAAATAAACCCACTCTTTCTTCATAAAAGTAGAATTTAGTAATAAGGTGTAAAAGCACAATATATAGTAAAAATATAAGAGAAAATTTATAAATTTTGGATTAGAAAAAAAGATAGCATTAGATATACTCACTATGTGTGAACCCTCCTAAGTAAATTCCTCCCGAATAATGAAAAAAGAAAAAAAAAAGAAAAAAAAGAGATACAGGAAGGGGAAAAAAGGAGAAAAAAGGAAAAAACAACCAGTTTGATATAATAATATAAGAAAATTTAAATGATATAAAAAATGGCTATATATAAGGAGAATTATTAGTAATATCTATAAAATACATGGTAGTAAATTTAACCTCTCTATTGGATCCTTTTCTCTCTGGACAACTAGAAGGTAGCGAATATAGATCTACTTTTAGCTAGAAAGTCAACATTTTGAATAAATCAAATTTGACTGCACGGAAAGCGAGCTATGCTTTAATAAAATAGAAAAGTTAAAGTTATGCTAGATAAATGAAAAGATTTACCTTTCTGGCCGTCCGGGGAGCAAAGATTCCCTCTTAGGGAAGTATGAAATGAGGTATTATATATGCCCTTGCTCCTGAAATGTATGCATTAGATCTGTACCATAGACCCTATGCCCTCGCCCAGAAATAGGGCGATACATTTTCACTTCATAAAAACTAATTTGCCTTGCTATATATCAGCTGACATTCGTTTCGTTTGCAGCTGTTTTTTTAAGGATTTGTATGTCTGTTATGTGTATTCTTGTTCTTCCTTTTTTTTTTTGGGGGGGGGGGGAATCCTGAGCCATGCAGATACCCAGGGAATACTATACACATACACTTTAGTAACCTTTTAATCAAGTAAAATGCAAATAAAAATAATATCACATAATGTGAATGGTCTTAACTCTCCAACAAAAAGAAAAACGGCATTCCTAGAGTATAATAAATTAAACGCCGAAATTTTATGCTTGCAAGAAACACACCTAAGACAGGAAAACTTAAAATATATGAATAATAAAAATTTCTTAACTCAAGTAGACTCTACCTTTAAAAATAAATCAAACGGGGTCTCTATCTTTTTTAAAAATAACTTAAAAATTTTGGAAGAAAGTAGTAAGATCGACCCAGAAGGTAGATATATAATATGGACTGGAAAGATTGATGGGTTCTTAATAACATTGGTTAATGCGTATCTACCAAATAAAGGACAAATAAGATTTCTTAAAAATCTTCTCAAAGAGATTAATACAATTAAAGGAGGTCTATTAATAGTGTGTGGCGATTTTAATATGATATTGGATGATAAGTTAGATAAACAAATAGTTGGGTCAAATAAATCTATATCCCATATAAACCACCTTTCTAAAGCTTTCTACAAAGTAAAAGAGAATAATAACTTGATAGACCCATGGAGGATTTTACACCCAGGTGTACGTGAATATACTCATTTCTCATACCGACACAATTCATTTTCCAGAATTGACTATATACTAACGGATCTTCCAACTTTAAAAGTAATTAAAAAGATAAACATCAGACCCACTCCCTGGTCAGATCATTCTTTAAATGAATTAGTTATACAAGATCAGAACCAGAATAATAGGGGGAAAAAAGTTAGCTGGAGGATGGATCCTTGGCTCTTAAAAAATGAAGAATTTGTTAAATATTTAAAAAAGGAAACAATAGAATTTTTCAAAATTAATAAAAAATCCGTAAATTCGGATATAACCCTATGGTGTGCCTATAAAGCATTTATTAGGGGTATATTCATTTCAAAATCAGCTGAAATACAAAGGTCAAGAGGCAAACCGTTAAGGACCCTATATCTAGAACTAAATAAGATGAAATATATTTTTAGAGTGACACCAAATAAAGAGAATAGTAAGGCAATAAAAGATATAAACAACAAAATACAAAAAATACTTCAATTACAATCAGATAAAATAATGTGGAAATTTCAGCGTACACAATTTCTGGAAGGGGGTAAACCAGGTAAATTCCTGTCTAATACATTGAAGAAACAGTATATCAAAAATAATATTGCAAAAATACTAGACCAAAACAATGTCCCGCAGTTTCATCCAGATAGGATAGGAGAGGTATTCCAGGAATATTATAGCAATTTATACAACTTAGATAAAGATCATCGAGTAGACAAACCAGGAATAAAAGAGATCAAACAATACTTGAATAAGATAAAGCTTCCCAAAGTATCGGAAAACCAACTTAGCCACTTAAATAAACAAATCGAAAGTGTAGAGATAATGGAAATTGTGTCTAATATTAAAAAAAATAAAACACCTGGGGTATATGGGTTCGATAATTTATTCTATAAATACCTTACCAAGGAATTGAACGGAACTTTATGCGACCTCTATAATGAGATCAAACGGGAAGGAGTGATACCATCAGAATTAACGGAAATAAAAATAGTTAATATATTGAAACAGGGGAAAAATCCTGAAGAATATAAAAACTACCGCCCAATCTCCTTAATTAATGTTGATATAAAAATGTATTCTAAAATCCTGGCGAATAGATTGAGTAAGATCATCCCTACACTAATAAAACCAGACCAAACAGGGTTTATCCCGAATAGACAAGCGTCGGATAATACCAGACGTCTTCTTGACGTCTTGGCCTTTGTAAAGAAAAAGAGGATCCCTTCCCTGACCCTGTCATTGGACGCAGAGAAGGCCTTTGACAGGGTCAGGTGGGATTTTCTAGACAGTGTTTTGGAGGGATTTGGTTTGGGAAGCTTTGCCTCAACGGCAGTAAAAGCCTTGTATTTAAACACTACAGCACATATATCTTCTCCACAATTTAGCACGGGTAAATTTTTAATAACCAACGGTACTCGCCAAGGCTGCCCGCTATCCCCCCTTCTTTTTATTTTATTCCTTGAACCTCTACTAACAACTATCAGAGAATCATTAGAAATTAAAGGAATTGAGATAGGGAAGGAGGAATATAAGATAATGGCATATGCCGATGACATTGTAATAACAATAACAAATCCAGAACTTTCCTGTAGAGCTCTGCAGACCGCTCTTGATGAATTTAGTAAATTCTCTTACTTCAAGATAAACCAACAGAAATCGGAAATAATTACTTGTAATATATCATTAGAAGAAAAAAATAGGTTAGCGAACCTATATTTATATAGTTGGAACTCCCCACACATGGTACACCTGGGTATAAGATTCTCTGGCTATATAAATAATATTTTTAAAGATAATTATAGTGAAATATTGAAACAAACTGGGAAATTATTGAATGATTGGAGACCTTTACATCTATCATGGATTACTAGAATAAATGCAGAAAATATGAGTTTGATACCTAAAATTACCTACATTATGAGATGTCTTCCAGGCAAAATACCGGCTTATTATATTTAAAATATTTAAGAAACGTTGGACGACTTTATATATCAGGGGAAAAAACCAAGAGTGAAGAAAACTATAATATGTAAGAAATTTGAGAAAGGGGGATTAGGCTCCCCTTCTATCAAAGATTTAAACGTTAAAATTATACTCACACAAGTGGCGGGATATAACTACGTGCAAAATTCCCCAAGATGGTTAAAAATTGAAGAGGACATATGGGGAGATTCCTCTATAAAAAACATATTATGGATGACTAAGTATAAAAAGAAAAGAAATTCAGATTTACCCCCTAATATTCAAAACATTATTAAAATATGGCATAAAAATAAAACCAAACTATCATTAGTACAATCTCCTTCTTTAGCAGCACCAATAGACTTTATTAACAACAACTCTAACGGATCAATCTTACTACTACTAAGATCACATAACATTAGAAATGTGATAGACCTATATGATAAAGGTAGTCTATTGGAGCGTAAAAGAATGAAAGAGAAATTTAATATAGACAAGTTAACGTGGTTAGATTATGAATGCTTAAAGAGGAATCTTAAATTGTCAGGGTATAAGACTACTAATATGGATAAAATGTGGAAAATGGAGAAATATTTACTTAAGGGAGAATCGTCTCACATAATCTCTAAATTTAGTAATATATTGGATGAAAATACCCCCCTGGAAAAAAGCCTGGGAATGTTGGCCTGGGAAGGGGATATGAGAATTAGAATTTTGGAAGAAGACTGGATTAAAACATTTAATACTGTTAAGAACTCATCAATCAATTCCTCATATAACGTAATGATGGTAAAACTAATCCAGAGATGGTACTATGTCCCTATTAAATTAAAAAAAATATATAGTAATTTAGATGGCCTATGTTGGAAACAATGTGGATTACCAGGTACAACCCTCCACATGTGGTGGGACTGCAAAAAAATAAAAACATTCTGGACGAGACTAAGTCAAGAACTATCCACTCTTGTGGGTAAGACAATCATCTGTAACCTCATAGAATTTATTTTACATATGCAATTGGAAAGATTTCCATTAGGGGAAAGATATTTAATATCACACATATGCCTGGTTGCTAAATGGTTACTTTTGAAATACTGGAAACAACCACAGGTACCCTCCAGGAAAGAATTAGAGAATACTGTCTCAAATAATAGGGAGATGATAAAAATAGAATCAGCCAATAATGTATGGGACATGACTCCTAAAGCCACGCATTTGATAAAATGGCAGCTGTGGGACCAATATTTGCTATTAAGTTAGAGATTGGGTGGAGGTGGACGTTTTCCCGGTAATGTCTGCATGACTTCTTCCCCTTTTTTTTTTTTTTTTCTGTTTTATGTGTGTGGGTGTTGTTATGTCTATGTTGTCATGTTATTTGTCTTTGTATAATGCAATATATTGTAATACTCGTCTTATTTAGATGAAGACTTATTTATCTGAAAAAATTTGTAAAAGAAAGGAATTGTCAGTTGTTAATCACGAATTTTATAATTAACCGATATTTAATATTTATTGTAACTGGACTCTATAATCAAGTGATATATGTGAATCATAATTGTATCTATATTTATATATTGCTGATTTTTGTACTGTTTGAAACTTTCAAAAAAAAAAAAAAAAGAAAATAAAAAAAAAGAAAGCTGGTGCTTCATATATTTGGGACTAAGCAATAAGTAACCAA
Organism: Discoglossus pictus; assembly: GCA_027410445.1. Taxonomy (NCBI): domain Eukaryota; kingdom Metazoa; phylum Chordata; class Amphibia; order Anura; family Alytidae; genus Discoglossus; species Discoglossus pictus. The sequence continues at coordinate 37,518,904 of CM050172.1, read as the reverse complement.
CAAAGTGCAATAAATAAATTGGAATAAAAGAGGCATTATTTGCTGTGGGCAATGGAATATCTATAATAAGATAAATAAAGTGCATAAATTCTCCCCTGAAGAAAATTACTGTATTTGCCGGCTTATAAGATGACTTTTTAGTCCTGAAAAACAGGCCTCCAAGTGGGGGGGTCGTCTTATACGCCGGGTACAGAGCTCGTGCCTCCCCCCTCCTCATCCTCAACCCCCCCTACTCATTCTAATCCCCCCTCCTCATCCTAAACCCCCCTCCTCACTTTACACCTCTAAATACCTCCCCCTCTCCCTTTCCCCTCACTTACCTGCTTCTGTTCCGGCCTCCTCTCCTTCTTGACCCGGCGCGCATGTGACATCACATGCGTGCCGGGTCTAGGAGGAGGAAAGGAGACGGGAGCCAGAGAGGAGAAAGAGACGGGAGCTAGAGAGGAAAGGAGACAGGAGCCTTAGACGAGAAGTGACAGGAGGCAGAGAGGAGAAGAGAATGGTAGGTAGAAAATACAGGAGGTAGAAAGGGAGATACAAGAGGTAAAGAGAAAAGGAGACAGGAGGTAGAGAGAAGAAAGGACAGGGGAGGTAGCTATGGATCGGAGTAGAGAAAAGGCATTGTGTGTGTGTGTGAGACAGAGAGCTAGGAGAGCGAGACAGTGCTTTGTTTTCTGGCACATCTACTGTTTAATTGCTTCATAACATACTTCCAGTAGTTACATTATCTGTAAGCAAGAAGGAGCGGAGGCCGGAGCATAAGCAGGTAAGTGAGGGGAAAGGGAGAGGGGGAGGTATTTAGAGGGGTAAAGTGAGGAGGGGGGTTTAGGATGTGGAGGGAGGTTGAGGATGAGGAGGAAGGTTGAGGATGAGGAGGGGGGTTGAGGTTGAGGAGGGATTTTGAGTGGCAATGTTGAGGGGTCATCTTATATGCCCAGTCGCCTTATACGCCGGCAAATACGGTACTAGTAAGAGAGAAATGTCTCTTTAAAAGAACCTGTACAAAGAAAGAGAAAGAGACAGAAAAAAAAGTCCTGTCTCGATTTCCCTGAATGGAAGATCCTATAAGGACTTAAAGAAAGTTGCTGCATTTTTTGAAGTACACAAGAATCTGTGCTGTGGAGGTGGAAGCTGGTTGATGGTGTTCACTGAACATTTAAAAGGGAGAAGCTTCCTGCATGAGGATGCAACATATAAGAAGAGTCCAGGTGGTGGTGAGCCTGGCAGCACCGCTATATAAGGGCATCGCCCTAACATTCTGCTTAAAGCAATCTGAACAGAGAGAGACTGGGACATTTTATTAAATATTACTGCCAAGTATTTGGGGGAAGCCTCACAGGACAAAACAAGGCATCGAAAGTCTCAGATAATACATTTGATCGATTGATAGGTTCTGGTGGTAAATCTCAGATGTACAAAGAAATCTTGGTTATATATACATATATATTTAGTGAAATTCTCAAGGAATATATGAGTGAATGATAATTGGAGACTGTGAAATAACATCTTAGTAGTGTTAAGAAAATACAGGTTATATAAGGTTTAAAGAGCTGCTTATTTATGGTTAACGTATAACTTATACTAACATAACAAGAGAATAGAGTTAAGGAGTATACGCCTGTCTGAATTATAAGTAGAGGTATACCATAGGTGTACTTACTTCATGCTGTAAGAATAGGAAGGAAAAGGGTGAAAAAGGGAGGGGGGAAAAGAAAAGAATATGGAAAAATTGCTTGATAGTACACAAATGACCCCTTTGACTGTCACAGAACAATCTCCACCCAAATTAAATCTTACAAATAATGAAAATTTGGACCCGTCAAGCACCGTAAGCACTCCAGAACAAGAAGTTCTTACAATTATTGTAATGAGACAATTACTAACAGATTTTCAAAATTCCTTAAGATTGGAGTTAACTCAAGAAATTGTTAAAACCACTCAGGCTATTAATGACTTGACATCACATCTAGAAGAAGTAGAAAATAAGCAAGAAACTTTCATTTAAAAATCTAAAGGAAGAAGTCAGGGATTTAAGATTAAAACAATGTCAATATGAGGACTCTCTCAGAAGAAATAATCTTAGACTGAGAGGAGTACCTGAATTTATTACAACAACGGAACTCCCTAAGTATATTATTACCTTATTTAACTCGTTAATGAGCTTAAGTTCTCAAGGAGAAGACAAAATAGATGGTATATATATATATATATATAGGATCCCTCTATCCCAAAATGCCCCAAAGGACTTATATAGAGAGACATGATAGTAAAAATGCATTATCCTATTTATAAAGAGGCCTTAATGAAGGCACTCAAAGAAACAAGGGAATTTAGTCAACAATATGAAAAGATACAGGTTTCTTCAGATCTCTCAAGCTAAATGTTATAAAAAAAGGAGAGAATTCAATGAAATTACCAATGTTCTAAGAAAAAAAAAATATCAAATACAATTGGGGATTTCCAACAAAATTAATAACTATGAAAGAGAATCTAAGATATATTATTAAGAATAATGTAGGAGAAAAACATTTAGAAACGTGGTATATCCCATGCACCTCGACTGCAAGGAAAGACCTGAACACAACAGTTGATGCCTCCTAAATTTGGAAGAGGGTTTAAGTGGAGGGTCTGAGGGGAGAGAGGTGGAGTGGGGGGATGGGGATGGAGAGGAAGAGAGCAGAAAAATAATATTTATTTGTTTTTTTTAAAGAGCACTAGATTTATTTTCAAGGAATAGCACAATAATTATTGAGATAATGATCTAATCGTCCATATAAACACACAAATTTACATCATGGTATTTTGTAAATTTTATGCATACAGTTAAGTAGGATATCACACTTTTTTGATTTGAGAAGTATAAATGCACATTTGTTAAGTAGTTATTAAGGGCTCCAAAGATATTACACAAATTTACTGACAAGAGGAGTAGTAGATACCCTCAACTTAATGTAGTTATACAGTTTTAGATATAATTATATAGTTTAATTTAGGAGGAAGAAGGGATAGAGGGGGGAACATTGGGGCACCCCCCTTTTTGTTTATTTTTTCTCCCGCTTTCACCTCTTTCTCTCATCCCTCGTCCTCTCCTCACTTTCCCAGTCTCCATTTACAAGGGTACTTTTACTGGTTTGGATGATATTATACCTCTATAAGAGACTGCATAATTGAAGTGCGTTACAAATATCTGTTAAAAAATATTTGGAAAGTTGAAGATTATCAGAATTCTCTGAGGTGTGAGGGGGCAGAGTAGGTGAGAGAATATGTGGGAAGGCTTCATTAGGGACTTTCTATAGGCGAAGGCCCTAATGAAGTTATACACTTCTAATATACAAGTGTAAAGAAGGGTAAAATTAGAAAACAAGGAGTAAAAGTTTGAGAACAATAGATATACACTCTATACGATCAATTAATCGGTCAGGAAAAGTCTGGTCAATGGTTATCTCTCTTTTTCTTTGACTAGACAGAAATTTACCTAGGGCCTCATTCTATTATCGGCCGCAGCCGCTGCGGGGCCGCAAGGACCGGCCGCAAGCTATTCTGCTATTCTATTCCCTTACGGCCGGGGATTCCGGGAGGCTTGCGGCCGGTGCCTTGCTATCTCTTGCGGCCGATCGCGCCGGAGGAAAGCCTTTGATCTAAAACGGCCGCAAGAGATTTGCAATTCAATTGCTCCGGGAAACCTCTCTGCAAGGCTAAAAACGAGCCGCAGTTACTTGCAGGAAAAAGGTCTCGCTAGCACCAATTAAGCACATAAAATAGCTCAAATAAAGCCATCCTGCACTTTGAGAAGACTATAAAGGGATTTTAGGTGTTAGAAAAAATAGCACATAATTATCCTGTACTCAAATCCGTAAAATATTTCATTTTTAATATCCGTAAAATATACATGTAAAAAGTCCAGAGTGCTTGGAGCACCTCAGACACACCCACGCCGCAGCCGGAAAATAAACAGTTAATTTGAACTCGGGTTTGGGCAGATGTGCAAGCTTGAGAGTGGGTTCCTTTTATTCCTCATGTCCCCCAATATGATCCCTAGCATTTACAGAGCTGTACAGTGCAGGCTTGAATTTATTTTTGAGTTTTTATATTTCACAGTTTACGGCCGGTTCCAAGATATGCGGCCGGCCGTAAGAGGAGATCCTTGCGGGGCCGTATAATAGAATCGCGAGTTAACTGAACCCTCGCAAGGAATCGCAGCCTTACGGCCGATTTACGGCCGATAATAGAATGAGGCCCCTAGACAGGTTTTATCATCTTGTCCTAAGATAACATTTGAGATTGAGAATTTCTATTAGTATGGATGTGCAAGTGTTTATTGTATTTTGTTATTGGTTGTATTATGTATACGTGTAATTTCCGTCAAATTCAATGAGTATGACATACAAGGTGAAGTATAACTATACTAAATATTTTTCTCAGTGTAGATGAGTATACAAATATTATCACAAAATATGAGGGGTTTAAACACCCAATTTAAAAGGCATACTGCCATGAAATGTTTTCAGAAAGAATATTTTTGAATAAAATATAAAAAAATATCCAGAAGGTCAAAACAGGCTTTGTAATAATTTGTGGGGATTTAAATGTATGTGCTAACTATGATATGGACAGAAAAACAAGTAAAAACTCAGTTCCAGATGCTACAATGTTGAGAATGACAAAAAATGTCAAGAACACACTGACAAAATATGGTCTATATGATTCTTTGCGAGTTTTACATCCTGAAGAAAGAGATTTAACTTTTTTCTCAAACAGACACAATACATACACAAGGATAGATTACTGCCTTGTTGATCGATGCACAGTAGAAAATGTAAGTGAAGCAACAATTGGATCAATAGATTGGTCCGATCATGCCATGATTAAAATCCTTATCAACAACATTCAACAAATAGACTATAATTATAAAAGAAATATTGATATTACCCTCCTGAAAAAATATGCAAAACAGTGATACTCTGAAAAAATAAAATAGTGGAGTTTTTTAATATCTATTGATTCTAAACCAATCATATGGAACTCACTTCTTGGGCAATACATGAGAGGAAGAAGAGAGGAACCCCATTAAGGAGTATATACATTAAGTTAAAAATTATAGAAAGTTAGAAAGGATGAATAAGCAAGCCCCAGATAAAGATTGTGGTTCCAAAATAAATATAATTCAAAATAAAATTAAGAAAGTTTTACAAAAACAAATAGATAACAGAATTTGGCTTACTCAGCAAAAAAATATAATCTGGGAAATAAGGTAGGGAAATTATTGGCTAATAAGATAAAGAAATTAAATGGTTATAAAAGTATAACTAAATTAAAAGATCAAGATGGGAGAGAATGTGCTAAACCGAAAGAAATTGGTATTATATTTTTTTAATTCTATAGAGGGTTATATAATCTGAAAGAAAATGCAACAGTTATAGAACCTACTAAATTACAAATTAAACAATTTTTGGCTAAATTAAAACTCCCGAAAATTAAGGAAGAACAACGTGAAATATTAGAGAGAGAAATAACAACAAAATAAATAGAAGAAGCCATAACCACACTTAAACTCAATAAGTCCCCAGGGCCGGATGGTTTTCCAAACCTATACTACAAATTGCTCTCTTCTGTTTTAAGCAATCATTTAAAAGACACATTTAATTTAATTTAATTAAATATTCTGGAAAAGCACCATTAGAAATGCTAGAATCTGCCATCATTACGATTCCCAAAATAGGTAAAGGTTAATTCAATTATAAGAACTACAGCCCAATCTCGTTACTCAACACAGATATGAAAGTTTATGCAAAAGTACTGGCAGCAAGACTGAATCCTCTGTTGTTAGAACTAATTGATGCAGATCAAACAGGTTTTATTAAAACTAGGAAAGGCCCAGATAACGTGAGAAAATTGCTGAACTTACTAGCATATGCTAAAATTAAGAAAATCCCAAAGCTTGCCTTGTTTCTGGACGCCGAAAAGGCATTCGACAGGGTTAACTGGGATTTCATTAATCTTGTATTGAGTGAGTTTGGACTTGGTAATTTCGGAATGCAGGCAATTAAAGCCTTGTATACGAATGCATCAGCTTATGTATTATAAATCAGATACCTTTAGAATAAAAAAATGGTAGCAGACATGGTTGCCCCCTCTCTCATCTGTTTTTTTGCGCTGGTCATAGAACCATTAGCAATATTGATAAGAAATACTGAGCAAATTGATGGTTTAGAGACCAGAAATACGGTTAAGTAACCATGTTTGCAGACAATGTTGTGGTGACCATTGCTAATCCACTTAAATCTCTGAAATACTTATTTGAATGTATAAATAAATACAGTAAAATGTCTTATTAAAAATCAATATTCTTTTAATTAGCAACAAAATGAGTTTAACCACCTAGGTATAGAACTATCCTCCAATTTTTACCAATTAATTAGACAAAATTATGATAAAGTATACAAATTAGGGATATACTGAAAGATTGGTCAAAATTCAATTTGTCATCGTCTGGTAGAATATCTGTGATAAAAATGTCAATACTACCCAAAATTACCTACTTACATAGAAGCATTCATTTGGAAATCCCTCAAAAGATATTGTCAAAATTCCCAACTCTAATAAATGATTTTATGAATAACAACACAAAACAAAGGATAACATTGGATATACTACAAATAACTTTAAGAAAGGTGGTTTAGCAGTTCCAAATATTCTGGAATATTCTGACTTTTTTTTGGTGTAATACCAAAGACATGATAAAATATATTAGATAATTGAAACAGATCTTACAGAATATCAAAAACTATATTCCTAATTTGTAGTAAAGATAAAGATGAAAAGGACGTGAAAACACCTTCCCCAGTGATACATTTTCTGGTTAAAACTAAATATAAAAAAAAAAAACGAAGTCAGAGGCGCTCATCAGAGAATGAACCAACCTTAATAGATTAGATCTATGGCCATGATAAGCCACTCTGAGAGCAACCTCTTTTAGCTCACTTGTGCCCTTCACAGGGAGAAATATCCTGTAGTATATCAGTCTGGTCCCACTCAATAGAGTGACCCAGCCCTGAAATACCAGGCAATTCTACCCTGAACAGGAGAAACAGCAAACCCCAGATGAGTTTCCGACTTTAGTGAGGTGCAGCTTTAGTTTTCTAAAACTAAATATAATATTAAATGGGGAATAGTAAGGTTTCCCGTTCCTCTATAGCCTATCATAACCATAAATAAGGAACCTTTTAAATGTATTAAAATTAAATGGGAGATATGGAACCTTAAGAGGTTAGCAGATAGAGAGAGAGACAGAGGGATAGAGAGAGAGAGAGAGAGAGAGAGAGAGGAAGGGAGGGAGGGATAGAGAGAGGAAGGGAGAGGGAGATAAAAAGTTAGACAGATAGATTATATGCCTCTTCTTCTATCCCTCTCTCTCCCTCTCTATCCATCTCTCCTTCAACCCCTCTCATCCCTCCATCAATAGCATATATTTCTAATTCTGCTCCTTCACACACACACACACATATATATATATATATATATATATATATATATTTATCTTAAACACACAATAAGAGATCTCCCTTAAAAGTAAGTATAGAGACTAAGACACAGGATCCCTTCTGGATCGTTACCTTGTCATGGTGAAGGGGCTTGTTACCTCAATGCAGCTGTGAGCTACAGTATACCATGAAGGGTCACCCAAGATGGGCAGGTCATTTTAGAGAGATCAAATAAAATGCAGTCCATTGGAGTAGGAACTGGCAACCCACTCCAGTATCTTTGCCATGAAAACCATATTGATAAGTACAACCAGAAACAGATGTACCTGGTGGAATGCATCCATGTCAGACACGACTGAAGGACGGAACAACAACAGCAAGATACAGAGAGGTATATGGACTCACCTGAGCTCTGCAGCTGCTTCTGTCTGGTATAGGCCGGGGTGGTGACAGACAGGTCACAAGCTTGGTGTGTCGAGCAGGGTAGTCAGAAACAATAAGTATTGAGAGTATTGAGAAAACCGAAGCTTTAAACGCAGCTCCCTCTATCTGCATGCACTGTGAGCTGGGAGTTGTTTTTTTTCAATAAACTTTATTGAGATTGCACCAATGTATTCACTTCCAGGGGGACTGTGAGAGGTGCAGTCACTGTATTATACAGGAATTTTCCCTCCCGGCCATCCTTATTGGGTGATGCTGTGTTCGACAGACAGGCTCAGCTCTATCAGTTAGAGCACAGTTTGGGAACGTACCCTAATCTGTTGTACTAGACAAGTCACCATCAAGGGGCTAGATATGATAAGTCTTACTGTTTAACAGCAGCACAGTGGGTTTTGAGATTTAAAGTCACAGCAGCAGCTATTAAAAAAACTGAATATTGAACATGAAAAAACATTTTTTTTATTATATAAATTATACAATTAAGTAAGTGATGGGGGATTAAGTCAGTGCATTAATTTTGGGAGGGCGGTTGCCCATTTACCCCTATGCACCAGCCGGCCCAGGAAGAAAGTCTAGATTGAGTTAATTTTTAATTTTTATTGTTTTTATTAATTGTCTACTTTTCCCAATTTTTTTAGTTTTGTTGCATACATTACAATTACATTTGTCATATTACGCCAGTACAAATTAAAAGAAAACAAACAAAAAAAAAGATAGAAAAGAGAAGTAGAGGAAAAGAGGGTGGGATAAGAGGAAATGGAGAGAAGGGGGGTGAAGCTTATTATTATATTGGATTTTCTCTAAAATGTATTTTATGTCAATGGCTTACACAGCTGCTACATTTGTTTTTGCATGATTCACAAATGTGCAGTTTTCCACAATTCTAGGATCAAAGTCTATCAAAGTGAAAGGCCTTAATGGATTTTATATTTAATGTTACCTTAAAGAGGAGCTAACTCCAGGAGTAAAATTGTATTTGTTTATTTTTTTATTTATAAATTATTTAACTATGGTAAGTTATTTAATTAACTGATCCTTCTCAATGTAATTTTCATGTCAAACTTACAAAGTCGCAGATTCTCAGTTTCTGGATCTTTCTTTTTTCTTTCTGTTCACTTTCATGTAGGTCTCCTATACACCTAGGGTACATCAGGACCCCAACCTCCTTGTGCTTTGGAGTAGGCCCAGGGGACACCTGGGCTCAAGGCCATTATTACGGGTAGCAGGACATGGAGAGAGGGGTTACGACACCTCCTCACATTATTATTATTTTTTTTTTAACCCATTCCCTTTTTTATGGGAGGGGTTTATAGATAGATAGATAGACAGATAGAAATTGATATGGTGGAGAATGCTAGGGTAGTGTAGCATGTTATGGATGTTTCTTGAGTTATACAAAATAATTTTTTTGGCTAATGTGTGGCGCAATAAGCAAATTTTCATCTCAATTCTTGAAAAGAATGAAGAAAAGGAATCTACTTGAATGACAATATCAGGGGGTCATTATTATGGCCACTATAGAGAAAGACAGATAGACTATGATTCTAATTAGCACATCAAATAGCTAATTGGTATTCAGGAGCTACTAGGTTCTATACATATTCAGAAAACACATTACTGGATTTATCAGGCATGATGAAAATGGCTAATACTTACCCCCCTTCTCAGGACACTTTCATGTATCAGTCCCCCCAACAACCCGTGACTTATTATACATTTATTATAGTGACAGTTACAATACTGCCTAATGGTCTGATGTAACTGGGGCTTCATTTCACCCCTAGGCTTTTTATTAACACATTTCCTGGTCATTGTCTATTGAGATGTGCGCTTATTTATTCTGCCTAGCATCCTTGTAGACAAGTGAATTATTTTCTTGTGCATAAGATCGGTGCATCACACTAGCTATGTTTGAGTTGGTAAGGTGTCAACTCTTTCATGTGAAGCATGAGTTTCGAAAAATGCTCCAGGGTGAAGATATAAATAACAACAGGAAGATATCTTTACAGAAATCCCCAGCAGAGATGCCGAGAATACAGAAAATAATGTAAATGATGTTAAAGGCCCATGGAATAGTCAAAAACTTTTTTAGGCAATAACGTTTGTTGTTGTACTTCTGCCTCTCAAATCTAGCCTGCAAGCACCTGTTACTCTACAAAACTAAAGAAACTACTTCACGTACACATCTAGTGACCATATACCATCCGGCTCTAGAAGAAATATGCAAAATATTTAAGGATTTACAGCCACTGCTAACAGAAGACGCAGAATTAAAATAAGTAGTCCCTCAGCCTCCCATTCTTGCATTTAGACAACCACCAAACCTGGATCAAACATTACAAAACCTTGCAATAAAATTCACTGCAAACTATGGCCCCCATTCAACTGAGGATTGGCATCTTTGTGCAAGCTTGGATCGGCTTCCAAGTTACAAGATTGAAAAAATGGCGATGGTTGAACTCGTAACTTACAGCCTCCAGAAGCCTTTGATTTGTCACTTTTGCAAGGCTAAAATTGCAATTCCATATTCAATTGCTCAATTTCCCCAAGCCTGCAGATATTTTCACAACCGTAAATGGCAAATGAAGGAGAAAATCCTACGAGTGCTAGAGAGGACCCTCAAGACATCAGAATTAATTGCACAGTCTCAAGCTCGCAAATCGGCAGAAAATAAAATTAATTTATATGTGTGTCATTTCGACCTAATACATATCAGGTCACCCATATGGACTAAAACAGTATTGGCATTCATTTTCATAATTCTTTATTCTTACTTCAATACTTTTTATTATTCAGGATAACCACGAATCAAATAACAATAAGTAATTTCAAACAATGTAGAAGAGCAAAAGTTACACAATCTTGCCAAAATAATATTACCATTTTTACAGTCCCTAATATGAATGTAAAAAATATTGAAATATTAGCTAAGAGAGTTATATTCTAATTATCCTTAAATTTTCTTATTTTCTTAGGCTTAATAGAAAAATTAAATAAATAACTAATAAAAGAAATAGCTAGGAAAAATCTAGATATTTATAAACATATAATTAGTTCACCCAGCTGCCTTCTCAGAAGGTTAGATCCCTATCACAGCCCCAAAAGGGTAGTCCAGAGCCGCCATTTTCATACTGCTGAGCTAATGGATGAGTGCTCATATTATACAAAAAAACAATGTACATAAAAACATAATAAGTTGATACATTTATGGCTCATTACCCTAGTAGGATGTATTAGAAAATCAAAGGAGGAAAGTGGTCGCTTGACCCCTACGATTTCACCCCGACTTGCACTACAGTAAATGTAAATACTCAGACTCACTATACCTCATAATCCAGACTGTCCAAGAGCACCCAGGTCTAGACTGTCTCCGTCTCCTGCTTCCCATCAGTCAGTACACCGAAGAGGTCTATATTAGAGCTATGTGATTGTTATGCTTTCGGAAGAAGCTAGCCAGGGTTCCCAGATCTTAAGGGACAGCAGTGAAGTATCGCTAAGCATATGTGTCAGCCTTTCATTGATCAGTATGTAATTCATTTTAATTATTACATCTCTATGCTGCAGGAAAGGGGATTTAGAATTTCTGGCAATAAAATTGGAGTAGTTTATTTTGAAAGGAGCTTAATTTAGGATCATGGATACCTAAAAGACATACCTCCATAGTGGGTTTTAGCATGACGTTGAGTAGTCCTGAAGCTATGCGAAGAGTCTTGTACCACAGTCCTTGAACAATTGGGCAATAACCAGGAATGTATAAAGTTGTCTTCAGTTTGGCACCCTCTAAAGCAAAGCTTATTTCCAGCCTGTGTAATTTTATGTATGTGAGTGAAGTAAGCTCTGTGTAAGATTTGAATTGAGGTCTCTAAGTGTCTATATGCAATGGAGCCTCAGGAAAGAGTAGAGTAGGCCTCTGTCAATTTTTCAGTCTCCCAGACATGACCCAGGTCCTCCTCCCACTTGAGAACATAGGAACGCTTGTATCCTCTGTCTGGTGTGTTCAATATTCCGTAAAGTGACCCCAAAATTCCTTTGGACAAGGCAGACTACTGAAAGCCAGGATGATCTAGGAGGGCCAAATTCCCTACTATGTGTAGTCACCCAATGTCTAAATTTAATGTGGTTAAAAGTTTGCTGGGATATTATGTTCACTCTGTATCTGGGCTGCAGATACTAGAGAGCCGTTCCTGAACCAGGAATTTAATCTGTCCAACTTAGAAATCATCCACCAGTGCCGGGAAGTGTCAGAGCATGTCAGATACAAATTTTTATCTGAAAAGATTGAAGTGAGAGGCGAAACAGAATGGACCAGCCGTCTCTGAAGGTTTGCCCTCACCCAAATTTTCATATTAAGAGAAATTAGTGGGTTGGACAGATTTGATCTTAGAGGGAGTAAATGTGGAGACCAGATTATTGTGTCCCAAGAGTAGGTAAACATTTGTATATTTTTTATGAATGTCCATATTGGTTGGTGATTAATGGAATGAGCAAGCGGTATAAATGCCAATTGAGCTTCTTAACAGTAGTTTTAAAGATTGGGACTCAATAGACCATATTTTTAGCTATTCTGGGAGGCTTATTCCTCCAAATAAAGCGAAAAATCCATCTTTGAAACTTATTGAGTTCTATATTGTCAATTGGGATCGACAAAGTTCTAAATAAGTAGAGCACCCTAGAAAGAATGTCCATTTTTACTAAGGTTATGCGGCCCGTCCAGGAGATGTTAAATTTCGACCAGGCCTCCATATCTGCTGTTAGGGTTTTAATCAAGGGAGGGAAATTGGCCTTATACAATTGTGGAATTGTCCTAGTAATGTTAAGTATTTAATAGATGTTTTAGGCCAAATAAATCTATAAGTGGATTTTACATTTTCTAATATACTAGGGGGTAAGCCAATGTCTAGAGCTTTCGATTTGTCAAGATTGAGCCGTAAGCCTGATAAATTGCTATATTATTTAATAGTGGATATTAGTGCTTCTATGGAGGTTACAGGATCTGATAACGTGCATAAAAGATCATATGCAAACAGTGAACACTTAAAATGGTGGTGGCCAACTTTGAGGACTTTAATCTCTTTTCTGGAGCGGATGGCTTGGGCTTCAACTGTTAAGACAAATAACAACAGAGAGAGAGGGCACCCTTACCTCGTACCTCTCATAATGGAAATGTTTTTTTTATGGGATCCAGGTAGCCTCAGATTAGCTAGGTGAGTGGTAAAGAGTTTTTAACAGGTTAAAAAAGCGACATCCAAATCCAAACCTTGCTAGCACTGCATATAAAAAAGGCCACTCTACTAAGTCAAACGCCTTTTCTATATCCAGGGAGAGGACACACATAGGCGTCTTATTTTTACTGGCCAGATGTATAATGTTTGGTGTCCTCCTGACCTTATCTCCAGTTTGTCTGTGGGGGATAAATCCAGTTTGATCTTTATGGATCAAATCAGGAAGAAACCATGAGATTCTTTTGGCTATAATTTTTGTTAGAATTTTAACATCCCCATTCATCAATGATATTGGGCGGTAGTTCTTGGAGTCCAGCGGGTCTCTGTCTGCTTTGGGAAATATCACCAAATCCGCCTGGTTAATTTCTGGTGGCATAGGATCTCCCCTCAGGATGGCGTTAATAAATGAACATCATTTCTCATAATATAAATTTGTGAACTCATGGGGTCCGGGTGATTTGCCATTTTTGAGTTCTAAAATCATAGCTTTAATCTCCTCTAACGAGATATCTTTGTTGAGGCTATCTAGGTTAGGTTGCAAGATAGAGGGAAAATCTAAGAAGGTTGGAGGTCTGAATCTGGGGTTTAATTTGGAGGGCTGAATCTGGAGTTTAATTGGCAAAGAGTATAGCTGTTGGTAAAAATAAAAAATAAATCCCAGAATTTCATTGGGGCTAACAGTGACAGTACCTGTTTGGGATCAAATTTTGGTAATTCTAGTTTGTGAGTATTTCGATTTAAATTTTCTAGCCAATAGTGTGTCCGGCTTATTAGCTTTAGAGTAAAAGAGATGATTAGTTCGCCTAAGTGCCTTTTCCATTTTCGTTGATAAGATACCATCTTGTTCCACTCCAACTTTTTCTATTTCCTGCCGCAAGGATTTTGAGGGTTGAGATTGATTTTGTTTCTCTAGAGACTTCAGCTGATTTGTTAGTTCTAATTCTTTTCTGCAATAATTTTTCTTATGCCTAGAGGCTAGCTTAATAAGAGAGCCCCTAATATAGGCTTTATGAGCCACCCAGATCAGCCCCCGCCTATGTCCTGGGACACATTTAGATCAAAGTAGGTGTTTAGGCCATCTGTAAGTTGATTTGTAAAAGAAGAATTGGATAATAATGAATCATTAATTTTCCATGAATAAGGTAAGAGCAGACTGAGGCCTAGTTTTAAACAGCAAAGTGATCCGACCATGTACAAGGAATAATTTGGGCTCTACCAGACTTGTCAAAGAGTGAGGAGCTTATTAATATTGTGTCTATGCGAGAGTATGTGCCATGATTCGGAGAGTAATATGAATATTCTCTATCATTTGGGTGATGACCCCACCAGGAGTCAACTAGGTCCAGGAGGTGCAATCGTTTATGAATCTGAAGAAGCTTATTAGTAAAGCGTTTATTATTTGCTTTTCTAGATCTGTCAATCTTGGGCTTGAAGGTCACGTTGAAGTCCCCCAAATAACTACAGTTCCTAGATGCTGGCTTTAAATAGCTCTCAATATCCTAATTAGCGTATTATGAGGGGAGGTTGTGGGTAAATAAATAGAGACTAGAGATTGATTGGATCCCAGAATTGTTCCAGATAGTAAGATAGAATTACCTTCTTTATCTATCTTTTGTGACTGAATTTTAAAAGGATTTTTTTTAATGCAGAAGGATTGCTGTGCCTTTAGAAGGCTGACTGGTGGAATAAAAATTTGGGTATTCATTATGGATGTATTTAGGTATATTGTTATGAGAAAAATGTGTTTCTTGGAGAAAAAAACTGAGAAAAAACCCCTTTACATTATGAGTTATGAATGTGAAGTCATAGTCTGTCATTGCGTAGCGTAAGGGAATGCAATGTAGTAGGCTGCTAGCTTACCTCCAGTAGAGGACGATGGGAAGAGGAGACGGGTCTGGTGTACCAACCTGTTGAAACACTGCTTTATAATGAGAACATTCAGGAGCCTGTGGGAGTCTGCATCAAGAAAAAGAGGGATTACAATAAGAACAAGGTTTAACATTACATAATACCAAGGTGGCATTGTCATAACTCAAGTTGGCCACTAGTTGTGCTTACCAGGAGGGACTGGATTACAGTAGCAGCCATCTTACCATGGACGTGGCCCAAGTTAATCTATGTCATATTGGTGGTGCACCAAGTGCCCTCCTGAGACTAATATACTCCCCAAACAACGATATCCAGGGGAGTAACAGTTCTGGGCCTAGGAGACCCAATGTTATACTGTTATTGTTATGTATTCAGGGAAAAGGCAGCTTACCACATCACCACTAATAAAGTTGACAATTACGCATGAAGTGGATTGGTGTGGAATCCGTTGTCTACCCTTCAGTACCAAGGAACAGGGGTTACAGACCCTGAGACTAAGTGACTAAAACAGGTGAGACAATAGGGCTAAGAGGACACATAACATACCCGTAATAAAGTACTATTCCACATAAGCGGGTCATGATTATGTGCGCTTTTACGCATTGGCTAGTAAAATCTGTTAACCTGACCATGATAAAGGGATGGGGAGTGAAGCAGCCATATTGTACTGGGGGTAGCCATCTCTGTACATATTGCGAAACATAAGGAGGTCAACCATCTGGTCTCCGAGGTTATCACCCAGGTAAACACACTGGAGTGATAACGGTCAGAACAAAGGGGTCTTTACAGACATTGAGGCACCTCTCAGGGGCAGATCTGACACGGTTTCCGGGCCTTCACTTGAGGGGCTAACTATCCATCTGGGAGATGTACACAGGTCGCCAGTCAATCTTCAAATGAGCCCCTTAGTCACGCCCAGGGGGCCGGCTTTAAGGACAAGCCTGGCCGTTCGCAGGGATTTCCCTTAGCCCATTGACCAGGATTAATAGGAAGTCTCAGAGACCAGTTACTATGGGTCAGCATATGTACAGGTTAGCCACCCCCAGGTCTTTGATGATGACTGCATATAACCTGTCCAATGTAAAATAAAGGGTCTAAATTTTGTTCCATCATGATTATGGTGTTTGAGTGAATTATTGTCCAAGCTAGCAGTCTGCTACAGTAATGTCTGATTCAGACTTACTGTAGATCTCCAGAAGCATCTCTGGGCACTGCTAATGATTGGGAGAGCCCTGCCAGGGCTGCCTGCATCCATCATTTGGTCCAGAGTCATCCCAACAGAGCTATTCCTGCAGTAAATAGGGGTAGGGAGTGCCTTTCATATCTCACTCAAAGAGCAGGTCATGGCAGTTGGTGGCAGCGGTGGGAGGCTCTAGAGGAAAATACTGAGGATCAGCAGTATGAGGACATTTCCTCAGCAGAACTGAGAAAGGCGCAGAAACTAAGAGGAATGCCCCGGAAGAAAGGGGGCCAACCAGCAGATGTGATAGCAGCCTTGAGAAGGTATGATGCAGAACAGCTGGAACAAGAGGAGTTGGGTGAGGGGATAAGCACACTACAAAGGACCCCGGGATCTCAGCAAGAAGAAGGACAGCCAGATAAAATCTTAAAGGAGGCAAGACGCAGGTTCAGGGAACTCAGAGAGTTTTCCCCCGGGGAGATAACGCTGGAAGAGGTAATTAAAGGAGTGAACCTAATAAAGCAGCAAATAGAGGAAGAACGTACAGGAGTGAGTGTCCAAGCTCAGCAAAGGCTTGGGGTCAACCCTGCAGAGATGCCAGTAAGAGTCAAACTGGCATATCAGAATTTTAAAAAGTTTCAGGATGATAAAGACAGTATTGACGGATTCATCCAAGAGTTTGAGCAACAATGTAAGGTACAGGACATACCTCATGAAGAATGGGCCAAGTTACTGTTGACTAAGTTGACTGGAAAGGCCAGCGCAGCCTGTCGGGCCTTTCCTCCAAATCTAGCCATGGATTACAACCATTTGTGTACAGTATTACTGAGAAGATATGCCGTAACCCCTGAAACTTTTCTGGCCAGATTCAGAGGCACTACCAAGGGGCAAGAGGACACTCATGTCGAGGTAATGTGTAAACTGAGGCGTGCCTGCACTCAGTGGTGGTCTACACAAGGAGCCACCACAGCAGAGCAAATTTTGGAGGTGGTGCTAATGGAACAGTTTTTGCAACTTTGCGCACCAGAATTGAGGGATTGGCTGCAGGATCAGAAGCCAGTAGATGGGGACCAGGCAGCTAGCATGGCCGACCATTTTGTTAGTACCAGAACTAAGAGAGTTCCCCAGACTACCAATGCTAGTGGGCAGGTGAACCGGGGCTCAAGAGACTTGGGGCCAACACGGCAGGCCCCTATTGTGCCCAATGCTCCTGGTCATGGGCCCTGGGCGCAGCATCAGAATGTATATGGACACCGGGGTACCCAGTCAGGACTCGTTCCTAAAACACACCCAGAGCCCAGACGGTCCCAGGGAAGATGTTTCCAGTGCAACCAACCGGGCCACCGGGAAAGAGATTGTCCTCTGTCACGTAAGAATCAGAGAGGACCCCCTCAGTCTGCATTGAATTATTTGAGAGAATGGGATGCTGGAGCCGGACACCCCAACGCAGCTCCCTGGGAGCCAGAAGCAGAAGGATGGTACCATGTTAGACGTCATAAAGACTCCGGGGAACAGCAAAGAAAACCAATCTGGGTGCAGGGTCACCAGGCTGTGGGTTACCGTGACTCAGGGTCCGCAGTCACTGTAGTTCTACCTAAGTGGGTGCGCCCCTCAGACTGCATACAGAGGCAAATGTGGGTTATGGTTGCTGGGGGAAAACAATTTCCCATTCCCATGGCTCGCATTCAATTGGACTGGGGCACTGGAAGTAAGTACACAGAGGTAGGAGTTATAGATAACCTGCCTGCGGATGTTTTGCTAGAGAACGATTTGGGTCACATGGTAAGCCAGTATGTACAGCCCTTAACAAGAGCTCAAACCAGAGCCAATGGATGCAGGATGAACCAGGACCAGGCGGAATACTCAGAGCCCGGGGTAAGTGACTTGTTGGCTACTACATTGACCTTAGGCTGGGCCAAGGGGGAAGAACTTAGAGTAGCCTTGCAGGAAGATGAAACGTTAGCAGGAGTAAGGGGCAGGGCCGCCCAGGGCAAATCAGTGGATGATCTAGATAGTTTTGTCTGGGAACAGGGGTTGTTGTACAGGATCAGGGTGCCTGGGAAGGATGAGGTAGGAAGGGAACCACGAAAACAGTTAGTGGTCCCACAACAGTATAGAGGCAAGGTGTTACAGATAGCCCATGAGATTCCTCTGGGAGGGCATTTGGGGCAGAAGAAAACTCTACGTAGGGTGGTGGAGGTATTTTTTTGGCCAGGATTGAATCAGGATGTAAAAGAGTACTGTCGATCCTGTGATGCCAAAGGACCCAGCCGTTTAAGAAAAATAGCTGGGCGCCTCTGCAGTCACTCCCTGTGATGGAGATACCATTTCAGAGGGTAGCCATAGACATTGTCGGCCCACTAGCTAGGGTTAGCAAGACAGGCAAGAAATGTATTCTCACCATGGTAGATTATGCTACCAGGTATCCTGAGGCGGTGGTTTTATCCAGTATCTCAGCTCCTAAGGTGGCAGAGGCCTTAATGCCTATCTTTATCAGGACAGGGTTTCCCCGGGAAATTTTGTCTGACAGAGGACCCCAATTTATGGCCAAAGTGACCAAACAATTATGGTCTGTGTGTGGCATAAGGCACATTACAGCCTCCCCCTACCATCCCCAAACCAATGGCCTCTGTGAGCGCTTCAATGGGATGCTCAAGGACATGATCCGTACTTTCACTGATCAGGAGCCAGACTGGGAACGATTATTGCCTTGTCTGTTCTTTGCATACCGAGAGGTACCTCAGGAGTCTACAGGGTATTCCTCGTTTGAACTTCTATATGGTAGGCCTGTGAGAGGACCCTTGAGTGTGATCAGGGAGACGTGGGAAGGGGAGTATAGTCACCACCCTGTGCCAGTGGCTACCTATGTATTAGCTTTCAGAGAAAACATGGCTAGGTTGGCTGGACTTGTGAGGAGCAATATGATTAAAGCGCAAGGGAGAGATAGGAGATATTACAAGGCAGGAACCAGTGACAGGGAACTGGAGGAGGGGATGGAGGTGCTCATGTTGGAACCTCAACCCCAGGATAAGTTACAGTTTCTTTGGAAGGGACCTTACACAATTAGCAAAAAACTGGGCGACAAGTCATATGTGGTTATGGTAGATCCAGAGAGAGTGGTTACCAGGGTGGCCCACATTAATCGCTTAAAAGCATATGTACAGCGAGCAGCTCATATGTTAGCCATTTGCAGGGCCACAGAGGATGACCCAGAGGAAGGGCAGATACCAGACATGTTGCAAAAGGCAGAGCAGAAAACGCTAGAAGACGGCCTTCACCAGGCCAAAGTTCTAAGCACAGAGCAGCAGGGGCAGCTTTTACGCAAACTAACACCCTTCAAAACCTTATTTACCACTGACCCTGGGTGTACCTTCCTAGCAGCTCATGTAGTGGTGACAGGGGAATGTGCCCCTTTAAAACAACACCCATACCGAGTCCCTGAAGCTGTTAGGGCAAGCATACAAGCAGAATTACGAAAGATGTTGCAATTAGGGGTTATTGAAGAATCCAGTAGCCCATGGGCATCTCCTGTAGTATTGGTACCCAAAAAAGATGGAACAACTCGCTTCTGTGTGGATTATCGTAGGCTGAATGATAAAACCAAAATGGATGCCTACCCTGTTCCACGCATGGACGAGTTGTTGGACCGGTTAGGTACTGCCAAGTATTTAACCACGCTGGATCTCTCCAATGGATATTGGCAGATCCCGTTGGTAGAGTCAGCTAGGGAGAAGTCCGCCTTTGTCACCCCCTTTGGACTATACCAATTTAAGGTAATGCCTTTTGGGATGAAAAATGCCCCTTTTACCTTCCAGCGACTGATAGACAAATTGTTACATATGCACCAGGAGTATGCTCAGGCTTACTTGGACGATATAGCTATCTTTAGTCAGACCTGGGAGGAGCATATAGAACATATTGCTAGAATTATGCAAGCCATTAAACAAGCCAGGTTGACCATAAGACCAGATAAGTGCCAGTGGGCAAAGGCAGAGGTGCAGTACTTGGGTCACTGGGTGGGCAGTGGGAAGTTAAGGCCAGAACCAGCCAAAGTAGAGGGTATTGCAGCTTGGCCTATCCCTAAGACTAAAAAGCAGGTGCTAGCTTTCTTGGGCATCACTGGGTATTACCACAAGTTTATTTTGGATTTCAGCACTACCGCCAAGCCACTGACTGATTTGACCAAAAAGAAATTGCCCAGGGAAGTGACCTGGACTCCTGCTTGTCAGACTGCGTTCCAGAACCTAAAGGAAGCTCTGACTTGTTCCCCAGTATTGGCTGCCCCGGACTATAACCGACCCTTTGTGGTCCAGACAGATGGCTCCATGTATGGCATAGGGGCCGTGCTAAGCCAGACAGAAAATGAAGGAGTGGAACATCCCGTGGCGTATTTGAGCAGGAAATTGTTGCAGCGTGAAACGGCCTATGCTACTGTGGGGAAGGAATGTTTGGCCGTAGTTTGGGCTTTGCGCAAACTTCAACATTATTTATATGGACGACCATTCACTGTGACCACCGACCATAACCCCTTGTGCTGGCTGTCTAAGGTAGCCGGAGAAAATGGACATTTGCTAGGATGGAGCCTGGCACTACAGACATTCAATTTCCAAGTACAGCACCGTAGGGGTAAGCTCCATCAAAATGCAGATGGATTGTCACGCCAACTGGAGCTATGAGTATCAGTGTAGCTGAGAAAATCATGGTGACCCTTGCTGTTCTCAGGCTGCACTTGGCTGGCCAGTTGTCATAACTCAAGTTGGCCACTAGTTGTGCTTACCAGGAGGGACTGGATTACAGTAGCAGCCATCTTACCATGGACGTGGCCCAAGTTAATCTATGTCATATTGGTGGTGCACCAAGTGCCCTCCTGAGTCTAATATACTCCCCAAACAACGATATCCAGGGGAGTAACAGTTCTGGGACTAGGAGACCCAATGTTATACTGTTATTGTTATGTATTCAGGGAAAAGGCAGCTTACCACATCACCACTAATAAAGTTGACAATTACGCATGAAGTGGATTGGTGTGGTATCCGGTGTCTACCCTTCAGTACCAGGGAACAGGGGTTACAGACCCTGAGACTAAGTGACTAAAACAGGTGAGACAATAGGGATAAGAGGACACATAACATATCCGTAATAAAGTACTATTCCACATAAGCGGGTTATGATTATGTGCGCCTTTACGCATTGGCTAGTAAAATCTGTTAACCTGACCATGATAAAGGGATGGGGAGTGGCACTAATAGGAAGTCTCAGAGACCAGTTACTATGGGTCAGCATATGTAAAGGAGGGGGTCCTCAAGGTTAGCCACCCCCAGGTCTTTGATGATGACTGCATATAACCTGTCCAATGTAAAATAAAGGGTCTTCATTTTGTTCCATCATGATTATGGTGTTGGAGTGAATCATTGTCCAAGCTAGCAGTCTGCTACAGTAATGTCTGATCCAGACTTACTGTAGATCTCCAGAAGCATCTCTGGGCACTGCTAATGATTGGGAAAGCCCTGCCAGGGCTGGTGCATCCATCATTCGGTCCAGAGTCATCCCAACAGAGCTATTCCTGCAGTAAATAGGGGTAGGGAGTGCCTTTCATATCTCACTCAAAGAGCAGGTCATGGCAGGCATAATTATCTTTTTTTAATTTTTTGCGAGTCTGATCGCATATCGGACCCTCGACCATAATTGATTGACATGTAACCTCCATGTCTTACTGCCGCAATAATGACAGTCTCATTTTCTATTGGCTGATTCGAAATGGGTGGTTTACATGCATGCTGAATTAATTAGGTTCCCACCCTAAACTGCTACGACCCAGTGCATAGTTTACAGTTTTGGCTTGGAGCCCCTAACTTGCGGCCATAACAAATTGAATAGAATCACAATCGGGGGCGAACGGGAGCCCACAACTCACTCGCAGACATTCGGCTGTCTGCGATCGAGTTGCGGGCGTCTAATTGAATGTGGCCCTATGTCAGCACTTCTGTAGAGAGAACACAGCCACACATAACAACAAGATCTATAACATCAGATGGTCAAATCCATGCACATCCTCAAATGTGGTTTACAAAATCCAATATACTGTATGTGAAACGGGCTATTACATTGAGAAATAAACAGCTAAAAATTGCACCAAAGCATGAATCTACACAGACATTCCATCAAAAAGCACAATGTAGACAGTCATTGTACCTCAATTGGATACCATTTTACCCAGAATAAAGTAATCCCACGGCCATACGCAGCTAAGGAGAGTGGGGGTTTAACAGTGCTAGGAATAGGATGGGAAGTAGGAATACATGTGGTAAAGTTTATGGGAGGTGTTGAAGGGGAGGGGTTAGTTTTTTGGTTGGAGGGCAACCTCTGTATATACACAAGTCTATTTTTCCCTGTCAGTTAATTTGTGAAGTCAGCTCAACTTCCCCACCCACCCTCCCTGTATTGTTTGGCATTGGAGTAAGTGCAGGTTAGTAATGACCTGGGTCGAGTGTTTCTGTCACAGCTAGTGGTTGGCGGGGGTGCTTCCCCACAGTAAGTATGAGCATCAGTATCAACTCTTTGTGATATCAGGACTCATGGGGCACAGGGTTTCCTTGAGACAGTTATGGGTGGGCAAGCACCTGTGGCCATTTAAAATCCCAACTATTTGTAAGTATATTTTATTGTGTGGTGTCCTTTTATTGGGAACCCGTATTGACTATGCAACGGTCATGACTACATCCAAAACCTGAAAATAAAACATTTCTAAAGTTTTCCTCCAGGAGAGGAAAACTTTAGAAATTAAGATGATTACGTTTTAATACAAAATATACTGGTCTTAATATTGACTGTGGATTTCTAGCTCACTAGCAAAACTTTTTGTGATTCTTGTGACTTGTGCCACATTCCTTCCAATGCTTTATTGTTGTTTTTCCAATCCTCAATATGTGGGAATATGTGCATCCCTATGTTATGGCTCCCTGATTCCTTATCTCAAACCTGGTCTATAGACTCAGAAACTTGACCTATCAGGACATTATGTATGATGCCTGTCTGTATCTCACTCTAATCTCTAGCCAGTTACTTTGCTTTTTTCTTTTTTATAGTTTTTTTATTGTGAGAAAGAAAACAAGATATGCATTAAAAAAATAACACCAAAAAAATAAAACTTGTTACATTGATACATCATAACCTGACATAAACATATTGTCTTCAAACCTTTCTCAATTATATATATATACTAGCGACTTGCCTGTCAAAAAAGACGGCATTAAAAAGTGAAGCCTGGCAATGCTGTTTGACACACAATGGGAGCCTCTCGCTCTCTACTTTACTGGCCTCGCGATGAGTGCCCTTGTGTCTCATTTACCCCCTCCTATCCCTCCCTTGTGTCTCCTCCCCCCCTGTGTTTTTACCCCCCTCTCCCTTCCGTTTTTCTAAGCCCCTCCCCTGTGTCTCTTTCCCTCCTGTGTCTCTTCCCCCTCTTCCTCCCATGCATCTCTTTCCCCCTCCCCTGTGTCTCTTTCCCCCCTCTCCCTCCCTATGTCTGTTCCCCCTCAGCTGTGTCTCTTTCCCCCCTGTCCCCCTCCCTCATGTCTCTTCCCCCCATTTCACTCCCCTGTGTATCTTCCCCCCTCCTCTCCCTCCCCTGTTTCTCCTTCCCCTCCTCTCACTCCACTGTCTCTCCCCTTCCTCTCACTCCCCTGTGTCTCTTCCCCCTCCTCTCCTTCCCCTGTATCTCTTCCCCACCTCTCCCTCCCCTGTGTCTCTTTCCACCTCCCCTGTGGATCTTCCCACCTCTCCCCCCGTGTCTCTTTCCCCCCACTGTGTCTCTTTCTCCCCTGTCCCTCGCATGCATCTCTTTCCCCCTCCCCTGTGTCTCTTTCCCCTTCCCCTGTGTCTCTTCCCACAAAATATGTTCTCTCATATTTTTCCAAGACAACCTATAGTAGCAACTATATAAGAAGAGTAAATAAGAAAAGGAAGCAGAGAGACGAAAAAAAAGAAGGAGAAAGGGGAATAAGGAGGGAAAGGGAACCAGTTCAAGAAAATTGGTTCATGCCTATATCACCTGTCGGCTCTCAGCGTCCAAATGTCTCAACATGAAGCCCATCTTAATTTTGGGACAGTCCCACAACATATGTTTTAGAGTTCCGATTGTGTTGCATCCTCTGAAGCAACTTCCATCCACTATGTAATTCGTAAGTTTAAGTCTAGCTGGTGTGAGGTACCATCTCATGACGGTTTTATACGCATTTGCTTTTTGTGGGATATTTAAAGAGGCGTTTTCTGCATTTTTAATAATTTGTCCCCATTGTCTATCATCCAGGGCCATATTGAGCTCCGCTTCCCAAGATAATCTGTATGACAGTGTGTTTGGAGTTCCCTCATCTATTAGGTAGCTGTAGAGCATTGTGATGTTGCTCCTACCTTTTGGATTGTGTAAGCAACATTGTTCAAAGGGCGTTTTCCTAGCTAACTTGTTATCTTCTGTAATTTGACCTATCCTGGTAGTAATCATCATCAGTTACTTTGCTTTTGAGTTAATAAAGAGAGGTGCATCCCTCAAAAGCTCGTAATTTCAATGAATATGTTTGTCCAATAAAAAAGGTATCATTATAAACTGTAATATTCTGATTATTTAACTAGATTATCGGACACTCATGACTATTGTTCAGTCGCGTCTGACTCTCTGTAACCCCATGGACCTCAGCATGCCAGGCACACCTTGTGTCTTGTTGTGCTCATCTATAAGGTTTTCTTGGTAAAGATACTGGAGTGGGTTGCCAGTTCCTTCTCCAGTGGATTGGGATTTGTCTGACCAGCCCATCTTTGGTGTCCCTACATGTTATAGCTCACAGCTTCATTGAAGAAAACAAGTTCCTTCACCAAGACAAGGTAGCGATCCTGAAGGGGAGATATATCTATGTGTATATATATATATATGTATATATATATATATATATATATATATATATATAATGCTGGTTGAGCATCATGGTGGTATGGAAACACAGATACATGCAAGGGGTGCTATGCTAAGGAGTTTATACTAGGGGCTCAATAATTTATAATTCCAGGCCTGACAATAAGAGTAAATTATACTGTGTGCTTCACAATGCAATAATGAGGAGGCAGCAGTGGAAATGTGCTCCACACTCTACCACAAAGCTAAGTATTTGCTAATATATGGGAGGAGCACCAGCCTAAATATGAGATGAAAACTATTTCAGTGCAAATTGTCTTACAAAAGAATAGCATTTAATGCCCAATTAATTGAAAACTATTATACTTAAGAGTTATGAAAGTGGTACCATTAAAGCCATTTAAACAAGGCTTCTCACTTTGGATTCAGTCGCTTAGACCCTCCATATATTTATTTATAATTCTTCTGACACACACATCACAATGGAGACTTGCAGGTTTAGTACCTGTTGGTGAAAGGGTGTTTGTAGGCTTTATACTGACTTGTAGCCCTATTAAATCCCCTCAACGTTGAAAAACATAGCCTGTAACTTAGCCCGCAAGACTTGCAGCTATTAAATTGGCACAGTAAAGCAACCCGCCAACGACTTGCAGGGTAAGGGTGAAAAAAAGCTAAGGATGTGGAAATTTGAACTGCACGCCTGCAAATTCTTTAATCTGTCAAGCCTGCATCTATTACGTTCCAATCACGCTTCTAAATTGCAACAAATACACTGGCGTTCATGCCCGTATCCCGCAAATGGAGCCAAAAAGCCAGCTAAGGGGGTAAAGTCCTATACATAGCACTGTAAATGCAAATATACACACACTACTGTACTTAAAAAAAAGGGAAAGTGATGTTAGGTATTAGAATTAATAGCACAACATTCTCAAGCTCGCAAATCTGCAATAAAAAATACTTTATTTACAGTTTAATTTCTGTGTTATATCGATCCCGGCAATCAATGTGTTAATACATATAATGGAATTTGCATGTGATAGAAACTTGTCGATCGAAACTAGTAATTGAAGCCCGTAAGGCTTTGAAATCCAACCTCCATTTTTCAGTGACGTAATGCTGACGATCTCATTTGCCGTTGACTCTGTCTAAACCCGTAACTACGGGTTTGACTAATTGATCATGTTCACAGCTACACATCCAACGTGCAAGAAATGGTTTACCGGTTTGCAACTCAAGCTCATAACTCGCGTCATGGTCTAATTTAATAGCTCTGTAACTCTGCCAAATTTCAAGCCCACAGCCATTGCGGGCTCACGTTGCCGCTACGGGCTTGGAATTTAAAAGGGCTATTAGACTTCCCATTTCCCCCATCCCTACATTCCCTTCACACTGAGAGTACATTATGCTGGAACTAAAAGGAGAGACATTTATCATTTCAGATATTTGAATATAGCCAGATATTACTATCACATATATAGTTGTGAGCATGCGAGTTGTTGCTAATGCTTGCGGGCTCGCACAGCGAGCCTGCGGCAATCGCAAAGCAAGGGCCTCAGTTGCTGGCATGGAGCGCCTTCGTTGTGGAGCACCTTTACGTAGTTTTGCAAGGAAAATACGAGACACGTTACGACCCATTACGACCTCGCAAAAATAGGCCGCAACACGCGCACATGAAAACATGAAAAAAAAAACAAATACACACAACAAATACATAAAAAGCTTACTTACAAGAAGAGGGGGCATCCAGGACCTCGAAAACTAAAGTTACACCTTAATTTAACTCAAAATAAAAGAGTTTAGACACTCAGAAATTCTCTAAGCGAGAGAAAAAATGGCCGCCAAAAAAACGAAAACGAGGCTACACCACCAAACACCTACGTATTTGCCGAAAAACACATACGAGATTAAAAAACGACGCAACTCGAGCAACACCAAAAACATTACAAACACAAAAAATACAAACAACAAACACATAAAAAGCTTACTCACAGCAAGAGGGAGCACCCAGGACCTCTGCAAGTGAAGTTACACCTCAATTTAAGCACAAGTTTCGGAATTTAGAGACCCGAAAATCACAGAAGCGACAGAAAAAATGGCCGTCGAACAAAACGAAAACGAGGCTAAAGGTCCCTAAACACGCAAAACACCACCAAACAGCTACGGATATTCCAAAAAAGTCGCACGACATAGAAAAGGAAGGACGCTAAATCAGCCACAGTACACTATTAGACTCCACACATTCAGCACGCTTACACAGCACCTCCACACCACTAATGCTGCAGCAACATCAAAACACATTGACAGCTCTTCAACAGAATGCTTCCTGCATATATTACTTCAAAATAGGTAAAATATATTACTTTATTAATCTCTTATTTATTTTATTATTATTATATACACCAAACACCATTAGCTCACTTCCAATTTCATTGCCGTCATTTTTTGACCGGCAATTCGCTAGTACACATATATTGTACTACATATAGAGAGATACTACTGTGCACATATATTTAACTGATTATATACAGGTAGTAATCTGCACAGAATTGTACTTAGATACTATGCTGCAGATATATTGTGCATTGAATTGTATATAGACAGTCAGATACTACTCTGCCCTGTGGAGAATGTATATAGATACTGTTCATTAACTTAATATGTATATATATATAATCTAATCTTGTGATATTTTTGCGTTCTATTTCCTCCTTAGCTTTCGTGGGGAAGTTCCCGATCTTGTATACTATCATGAGCTTTTATTTGCTGTGCTCCTCTTCATTGTTGACAAATTGGCTTTTTTATTTTGCCAGGAATTGGTGGGGCATGTAGATGTTTGAGTTGGTATTGTGTCAACCCTTTTAACTGAGGGTGAAGATGTAATCCCCAACAGGAAGACATTGCCACCGGGAATTCCCACCAGAGACTCAAAATTAGATAATACAATCAATTAACCCACTACTACCCGAAGAAAAATGATTGATCCATGGAGATAACTCACTTTTACTAAGTGCAAGATAAGCTAATTTGTAGCATTTACTTAAACCGGTGAAGTCCACTTACACAATAACATATCCTGATGCGTCTGATATGTGGCATTGCCATGAAAACGAAGAAATATTTCAATACGACATCTTGTAAGTGTTCACCAAACCCATTCTTCCAAATGTGCATGTGCCAATTTCTCAGCCTTTGCTACTTAGCTGTTAAAACCACAACAGCAATGACACTGAGTAACATTTTGATGGTGCTGCTGGTGGGGCTAGGTTGGCTGGTGGCTGTCTCCGCTTTGGGCCCTGCATCCAGGACAATCCATTGCCAGGATCATTTGAGCTACAACCATGGAGGTGTTGCCTCCTAAATGGAGGCTCCACTAAGGAATGGGAACCCCAAATAACATGGTTAAAGTTATTTCTGAGTTATTGGATCCAGTAATCCAGCTGGTAACTATATAGTGAATTTAAAGTATTTTACTGTTGAGAAAATGGCTGGTGTGATGTATAGCCAGATTTGTATGCTCTTTAGAAAACAAAATTGGACACTATTTCTGGTCAACTTGAATTTCATTACAACGAATCTGTACCATAAAATCCTCAGTCACCACATCATACTCAGACTATGAGTATTTACTGAGTCCTCTACTGGGTTGACTTGTGGTCAACTCACACGAGCCAGGAATGGACACAAGAGTTGCTAGCAACAACACAAATGTCTGTACCTGTTTGCAACTGTTCCTTACATCCAGGAAAAAGAGGGTTCCATTATCTTGGGCTCAGGGTGATTTACGTTACTATGTCTTGCTATGATTTTTGACACCTAAAATTTAGGAGTTTATTCTGGCAGGAGATAGCGTGCCTATTGCTCACAGTCATGGGACTACATGATGGCTCAACTACTTGATGATATGAATTGTTGGAAGATTGGGTAAGCCCCTGATGGAGACCAAGACCAAGCAGTTACAATGGATTAACCAGCATACCTCTGCTATGAAATTAGTTAGCTGCAACTAGTTACTGTGTGGCTTTCATCCACCAAAATACTTTGTTGTAAACTTTAGTTCAAGTGGTTTATTATCAAAATCAATGGCGGCAACAGTCAGTTGCTCCCTCAGAGGCTTTCCATGTGTCCAAGACTATTATCTGGAGTAATAGAGTATTTCCATCTTCAATAAGACCAAGACCCCCATTCATTTGACCAAATTGTAATTACTGAAGTCCGAAACGTAGCCCGCAAAAGTTACTGATATTTAATTGGCCTCTTCTAGCTACCCTCAATCAATTTGTGAGCTACAGGCTCAAAAGCACTGTGGTTGTCTAAAATGTAACTCTTCCTATCTACTCCTTTGATGTTTCAAGCCCGCAAATGTTACCAGGGCTATAGACGCCAAATCCATATTCAGTTGCAACAATTCAAGAAGCCTGCAATTGCCTTCAAACCCGTAAATGGCAAATGTGTCAAAAATGTCTACAAGTACTAGATAAGACCCGCAAGTAGGGTAAACACCTGTTCTTAACACAGTAAAAGCAAATAAATAAGGAAACACATTACTGTACTTCAAAATATTGGGAAAGCAATGAAAGGCATTAGAATTAATTGCACAGTTTTCTCAACCTTGAAAATCTGCAATAAAAAAATGTATTTTAATACATACGCCATCCACATGGACTAGAACAGTTTCTTCACTAATTTTTATTGATTTCTACATTGCTGGATTGTGAGTACGATAACATATCAGACTTCTAAACACTAACTGATTGAAGATTAAACTCCATGTTTTACTGATATCATGATGATGTCTCATTTACTATTGGCTCTGTCTAAATTGTAACTTACAGACTGGCTTAATTGATCATGATTATGCCCTAAAATGCTACGTACCGATTCATGGTTTACGTTTTAGATTTTGGGCCTGTAATTGCGGGCTTGTTAAATTAAATACATCTGTAACTGTATGACGTAATTACGGGCTTGGAATTGAGTGGGGGCCAAAGTCCATTAAAGCTCTCCATAACTAGCAATTAATTATATCTTGCATTATAAAGCATTTCCTCTCACTAACTATCTCTCAGTTTCCAATTAACCCATCTCTCTTCCATAGTATTTTTTTTTTTTTTGCTTCATATCGATCAAACTTGCCATTTTGCATCCAGTTTAAGAACTCTGGAGCTGGATCTATTTTCCTTCATGTGTAGTACTGAGTGAAGCTAATGATACCATATATCATTTCATGTGTATTTACATGTCTTGTATACAGGACAGATTATCCATTAGGCGTTATAGGCACTAGCCTACAGGAGGGCCTCTGGGAGGGGCACCTCATTTTCACTTCCTAGAACTAAACACTGCACTGTCTGCAGGTACAGGAAGTGAGTAGTGGACATTTTACCCAGAGTGCCCAAGACTGCATCAGCAAGATGACAGAAGCTGGCTCATCCCCAGCCCTGCAGGCTCCCCCCTAAGCACTGCTGGCTCCTCCCCCAGTCCTCCACTTTCCTCCAGAGCGCTGCTCCTGCCCATGAGGAGAAGGAGCTTCAGGAGCCTGATCCTGGGAGTCCAAGAAGAAGGTAACTTTATATTCTGCCTAGCTGCCCTCTAGTAAATTAAATACATTTAGATGGTTTGTGTATGTGTGTGTGATGGTTTGTGTATGTGTGTGTGTGATGGTTTGTGTATGTGTGTGTGATGGTTTGTGTATGTGTGTGTGATGGTTTGTGTATGTGTGTGTGTTTGTGTGTATATGTGAGTGTCTGTAATGTGTGTGTGTGATGTGTCTGTGATGTGTGATGTGTATGTATGCGTGTGATATATATGTGTTTATGTTGGTATATGCCTATTAATTTTGTTTGGCATTTGCTTATTATTTGTGTCTTGTGTGTGCCTTGATGTCTGGTATGTTTATGACTGATGCAAGCCTATTGTTTATTTCTGGTGCATACCTATTCTTTATGCCTAAGGCGCTCATTGCACTGCAGTTAAGGCACGCGGGCCACCGCAGAATAATGTAGCACTTTGCCACTGACCGCAAGGAACACAGTTTGCTAATTTAATGGCCAAGTTCCAGCGCGTAACTCTAAAAACCAGAAAAAAAAGCAAAATAATAAAAAAAAATAACACACTCACACACAGCACAGGGGAAGAGCAAGGAAGTCTGGGAGTGAGGTTAAAAACAAATTTAAACAATATTCAATTGAAAATCGTCTAGGCAAGGAAAAAAATGGCGGATGAAAAACACAACGACAGAGACAGTAACATACAACAACAACACCAGGGATGCGGGACTTTGAACATAAAACAAACGTCATTCAGCGCAAGGAGAAAGACACAGGGAAGGGATAGGGGGGAGATGATGGAAAGAGACAAATGCCAAGCACAAATCTTGCAGGTTAACGAACACGCCAATGAGCGGACCGTACAATAGGCGGGAGGAAAGGCTCGCAATGAGCAAAGGCGCTCATCCCGGAGCTGGCAATAAGCAACGCGAGCGGGAGCGGCATGCAATGAGCGCCGAAGGTGATCATTGCAAAGCAGGAAAGTTGAAGTACATGGGGGGAGAGGCTCGCAATGAGCCCTACAATTTTTAATAATGACTTACAATACTTATTCAGTTTCAGTAATACACATTTCTATTGAATTTATGTCCATTAAACTGATTAATATGTTTTATTAGATCCATCAAACTTGGTGCTCCTCTTTAAAATGTGTTGTTGTTGTTCAGTCATTCAGTTGTGTCCAACTCTCTGTGACCCTATGAACTGCAGCCCGCCAGGTACATCTTGTGTCAGAGTGTGCTAATCCATAAGGTTTTCTTGGCAAAGATACTGGAGCGGGTTGCCAGTTCCTTCTCTAGTGGACTGCAATTTGTCTGACCTCTCTGCTATGACCTGCCCATCTTTGGTGACCCTACATGGTTTAGCCCACAGCTTCACTGTAGCACACAAGTCCTTTTTATCACAACAAGGTAGCAATCCAGGAGGGACTTACATTTTTTTTTTGCGTCATTTTCAACTCTTTGTGACCTCATGGACAGTAACACACCAGGCAAATCTTTATGTCCTTGGTCATACAGATCCATTTGGCAAAGATACTGGAGTGGATTGCCAGTTCCTTCTCTAGTGGACTGCAATTTGTCTGACCTCTCTGCTATGACCTGCCCATCTTTGGTGACCCTACATGGTTTAGCCCACAGCTTCACTGTAGCACACAAGTCCTTTTTATCACAACAAGGTAGCAATCCAGGAGGGACTTACATTTTTTTTTTTGCGTCATTTTCAACTCTTTGTGACCTCATGGACAGTAACACACCAGGCAAATCTTTATGTCCTTGGTCATGCAGATCCATTTGGCAAAGATACTGGAGTGGATTGCCAGTTCCTTCTCCAGTAGGCCACAGCATACAAGCTCCTGGTATTCCAAGGTGGTCTCCCATCCAAGTAAGGACCAGGCCCAACCCTGACAGGATTCAAACCCAGGTCGATGTAGCGAAAGCACTGAGAACTAACCACTGGACCACCAGGGAACCCATTTATTATGTACCCTGCGCTAAAAAGACACTCTGTGCTCTACCTCTAAGTATTGCTGTGCTAGGTACTTTAAGACATCTAGACTCATGCTTGGGCTTCAGTGGATCAGTTGCATGGATTAAGCAATACCTGTATAATGAAATAAATATATTTTTGGAAAGTTTCATTCTAAGAGCACAAATACACAAATGTCATAAAGCTTTTTTTTCATAAGAAAAAAAACATGTACAGGTTCCTGGAGGCATCCACTTTATTTTGATGAAGGCTGCATGTGCGAAAGGGATGTTTACATTTCTGTAGGAACAAGGCTTGTAGTTATTGTTAGAAGGTGCTTCTGGGCATATGTATGGGGAGGTAGTGTCAATACTAAAACATCTAATGATTTTATAAATCCCACACATTCATCTCACCTTCCCCACCCTTCCCTGCACTGTTTAATAGATAAGAACATGCCCTCAGGTTCCAAGTTATAAGGAATTACTCAAGTCAGATAAGATGAAAACGTGCTTAATGCCAACAGGATTTTCAACAATTAAAGGACCACTCAGGTCATTTATTTTTCTATACTGCATTTTGAATAACAACATTTGATAACAGGCAAAAAGTATTTACAAAGCTAAGAAAAAACTAAACACAAATCTTACATTTTTGTAACTTTTATATATTATTATAATTTACTGCAGATTTAATTTTCTTTTGTCAGAAAGTTCTGATTTCTACTTTTCTCAAGGCAGTGTGTCCTTATAAACTAATGAGCTTTCGGTCTCCAGCATGACAGGTACATCTCACAGTCACTGCCCCTTTAAGCTCCATCAAAGGAGTAAATTAAGTTCATCAAGTTCATGTTCATTGCTTCAGCGACCTCATCTATCCATCTCCGCCTCTGACGTCCCCTTCTCTTTGTGTCTTCAATCTTTTCCAGCACCAGAGTCTTCTCTAGGGAATCTTATTGTCTCATGATATGGCCAAAATATTTGTACTTCAGCCTCATGATCATACCTTCTAGTGAACAGTTTGTCTTGTATCCTGATGTACTGATTTATTGGATCTTCTTGCAGTCCAAGGGACTCTTAAGTAGTTTTCACCAACACCACAATTCCAAGGTGTCAATTCTCTGGCGCTCAGATTTCTTTATGGTCCAGCTCTCACATCCGTATGTTACTACTGGGAATACCATAGTCTAACTATGCAGACCTTTGTTGATAGGTTAATATCTTTACTTTTTACTAGCTTGTCCAGACTTGCCATAGCTTTCCTCCCCAGAAGCAAACGTCTTTTAATTTCATGGCTACAGTCACCATCTGCAGAGATCTTGGATCCCAGAAAAATACAATCTGTCACTGCCTCCACTATTTGCCAGGAAGTGAGATTGCAGTTTGCCATGATCTTCATCTTTTTAACACTGAGTACCAGGCCAACTTTTGCAGTCTCTTTTACACTCAACAGTAGGTCATTTAGTCCCTCCTCACCTTCAGCCATCAAAGTAGTATCATCTGGGCATCTGAGGTTGATTTATCCAGCAGTATTGATACCGGCTTTGGCTTTCTGTTAGCCCTGCTGAAAGCACTACCATTTCCATTGTAAGTGGCAGAGCTAATGCTGGTGCAGCAGGTGCAAAGCCCAAGACTCCAACAGAGTAGGGGCCCAAAGCTACAGACAGTAGACTGGGGTAAATGAGGACTTGGGGATGGGACATGTAATTGTTTTTATAGAAAGGGGATTTGATTACCAAGGGTTGATATACCATCTACATATATCTAGTTATTTTAAATTGGGGGCTCTATTCACTATCTCCACCACTGCTCATTGTGTAGATAGAGGATTCCTGTCCATTCAAAGTCTCCTCCCACCTCAGGAAGTTATTAGTCTGAAAACAAAATGGTAGATTGCACAGCAGCATAATAATATATAAAACTAGCGAATTGCCTGTCAAAAAATGACGGCAATAAAATTGTAAGTGAGCTAATGCTGTTTGGTGTATGGTAATCAAATAAATAATACATTAATAAATTAATATACATTACCTATTTTTAAGTAATATATGCAGGAAGCATTGTGTTGAAGAGCTGACAATCTGTTTTCATGTTGCTGCAGCATTAGTGGTGTGGAGCTGCTGTGTAAGCGTGCTGAATGTGTGCAGTGTAATAGTGTGCGTGCGCAAGGCAAATCCGTTAGGGGAGCTGTGTACTTCCGCATTGTATAAGTTATTGTTTTAAAATGGCGGCTAATGTGTGGTATGCGGCTGTGGCCGATTTAGCGTCCTTCGTTTTGGATGTCGTAGGACTTTTTCAGAATATTCGTAGCTGTTTGGTGTTTTGCGTGTTTAGGGTGCTTTAGCCTCGTTTTCGTTTTGTTCGGCGGCCATTTTTTCTCTCGCTTAGGTGATTTTCGGGTGTCTAAACTCCGAAATTTGGACTTAAATCGAGGTGTAACTTTACTTGCAGAGGTCCTGGGTGCCCCCCCTTGCTTTTTATGTGTTTGTTGTGTGTATTTATTGTGTTTCTAATGTTTTTGGGGACGCGCGGGTTGCGTCCTTGTTTTCGGATCTTGTACGTCTTTTTCGGGAAATCCGTAGGTGTTTGGTGGTGTTTTGTGTCTTTAGACTGCTGTACTCTCGTTTTCGTTTTTTTCAGCTGTCATTTTTTCTCTCGCTTAGAGGATTTGTGTCTAAACTCTTTTATTTTAAGTTAAATTGAGGTGTAACTTCAGTTTTCGAGGTCCTGAGTGCCCCCTCCTCCTGAAGGTAAGCTTTTTATGTATTTGTTGTGTGTGAGCTAAATACATTGCCACAAGGGAGGATTCATATGACCAGGTCATGTTGTTACATACAGTAGACCCTCCACATTCGCGGCGATTTCGATTCTGGGGTCCCCGCGAATGTCAAAAAAACGAAAACATGGGTAAACTATCACTTTACCCATGTTTTGTCCCTTGGGAAGGGATCTAGGTGGTGGGTCAATAGGGTGGGGATTAGCGTCCCCCTCTGCACCTGAGCGCAGGGCTCCCTTATCAGATCTGGTGTGATCTCGCGTGATTATAGTTTAAAAATAAAATGCGAATGTGGAATCCGTGAATTTTAAAGCAGTGAATGTCGAGGCTCTACTGTATACAGTTTCCTCTGTGTTATTATACGCAAATAAATATAATAATTATTATCGGAAATCGTGTCAGTTTATTATTTTTTGCATCTTCTAACATACAGCATGTCACTGTCTGCTTGCTGCCTAACATCAAGACACTGATAGAGTATTCTTATCTCACAAAATATTGCAGATCACAGAGTGGAAGATGGCAACCTGCAGGAGATAATACATGAAGTACGGGGGAGCGTATTACTCAAGTAAGTCAGTGTAAGTTTTATCTGAACATTACATTAAGAGGGATCAATTTAATTAAATAAACGTAATAAACCTACAAAAAATATTTTATATAAAGCATTTTTAGTCTAAAGAGGCTATTTAAAA
Organism: Discoglossus pictus; assembly: GCA_027410445.1. Taxonomy (NCBI): domain Eukaryota; kingdom Metazoa; phylum Chordata; class Amphibia; order Anura; family Alytidae; genus Discoglossus; species Discoglossus pictus. Next base: position 37,482,825 of record CM050172.1, on the reverse strand, counting down.
CTTTGGATGAGTATGAAAAATCGACTTAGAATGCAATGGATAAAGTCCAGGTATATAACTGTAAATACTGCAAGGCAAATGTCTCAGGACTCGTTAGACTGCAATTTTTAATTAAGTTTGTTTGAACATGATAATCCATGCCAGATCTGGAGAGACACAGGTGTGCTATGGAGGGTAATTTTGGAAACAAATTTCTGTTTGTTTTGGTCTTATGTGCACGTTCACAGACAATATGGAAATCTCATTAATACATGTGTATTCAGGGCCAGGGAGGAAGGGAGTTTTTCTTATAAAATATAGCGTAAATGACATATTATAGCACATAAACGTAATTACAATTAAAATAGGTAAATATGCAATAAAGTAAAACTAAATTGGTTTATTTAATTTCAATAAAAGTATTAATTTAATTTAAAAAGAAGCCAAATGGTCATGACTCTACATGTGACTGGTCCTGGAACCCTTTAAAGGCCCTCTGTAGTTTAGGAAAAGTCTTACATTTGCGAAGTATGGAACAAACTAAAAACGTTAGCAGTTGTGTAACCAGTGAGTATAAAAGCATATCTAGAGAAAATCCTATTGTATCTGCTAGTGTATGTAGGCTGACCTAAAGTGCACGAAAGGGCAGGTACAGAGCAGTAAGGGCAGGATTTGCAAAGAGGGAGATGTGTCAAATACTAAAAACTGATCTGAATCAACAGTAAGACCCCCCCACTCCACTCGACTCCTAAATAGATAAAAATAATTGCAGAGCATACACCCCAGACTCCAAGCCAGCAGGAAGTGTTAAAGACAGACACTATGGGCTTCATTCAATTAAGAAATTGTAGCTTACGGGAGCCCGTAATGTAGCCCGTAAACTAATTTGGCGTCTTTTTGCGAGCCGCAAACGATGTAAGGGTTATGGGCTGAAAATCCCTGCGGTTGTTACAACTGTAACTTACAACGCATCTAAGCCTAGCCTGCAGGAATTACAATCGCAAATCACTATTCTACAATTCCTCAAGCCCGCAAATATTTTCACACCCGTAAATGGCAAATGTAGAAGAAAATCCTACGAGTACCAGATAGGTCTCGCAAGGGGGTTAAACCCCTGTTCGTAGCACTGTGAATGCAAATAAAAAAATCAATACTGCATTTTAAAAGATGGGGAAATCGATGAAAGACATTAGAATATATTGCACAACAGTCTCAAGCTCGCATAACTGCAGTCCAAAATTATTTTTTTGTATGTGTCATTTCGGTGATCTATCAATCTCAGGAATCAATGAGTTAAAACATATAAGGCCACCCATATGGACTAGAACATTTCCTTCATTCATTTATATTATTTTGCATATTGATGGATTGCGGGTCTGTTCACATATCGGACCCCTTAATGCTAACTGATTGACATGTAACCTCCATGTTTTACTGACGTAATGACTAATTTTATCTTGGCTGTTTCTAAATGGGTAGTTAAGGCCTTGCTTAATTGCTTGTGTTCACGCTATGAAATGCTACATACAATTGCATGGTTTACGGCAGGTAACTTACGGCCTTGTTCAATTGAATTGCTCCTTAATTGTAGCAGAGTTCAAGCCCGCAGCAAGCCCGCAGACATATGGCCTGTATACCGTGAGTTGCGGCCTTGCAATTGATTTAGTACTTATGTAAGTCCTTCTGTCTAATTTTAATTGGGGTCTGCTAAGTCACTGCACCAATTATAATTATTGCCTTTATTTGTAATGCGCCAACATATTGCGTAGCGCTGTACATGGGTTAAGTAAAAGGCAAAAACTATTTTGACACATTGCAAAAAGTGGAGGGCCTTGTCTTTGAGTTTAGAATTAAGTGTGCACAGAACTTTCCCTAAAGCACCTTGCAAGATTGAAATCTCACAAACTTACAATCTAAAGGAGCCTTTGTGTAGAAATCAGTATTTCTTTTGACTGGTCCAGATACAGCCAAACACATTTTTTCAGACAAGACTCTGAAAATGTCACAAAAGCACCTTTTACAGTGATTAAAAGTATATTTTTGCTTTTGAAGCACTCATTTTTCATTAAAAAAAAGAAAAATGTTAGTATGATTACAACTTGATCTCTTAAAGGCATATGAACATATATCTACTAATATCCATTTGAACATATATCTACTAATATCAATTTAAAACTATACGAGACTGAGCTCTGTCAAAGTCCAACTTTGTGGTGATAAAACACATTAGGTGACAGTCTATAGACTTCCATCATGTTTATACAAATTTGATTTAATTTAATATTATTTTTTATTTGAGCTCATGTTGGAGAGGCTTTCTCCTTGTTTAATGCATGGGTGCAGCGACTCCCTCATTGTATTGGTTTTGCCCTTGGTTGACATGTCTGAAGAGAAGAGAATAGACTCCACTGTTAAAGTATGGGTGTTTTTAAACATAGGTTAAAATACAACTGACTATGGGAACAGAACGTATTAGACACCCTCTTGCTGATTGCTATACTTCATGATCAGATTGGCCTACCAGAATATCTTTATGTCCTCACTCTCTGTAAGATACATCCACTGGACAGCCTCCAACATCCTCCAAATATGTTAAATTGCAGTAATTCAATTTAATAACTAAGTGTATGTCCTGATAAAAAAAATGCCCTTATGTGTCCATTTTGGCTCGTGCCTGCTTCCTGACTGGCATCATACAGCCCAGTGTCCTCACCCTCCCTGAGGCTACACGTGCTGGTGTCTCCTGCCAAATGCCTGCCACCTCCTTAGCTGCCCTCTCTCACCTGCGTACCCTCGTGTACTTCCTTGTATGAGCTGGCAGGTACAGAACATGAAAAAACGGGTGGTTTGGATGTAGGGATGACAAGGACAGAAAAAGTGATCTTGTGAATTTAATGTCAAGATGATGCTGAACATGGTACTAAAGGTGATTTGTAACTAAACTGAATCACGATTCACCTTTTTTCCCCATGGTAATCCAATCTGAAGCAAGATTAACAAGTCAACATTATTTGGGGTTAGAAGCTGACCTGGCTGGGGACTTGAACAAGCATCAGCTAATTTCCATGAGAGTTCAGAATAAAGCAGAAAAATTACCCTGAATTGCTCCTGACTACTCATAGACTTAATAAACTCCAGAATAGTGACCAAGCAAATTTCAGTTCGGGGTGGATTTTTGCTGAAATAGCAGCTTTACCAGACTGGGTATTGAAGTGGATATCTCGCACTTTTGGCTAAGATCAAGTACAGTACTGAATGATGTTCTGCCCAGCAGGAATGATTCTTACTTGCTTGTCTGTGGGAGATTGGCACACTTTATTCTTTGGCCAGAGATCAGAGTAGGCATCAAAGCCAACATTAGAGGGGTAATTCCCATATAGCGCTACCATCTTCCAGCCTACATCTTCTGGGTGGTGAAGATTCTCAACATTTTTAAAGCTTAAGACTATGATCTGTGGCGCACATATTACATGGGCACACATTTAATAGCATGTGTTTTTACAAATGGAGGTTGGTGGCAGATTATTTCCCTGAGTCTACCATGCTACAGGTGGTTGGTGTTGATGGTGGCTAAATCCCTAGTAGGAAGATGGCTGATGAACAACACTTGGAGACAAGACACTATGGCACAATTCTCGGTGCCATTTGGTCAGCACCACTTGTTGAAACCTCATGAAGATTGTGACAGTGATCTTCCTGAGTGATGCAAAAGCTGCATAGTGTTGATGAAATGCTGCACCATTGGTGATTGAAGACTTAAAATAAACCTCTCGGGCATAGGGTGGGAGGAAATGTTTTTTCTCTAGTATTTTAATGCTAATTTTCTGTATGTTGGTAGTTTGACAGCATAGTGTGGAAGTTGCACCAACACTAAGGCTATTCTCATATGAAAGAACATATTTTAAAGGACTACTGTATTTTGAGAAAAATATACAGCAGCTTTTTTTTTCATTGTGCGATGGTCCTATAGAAAAGCCAAAGGCGCTCATAGCGAGGTCCGTAAAGTAGAGGGGGGAGAGCCTTGCATTATGTGGCAAACAACAGCATTGCAAAGCTTCACATTTTTGTATATATTTGTAAATAAAAAGGGCATTTGGGGTTATCCTGGATAATTCGAGATGGAGTATTGATCCAGGAAGGAGTCCGATTGCTAGTATCTGGGGTCAGGAAGGATTTAATTTGTTTTCCCTTTTGAAACAATTGGCAAGTTTCAGTTGTTTTTTTGTTTTTTTTTTGCCTTCCTCTGGATCAATTAACAATTAATAATTAATCTGCATATTGCAGATCAGAGGAACTTGATGAACTAAAAATCTTTTTTCAACCTCAATCACTATGTAACTGGTGGAAACATATTTTTTCCTAAGTGAAAATGATTACTTTGCTTTTGGATTACTTATAACTGTATTTATTTACTATAAATTGATGTATTTATGTTTAATATAAGAGTGGAAGATGATTTATGTTGTGCGGTGGTTATTTGACCATTTTTATCTTATGGCATGTTTTTTTGGGCCATCTGAATCAACATATTGTTATATATATCACATCTATGTCTCGGGAAATATATTGCATCCATTTATGTACATCTCTTGCACAGCGCCATCTACAGACAGATTCTGTCATTGCTGTGTCATCCAGAAGCTGATGTAAAAGCCTGGGCCCGGTCCTATAAACAGTAAAGAGCCTTACTCTGATTGAGCGGGGTAAATTGCTGTATACCATAAAGTCGGCTACAGGAGCTTTTTTTCCCTAAATTACACGGGAGGAGAGAAGAGAAAGCAGTCAATGGGCTTAGCTAGATAATCTGTATATGACCGAAAATGATACACTCCTTTTCCCTCACAGAACCAGAAGCTGACTGTTAGCATTAATAGATGCAAGCCCTGCTCTTCAGAAACATAAATGCCTCTCACACATACAACTTCCAAGAAAGTATATTTTAAGGGTTCAGCAGAGTCCTTATTTTTACAAATTGGATTTATGCCTTTTTTCATTACAGAGTGGCCCTCCAAACACAATCAATGACTTGAAAGCCTCACGCCATCTAGGATTACTGCGTGCTGTAGTTCTATTCACCCCGCCTCCTTTTTCCTGTTTGTGTTATCTCTCCACGTTGTCTGGGGGTGGGACATGTGTATATCCTCATTAGTGGATCGGAGCATTTACAACCCCCAATGACTAAGTGGAATTAGCATGAAGTGATAACACAGGGAGACACATATAATATTTGACAGTACTAAATATCTTTTTTGTAATCACATCACATATATAGTTGTGAGCAGCAGAAAATGTTGCTAACGCTGACATCATAAAGGGGGCGTGGCTACGATGTAAGTGGGGGTGGGCCTAACAACTGATTTTAACAGAAGCGTGGCGGCCATTTGCATTTCAGAGAAAGACAGCAAAGTGAGAGAGGGAGACAGGTACAGAGAGAGAGGGAGACAGCTACAGAGAGAGAAGAAGACAGGTACAGAGAGAGAAGGAGACAGGTACAGAGAGAGAGGGAGACAGGTACAGAGAGAGAGGGAGACAGCTACAGAGAGAGAAGGAGACAGGTACAGAGAGAGAGGGAGACAGGTACAGAGAGAGAGGGAGACAGGTACAGAGAGGGAGAGAGACAGGTACAGAGAGGGAGAGAGACAGGTACAGAGAGAGAGGGAGACAGGTACAGAGAGAGAGGGAGACAGGTACAGAGAGAGAGGGAGACAGGTACAGAGAGAGAGGGAGTCAGGTACAGAGAGAGAGGGAGACATAAAGAGAATTACAGAGCAAGAGCGCACACAGACAGTGAGGGAGCACAAAGACAGCGCAGAGAGAGTTCACAGATAGAGCGCACAGAGAGTGCAGAGAGATTGACAAAGAGAGTGAGGGGTACAGAGACAGAGATTGCACACAGACAGCAGTGCACATAGGGTGCAGATAGAGAAAGCGTACACGCAGAGAGCATGCCCAGCCGGTACATCTACACATTGTATAGTAATAATAATAATAATAATGCACAAGAGCATGCCCAGCCAGTACATCTACACATTATATAGTAATAATAATAATAATGCACAAGAGCATTCCCAGCCGGTACATCTACACATTATATAGTAATCACATATATAGTTGTGAGCGTACGAGTTGTTGCTAACGCTGCGGGCTCGCATAGCGAGCCCGCGGCCCTCGCAAAGCGAGCGCCGCGGGCTCGCTACGCGAGTCACGGCCCTCGCAAAGCGAGGGCACTGGGCGAAGGTCTCAGTTGCTGGCATGGTGCACCGAAGGTGCTCCTTGCCAGCAACTGAGGACCCTCGCGAAGCGAGGGCCTCAGTTGCTGGCATGGAGTGCCGTAGGCGCTCCATGCCAGCACCTGAGGACCTCGCAAAGCGAGGGCCGCAGTTGCTGGCATGGAGCGCCAAAGGCGCTCCATGCCAGCAACTGCGACCCTCGCAAAGTTCATGTCGCAACCCAAAGAGCACGACACACACATTACGGCCTCGCAACACTCGGACGCAACTCGCGAACATTACAAAATGTAAAACCCAATACATACACACAGCACATACATAAAAACCTTACCTACACCAAGAGGGAGCACCCAGGACCTCAAAAATGCCACTTAGACCTTCATTTTACTTGAAATAAAAGAGTTTAGAGACTAAAAAAAACTGTAAGCGAGAGAAAAAATGGCCGCCGAACAAAACGAAAACGAGGCTACAGCACTCTAAACTCGCAAAACAACACAAGAAACTCGCAAAACGCCACAAACGACCTACAGATATTCATACCACACAGTGCACACATTCAGCATGCTTACACAGCAGCTCCACACCACTAATGCTCCAGCAACATCAAAACAGATTGCCAGCTCTTCAACACAATGCTTCAAAATAGGTAAAGTATATTCATTTAGTAATCTATTACATATTTCAGTATTATACACCAAACAGCATTAGCTACCTTACAATTTCATTGCCGTCATTTTTTGACGGGCAATATTCTAGTGGTAAATAATTCTTAAAAATATTATTTTGCAATATATCTTAAACTAGCGACTTGTCCGTCAAAAATGATGGCAATAACATTTGAAGCCATGGCAATGCTGTTTGCCACACAATTTAAGGTTTTTGCTCCTCTGTGGACCTTTGGCGCTCATTGTGAACCCTGCGCTGAGCTCCTTTGGCGCTCATCGAGTGGCTCGCAATGAGTATAAAAAAATGTGAGTATAGTGAATTAATAAAGTAATATAAATTAATAAATGATTATACTTTACCTATTTATACTTAATATGTTGCAATCAATATCCTGAAGAGCTAACAATCTATTTGGATTTTCCTGTATCTGAAAATGTCCAGTTGGACTGTTGATCACCTGAGGAGAAAGTGTCAGCAATGTGGCAAGTGTGCAGTGTAAATACGCTGCGTGCACGAGGCCAAACCGTTTGTTTAGGCGGGTAAAGCGGCATTTTAGAATCCTAATGTTATGCGTTGTAAGTAAGTGTTGTAAAATGGCGTCTTTTTTCTATGTGTTACTTGGCTCGCAAGCATTTTCCATCTGTTGTAATGGTATATTGTGTATCTGCTATGTTCCTGTGTAACTCGTACATGCCTGGCGGTGATTTTTGCGGCTCTGTGTCCTTTAGCCTCGTTTAAATTTTTTGGGCCATCATTTTTTTCTCGCTTAGCCTATTTTCAAGTGCCGAAACTTCTTAAATGCGACTTAAATTGACGTGCAACCTCACCCCCAGACGTCCTGGCTGTCCACCCGTTCTGTGTGTGATGTTTTTTTATGTGTTTTTTTTTAAAGTTTTTGTGGTTTTGGTGTATTTTGATGTACGCATTCTGACTGTTACCTTCGTATTTTTGCAACCTCGTATTTTTTTTTCTTGCGGCTCTTTTTTTTTTTCAAAGTCCCACTTTTCTGGGTTGTTTTTTACCGCGCGTGAGGCGGCGTAGAGCGTCCGCCTCCGCAAATGCAGACACTTGCTTTGCGCGGTCCGCATTTGCAGCCTGCAATGAATGAGCCTTTGGCTCATTTCAGATTATGTCCAGCTCGGAGGATGCGGCCCCTCGCTTTGCGAGGGTCCGCATTTGCGGCCTGCAATGAGCAGGTGGGAGCCTCCACCTGCGCAAATGCGGCCCTCGCAAATGCGGCCAGAACTGCGGCCCTCACTTTGCGAGGGACGCAGTTCTGCGAGCTTGCTTCACGAACTCGCAGAGAGTGACGCCAACTCAGATTTTGACAACTATTATATGTGATTTCTAACACAGACAAGACATTTTTTGTCAGTTTATTAAATGAAAGGGACTCGTGTCAGTACTGTAAAAACTGTCTTGAGTTACAGGTAGTATGAAACACCACACCGGTGCATCTGGCCTTAACTTAGAGGGCCATTTAATTCAGTACAATTTGAACCACATCACAGTAAAAATCTCCTAAAAGCATGTTGAAATATTTTTTTGAATTTTTGAAATGCATGCATGTTTCACTGAGAAACCTAATAAATGAAATATTTGCTTACATGAGTACTCTGAATCCATTGCCCCTAGCCAGACACGTGCTGCAGCTCCGCGTAGTGAGCAAAAATAAAACAGTGGTTTTTCCTCACCTCATCTATCTGTGCAGAGCATGACATGCTGGAATCACCTAAATAGGTTACTTGCGGGATAACTTTTCACAATTGGTGAGTTCAGTGAAAACCTGCCATGAACCAGAGTCCTCACCGAGTGACTCGGCATCTGTTATTAATCATGAAACTGTCAGTATGCAGGCTGCACTTTGTTATGTAAACAGACTTAACACAATAAATTTCTTAGCTGTTATTAGTGTAATTAAAAAAATAGGTAATTTTAACATACAATCATGTGCTTTTTCACATCATGAAGAGCACTTACAGTGAGTTAAATGGGACTTTAATTTTAGCTCCCAGAATATAGTGTGTGCCAGGGAACAGATGTGAAAGATGGCAGCATGAAAGAGAGAATACAGGGAGAAAGGAAACAGTTCTAGAAGCTCACATGCTTCTAGTACTTTGCGTGTTAAAGTGAACTATACATTTTATATGATAATTACATTGATTACAGTAATATAATAACAAAAAGATTATTTTCAAAATGCCAGTGTGAGTCTCAGGTTAGAGCCAGAAGTATTTAGTCCACTATGGCCTCCATACAATTGCAAGCCTGCAATTACCCTCATACAGGCCGCATGTCTGCGGGTTAGACATTTGTTACAATTGCGGCTGTATTCAATTGACTCAAGCCCGCAATTACAGGACTTAAGCCTAAAACCGTAAACCATGAACCCGTACGTAGCAATTCAGGGCAGGATCATGATCAATTAAGCAAGTGCAATTTAGACAGAGCCAATAGTAAATTAGACCGTCATCATGAAGTCAGTAAAACATGGAGTTTAAACTACAATTCTTTATTTAATATAGATCACTTTAACACGCAAAGTACTAGTAGCATGTGAGCTTCTAGAACTGTTTCCTTTCTCCCTGTATTCTCTCTTTCATGCTGCCATCTTTCACATCTGTTCCCTGGCACACACTATATTCTGGGAGCTAAGGTTAAAGTCCCATTTAACTCACTGTAAGTGCTTTTCATGATGTGAAAAAGCACATGATTGTATTTAATATAATTTGCAATCGGACTCACAATCCAGAATAGTAGAAATCAATAAATCAACTGTTCTAATCCATGTGGGTTCCATGATATGTATTAATTGCTTGATTCCTGGGATCGATATAACACAGAAAAAAAAGGTAAAAAATATAATTTTTTAGTGCAGATTTGCGAGCTTGAGACTGTTGTTCAATTCATTCTGATGCCTTTCATTGCTTTCCCAGGATATTTAAGTACAGCAGTGTGTTTTTATTTGCTTTTGCAGTGTTACGAATAGGTGTTTAACCTACTTCCCAGTCCTATCTAGTACTCATAGAAATTTTTTATACATTTGACATTTACCGGTTTTAAGGCAATTGCGGGCTTGTTGAATTGTTGCAATTAAATATGGATTTGGCGTTTTAAGCACTGGTAACATTTACGGGCTTGAATCATCAAAGGAGGAAATAGGACAGAATTACGTTTTTGACAACTGCAGGGTTTCTGTAACTCGCAAATCGTTTGCGAACAATACAATTTATGGACAACATTACGAGCTCCATTAATTACAATTTGCTCATTTGAATGGGGGCCCGTGTGTTGATTCAAATAGTGTGTGTTTATAAAGTTGACAAAAAAGTCTTCTGTGATTAAAATGGTTTTAAAAAATAAATGTTACAACATGAGGTGCAGTGTCTGTGTTCATCACTACCTCATATCATGGCTCATATTGTTTGCCTGGCGTTCTTTTCAGCTGGCGGGTTTGTCAATTAAATGTTGTTTAGAAAAAACATGTAACAACAAAATACTTTGGGATCACTAAAGACATCACACTGGGGCATGCTAACACATGGTCACAGCACTGGGTTAATGGGGATAAGTCATAACTCCTGAATAATGCAACAGATACTAGAGAAAAGGAAATTCTATGTCATGACTTCCAGACAAACAATGTGAGCCATGAGAGTTGAGGTAAATAAAGACAGCCCAAGCATCTCAGGCAATTACAATTCATTTTAAACATCTTTTATTCTGTAAATGGCTTTATCTTTGACTTTATATACACATATTTTGAACGAGCGGGTGGTGGAGTTAATGCTAACAGTGCTTTTCTGGTGCTCACACTGGTCCTTTAAACACATCCTTGTGACCAGGTCACTCTGCCTGTGTGCCTGGCCAGCCGTGCAGGACTCTGACAGTCTTTAAGATGTATGCCTCCATTGTTCCTCTCCTTTGTACACATCCCATTGCTTTTGTTACTTTTCATCACCTTTAATAAACTTTCCCATGAAAGAGCTGATCCAGGTTCATTAGCAGGAACATTAAGTACTGCTGATCTCGGCCTTATCAAACCTCAGAGACTGCACAAGAGATAAGAAGCAAGAGGAACAGCCAATGGGACGTCTGGTACGGTTGAAGGAGCTGCCTTATCTGAGGTACAGTACAGGTGTAGTCAGTAAACTTTCTTACTCCTATCAGTCTTGTGGTCAGTGTACACCAGGTGTGCTTTGTACTGAGGTCTAAGATAGGAAGTCTAGTGTTATTGATGGAGGGGATACAGATTATCAGCATTGCACAACCTGGTCATTTTAAAGCACCAGCACCTTACATCATGATTACAAATAAACATTTACATTTCTTTCCTAGCAGACTAACTATATTTTCCAAGTCACAGACATACACACATATACTAATTGATAGACACACATACAGCTGCCCACATACACTTAGCATACATGTATATATATATATATATATATATATATATATATATATATATATATTAATAATCAACTATTTTGTTGATGCACATGTCATAAATCAAATGGCTACTGTAAAACACAAATGACAAGGGTGATTCAAAATAGAGAAACTGTTTCTGTCTTCTTTATCTTGTGAATTATGTTTTGCAGCACTCCAGTGGGGAAGGTTTAACAGTGAGCTTTTATCAGAAATAGAGCTAAGCAAAATCTTCCTCATGTCATTGGGCACATTCCTCCTTATTAAATAAAATCACAAGAGAGAACTGGTAAATTAACATGCCTAAAAGCACCCCACTATATATGGGCTAAAATAGAAAAAAAATATTAGAAACATTAATAATCACAGCTCTACCTCATAATAGCAATAATAAAAGATCTGGGTGACAATGAATAAACCTATAACCAGATACACAGAATGGTAAACATACAGCCCCATTAAATTTGGGCTACGTGTTAAATCGTAGCTCGTAAAGTATCTCTTAAGACTTACTGCTATTAAATTAGCAATGTAAACAGGCCGCTGCTGATCTGCGGGTTAGCTGCGAATACGTTGAACTTTGCTGCCATAAATCCTTTGATCTGTCAAGCCTGTAGCCGCTATGTTTGAAATTTAGCTATTAAATTGCAACAAAGTCACTCGTGAGCATGCCCGTAACATGCAAATGTAGCCCAAAGCTCAACGGGTGCTGGAGAGGGGTAAAGTCCAATACATAGCACTTGAAGGGGACAGGATGGGCTGGTGTCAGGGAGCCTCATGAGGCTTATGTAAATGAATTAATGAAATATCGGGGCCCTCCATTTACTAGCTCCGCCACTGAGTTGTCACAATAATAGAAAGTGTCATATCACCATGTAAATCACAACAGTAGCGTGGTACATCAGACAAATATGTTGACTTAGGTACCACCCATATATTGGACCAAATCCAAATAAAAGGTTATTAATGTCAAAGGAAGATAATTCAGCCTGGGTTCCTGATAGCATCATGGCAGGCCAAGTATCCACTCCAGGACTGCAGTATAATGATCATCGCATTTCAACATGCATCCCAAATTGGACCCCGACGCTTGAGGATACTGTACCCAATCCCCTATAATTACATCATCTAGAAAAGGTTTTAAAGAAGGGGAATAAATTAATGAATGGAATGGAGAAATTGAGTTATGAAAAAAGCAGATTATCAAATTATACTTATTTTCTCTAGAAAACAAGGTGTTTATGAGGAGAATTACCTTATATAAATGCATCCAAGGTCAGTATAAGGCTTTATCAAGCAAACTGTTCTTAACAAGAAACTGACAGTTAGCAAGAGGTCACCTCTTCAGGTTAGATGTACAAATATTTCACATTAGAGAACCGTTATAGGGGCGAGGTTTGAGGCTTGAGAGTATAAGCACTCTAATTATGATATTTTAGATTTGGATCTAGATTAGGCACACTTAATGAAGTGGAGAAAAATCTCTAAGAAAAGGTGAAAACATCTAAACCCAAAAACTGTGGGAGAAAGAATATATTACAAAAATGTATTTCAAGGTGTCTTCAAGATACAGGCCTGGAAGGGGTTGGATGTTTATTTGATTAACAAGAACATACAAAGGTATGTCAGTTAAATAGAATCACATATATAGTTGTGAGCATGCGGGTCGTTGCTAACGTTGCGGGCTTGCGTAGCGAGGGCCTCAGTTGCTGGCATGGAGTGCAGAGAAACAAGCTTTTTATGTGTGTATTTATTGTGTTTTGAATATTTTCATGTGCGCAGGTTTCGGGCGGTAAGGTCGTAATTTTGCGAGGTTGTAATGGTTTTATTCTAAGTCCTGGTTCTCGTATTTGGTTCTCGTATGGCGGTACATTTTGCGAGGTCTTATGAGAAACAAATACGAGACGCATTACTTAGAATAAACCCATTACGACCTCGCAAAAATACGACCTTACCGCCCGAAACCTGCGCACATGAAAACATTCAAAACACAATAAATACACGCAAGAGACACATAAAAAGCGTATCCACAGCAAGGGGGGCACCCAGGACCTCGGAAACTGAAGTTACACCTCAATTTAAGTCGAAATACAAGAGTTTAGACACCCGAAAATCCCTTAAGCAAGAAAAAAAATGGCCACCGAAAAAAAACAAAAACAAGGCTACAGGACCCTAAAGACGCAAAACACCACCGAACACATACGGATTTTCGGAAGAAAACGAACCCAATCCAAGAACAAGGACGCCAAATCAGCCACAGCCGCGTACCACACAATAGGCGCCAATTTACAACACTAACTTACACAATGAGAAAGTACACAGCTACCCTAACGGATTTTCTGCGCGCACGCACACTATTACACTACTCACTGCACACATTGCTGACACTTACACAGCAGCTCCACAGCACTAATGCTGCAGCAACATGAAAACGGATTGCCAGCTCTTCAACACAATGCTTCCTGCATATATTACTTCACAATAGGTAAAGTATATTCATTACTTATTTTATTAACTATTCATTGCCATACCAAAAAAAAAAAACAACGATGCTCATAGCACACAAACAACCAACAGCCTCGCAATGAGTGCCGAAGGGTCTTGGAACAACAACAAAATGAATGTCCCAAACAAACAACATTACCTGCCTTACAATCTTATTGCCGTCATTTTTTGACGGGCAATTCGCTAGTAAGTAATATATTGATCAATGGTACAATCCATTTGCCAGTTTTTGGAAATCAGCAAGGATTTGTCCCTAAAATATTTCCCAAAATGTGTATTTCTCACAATAAATATATTAATTGCAAATATAAGTTAATTAACTGAAGGTTGTGCTTTGTTTTAAAAACACATATGCCCATTATCTAGAGATGTTCTTCAGAAAATACATTGTAAATACAGGACTACTGAGGTCATTTAACTCCTATACTTATATACAGTATAATTGTATTTCTGAATTTCTTTCCCCACAACAAATATATTACCTTTTCTGTAGAGCAGCTTTTCTTCACTTTATTTTATTATTTTAAAAACAGGCCCTCTTGTTTGTATGTTGTTCCCAACTGTAGTTTATTGGTTCATGTTGTTTATATGAAAGTTTCAATAACACCCCTACACCCCTCCTTCTGTCCCATATTGCTGCTGGCGTTTGGCATAGTTTAGAATATGACCTATATTGCATTTCTGAAAATATTTGCGTAGTAATAAAATTATAATTTCTCTGTTTACGAGAATCGAGAATTCAAAACAAATCCTCTCTGACTTCTCTGAAAACAAGACGTCCAGTTATTAGCAAATATCCTCTTGGCAGCTCATCATGGTTCTACTTTAACCAAACAGCAAGTGACTCAATAGATTATTATTCTGAGGGACAGAGGCAATTAGATGGAGTATATTTGAATGTGGGCAGTAAAATCAATGTGGCATTTTACTTAGTTTCTATTGATAATTAGATCACTTGCTGAGGAGTGCGTAATGTATTTGGAGTGAGTAATGTCGGAGGAATGAGCAGTGTGTGAGTAATGTCTCAGGAGTGAGAAGGATATGTGGCCTGAGATATGGCTGCAAAGTGATTAGTGTGTGAGGGATAAGTAATGTGTAAGCAGTATGAGAGAAGTAGTTAATGTCTATGGAGTTAGTAGTATGTGAGGAATGTGTGTGTAAAGAAGGAGTAGTGTGATGAGTAAGCATAGTGTAAATATGATCTGGCATGGCTGAATACACCTGCCCTTATCCCAACTTTTTCCCAAGAAACAAAACACATATGTTATGGTTCCAAACAGGACACACCAACTTCATTAATGCTTCCCTTTTATTAAAGACAAAGCACAACTGATTTCTGATGTCCTTGCTCCCAAACACCTGTTTGGAGCCTATTTAGTAACCAGAGACAGGGAGGAAGTGGTGGTGCCAGTGATGAGCTGCACCAGGGCCTACGCTTCTAGGCCGGACCAACACTGCCCCCCAATGAAAAGTCTTTCGCTCTCTACCCCGGGTCTCCCCTCTCCACTGCCAGTGACTGGCATTTCAAGAGGCCTGGTTATGTCTGGTGGGCTCTCACTGGCTGAGGCCCCCGCTCTCAAGAGTTCTGACAGCTCCAACCAGTTACAGAGGGGCAGCGGGCTGGGGAGGTGGGCCAGGGAAGGCCCTGGGGGCATGCTGAAGGGCAGACCCTGATCTCAGGAGAGATGATGAGATTATATATATATATATATATATATATATATATATATATATAATACAGTATCTCACAAAAGTGAGTACACCCCTCACATTTTTGTAAGTATTTTATTATATATTTTCATGTGACAACACTGAAGAAATGACACTCTGCTACAATGTAAAGTAGTAAGTGTACAGTCTGTATAACAGTGTAAATTTGCTGTCCGCTCAAAATAAATCAACACACAGCCATTAATGTCTAAACCATTGGCAACAAGAGTGAGTACACCCCTAAGTGGAAATGTCCAAATTGGGCCCAAAATGTCAATATTTTGTGTGGCCACCATTATTTTCCAGCACTGCCTTAACCCCCATGGGCATGGAGTTTACCAGAGCTTCACAGGTTGCCACTGGAATCCTCTTTTATTCCTCCATGATGACATCACGGAACTGGTGGAAGTTAGAGACTTTGCACTCCCCCACCTTCCACTTGAGGATGTCCCACAGATGCTCAATATGGTTTAGGTCTGGAGACATGCTTGGCCAGTCCATCACATTTACCTTCAGCTTCTTTAGCAAGGCAGTAGTCATCTTGGAGGTGTGTTTGGGGTTGTTATCATGTTGGAATACTACCCTGCGGCCCAGTCTCCGCATGAGTGCTGCCAGCACTGGGGAGCTACAGTTCATTGAGGGAACCATGAATGCCAACATGTACCGTCACATACTGAAGCAGAGCATGATCCCCTCCCTTCAGAGACTGGGCCGCAGGGCAGTATTCCAACATGATAACGACCCCAAACACACCTCCAAGACGACTACTGCCTTGCTAAAGAAGCTGAAGGTAAATGTGATGGACATGTCACCAGATCTCAACCCTATTGGGCATCCTCAAATGGAAGATGGAAGAGTGCAAGGTCTCTAACAGCCACCAGCTCCTGATGTCATTATGGAGGAGTGGAAGAGGACTCCAGTGGCAACCTGTGAAGCTCTGGTGAACGCCATGCCCATGAGGGTTAAGGCAGAGATGGAAAATAATGGTGGCTACACAAAATATTTATATTTTGGGCCCAATTTGAACATTTCCACTTAGGGGTATACTCACTTTTGTTGCCAACTGTTTAGACATTAATGGCTGTGTGTTGAGTTAGTTTGAGGGGACACCAAATTTACACTGTTATACAGGCTGTACAGGTACTACTTTACATTGCAGCAGAGCGTCATTTCTTCAGTGTTGTCACCTGAAAAGATATAATAAAATATTTACAAAAATGTGAGGGTGTACTCACTTTTGTGAGATACTGTATATATAAGCAACATATCTATTGACGTTATTGGGACAAAGTCGACAGGACACCCTGCTGCAGATGTGTTCCAAGGGGAACGGAAAGTCCATTGCTTCAAGGAGCTATTCAGGAACCTTGAATATTAGAACTATGAACCAAGGCAAACTATATGTGGTCAAAGATGCGATGACAAGATTAAACATTGATTTCCTAACAATTAGTGAACTCAAATGGACCTGAATTGAACCTTTAATACCAAACAACCCCCAGAAGTTCTATTGTGATTGAGAATCCCACAGATGAAATAGAGTTACCCTCATTAATTAAAGGGCGGCCAAAGCAGTGCTTGGTCACAACCCAAAAAATAACATATTGATTTCAATTAGAATACAAGGCAAGTTCTCATAATAGGATATTAAAGTGCTAAAGTAGGAAACCAAAAGATAACTGGAATAATGCAAGTATGGCCTTGGAGTACAAAATTAAGCAGGTCAGAGATTAGTATAATTCTGTCAAGATAATTCTCTAGTCATAGTAAACACCCTCTTCCAACAGCCTCCGAGATGGCTTTACACATGGACATCACCAGATGGAAAACATAGAAATGAGATTGACTATATACTTTGTAGTCTAAGATGGAGGAGCTCTAAGCAACGACTGGGGATCAGATCATGAGCGTCAGCAAAGTTCACAATTAAACTGTGTAAATGATAGAAAATAATCAAACCAAGCAGATATGAAGTAAATAAAATCTCTTGTTAATATGCAGTGGAGTAAATAATATGTTTAAGGGACTAGACAAAGAAAACTAATAAAGCAAATTGGATCTATGATGAGGCTTTGTTATGAATCTTAAACTAATATTATAATTTACCTGAGTGCGTAACATGAATTAGAGATCAAAAATTGGCAAACTACAGGAATTTTCTTAGGGTAACTTTAAAAATTAATGTTTATTTCATAAAAAAACTTTGCCACTTAAAATGTAATACTATTTCTAAATAGATTCATACCACAAGCTCCATACAGCTACATGTGTTCAAGGGACAGTCAAAAGAGCAGACCTATGATGTTGGTGGGTCCTTCTGCCTGGAAGACTCAATAAGTGATGCCCTAATTTCTGCATAAGATTATACCATTAGATAGTAAAAGAGAAAAGTTAAAAAAAACTCTTGAGTGTCACAAACCCACACAACACTCCCACAACTGGATCAACATGTGTGCTGCAGAGGACAGAGAATCTCACTTGTGGTCACCATTTAAAAACAAGAGTTAAAGACTCATAAATCTCTCTGAAAGAAGTAGTATACCTTCTACATATATGTCTGCAACAGTGCCATAGCCCGTAACATCTAATGACTACATGAATGTCTATACTATAGGGGGCCTCATGACTCCTTCCGAAACAGTATAATGGTGGGCCTGAACTAGCTTCTCAGATCGCTTTACGATCGTTTTGCCACCTGTGCAGCTTACTCATAGGCTTTGATAACAGTAAAAGACTGGAGCTATATGCTGTCTTTAAATACCCTATCGGAAGTAACCCCTCTGTACACCTTCGGGGTTAAACAAATTAATTCCAATCTTACCGGGTAACTCAGCATTGTTATTTGTATAAAAAATAATTAATAGCAGTTTTCCCATGGACTCAGGACTGCACTGACAAGTTAATAACTGACCTGTTTAGGTGATTCCAGCATTCCATGCTCTGCCTAGATGGCTTGGATAAGGGTTAACTCTTTTTTTCTTTTGCTCACTACACAGAGTTGTAGCCATGTCAGTGCCCCATACAACAGATTTTACTTTATTAATATCTCAGTGAAAAATGCATGTATTCCAATGCTTTTAGGAGATCTTTACTGTGATGCAGTCCAAACTGTGCCGAATTAAGTGGCCTTTAACAAGAGCATCTTCTGCTCTCTAGACAGAAACTTTTGCCTGACCTTTTAGGAGTGCTTCCGAGTCAGAGTTGCTTCCACTCCACTTCAGTTTAATAAATCAATGTTTTATAGTAAATTGAATATTGAATTCTGCTTTTCTAAGTCATTAAAACATCTTACTCGTGTTAGAGCATTACAGTAGTCCTTTAAGAGGCAACTTTGGAAATATACCAGAGCAAAGCAAGCACAGAATGTTCTAATAGTCACGCTGACCCAGACTCGCTGTATTCCCAGAAACTACAAGGAGATTCCCTGAGAGCACAGCGGTTGTTTACAATTTAAACTTACTATTGCACAGTCTACATAGCCTCAGGGAATTGCATCAGAGCCCTTAAGGTAGCTCAGTGGAGGTTCCAACTATAGTATAATTTAAAGCTAATAGCCACTTGGTAATAGCAAAGTACTTATTAAAATATAATTTTCCTACAATAAACTTAAATAAGGTTTCCACTGTTTACTTGTCGGATCCACACACTAAAGACTCTCTATGTTGTTGTGTCTGACTCTCCATGACCTCATGAACCGTAACACACCAGACACATCTTTATGTCCATTGTAATGCTGATCCAGTTGGTTTTCATAGCAGAGATAGTGGAGTGGGTTGCCATTTTGTTCTCCAATGGACCACAGCATACAGCTCCTAGTATTCCTAGGTGGTCTCCCATACAAATACTGACCAGGCCCAACCCTGCTTGGCTTTAGGGTAGTGTGATCCTTTGGTTCCGTTGCTGGAATCAAACCCAGGTTACAGCATTGAAAGCACTGAATCGTAACCTCTGGACCACCAGGGAACCCCTAATATATCTTACTAATGGCAGATTCTAATTGCTCTAATTGGTTCTAAACATATTTTTTCAGTGTATGTTCTATGCAGACAGTATGCTGATAAGGAGCACTGTGTGAAACAGCGCTAAACGGGGCATTCTATCGTCATACCGCTCAGAATTAAAGAGCACTATATGCGAATTTATTGAACTAAACTTGATTTGGTGCTCAAAGTCTGAGCTATTGTGATGTTTAGCTTTAAGAGAAGAATTAGGGTGGATATAATGTTATAGCAAATCAGCGTTATTGGGGTTAGCATGAAGGGGGGTAGAGGTAAGTGGGGTATCTCTGTATACCATATTTGTAACCTACGCTGTGTCACTTTAATCCAGTTGTTTGAGACTCCACTGTCTCAGTGATTCTAATGAACATGTAGAAAAAATGACTACTATGATATTCTCAATTTTCTCCCTCTAGGCCGTGCCTTTTTTATGTTCAAGATCTCAGCACCCAGCAAAAACACCTCTTAGGAGAACGAAGGACCTTCCAGGTTGAAAACTCAGTCCAAAAGTTATTGCTCATTAAAAATAATAACTCTGTTACATCCCGTTGATTAGGAATAAATCATAACAGACAGGCATTCCTTTTGTTAGAAAGGGGGGACCAGCTTTCATGACTGGCTTATGGGGGCCAGGATGGGGACCCCTGAACCCTACCAGCAAGGGCCTGTATGGCCCAAGATCCAACTGTCACTGCCCTGAACTCAATGAAAACTTTATTATGACTCTAATAACCTGTGTAATGTTAGGCCTCTGGCTCTGATCCGGTTCCCTGGCTCCTCAAGGAGCATGGCCTTTGAGTATTCAGGCCTACTAAGATCCTGACAGAACCAACATTCCAATAGGTCATAAACTATCCCAATTGTCCCATAAGTGACTGAAGTAACTTTATATATTATTAGCATACCCTGTACTATTACTATACCAGGTACATCTACTATACCAGGTACATCTCAGGTATATCTCTCAGTCACTGCCCCTCTGAGCTCCATCAAGTTCATGTTCATTGCTTCAGTGATCTCATCTATCCATCTCCGCCTCTATCGTCCCCTTCTTCTTGTGCCTTTCTTTCCCAGCATAAGAGTATTTTCTAGGGAATCCTACCATCTCATAATATGGCCGAAATATTTAAGCTTCAGCCTAATGATTGTTGTGGGTTTTGGCAATTAATATGGTGATATTATTAATATTAAAAACCTTTATTAATATTAATAAAAAATTACATATTTGCCAATTTTGACTAATTTTGAATTCTTACTACATTCTTATATATATATATATATATATATATGAGCATTGGCCTCATGAAATAAACAGAAATGTATTATGTGTATTATTTGAAAATATATTTATTATAAATTATTAAAAATATATACAAACTTGTGGACTTGGTCATCTTAAAAAGACAGATTCTATGTTTTTTTATTTATTTTTAGACAGCGACAACAAATAAAATCATTTAAAAACAAAATTAAAACAATGTTGAAGAAAACCCCTTAGTAGTTCATAACAATTCATTATTTCACTCTGGATATATTTCTCATTCAGTGCGAATTGTTTTATTGTAATAAATGAATAGGTTGTTGTGGGTGTAAAAGAACTACTATTATTCCTCTCTATTATCCATTATAGAGGAGTATGTCTCAGACAATTCAATTCTTTTATTTATCCTTGTATACAATGAATACAAATAATGATTCAGTATATTTTAATATACCAAGATGGCATAAAAAATTGTAACAGATATATATCAAGATACAGCAATTATTAAGTATCAGTTATTATTACATAGTCCATATAATCATATATAAGACATGCACAATGTGCTTAATATAATTAATACTAGCAACTTGCCCGTCAAAAATTACTGGAGTAAAATGGTAAGCCTGGCAATGCTGTTTGCCACACAATGAATGGCTAAGGGCCTTCGGCGCTCATTGCGAGCCCCGCGCTGAGCACCTGTGGTGCTCATTGCGTGCCTCGCAATGAGCGCCTTTGGCGCTCATTGCGAGCCTCTCCCCCCGTGTACTTTACAGGGCCCGCAATGATCGTCTTAGTTGATCATCGTAAGCCCCGCGATGAGTGCCTTTCGGTACTCATTGCAAGCCAATCTCCCCCATGTAGTTTAGGGGCCTCACCCTGAGTGTTACTGACTTGGGTTAAGGGTTATTAGCTTGGGTTAAGTGCTACTACTATTGGTGAAGTGTTACTGCGTTGGTGTAAATCTTACTGTTGTGGAGGAAGTGTTACTGGTTTTCCTCAAGTGTTACGTATTTGGGGCTCTTTTTTGCGAGTTTCGGCCTTGTTTTCAGCCTTTTGCATTTTTTCATCCACCATTTTTTTCTCTCGCTTAGTCGATTTTCGATCGTGAAAAAACGGCAAATATGCCTCAAATTAAGTTGCAACCTGCTGTGTGTGAGTGTGTAAAATAATTTGAGGCATATTTGTTGTTTTTTTCAAGTTTTTACTGTTCAGTGCTTCAGCCGCTAAAGTCGTATTTTTGCGAGCCCCGCAGTCCATCTACGTGCTTCCGGTCCGAAGTCATACAGGCCATAATTTTGCGCCCCTCGCTAAGTTCCATGGGCCAAGCCTAAATCCTGCGTGTTTCCACTTGCTGGGTGCAAAGTCCTAGTGGCCTAAGTCCTGCGTGTCTCAACTGCTCACCTCTCTGCAGTGCAATGAACGC
Organism: Discoglossus pictus; assembly: GCA_027410445.1. Classification (NCBI taxonomy): domain Eukaryota; kingdom Metazoa; phylum Chordata; class Amphibia; order Anura; family Alytidae; genus Discoglossus; species Discoglossus pictus. The sequence continues at coordinate 37,460,622 of CM050172.1, read as the reverse complement.
CTTCGGCACTCATTGAAGCCTAAGTCCGCGTGCTGCAGCCGTTAACGGCTCACCTCGCTTTGCAAGGCTCGCTAAGCGTGACCAACGGCCCGTCTATCCACAACTATTATATGTGATGTTAAATTATGACATCAGAGATAGTTTTAAATATTTTTGTATTTTACTAAGGTATCACACCATTTTAATATTATATAGCTTTTATAGTCGAAATATAGTATTATGTTTTTCATTACAAATAAGTATAATCAAATATATTGGATTGCTATAACAGCTGATATTGTGAAATTTATGAATGAATGAAGTAAATTAACAAAATATTTCCATGGTTGTAATGAAATAGAAACAACATTGAGAGAAATATTAGACTTTGATACAATACCTAGTTTTGGTGTTTGGTTTCATCATATGACTCAGCCCATTGGAATTCTGGGTCTTGGTATATAAGTGTATAGATAATTTTGTTAATTTGTGAGGTTTTCTTTCTAAAATGCATTTTAAATTGTCTATGTGTTTTGGGAATGTACCAGATAGTAAGTGTTAGAGTATTCTTCTTAGGAAGTTCATCAAAGTGTCTCTCTGTGGTGTGTCTGTCCAGGAGTCTGTGCTTATTGAGAGGTGTGTGGGTGTCTCCTACTGTGAGGAATTGACTCTGCTGGGATTCGAACCCTGGTTTGCATGTTGCTGGACCTCTTCCCTACCGGTACGCCAGCCTGCCTCTTGCAGATTTGCCTGAGATCTGATACCTTGACTCTAAAAGCAATGAAATCAGTGACAACTCTCTTTAGCTGTGTCTGGTCAGCTGTCTGGTTCTTGGCCTATATAAGGCACTTCCTGTCTCTGTATCCTTGCCAGATTATTGTTGGTTCCTGATCTTTTCAATAAAGCTTGTTCCTGTTTCACCTACAACTTGCTGAATTGGATTATTGCTGACCTTGGCTACTGGTCTCCACAACCTTGTGATTCCTATATCATTACAGAATAATCTGGCCCTTTCATGGAGACCGCTGGGTCAGATTCTGCATTGGCCCAGCAGGTTGCTTTTACTGCAAGAACTGTGCAGACCCAGGCACAGACCAATCAAGTGCTGCAGGACCAGGTAGCTGAACTGCAAAATAAATTTCAGTCAATGCACAGTGAGTATACCAGCTACAGGGCACGTGATGTTGCGGCTGCTACTGTTACACCTGCACAAGATGCCCGCTTGCCCCTGCCAGAAAAGTTTGGAGGAGATCGCAAAAAATGTAGGGGTTTCCTAAATCAATGCCGTTTGCACTTCATGATGTTACCTCACCAATTTCCATCTGAAAGAGAGAAGGTGGGATTTATTTTTTCACTATTCAAAGATGAAGCCCTGGCTTGGGGCTCCCCTCTTCTGGAACAGGACAGTCCAGTCTTGGGTAATCTAAATGACTTTCTTGAGGCCATGTGCCTAGTTTTTGATGACCCCAATCGATGTGCTACAGCAGAAGCCACTCTCCTTCATTTGCATCAAGAGAGGCGCTCTGTGGCTGAATATGCTGCTGAATTCAGACAGTGGGTTGCTGATACTACCTGGAACCAATCAGCTCAGAGGTTCCACTTCAGAAAAGGTCTCTCAGAAGCTATAAAAGATGAGCTAGCTCGTGTTGATCTTCCTGCTGACTTTGATGCATTTGTGCGTTTGGCTATCCGTATCGATCGGAGACTTTCTGAAAGAAGATCGGAAAGACAGGGCTCTTTTAGAACAAGTACTACTCCTATTTCCTATTCAAGAATTTCTACTCCAACCCCACAAACACCTTCAGACTCTGAGCCTGAGGCTATGCAGGTAAATCTAATAAGAGGGCCATTATCCAATGAAGAAAAACAGTGGCGACGCACTCACAATTTATGCCTGGATTGTGGTAGTGCAGGGCACTATGCCATCAATTGCCCTAGCAAATCCAAAAGCAATAGCTGCTGAGGGCGCACAGATTCGACACCAATCCCAGATTGCAGATCAACTGGATTCTGTCACACAACCCTTGTTTTCTCTGGCTCATGGTGAAGAGGGTATGTTGACTCAACATCCTCATTTTGTGGTGCCTATCACGTTGCAATGTGGTGATCATAAAATTTCAACTACAGCTATGATAGATTCTGGAGCAGGCGGAAACTTTATGGACATTAAATTTGCAGCAGGAAATAGAATTCAGTCTATCCCTAATTCTTCACCTGTGTTAATGGAGACAGTGGACGGTTCTCCACTTACGTCGAGCACGGTTACACATGAGTCTGTGCCTTTAAAGTTGACTCTGGAAGTGAATCACCATGAGACTATATCTTTCCACCTAATTTCCTCAACACAGTTTCCAGTGATTTTGGGGGTACCTTGGCTTGCTCTGCATAACCCACAAATTGATTGGAAGATCAGAACTTTGTCCTTTCCTTCAGAACACTGCTTAATGAATTGTCAACCCACTAAGGTAACACCTGTTGCCACAACAATTAATGAAATGGTTGCTACAAACTTGACTAAGCTTCCTCTACAATATCGGGATTTTGCAGATGTCTGTGATAAGAAGAATGCTGGTCAGCTTCCACCCCACAGGCCTTATGATTGCCCAATAGAGCTGTTGCCTGGGGCTGCTATCCCATTTGGCCGTATATATTCCCTTTCTGGGCCTGAATTGAAAGCTCTTCGTGAATACATACAAGAAAATCTTGCCAAAGGTTTTATTCGACCATCTACTTCCCCAGCAGGAGCTCCTATATTCTTTGTAGAGAAGAAAGATGGCAGCCTACGGCCATGCGTTGATTACAGGGACATTAATAACATCCCTGTTAAAAACCGCCACCCCTTGCCTCTCATTCCTGAACTTTTGGAGAGACTTCGCTCAGCTAAAATATTTACAAAGCTTGATCTTCGGGGGGCATATAATTTAGTTCGCATAAGACCAAATGATGAATGGAAAACAGCTTTCAGAACCAGGTACGGGCATTACGAATATCTAGTAATGCCATTTGGGCTTTGTAATGCCCCTGCAACTTTCCAGCATCTTATCAATGATGTACTACGAGACCTCCTGGATCAGTTTGTTGTGGCATATTTGGATAATCACATATTATAATTGTCTAACTACGAGACGTCGTCACGCTGCGTTGCGCAGTGCGTACGACTTTGCGATGAGCGCCGCAGGCGCTCATCGCCCGGCGAGCCTCGCACAGCGAGGCGAGCCGTTAAACCGCTCTGTTGCGTAGTGCGTATGACTTTGCGATGAGCGCCGCAGGCGCTCATCGCCCGGCGAGCCTCGCATAGCGAGGCGAGCCGTTAAATCGTAGCACTTTGGCAATGAGCGCCACAGGCGCTCATTGCAGGCGAGCCTCGCGTAGCGAGGCGAGCCGTTATATCGTAGCACCGTTACATCGTAGCACTTTGGCAATGAGCGCCGCAGGCGCTCATTGCAGGCGAGCCTCGCGTAGCGAGGCGAGCCATTACATCGTAGCAATTAGAAAAAAAAATACGAGGTGAAAAAAATTACGAGATAAGCGGCGGAAGAAAAACACAAAAAAAAACCACTAAATACACACAAAAAAATAAAAATAAAGGTCACTTACAGCATGGGGAACCAGGCAGGAGGTCTGGAAGTGAGTTGGAACTGCAATTTAGATCGATTTAGCCGAGTTACAAAGATCGAAAATCGGCTAAGCGAGAAAAAAATGGCCGACAAAAAAAATGAAAACGAGGCTATACTACTACGAACTGCGTAAAACACCGCCACAGACGTATGTGTTAGAAAAACAACGAGATAAAGGATGCGGATTATCCGCACAATGAGTAAAAAGACAGTAACGAGTATATTTTACGAAAACGAGATTACCGATTTACGCATTAACACAGATTTCCCGCCTTTGTCTCGCGCCACATAGAATTTCCCGCCGAAAACAACGCATTTGGCTCGCGCAACTGCGGATTTCCCGCCTAAAACATTGGTCACAAAGCCTTTATATAGGGCACATTTCACACAGGACTGACACTTTCTCCTCAGGTGATGACAGTCTGACTGGATGTTTTCGGATGCCGGGAAATCACAATAGATTGTTAGCTCTTCAGTATACTGCTTCAGCATTGTTATATTAAAAAAGGTAAATGTATTATTTCTAATTATTAATTAATAAATTGATAATTACTTAATAAATAATAGATAATAAAGTTAATTAATATAAAAATAATATTGTGCCTATTATTTATAATTAGTAATTAATAAATTGGTACTTAATTAATAAATAATAGAGAAGAAATTTAAGTCATAGAAAAATATTAGTGTGCCTATTTAAAATTATTAATTAATAAATTGGTAGTAATTAATAGAAAAATAATATTGTGCTTACCTGTGTGAAAGAATTGTTAATAACATTTATAATGTACATTATTAATTAATAATTAATTTTTAATATCAAAATTAAGAAGATCAATAAAAAATTATTTTTTAGTAATTAATTATTAATGTACATTAATTTTACAATTATTTGGTTATATGTCATGATTACCTGTGTGAAACAATTGTTAATAACATTCATAATGTACATTAATTAATTAGGAACACATTAATTCATTAATTATTAATGTACAATAATTTAAGAACTATTTTGTGTTATGTCGTGATTATCTGTGGGTAAGAATTGTAATTAACTTTCATAATCTATCATTAATAATCATTAATTTGAACAAAGGTTAAGAATGTGCAATATTTTGTATAAAATAAACCAAAAATAAAAAATAAAGCCGATATACTCATGCTTAGATGTTAATGTTAGATTGAGTCACACATTAGTTGAATATTAATGAACATTAATTGATTATTAGTTCATTAGTAATGTACATTTTTTTAAGAAGTCATTTGTAACATACTCATTTTAAAATAACAGTAAAAAAAAAAGCCTACATGCTGATGTGTTGAGGTTATATTTAGTCAGACATTAATTTAAGATTAAGATATATTCATTGATTCCTATTGAAAAATTAACAGTAAGATTGAGTGTATGTTTAGAATCTATGCTTACATATGTGTGTTCATGCTGATTTATTGATATATTTTTTTTCAGGTTTTTAATGTATGCAAAAATAGTTATGTTAAGCCTCATTGATTAAGTAACATATTATACATCAATTACTATTTTGTATAATTGCAGGGAAATCTACGTGAATGACCAGAGATAGTGACGTTTCAACACATTGAACAGCATAAGGATCATTTGGACAGGTACAGAAATTAAATTATGAGGTTTTTAATGTAGCCGAATATATGTCTGTTGATGTTCATTTAATGATATTGATGAAGCAAAAGTTTACAAATATTATCTATTTTATTTTATATTTTATTCAGATCTGCAAGGGAATAAACAGACAGCGTGACGTTTGCAGCCTTGGAACAACATCAACATCATCCTCACAGGTATAACATTTAATTTTGTAGTGATGCATACAAGAAGGCTATAAATTATATATTTGGTGTAAATTTAAAAATAGAGAGTACTTATTGAGTCATTTAATGTATGATATTTACTCAAAAAATGAAAAATCATGAAAAGACAATAATAATTAATATTAATATTTCAAGAAAATAAGAAGCTTACAACACTTGCAAAAAAAATAAATTGATGGTATGCTGTGAATTCAATCAAGAAGGAATGTCATTGAAGGATTAATAATATAAAGATAAATATGTGCAGCTATTTCCGATTTCATATATGTCAATAAAATACTTTAAAAAATGGTTTCATTTCTTTCAGTCTAAAGTGCAACAATTGAAAATGTTTTATTAGTTTATTTATCTACTTTCATCGAACAGTACAAAAAGGAAAAAAAATGTAGACAAAACAAAGAATAAACAATAATTGCATTTCTATTTACAATTACAGATTAACATGGCGGACAATGGAGAAGACAAAGTTAAACGCAAAAGAAGATTGGCAAGGGAAAGGAAGCAAAGGTGGAGAGATGCTCAGAAACCGGAGACATCACAACGCTTGCGAGAAGAAGATCGACAGAGACTTTTAAATAAAAGAAAGATGAGTAAGAAAGCCGCTTCCAAGAAACGTAAAAGTAAACAAAAACATCTCTCTGAACCATTGTGCAATGATTCCATTTTGCAGAATGACTTGAATGTAGACACACAAGAAAAAAATGTACATATAGAATGTGGGTCTGATATTTATGTTGAAGAAATGCATGATAATGTGTTTACTACTGCAGTAGAAGTAGATACTCATTATTGTGGATTACTTAATGTGGTTTGTCAGTTTTGTGGGGCCTATCATTTTATAAAGGAAAGACCTTATGACGGAAATTTCATTAGTTGCTGTCAGAAAGGAAAGGTCAAACTTCCAGTAAGACACCCATTTCCATATTACGGTATTTAGAATGCATTATGAGTGATCCAACATTTCCAAATTATAATAATTTTAAACAAAACATAAGGTCTTATAACAGTGCAATTTCATTTGCTTCAATGGGTGCAACATTAGCAGAAAATGTACCAGGACATGGTCCTTATTGTTTCAGAGTTCAAGGTCAAATATACCACAGAACTTCGCATTTACACCCACAAGAAGGACAGCAAAGGAAATTTGCACAGTTATATGTGTTAGATACGATGGAAGCTGTGGAACAAAGAATGACACTTCCAGAAAATAGACAGTGTTTGCGCATAGTCTTTGAACAGCTGGATAAAATTATGAAAAAAAAACCATATAGTCAAGCATACAAACAATTAGCACAGCTTGAAAAAGAACAACAGGAACATGCTCAAAGACATCAATTGCCTACACCAAGAGTCAATATGGTGTTAAAAAGAGATCGCAACACTGATCAGAGAAGATATAATTTACCTACTGTAAATGAGGTTGCCATGGTGTTTAAAAATGAAGATGGTGAACCACATTTTCAGCGGGATATTAGAATATATCCACGCAATGAAGAACAACCATTTATTAATATCAATATATTAAGCTGTAATTTAGATCCAATGACATATCCCATTTTCTTTCCAAATGGGGAACCAGGATGGGAACCAAAATTAAAATTGGAAAGTTATCCCAATACTAAACTTCGTATTCGATCTAATATTTCCATGCTGGAATATAAAGTGGCACAAACTGCTATCCGTGATTGTTTTAATCCAATTTTACATGGAGGAAAACTCACTCAACAATGGATTATTGATTCATATTTACAAGTTGAGGCCAATAATCTAAATTTTATTAAATATCAACAAAATAAATTACGAGTAGAACAGTATTGTGGATTAATGGATTATGTGGAAGATTTAGCTGCCAACAGAGACATTCCAGCTGGAAGAGCAATTATTTTGCCATCCTCTTTCCAAGGATCTCCTCGCAATATGCGAGAAAGGTATAATGATGCCATGGCTATTGTTACTAAATTTGGAAAACCAGATTTATTTATTACATTCACCTGTAATCCACAATGGCCAGAGATCAAGGAGAATTTGAATTTGGCACAAACTACTTCTGACCGACCAGATTTAGTGGCAAGAGTATTTAAATCAAACTCAATTCATTAATTCATGACATCACTAAAGCACATTTATTTGGACAATGTGTGGCTTTTGTTTACACCATTGAATTTCAAAAAAGAGGATTGCCACATGCTCACATACTTTTAATACTGCAGGAAAAAGACAAGTTAAAAACTGCAGAGAGTGGATTCAGTAATTTCGGCACAATTGCCAGACCAAGAAATATATACAAAACTTTGGGAGATTGTTACACATAGAATGATTCATGGCCCATGTGGAGAGATGAATCCAAATTCACCATGTATGGAAAATAAAAAATGTACTAAAGAATTTCCAAAACAATTTCAAATGCAAACTTATGCAAATTGTGATGGATATCCTTTGTATAAAAGAACACAAGGACAAACAGCTATTATCCGGGGCCAAAAGGTTGATAATAGATTTGTCGTTCCATACAATCCACATTTGCTCATGAAGTACAATGCACACATCAATGTCGAAGCTTGCACTTTGATTAAATCAATTAAGTATGTGTATAAATATATATACAAAGTGTCATGAATCACCCAGGGGCCATATTGGATTTGGTGTGAACTATGCTGGGGCCATTTTGTGACTGGCAGCAGTGGCCTATATTGGGACTGGACTGTTATATACCAATCGCCACCATCTGTATATTGTGTTATGGGGGATAATATGTTAGTGTTATATTGTATATTGTATTGGGGAGTGATAGTTATGTTTTAATTAGTCAACCCTCCCCCATTGTATAAACACTGAGGCAGGAGCTGAGCCAAATGGGTTTATCCTAAACAAGATAAACCTCACAGGGTGTCGCCAGAACCTAAACAAAGAGATTTGCCAGACAGCCAGGCACCTAGATAACAATGGGGGGGCCTAGGAGCAAACAGGAAGTTTCCCCTGGGACCGCCTGGGTCAGAATGAGCTTGGTTGCCACGCCTGGGGTTGGCCCAGGGGAGGGGTCTGGTGGTTCCCATAGCCTCCCTCTACTACATTGGACAGAGGTAATTAGGTTACTGTAGAGGTTATCCTATTGGCCAGAGAGAGGGGGATGAGGGTTTGACTAAAGGTAGCCACTCCCTATAATGTGTTGTGCAAGGTTTTAAATATGCTGTTCTAAAATAAAACTTGGTTCATAATTTTCATCAAGACGTGGTGTGTAGATGTATTATTTACCCGGGGACATATGCTTGCAGTAAGATTCATCAGACTTACTGTCAATATTGCTCAGTCTAAACCAAGGGCGGAGACATGATGCTCCTGTAATCAAAAAGGCTCCAAGGTCCAGAGTAACCCAAATCAAGTCAGCAGACCCCAGCCAGAGAGTGGGTCGTGATAATTGGTGGCAGTGGTGGGATACTCTGAGAAGGACCAGAAAATGGAGCAGATGGAAGCAGAGGACTACAGACTACTCCTGCTAAATCAATGGATGGCATTCATGCAATTATGGCATGGCCATGAGCTGGCAAGCTGGTTGGAGGAACTGGTAGAGAAAGAGATGGACTTGGAGAACCAGTACCTTGCCAGGATAGAGTCCTTGGGTGGCCGGAGAGAGGATCTCTATTTTCGTTTGGATCTAGAATATGGGGTCGGTGAGATTCTGAATGGTGATCCGGAATGTGGCATGGGAACTGCAAGGAGGCATAATAACTTGTTTGTTGAACGCTGCCGGGGTCTGGGACTGGAAGCATGGTTCCCGGAGGCTCCTTTGCTGGAACCCCTGATTCAGCAAGAGCTGCAACTGGAGGCTGAGTATGTGGAATTGTGGGATGCGATACCCAAGAAGTATTCTTACAACTCAGACGGTATGTACCAGAGTGAGTATGCTCACTGGAACTGGGGAGAGGCATTTCTAGACTGTAAACAAAGTGAGGAGTGGGAAGGGGTAAACACTGTTCCTTTGCCAACTCCTGGGGATGGAGAATGTTTGCCCCTAGAACATGCAGTAACTGTGTCAGGGCCTAGTCACCAGCCTCAAGAGCCAGAGACCCAGTGGAATGTTCCCTGGGTGGGGTCAGATAATCCATGTCTGCCCCCTGATACCCCAAGAGATTTAATCCCAGAGGAAGTGGGAACTGTTCACAAGCTAGGGCCAGATAAGTTAAGTCTGCCCTCAGAAGTTCTAGGCAAAGTGTGTTGGCCAGAACTGTTAATGGAGCCAGAGGCTCTGGATTATTATGTGATGGACGGTGGGAAGGGAGCCTTAGAGGCCAGGCTGGAAGGGAATGATGAGATTCCCCAGCCTGCATCAGATAACCACTGTCTGTACCCTGACAGTCCAGGGGAGTTGTCCCCAGAGGTGCTAGTGAAGCACAGAGCCCAGGAGGGTTGTGTAAGAGACTGTGGGGAGGGAAAGGAATTGGTTTCTGGCTACAAGGAACCTGACCTCACACAGCAAGAGAGTGCCAGGGGCACAAAGAGCCAGGCCGGGGCAGCAAGCATGCCAGCTTTGGCAAAAGCATTATGGGTGCAGAGTGGCACCATGACAGAGGGTGTACCAAGTGGGGAGATACCCTGGATAACCATTGTCCAGGGGCCCACTGGAACCGACACCACTCCAAAGACCCAGTTCAACAGAAAGGACTGGGATAAAGTTGCTCAACCCCGGGCAATGGAGGAGTGTAAGCACAGCTTGGGTGGGAGCAGCGTAGCTCCCCAAGCAGCAACGGAAACAGCTGGACCAGAGGAAGGAAGCCAAGAGGAGCTGTCCCTTTGCGATCCCATAGGCCCAGAGACTGTATTAGAGATCCCAGCCCATCGGTGGGGACTGGCTGGGGGGAACAGAGTTGCTATGGGACAGAAACTGTGGCCCACCTGTTGTACTCTGGGATACCAGATTATTGGGGAGGTACCCTGGACTATTTGGGTGGGTGTGAATGGGAAGAGCAATTTGCTCTATACAGTGGGAGCAAGGCCAAGGGCTGGGGGAGGTTTTTACTCTGCACCTTGGGACAAACAAGAACTGGCATAGCATAAAGAGGGCCAAACCAGCACATTCATGATTATCAGCGTAGCTGGAAAAATCAGGGATGTTTCCTGCCACGCTTGGGGAGGTGTTGTCATGAATCACCCAGGGGCCATATTGGATTTGGTGTGAACTATGCTGGGGCCATTTTGTGACTGGCAGCAGTGGCCTATATTGGGACTGGACTGTTATATACCAATCGCCACCATCTGTATATTGTGTTATGGGGGATAATATGTTAGTGTTATATTGTATATTGTATTGGGGAGTGATAGTTATGTTTTAATTAGTCAACCCTCCCCCATTGTATAAACACTGAGGCAGGAGCTGAGCCAAATGGGTTTATCCTAAACAAGATAAACCTCACAGGGTGTCGCCAGAACCTAAACAAAGAGATTTGCCAGACAGCCAGGCACCTAGATAACAATGGGGGGGCCTAGGAGCAAACAGGAAGTTTCCCCTGGGACCGCCTGGGTCAGAATGAGCTTGGTTGCCACGCCTGGGGTTGGCCCAGGGGAGGGGTCTGGTGGTTCCCATAGCCTCCCTCTACTACATTGGACAGAGGTAATTAGGTTACTGTAGAGGTTATCCTATTGGCCAGAGAGAGGGGGATGAGGGTTTGACTAAAGGTAGCCACTCCCTATAATGTGTTGTGCAAGGTTTTAAATATGCTGTTCTAAAATAAAACTTGGTTCATAATTTTCATCAAGACGTGGTGTGTAGATGTATTATTTACCCGGGGACATATGCTTGCAGTAAGATTCATCAGACTTACTGTCAATATTGCTCAGTCTAAACCAAGGGCGGAGACATGATGCTCCTGTAATCAAAAAGGCTCCAAGGTCCAGAGTAACCCAAATCAAGTCAGCAGACCCCAGCCAGAGAGTGGGTCGTGATAATTGGTGGCAGTGGTGGGATACTCTGAGAAGGACCAGAAAATGGAGCAGATGGAAGCAGAGGACTACAGACTACTCCTGCTAAATCAATGGATGGCATTCATGCAATTATGGCATGGCCATGAGCTGGCAAGCTGGTTGGAGGAACTGGTAGAGAAAGAGATGGACTTGGAGAACCAGTACCTTGCCAGGATAGAGTCCTTGGGTGGCCGGAGAGAGGATCTCTATTTTCGTTTGGATCTAGAATATGGGGTCGGTGAGATTCTGAATGGTGATCCGGAATGTGGCATGGGAACTGCAAGGAGGCATAATAACTTGTTTGTTGAACGCTGCCGGGGTCTGGGACTGGAAGCATGGTTCCCGGAGGCTCCTTTGCTGGAACCCCTGATTCAGCAAGAGCTGCAACTGGAGGCTGAGTATGTGGAATTGTGGGATGCGATACCCAAGAAGTATTCTTACAACTCAGACGGTATGTACCAGAGTGAGTATGCTCACTGGAACTGGGGAGAGGCATTTCTAGACTGTAAACAAAGTGAGGAGTGGGAAGGGGTAAACACTGTTCCTTTGCCAACTCCTGGGGATGGAGAATGTTTGCCCCTAGAACATGCAGTAACTGTGTCAGGGCCTAGTCACCAGCCTCAAGAGCCAGAGACCCAGTGGAATGTTCCCTGGGTGGGGTCAGATAATCCATGTCTGCCCCCTGATACCCCAAGAGATTTAATCCCAGAGGAAGTGGGAACTGTTCACAAGCTAGGGCCAGATAAGTTAAGTCTGCCCTCAGAAGTTCTAGGCAAAGTGTGTTGGCCAGAACTGTTAATGGAGCCAGAGGCTCTGGATTATTATGTGATGGACGGTGGGAAGGGAGCCTTAGAGGCCAGGCTGGAAGGGAATGATGAGATTCCCCAGCCTGCATCAGATAACCACTGTCTGTACCCTGACAGTCCAGGGGAGTTGTCCCCAGAGGTGCTAGTGAAGCACAGAGCCCAGGAGGGTTGTGTAAGAGACTGTGGGGAGGGAAAGGAATTGGTTTCTGGCTACAAGGAACCTGACCTCACACAGCAAGAGAGTGCCAGGGGCACAAAGAGCCAGGCCGGGGCAGCAAGCATGCCAGCTTTGGCAAAAGCATTATGGGTGCAGAGTGGCACCATGACAGAGGGTGTACCAAGTGGGGAGATACCCTGGATAACCATTGTCCAGGGGCCCACTGGAACCGACACCACTCCAAAGACCCAGTTCAACAGAAAGGACTGGGATAAAGTTGCTCAACCCCGGGCAATGGAGGAGTGTAAGCACAGCTTGGGTGGGAGCAGCGTAGCTCCCCAAGCAGCAACGGAAACAGCTGGACCAGAGGAAGGAAGCCAAGAGGAGCTGTCCCTTTGCGATCCCATAGGCCCAGAGACTGTATTAGAGATCCCAGCCCATCGGTGGGGACTGGCTGGGGGGAACAGAGTTGCTATGGGACAGAAACTGTGGCCCACCTGTTGTACTCTGGGATACCAGATTATTGGGGAGGTACCCTGGACTATTTGGGTGGGTGTGAATGGGAAGAGCAATTTGCTCTATACAGTGGGAGCAAGGCCAAGGGCTGGGGGAGGTTTTTACTCTGCACCTTGGGACAAACAAGAACTGGCATAGCATAAAGAGGGCCAAACCAGCACATTCATGATTATCAGCGTAGCTGGAAAAATCAGGGATGTTTCCTGCCACGCTTGGGGAGGTGTTGTCATGAATCACCCAGGGGCCATATTGGATTTGGTGTGAACTATGCTGGGGCCATTTTGTGACTGGCAGCAGTGGCCTATATTGGGACTGGACTGTTATATACCAATCGCCACCATCTGTATATTGTGTTATGGGGGATAATATGTTAGTGTTATATTGTATATTGTATTGGGGAGTGATAGTTATGTTTTAATTAGTCAACCCTCCCCCATTGTATAAACACTGAGGCAGGAGCTGAGCCAAATGGGTTTATCCTAAACAAGATAAACCTCACAGGGTGTCGCCAGAACCTAAACAAAGAGATTTGCCAGACAGCCAGGCACCTAGATAACAATGGGGGGGCCTAGGAGCAAACAGGAAGTTTCCCCTGGGACCGCCTGGGTCAGAATGAGCTTGGTTGCCACGCCTGGGGTTGGCCCAGGGGAGGGGTCTGGTGGTTCCCATAGCCTCCCTCTACTACATTGGACAGAGGTAATTAGGTTACTGTAGAGGTTATCCTATTGGCCAGAGAGAGGGGGATGAGGGTTTGACTAAAGGTAGCCACTCCCTATAATGTGTTGTGCAAGGTTTTAAATATGCTGTTCTAAAATAAAACTTGGTTCATAATTTTCATCAAGACGTGGTGTGTAGATGTATTATTTACCCGGGGACATATGCTTGCAGTAAGATTCATCAGACTTACTGTCAATATTGCTCAGTCTAAACCAAGGGCGGAGACATGATGCTCCTGTAATCAAAAAGGCTCCAAGGTCCAGAGTAACCCAAATCAAGTCAGCAGACCCCAGCCAGAGAGTGGGTCGTGATACAAAGGATATGATGCAGCTACTGTTGTTGTACAAGGTGCTGGAAATGAAAACGAAAATCCAATTTTACATGATGAACTTTCAAATTATTTAGATGCTCGGTATGTGAGTGCTCCGGAAGCAATGTGGCGCCTTTTGAAATTTGAGATGCATGATCGATCACATGCTATCTATCGTTTAGCTGTACATTTGCCTCAAAGTCAGATGGTTTGCTTTACTGAAGGAAATGAAAGAACTGCATTATATCAAAGTGAAGACAGAGATACTACGCTTACTGCGTGGTTTAAATTAAACTGTCAGGATACGCATGCCAGACAATTTTTATACATAGAGATACCATATCACTATGTATTTGTAAATGGTCTATGGCGACTACGAAAAAGAGATACCCATAAAATCATACCACGAATTTATACCGTCAGTCCAAGGGACATTGAACGTTTCAGCTTAAGATTACTTCTGTTACATGTTCCCGGTGCACAGAGTTTTGAGCATTTACGTACAGTGAATGACATAGTTTATGAGACATTCCTATTAGCTGCAAGACATCAAAATTTCATACCTGATGATACAGAATGGGAGAGGTGTCTGGAAGAAGCAGCACTATGTCAAATGCCTAAGCAAATGAGACAACAATTTGCATTCATTTGTATATTTTGCAATGTACCTGATGCTTTCACTTTGTGGGAAACATTTAAATTAAATATGTCAGAAGATTTCTTGAAACGTTACAGAGAACCAATAGCTCTGTTAAAAACATTGTTGGAAATCCAAGAAATATTGTTGGCTCATGGATTAAATTGTGCAAGTTTTAATTTACCAGATCCAGGATTTATAGATAACATCAATTTTGATGATTATGACACTGAGCTTCAAAAACAAAAAACCCAAGAAAAACTGGCAACTTTAAATAATTTACAGTTAGAAGCATTTCATGCCATCACAAATGCTACAGATGATGAAATGGTCAAAGACCGGTATTTCTATCTAGACGGACCAGGTGGATCAGGAAAAACTTATCTGTACAATTGTTTGATGAGTTATATTCGATCACAGGATCAGATAGCTTTGCCATTTGCAACAACTGGAATTGCTGCACTTTTGTTAGATGGTGGTAGAACTGTGCATAGTGGATTTAAGCTGCCAGTTCCCATTTTGGAAACATCAGTCTCAGATATTCGACTCAATTCCATACAAGCAAAAAAATTCAAACTAACTAAACTAATTATCATAGACGAGGCAACAATGATGTCATGTCATGCACTGCAATGTATTGACAGATTCTTAAAATAAGTGATGGATAATAAGTTGCCATTTGGTGAAAGGTGATGCTGTTAGGAGGTGATTTTAGGCAAACATTACCTGTTGTGCCACACGGAAATAGAACAGAGATCATTGAAACATGTATCAAGACCAGTAAACTGTGGCAAATATTTACACATCTCAAATTAGAATTAAATATGAGATCTGAAGGCCAAAATGAATTCAATGACTGGCTCATTAAAATCGGAGATGGAAAACATCCAGAAATACAGCATTTACCAAATGATACCATTGAAATTCCATCAGAAATGGTTTGCAATGAATCACTCATATCAGCCATATTCCTAAACACTCTTAATAATGAGGATTACACAGACATTGCAAACAAAGTAATATTAACATCAAAAAATATCGATGCCTTGAATGTAAATAACGAAATTTTAAAATACATCAATGCACCACAAAAGAATTATTACAGTGCAGATTCGATTCTGTCAGATGATAAAGACAGTGAATCGAATTTTACTATCGAATTTATTAATTCGTTAACACCATCTGGAATGCCCCCACATATTTTACAATTGAAAAAAGGTGCAATTGTTATGTTATTGCGAAATATGAATCCAAAAAAAGGACTTTGTAATGGGACCCGATTAATTGTGCATGAGTTAAAAGATCATTTTATACATGCAGAAATTATAACTGGGACCCATAAAGGTGAACGAGTTTTTATACCAAGAATTGATTTAGCTCCAAGTGAGAGTGGTTTGCCCTTTGTCCTTCAACGGAGACAATTTCCAGTTATCATGGCATTTGCTATGACCATTAATAAATCCCAAGGACAAACTTTTAAGTCAGTTGGGATTTTTTTAAAGGAACCAGTTTTTGCACATGGACAACTCTATGTGGCTTTTTCAAGGTGCACTAATCCAAAAGAAATGAAAGTGCATGTTGAAGAAAACGAAACTCAAGGTCATTTATTGGATGATGGATGTGTTTACACCAAAAACATTGTCTACTATGAGGTGTTGGAAAGATAGTGGACAATGGTTTCATTTTACTGCCAACCTTTTATGGGACTCAATATGATTGCACAAAAACAATATTTCCAGTAAAACATCTAAAGAATGGACAAAAAAAGATAGAGAACAGTGGTTTGACTTCCAGTACTGAATTAAAGTACTCTGGGACTCTTTAAACAGGGGACCACTATTTCAATTATGAAAATATATCTGATATTTGCAGAATGGACTAAATGAAAAAAAAAAACAACAGTAAAATATCCTGAAACAGATTGGATTGGCCCCACAAAAACAATTCACTGATTTTTCCATAATTTACAAAAGTTAAATGTTATTGTTTGAAGTTACAATTTAAAATGTTAAATATGTGTTTTTGGAATGTTTACAAAAGTTGGGTAAATATATATGTTGTATAGTCAAATATGTATTGTTACTATAAAGTTTAAGTATTTAGTAAGAATTTGAAATGTATTATTTCAAGACAAAGTATTGATTCAGGGAGAAATCCGATCGCCAGTTAATGGGGTCAGGAAGGAATTAATTTTTTTCCCTCTTTGATACAATTGGACACGTTTCAATAGGGTTTTTTTATTGTTTGCCTTCCTCTGGATTCAATGCTAATTTAGTTTAACAACAGTTTAACAAATATGTTACAAATGAGAAAAAGTATGTTATTGTTAAAACAATTTAATTACTCTAAGTTAATATAATCTGCAGTTACTCAGTGATAAATATGTATTGAAAAGTGTTAGTATTGGTAACAAAATGTTGCACAAATGTTTCATATACAAGTTGCATGTTACAAAGTTTAATGTTTGGGAAATATAAGTTGAAAGTTAAAAAAATAAAAAGTTAAAAATAATTATGTGTTTTTATTTTTAGAAAAAAAAAAGGGACAAATGTAGCTGACTCATTTGGAGATGCAAACAAATTTCACAACATTTAAATTTTATTGACCGTCATTTTTTGACGGGCAAGTCGCTAGTATCCTAATATTCTCTGATAATCTTGAAAACCACAGAAAACAGGTCTGTATAGTTCTGGAGCGCCTTCGTACCCACCACCTATACATTAAACTAGAAAAATTTGAGTTTGAACAAACAGAAATTCAATTCCTGGGGTATGTCATAACTCATAAAGGTTTAACTATGGACGCAAGTAAAATTAAAGCTGTGCTGGACTGGCCCATCCCCAAGAATGAAAAAGATGTCCAGAGATTTGTGGGGTTTGCCAATTTTTACAGGCGTTTCATTAAGAATTTCTCTGCCGTTATTACACCGATTACTGAACTCACACGTAAGGGGACTCCTTTTCAGTGGTCCGATAAGGCTGATACCGCATTTTCCCGATTTAAAGACTCTGTTTACATCTGCCCCCGTCCTGGTACATCCTCAGCCGGAATTACCATTTATTGTGGAAGTTGATGCTTCTGATTCAGCTGTTGGTGCTATACTGTCTCAAAGGACTGGACCAAAGATGCTGTTACATCCGTGTGCCGTCTATTCCCGCCAGATGGTGCCAGCAGAAAGAAACTATGACATAGGGAATAAAGAACTATTGGCTATAAAAGCTGCCTTCACCGAATGGAGACATCTCTTGGAGGGAGCTACCCATCCAATTACTGTCCTCACAGATCACAAAAATCTGGAATGTATTCGATCAGCTAAGAGACTGTCAGCCAGAAAAGCACACTGGTCCCTATTCTTCTCGAGGTTTAATTTTTTGGTTACATACCGTCCTGGCTCCAAGAATGGTAAGGCGGATGCCTTGTCTAGAATAGCTGACCCCTCCATGCTACCGTAACCAAGACCACCATCTTGCCTGAGGATATATTTATAGGAGTTACTTTTCCTTCTGATCTGATGTCTCTCATTAAAAAGGGCTACGCTGAAGACCCAGTTCTTCGTGATCCTCCTCTTGATCTCCATATGATGATGCTTAATGGGTTTTGGATTTTTCAACAACGTCTGTTTGCTCTGGAGTCAGTGCGACTGGACCTTTTACGTCTCTACCATGACTCAAAACCAACAGGTCATCCAGGAATCCCGAAAGACACAAGAGCTACTTGCCCGATCCTTTTGGTGGCCGAAGTATCATGAGGATGTTAAGAAGTATGTGTCCTCTTGTGATGTATGTGCCAGACATAAGACTCCTCGCTCATCCCCTGTTGGCTTGCTTCAGCCTCTTCCGATTCCTCATCGTCCCTGGGGATCTATATGGATGGACTTTATTGTGGAACTACCTCCCTCTAAGGAACACACTACCATTCTTGTAGTTGTGGACAGGTTAACTAAGATGGGTCATTTCATACCAGCTCGTGGTCTCCCTTCAGCTAAACAGACGGCTGACCTAGTTATTCGGGAAATATTTCGCTTGCATGGAGTGCCCGATGAAGTAGTTTCTGACAGGGGAGTGCAGTTTACATCTCGTTTTTGGAAATATTTTTGTTCTAACCTAGGTTTTAATGTAAATCTGTCGTCCGCTTTTCATCCACAAAGTAATGGACAGACTGAGCGAACCAACCAGACTTTGGAGCAATATTTGTGGTGCTATATTAGTTACCTGCAGGATGACTGGCTGGATTTTTTACCCACGGCGGAATTTGCCTATAACAATGCCCAACACTGCTCCACTTCTCTGAGCCCATTTTTTGCCAATTATGGTTACCATTCAACCTTTCTAGTGAGTCTCCCGATTACTACTCCCGTTCCTGCAGTCACTGACCGGCTAACCGCCTTACGTGATTCCCAAGCACTGTTGAAAGAGACTCTTTTGGAGGCTCAGGAATGTTACAAAAGAGCTTCTGATAGGCATAGAAAGGAGGCCCCAGTCTATCATGTTGGTGACAAGGTGTGGCTGTCAACAAAGAATCTTAAGCTTCAGATTCCTTCTCATAAATTGGGTCAAAGGTTAATGGGAACTTTTGAGATCATTGCTCAGATCAATGCTGTCACTTTCCATTTGCAACTTCCAAATTCCATGAAAATACATCCAGTGTTTCACGTTGCACTGCTTAAACCTTTTCATGAAAATACTTTCCCTGGCCGAGCCCTACCTGCCCCACCTCCAGTCCTCGTGGATGGCGAAAATGAATACGAAGTGGAAAAAATTCTTAACTCCAGGATCTTCCGTAACAAGCTTCAATATTTGGTTCGGTGGAAAGGCTATGGTGAGGAGGATAGATCGTGGGAACCAGTGGACAATATTCACGCTCCTGATCTTCTTCAGTCTTTCCATGCACAGTACCCTGCTAAACCGGGTAATAGGGCATCCGGAGGCTGCACCTATAGAGGTGGGGGTAATGTGAGGAATTGACTCTGATGGGATTCGAACCCTGGTTTGCATGTTGCTGGACCTCTTTTCTACCGGTACGCCAGCCTGCCTCTTGCAGATTTGCCTGAGATCTGATACCTTGACTCTAAAAGCAATGAAATCAGTGACAACTCTCTTTAGTTGTGTCTGGTCAGCTGTCTGGTTCTTGGCCTATATAAGGCCCTCCCTTTCTCTGTATCCTTGCCAGATTATTGTTGGTTCCTGATCCCTTCAATAAAGCTTGTTCCTGTTTCACCTACAACTTGCTGAATTGGATTATTGCTGACCTTGGCTACTGGTCTCCACAACCTTGTGATTCCTATATCATTACACCTACTCTCTTGAGAGCATGTTTCTCTCTCAATTATACCCACAACTTAATTTGCTTATCAGAAATTCCA
Organism: Discoglossus pictus; assembly: GCA_027410445.1. Taxonomy (NCBI): domain Eukaryota; kingdom Metazoa; phylum Chordata; class Amphibia; order Anura; family Alytidae; genus Discoglossus; species Discoglossus pictus. The sequence continues at coordinate 37,440,718 of CM050172.1, read as the reverse complement.
ATCAGGCTATGTTGAATTGTATTTGGCAACCAATCAGAAATTCTAATGATGTCATAAAATATTTTAACCCTTAATACAATATAGTAGCGACTTGCCTGTCAAAAAGGATGGCAATAAAATTTGAAGCCTGGCAATGCTATTTTCCGCTCATTGCAGGCCTCGGCCAACCAGCAACTTTCGTGCCAGGCAATGAGCGCCTTCGCAAGCCCCGCAATGAACACCTTTGGTGATCATTGCGAGCCACTCCACCCTCTACTTGGGCCTCGCAATGAGCAGCTTTGCCGCTTATTGCAGGCCTTTGCCAAACCGCAACTTTCATGCCCAACAATGAGCGCCTTCGCCACCTCTAATTTATGGGCCTCCCCCCCCCCCCCCCCCTAATTTATGGGCCTTTGGCGGTCATCGCGAGCCCTGCAATAAGTGGATTCGCCGCTCACTACAGGCCTCGGCCAACCCTCAATGAGCGGCTTCGCCTTTGGCGCTCATTGCGAGCCCCGGAATGAGTGGCTTTGCTGCACCCATTGGTTATCTTCTTCAATCTCTTTACATTGCTCATTGTAGAATGTCTCCTTGTCTCTTCTTGCTCCTCTGGAATTCTGCATTCAGTTGGACAAATCTTTTCCTATCCCCACTACCTTTCGCTTTCCTTCTTTCCTGGGCTATATTCAAAGCCTCATCAGATAGCCAGTTTGCCTTCTTACTATTCTTTCTTTTAGGGATATTCTTTGTTGCTGATTCCTGGATAATGTTACAAGCTTCGGTCTACAGTTCTTCAGGCATTTTATCTTGCATGTGTAGTCCTTTAAATCTATTCTTTATCTCCACTGCATATTCACGAGCGATATTATTTATTTTGTATATTCTTCGTCTGATGATTTTTCCTCTTTTCTTCAGTGTAATTTTGAACTTTGCAATAGGACCCTCATCGTCTGAGACGCGGTTACCTTCAGGTCTTGTTTTTGCTGACTATATAGAGCTCCTCCATCTTTGGCTGCAAAGTATATAGTGAATCTGATATCTATGTTGCCCATCTGGTGATGCCCATGTGTAGAGTCGTCTTGGAGGCTGTTAAATAAAACTTTATACAATGACCCAAATCATCCTATTAGAATAAATCACTATTCTAAACATTAGAGCATTACTTTTAAATTAACTTTGAAAAGGGACTCGGCCTAACAGTGTCATGTCCTAACCACAACCTGAACACTACACATTATAAACAATTCTTAGTAGGCTTGAATACTCACAGGCCATGCTCTTTGAGGAGCCAGGGAACCGCATCAGAGCCTGAGGCCTAACATTACACAGGTTATTAGAGTCAAAATAAAGTTGTCATTGAGTTCAGGGCAGTGACAGTTGGATCTGGGGCCATACAGGCCCTTGTTGGTGGGGTTCAGGGGTCCCCCATCCTGGCCCCCATAAGTCAGTCATGACAGCTGGTACCCCCTTTCAAATGCAGAATACCGGCATCTATCTTTTAATCAGATGGATGCCAGCATTCTGTGGCTTAGAGATACAGTGCCAGGAGAAGCATTCTGTGGTTCACCATTTTCCTGCACCCACAGGGAGAAACAGGTAGTGCTGGAAATAGCATCCCAGTAAACCCCTCTTTGTATTCCAAGCAGAATGATACATCCAGGGTAGCAGGTATTTTGAACAGTCCATTGACTGTTCTAGCCCCCCAATCTCAAGCAGTAACCCAATCTGTTCAGCTGAAACAGGAGGTACACCCAACTCCATTAGGTCAAAAGTGAAAAACTATTTTCCCAGGCCTCCCCCTGAACGGGATGGATTCTGGGTGCACAGGGCAGATTTTTGCCATTTTTTTCTTGTATAAATTCCGGGAGGGAAAACAATTCTGGTTGTGAACCCAACACAAACCCCACAGTCCAGGGCATGTGCCAACTTCTCCCTATGATACTAGGAGGGTAAACATACTCCTTTGTAGCAAAAACATGATAATCCCAGTAGGTACCCTGCCAGCTAGATCTGCTGGATGGCATCAGAAACATGGGACTTGTGTGTTGCCTCCACCCCATGGTTTGAAACATGGGCTGAATACTGTACTCCATTTCCCCCTGCACCACAATCTGGGCATGGTACCCCCATTCACCTGGAACAATGGTATGGGCATGGGTCTCCATTTCTCCCTCTCCTTGGACCATGGTCAGGGTATTGTGCTCTAGCTCTCCTTGCATGGGCACGCAATATGGAGTGCTGTCCCAGTTTAGCTTACTGGATTGGTCTCTGTCCAGCAGGATCTCAGGGTTCATTCCCTCTCCTGCCCTCTGGTCTGTTGCTAGCTCCCTGACCATTTTTATCAGCCCGAGCTCGCAATGGTTCACAGTCCATGACCGCCTTTCCCAAGGTCCAGTGAGCATAGCTGCTTCCATCCAGACTTTTCCCTGGGTCATCAATTTGATAGACTTCTCAGCATATAACAGCAGACACAGACAGGCATTCCTTTTGTTAGAATGTCCATCTCAGACTGAGACTTTATTCTTGCTGCAGATACATTATTAAAACAAAACAATAAAAATACCACATTGCTTTTCCCCCTATCCTGTAACTACGGTTACCAACCTCCTAATGTCCTTCCCCTGAGATATCTGATCTGATATGTTTTACAACCCCCAGAGGTGCCCACTCTGACAGAACCAACATTTTAATAGGTCCTTTGTCCGATAAATGACTGAAGTAACTTTATATAATACTATCCTTTGTCCGATAAATGACTGAAGTAACTTTATATAATATTAGTATACCCTAGGGCCTGCTTCTAACACAAATACATTATTTAAGCTTTATACAATGACCCAAATCATCCTATTAGATCAAATCACTATTTTAAACATTATAGCATTACTTTTTAAATTGTACTTTGAAAGGGGACTTTGCATAACAGTGTCATGTCCTCACCACAACCTGAACACTACACATTATAAACAATTCTTAGTAGGCCTGAGTATTCACAGGCCATGCTCCTTGGGCAGCCGGGGAACCAGATCAGTGCCTGAGGCCTAACATTACACAGGTTATTAAAGTCATAATAAAATAGCCCTTGAGTTTAGGGCGGAGACAGTTGGATCTTGGTCCATACAGGCCCTTTCTGGTGGGGTTCAAGGGTTCCCCATCTTGGCCCCCATAAGTCAGTAATGACAATGTATAAGTGCTTGTCTATGTGTGAACTAATATTTACATTATAAAAGGTACTAAGTACTGTATAATATGGCGGATAGCAAGGAGATTGATAAACTATCCACTGTATATACAATAAAAAGAGGAAAAACATTTTGAAAGAAAAAATAAACACAACCTTTACATTTTTCACTTTTATATGCAAATATTCCAGGTTTTCATTTTCTTTATTCAGCCTATTTCTTACAGCTTCTGTCTCAAGAGGGTGTATATGTGTAAACTAATGAAAACACCATTGACCTAATGAATACACTATCAGTTGTTGATGCCAGATTCACATTATCCAGATAGAAAGTCCCTGCATATTCAAAGTATTCTCCCCACTTTGGAAGTAGCCCATTAGAAACTAACATATAGTAGCAAAATTGCATATAAAAATTAGAGGCTGTATTATCTTGTTTTTATATTCTAAAAATATATTGTCCTTGGTTCATTCGTAGTTTATCAAAAGAGGATATATTTACATTTATAAGCAGAGTGCACATTTTACCTAATAACCATATTCAGAACGGTAGCGTTAGTGGGAGCTGTTGTAGCTGCTCTTATAGGAACGCTATAATAATTTTGTAAGTAGATTTGTATAACTAGTTTATACATTTATAATTAATTAAATGTGTACGTGTTTAAAAATGAAAGATCTATATAAGAAACTTATTTAGAAATATAGGGCCACATTCAATTGCAAGCCTGCAACTCGATCGATGTAGGCCGAATGTATGCGGGTGTGTTGCTGGCTCCCGTTCGTCTCCAATTGCGATGCTATTCAATTCAGCAAGGGCACGAGTTACGGGCCCAAGCCTCAAGCCCGTAAATCCCTCCTGCGGCCGCAAACTGTTAAGGGGCTGGATGAGATGCGATTAGACGTTACTATCTAATAGTGGTATAACGTAGTGCGACACAGGCCTCTCAGCCAATAGAAAGCGGTCTAGTCGCAGATGATTGACAGAGGGAGATTATAAATTTGCGTTCTATCCACCCATGAGTTGTCTGTGTTGTATTTTCAGACGAAGTAGCACGTAGGTCCCGGAGTTGGTGGTTGGATCGAGTTAGAGAAAGAGTAGGAGAGTTTTGAGAGAAGTAATTTGCAGTTTTTTCATTTATGTTATACCATTTACTATTTCACACTTAATCCTTGATTACACATATTTTCAGATTACACATAATTGCAATACACATAATTTAAACAACACACAGGGAAGTGTAGAGGAGGAGGTGGGTGGTGGCAGGGTGGCCAGAGCAGCAGAAACACCTGATCCCAGGGGGGATGATAGTTCGGGGGAGGGACATGCCTCAGGGACAGGTCAGCGAGGCAAGGATCCCCGTCCACAGTTGGGAGGGCAAGAGGCTATGGGCAAGCACAGGGCCCATAATTTCATGCACAGTGAGAATGTGATCCTCCTCGGTGCTATCCATGGCCGCCCCGTGATTCTTGCAGGGGTAGGGAAGTTTGGCGGAGGTGACAGCAGTTGGCACAGCACCAAGGGATGTGTAGGTAAGGCCAAGGTAATGCATAGCTTGGCAAGGCGCAATAGGGAGGAGAGGAGGCACAACCAAATGACTGAGTCCTACCTGGCTGGGCTGCTCAAGATTGGGGTAGACCAGAAAGCTTTACAGGGAGTCACCGAGAGGTCATGCGACACAATCCGGTCCCCAGCCCCGCCTCCTCCACCCCAGAGGCAACCCCCGACCACTCGCAGCCCGGCCCCTCCTCTACTTCCACTATGCCTCCACCATTGCAGGTGCCGCTGCCATCAGGGGGGTTGCCTCCCCCCCCCCCCCCACCTACCACCACTAGGGAGACGGAGGCTGGCCACGGGGGATTTGGGCCCATGTTTGTGCCTTATCAACAGCACTCCACAGTGACAAGCTATTGGTCACAATGTTAACCTAATCTAGCCTGGATACAGAGTCTTGGATCTTGACCTATGTGATGGTGATATTTTGCACGCAGATGGCTACCTACCCTCAGATGGTCCATGATCCTCTTCTCTGTGGACACTGAGGAATGCTATTGAGAAGAGATGCTGCAGTCCCTATAATTTTCTAAGGTTTTATTTTGTAGGTGTTAGGTATTTTAATTTCTTCATTTAGAAATTAATTAGTTAAGAATATCATGATTATAAAAAGTATGTCAGCAGGTTTCTTATCTCACTAGAATGTTTAAGTGCGTCATCTGTAGAATGTTTACGTTAATGTTCTTTAAAACATCTGTATCCTGTGTCCTGTTTTTTGCTTCAGATACTACTGAGACAACGTATCTGAAGCAAGCTGGTAGTTTAGATAAGGTTTTGTTGAGTTTAACATAAAAAGACACTTGCTTGCAAATATGTATTTAACCCTATTTCCAACTATGCTAATAAGCTGTGACTATATAAGGGACAGACCGTCCAAATATAAACTCAGAGATTATTCTGATGACACTCTGACTTCTGTGCATTATTTTCTCTCATTATATCTTGGTACTCAGATATAATTGATACACACATCAGAATACATGATTACTCACTAATCTGATCCTATCATTTTGGTCCTTCGAGCGGTGGTTGTTTCCCTTATCATTCCTCGGACGGAGCAAAACTCCTTTTACCGTGCACGGGGGGGGGGTAAGTCGCTGAGGACTCCCTTACCTTGAGAAAGACCTCAGGCCTGATATATACGATCAGTTGGACCACAGAGGCAAGGTGTTTTTCCGAGGGATGACAAGGCACAGCTTACAGCGAACTGACAGTGAGTATATGAATTTCTGCTGCATTTTGCATATGTGTGTATGTCCCAGGTCCTTGCCTAACAGTGATATTAGGTAAAAGAGTTGTACAACTAGGTTTCTAGCCTAGTAATAGGTAGAAGGGTTGACACTTACCCACAGAGAGGTAAAAGAGTCATTATCCTGAGGAAAAGACTATAAAATAAGTTCTCCGTACGTAACGTTATTGAGAAAGCTTACCATGAAAAAGGGGTGAATGAGTTCGACTTTCAAATGAGCTCTTGCAAGAAAATATGTATGTGTGTGCATGTTAACATTTTGTATGATTTAAATACCGGTACCGGGTGTATGTATGTTTGTGAGGGGTGTAACACGGATAACAGTTTCTTGGTTATGGTATATACCTGTAAACATTCTGTATATTTCTGTGTACTTGTGAGTATATGTATCTATATAGACATGTATTCTTTTGTGTTGTTCTCAAAATTCTTACCTGAAACTATCCACTTTTGGTAGTGAGTGGTCACGCATTACCCACCTAGTCTCCGAAGGGCTAATCCTGTGACTTGCCTGTGTTTATGGAAGACGCACAAACCAAAATTTGTGGCAGTTGAGCACGACAGGCATCTAACTGCTTGAATTTCCATCTTTCTCATTCTTCACTTGGTTATACAATGTTAAAATATTTTGTCTGCAGTTTCTGTGTATTCATAACTTCTTACTAAAATACTCTGTAAGATTGTGTGTATGAAGCCCTGGGTGGGAGATATACAGATTATTTCTGGAAAATGTATAAAAGGTCTGTTGGTTGTTGTATGTATATGTAATGCTATGTATATTTCCATGTACCTGTGATATTATTTTTTGTGTATATCTATTAACTTTAATTGATACTATAGGAGTTCAAGATATATATATATATATGTGTATATGTATAGGTGGATAGGCTCTCAAGGGCATAAATCGCACTGCCAGGAGTGTGGTTTCTAGACCCTGCAGTTTTCAAGGTTATCTCTACAGAAATGTTTAATATGCAAAGGGTTTCTGGTGTGCATCTGTAACTTATGTCTGGTAAAAACACACTTATGTGTGGGAATTGTGAACACTGTATTCTAGAATTGTTTTCTTATGTGTATTTGTGTATATATAAAGTTTCTGTGTCTTTGTAACTTTACTCAATGCTTTACCTTTGGGCAGGGAGGTGACTGATCTGTATTATGTGAAGATGTGCAGGGTCTGGCCAACCCCCCACAGTCAGCGTAGCAGACCACTCCGCTTCCTACTCCAATTTTCTCTCTGTCTGTGTGTGTGTGTTATTTTTTATGTGAAATATGTCTGTCTGTAACCTTGAGGGAACATAGCAGAAGGGAGAAAGTGTGGTTGCTGTAAAGAGAGACAAAGGCATGTTATTACAACCCCTTTTAAGTGATGACAATGCTCACCGCACCCACTGGATACACAGCATCTACTATACTACCTCTTCTGGAATCAGTGCCCTGTATCCACTACTTCTTGGCAATATTAATCCTTATTACAAGGAAGGTATAGGAGACGTTCAAACTTTATTGAGCTTTACTATATACAAAGAAGTATAGGAAAGGAAAAGTAAACGCAACGTTACTTAATTAAGGAAATAAAAATAAAAATAAAAAAAAGGAAATACATTTTCTATACTAAAAATAAAAAATTGTTGAAGATGAAAACAAAAAGGCAAATGTGTATCACAATGACGGTGCCTACGGGGGGAGGGACATGTAATGTTAACCACCTCTCTCCTTCGGAAGAGGATATGTTTATGTGTACACAGAAAAGACTTCCACGACTGACTGCCCCTCCAACTCCTGGGAATATGGTCACTTATAGTGATGATGTAGAGGACGAATTTGATGATGCCTGCAAATACCTGCTTGCCGCCACCGCTCCAAATCCACCTCCTCCAACACCACCACCTTATGAAGGACGGCCCGCCAGAACCAGGCGGGCACCAGATCATCAATACGGAGGTAAGGGAATAACATCTGTGCCATTTTATCCCTTAATTGAGGTTCCCAATCCTAGGGGGGGGGAGAGCTTGTAGATGGGGGAAATGTGTTGCCACCCACAATGCTAGTATACCGGGCATGGACGGATGCAGATGTGAGGAGAGCTGTAGAAGGAGTCCCCCACCCAAATGACAATATGTGAATTTTTAGACTTAAGTTCCAGCGATTGCAGCAAAGTTTTAAATTAAATGGTGTTGAGGTTGAAAGATGTCTGAGGCAGATATTAGGGTCCGATTGGATCCTTAGTGAAGGTGACTGGAATCCACAGGACCCAAGGGGGGAACCATTGCGCTATGGATCACAGGAACTGACCCAACAAGTAGACGCTCTAATAGGCAGAATAGCTGACAGACACAGGGAACATGCAGACTGGACTAAGATAAATGAGTGTGTACAGAAAGATGATGAAAGTGTGGAACAATATATGGGGAGGTTGCGGGTAGTATTTGACAGCCATAGCGGGGTAGCCAGACCTAACCCATATGATGATGCTGGTCCATATGCTCAGCAGCTAAAGAACGCTTTTCTCAGGGGATGTTACCCAGAAATAAATGACTTTGTGATACAACACCAAATTACTTATAAAACATGTCCCCTTAGGGAAACCATAGAATATACTAAACATGCAGAAGAGCAGTGTAAGAGAGCAAATGAAAAGAAACAAATAAAGCAAGATAGTAAACCAAAGGAGGTGTATTTAATGACTTCTGTTGATGGGAAAGCGCAACCTATAACTTCTGCTTTCTTTTCTGGTGATGGTGGAAATAATCAAAACCGTGGAGGGAGAGGAGGTGGACGTGGACGAGGTCGAGGTGGAAACAGAGGAAAATTTTATGGAAATTGTTACGTGTGTGGCAAGGCCGGCCACTTAGCACGTCACTGCAGAAACAGAAAGTACCAGGAGGAAGAGGGAGCGGATGACGATGACCACCAGACTGACAAATGACTAGAACCAGGTTGTACCCCTCCTTTACAAATGTTTGCTGAACAAGAATTGCATGAATCTGAATTGTATGAGTATGGTAATAATGATGCAAAATTGCCAGGAAAAAATGATGTGTTGAATTTAGAATCATGGATAGACTTAATGGCTTTAGAAGAACAACCAGTCATGCAGCTAGATGTAGAGGGGGTAATGATAACATTTTTATGCGATACAGGAGCATGTAAATCAGTGTTGAGCAATGATGGCACATGGACTAGTTACACGTCGTCACAAAACATACTGGTTAGGTCAGCAGCAGGACAGACAAATAGCGAACCTGTATCATGCCCACTTACAGTGAGATTGTTCAATGGCCAAACATTTGAGCATCCTTTTATACTCTCCCCTAGATGCCCGATAAATCTCTTGGGTAGAGATCTGATGCTGAAATGCAACATTAGAGTGGTTCCCACAGAGAAAGGCATGAAAGCATACATGGGGGACATACCTGTCGATGTGAATGTAGTGCAGGGGATGGGTGAACCACATTACTTTTACACATTAGACATGGTGTCGAAAGGGCCAGCACAAGTATCCAGCGCTTTGATAGCCATGGCTAATGACCTAGCTCCATCTTCCAGTGTAAAACAAAGCACAGGGTCATTACACTGCACTATGAAATTTGAAAGTACATCGGGGAGGGATGTGGACTATGAAAAAACATTTTTCAAACACACCAATACCAGAATAACCTTGGATTACATATACAGGACAGAAAATGGGTATACAGGGGTGGGAGTAAAACTGAATAATCAAGACCAGTTACTCTATGCAGGACACACAGTGCCACACATATCACTGACTATGCCAGCTGGTGGAAGGTGGGTACAGGTAGGAGGGATGGTAGAAGAGGCTCAGACAGATAAAACACCATGGGAGTACTTACCCTATGACCTCGGAGTGCAGTACTCACCGAGCACAAAAATATATCGGAAAAGCCTGAACTGGGTAACTGAGACAAAGAAAGGAATACACTTACAGTCATCCAGGTGGGAGAAAGTTCTTCTGTTAGAGGAACCATGACACAACACACAGATACTGTTCACTCAGGAACAGGAGGTAGCATTAGAGAGCCTTCCGGACACCTTATGGTCCACAGGGCCCGCTGATGTAGGCCTTATAAAGGGGGTAGAGCCAGTAAAAATCACCCCAAAAAGTACTTTTCGGCCACATCAGAGGCAGTATCCTCTAAAACCTGAAGCAGAGAAGGGCATAGAACCTATTATAAAAGTTTTGATTGAGAAAGGGATTATAATAGAATGCCCAGGATCCCCATGTAACACCCCACTTTACCCAGTCAGGAAGACAACCGGAGCTTGGAGATTAGTGCAGGATTTACAAGCAGTAAACAAAGCTGTAATTCCCCGAGCACCCACGGTGCCAGATCCACATACACTCCTAAATGACATGCAGCCAGATAACACACATTTTTCTGTGGTAGACTTAGCCAATGCATTCTTCTCCATACCAGTAGATAAAGGTTCCCAATATTGGTTTGCCTTCACCTATATGGGGAGGAGGTACACATATACAAGATTGGCTCAAGGATACACCGAAAGTCCAACTATATTTTCCCAAGCTATGTCCTCAAATTTGGCGAAATTTACGCCCCCAAGGAGAAGCCAAATACTACTGTATGTGGACGATATCTTGGTGGCCTCTCCTTCTGAGGAGATATGCCAGGAGGACACGCTAGCCTTACTCACATTCCTGGCAGAAGAGGGACATAAGGTTAGTCGGGATAAATTACAGCTCTGGAAATCAGAAGTGAAGTACCTGGGATACCTAGTGAGCAGAAAGGGACGATCACTAGACCCAGTTAGGAAAAGGGCCATACTAGAAGCCCCTAAGCCGGTCACAAAGAGACAAGTTATGTCTTTCTTAGGGATGGTAAATTTCTGCAGGAGTTGGATTCCCAACTATGCAGAACTTACAGGGCCCATACAACACCTTATTTATGCACAATCAATGTCAGCTAATGAAAAGGTAGCGTGGACAGCTGAAGCAGCATTCATTCAGCTTAAGAACACAGTAGTGGGAACATCTGTATTGGGGTTGCCAGATTACAGCAAGCCATTTGTACAAACTGTAGACTCAAGGGAAGGCTATATGACTTCCGTTGTGACTCAGAAACATGGCCTGCGAGACCGACCCTTGGCTTTTTACTTAACCAGGTTGGACCCTGTAGCCAGGGGACTTCCGGTTTGTGTACAGGCTGTAGTGGCGGCTTCCATGGCAGTTCTGGCGTCAGCAGCCTTAGTCCTGTTCCACCCTTTGACTCTAAGAGTACCACATGCTGTATCTGTCATTCTACTACAAAATAAGGTTTCATACCTTTCCCCTTCAAGACACTTATCATGCATGACCATACTTCTGTCACAACCACACTTGCACATAGAAAGGTGCACAACACTGAACCCATCAACGTTAGTTCCCATCCAGGAAGATGGCACACCACATGCATGTACTGAAATCATAGAAAAAGAAGTCTCGCCAAGAGACGGCCTTAGAGATGTTGCATACACCGAGGCTACACTAACTTTGTTTGTAGATGGGTCATCAAGTAGAAACAAAGATGGTACAAATGCAACGGGATATGCAGTAGTAACACAAGAAGAAACTATAAGAGCAGGAAAACTTCCATCACATTTTTCAGCACAGGCAGCTGAGATCGTGGGCCCTTACTGAAGCCTGTAAAATAGGAAAGGGACAAATAGTAAATATATACACCGACAGCCAATATGCATTCTCAACTGTGCACATATTTGCACAATTGTGGAAAAATAGAGGTATGGTCACATCTACTGGCAGGCAAGTCACTCATAAACAACTCCTTTTGCAGTTACTTGAAGCCATTTAACTGCCCTTGAAGATTGCGGTATGTAAATGTGTGGCTCATACCACGACCACAGACGCAATTTCAATAGGAAATAGCAGGGCAGATACAGCTGCAAAGCAAGCTGGTCAAACGGGAAAAATACACATTTTTCTCTTACACAGCTACACATCTGTGTATTTCGTCAACCATATTGACAAGAGTATTCTACAGCAACTACAGGCAAATGCACCCTCACAGGAAAAAACATACTGGTTGAAGAAAGGGAGTAAACTGAATGCTGATAATATTTATGAGAGTATAGAAGGGAAACCAATTTTACCAAAATCACTATTCAGATATGCAGCTATGTTGAGCCATGGCATTAGTCATGTCTCAAGAGGGAGTATGGTAGACATGGTCAGCAGAATATTTTCAGCCTATGGATTAAACACCTATTTTAAAAAATGTTGTGCAGGGTGCCTTGTTTGTGCACAACACAACCCTCAGGGTAACTATCACCCCATAAAAGGCACATTCCCAGAACCAACATACCCCTTCCAGACAATATGTATGGATTTCATTGAACTAACAAAGTGTGAAGGGAAGAAATATTGCCTAGTGATAATTGATGTATACTCTAGGTGGGTGGAAACGAAACCATGTGCACACCCTGACGCAATCACAGTGGCTAAAACCTTAGTGACACAAATAATTCCTAGGTTTGGTATACCAGAGAAAATATATAGCGATAACGGCACACATTTTGTGAACAGAATTATCAACCACTTGAGTAAAGCATTACACATAGAGTTGAAAAACCACTGTGCGTACCACCCACAGTCAGCTGGATTAGTGGAGAGAACTAATGGTACCATTAAAAATAAATTGAGGAAAACGATGGCAGCGACAGGGAAAAATTGGCTTTACTGTTTACCATTAGTCATGCTAAACAAGCACATGCTTTCAGGCAGGAAGAAGTTAACCCCGTTTGAAATATTGTATGGGAGACCATTCCTACTACCAGAATTTAGACCATTTATCTCAGAAGATGAGAACATGAGTGAAAACTTAGCAGACTATATGAGAAAAATGTTAAGTAAGAAAGATATTATCTCCATCTCTCTCTCATCCACAGCAACAGCAGGGACCCTGCTTGGTACAACCAGGCCAGTGGGTCCTAATTAAAGTAATCAAGCGCAAAAATTGGGCATTGGCCAGGTGGGAAGGATCATACCAAGTTCTGCTGTCAACACCAACTGCCTTGAAAGTTGCCGAACGAGCCACCTGGATACACCTGACTCACTGCAAGAGAGTAAAAGTGCCAGAGCTTGAGCCGGTTGATTCCTAAAACCTGCTAGCTGACTCATTGCGAGTCAGACTGGGCTACAAAGGGGGGGAAACTCGTCTCAAATACAGTGAAGAACCGAATGGTGCGGGTTTTGGGGTTCTCAACTGGCCCAAGAAAATGTCCTGGCACCTGTTCAAAAGACCTAACTGGTGTGGCCTAAGAATCTCACTGACATGCCCCATCTTGAAAACTCTCTGCATAGTAGCACCCATAATCATATGGGAAGAAGTAACAAGACCCAGAGGTAACCAGACTCAATCTATTGGAGAGATGTGGATGCACAGAATGAAAAGAGACATGATGGAAGTCAATTTAACTGGCCAAGTGACCCTAGTGTTCAAGGAAGGGCAGATAGGAACCAACCAAATAGACCTATGTCAAGTACTAAGATGTGGAGTTTCTGGAGGGGTGAGAAAAGCGCCAGTATACTTGTGTATAGCCTCTCCGTATGGAAATGAGAGATGTCCTAGCTGGAAACTGGCCTTATGGAATAAAGGAGCTGACTGGGGTTACTCCCCACCTAATCACATGAAGTGCAAAAGTACAAAGAGACGCTTAAAGCTGACACAGGGTGTGGAGCCATCCTCCTGCAGCCAAAATCAGCTATGCAACCCCATCCGGATCACCCTCCAGGACCCACAAAAGTGTGATGAAGGGAGACATACTTTTGGAATCTACACCTCAGGCAGAGGTAACAACATGGAATATTTGCATATTCAGGTACTGCAAAAAGAGGAGCCCAGAGAGACTATTGATCTCACTAAGGTGAGCCCTGTGAATAGGACTGTGCCCTCACAGATCATCTATTTGGAACCTGTTCCACTGCCAGACCGTCAATGGCAATGTTACCATTTAAACTGAACCTTGCTTTAAGACCTTTGTTTAATACATTTATAAGAGGAGGGACTGTTAGGTATTTTAATTTCTTCATTTAGAAATTAATTAGTTAAGAATATCATGATTATAAAAAGTATGTCAGCAGGTTTCTTATCTCACTAGAATGTTTAAGTGCGTCATCTGTAGAATGTTTACGTTAATGTTCTTTAAAACATCTGTATCCTGTGTCCTGTTTTTTGCTTCAGATACTACTGAGACAACGTATCTGAAGCAAGCTGGGAGTTTAGATAAGGTTTTGTTGAGTTTAACATAAAAAGACACTTGCTTGCAAATATGTATTTAACCCTATTTCCAACTATGCTAATAAGCTGTGACTATATAAGGGACAGACCGTCCAAATATAAACTCAGAGATTATTCTGATGACACTCTGACTTCTGTGCATTATTTTCTCTCATTATTTCTTGGTACTCAGAGATAATTGATACACACATCAGAATACATGATTACTCACTAATCTGATCCTATCAGTAGGTTTTGTCTTTTTTCTTCTTCTTTTGTTTTAGGTACAATTCAGGTCCATGAAGGCATCTTCTGCATCTTCAAGCACTGTGAAGGAAATGTATGAGGTGTAAGGTTTTTACAGTGCCTCTTAGGTAGGCATTCCTTCAATTCCTTAACATGTAGCTCCCACAATCTTAAAGCTATCATATAGCCAGATACCTAAGACATGATTGTTGTTCGATGAAATGTAGACTAACTGCTATAGGGTGGACTTGCAAGGTCTCACAATGGCATGTTAATGACAGCTAGCATTAATTTGTGCACTAGTAAAGCATGTGATCCTGACCTCAATATCAGTCTGAGAACAGATCCTTGGGTCTGATGTAAGTAACAGTGAATCTGGCTGCTGACCTTTGTGTCCTCTCCGTATTAATGGGCATTTTCCCATATTGCTCATTATCCAGAGATTTAACTAATAGTAATGCTTGCAGATGGGAATCAGGTGAGTTGTTATATTGTTGCATTGTTTTCAATGGTTGAGGTTATGGGACATCCACATACATCCCATTTGTGTCACATTCTTATATATATAAACTAATGAGCCCTAGTTACTATGCAACAGATCAATACATATCACATATTATAATTGTCAAACTGCAATTTGTTGTCACGATTGCGAGCCGTTGAGGCATTAATGCCTTCCCAGCTCGGAGGACTTGAGCGCCCACGAGACTCGCAAAGCAAGGTCAGCAGTTGAGGCATTGAAGCACCCGGGACTTAGGCTGAAATGAGCGCCGAAGGCAAGGCGAGCAGATGAGGCATGCTGGATTTCTGCTGCAAGCAGTTGAGGAACGAGGAGATTCCAAGCTCAGAATCTCGGGGGCAAAAAAAATCTGACCTAGGAAAAAGATTGTAACAGCCAAACCACGGAAATCGAAAAACACGAAATACAAGAAAGATGATAAAAAATAAAATTAAAACACACTCACAGCACAAGGGGAAACCCGGGACGCCTGGGAGTGAGGTTGCAAGTGAATTTGAGCTGAATTTGACGTGTTTCCTCACTCGAAATTGGTTAAGCGAGAAAAAAAATGGCAGACGAAAAACGCCCAAAATTCTGAAACTGGATGAAAACGAGGCTGGGCAAAGCCAGGCACGCGGGACTTCGAAAATACATGACGCCAAAGATAGTACAACGCCAGGCATGCAGGACTTTGAAAATAAAACCAACTCCAGTCAGCGCGCGCCATACAAACATTCAGCAGACACATAGAGGAGAAACACACAGGGAAGGGACAGGGGGAAGATGCTGGAAAGAGACACATGGCATTCCCAAGCACAAACCTTGCTGGTTAATGAACCCTGCAATGAGCGGCCCGTACAGTAGGCGGGAGGAAAGGTTCGCAATGAGCGCAGAAGGTGCTCAGCGAAGCAAAAGCCTCACATTGTGTGGCAGACAGCATTGCCTGGCTTACAATTTTATTGCCGTCATTTTTTCACGGGCAATTCGCTAGTAACAATAATAATAGTCATAAGAGCATGCAATGTCATATCATAATATATATATCATATATAATCAAAATAAATGGTTAATACACATGCAAAGTCCAATTTGTGATACTATGGAGTATCAATATTCCCTGAGGGCCTGATAACAATATGACAGGTGATACTGGAGTGGGTTGCCAGAGTTCCTTCTCTAGTGGACTGTGATTTGTCTGATCTCTATTATATGACCTGCCCACCGACAGTGGCCCTACAGGGGATAGCTCACAGCTTCATTCAGGTACAAAAACCCCTTTACCACCACCATTTAGCAATCCAGAAGGGGACCAGGGGAACATACAGCACACTAATGTAAATTGAGGAATAGCAAAACATAATGGGAGGTCACCAAATGGGAATGGGTATACATCTTGGCACATAGCCACCAGCAATGGCGTGAGACTTTCCAGGATGGGCTTAGTGGAGATGGAGGTGAGTTGGCTGTCGACCCACGTGCCTCTGTAGTGAAGTTGTAGAATTCTCTCAATAAATCTCAATATAACTTTAGATATAACCTGTGTGTGTGTATATATATATGCCAAAATCCGTTGGAAGCGCAACGGGGAAACTGCGGTTGCAGCCAGGCAAGGAGCGCCAAAGGCGCTCCTTGTACTGGTGGAGATGAGCGCGGTAGGCGCTCATCCCTACGACCCCGTAGCACTTAGGCAGCGAGCACCAAAGGTAGCGCCCCACTTTACCATCATACCTACGGCCCGCGGGACTACACATCAACAGAAAATTCAAATACACAATTCACACTGCGAGACCCGTAGCACTTTGAAAATATTGCATGAAAAAAAAATATGGCCCGTAACACAAAAGGAAACCGCAACTTACATAAAAAAAAATATGAGGCACAAAAAATACGAACTTAGCGGCCTAACCACGCACACCGAAAAATAGGAAAACTACACTAAATACAAACATAAATATAAAAAAAAACATCACACACAGCAAGGGGGGGGACACCCAGGACATCTGAAAGTGATGTTATACGTCAATTTAATTTCCAGAGTTTAGCCACTTGAAAATCCTGAGAGAAAAAATAGCAGCAGAAAAAAAAAAACGAGGCTGCACAACCGTTAAATACGCAAAACTCCACCACACACATACGACTTTTAGACAGGACCGTACGAGGTATAAAATACACTATTATGAAGGATGCAAAATCATCCAGATCCGCCTAACACATACACAATCTCCATTTTACACCACTAACATGCACATACTAACATTCACGTTTTCCCCTCACGCACGCAGCCTATTTACACTACATACTTCACACATTGCTGACACTTACAACTCAGCTCACCAAGAATGAAAATCTACATTGTATGCTGCAGGAACAACAAAACACATTGTTAGCTCTTCAGCATATTGGTTGCTGCATATATTCATTAGAAATAGGTAAAGTATACTCATTTATGATTTAATTATTTAATTAATTATCATTACAAAATACATATACAGAAAACTTTAAAAAACACCACACCACCTGATCGTACTAAACACGAAAGGCGTTCACTGCACACCTCACAAGGAGCCCCAAGTGTGCTCACAGGAGCAAAACTACACCAGGGAAGAGACTCACAATGAGCGCCAAAAGGCTATCAGCATGGGCCTTGCAATCAGTGCCAAAGGGGCTCGAAGAACCAAAAAAAACACCAACCCCGCAATCAGCACCAAAGGTACTCACACAACCAAAACACTTACTTGTGTGCGAAACAGCATCCATTGACTTGCTATTCTATTGCCGTAATTTGTTGACGGGCAATTCACTAGTTCTCTATAGTTTTGTGTGTTCCCTGGCATGGACCAATCAGGTTTTTTTGTTTGGTGTTGCTAGGCAGACTTACTTTTGATATATAGGAGCTAAAAAAAGCCTTTATATGGCAACAACCCAATATTCTTTACAGTTAGTACATGATTTAGGGGTCTAGTTTTTTAAACTTAGTATTTGCTTCAGGCAATAGATAAATTGTGGTAGCGTGAATTTTCTCCTATAAAATAGGGTACAGAACTGAATTGAGAAGTCTTTGACCCGTGACTGCGTCATTGCTTATGGAACGTGCATTCCGATTGGCCAACTGGCCGAAACGCGACTGCGTCATCACGCTTAGAACATAAAATGTTCATTTCTATTGGATAACGGGCGGAGCAAGGAGTAAGGGCGGAAACCCTGTAGCTCGTTAAAAGCCCGCGAATCCAAGGCTCATACAAACCTATTCAGTGCCTTGAGAAAGATTGCAGAGCGCAATAGAAACCGGGCGGCAACTCTCTATCACATTTTCCATCACAGCAGAAGGTGGGGAGCCTCTATTTTTTACTGCCAGCGTTCTGTGGCTAATTAGTCAGCTTACCGTATATACTTGAGTATAAGCCGAATTTTTCAGCTCTTTTTTTAAGGCTAAAATGGGCCGCCCCGGGCTTATACTCGAGTCACTCACCCCCCATGTCTCTCTAACCCCCCCCCCCCCGTGTCTCTCTAACCCCCCCGTGTCTCTCTACCCCCGTGTCTCTCTACCCCCCGTGTCTCTCTACCCCCCCGTGTCTCTCTAACCCCCCTGTGTCTCTTTCCCTCCCCCCCTCCTCATCCTCAACTCCCCCCTCCTCATCCTCAACCCCCCCCCCCTCAGGGGGTTGAGGAGGGAGGTTGAGGATGAGGAGTGGGGTTGAGGAGGGAGGTTGAGAATGAGGAGGAGTGGATATATATTTTTGTAAATCTTGTTTTTATATTTAGGGTGCACTTTGCACTAAGTCCTATGATTTCCATGACAGACATCTGAGGACTTTTATTTCCTTACTGTGGGAACATAGTGCATAAAGGTTCTATTTGTATATAGTCCATTATAGGACTTCGCTTTTATATGATGTCCTTTATTTACTATTAAACTCGTTTTTTTGCTTTGGTGACCATTTTAATGAGGTGTTTGTTTAGCACCAAAAGTTTATTTATTTAGTTTTATCCTATATATATTTATATACAGAGGGAGAGAGAGAGACATTATATATATATATATATATATATATATATATATATATATATATATATATAAAAATATATCTGTATATACACACACACACTTCTGGCTCATAAATATTTTCCTAAGTGTTGGTGTTACAAATATCTCTGAAGGGAGTTAATTACTGAGAATACAGAGTGTCTTTTCTCTCTAAGTCTTATCACATATATAGCTGTGAGCATGCAAGTTGTTGCTAACGCTTGTGGGCTCGCGAAGCAAGGGCCGCGGCTGCACAGCGAGCCTGCGGCCCTCGCAAAATTTACGTCGTTACGCAAACAAAATACGAGGCACGTTACGACCCATTATGACCTCACAAAAATCAGCCGCTACCCGCGCACATGAAAACATGAAAAATTCAACAAATAAACACAACAAATACATAAAAAGCTTACTCAGAGGAAGAGGGAGCATCCAAGACCTCGAAAACTAAAGTTACACCTCAATTTAAGTCAAATTAAAAGAGTTTAGACACAAAAAAATTCTCTAAGCGAGAGAAAAAATGGCCGCCGAAAAAAACGAAAACGAGGCTACAGCAGTCTAAAGATGCAAAACACCACCAAACACCTACGTATTTGCCGAAAAACACCTACGAGACGCAACCCGCGCAACCCCAAAAACATTACAAACACAATAAATACAAACAACAAACACATAAAAAGGTTACTCACAGCAAGTGGAGGCACCGAGGACCTCTGCAAGTGAAGTTACACCTCCATTTAAGCACAAATTTCGGAGTTTAGAGATCCGAAAATCACCTATGCGAGAGAAAAAATGGCCGCCGAACAAAACAAAAACAAGGCTAAAGGTCCCTAAACAAGCAAAACACCACCAAACAGCTACGGATATTCCGAAAAAGCCCACCAAATAGCTACGGATATTCCGAAAAAGTCGCACGACATAGAAAACGAACAACGCTACATCAGCCACATTATATACACCAAACACCATTAGCTCACTTGCAATTTCATTGCCGTAATTTTTTGACGAGCAATTAGCTAGTCACATATATAGTTGTCAGCAATGTGGGTTGTTGCTAATGCTTGTGGGCTCGCATAGCGAGCCCACCGCAACTGTGGACGTAGGCACTCATCCCTACGACCCCCTATGACTTTCGGACCGCAAATGCTGACCCTCGCTAAGCGAGGGGCCGCATTTGCGGAGGTGGAGGCTCTACGTCGCCTCACAACCGGTTACAAACCACTACACAAGCAGGACTTGGAAAAAAAAACATAAAAATGCAATGACAAACTACGGACTTACACAAAAATATACCAGCCGCTGTACTTAGAAAAAAATAAATTGCAGACTTACACTAAAATAATTACAACCCGTTGGACTTAGAAAAAGTCCATTACGGACTCGCAAAAATACGACCTTAACGGACAATCCGCGCACAGCACAAAACATTAAAAACACAAAAATGCACACAAAAATAAAATAAAAACCTTACCCACTCCAAGGGGGGACACCCAGGACCTCTGCAACACTGCTTAAACATCGAATTCGGTCAAATTTACAAAGTTTAGCGACTCGAAAATCTCCTAAGCGAAAAAAACGAGGCTACACGACCCCTAAAGTCGCTAAATACCACAAAGCAAATGCGACTTTTACAAAAACCTGTACAACCTACAACATACACCATTAGCAAGGATGCTAAATCATACAAACCCGCCTACCACGTACACATTCACCGCCATTTTACAACACTAACTTACGGAATCTATAAGTACCCAGCTACACTAACGACTTCCCCTCGTGCACGCAGCCTATTTACACTACACACTGCACACATTACTGACACTTACACCTCAGCTCCACAACACTGCAAACCTACATTGTATGCTGCAGGAACATGAAAACAGATTGTCAGCTCTTCAGCACAATGCTTCCTGCATGTATTACTTACAAATAGGTAAAGTACCGTATATTAATTTATTAATTTACTAATTACTTCATTAGCATCACAAAAAACATATACAAGAAAAAAAAAAAACACTATCGCAAGAAACGCAAAAGACATTTACTGCGCGCCTCACAACAAGCGCCAACGCTGCTCATACCACACAAACTACACCAGGGGACAGCCTTGCAATAAGAGCAAAAAGCAGATCAGCGCCGACCTTACAATGACAGCAAAAGCGCCTCTGATAAAAAAAAATACAACAACCAAGAGGCTCGCAATGAGCGCCCAGATCTCAGACCACCACAAAAAATAATGTCTGTGCCAAACACCATTCCTTGACTTACAATTCTATTGCCGTCATTTTTTGAGGGGCAATTCGCTAGTCACATATATAGTTCTCAGCAGCGCAAGCTTGCCAAAATCCGTTGCTAACACAACGTTAAAACTCTGAGCTCACAAAGCAAGCCAGCTGCAACTGCGGCCAGGCAAGGATCGCTGAAGGTTGCGGCCAGGCAAAGAGCGCCAAAGGCGTTCCTTGTGCTGGTGGAGATGACCACCATAGGCGATCATTCCTACGACCCCGTACGACTTAGGCAGGGAGCGCCGAAGGCTCTCAGCGCGGGGTTTGCAATGAGCGCCGAAGGTGCTCAGACGACCAAAGCTACATGAGGGGAGAGGCTTGCAATGAGCACCAACGGTGCTCAGCGCAAGGCTTGCAATGAGCGCCGAAGGTACTCAGAGGACTAGAAGCCTTACATTGTGTGGCAAACAGCATTACCTGCCTTACAATTTTATTGCTGTCATTTTTTGACGGCAAGTCACTATATAAAAAGGAGCCTTGTTTAGAGTGGTATTGGGTTAAAGAGTGAAATCTTTGTGTGCACATTTGCATGTCCTTGCCCAGGTTCTTGGAATGCAGTGCAATAACTGTATTTCTTGAAATTCTGGGCAGGAAATATGTTTTTTAACTTAATTTAGAAGTTCAAGTGTGAAAACAAATGGACTTTTTTTAATATATATGTATATATATATATATATATATATATATATATATATATATATATATACTTTGTACACACACACACACACGTGTGTGTATGTGTACAACATATTCAAGGCTTAGTGTTTGTGTGTGTGCAAATCTGGTCCTGACTTTATCAGTGCGGAGACAAACAATCAACTAGAGCCTGATATTCTAATCTTTGAACTAAACTAACTAAATTGATATTGAACAGCTAAACTAATACAGGGCAGAATTTGTAAACCACCAGATCAATACTCAACACAAGCTATACTGAAACACCATTTATTTTGAATATCAATTATTAAAATACAAATATGGTTGTTGAAAAAAAAAACACAACATAGATGGATGAAAATTAAGCTTTTCCCTATAAGCACAATAAATAATTATGTATTATACAGAGTCCCCTCTAGAACTGAATCCACTATAATAGTAAGCAGCGTGTGAGTAATGTCTGCGTGATGCGTACTGCACAGGCGTTACTCACATGCTGCTTGCCAACGCACTAGGAGGCATCGTGCAACTGCGCACACAAGCGGCGGTATCGTGAATATGCACAGGGGGGCAGAGGGAGGGAGGGAGAGAGACTGAGGAGGGACAGAGAGGGCGAGAGAGGTGGCAGAGGGTGAGAGGTAGGGAGAGAAAAATAGAGAGGGCGAGAGAGAGAGAAAGGGAGCAGGAGAGAGAGGGAGGGCGAGAAAGAGGGAGATAGACGGAGGGAGGGGAAGAGAGGGAGGGAGAGAGGCAGAGAGAGGGGAAGGAGGGGGAGAGAGAGGGAGGGAGGCAGAGATGGAGAGAGAGAGTGAGGAAGAGAGAGAAAGGTAGGTAGAAAGAGAAAGGGAGGGAGAGAGAGGGGAAAGAGAGAGACAGAGCACAGAGAGAGAACACATATAGAGACAGAAGGCACAGAGAGCGAGCAGGCACACACACAGTGAGGGCGGACTGAGAGAGAGAGGGCGCACAGAGAGAGAGAGACACACACAATCGCACAGAGAGGGGGGGGGCAGAGAGAGAGGACACACGCAAAGAGAGAGGGCACACGTAGAGAGAGCACAGAGAGAGAGGCAGAGGATGCACACGAAGAGACAGAGGGCACACTGAGTCAGCACAGAGAGAGACAGAATATAACATATGAAACCGTAATTTATGATGGACAACTTACTAGTCATAAAAAATGCTGAGGACAAGTTTAACCTTTCAGTCCAATCCACTATTTGTGTTTCCAGCAGTACAGTCCTCACTGTTTTGTGCGACTGTAGAACACTAATGGATCGGTGAGTGCTCCAAAAACATTTACTAGCCATAAATCATAGCGTGAAGTACTTTACACGAGCCTTAGATGAGTACATCCATGTAAAAATGTGTAATACATTGGGGATTGTCTTACACCCCATGTCCAATTGGAGCAGGGGATTTTGGGAGACTTGCACTGTAACATCACCGAATATGTGGCTACACGCGTTTCATCTCCTGTGGGCACAGCTTCATCCTATATCCAGATTTCTTATATACTGCTGTTCTAGATAAGATGCTACCAAGGGAAACATTTCTCTTGGCAACAAGTTGCATTTGAGTTGATAACTACTCCCCTAGAAGTGGAGAAAAGTCACTCTGTTAGTCTCCAAAACACTGAAGTTCAGATGTAAGTTTTAAAAGCTACACTGAATTAATTTTCTTCAAATACTGATTTTAGGGTTAATCAGTTGTTAAATAAACAAATTAAACCCTATTATATGAACATTACTGTGGCCTTTAAAGACTACTATATAAAAGTTGTTTGTTTTGAGAGTATACCAAAGAATGAGAATTGAGTATATTATTTAAGAAAAACTTAAACTTACTTATTTTTAAAACATTTTATTTTTATTCCATGTGACTCCATTTGCAGCTCTGATCAAGCACTGCATGGTCTCCTTTGCTGCTGAGTTACTGTAAAGGAGGCTTCTATGTCAATTATAGTGGTGTGTGTTGGTGCACACTGTTTCTCAGGATTTTTGAGTGAATACAATTTTTATAATTTATATAGAAGTGGTCCTTTAAATCCCATTTTTAGGTAGTGAAAACTTAAGGTAGCATTCTGCCAAAGCATGCAACCATTGATAAAAATCTTACAGCTTCTGATGCAGACCGCAAAGCAATTATTAATTTAGTACTGAGATTATAATAAGGCAATACAATTCTTGGGAAGTAAATTGTCCAAGTATTTTATTTACCAGGGCAGAGCTAGACAGGAGTATCGCCAGTACACACAATTCAATTAGATTAATATCGACATGATGCAATGCCATGTGCCTTGTTCATGGTCATTGCATAAAAGAAGGGGGCGCATTAGAAATCTTGGGGCCCAGTAGAAAATTTAATAACCAGGACCCCACACACATTTCCCCACCTTCCATACCCAGCCTTTACTTTAACTGCAATTTGTTTGCCTTTTTTAAATTAGTATATTTCATAGAGTAAGCATCAATATGTACTGTGTATGTTAATATATTTTTAAATATCTATTTATTTATATTTATATTTAGGGGTCCCAATGGATCTTGATGGGCCCCACAGGCCTAGTGGGTATCTACATGGGTCTCCTTTGGCCTCTGGGCCTAGCTGGGGTCTCCCTGGGTCCACGGGCCTAGTGCTGATCCCTAGGGGTCACTATTGTCCCCCAGGCCTAGTGAAGATCCCTAAGGAGAAGCAGCTCCACTAGTTTCTGCAACACTAAAGTTGAAATGTAAGTTTTAAAGTAACATTGAATTTATTTTTTTTAAATACTGATTATTTTGCAGTTACTAAATAAACAAATGGAACCCTGTTGTATGAACATAAAGTGACCCTTCAAAGTGACTCAGCAGAGGTTCCAAATATGGTATGCAAAACTAGAAGTGATTACAAGCACTTATCAATTGAATGTTATTAAAATTATTGTATTTTCCTACAATAATTGGAAAGTAAAAACAAACATTGAAATTTGCATTTTGTGCTGTCATTAAGCATTTCTGATTCACCTACAAAACTGATTCATGTTTTTATTAATCAGAGATCAGTGGTATTAATTACTGATAATCCATCTGAGGCATTGGGTCCGTTGTCATCAGTGAATATTGAGCATCTATATATTTGTGCAGCAACTGCACTGAAGACAATGAACCAAGTACATTGGGGGCTTATCAGTAATTAAAGGCATTGATCTCTTATCAACAAAATATATGCATTTTGGATGAGAAAAGCTGACGGACAGCTCAAACTTCAGTCTTAGTTTACTGTAGGTAAAATTGCATCTTTTAAATACTATTCAATTGCTAATATACTTGTTATTGGCTATAGGTTTGTTATGGATGATAATTAGGAAAATGTCTTTTCATGTTAATATGTTTGTCTGCATTCCTTACTCACTTATATATTTATATATAAGTAGATTACTGACAATGGAGGTCACTTAAGATGGAGGACAGAACTACAAATGGGAGTGGCCTGATGATGCAAACATCCGTGACCAAATAAGGACAAATGAACGGTTCCTCCCTAAACTGACCAGTATGATGACGACACACTGCAGCAATTTTGAACCAATCAATAAAGCTATTAATTCCTAGACAAAGGAATCATGTGACGTTTGATCAGATAACGTTTTCTACATATAAACGTGTAAACTGCCATTTTAATACAGAGCGCTTTGAGAACTACTATACAGAAACACTGTGTCTGTGTCTTATTTCTCTGGAATGTGCACATTCCACACTAATTGGAAAAGCAACAGATATTTAATACAGACTTTGGAGTCTTATCTAATTCAGTTGGCGCCCAACGTGGGGCCTTGAGTTTATGACCTGACAATAGCCGAGAAGGAGCGAAGTGGTGACTTTCAACAGCAGAAGGAACCTTCATGAAAATATGTCTGGTAAGGTCGATATTTAGTACTGTGCAAGTCACTATTTCTTTCTCGGCTATTGACAGGCATTCAAAGCACAGGTGGTATAGCTTGCTCAAGGTCCGTTTTAAAAAACCTGTGATAATAGATATCTCTTGCCTGTGTGTGTGTGTGTGTTTGTGTGTGTGTGTGTGGTCTGTTGGTATTGATTTAGATTCCTTAGACATGTGATTCAGGACACACACGTGTATTTGTGACTATCTGGAAGACGGAGAAGCTTGTACCCAGAGACGTACATATAACCAGAGGTCACAAATACGAGTTTGCATATATGTGCCCTGGGGATTGAAATATATATGTATATATATATATATATATATATATATATTTCCCTGGGAAATGTCTATGCATGCCGGATGGACGATATCCGTTGAGGGTCATGATGTTCAAGCCGTAAAGTAGTTTGAAAACTTCAAGGGACGTCTGTCATTCACTGCGGGTGGTTAAAAACGTGTGTGTGACGCATAATTGCGCATGATCTTGAAATCATATGTCTTTTGAATCTAAAGTTTTCTGCAGAAAAGGTTTGATGATTATAATGTTATATGCTATGTCACTGCTGGTTGTTATGCATGTTTTGATAAGAAATGCAGCTTAGAACTTCTCTCCCTAAAAAAACTACAAGCTGATCTCTCTCTGTGTGTTTTTTTGACCTTGATCACAGCTGTAGAGAGAGAGAGAAATTTCTCATCCACCCCCTCCCATCTGGTTTAACTATTTGAAGGACGAATCTTAGAATTCTTCCTACGCCAATGCTAGGTTGTATTTGAAGGTGTTATCATGTTTTACTGTATTGCTATGCTGTTTAAGGTATGAACACAGAAATATTAAGGAACTTTTCCTTACATACATTTATATAATATTCTGATTGCTTTCGTTTATAAAGTAGATGGATTGTCTTGTGTTTTGCTGCAAGTAAATGTGTGAGTATTTGCTGTAATTCCTTTTCTTTGCAATACAATTGAGAAATGCAGGTTAGAGAATTTGTGTCCACCACTGAAATCAGTGGAGGATTTATAGTTTATCTGGTTTGTAAGTGTAAGACAGGTGTGTTTGTGAAGTACATACATATGCGTGTATTCTTTTGAAATATTTTGTCTGCAGTTTCTGTGTGTTTGATACTGTACTCTTTGAAGAGGGAGGTGACCGGTTTGCATTGTATGAGAGGGATTGGCCACCCCATCTTATGCCAAAGCAAAGCAAACCACTCCCCTTCTCTCCTCCCACCTTCTCTGTGTGCGTATTAGGGTTTTTATGTGAAAATATGTCTGTCTGTATTATTGAGAGAAGAATGGTGTTTGCTACATTTTAGTGGTTTGTGGAACAAAGACACCATGAAATTCTTAACACACAGCCACCACCCCATCATGGCTCCCAACTTAGAAAAATGGGAGTGGACTAAACTTTAGGACCAAACCCCTTTTAAAACCTATGACGAAGCATTTACTATGCTACCTCTGCTGGAGTCAGTGCCCTGTATCTACTACTCCTTGGGAATATTAATCTTTCTTAAAAGGAAGGTATAGGAGACATTCAATGTTTTATTAAGCTTCTTAAGCTTTTATCAGCAATCTCTGCTCATGAAAATCAGCTCCTTCACGCCTGCAACGGTGATACAGAATTCTGTGAGTTATTAATAGAATGCGCTCCGGATGAAACAGTAAATCAGGCTATTAATTTGTCAGATACTATACAGGATAAAACAGTCAGTGGTAATATATCATTCCTGCTGGGAGCAGCCTTTGTGGAAGGATTGAAGAGAAGGGAAGATTTATAAACATCTTGTCCTGAGTACAAGGTGTTGCCATTAGACGCAGTAAAAGTAAAAAATAAAAGGGGTTTTCACCTTATGCCCAAGAATAACATTGTTAAGCATGGAGTACACTCTCTGGAGGGAAGTTTTTTTCTCTGTCCCCTCAGGAGATCCTTATTATCCTCAGCAATTGAAGTTTAAATCTGATGTATTTATTGATTATGTGATTGTTTTATCTCAAGCACTGACTAAAATACATGCACAAGTGTTTTCTCCTATTCCAGATCCAGAAGTAGACATTGGTACTCATCAACTACTTCCTGGAGCTTGGGTCCTGGTCAAGAGATTTGTGAAAAAGAATCCTCTGGAATCCAGATATGATGGTCCCTTTCAAGTTCTTCAGTTAAACTTGAAGGACGGCCTACTTGGATCCATGCATCTCATTGCAAGCAGCACCAGACCCATAGCAGTCAACATCTTGATGATCATAACACATATCCTTTTCTCTCTGTTCTTAACTAAAGTAGAACCTTCTGCATTCATTAGTGAGAAGAAAGATGGTATTACATTTTGGTACAATCCATCTAAACCACATATGATCACATTGTCCTTTGATTATTGTCATGTTGTATGTTGCCAACAGCTAAGCGTGACTCAACAATGTAACTTGTACAAAGACACTCACAGCACATGTATACACATATGTGTTACAGATCAGACTTGGGGAAAAGATTGTAGTCATTGGGAAGCTGTAGGATGGAACACTGGGACAGCTTGGGGCTACAGACCACAGAGTGCCTCAGATAGAACAGATTTGAGTGGAAGCCCTTTACTTGAACGTATGACTCTAATAAAGCCAGGCAAATGCTCGCCAAATGGCAGGACTGGAGCTAATATGCGACTTACCCCCAGACCCACAGACGCAGGTACATACCTAATGGGTGGCTGGGTTAGAGGAGAAGCAAAAGGACGGTTTGGTAAATTTATGCTCAGAGATCTAAATGCACCACTCATATCAGAAGAACTAATGCAAGTACAACACACTCAGGCATTACCCCAGATGACTGATATCAGTGAACCTAGGTACGAAGGAACCCTAGCAAATGAGACTGGGTTCACAGACCTCAACTTATGACTGGACGAAATATAACGTAGAGTCACATAATAAGACTAATTGTTATGTTTGTGTAAGTGCCAGACCTCACCTAGGCACTGTTCCACTTATGGTAACTATGAAGGAAGAAGTGGAGTGTTAGTTGGAAATTATTGTAAGTTAAGTACGGGACTGAAGCGAATAGTTCCTAGAATGTTATAGTAAGTGATTTGGAAGAAAGATTTTGCATGTGAATTTGATCCAAAATGGAGTTTGTATTTGAATAGTTTGCAAATATTAAATACAGGAAAAGAAAACAGGCAGCCCTTAACCCCCGAATTAATCCTTCTACACATATGATGTATATAGTCCGTGTCTATCCTCTGACAGTTCTGGCACCACATAATATTGCGGCCATCATACAGCAGACTCAACCTAAGCACATGACTACAGCCAGACACCTCCGTCTGCAATGTTCCCTCCTTCTACCAGACAATGTTACTTTACAGAGATGTTATGTTCTCAATCCAGCCACTCTCTTACCATTTCCAGAGGGGGGAGATGAGGAAGATGGATACTTTTGTACAGCCTGATTGTACAACCTGATAACCAATCTATATGTAAAAAGACGTCTACTGGAAGGTGGTGGAAACGGCCAGACGCTCACAGATGAGACACAAGACCCACATTTTCAGGCCGAGATTTCCAATATGAAGCAAGACTCACTAAATTGAAGCAGGTCACCTTAAAACTAAAGACATTGTACAACAATGCAGCAGGTGATAGTGCATTTACTGTGGAGCTCCCACAAGAAGCAGAAGCGCTCTACAAGCATTGGGATACAGAAATTCCACATGTTGCAATATCTAAGTTCGCACCGGATGGATGGAAGACATTAGGAGCTGCATTAAAATGGTGGGAATCTGCAGAGGAAGAGGAAGGAGTGGAAAAGAAAACTCTCCACTGGCAAGCAGACAGCACTCCCAGTATACAAGCCAGAGACCCATATGCAGTCCCAGGACTCACAAATCCACCCCATGACTGCCTTCAACAAATGGAAATGGAGACCTCACACCTTGCGAATGTAAAAGAACTTGCCCTGACAGACCCAGACATCACTCTGTATGAAGATGGATCAAGGTATGCTGATGAGAATGGAAAATATCACACAGGATATGCTGTGACTACAGAAAAAGATGTGATGCGAGCCTTCTCCCTACCTCCCTCCATGTCAGCACAAGAAGCAGAGTTGATTGCATTGACCAAGGCCTGTGAGGTTGCGACAGGAGTCCGAGCCAACATCTACACAGACTCAAGATATGCTCTGGGAGTGACTCAAGACTTTGGCGTAATCTGGAGAGCTAGAGGATTCATGACAGCCGCAGGTACTCCAGTGAAGCATGACAAAGCCATCCGTGAACTACTAGATGCTTTAGCACTCCCAAAGGAAGTAGCCATACTGAAAGTGAAGGCACATGGGAAGCTAAATTCAGACGAAGCACGAGGAAACCATCTAGCAGACCAGACGGCTAAGAAGGCAGCAATGGTATCACAGGAAATGGAAAGGAGAGAGGTGGATGGAGAAATAAACATTTATACAATACAGACTCTGCCAACAGATTTAAGATTGCTCAAAGAATTGCAAAAGACGGCAGGTCCAGAAGAAGTGAACAATGGAGGAAAACGTACCCTGTGATGACTAGTAATCCCCACCCAGGGAGAGTTATAACTGTGTACCTTGGAAATTATACGTGTTACAGGAGAAACGTTTCTCAGGGGTTCAACTTGCAGAAGTTCCAAAGTGGGTTTTGTCACTTCAGCCACCATGCTAGTCAATCAGACACAATCTTTGGGAGACATATATGGGTTGTGTGGAGATATGAAACTCAGGGTAAGACTGTCAGGAGTATGGCTTGGGGAACGTACCATGACTAAAGCCATAATGCCGTTACACATTGTTCCAACCTATTATGGTGATCTAGATAGTGTTCCTCAGAAACAGTCCAGAAGGAAGAGACATACATCATCATCTGAACCTAGAGAAAGTTTTGATTCCCATGTGTACATAGATTCTATTGGAGTCCCAAGGGGGGTGCTTGATGAGTTCAAGGGCCGAAACCAGATAGCAGCAGGATTTGAATCACTGATATCAATAATTGGTGTAAATAAAAATGTTGCTTGAATCAATTATATATATATATATATATATATATATATATATTATAACCAACAAAGGTTTGTGGATTATACAAGAGACGCTCTGCAAGGAGTTGCAGAACAATTGAAGGCCACATCACACATGGCCTTCCAGAATAGAATGGCACTAGACATGCTAGAAAGGGGGGGGTGTAAAATGCTCCCCGACACCGACACTGGCAACTGTTGCACCTACATACCTGATAATATGGGTCCAAATGGTAAAATTACTTTAGCCATTAAAGAACTAAACAACTTGGCACAAGAATTGAAGGAGAGTTCTGGAAACACAGACTATTGGGATAAATGGTTTGGGTGGATGAACAACTGGCAGAGGGTATTGTTACAGGTTGGAATTGTCTTTCTTTCAATACTGATAATTCTTGCATTTGTTACCTGCTGTATTATCCCATGTGTCCGAACATATTTTTCTATGAAGTCAGTTACTGGAGTCACACCAACCTTTGCGCACCGAGAATTTTGTGATGATGACAACTGTGAGGAGTCACATAGAGTGTTACGGTCTATTGTATCTAGGAGTGAGGTTTCCACATAAACCCCTTGTCCCACATGTTCCTGATACAAGGGGCTAGGGAAAGGCATCTGACTTGTCTGTGACAGTGGCAGGAGGGGCCGTGGGTAAGCCATGGCTACTCAAATGTACAAAGAAGAACGGGCGTTCACAGCACAGATGTTTAGGGCTTTCTAGCAGTCATGCACCTCATCCTCAGGGACAGATATACACCTAGTGTTTAGGGGGGAGTTTACCCCTCATCACGCATTAACATAAGTACAGCTGCTTTTCTTAGGTTGCACACTCATTAATAACATAAAAACAGTACATTTTAGGGGGGACTGTTATGGATGATAATTAGGAAAATGTCTTTTCATGTTAATATGTTTGTCTGCATTCCTTACTCACTTATATATTTATATATAAGTAGATTACTGACAATGGAGGTCACTTAAGATGGAGGACAGAACTACAAATGGGAGTGGCCTGATGATGCAAACATCCGTGACCAAATAAGGACAAATGAACGGTTCCTCCCTAAACTGACCAGTATGATGACGACACACTGCAGCAATTTTGAACCAATCAATAAAGCTATTAATTCCTAGACAAAGGAATCATGTGACGTTTGATCAGATAACGTTTTCTACATATAAACGTGTAAACTGCCATTTTAATACAGAGCGCTTTGAGAACTACTATACAGAAACACCGTGTCTGTGTCTTATTTCTCTGGAATGTGCACATTCCACACTAATTGGAAAAGCAACAGATATTTAATACAGACTTTGGAGTCTTATCTAATTCAGGTTTAAATGATACCATATTTGGAACCTCCGCTGTGTAATTGTAAGCCTGATTTTTCATATAGCAGACTGAACAAACTAAACTGGCATATTGGTTATTACCAGCTGTGAAACCTAGATTTCTGTATTAAAATGTGTAATAGTCAAATCACAAGACAAGACGTGTTTGCAAAGATGTGACAGTGACTCAGTGTGAACAATGAGTCACATGCAAAAGGTTTTGTGATTTCTCAGGAAATTGGGAAGCTTCTGAAAAGCTGACTGAGTAGGTGTAAATGTCTTCTGATAAGAAACTGACATAAAGGATAGATGTTGGAGACTATGAACCCATAGTCATCTTTGGGGGTTCGGGGAAGTTGATAAAGGGGAGTAGATGTCCCCCTTTGACTTGAACATTACAATAGATCCCACCCTGCATTACTAGCTAATTTTATACTTCATATACATACATGTTTTTTATCCCTGTTCGCTGCTGGCTGCCAGCACTGGCAAAAGTGACAAAGCTACAAGGTCCTCTATGTCTTGTTCACAGCAGCATCAACTACTTACTTCTAGAAATAAAAATCATCTGGATAAGGGACTGCAGGATGAGGAGCAGTCTGTGATTGTGTTGTATTTATTTGTTTTTTGTAGTCTCTTTGGGCAGAAGTTGGTCTGTCCCTTTTTATGAAAGATAATTTCTATTGAAGCTTTAAGAGTTGGAAGTGGGGCTGGATGACAGCAATAAACAGGTGAGATGGATTCTGAGAGGGGGTAGCAAAGGAGATAGGGATGGATGCTATGTGAGGTGGGTGCTGAGAGGGGTTGGGTGCTGTGTGGGGATGACTGCTGACAAGGACTGGGTGCCATGTAGGGATGGATGCTAAGAGGGGTGGATGTTAAAGCAGGCTGTTGGTGTGTGGGGATGGATGTTGAGAGGGACTGGGTGCTATGTAGAGATTTTATATATATATATATATATATATAGATATATATATATATATATATATATATATATATATATATATATATAAATGAGTGAATGAGGTCCCCTCACCTCATGTAGCTGTGATGTTGCCATGTAGCTACGCCCTCCATAGCCTGGTTAGAGAGCCAAGGGCCTAGTGAAGTAGAGGAGAGAGGGGTGAGGTATATGAAAACATAATGAAAAACGAGGCCTGCGAAGGCTGATTTGGATGCATGAACAAGGTAGGCCTAAGAAGGCCGGTGTAGGCTTACGAACGCCGGGTTAGGAGTTGTAAAGAGTAGGTTGATTTGGACTTATAGAAAGCTATTGAAAGGTTGAAGGTTAGTAGATTTAGCTTGAAATCCACTAAATATGCCTAAAAAGGCCAAAGCATGACCTTGGATACTGATAAAGACAATTTAGTGGTTTTGGGGCCTGTATATGATAAGAAAGTGTAATGTAAAGCATGAATACTTACCAATAAGAAAGCTTACTGTAGCGCAGGAATGCTCACCATGAGGAACCATAGCTCTACAGCAATGGGCATGCCCTTACGGACAAGGGAAATGAGACAGAAACAGTATAGCAGAAAATTTGACATATTAACATTGCAAGGTTTAAGGAAAGCAGAGACGTTAAACAACAATGCCCTTGCAGATAGCAAAGCACAAAAGGCAGCAAAAGCAGAAAGCTTAACCTGGGAAAATGGTGATGTGATGAGAAGCCAGTAAGTGAGGCTGCCGTGAACAGTGTGAATGTAATGGGAGAAGCTGTCGTTGCTGCAGTAACGTAAAGTGAGGCCGCCGTGTGCGGCATGAACGTGAGGGGAGAAACTGTTATTTGCAGCAGCCGCCTTGTGAGGCGTGGAGAATGAGACTGCCGCGTGCGGCGTGGAAAATAAGGCTGCCGTGAGCACTGTGAACGTAAGGGGAGAAGCTGTCCTTGCGGCAGTAACGTAAAGTAAGGCCGCAGTGTGTGGCATGAAGCCTAGATAGGAAAAGGGCCAAAAATGGCAGTAATGTGCTCGCAGACATGTAGCAAAGAAATCCAAACCTGTAAAAGTGAGAGAGCTGAAAAGCATCCTGCGATGCTTGTTGTCGTGTACTTTTGGTCCTCTGAGAGATATATATATTTCTATGTATATGTAATTAAGTAATAATGAATGATTTCTTAAATTAATTTATATACTTTATTTATAATGGATATATGCAGCGAGCAATAGGCTGAAGAGCTAACAATCTGTTTGTATTTTGCGCCTGCATAGAATATACATTGTGAGTGTTGGTGCCCTGCTTATAAAGTGTAATGAATGTTCCAATAGTCTGCGTGCGTGAGGTAAAGCCGTTGGTTTATTGTGTAAAGCGGCAATGTATAGTCGTAATATTATTAATGTGTTAAGCGCCTCGTGAGCATTTTCCGGCTTTTGGAATAGTGTATCTTGTAGGTCGTAGTGTGATGTGTAAAGTGCTGCGTGTTTTGCGCGGTCCGGGGTCGTGTAGCCTCGTCTTCATTTTTTCCGGCAGCCATTTTTTTCCTCGCTTAGGCGCTTTTCGAGTGGCAAAAATCATCTAAATCGAGTTAAATTCGCGTTCCACCTCACTCACAGACGTCCTGGCTGTTGCCCCATGCTATCTGTGATGTTTGTGTAAATTTTGGGGGTGTATTAGTGTGTTTTTCTGGTTTTTTGCTTCTTGCTGTTTGGCCGCTAATCTTGTAAATTTTCGCGTCTCGTATTTTTTTTTTTCTAAGTCCTGCGTCTCGTATTTTACTGGCTCGCCGCGCTTTGCGATGCTCGCATTGGCTAAGTGCTACGGTTTAATGGCTCGCGATGAGCGCCTTTGGCACTAGTCGGCTAAGTGCTACGCATTAACTCAAACTGTATGAAACCCATCCTGTCACCCGGAACGGATTAAGGAGGAGAACCAAGGTACCACTTATCTTTATATATATATATATATATATATATATATATATATATATATATTAGTAGACTCTCAGTTAACCAGAACTCAAGCAACCAGAACTCTTAAGCAACCGGGGAAAAAATGAATACTGTACTTTACATAAACATTTTAATTTACAGGGCTCAAAAAGTGCTAGGAGCCAGGTTGTCATGTCACAAAATGCTTACAGGCACCTAGATGTCATCCATTGTACGTCTCTGCAATTTAATTTTACCTGGAAGCAGACAGGCATGAGTGACTGAGCCAGGGCAGTGTTGGCGTTATATATTCCCCGGAGGAGCTTTGCTCAGGCAGGAGGCAAGGGAAGGGGAGCAGCTATGGAAAAGGGTCTTGAGGAGGGATACTGTTATGGGAAGTCGTCTTGGGGCGATGAGCTGTTATAGGAAGGGGTCTTTGGGAGGGGCACTGAATGAGTTGGTACAAGTGGTGTAAAAACGTTAGTTTTGCACTGGGGCCCTCCATTCTCTAATTTTGCCACTATTAAGTATTTATCATCTAATTCAGTGGTAGGAAGTAATTTGACTTGAAGAGTCAAATATGCCATCCTCAGATTAGCACGTTGCAAATTACCTCTCCTAACATGCTCCTGGATGCTCCTAACATGCTCCTGGAACAACTCCAAGTCACCAAGCTCTTAATCTTCCCACCATCTTCCCACCATCTACTACAGCTCCCACTCCTCAAATAACCCCCACTGTTGACAATGCCATTATCACTTTCACTTCTCAGGCCCACTGTATTGGGTTTAGTTTGGACCAGATCTTGTCATCCTCACCTATAAACATCTCCAAAATATGTTACTATCTTACACAAGACACAACTAAAATTGTAATCAATGCTGAAAATCCTTCTGGACCTTTTAATAATTTATTTTTCCTAATTGTTTATTAATCAAACTTACACTTATTAACCATAACATTATTATATGTTAGGCACTTGTTTTGCTACCTGTTATGCATTTTTATTTATATATATTAATTATGTCACAACATTTTTGTAATACTACTAAATTTGCCGACAAGCTAAATAAAGCTTATGGGCCACTGATCATTTATAGACCCCAGTTTGGGACCCTCTGTGGCAGTGTTACTGCAGTTTACTAAATAAATCTCTATAATTTTTCTTTCTCCTAAAATATTGGGGAAAACAATTGAAAAGGAATGGATATGATTGGCTGGGAAAGATATGTTTGTTCAAGTGGGACAGTCACTTTAAAGAAGGGACATTTGGAGGAAGCAAAAAAAAAATATTTTGAAAGCTGTCTGTTCCTTCAAAAGAGCTATGGGACTGTGTAATTTTAGGTTTCCATAGTTGTCCTGAAAGTATAAATACATAAATAGGTGGATTACAGTGACGTGTGAGAGAGTCGTTTATATTTCTGGAGAGCTGTTACTCTATCCTTTGATGCAAGGGGTCTGATTCTGGGCCAGTCAAGGGAAGGGGGTGTAGCATCAATTTAAATCTTATCTAGTGATCAAACAATGTCTCTTGACTTCTGTCTGTTCCCTCCTCCCTCAGCTTTCCCTCCACTGATAACTACAAGCACACACCCCCATCATCCAGCTCTGATAAACAGATAGGTAATGAATTAAAGCTGTGCCCAAATGTATTTCTTAAAACAAAGAGTATAATATAAATATAGGGCTACACTATCCCTTTAATATTTTGACTTGCAAATCTTCAGTCCCTACATGTTTTTCATAAGTGGGCTTTGCGATGTCATCCATTGTGACACATGATGTTTTATATCCATATACCAAGGTATACAAGAGATGGCGGGTTAGTGTCCATGGTTGGTTATTTATATCCTGTGGAAGTTGACAACACCATTTTGGATTCCTGTACTCATAAACAAAGTCTCCGCAAAATCAGATTGTATAACAAAAAAAAATATGTCCCTGTCTTACACAGCTGCTAATACTGGTAACTTGGTACACACTTAACAGACAAGTGTCTTTTCTTGAACTGCTGGGGTCCTTTATCTTACTGGGTGTCTCTGTCTCACTTGGAAAATCTCAGCTCTGAACTCCCTAGAGCACTACCCTGAGAACCATGCATGGAGAATTGTGCAGGTTGTTGTTAGTTTGTACATTGTTGCACCTACACCTCACATCATGCCGAGTAAGAAGAAACAGAGGAAATTACTTCACAAGTAGTGCAACTCAGCTAGTAGCTTTATAATTCCCAACGCCAAGGCAGAGCACTTCCTGTGTATGTTCAAAGTCTGTTTTTATACATTTTGCAAAAACATGATGTCCCCTGCAGGCAGGCACCCCTATGCATTTGTCTTTGGTAAATCCAGGCCTGGCTATGAGTCATCTAAATAAAGATTTTATGTAAAATGCTTTTATGTTACTGTCTTATTATCCATTATTTGCAACACACCAACATATTTTATATCTCTATACAGGGCTTAAGTAAAAGAAAAAAAAATCACATGGCAAAAAAAATGGAGGGTCTTGTCATTGAGCTTAAAATCAAGCACCTTACACGAGGTTTAAGCACCTTACATGATTGAAAACGTGCGAACTTACAATCTAAATGTTTACATACCATCTAATTTATATTTTGTTACATACTTTACATGAGCAGTTTTTATACTACAGTGGTCCTTTAAGTTCATGGCATGGCAGACATTGTTTTCAGTGTGTAACCACTTATGAGCAATTAAGTGAGAGATGTCTTAAGTGAGAGATGTGAGTATCTGAGTTGTGTTGTCAACTTCTCTAGGAAATAAATAACCAACCCTGGACAGTAACCCCACAGTCTCTTGTATAGCTTGGTATATGTAGATAAAAGTACTATATGTCACAAAAGATGGCATTCGAAAGCACAATTACTAAAAAATTGTAGGGACTGAAGGTCTGCAAGTCAATATCTTAAAAGTATATTGTAGCATTAACAATTATACTTTAGACCTGGGCACAGCCTTTAATTCATTACCTGTCATATGCACTTATTCTTTACGGGGGCAGTGATTGGCTTGTTTGTGTAGCTGCTTTCTCAGCAGGGAAGGGACTAAGGGACTTTGTAAACTTAGATCTCCATTAGTCTTGCTGTAAGCAAGTAATATTAAGATTCACCA
This sequence comes from Discoglossus pictus, assembly GCA_027410445.1. Lineage (NCBI taxonomy): Eukaryota > Metazoa > Chordata > Amphibia > Anura > Alytidae > Discoglossus > Discoglossus pictus. Next base: position 37,402,509 of record CM050172.1, on the reverse strand, counting down.
TTTTTTTCTGCATTCAATGATTATTGCCAGTTGAAGAAACAGGTAAATAAACAAACAAACATGGGGGTTTTCACTACAGTATACTACTACTACAGTATACTAATATTTATATAATACAGTATATAATATTTAAAGGCTAATGTTTTACGTTCTAAAACATTTTGTCTGTGATCATACACACACCCTTCTGTTCCGTAACATAACAAATGTAATGTTGAAAAACTCTACATTGTTCATTAACCTAGTTTTAACTTCTCTACAGAACAGCAACCCAAGTCGCACAAGAAATGTAAGCCAAATGGACCTGAAATTAAATTTTCCTGGAATATTCTCTGCATCTTTTGACATTGAATGGAGCACTGAAATTATTACATTGGAGAACATTAGGAGATATCCATGAAATTTTCTGCCAGCTATATGTCTTCTCCTCTATTCAAATAGACAACTATTACTGCTTGATGATCACTGGCTTGATCTTAATATTGTAAGAAGAAATTGAAGACAGAGTGTTTGTAATATACAATCACTGAGAGACTAGAGACTCTGCATTATGTCAGTGTAATGCAACTGCTCATGTAAGAAACAAATACTGTCCTGGAGGAGGAAGGCAAGCCTTATAACCCCTAACCTTGCTATGTGGAGAGAAATCTAAAACAGTATAAATATTGGAAGACGCTACTAGACACACAGCAACCTCTTCCAGTGTGTCCTGCCTACTGACTGGACCATTGACCATCAGACTCTTGCCCTCTTGTGTCACTTTGCCATCTCCTTTACACTGTAAGCTCTCGGGAGCAGTGTCGTCAATTCCTCATGTGTCAGGATGTCTGTCTTGTCCTTTGTCGTGCAGGGTACCCCATGTAATTAGTTATTAGTCTTATGTGTTTATTGTACCACTTTCAATTTTCTACATTGGTATTGAACACTGGAAAATACTACTTCTTTACAATGCCACCAAATCTATAAATTAGGAATAATTCTATCTGTAAAAAGATAGGATTATGAGGTGAGTAAATAGTTTTTATTCAATTTATTTATATGTGAGTACAGATTTTTCTTCAGTATATGATCAGACCTGCCCTTTTATTTGGCATGGCAGACATTTTTTTCAGTGTGTAATCACTTATGAGCAATTAAGTGAGAGATGTCTTAGTGAGTATCTGAGTTGTGTTGCCAACTTCTCCAGGAAATAACCAACCCTGGACAGTTACCCCACCAGTCTCTTGTATAGCTTGGTATATGGAGATAAAAGTACCATATGTCACAATAGATGGCATCAGAAACCACAATTACTAAAAAGTTGTAGGGACGGAAGGTCTGCAAGTCAATATCTTAAAAGTATATTGTAGCACTATATTAACAATTATACTTGTTAGAAGAAATAGACTTGGGCACAGCCTTTAATTCATTACCTGTCATATGCAATTATTCTTTACAGGGGCAGTAATTGGCTTGTTTGTGTAGCAGCTTTCTCAGCAGGGAAGGGACTAAGGGACTTTGTAGACATAGATCTCCATTAGTCTTGCTGTAAGCGCATAATATTAAGGATCACCATTTTTTTCTGCATTTAATGTTTATTGCCAGTTGAAGAAACAGGTAAACAAACAAACATGGTGGTTTTCACTACAGTATACTACTACTGTATATAATATTTAAAGGCTAATGTTTTACGTTCTAAAACATTTTGTCTATGATCATACACACACCATTCTCTTCCGTAACATAACAAATGTAATGTTGAAAAACTCTACATTGTTCATTAACTTTGTTTTCACTTCTCTACAGAACACCAACCCAAGTCACACAAGAAATTTAAGCCAAATGGACCTGAAATTTAAATTTCCTGGAATATTCTCTGCATCCTTTGACATTGACTGGAGCACTGAAATGATAACATTGGAGAACATTAGGAGATATCCATGAGATTTTCTGCCAGCTATATCTCTTCTCCTCTATTCAAATAGACAACTATTACTGGTTTGATGATCACTGGCTTCATCTAAGCTTTGTAAGAAGAAATTAAAGACAGAGTGTTTATAATATACAATCACTGAGAGACTAGAGACTCTGCATTATGTCAGTGTAAACAACCTCACATCCACATTTGCTATGTGGAGATAAATCTAAAACAGTATAAATATTGGAAGACACTACTAGACACACAGCCACTTCTTCCAGTGTGTCCTGCCTACTGACTGGATCATTGACCATCAGACTCTTGCCCTCTTGTGTCACTTCCCCATCTCCTTTACAATGTAAGCTCTCGGGAGCAGGGTCGTCAATTCCTCATGTGTCAGAAAGGTCTGTCTTGTCCTTTGTCGTGCAGGGTACCCCATGTAAATAGTTATGTGTGTCTTGCTTCTATCCCTTATTCATTTTCTGCAACATTTGTAAAGGACACTGGAAAACACCAGCTCTTTACATCTCATCCAATCTATATAGTTATCTCTCCTGAGAAGGCACCTACACTACTCTGTACCAGAGAACTGTGTCTTGTTATAAGTCATATTGATGATGCTTTTTGCAATTGTGTGTGTCAATACAAGCATGTTTAAGCTATGTGGTGTAGTCTTTCTTTCCTATTAAACATATATCAGGCATCTTAAACTCCATTACGCATTTTGTTCTTCTACTTCTACTGGAGACTGTTCTACTCTGCTCTCAAGAAAATTATAACCCTAAACAACAGTGTCAAAACATTTTTAAAATCCAATGGGCACCACAGTAGGCACTAACTAATCATATAGCCCTGCACATTACTATAGCAAGTTCCATATAGTCCACCACATTACAGATATATAAATAGCCATCCACTCACAGGTATATAAAACATAATAAACTCCATATAGCCCTGTACATTACAGGCATATAAAAATATAGCAAGCTCCATATAAAGATAGTCCTGCACATTGCACTTATTAGTACCCTTTGTGGCATGCAAAAGTAGCTGTGAGAGAGAAAGTGTGAAGTGGCTTGGAAGCAAGGCGCAAGGCTTGAATGTGAATGCATTATTGTGCCATTTGTTAACTTTGAGGATGATTAAAAAGCATTCTTATCCTTTAATGAAGCTCTGGAGCCCTTTGGCACTGGAACCCCCTTACCCTAAGGAGTGCCTGCTGCTTCAGCCCTCCCCTAGATGAGCGTGGGCTGTCTGTACTATCTAGTCATCCGTCACATACTCCTCTACAACTAGTGTGAGCAAGCACAAGTTGGAGAAGGGGAGTAATTAAGAGCAGCACTGTTACTTTAGGTTGAAAAAAGACTTTAGTCCATCAAGTTCAACCTTTTTAGATCTCCTCTGATCTGCAATACACAGATTTGTTGTTAATTGATCCAGAGGAAGGCAAACAGAAAAAAAAAACAGTGAAACTTTGCCAATTCTCTCAACAGGGAAAAAATATATAAAATTCCTTCCTGACCCCAGATACTGGTGATTGGATTCATCCCTGGATCAATACGCCCTCTCTATTTTTCCAGGATAGCCCTTAATGCCCTTTTTATTTAAAAATCTATCTAATCCCTTTTTAAAGTTATCTATCTAATCCGCTGTCACCACCTCCTTTGGTAGAGATTTCCGCAGATTAACCACCCTTACTGGGAAGAACCCCTTTCTTTCTTTAAGGTGAAATCTTTTTACTTCTAATCTCAAAGGATGTCCTCTTGTCAGTTGAAAATCTCTTTGGCACAAAAAGTTAATTTGACAAAGCCTTGTATTGACCCTGGATATATTTATATAAGTTAATCATATCTCCTCTTAGATGCCTTTTTTCTAGAGTAAATAAGTTTAATTTGGTTAGTCTTTCTTCATAACGTAGCCCCTCAATTCCCTTTATTAGCTTTGTTGCCCTTCTATGTACTTTTTCCAGCTATAAAATGTCCTTTTATGAAGTGGTGCCCAAAATTGTACTCCATATTCCAAATGTTGTTGGGTGAATCCTGAAAAATAGATATAATGTTTTTGCTATTACAGAGCCCAGTACCCTCCGTAACCGTGGATGTATTCCATCAGGACCCGGGGCTTTATTAACATTTATTTTTTTCCAACCTCTTTTGGATTTCTTCCTGCGATAACCAGTTATTTGGCAAAGGTAGTGTAGCCCCATTATTTTCTTGTTTATACCGAAGAAAATAACCTATTTAGCTCATCTGCCTTTTCCTGGTCACTAGTTTTCAGACTGACTGTGTCACATTGTAATGTTCCTATAGCTTCCTTCCTGGCCTTCTTCTCATTAATATTTTTAAAACATATTTTAAGGTTAGTCTTATTCTTCTTTGCAACTAACTTTTCATTTCCGATTTTAGCCAGTCTAATAGCCCTTTTGCAAGCCTTGTTGATTTCCTTGTACTCACGTAAAGCAGTCTCTGTCCCCTCTTGTTTGTATAATTTAAATGCTTGTTTTTTACTCCTCATCTTCATCTTTAAATCATTGTTAAGCCACATGGGTTGTGATTTACCCCTTCTTCTTATATTTCCACATGGTATATGGTAAGAAGTATGTTTATTTAGTAACGATTTAAACGTTGCCCATTTATGTTCAGTATTTTTACCTATCAGTTCTCTGTCCCAGTCTATACTTTGTATTGCTGCTCTTAGACCGTTAAAATCTGCCCTTTTAAAATTAAGAGTTTTTGTTGGCCCCTTACAGTCATGTTTTTTTAATTCAATCTCAAATGAGACTGTGTTGTGATCACTGTTTCCCAAAGGTTGTCCTATTTCAACATTTGATACTATATCAATATTATTTGTGATAACTAAATCCAAGATAGCCCCATTTCTAGTATCCCCTCTACACTTTCTACCCTATTACTTCCATCTCGTCCCTCCCCTCCACCTGTTGGGTTATAAGTAGATTCATCTTTTTAAAGGCATAAAATGAAACAAAATAAAAACATGCCTCTTAACAATGGGGTTGCACTAACATTAACTGCTATGTAAGCCTAAGCCTTGTATATAAATATAGTTGTAGAGAAAATGTAAATAATTTTTGTGTACAGAAATCCAGTTTGTGTTTGTTTCATCACTTCCACTGAGTGAGGGAGGAAGGAACAGGGAGAGATCAATAGTCTTTGTTGGATAATTGTATCAGATTATAACTGATATATAAATAAACATCCACTCTCGCAGGTATATAATCATAGTAAACCTTATATACCCTATTCATATAGAGCATTTTAGGCATAGAAAAATAGAGTATACTCAATATTGCTCTGCACATCGGTGTAAGAAATGGTGGGACGGAAGGGACAAACGCCCCCCCCCAGATTAAACTTAATCATTTATTACCAGATTTGGCCACTAAAGGGCACCAGCACTATGTAGCAGTAGTATGTCTTTCTCACGAAAGCTTTGACCCATGTATATATACTGTATATATGCACAAAGAAATTGCAAAAAAAAGTTTTTGAGGGCACTGCAGCAATGTGTGCACCGGTGGTAGATCTGCCCCTGCTTCCTGGGAGTAGTGTTGAATCATCCCCTCCAGATAGTGATGTCGCGAACATAAAATTTTCGGAGGGGGATCCATGTCAAAACTCCCACGGAAAATTACATAGTTGATGCAGAGTCTGGTTTTAATCCATAAAGGGCATAAATTACCTAACATTCCTAAATTGTTGGGAATAACATGCTTTAAAACATCAGGTATGATGTTGTATCGATCAGGTAGTGTAAGGGTTAGGCCCGCTTCACAGTGACAGGCCAAACTACCTGTTTAACCCACCGCAAACAACCTCAAACAGTCCATTTGCACAACCGCAAACTCCCCATTTGCACAAGGTTGGATACCAAGCTAGCCATGTCCTGTTCCTTGTCTTCACTGATGTCATTGAAGGGTCCCCGAAAGGTAACAACAAGCCCCCTGCTGTGTTTGGTCTTCCACCTCCTCAAAGCCACCTTCCTCCTCTGACTCCTCTTCTTCAGACTCCTCTCACTGCGTTGCCTCTCTCTGCATTATTATAAGGTGTGTTAAGTAGTACTACTCTTATCAGTTTAATACCTGTTACGTCACCTATCAGGGGACGTGTATAAGGCCTGGATTTTTGGAACCGGGAGATGGAAAAAGATGCTTTGTTGGTCCTCCCACTTCAATTTTGGGGCACGTCGCGTGCAATCTAAGGTGCCACCAGATAGGAGGCGTGTTTGTAAGTACTACTCTTATCAGTTTAATACTTGTTACGTCACCTATCAGGGGGTGTGTATAAGGCCTGGATTTTTAGAACCGGGAGAAGGAAAAAGATGCTTGGTTGGTCGTATCACTTCAAATTTGGGGCACGGCACGTGCAATCAAAGGTGCCACCAGATAGGAGTGGCATGTTTGTAAGTACTACTCTTATCAGTTTAATACCTGTTACAGCACCTATCAGGGGGCGTGTATAAGGCCTGGATTTTTGGAACTGGGAGATGGAAAAAATACTTGGTTGGTCGTATCACTTCAATTTTGGGGCACGGCGTGTGCAATCAAAGGTGCCACCAGATAGGAGTGGCATTTTTGTTAGTACTACTCTTATCAGTTTAATACCTGTTACAGCACCTATCAGGGGGCGTGTATAAGGCCTGGATTTTTGGAACCGGGAGATGGAAAAAGATGCTTTGTTGGTCGTATCACTTCAATTTTGGGGCACGGCACGTGCAATCAAAGTTGCCACCAGATAGGAATGGCGTGTTTGTAAGTACTACTCTTATCAGTTTAATACCTGTTACGTCACTTATCAGGGGGCGTGTATAAGGCCTGGATTTTTGGAACCGGGAGATGGAAAAAGATGCTTGGTTGGTCGTATCACTTCAATTTTGGGGCACGGCACGTGCAATCAAAGTTGCCACCAGATAGGAATGGCGTGTTTGTAAGTACTACTCTTATCAGTTTAATACCTGTTACGTCACTTATCAGGGGGCGTGTATAAGGCCTGGATTTTTGGAACCGGGAGATGGTAAAAGATGCTTGGTTGGTCCTCTCACTTCAAATTTGGGGCACGGTGCGTGCAATCTAAGGTGCCACCAGATAGGAATGGCGTGTTTGTAAGTACTACTCTTATCAGTTTAATACCTGTTACGTCACTTATCAGGGGGCGTGTATAAGGCCTGGATTTTTGGAACCGGGAGATGGTAAAAGATGCTTGGTTGGTCCTCTCACTTCAAATTTGGGGCACGGTGCGTGCAATCTAAAGGGGCCACCAGATAGGAGGCGTGTTTGTAAGTACTACTCCTATCAGTTTAATACCTGTTACGTCACCTATCAGGGGGCGTGTATAAGGCCTGGATTTTTGGAACCGGGAGATGGAAAAAGATGCTGGGTCGGTCCTCCTACTGTCACAGGGCTGGGGGGTGCCCCCTCGTCGGGCTACCTGGTTGATCCTGCCTCAAAGATTAAGCCATGCACATTTAAATACACACAGCCGGTACAGTGAAACTGCGAATTGCAGTGAAACTGCGAATTAATCAGTTGTAGACTGGTTCCTTTAATCGCTCCATCTGTTACTTTGATAACTGTCGGAATTAGAGAGCTGATACATGCCGACGAGCGCTGACTCCCCGGGATGCGTGCACTTATCAAAAATTAGGTATTGTTGCAGCCGCTGCTGTTGCAGCAACCAGAAAAATGTACGCTTGTTTCCCAGGCAGAAACTGCCCTAAAACATTGCGTCTTAAAACCCTAGTTGGTGGCGGATAAGTCACGCAGGTCATGCGGCATTCAAAGATAAAATACTGCAGCTTGTGGACCATTTTTAGCTCAAGGCAGCTCATCTCATCAGCCCTTTTTTAGTCTAATGTATCGCCCAGTGTCAGTCCGTTCGGGATCCATCCCTCATTCATCTTTATAAAGGTGAGGTAATCTAGACTTTTTTGACCTAGGCGACTTCTCTTTTCAGTGACAATACCTCCTGCTGCACTGAAGGTCCTTTCTGACAGGACACTGGAAGCGGGGCAGGCCAGAAGTTCTATGGCAAATTGGGATAGCTCAGGCCACAGGTCACGCCTGCACACCCAGTAGTCAAGGGGTTCATCGCTCCTCAGGTTGTCGATATCTGCAGTTAAAGCGAGGTAGTCTGCCACCTGTCGGTCGAGTCGTTCTCTGAGGGTGGACCCCGAAGGGCTGTGGCGATGCGTAGGACTGAAAAAGCTCTGCATGTCCTCCATCAACAACACGTCTTTTAAACGTCCTGTCCTTGCAGGCGTGGTCGTGGGAGGAGGAGGATTACTTTCACCTCTTCCCCTGTTAGATTCCCGTTGTGCTGTGACATCACCCTTATACGCAGTGTAAAGCATACTTTTTAATTTCATTTGGAACTGCTGCATCCTTTCTGCCTTGCGGTAATTCGGTAACATTTCAGGTACTTTCTGCTTATACCGGGGGTCTAGTAGCGTGGACACCCAGTACAGGTCGTTCTCCTTCAGCCTTTTTATACGAGGGTCCCGCGACAGGCACGACAGCATGAAAGACCCCATTTGCACAAGGTTGGATGCCGAGCTAGTCATGTCCCGTTCCTCGTCCTCAGTGATCTCACTGAAGGTATGTTCTTCCCCCCAGCCACGTACAACACCACGGGTACCAGATAGGTGACAACGAGCACCCTGGGAGGGCTGTTGTGATTGGTCTTCCTCCTCCCCCTCAAAGCCACATTCCTCCTCTGACTCCTCTTCCTCACAATCCTCCTCCAGCGTTGCCGCAGGTCCAGCAAGCGATGCTGGTAAGGCTGTTTCTGGTGGTGATGGTGACCACATCTCTTCCTCTTCACACTCATCTACGGCCTGATCCAGCACTCTTCGCAGGGCACGCTCCAGAAAGAAAACAAATGGTATGATGTCGCTGATGGTGCCTTCTGTGCGAATGACAAGGTTTGTCACCTCCTCAAAAGGACGCATGAGCCTACAGGCATTGCGCATGAGCGTCCAGTAATGTGGCAAAAAAATTCCCAGCTCCGAAGAGGCTGTCCTAGCACCCCGGTCATACAAATACTCGTTAACGGCTTTCTCTTGTTGGAGCAGGCGGTCGAACATTAGGAGTGTTGAATTCCAACGTGTGGGGATGTCACAAATCAAGCGCCTCACTGGCATGTTGTTTCGCCGCTGGATATCTGAAAAGTGAGCCATGGCCGTGTAGGAACGCCTGAAATGGCCACACACCTTTCTGACCTGCTTCAGGACGTCCTGTAAGTCTGGGTACTTGTGCACAAAGCGTTGTACGATCAGATTACACACATGTGCTATGCACGGCACATGTGTCAACTTGCCCAAATTCAATGCCGCCAACAAATTTCTTACGTTGTCACGAACGACTTTGCCAATCTTCAGTTGGTGCGGAGTCAGCCATTGATCCACCTGTGCATTCAGGGCGGACAGGAGTGCTGGCCCGGTGTGACTCTCTGCTTTCAGGCAAGTCAACCCCAAGACGGCGTGACACTGCCGTATCCGGGATGTGGAATAGTTTCTGGGGAGCTGGGGGAGGTGCCGTTGATGTGGAGTAAGACGCAGCAGCAGAAAAGGACTCAGCTGAGGAGGTTATGGAAGAGGATGGAGTAGGAGGAGTAGGGGAGGTGGCAGCAGGCCTGTGTGCAAGTCGTGGCGGTGTCACCAACTCCTCTGCAGAGCCACGCATTCCATGCTTGGCAGGCGTCAGCAGGTTTACCCAATGCGCAGTGTAGGTGATATACCTGCTCTGACCATGCTTTGCAGACCAGGTATCAGTGGTCAGATGGACCCTTGCCCCAACACTGTGTGCCAGACATGCCATTACTTCCTTTTGCACAATCGAGTACAGGTTGGGGATTGCCTTTTGTGAAAAGAAATTTCGGCCGGGTACCTTCCACTGCGGTGTCCCAATAGCTACAAATTTTTTTGAACGCCTCAGACTCCACCAGCTTGTATGGTAAAAGCTGGCGGGCTAAGAATTCAGACAAGCCAGCTGTCAGATGCCGGGCAAGGGGGTGACTTTGTGACATTGGCTTCTTACGCTCAAACATGCCCTTGATAGACACCTGACTGTGGGGAGATGAGCAGCAACAGCTAGAGGCGAGAGACGGAGTGGCGGATGGTTGAAAGGGGGCAAGGAGGACAGCAGTGGTTGACGTGGATGAAGATGCTGGACCAGGAGGAGGATGGCGGCTTTGAGTTTGTGTGCTGCTTGTACTCAGGTGTTGATCCCATTGGCGTTTGTGATGTGACATCATGTGCCTTCGCAAAGCAGTTGTACCTAGGTGGGTGTTGGACTTCCCACGACTCAGTTTCTTTTGGCACAGGTTGCAAATGGCATCGCTGTTGTCACAGGCAGACACACAAAAAAAGTGCCACACTGCTGAGCTCTGTAGTGACGGCGTTCTGGTGGTGGCAACAGCATGCGTTGATTGGCGTGCTGTCTGGCTGACCCCGGGTGCCAATGCATGCTGTCTGACTGTGCCACTAGCTCCTTGTGTAATGCTGCCTGACTGAGACATATCCCTGTTATCTACATCCTCTGGCAATAATGGTTGCGCATCACTCATTTCTTTAAACTGATGTGTAAATAACTCTTCTGACTGATCAATTGAAGCGGCTGTGGTACAAGTGTTGGTGGTGGCGGAAGACGGGCGAGTGGTAACTTGAGAGGTGCCCGAAGCTAAGCTGGAGGAGGATGGTGCGTCAATGTTCCGAGCTGAAGCTGTAGAAGATTGGGTGTCCTGTGTTAGCCAGTCAACTATGTCCTCAGAAGTTTTTGAGTTCTGGGTAACTGGCCTCTGAACACTGGGCATTATTGTAGGGCCAAAGGGAATCACAGCACCACGACGGCTCCTGCGGATTGGCCTGCCTCTGCCTGTCATTTTTTTTGCGATTAGTGGTACTATGGGTGCAAGCTACTGTGACAACAGATATGAGTGGCACTGTGCACTTGCAGAAGTTGGCAGAGTAGACTCTGTAGGCCTGACACACACGCTGGCAGACAAATAACTGCTACTCAATGTATTACAGTCAAAATGGTATTCTTTGTTTAAATGTGGACTACTGACTGTAACACCAGATATGAGTGGTGGCACTGACTGGGCAAGTGGGCACAGTATATGCTGTGAGCCTAAGACACACGATGGCAAGCAGGCAAATGAAATTAGAAAAAAGTGTTGCTTTTTTTAAAATGTAGACTGCTGGTACACCACCAGATTGGATTGGTTGCACTGGGCACAGTATAAGTTGTGAGCCTGAGAGACACACACAGACTAGCGGTCAAACAAATGAACTTAGATTTAACAAAATACAATTTTGGGTTTTTTAAATGTCCACTGCTGGTACACCACCTGATTGGATTGGTTGCACTGGGCACAGTATCAGTTGTAAACCTGAGACACACACAGACTAGCGGTCAGGCAAATGAACTTCAATTTAACAACATACAATTTGTTTTTTTTTAAAGGTAGACTGCGGGTATACCACCTGATTGGATTGGTTGCACTGGGCACAGTATCAGTTGTGAGCCTGACACACACTGGCTAGTAGGCAGGCAAATGAACTTAGATTAGACAAAATTAAAGTTTTGGTTTTTAAAAGTAGACTGCTGGTACACCACCAGATTGGATTGATTGCACTGGGCACAGTATAAGTTGTGAGCCTGAGACACACACAGACTAGCGATCAGGCAAATGAACTTAGATTAGACAAAATAAAAGTTTTAGTTTTTAAATGTACACTGCTGGTACACCACCAGATTGGATTGGTTGCACTGGGCACAGTATCAGTTGTGAGACTGAGACACACACAGACTAGCTGTCAGGCAAATTAACTTAGATTTAACAAAATACAATTTCTTTTTTTTTAAAGGTATACTGCTGGTACACCACCTGATTGTATTGGTTGCACTGGGCACAGTATCAGTTGTGAGCCTGACACACACACTGGCTAGTAGGCAGGCAAATGAACTTAGATTAGACAAAATAAAAGTTTTGGTTTTTAAAAGTAAACTGCTGGTACACCACCAGATTGGATTGGTTGCACTGGGCACAGTATAAGTTGTGAGCCTGACACACACACTGGCTAGTAGGCAGGCAAATAAACTTAGATTAGACAGAAAAAAACAAAAAACAGACTGATGTTATAGCCCTAAAAGGGGCTTTTTGGGGTGCGTTCCTTGCAGCGGAGATCAAAAGAGTCCTTCAGGACTGTATTGGACACTGTGTACAGTAGCCTAGCTATGGTTTTCCCTATTGAATTAGTATCACCTACACTCAGCCTCCTCTCAGTAAGACTGCAAGTTAGTTATGATTCCAAAATGGCTGCTGTCCATGAGGTTGAAGGGTCTGGAAGGCAGGGTATGATGCTGATTGGCTGGAATGTGTCTGCTGACTGTGAGGTGCAGGGTCAAAGTTTGTTTAATGATAAAGTATAGGGGGCGGATCGAACATTGCATATGTTCGCAGTTCGCCGCAAACGCGAACATGCTATGTTCGCCGGGAACAGTCCGCCGGCGAACTATTCACGACATCTCTACCTCCAGATTTTTGGGGGCAGGATCCTACGCCCATGGCTCTGCATATTACTTTACATGCCCAGAAACAGAAAATGTGCATTAACAGATGCAACCACAGATCTCCAAACATGTAATGGCCCTTCTCAACCACTTCAACCAAAGTATAATGGGTGCCACTAAGGTCCAACAGAGGCAACAAAATGTAGCTTTCAAAAGAAAAAAATAATTAATTAGTTAAGCTCTTAGACTCAAAGTTTTCCAACATATACTTTTTTATTGTACAATGGTCCTTTAACAAACAATCAAAACCGTATCAGATATATGCTTGATCAAAAATGTTTTGTGAGCAGAGGAAATTATATATTACATAGATTTTGGCCATTCTACATATATCAGTGCTAAGACACATGAATATAACACCCACTGACCAGGCTATGCATCCACCCTGCCCCGTTCTGTGACTTTCCCATGGTCGGGCTCATATATAAAAAGCTTAAACATAAAAGTATCTTTATGTTCCTCATCTTCTTTATAATAGAGCATAATAAAATAGATTGCAGGCTGTTAGGAAAATCTGCATTAAATAAAATCACAAGCTCATTTCTCACACTGTTGTAGTATATTTGATTACTAATCTACTGAGCAGGGAAATAATGAGTTTCAGTTACTTGCAGTTGCTCATATTTTATGTACAATATTACTGTATTACTGAATATAAAGTCCAGTTGCACAGGTGGGCAGGGCTGTATCTACCTTTTTGGAGCCCCTTGGCAGTGAAGTGGATGAGCCCCTGAGAGTGAGTACGTAAGGTATGCACTGACCATTTTTTGCCTTTTCTGTCCATGTAAGTTCCCTTTCCTTTTGTAACTGTCTTGTTACCCCCTAGTAGCCAGTCTATGAACTGCAACATTCCATTTTTTTATGCCAGGAACCATTTTTTTAAGAAGTGGCGCCCCTCACAGGGAAGCCTAATGGGTAATCCGGCCATGCAGGTGGGTACAAATGTGAGCTTTTTACCACAAGTAGTTACAATATATCGAAAAATATTCATCTTTTATATACATATTTTCAAACTAATGTTTCATTTCCAATGAACAAACAAATTTAGCGCAACAAGGAGGTAATTTGTATTTCCTAAGAAATAATCTCTTATAAATAGTATATACTTTGATTATTTTATAACCCTATAGTGGGGCTCTGTGGAATTGTTGACGCACTACACAAAGTACACAGTGGCGGTTTATGGTTATTAGTGACATCACACAAACTCTCAGTGCTGAGTTCTGTGGAAGACTTTGCTTGGTGGAAAGTTCTGTTTGCACAGATACAGATGGCTGCTTGACTGGTCATCTAGATAATCTTCCATGGCTGGAAGTCTTCCAATTAACGCAGAACTCTTTCTGAAAAAAACACATCACTATTTAAGGGTTACAATGCACAAGAAATGAAAGGAGAATATGCATCCCTTTATCATAGTTTCAGGTAGGACTGTATCATTGACCAGTTTAGTGGTCTTATAAAGGGCTCTCTAAATAATAGCTAGGCAGTGGCTGATAAGAAAAATATCTTTGTTAACATTTTTACTGTGCATTTAAACAATTAATTACTATTTTTTAATCATGCCCCAAGGCTTTATAAGCTCTGTATCGCTCCACCACTTGAATGAAGTATTGTGTCTGGAGTGGAGCCACCCTGGAAGGCAATGTAAATTCCCTTTTAGCGAGTAGCACGCAGAGTAATTAGGAGTCAATCAGTAAAGAAGAAGATGCATATTAACTCCTTGATTCTTTCACACTTCCTCATGTATCTCAACCTTTTCCCTAGGAGATCAACTATCACTGCCTGCCCAATGAGGCCCCAAAGCTTTGAACCATCTTTCCCCCAACCTTCTCCCCCTAACGTACTCTGGGCAAGCGGAATCAGACCTGGTCCTCATACAATGGTCTTCCCACCTAGCGTACTCGGAGCAGGCGGAATCAGTCCTGGCCTCATACAATGGTCTCCCCACCTTCACCACCTAGTGTACTCTGGGCAGGCAGAATCAGTCCTGGTCCTCATACAATGGTCTCCCCACCTTCACCACCTAGTGTACTCTGGGCGGGCATAATCAGTCCTGGTCCTCATACAATCGTCTGCTGCCCTCCTCACCTAGTACTCTGGGCAGGTAGAGTCAGTCACTGGTCCTCATACAATGGTAGCCCCACCCTCCCCACCTAGTGTAATATGAGCAGGCGGAATTAGTCCTGGTCCTCATACAACAGTCTAACCACCCGCCCCACCTACCGTACTCTGGGGAGGCGGAATCAGTCACTGGTCCTCATACAATGGTCTGCCCACCCTCCGCACCTAGCATACTCTGAGCAGGCAGAATCAGTCCTGGTCCTCATACAATGGTCTCCCTACCCTCTACACCTAGCGTACTCTGAGCAGGCGGAATCAGTCCTGGTCCTCATACAATGGTCTCCCCACCCACTCCACCTACTGTACTCTGGGCAGGCATAATCAGTCCTGGTCCTCATACAATGGTCTGCCCACCCTCCTCACCTAGTGTACTCTGGGAAGGCAGAGTCAGTCACTGGTCCTTATACAATGGTCTCCCCACCCTCACCATCTAGTGTACTCTGGGCAGGCAGAATCAGTCCTGGTCCTCATACAATGGTCTCCCCACCCTCCACACCTAACGTACTCTGAGCAGGCGGAATCAGTCCTGGTCCTCATACAATGGTCTCCACACCCACTCCACCTATCGTACTCTGGGCAGGCATAATCAGTCCTGGTCCTCATACAATGGTCTCCCCACCCTCCCCACCTTGAGCACTCTGGGCAGGCAGAATCAAATTGGGAAATGTTTACTTTGTTTTAATGTGTTTAAGTTTCTTATTGTTCTCATATATAAAAGTGGTGTGTCCTGTGAATAAAGATATAGTCTCTTTGGCAAAACAAGTGTGACAGCTGTTGTTTTTTGTTTGGGAACCAGGGTCTTCTTTCACAGGAAAAGCTGTCTCCTACCTCCTACCCTACGATCATCACTGATTCTGAGTGCTGAATATCATATTCGGGACCAAAGCCAGACTGGTGGGTTGCTGGGTTCTGTGATAAAGACCATAAGATTTCAATTAATACCTTGAGTCTCAGGATCAAACCCTGCATTCCCAGGTCTAGATTAATAGGATGCATGGTGGATCCATGAAGGTGATGAGGTGAGATATAATTTTGATTTTGTACAAACATTAGGGATAGGGAGGACAGTCTTAAGAAGAGCTTACTATCCACTATAATAGTTATTAGCTTGTGAGTAATGCCTGCAAGACAGAGAAATTGTGAAGCTGCTCCATCTTAGGCCATTAGCAATTGCGCGTGCATGAAAACGTTGTGCATGCGCAGTTGCTTTGGCCAACAGGAAGGAAGGAGGGAGAATGAGGGACAGAGAGTGAGGGAGAGGCAGAGAAAGAGAGAGAGGGAGGGAGGAAGGTAGAGAGAGGAGGGAAGCAGAGAGAGAGGGAGGAAAGCCGAGAGGGAGGAAGAGAGAGAGGAAGGAGGGAGTCAGAGAGAGAGAGGAAGAGCGAGGGAGAGAGAGAGAGAGGGAGGCAGGTAGAGAAAGAGGGATAGAGGGCGGGAGGCAGAGAGAGAAGAGGGAAGGTATGGGAGAGCCAGACGAAGGGAGAGAGGGGGGAGAGAGAGAAGAAGGCAGAGAGAGAGGGAGAAAGAGAGAGGGAGGGAAGATGAGGCAAAGAGAAAGGGAGGGAGGGAGAGAGAGAGGAGAGGGAGAGAGAAAGGGAGGGGGAGAAGAGAGACAGAGAGCACGCAGAGTGCAGAGAGAGGGAACAAATAAAGATAGAGGGCACAGAGAGAGATGGCATAGAGAGAGGGCGCACAGAGAGATAGAGAGAGATTGTGCACAAATAGAGAGAGAGGGTGCAGAGAGAGAGGGTGCAGAGAGCAAGAGGGTGCATGGAGAGGGTGCACAGAGAGAGGGAGAGGGTGCACAGAGTGAGTGGGAGGGCGCACAGAGAGAGACAGAATAGACAACTGAACATAACATATGACACCGTCATTTATGACAAGCAAGTTAATAGTATGCAATAATAAAAATAAAAACTTTTGAAGACGTCAGTAATACCTTTGTTTCCTCCATGACTTTAATATAACAGAGAAACAAGTGTACTAAAACAGGAACAACCACTATTCTAAACACTAAAGAATCTACACAAAAGCTAATCTGGCCCTCCCCTGCTAACTCTCTCTCACAATTAGAATTTCATGTTCACTTCTTGTTGAATCTTTTTCTTCAGGTTTTCTTGCAGGTAGTTGACAAATCTCATTGTAATGGAGAACTGACAGGAGGAAGAAACTTTTAACCTGCTTTTTTGACAGTTAAGAAACATAAATATAAATATAGGGCCTGATTCAATTGCGATTTGGCCAATTGAATAGGGCTCTATATAAGCACAGAGCATATTTTTTTACAGAAGTTTTTAGTTAGTGAGCCTCTATCCAAAAGCAAGGTCTTCACTAACTAAAAACTTCTGTAAAAAATATGCTCTGTTCTTATATAGAGCCCTATTTAATTGGCCAAATTGCAATTGAATGAGGCCCATAGTACATAGCAAGTACTGTATCATTTGAAAGGTTTTTTTTTAGATAAATTACTCATTGCGGTCAGAGCATGCCCAGTTTATTTTGTTTTGCACATGGCTGACACTGAAGGCAGTAGATTCAAAGCCCCGGGAGGATATCACCAATTATTGGCAATGATCTGCAATTAGCAAGAGAAGTCTGCTTACAAAAGCATGCCAAGATCTCTACAACTTGGAAAGAGGCTTCTTAGAATATCATAGGAATTGAGAGATTAAGGTCAACAGAGGTAAAACACTGACTGAAGTGATTATAACTCGTTAGGTTTAGGTTATTTACCAGTTATACAGGATAGTAGCTGTGATACAGATCAGGAGGTTAAGGGTGCACTAAAATCTGTTTTCTTGAAATAATTATCCTAAAGAAAATACAATTTGAAGGGGATATAGACTTCAAGCAAACAAGGTGAATATAATTGCTCCAGCCATTCCCATTGCCCTTTTCAGTGAGAATCTTGTCTCATATCCGCAACTGATTTTTCTCTGTAGGCCTCCATGATTGGCTGAGAGCTGACAGCATGGGACTAGCAATGTGAAAAAGGAAATGGTAGTGGGCAGAGGAAGCATTTCCATATGGGGTCATTGAAGGGTAGCGGTAGTATGTTTTTTTCTTTAGCACACTTGCTCATCTAAATTTGGTGACCTAACCAACTAATTTTATGAGGAATGTGGATCTACTAGTATATATTATACATTATAAAATGAACAGTGTAGATGAGGAAAACTTCACAAATGTGTGAACTAACAGGATTAGTATTGTGTAAACCACTGGCATAAATGCATTTTTAGATAAAATCTTAATTTTAGCAGACTCTGCTTGTGCTGGCAGCTGCCATGATAACAACACTTACACTTACCAAATACAGTGGCAGGCACTTCACATCAGCAGAGCCATAGCAACATAAAGTGTATGATTGCAAACGCAAGAAGTTTGCCTGGGAAAATGGATGAGCTAGAAATATTAGCAGTACAAGAAAAATGGGGCTTAATAGGCATTACGGAAACATGGTGGGATGAATCTCATGACTGGACTGTTAATCTGGATGGTTATAACCTATTTAGGAAAGATAGGGGAAATGGTAAAAGAGGAGGAGGGATCTGTCTTTATGTTAAGCCTGAATTTAAGCCTATAGTTAGAGAAGATATTTATGCTGGCACTAACGGCATCATTGAATCCTTGTGGGTTGAGCTAAATAGTGGAGGAGCTAATTCTAAATGCATATTGGTGGGAGTATGCTATAAACCCCCAAATATAGCTGAAAGTGAGGAAATACAATTATTGTTACAGATTGGAAATGCAGCTAAGCATGGGCAAGTTCTAATAATGGGAGACTTTAATTACCCTGATATAAACTGGATAAACGAGACCAGCAGCTCAGCTAAGGGGAGCAGGTTCTTGAGTACACTCAGGGATCATTATCTAGCCCAGGTAATACAAGAACCTACTAGAAATGGGGCCATCTTGGATTTAGTCATCACAAGTAATATTGATATAATATCAAATGTAAAAATAGGGGAACCCTTGGGGAACAGTGATCACAACACAGTCTCATTTGAGATTGAATACAAAAAACAAAGTTGTAAGGGGCCAACAAAAACTCTAAATTTTAAAAGGGCTAACTTTAATGGGCTACGGGCAGCAATACAACATATAGACTGGGACAAAGAACTTACAGGGAAGAATACTGAAAATAAATGGACAACATTCAAATCCTTGCTAAATAAACATACTCATCAGCATGTACCATGTGGAAATAAAATAAATAGGAGTAAATCACATCCCATGTGGCTTAACAATGACTTAAAGATCATGATGAGGAAAAAGAAATATGCATTTAAATTATACAAGAAGGAGGGAACAGAGGCATCTTTATGTGACTATAAGGAAATCAACAAGGCTTGCAAAAGGGCTATTAGACTGGCTAAAATAGAAAATGAGAAGTCAGTTGCAATGGAAAGTAAGACTAACCCTAAAATATTTTATAAATATATTAATGGGAAGAAGGCCAGGAAGGAATCGATAGGACCATTACAATGTGACACAGGCCATCTGATAATTAGTGACCAGGAAAAGGCAGATGAGCTAAATAGGTTCTTTTCGTCGGTTTACACAAGGGAGGTACCAGTGGTTGGGACACTGCAACATAATGGGGCTACACTACCTTCACTAAATAATTGGTTAACGCAGGAAGAAATACAAAAGAGGTTGGAGAAAATAAATGTTAATAAAGCCCCAGGTCCTGATGGAATACATCCAAGGGTACTGAGGGAGCTGGGTTCTGTAATAGCCAAACCATTATATCTAATCTTTAAAGACTCGCTCACTACAGGGTCTCTACCAGATGACTGGAGAAAAGCAGAGGTGATACCTATATTTAAGAAGGGATCTAGAGCAAATCCGGGGAATTATAGACCAGTGAGCCTCACTTCTGTAGTTGGGAAGCTTTTAGAAGGGTTAATAAGGGACAGAATACAAGAATATGTCTTTTTGAACAGGATCATAGGTAGCAGTCAACATGGATTTATGAAGGAAAGGTCGTGTCAGACCAATCTAATTAGTTTTTATGAGGAGGTTAGTAGGAACTTGGATCAGGGCAACTCAGTGGATGTAGTCTTTTTAGATTTTTCAAAGGCATTTGATACAGTGCCACATGGAAGACTAGTGAGCAAACTAAGGGATACAGGAATTGCAGTAAATATCTGCTCATGGATCGAGAGCTGGCTAAAAGACAGGAAGCAAAGGGTTGTTGTAAATGGAACATACTCCGATTGGTCTAATGTGATAAGTGGGGTTCCTCAGGGCTCAGTATTGGGTCCTCTCCTTTTTAACATATTTATTAATGACATTGAAGTAGGACTCAAATGTAGTGTCTCCATTTTTGCTGATGACACTAAGTTGTGCAAGGTAATAAAATCAGATAATGATGTACTTTCCCTACAAAAGGATTTGCATAAATTAGAGAACTGGGCGGCTAAATGGCAGATGAGATTTAATACAAATAAATGTAAGGTTATGCATTTGGGAAGGAACAATAGCCAAGCAATCTATAATCTTAATGGAGCAAATCTAGGGGTATCAGATATTGAAAGGGATTTGGGAGTACTAGTGGACAACCACCTAGGTAACAGCGCTCAAAGCCAAGCAGTGGCTGCAAAGGCAAATAAAATATTAGCATGTATTAGGAAGGGTATAGAAGCCAGGGAAGAAGATATAATTCTGCCACTATACAAATCTCTAGTACGCCCTCATTTGGAATATGGAGTACAATTTTGGGCACCACCTCATAAAAAAGACATTTTAGAGCTGGAAAAAGTACAGAGAAGGGCTACAAAACTAATAAGGGGAATGGAGGGGCTAAGTTATGAAGAAAGACTAACAAAATTAAACTTATTTTCGCTAGAAAAAAGGCGTCTAAGAGGAGATATGATTACCTTATTTAAATACATCCAGGGTCAATATAAGGCTTTGTCAAGTGAACTTTTTGTAGCAAGAGACTTTCAACTGACAAGAGGACACCCGTTGAGGTTAGAGGAAAAAAGATTTCACCTTAAACAAAGAAAAGGGTTCTTCACAGTTAGGGTGGTTAAACTGTGGAATTCTCTACCAAAGGAGGTGGTGACAGCGAATTCGATAGACAACTTCAAAAAGGGGTTAGATATATTTCTGAATAAAGAGGACATTCAAGGCTATCCTAGATAACTAGCAAGGAATATTGATCCAGGGAGAAATTTGATCGCCAGTTTCTGGGGTCAGGAAGGAATTTTGCTTTTTTTTCCCCTTATGAGACAATTGGCAAAGTTTCAATGGGTTTTTTTTTCTGTTTGCCTTCCTCTGGATCAATTAACAATAATTAACAATTAACAATAAATAGTCCAAATTAAAAAGATCAATAGAGATCTAAAAAGGTTGAACTTGATGGACTAACTCTTTATTCATTCTCCAACACTATACTATTAATAATTATTTAATCAATAATTTAATTAATAACTAATCCGCATATTGCAGATCAGGGGAGATCTTAACAGGTTGAACTTGATGGACTGAAAGTCTTTTTTCAACCTTAATTACTATGGGCCTCATTCAATTGCGATTTGGCTAATTGAATAGGGCTCTAAATAAGCACATAGCATATTTTTTTTAAATAAGTTTTTAGTTAGTGAAAATCTTGCTTTTGCACAGATGCTTACTAACTAAAAACTTCTTTAAAAAAAATATGTTATGTGCTTATTTAGAGACCTATTCAATTGGCCAAATTGCAATTGAATGAGGGCCTATGTAACTATGTAGCTATGTAACTATGTAACACTTGGTTTTCGACGCACAAGGGAGCAGATTACTTGCTACGGGCTTTTGCTGAGCTTGTGCAGCATCGTGTAAATATTCAATTCCTTTCTCCTCCTCATAGTCCAAAAGAACTAATAAAACTAGCACATACCCCTCAGGCTGCAAGTCAGCCAAAGTATAGGAAACACAAACAACAGATCATTCAGGCACAAACACAGCCTGCTAAAATAAAGTGCTTTATATGCATACCTCTCGCTTGTTTCCATTTTATTTAAAAACCTCTTCTCCTGTGTAACTGTATTTTGAGGGTTAATATTGGAAAATAGAGAGTTAATTAATAAACTAAATTATGTTCACAGCAAAATGCAAAGGGGCTCTTTGGGTAATTTATGTCACTCATTTTTTTAAATAGCAACCAATTGCAAATATAAGTGTATGCTGCCCCTTTGATATAGTATGGCATAGAATAATGCCTGAATTTGATAGGTTTTTATGAATATATAGAAGAGGAAATACATGTTAGGTGGGCAAAGTTGCATGCAGAACCGGATCTACCTCTTTGGAGCCCCTAGGCAGTGAAGCGGAGGAGCCCCTGTGAGTGAGTATGCAAGGTATGCACAGACCCATTTTTGCATTTTCTGTGCGTGTAAGTTCCTTTTCCTGTTGTAACTCTCTTGTTCTCGGTGGTTACCCCCTAGCAGTCAGTCTATGAACTGCAGTATTTCATTTCTTTTAAGTCAGAAACCATTTTTTTTTTAAAGTGGCGCCCCTCACAGGGAAGAACCCCTGGGCGGCTGCCTAGTTGGCCTAATGGGTAATCTCGCCATGGTTGCATGTATCATTCTGTTGTCCTGCGTTTGGTTGGGGTGGTTGCAATGAGTAGACGACTCAATGTATTAAACGTGGCTAATATGAGTGGGGGTGCAGACCTGATCCCATTCATATGTGTGTGTTTGCGTTGTTCAGTCATGTCTGACTCTCTGTGACCTCATGGATAGCAACATACCATGCTGATCCACTTAGTATTCATGGCAGAGATATTGGAGTAGGTTGCCAGTTGTTTCTCTAGTGGGCCAAGGCATATAGCTCCTGTTATTCCTAGGTGGTCTCCCATCCAAGTACTGACCAGGCCCAACCCTGCTCAGCTTCTGGGTGGTTTGACCTCTTGGTTTCGTGACTGGAATCAAACCCAGATCGCAGCAGTGAAAGCACTGAATCCTAACCACTGGACCACCAGGGAACCCTTCCCATTCATGGATAATTCATGTAATACATTGTGTGATCCTACTCTAGCGGATTCAGCAGTAGTGTCAGACCTGGTCCCATTCATATAGGCCATGGATAATACATGTAATACATTATGTGATGCCACTCTTACAGAACACGTGTTGGCATTTGGCCCAATATCACACAATGAGAGCTGACAGCATGGGATTGGCAATGTGAAAAAGGAAATGGTAGTGGGCAGAGAAATAATTTCCATATGAGATCACTGAAGGGTAGCGGTAGTATGTTTTTGCTTTAGCACACTTGCTCATCTAACTTTGTTGACCTAACCAACTAATTTTATAAGTAATGTGGATCTACTAGTATATATTATACATTATAAAATGACAAGTGTAGATGAGGAAAACTTCACAAATGTGTGAACTAACAGGATTAGTATTGTGTAAACCACTGGCATAAATGCATTTTTAGATAAAATCTTAATTTTAGCCGACTCTGCTAGTGCTGGCGCCCGCCATGATAACAACATTTGGTTTTCGACGCACAAGGGAGCAGATTACTTGCTACAGGCTTTTGCTGAGCTTGTGCAGTATCGTGTAAATATTCAATTCCTTTCTCCTCCTCATACTCAAAAAGAACTAATAAAACTAGCACATACCCCTCAGGCTGCAAGTCAGCCAAAGTATAGGAAACACAAACAATGGATCATTCAGGCACAAACACAGCCTGCTAAAATAAAGTGCTTTATATGCATACCTCTCGCTTGTTTCCATTTTATTTAAAAACCTCTTCTCCTGTGTATCTGTATTTTGAGGGTTAATATTGGATGCTGACAAAATGGAGAGTTAATTAATAAACTGAAATAATGTTCACAGCAAAATGCGAGGGGCTTTTTGGGTAATTTATGTCACTAATTTTTTTAAATAGCAACCAATTGCAAATATAAGTGTATGCTGCCCCTTTGATATAGTATGGCATAGAATAATGCCTGAATTAGATAGGTTTTTATGAATATATAGAAGAGGAAATACATGTTAGGTGGGCAAAGTTGCATGCAGAACCGGATCTACCTCTTTGGAGCCCCTAGGCAGTGCAGTGGAGGAGCCCCTGTGAGTGAGTATGCAAGGTATGCACGAACCCATTTCTTTACGTGTAAGTTCCTTTTCCTTTTGTCACTCTCTTGTTCTCGGTGGTTACCTCCCTAGTAGCCAGTCTATGAACTGCAGTATTTCATTTCTTTTAAGTCAGGAACCATTTTATTTTTTAAAAGTGGTTCCCCTCACAGGGAAGAACCCCTGGGCGGCTGCCTAGTTGGCCTAATGGGTAATCCCGCCATGGTTGCATATCATTCTGTTGTCCTGCGTTTGGTTGGGGTGGTTGCAAAGTGTAGACGACTCAATGTATTAAACTTGGCCAATATGAGTGGGGGTGCAGACCTGATCCCATTCATATGTGTGTGTTTGCGTTGTTCAGTCATGGCTGACTCTCTGTGACCTCATGGATAGCAACATACCATGCTGACCCACTTAGTATTCATGGCAGAGATATTGGAGTAGGTTGCCAGTTGCTTCTCCAGTGGGCCACCGCATATAGCTCTTGGTATTCCTAGGTGGTCTCCCATCCAAGTCCTGACCAGGCCCATCCCTGCTCAGCTTCAGGGTGGTGTGACCCATTGGTTCCGTGACTGGAATCAAACCCAGATCGCAGCAGTGAAAGCACTGAATCATAACCACTGGACCACCAGGGAACCCTTCCCATTCACAGATAATACATGCAATACATTGTGTGATCTACTCTAGCGGATTCAGTAATAGTGTCAGACCTTGTCCCATTCATATAGGCCACGGATAATACATGTAATACATTATCTGATGCCACTCTTGCAGAACACGTGTTTGCATTTGGCCCAATATCACACAATGTGCACAGAGGGGCAGAATATTCAAATACATTATTGCAAACCTCCATAGTCAGGAAAAGGAAGCACACCCCCTAAACACACACACAGTCACTGCGGTATTGACCCTCCGCACATACCACAAGCCAACTATTGTGCTTTCTAGACAGCCCAGCCCGTGATATTTACCTGTCCTGCAGCATTCAAATGAACAGGACCATTAACTCTCATTGGAGCCATTAAAGAGACACTGCCCAATATCACTAATATTGTTGTCGTACTGCGAGTTTGTGTGTAATGCTCGCAAAGTTGCTGGTTGCGCATGAGGCTCAAAGAGGGGAGGGGAGGAAAGAGGAGAGGGGAGGAGGGAGAGGACACAGGAGGAAAGGAGAGAGAGATTGCATGTTGGGGGGGAGAGACACAGGGGGAGAGGGGGAAGAGACAGAGTGGGTGGGAGAAACACGTGGGGGAAAGAGACACAGGGGAGGAAGAGGGGAGGGAGGGGGTAAGAGACACAGGGGAGGGAGAGGGGGGAAAGAGACACAGGGGAGGGAAATGGGGGAAAGAGACACATGGGAGGGAGAGGGGAGGAAAAAGACACAGGGGAGGGAGAGGGGGCAACAGACACAGGGCAGGTAGAGGTGGGAAGAGACACGGGAATGGGGTGATAAATGGGAAGGAGAGGGGGGATAAGATACAGAAGGGAGGGAGAGGGGGAGGGAAGAGACAGAGGGGAGGGAGAGGGGGAAAGAGACACAGGGAAGAGAAGGGAGGAGACGCAGGGGAGGGAGAGGGGGAAGAGATACGGGGGGGGGGGGAGACACTGTCATTTATGATGGGCAATTGACTAGTTTACAATATATTCTTTTAAAGAGTAAACATAAAATGGTTTTAGAAGCTACAAAAATTATACAGATCAAATATTTTGTATGATATGATGCTGCTATGGGATCTACATCTGTACCGTCTTGGGGTAGGGAGGAGATGTTAAATTCAATTCTACACAATGGGAATGTGGCATCTGAAGCTGCCAGTGCTTCCAACAGGGAAAGATTATTCGTTTGCAAGGACGCATATTTCAGGATCAGCTGAGAAAAGAAAATTGATCCTTAGAGTAAAAAAATAATTGTATGTCTATGATTTTTAAAAACATTTCCCCATTATCAAGATGCGTTATTTGAAATGCTATTTTGAAAAAGGATGTGACCACAGAGGTCCTGTAATCGCTAGTTCTGTACGAACGCTATATGTTATATAGTAAGAACATCCAAAAAACACTGGCTTCATTATTTTTTATGTTTGAATACAATAGGGTAGATTCACTAAGCATTGTGGGGGAATAAATTATTTTGCTAATTTATTCCTTATGAATTAAATTGCCCAAAAGTTTCCAAGTAAAACAGGTCTGGTTAGGATTATTGTACCTATCCCATGTAGTGTATCTACCCCATGTAGTGTATCTACCCTGTGTCGTTTATCTACCCCATGTAGTGTATCTACCCCATGTAATGTATCTACCCCATGTAGTGTATCTACCCCATGTAGTGTATATACACCATGTAATATGTCTACCCCATGTAGTGTATCTACCCCATGTAATGTATCTACACTGTGTAATGTACCTATCCCATGTAGTGTATCTACCCCATGTAGTGTATCTACCCCATGTAATATGTCTACCCCATGAAGTGTATCTACCCCATGTAATGTATCTACAGCATGCAATGTATCTACCCCATGTAATGTATCTACTCCATGTAGTGTATCTACCCCATGTAATGTATCTACCCCATGTAATGTATCTACTCCATGTAGTGTATATACACCATGTTATGTAACTACACTGTGTAATGTACCTATCCCATGTAGTGTATCTACCCCATGTAGTGTATCTACACTGTGTAATGTACCTATCCCATGTAGTGTATCTACCCCATGTAGTGTATATACACCATGTTATGTATCTACACTGTGTAATGTACCTATCCCATGTAGTGTATCTACCCCATGTAGTGTATCTACCCCATGTAGTGTATCTACCCCATGTAATGTATCTACCCCATGTAGTGTATATACACCATGTTATGTATCTACACTGTGTAATGTACCTATCTCATGTAGTGTATCTACCCCATGTAGTGTATCTACCCCGTGTCGTTTATCTACCCCATGTAGTGTATCTACCCCATGTAATGTATCTACCCCATGTAGTGTATCTACCCTGTGTCGTTTATCTACCCCATGTAGTGTATCTACCCCATGTAATGTATCTACCCCATGTAGTGTATCTACCCCATGTAGTGTATCTACAGCATGCAATGTATCTACCCCATGTAGTATATCTACCCCATGTAATGTATCTACCCCATGTAGTATATATACACCATGTTATGTATCTACACTGTGTAATGTACCTATCCCATGTAGTGTATCTACCCCATGTAGTGTATCTACCCCGTGTTGTTTATCTACCCCATGTAGTGTATCTACCCCATGTAATGTATATACCCCATGTAGTGTATCTACAGTATGTAATGTATCTACCCCATTTAGTGTATTTACCCCATGTAATGTATCTACCCCATGTAGTGTATATACACCATGTTATGTACCTACCCCATGTTGTATATCTACCCCATGTAATGTAGCTACCCCATGTAGTGTTTTGACCCCATGTAATGTATCTAACCCATGTAATGTACCTACCCTATGTAGTGTATCTACCCAGTGTAATGTATATACCCCATGTAGTGTATCTACAGTATGTAATGTATCTACCCCATTTAGTGTATTTACCCCATGTAATGTATCTACCCCATGTAGTGTATATACATCATGTTATGTACCTACCCCATGTTGTATATCTACCCCATGTAATGCATCTACCCCATGTAGTGTTTTGACCCCATGTAGTGTATCTACACCCATGTAATGTATATACCCCATGTAGTGTATCTACAGTATGTAATGTATCTACCCCATTTAGTGTATTTACCCCATGTAATGTATCTACCCCATGTAGTGTATATACATCATGTTATGTACCTACCCCATGTTGTATATCTACCCCATGTAATGCATCTACCCCATGTAGTGTTTTGACCCCATGTAATGTATCTAACCCATGTAATGTATCTACCCAGTGTAATGTATCTATCCCATGTAATGTATATACACCATGTAATCTACCTACCCCATGTAGTGTATCTACTCCGTGTAAGATATATACCCCATGTAATGTATCTATCGCATGTAATGTATGTACACCATGTAATATAACTACCCCATGTAATGTATCTACCCCATGTAGTGTATCTACCCCATGTAATGTATCTACCCCATGTAATATGTCTACCCCATGACGTGTATCTACCCCATGTAATGTATACTGACCATGTAATGTATCTACCCCATGTAGTGTATATACACAATGTAATGTATCTACCCCATTTAGTGTATCTACCCCATGTAATTTATCTACTCCATGTAGTGTATCTACCCCATGTAATGTGCCTACCCCATGTAGTGTATATAGATCATGTAGTGTATCTACCCCATGTAGTGTATCTACCCCATGTATTGTATATAGATCATGTAGTGTATCTACCCCATGTAGTGTATCTACCCCATGTATTGTATATAGATCATGTAGTGTATCTACCTCATGTAGTGTATCTACCCCATGTAGTGTATCTACCCCATTTAATGTATCTACCCCACGTAGTATATCTATCCCCATTGTAACATACATTAGGTACATGATAAAGGACTAAAAGCTCTCAGTTGTGGGTGTGTGCATGTAATTTATGTTGGGGAATACAACAGCATGTGGACAACAATTTAATTAAATCTAATTAAAAAGAGGGGCTCCCGGGTGGTCCAGTGGTTAGGATTTGGTGCTTGTGACCTGGGTTTGATTCCAGTCAGGAAACCAAGAGGTCACACCACCCTGAAGCCTTACTGATTTGGGCCTGGTCAGTATTGGATGGGAGACCACCTAGGAATACCAGGAGCTGTATGATGTGGCCCACTGGGGAAGGAACTGGAAACCCACTCCAGTATCTCTGCCATGAATACCAAGTGGATCAGCATGGTGTGTTAAGGCTCATGAGGTCATGGAGAGTCGGATACAACTGAATGACATCCTATAATGCCACCAGTTTTGGGTATGGTAGAGGAGACATAGCTGTACTGAGCTGTATGGGACTCTAGAGCAATGGTAACCTATTTCACTTAGACAGCCAGATATGGGGCCCTTGGGTCCTTAAAATGGAATGAAATTTCCATTAATCCTATTGAACACACTGGCACTAAGGATTACCACATTTAAGCATAGACACATATATATGACCTTCTATAAGGGAACACTTTCATGAAAGAATAATTTTAGTTTTTGTGGAACATCTACTTTAAATCAAGGATAAAAAAGAAATATAAGAGATATTTCACACTGAAATGAATTTCGAAAACATGATCTACTTTGGATATTTTTTAGATTATAACAACATTTATTGAACAACTAACCATATTAAAGGACCCTTGTGATGATCAACAAAACTTGATAATGGGCATTTATTTTACTCCTTCAGCTGATTCTGCCAGTTCATTTCTTGGGGATGTACTTGCAAGTTAATAACCTTACCATGATTGCTATTGAAAGCTCTGGCAATAGTAGATGCCACATCAACATTGTGCAGATAGAAAGTTCCTGTGCCTTCAGAGTCTCCTCTCACCTCAGGAAGTTGGTCAGCAGAAACCAAAATGGTACCTGCCACAGGACAATAATTGTATGTAAGAGATAGTATGTTAATGACTGTGTTATTTTATTTGATTCTAAAAACATCTTCAAGTTTAATTCTTAAAATAGTATATTTTTAATATAGGACTAGGATGGTCCAATTAAAGGGTGAGACTATATATATATATACTGTATGGCTATTTCCCAAAGACAACCTCTGGATAGGACGCTGAGCACGTGCACTCAACTTCTTTGGTCAACCATGGCGAGTGGAACCTGCCCTGTGACACCGCTGTATGGTCTTGCCCACCGTGCTGCAGCTCAGTTTTAGGGTCTTGGTAATCTTCTTATAGCCTAGGCCATCTTTATGTAGATAACAGTTCTTTGCCATGAGGTGCCATGTTGAACCTCCAGTGACCAGTGTGTGAGAGAGTGTGAGTGTGATGACACCAAATTTAACACACCTGCTCCCCATTCACACCTGAGACCTTGTAACATTCACACCTGAGACCCAATTTGGACATCTCCACTTAGGAGTGTACTCACTTTTGTTAGACACTAATGGCTGTGTGTTGAGTTATTTTGAGGGGACAGCAATTTTATACTGTTACTAGCGACTTGCCCGTCAAAAATGACGGCAATAAAAACTGAAGCCTGGCAATGCTGTTTGCCACACAATGCAAGCCTCTCCCCCTCTACTTTACTGGCCTTGTGATGAGCGCCTTTGGCGCTCATCACAGGCCTTGCAATGAGCCCCTTTGGAGCTCATTGCGAGTCTCTCCCTCTGTCTACTTCCTCCCTCGTGTCTTATTTCCCCCCTCCTCTCCCTCCCTTGTGTCTCCTTCCACCTCGTCTACCTCCTTTGTATCTCCTGCCCCCCTGTGTTTTTACCTCCCTCTCCCTCCCGTGTCTCTAAACCCCTCCCCTGTGTCTCTTTCCCCCTTCTCCCTCCCATGCATCTCTTCCCCCCTCTGTGTCTCCCCCAACCCTCCCCTGTGTCTGTTCCCCCCTGGCCTGTGTCTCTTTCCCCCTCCCCCTGTGTCTGTTACGGCATTCCTCGTGTCTCCATTTCCCTCCCTTGTGTATCTTCCCCCCTGCACTCTCTCCCCTGTGTCTCTTCCCCCTCCTCTCACTCCCCTGTGTCTCTTCCCCCTCCTTTTTCTGTGCCTCTTCCTCCCTGTCTCTTCCCCCTCACCCTCTGTGTCTCTCCCCACTCTGTGTCTTCCACCCTCTCCCTCTGTGCCTCTTCCCCCGCCTCTCTCTGTGTGTCTCGCCACTGTGTCTCTTCACCCCTTCCTCTGTTCCCCCCCCCTCTGTGCCTCTTTCCCCCTCTCTCTGTACCTCTTCCCCCCCTTCCCTCTGTGTCTCTTCCTCCCTCACCCTCTGTATCTCTCCCCCCTGTGTCTCTTCCCCCCTCTCCCTCTGTGCCTCTTCCCCCCTCTCCCTCTGTGCCTGTTCCCCCCTGGCCTGTGTCTCTTTCCCCTTCCCCCTGTGTCTGTTCCCCTCTCCCCCCCCCCCCATTTCCCTCCCATGTGTTTCTTCCCCCTTCTCTCACTCCTGTGTGTCTTTTCCCCCTCCTCTACCTCCCCTGTGTCTCTTTCCCACCTATCACTCTGTGTCTCTCCCCCCTCCCTCTGTGTCTCTTCCCCACTCTCCCTCTGTGCCTCTTCCCCACTCTCCCTCTGTGCCTGTTCCCCCCTGGCCTGTGTCTCTTTCCCCTTCCCCCTGTGTCTGTTCCCCTCTCCCCCCCCCCCATTTCCCTCCCATGTGTTTCTTCCCCCTTCTCTCACTCCTGTGTGTCTTTTCCCCCTCCTCTACCTCCCCTGTGTCTCTTTCCCACCTATCACTCTGTGTCTCTCCCCCCTCCCTCTGTGTCTCTTCCCCACTCTCCCTCTGTGCCTCTTCCCCACTCTCCCTCTGTGCCGTGCCTCTCCCCCCCCTCTTCCCCACTCTCCCTCTTCCCCACTCTCCCTCTGTGCCTCTCCCCCCCCCTCTTCCCCACTCTCCCTCCCCACTCTCCCTCCCCTCTTCCCCACTCTCCCTCTGTGCCTCTACCCCCCCCTCTTCCCCACTCTTTTATCTGCTCTCGGGCCGCGCTGCGCGCAAGCGCGGCTCGCGCCATGCTCTGCGCATGCGCGGCTCGCGCCGCGCTCTGCGCCAGCGCGGCTTGCGCCGCGCTCTGCGCATGCGCGGCTTGCGCCGCGCTCTGCGCAATGCGCAGCAGTTTAGAATTGTCTAACTGCGATTCGTCTGAAGCGTGACAACGAATCGCAGTTAGACAATTATAATATGTGATACAGGCTGTACACTTACTACTTTACATTGCAGCAGAGCGTCATGTCTTCAGTGTTGAAAAGATATAATAAAATATTTACAAAAATGTGAGTGGTGTACTAACTTTGTGAGATACTGTATATATTTGCATGTGTATTTTTACATCTAGCCCTGATTGTCTGTCTCATGCAGCTGAACTGGGGTTTTCTTTACATAAGATTACCTATTTTGTTTACCCTTCTGAGTGTAACATTAAATCCCTTTGCAGTTATGTTATAAATAGTACTGAGCTATGTTTTGCTGCTCTTTGTGTTCCTATATAAAGGACATTGTGCTTCTTTTGTGCTCGTGTCAGTGCCTGTCCTGCCAGGCTGCATTCTTTGGCATGCACCACCTCTGCTGGAAGGCTGTTTTCTGAACCAACACCTGGGTCAAATTCCCCGTGAATACTTTAAACAAAAGAAAATGCTTCCTCAGATTTCCTCTGGCACCAGTACCCTAAGCAGACGGACGCGGCCTGCCAGCTGCTTGCTGTAACTCTCAGTCGGCATTGCGAATCCTCCCTGCAAACTGGAAACTGTGAAAATAAATTACTTGGGATACAATAAACTATATATAAATGCACATATTATGTAATTATTACACACAGTATATACAAATACTAGAATATTGCCCGTCAAAAAATGACGGCAATGAAAGTGTAAGTGAGCTAAGGCTGTTTGGTGTATATAATGTGGCTGATGTAGCGTTGTTCGTTTTCTATGTCGTGCAAGTTTTTTGTAATATCCGTAGCTGTATGGTGGTCTTTTTCGGAATATCCGTAGCTGTTTGGTGGTGTTTTGCGTGTTTAGGGACCTTTAGCCTCGTTTTCGTTTTGTTCGGCGGCCATTTTTTCTCTCACTAGGTGATTTTCGGGTCTCTAAACTCCGAAATTTGTGGTTAAATGGCGGTGTAACTTCACTTGCAGAGGTCCTCGGTGCCCCCACTTTCTGTGAGTAACCTTTTTATGTGTTTGTTGTTTGTATTTGTTGTGTTTGTAATGTTTTTGGGGTATATGTGCTCCATTACATGACAGCCCACATCTGTAGGAAATAAAGGTCTGCTGCAAAGGGACATAAGCTTGTCTCATGGTTTGTACCATTGTGTTACACCCATCCATCCACTCAACCAATGATAGGTAACCTGTTTCACATGAAGAGTCCTTAAAAGGGCCACACATCACTTTAAGCATTTTTATTTTACCCAAAGCAAAATGGTAAAATTGCTGTATCACATATATAGTTGTCAGCAGTGCGGCTTGCCAAAAGCTTGCCACTGTTGCTGCGGGCTCGCGTAGCGAGCCTGCGGCCCTCGCTAAGCAACGGCCGGCTCTCCTTGCGCTGCTGATGAGGCACTCATCCCTAGCACCCTCATCCACCCTCCTCCATTTCCCCCTCTCCAATTACCCTCACTTACCCGTATTGTGCTGCTCCTGCTGCTGGCCAGCCCCCCTCCCCTCACTTACCTGCTGTCCAGCGCATCTTCCCCTTCCCGTCATTAGCATATACCGGGTCCCGACACAGAAGACGCGCTGGACAGCAGCAGGAGCAGCGCAATACAGGTGAATGAGGGGAGGAGGGAGGAGGAGGAGAGGGAGAGGATGTGGGGAGGGAGGAGGAGGATGAGGAGAGGAGGAGGGAAGAGAGGGAAGAAGAGGATGAGCGGAGTGAGGGAGAGGAGGAGGGAAGGGAGGAGGATGAGGAGAGGGAGGAGGATGAAAAGGGGGAAGGAAACAGGCACAGGGGGAAAGAGACACAGAGGAGGGGAGGAAGAGACACAGGGGAGGGGGGGAAAGACACACATGGGACGGGAAGAAGAGACACAGAGGGGGAACAGACACAGGGGAGGGGGGGAGACACGGGAGGGGGGAAGAGACACAGAGCGGTGGAGACACAGGGGAGAGGGGGAAGAGACACGGGATGGGGGAAAGAGACACAAGGGAGGGGGGAAAGAGACACAAGGGAGGGGGGAGAAACACACTTCCCAACACTCAATCCCCCACACTTCCCAACACTCAATCCCCCATCCTCCAAACGTTATATGGCCCACCTCCACAACACTCTATCCTCCAACCTCCCAACATTATATGGCCCACCTCCCAACACTCTATCCCCCA
Source organism: Discoglossus pictus (assembly GCA_027410445.1). Lineage (NCBI taxonomy): Eukaryota > Metazoa > Chordata > Amphibia > Anura > Alytidae > Discoglossus > Discoglossus pictus. The sequence continues at coordinate 37,368,874 of CM050172.1, read as the reverse complement.
ATCTCCCTGTGTTATATGGCCCACCTCCCCAACACTCTATCCCCCAATGTTATATGGCCCACCTCCCCAACACTCTATCCCCCAACCTCACAATGTTATATGGCCCACCACCCCAACACGCTATCCCCCAAACTCCCAATGTTATATGGACCACCTCCCCAACACTCTATCCCAAACCTCCCAATGTTACATGGCCCACCTCCCCAACACTATATCCCCCAACCTCCCAATGTTATATGGCCCACCTCCCCAACACTCTATCCCCCAACCTCCCAATGTTATATGGCCCACCACCCCAACACTCTATCCCCCAACTTCCCAATGTTATATGGCCCACCTCCCCAACACTCTATCCCCCAACCTCCCAATGTTATATGGCCTGCCTCCCCAACACTCTATCCCCCAACCTCCCAATGTTATATGGCCCACCTCCCCAACACTCTATCCCCCAACCTCCCAATGTTATATGGCCCACCTCCCCAACACTCTATCCCCCAACCTCCCAATGTTATATGGCCCACCTCCCCAACACTCTATCCCCCAACCTCCCAATGTTATATGGCCCACCTCCCCAACACTCTATCCCCCAACCTCCCAATGTTATATGGCCCACCATATGGCCATATATTGTCAGGCCCCTATAAATCCGGAAACCTTTAAGTATTTTGTGCAAAAATAATGAAAACAAAAAAATATTATTTCATTGTGTTTATTTGAAAAACATAAAATAATTCAGCAATAAATCACAGATACAAAATACCTCCTTATCTCAGGCCGCTGCCCGGTTCTTATTCAGTGTACATCGCCTAGTTCTTAGAATCAGGTCTAAATAAAGCTTCGGGTGGAGCCTACACAGAATCAATATTTTCCTCTCAATATAAATCAAATGACTTCCCAGAGTACAGTAATACTTTCATTTGTCACGGCGTACAACGTGTGTACAAAGTGCTATTGGGCTGCAGCCAACTGATTGCAGATAGTGATTGCATTGAGTGGAGAAACAAACGAAATATGTATACCTCAAATGCAAAGATTTAACACATTACTGACACTGGTGAATTGGACCTCTCCGGTTCCTATGTTATTCTTCAAATATAGGCACTGGGGAATAACATAGTAACTGGAGAGATATCAGTGGATGATTGAGAAACCTGAGGCTTGACCACATTGCTTTGGATACCGTTATTGTTTTATATAATTTTCATAATATATTTTATAATTATCTAAAGTAGTGGTACCCACACTTTGCTGTAGATGGACCCATGGGTGTAGGAACTGGGGGGGACAAATCCCCCACATATTTTGTATGTATGTATATATGTATATAAGCTATTTTATGGCCTGTGTATACAATGAGCTGCCTCCCCCCAGAATTATTCTTCCTCCTACACCCCTGGATGGACCACTTAAAATGTGAGTAGAGTCTTGGTGGACTACTTGAATATTGCTGAATGTTTGTGGACTAATGATATTTTTATTGGTGCTTAACAACTATAAGGTGCTATGTTATACTAGAATATAGCCCCCCGCACTGAAGAAACAAAGATCCTAGCATATAGACACCCCCAGACCCACACATTGAGATCCTTGGAGCTAAAGCAATGTGATCCATTACCTGGTTTGGTTATCTCTATGAAGCACTATTGTGATCCTAAATAAATGGTGACAATATATAAAAGTGAGAAGGTGAAAATATTCTATACAAGTACAAGTCTTGTGTTACTGCATCTTCTGATTGAGAGGTTTAAAAAAAAAGAAAAATATGAAAAAGTCACCAGAAGTTGGATATATTTAAGTCTCTGTGATCAAGTCTCTCATTTTCTTCTCAGTTAGTTGTTCTTGGTGTAGTTTGGAGGATCCTTCTGGGCACACCCCATGGCCAACAAACACATGGCGACAATCTGAAGCTGATTAAAAGTCATTTAAACCTGTTCCCTACCGGTGACTGAACCCTCTAAGATTCCAAGAGGTGGCAAGTCTTGTACCTCTAAGACATTATGGCATAGAACTTTAATGTCTGTTGTGTTTGAGATGCCAACTTCCTCAGCTTGACTGTCACTTGAGATTTAGTCCTAGAGGTGCCAGCCCTTTCTAAGACAGAATAGTAACTTCATGTTTGGTCCTAGTCCCTGCTAGAAGAGAATTTTCTTGTTGAGCCGTAGAGGTGCAATCCCTCTAGAACTGTATGTCCATACTGGTCCTTTTATTGGCTGCCTTTCTTCAGCAGTATCTTCATGTCATGTCTTACTGGTGTTAGTCCCATTTAGAACAGAATTTTCATTTTGGGTGATATCACCTCTAGAATAGTTTTTCTATGCCAAGTCTTACTGGTGCAAAAACAGCATTTTCATGCTGATGCCTAGAGGCGCCACCACCTCTAGAATAGTTCTTCTATGCCAAGTCTTAGAGGCACCATCCCTTTTTAGTACAGCATTTTCATGCTGATGCCTAGAGGCACCACCACCTCTAGAATAGTTCTTCTATGCCAACTCTTAGTGGCACCATCCCTTTTTAGTATAGCATTGTCATGATGATGCCTAGAGGTGCCACCACCTCTAGAATGGTGCTCCTATGCCAGCTCTGAGTGGTGCCAGTCCCTTTTAGAACAGCATCTTCATACTGAGTCCTACAGGTACCAGCCCCTCTAGAATAATACTTGTATGGAAGTCCTAGCGGTGCCAGTCCCCTTAAGTACCTTCATGCCAGGTCCTAGTGGTGCCAGCAGTCCTCTAGGACACCATGCAGTTGTGTTGCCTCCTCCTGGGCTGCCTCCTCTCAGGCTGGGCACTGGCTCTTCTCCTCTCCAGGGCAGGGCTCAGCAGGCAGGGCAGGTTGACCCTTCGGAGGAGCTCCTGGAAGAGCTCCCTGACCCTCAGGTCCTGCTTGGCTGAGGTCTCCATGTAGCCGCTGTCCCACTGGAGCTCGGAGATGGCAGCGGCTTCTACTGATAGAAGCTGCCCGGCCTCAGGTGCCACCCCTGGGAAGAGGTCGGTCTGGTTCCCCACTACCACCATGGGCACGTCCGGCCCCTTCACCCGCAGGATCTCCTCCCGCAGCCGGTCCAGCTCCTGGAAGGTGTCCGGATCAGCCAGAGAGAAGACCAGGGCGAAGGCATCAGCCTGGCGGATCCGGAGCTTCAGCATAGCCGGGAAGGAGTAACTGCCGCTGGTGTCCAGGATCTCCAGGCGGAGGGGTAGCGCCCCGGGCACAGGGGCCAGGCAGTGGATCTCCTCCACCGTGCGGCGGTGCCGGGCATCGAAGCGGTCATAGAGGAAGCGCTGGATCAGGGAGGACTTCCCCACCCCGGCAGCACCCAGGAACAGGAGGCGGACACAGTCTGTGGGGGGCACGGACAGGGACATGCTGGGGGTACTGCTCTGTAGTAGGGGGGCAATGGCTCTGTAGTTTGGGCGCACAGGCTCTGGTGAGGTGCTCTGGCTCTGTAGTTGGGGTGCACTTGATCTGTAGTTGGGGTGCACGGGCTCTGTAGTTGGGGTGCAGTTGGTCTGTAGTTGGGTGCACAGGCTCTGGTGAGGTGCACTGGATCTCTGTAGTTGGGGTGCACTTGGTCTGTAGTTGGGGTGCACTTGGTCTGTAGTTGGTGTGCTCTGGATCTGTAGTTGGGGTGCACTTGCTCTGTATTTGGGGTGCACTGGATCTCTGTAGTTGGGGTGCACTGGATCTCTGTAGTTGGGGTGCTCTGGATCTGTAGCTGGGGTGCACTTGCTCTGTATTTGGGGTGCACAGGCTCTGTTGATGAGGCGCACTTGCTATTTTGGGGTACACTAGTCCAGCTGATGTGCTGCACACATTGGGGTGTACAGAAGCTTTGTCTGGAGCGCTGTCCAAGGTACTGGTGCTGAACCCCTCTCTGATCAGTCTGTGCTGGGGGTCTTCTCCTCTGTCCCAGGTCCTGAATCCCCTCTATGTGCTGAGGGTCTGCTCCTCTGTGCAAGGTTCTGATCTGCAGCTGGACTGGGCTCTGTACCTGATCTGATCTGTCAGTTTGCACACTGAGTGCTGTGGAATGCTCTGCAGAGTTTAGTAAAGCTGAATCTCTCTGTGCTCTGCTGCTCCTTTCCTCCACACACTCACTTTTAAAGCTTCACCCAGGAAGCTCTGACCAATCAGGCTCTAGCAGCAGGGAGGGCTGATCCTGATTGGTGCCTTTCCCAGGCCAAGTGCCAATTCATTAGTAATATTATTCTCAGGTTACACGTGTCTGTGTGTACAGAGCAGCTCCTATTGTGGGAAGTATCTATTTCACTTTTTTAGGTTATTTATCTCGTGGCTGCCAAACTTACAGAGCCTCATCAGACGTCAAAATGTCATTGCCTTCCCTTGGTAGTTTATAATAATAAATATTATATATATAATAAATAGGCTTATCCCTATCAACTCCAGCAGGGAGCTTTAGATAATAGCCCATCCCTCCAAGATAGACTAGAATAAATAAAGTAGTTATACTGTGAACTAGAAAAGTCTTGGATTAGATACACAGTGTACAGAGGCTTTGTACTTAGGGTACAGGGTGTCCAACCACCACATCCAATGTCTGTTATTGTAGCACACTTATAAAGGAAGTTACACTATTGCGCAAATTGAATAAATAGTAATTCCGAGATTTGCCAGCCTAACCGATGAAATAACGTGTACTTATGTATTTATTATGTAAAGTTAATTTATTTCAGCGTACTGACCACTGAACAAGTTAGCACAGGTATAATTTATAGTAACATGTCCTATTTGATTAATTGGTGCATATTTGCCAAACTTTGACGCACAGTTATTGCATTTTTTGAACCAATCTTAACTTTATTTTATCAATAACTAATGTCCATGGTAATCATAACAAAATATTATATTGCCTGCAACATAGTGTAGAAAACAAAGATTAAATAGAAATGGGGGTGTATGAGGAGGGGTATGCAGGGTCGTATCTAGTTTTTTGGAGCCCCTAGGCAGTGAAGTGGAGGAGCCTCTGCGAGTGAGTACATAAGGTATGAACAGACCCATTTTTGCCTTTTCTGTACGTGTAAGTTCCCTTTCCTGTTGTAACTGTCTTGTTCTAGGTGGTTACCCCCCTCATTTTTTTAAAGCCAAGAACCATTTTCTTTAGGAAGTGGCGCAGCTGAGCGGTTGACTAGTTGGCCTAATGGGAAATCCGGCCATGGGGGTATATCCCCACTTGCTCTTGATCTGTTACATGATACAGAGATGCAGAATGGTTTGGGAATCATGTGTTCACATTACCAACTTTTTGAGTGAACAACCAGCTAAGCAAATACTGATATGTGCTTCATTGGTAGCACTAGATAAAACTTCCTCTAAAATGTATTTCAATTATTTGTTAAGGCAAAGATTGATCAAACTCTTTGTTTTATTAAATTAACATCATTTATTTTTATACAAAACAATAATGTGTACAATATGCTATTTTAGAACATATGGAACTAAACTGTCCCTTTAAATCTAGTTTATGGCACTGATTTCTGACTCAGAGTCTTCTGTGTGCCAGTAGAGGGCACTAACTGCAAAATGAATCTGTACACATTGCATTGAAGGGCTGCACACTTTATAACTATGTACGAAGAGGAGGCCTATGCTGAGAGGCATTTATATCATGTGCTGAGATGCTATAATATATATACAGTAAACTCCCCGATATCCGGTACCTATGGGGACTCCCTATTGCCGGATAAGTGTAGTTTCCAGTTAATCATGAGTCCCTGAATTTAAGGGCCTAAACAACCCTTAAACACCCCAAAACCCCTCAAAATGCCTTTAAAAAAGGCATTATCACCCAAACTGGGCCATTTCGGCCCAGAAAAAATAATTAGAAAAAAGTTAGATTTTTTTTTTTTTTGCAATCTCGAACTCCGAATAGTGCCGGATTGTTTCGGTTATGCCAGTTTAGCAGGAGTAAATTTAAAATGGGGAATTGATGCTGGCACCGTTTGCGTGAGAGTGCCGGTTGGTTAGGTGCCGGATAACCGTGAGTTTACTGTAAATATATATATATACAGTAAAATCCCGGTTATCCGGCACCTAACCATGCAGGACTCTCAAGCAACCGGCACCTGTCTGAATTCCCCATTTTCAAAAAACTCCCGCTAAACACTATCCGGCACAATTCTGCATTTTGAGACTGCACAAAAAAAGCCTAACTTTTTTCCTATTTGTTTTTTTTTTCTGGGCCAAAATGGCCCAGTTTAGGTGCTAATACCTTTTTAAATGTATTTCAATGGTGTTTTGAGGGGTTCAAGGGGCATTGAGACCCTTTTTTTTTGGAAACTCCCAATTAACTGGAAACGACACCTATCCGGTAATAGGGAGTCCCCGTGGGTGCCGAATAACAGGGAGTATACTGTATATATATATATATATATATATATATATATATATACTAGTGTGCAGATGCTTTGTACTTAGGGTACAGTGTGCCCATCAAAAATGGCAGTACAATAACTATATTAGTGATATATATTTTAATTTATGGAGGGCTAAAGGGCGATAGTACAGTAAATAAACAGTAAATACATTCTACATTTGTGTTCACAAATAAACATGTAAAATAGGATAAAATTGTATTTTCTGCTTTTTAATCCAAATATAATTTCAAACATGGCTCCTTTTAAACATATGCCAGCTGTATTACTCAGCTTTAAGCAAAGCCCAGGATGGATTATGCACAAGCCACGAAACCTACCCACAGACATCAGTGCTTCAAGGTTTCTGCCTCTCATCAGTGTATGGGCCGGTTCATAGCTTGTTTATTAGATCTTGTGGGAAGGTAGTTTACCATATGGCTATGTAACAGTTTGGGAACTGTTTGCATGCTGCGGTGGGTAAAGTGTACCGTGACTGGACAAACGGCACCATTGGGAATAAATGGTGGGGAAACTGCAGAGCGCCATGTGCCATTAATGTCAGTGGAGAACATCAGTTGCAAAGGTGTGTGAGGGCCAACCAACATGCAACTGTTGAGCAACTCACCGTCCAAACAAACAACAGGGCCACCAGACGTGTATCTAAAATGGCTGTACAGCCAACCCTGTTGTGTATGGGGCTCCGACGCAAACGGCTGGTCATTGCACCCATGCTGACGAGGGCTCATTGGCAGAATCTGCTTCAATTTACACCACAATACCAAAATTGGACCTCATTTGATTTGCCACTGGTTGACTTCTCTGATGAGTCACAATTCCTGATCCATCAACTAGATGGAAGGTGTGTCAGGCGAGAAAGCTCAGAGAACAAACACTCTGCAACCATTGTTAGAAGAACACACACTGGTGGCCGCAGCGTTATGGTCTGGGAAATGTTTTCTTGGCATTGTCTGCAAGGCACTCATACCTCTGGAAGGCACTCTCAACTGATTGGGTTATCTATTCATCCTTGCAGATCAAGAACGTCCATACACGTTGACTGTTTTCCCTGGATCGGATGGGATCTTCCAGCAGGACAATGATATATGTCATATGGCTAGAATTGTCTGGGAATGGTTGGAGGAGCATGACAAAGACTTCTAAGTTCTTCCCTGGCCTCCAAATTCCCCGGACATGAACCCCATCAAACACCTATGGGTCCACCTCGATCGTCATGTTCACCATTTGGATCTTCCACCACGCACTCTTCAGCAGCTGTTGGTTGCACTGCAGTCTGCATGGCTCCGGATACCCTTGCCAACCTTCCAGCAACTTATTGACTACTATCACGTCATCTAGCTGCTGTCTTTGCTGCACATGGGGTTTATTCGGGATATTAGCTGGTGGTCATAATAATGTGACTTGATTCGTGTACTATGTGAGTACTTTATGTAACACTACTTGATTGTAAGCTCCTCTGAGTTGGATTGTCCCCTTATGCCTGGGTGATTTTTGCCCTGGTGCTTGTCACTATGCTAGATTTCCCTGTGAAAACAATAGGATATATATATATATATACTAGAAGGTTATGTGGTGAAGAACTCTTGAAGAAGCCTTCATTTAATATACTATCCTGTCAGTCATATGTTTTAAGACAAGTTTAGTCAAAATCTGGACCCCTGATTCCATTCTTCAAGAACTCCTTTACATTTTAAAATTGATAGCATAACAATTAAAAAACATAAGCTTCCAAGATGCTTTTTATTATAATGCACTTATTTAACATATAGGGGTCAACTGACTGACATAAGATTTTTTCCTTTCTTCAATAGTTTCAGATTTTTTTCTCTGATGGTGTTTTATTGAAGTAAATGGTGTTGCATACCACATACACAAATATAAGTTGTCTAACCAGATAAACTGGACAAACATATAGAAATTAATTGAGATATCTTACGGTATATATCCAGTTTGTAACTTCTTCTGTATGGGTGGGTCTGTAGCCAGATCTACCGTTTTGGAGCCCCTAGGCAGTGAGGTGGAGGGGCCCCTGCGAGTGAGTACACAAGGTATGCACTGACCCATTTTTTACTTTTCTGTGCATGTAAGTTCCTTTTCCTGTTGTAACTGTCTTGTTCTAGGTGGTTATGCCCAGTAGTCAGTCTGTGAAACGCAGTATTTCATTCTTTTTAAGCCAGGAACCATATTTATTTTGAAGTGGCGCCCCTCACAGGGAAGTGCCCTTAGGCGGCTGGCACGTTGGCCCAATGGGTAATCCAGCCATGTCTGTAGCAGACATTTGAACTGATTGTTAAAGACATATGGTGGAACAAGTGAATGGAGGACCCCAGTGCACAAAAAATAAATTGGGCCTACACTACAGAACTTAAGAATAAAAAAAAAAAGACTGCACTGGGTCCCGACCAGAGGAGGGCCCTGGTGTATTGCACCACCTGCACTGGTGGTATCTCCGCCCTTCTACAAGACATATTAGGCACTCTGTACAAACTCAAGTACTTTGATTCTTATCTAAGACTCTTACTCTCTAACACTCTCTATAGCTGTCTCGCTGTCTCGCTGTCTCTCTGTCTCTCTTACACTACCTCATTCTGCCAGATTCCGCTTCACATTCTCCACCTCCTCCTGTTATCTCTCTGATGTCTCTCTCCAGACCTGTTTCCAATCATGGATGAACACTGTTTTTCGTTGTATATTATATTATTTCACTGTTCCATAGAGCCTGACAGTCTAAATCTTTTAATTGTCTGTATATAATGGATTGAATGGAGGTCTGATGACCACGGGCATCCCCTGTCAAAGGGTATTAAACCATTAGACATAATACATAATCACCGTCAGGCCTGGGATACTGGTCTTACCTGCCCCCTAGGGTGGAACGCGCCCATCCTTTCTTAGGAATGTCCCAAGTAATAGCTTTCATTACAGTCACCTGTTAGTTCTCAGCTTCTGATAACTTGTGCATCCTCCTGTAAAAGATAAAAGTTATTAAAATGCCAAAGAGACAGATCCCAGCACTTCAGTCCCTGCCCTCTTTTACTTACTGGGAACATTCAGTAAAGTCTCTGGGCTCCACATAACATGGATAAAACGGAAGTTCTAAATATTTCCTTACCCCCCTCAGACTTAACCTTTTTGCAACAACACTTTAATTTTAACTGGCCCTCTAACCATATTAAATACCTGGGTGTGAATCTCACTGTAACAACGCACATCTTCACAAATCCAACTATATGGCCATCTACAAAACATTCACCCAAAATCTACTGACAAGGGCAGAACACCCTATCTCATGGTTAGGACGTATCCACTCATTTAAAATGAACCTCCTTCCCCGCCTTATGGATTTATTTTGCTCCCTACCGATTGCCTTGAATTACATGGATTTAGACAAACTACAACGCCAAGTCTTTAAGTTTATATGGCAGAATAAATCACATCGTATCTCTAAATCAACTATGTTCATCCATAAATCAAAAGGAGGTCTCTCCTGCCCCAATTTGAAATTATATTTTAAAGCAGCACAATTGGCCTTTGTTCCAATTGCACACTCCCCTACTCACCAACCTCTTTGGATATTTATTGAGAACTTTATGATGGCCCCATATACGTGGGATTCCATTCTATGGATTCAAAACCCACTGACATGCTTGGGTAAATTGGACAGTCCGTATATAAAGCATTCCTTAAATATTTGGTCATGGGCTGTCCGCAAATTTCAGCTGATCCCGAGGTACCCCACTCCTACTCCCTTAATACCCAATCCCAGATTCCCAGATACTCTCCCTGCAACCTCTTTATTATGGTGGAAATCCCATAATCTACTGATGGTGAATTCCTGGTATCGAGATACTACTACCTTTACATACACTCAACTAAAAGAAGAATTCAACATTCCCATTCAGGAACCTTATACATTTTGTGGAGTTAAATAAGCCGACTTCAAATTGGTTTACTAGGTTATGCCTGTCTGCTCCTCTTACAAAAGGTATTGTGGGTATCCTATATGATACTTCCCCTCCCATCACCCCCCTCCCAAAATATATGCAGAGATGGGAAGAAGACTTAAATGGCAAGTGGGATATGGGGACTTGGCAAAACTCTTGGTGAAGCTTAACCAGGGGAACTTTGAGCAGCAATATTCTGGAGACCTCTATTAAGGTTCTTCATAGGATATATATCACCCCAGACAAACTATTCAGGTGGAAACGCTCCCCTAATCCTAACTGCATTAGAGCTTGTCAGATCTCTGGAACCTTTTTGCACACTTGGTGAACATGTCCCCTGGTTCTGTCTCTTCGGATCAAGGTTTTCCACTTAGCCTCCACCATATTTGGCACGCCTGTTATAGCTAAGGCAGACATAGGCCTGCTAGGGCACTCTGTCCCCTAACATACCAAAATAGACTCCTTCAGTACTTAATGTTAGCTACAAAGAGTCATATAGCCAGGCAATGTAAATCTCCCACTCTTACTTTACAATCAGTCATCAATAAGATGAACTACATTGCAATAAATGAAAGGCTAACCCATCTGCTGGAGGACCAAATGCCTATTTTTCTCCAGATATGGAATCCCTGGATTCATTCTCCCTATAGCCCCCCTATATCATGAAAGCTTCTTAATTAACATTGTGCTATCTTTTGCTAATTCTTACATTGGAGCTGCGGACCGGGGACTGGAGGAGGCGGGACGGGCGGTGGATCCGAGCTGGTAACCAACAGGACTTATACTTCAATTTTCGAATTAAAATTTCTTGTGTAGTCAACAATGCTTCTTATTTTTCTCTTTTATTATACTGTTTTAGCTCAATTAGAGTTATATTGTGTCTATACAACATAGTTAGTTTTTTGTTATTCTTTCTGTTCGTTTCTTACTTAGGCTCTGGATGTTTGCTCTGCTAGGCCGAGCCTACCAAACTGTTTATCTTAGGTTAACTTTTTCCTTAGAAAACTGGAAAAACTTAGGTGACCTGGCTACCCTTAGACCTTCCCACAAGTGGGGATAGATATTTTCTGTTAACTTTATTTCGACTGTTATATGGTATTTTTTTGTGGTGTAATGTAAAGTTAACCTTTTCCTCTTTCTTTTTCCCCTTAAATGGGTATGATTCCATGTTAATAATGTCAAACTGCTATTTGGCTTTTATGTTATCCCCCGGTTTATTTGGTTACCTAATAAAAACCTTTGGAAAAAAAAATGCCAAAGAGAACCTTATATGGGACAGCTAATAAAGACAAGATATTATAATTCATTTATTTCAAGGTGCTACATTATCTTATGTGAACAACTATTCTTTGAGAAGTTCTTAAATATTAAAGACTAAGGACTTTGTGTGCATGTGTGTGTGTGGGGGGGGGGAGTCTTCTTGGTCCACACTGTGAATGCAGCAGATAAAAGGGGGTCACCAATTCTGTATTTTCTTTAAAGCAGGAGTTCTTATCCTGGGTAACTTGGGGTGCACTGACCACCAAGGGTTCTGAGGATACATTTTGGGGGTCTGTGATAAATAGGAAAAAATTACGTTATATACTCTAATTTCAATATATCGTTTCATTAAATAATAAATCTAGGCAACAATATAGTTTATGTTTACTGCGCTAATGGAAATATGGTATTCTTGGGAATCCCCATCTGGATCACTACCTTGGCATGGTGAAGGGGCTTGTGTACTTCAATGAAGCTGTGAGCTATACCATGTAGGGTCACCCAAGATGGGATGGGAAGTTCCATTGGAGCAAACCACTTAGTATCTTTGTCATGAAAACTTTATGGGTAAACATAACCAGACACAAGATGTGCCTTAGGTGTGCCTTGGTGCTGCAGTCCATATGATCACAGAGAGTAGGACACAACTAAACAACAACAACTCTTGGGAATAATAGGACAGACTTTTGGATATAGGTTGCACAAGGAAGACTGTAGTCTTACTGTAGGTCTGGACATTTCTCTTTATAAAGCCACTCACATTCAACGGGGCTCCTGCCACTTTTAGAATTTCAATGCATTGAGGCCAATGGTCTCTTATAATGAATCCTTTAACATCCAGCAGTCTTGACTAATAAGATATAACACAACTTGTGGTTTTGATTTTTAAGTCAGTGTAAAATATGTAGATTAAATAATGAACCACCCTAATCGGACTAACATGACATTTGTGTGCTTCCTAGTTCATATAGATCCTACCCATTTCAAACATATTTATTATGTTGTAGAATAAAGTTAATAAAAGTTATTGGAGGTAAAAGTATTGTGGGTGTTGCAGTTATTTACTGGGTGAAATTCAAAGTAACATATATAGTACAATAGTAATTGAGGTTGCAAAAAAGACTATTAGTCCATCAAGCTCAACACCTTTTTTTTAATTGTTGATTGTTAATTGATCCAAAGAAAGGCAAACAAAAAACTAATTCAAACATTGCAATTTGTCTCATAGGGGAAAAAAACCTCCCTTACTCCAAATTCAGGTGATTGGATTACTCCCCGGATCAATACCCCTCCTTCTCTAGTTATCCTACATAATCCTGTGTGTCCTTTTTATTCAAAAATATATCCAATACAAGAAAGGGCCTATATATATCCAATACAAGAAATGGCCTATTTCCTTGGTAGTTAAAATCTGTTTTTCATTGGTCTCAATGAGGCTCAATTATTCTTTAACTGAACTGGCTGTCCAAATGATTGTCATATCAAAAACCACTTGCATCAAACCAGTTTGCATGCATATATATAAAAAATACTTAGTATCTTAGAGGATGTTGTAAGTAATGCAGAAAGTCTATGATCCTCGAAGGAAACCTTCTAATTGGAAGGCTCCACTAGTTGGATTCCCCAAAATCTTACTAAAATTCCCTATAGTAAATAGGAAAGCCTACCAGGTGTAAACAGATCATCCCAGGTACCCCGAGTGGTTAATGCATGCTAAAATAACAATTGCTGGAGATGAACAAGTAGAAACAATGAAAAAGGAGAATTCATAATAATACCAGTTTATGTATCCTAATGGGTTTCCTACAATGAAAACATTTAAAACAAAAAAGTGTCAATCCTTGGGATTATAAAAAAAAAAAACCCATATTTCACCTTTCACTATATTGAACTGCAGTCTATAACAACCTGAGTTTAGCTAAATTCAGCCTCACAGTCAAACTGAATTACTACAAATATGATAATGAGAATGGACTTCTATCATCCTTGGACTGGCCCGATCGCCTGACAGCCGTTTCGCTGTATATAGCATCTTTTCTAAAGGCTTAATAATTTTAAAAAAAAAACTAAATCTTTTTTGGGGAATCTTTTTTCTTGTAACCTCAAGGGATGTCCTCTTGTTAGTTGAAAATATCTTGGCACAAAAAGTTTTCCGACAAAGCTTTTTATACTCTACATTAAAGTGCAATCCATCATTGCTATATAGATTGTATCCAACAGATAAGTCAGTCCAGTGACATAAACACCCCAAATACTCCTTCCTGCACCACTTTTTAAGCCACTTATTAACCGCCCTTGGTTAGCAAGTGGCACTGGTACTATCTCTTTTTAGGACACTCCATTGGTAACAATATGTACCAAGACCGCTGGGTAATTTCTAATGTATCTACCTGATCCACAATATGCCGAACCTGGGCACCCGGGAGACAGCAAACATTTCTGTTGCTAGAATGTGAGTGACAAATCCTATTGTCTACCTTCCTAAAAATAGAGTCCACTACCACCAAAACCTGTCTATTATTCTGCCTATTCTGCCCTCCCTCTCTTCCAGTAGAAATGTGCTGTCCTAATTCTTCTCATTCAGGCACAGGGAGAGACAAAGTGGCTGCCATGTACTTGACATGTTCAATGAGCATCTTATAATGTATTTTATATGTACAAAATGTTATTTATTTGCCAAAAGTTGAGTTCTACTGTTACTCTATTATACAAAAAAACAAAGGAGTGGGACAAAATACTCTTTGTGATAGTGTCCAGTCAGGGTGCATTATCTCGAGTTTTAGATCATTTGGTCAATTACAAACATATGTCTGGACTTACTAGGTTCTCTGCACAGAAAATACTTTAAATCTTGTCTGCCCTTTAAGAGAAAATCGTTCTGATATGCTGCAAGAAATTTCGACTCTTTAATTGCACACACAACCAAAACTTTAGAAGTTGCCATTGTGAACAAATCTTTCACTTAATAATTAAGGGGATATGGAAAGTTTTGGGATTATAATATGTATATTAATATACATTTGTCAGAAATAATATAAAGAGGAATGGACAGACACCTTTAAATTCTAATCATAAGTTTTAGACCCACAAAGCCATATATATTGGCATATTATATGTACCAGTTATCATGCAAAAAAGAACCCATTCCATATGTGTTAAAATATAACTTTTATTATATTACAATATAAAATAAAAATGTGTATATACAATATAAATTTAAAAAGATATTATCCAAATAATATATAGAACTCGCAATAGTATCAAATGAGATTATCATATAATGGTATGAGTAAACCAAAACTATAAATGTGTCTGGATAAAGTATCTTAGGTATCATATACTAATTGCTATATATATATATTACTTGATGGAGGTCGCCCCAGTTGGGATAATAACATATAAATACAGATAGTACTGTGATGATCTAAAAGGGTACAAAAAATCTATATACATGAAAGAGAGGACCCAAGTGGAGACAGAGGGGACATGATACGCTACCTCTGTGGCCCTCTCTAAAGCTATATAGTGGATGACCCTTTAAACAAATCTTTGGGGACCCACTATTTGTCCCCTGTCCCTATTAGAAGTCAAATCCCTGCACTGCAGTGACTAAGACTAGTCCCCTCTGCTCCACTTACCTTTAAGTGCCACTATTAGGCTTCCAATTTCTGGCACAAACAGTGCTGTGTCCACGGCAGCGTTTAGCCGCTTCTCTGACGTCATCAACGGGCGACCCGCAAATCAGCTGATCGACGCGCACGTTTCACGTCTTCTGCCTCCTTCAGGATCTAAAACTTGTGATTAGAATTTAAAGTTGTCTGTCCTTTCCTCTTTATATTATTTCTGACAATTTATACACTGCTAATCACATAAGTTATTCCTTATGATTGTTTGTGCAAGGGTATTGAAGCTATGATATAGCGAATCCTGATCAACATAAGGAGATTCCTAATATTGTTGTTCACCTAAACAAACTCTTGATTAATATACATTTGTATCTATTGATTCTTAAATACTTTATTTTACGCTCTGTTTTTACTGTCTAAATTTAAACAAATATTATCTGCTTGGGTCTGCCATCTGCAGCTCACAAAGACACAGACTCTATAGCACTGGGTGTGCAGTGTCTCATACTAACCAATCAATGACAATCTCTCAGCAACAAGGTGCTGCTGAGACGTGGTCTCTGATAGGCTAGGATACTACACAGCACATTAAGCCATACAGAGTCTGTGTCTGCATATGCTCCAGTGGGCAGACCCATACAGGCACTATTTGTTTGATTTTAGACAGTAGCAACAGAGCTTATAAGCACTTCCCAATAAAATAAAGTACATACATGTAAATAGATACTTAGGTATATTATATACATAGTGAAATCCAAAAACCCTCCATATATATTGTATATAAGATATATTATTTCTATTAGTTTCTTAAACAAAGTTCTTGTTATCAAGTCTAGCTCTTCAAACGAGTATACTATAAAATTAGAACCTAGGGTTTGTAATGGGTGATAATGCAGGACAAACAATGCAGCAGTATTATGGAAAATAACATAACCCTAAATAACTGAATTTCTCCTTTTTAAGGGTACAGTGTCCTTTCAATCTGTAACCCAAGCCCAGAGTCCATGTGTCCAGCCCAGTGTCCTGTGTAAGCAGAGGTGTTGATGGACCCAGTGGAATTTTAAACAAGTCTCGAGCACAGCCGGACTCTTTTAATCTTATCAACTGGAAGTAATCCCGGCCCTGATAAGGCTGTTTTGCTTCGTATGTTGATATTTCCGTGTTTGATTCGGATCAAAACAAAAACATGAGTCCCAAAAATCAAAACACGTGTTGAGATTTTATGTGGCAGATTGCCAGGAAAATTTAATTATATCTTAAGTAGACCGATAAAAATAATTGTTAAATATTTACAATAATATTGAAGATAAAGGAACTGTATGGTGCTTAATTTCTCAATAGAAAAAAATATAATAACATTTATAAAGGGAACTAGTGTACTAAACCCTGAGAAAATCCAAATATTCTTCCATCCCTAGTTTGCCTTTACAGTGAGAAAATATTTTCAGGCAGATGCTTCTCCCGGTGGACTGCGATTTGTCTGACCTCTCTGCTATGATGTGCACATCTTGGGTGACCCTACATGGTATAGCTCACAGCTTCACTGAAGTACACAAGCTCCTTCACCACGACAAGGTAGCGATCCAGAAGGGGATCTAGGGCATTACTATCTCCCAAAGTAGGGGGTTGATAAAAAAAGAACATACCCAGTTTGATAAATGATAACAGTTACTGAGATGATAACATTGCTAATGTTTGTGTAATTATATATATTTATCCCCACTGTGATTGTTAATTATTAGTCCTAGATAAGGAGCATTAGATAGGATCGTCCTGTATAGAAAATGTATGCTTAAAATACCAACCTTGTTACCACTTGTTTAAAAAAAAAGGAACCCGTTGCAAATGTATTCATTTATTTATATGTTATTAACTAGGACTGTTACTGTGTCACTTTAAATGTATTATTGTTGGTTAAAAAGTGACTGATAAATTATCCCGTATAAAAAAAAAATGGAAGATAAACTAAAATAAATTGATCCCCTTTAAGCAATAAAAAAAAAATAGAAATGTAATCGCAATAAAAACAAACATGGTAGCTTCAGAAGGTAATGGGTTAATACCATGGCATTAACTCTTTCCCTGTGTGGCTCAGCTTGGCGCCTCCCTCCTGTATAATTGTATTGGTTTTTCCATGAGTGCCCCCCCACCCCGCACGTGTCCTGTTTACATACAGGTGTAATTAGAGCATCTGGGCCCTGTTTAATCTCCTCCATGATATGAATGGTGTACACAGGCCTCCCACTTTTATTACTACTTTGTTTTGATATGAAATACAGACTTATCAGAGCAATGACTGGGCACATTGTTTCTGCTATAAAAACTGACCCATTTAATTTGACATAAGGGGCATCAGCAGAGGTCCTAGCACAGGGGTAGGCAACATGGGCGAAGAGTCTTCATTTAATCCCTCTAATTCAGTTATGGAGCTAGAGAATGGAGGGCCCTGGTGCAAAAAGATAATGTTTGGAGGTGGGGGGGGGGGGGGGGGGGGGGGGGTGTATACATTGTTTGTGCTGCCCTGCCCTTAGGACCAAGTCACTCAGTGTCCCTTCCCAAGAGCCCTTCCCATAACAGTTCTCCTCCCTAAGACCCCTTCCTGTAATATCATTCTTTCCCTTACCTCCTGCCTGCGCAAAGCTCCCCTGCATATATATATACTGTATATCCACATAGCCCCCCCTCAACATCCACCCCCACACAACAACCCCCCCCCCCCCCCCTTTGCATCAATCTCTACTCTACAGAAGGAAACAATTAAATGACAAAAAAATAATAATAATTAAACATCACTGGGCCCCCTCCCAGAGAAGGGCCCTGGTGCAGCACTGGTCTAATTTATGGTAATAAGTACCAATAATACATTTTAATGTAAATTAATGCCTAATAACCTTAAAAGGATATGGAAGCTTTCCTGTTTTTAATATTAAAGTAAAGTACCTAAGTGTTTCTTTTCATATATAAGCATAATTTTTATGATACATGCTTAAAAGCTCTGTTTTTACTCACTGAAACCTTCCAAATAGTCCAAAGGTCTGCTCCTGTAAATTATGCAGACTAAGGGCCATATTCAATTCTAATTCAATTCAGATCGCAGACAGCCTTGCACTAGTTCGTAGCAGTTCAATGTGGGAACATGATCAATTAAGCAAGCCCGTAACCTCCCATTTCGAATCAGCCAATGGAAAATGAAACTGACATTATTACGGCAGTAAAACATGGAGGTTACATATCAATCAATGAGGTTCGGGTGTCCGTTATGCGATCTTAATTATGAGAATGAATGCCAATACTGTTCTAGTCCATGTGGGTGGCCTGATATGTATTAACTCATTGATACCCGAGATCGATTTAACCCCGAAATGAAACATAAAAATAAATGTAATTTCCTGCTGATTTGTGAGCTTGAGACTGTTGTGCAATTAATCCTAATGTCTATCACTTTCCCTGTTATTTACAGTGCAGTAGTGATTTTTTATTTGCATTTACAGTGCTATGAATGGCCGTTTAACCCCCTTGCGCGTCCTCTCGAGCACTCATTGGATTTTCTCCTTCATTTGTCGTTTACGGGTGTGAGTACATTTGTGGGCTTGGGGAAATTTTTTGCCTTGCGGTAGTGAAAGATCAAACGCTTCTGGAGGCTGTAAGTTACAAGTTTAACCATCGCCATTTTTTCAAGCCCGTAACTCGGAAGCCGATTGGAGCCCGCAAAAGAACGCCAATTGAATAGCAAATTAGCTTGCAACCTCACTTACGGGCAACCGGATCTCCATTGAATGGGGGCCAATGTTTTTTTGGTACCAGATGTAATAGCATCTTACAAACTGTTTCTCAACAGCATGTTTTGAAATGCTGCTGAGACCATCTATGATTGGATAGTACATCTAGTACTACAGAGACACGGTGTGCATGAGCCGCTGGGGGCAGGCCTTAACAGGAACTATTTGGAAGGATTCAGTAAATTAAAACAGAGCTTTTAAGCACTTGTTAATAAAATTATGTTTCGATATGCAAACACTCACTTAGGTAGTTTATTTTAATATTAAAAACAGGGAACCTTCCATATCTCTTTAAGTAAATAAATGTAGATGTTACCATTTAGTGAGACTCTTGCACTTGATTTTCCCACAAGGCTTCACATGTACATGTGTTATTTTATACAGCACACAGATTGCTGAAATGCCCTCTATCTCAACACAAAAAATCACAAATATAGAACCTGATTCAATTGAGCTTTCACGTGTTCCTGGAGCCCGTAAGTGAGGTTGCAAGTTAATTTGACGTTCAATTGGCGTCTTTTTGCGGGCTCCAAATGGATTACGAGTTATGGCCTAGAAAAAATTGCAATGGTTAAACCCGTAAATTACAGACTCCCGAAGCCTTTGATCTTTCACTTTCGCAAGAGTTACGATGGCTAAAATTGCAAATAGCTATTCAATAGCTCAATTTCCCCAAGCCCGCAAATGTATTCACACCCGTAAACAGCAAATGAAGAAGAAAATCCTTTAAGTGCTAGAAAGTAACCGCAAGGGGATTAAACACCTATTCTGGGCACTGTAAATGCAAAAAAAAAATCAATACTGAACTGTAAATAACGGGGAAAGCGATGACAGACATTAGGATTAATTGCACAACAGTCTCAAGCCCGCAAATCAGCAGGAAATTAAATTTATTTTTATGTTTCATTTCGGGGCTAAATCGATCTCGGGTATCAATGAGTTAATACACACCAGGCCGCCCATATGGATTAGAACATTATTGGGATTCATTTTCATAATTCTTTATTTTGAGGGTTTGTGAGTCTGATCGCATATTGGACCCCCAAACCTAATGATTGACATGTAACCTCTATGTTTTACTGCCATAATAATGATAATGATAATAATAATCTATTGGCTGATTCGAAATGGAAGGTTACGGGCTTACTTAATTGATCATGTTCCTGCCCTGAACTGCTACGATCCAGTACATGGTTTACTGAGTCGACTTTGGGCCAGTAACTTGAACAATTGAATAGCATCGTAATCAGAGACCAATGGAAGCCCGCAACACATCCGCAGACATATGGTCGCCTGCGATCGAGTTGCGGGCTTGCAATTGAATGTGGCTCATAGTATTTCTATTTTATTAAATTTCCACATTAGATTTTGTTTAATTCTGACATCACCAAACTGACCCTATTCCATGCCGCCACAAATCAAGTCCCTCAAATATATTACCCATCACAATCTCATCAATTTCATCATGTGCCCACCATCTCATGCCCCCTCCTTCATCGATCAAGCCGCACATTTATCTCCTAATCCTAATCCAAGACTTGTTAGTGAGTAGTATAGCGGCAATGTTTTATGGTTAAAATTGTTTGTTGTTTTGTAGGGTGATCTTTTTACTTTTTACATCTAACCAGCCCAAATAATATAATCGAGCCCATGTTCACGCATACATACAGTGCCTTGCAAAAATATCCACCCCCCTTGACTTTGTACCTATTTTATTACATTACGGCCTTAAGAACAAAACTTGAACATTTATGTGGATTATAAAGACTTTTTCTTATATAATTATCCCAACATTATATGTATTCTTAATTCATTGCACATTTAATGTGATCCTACAATTTAATCACATTGGCCTCCATTCAATTGCAACAGTTACAGAGTGATTCAATTGAACAAGCCCGCAGCTACCTGGCCAAAAGTCTAAACCGTAAACCAAGCAATCATAAGTAGCATTTCAGGCCATGATTATGATCAATTAAGCAAGGCCGTAACTACAAATTTAGAAAGAGCCAATAGTAAATGAGACCGTCATCATGATGTCAGAAAAACATGGAGGTTAAACGCCAATCAATTAGCATTTAGAGGTCCAATATGCGATCAGACTCGCAATCCGGCAATGTACAAAATAATAAAAATGAATGACGATACTGTTCTAGTCCATGTGGGTGGCCTGATATGTATTAACACATTGATTACTGAGATTAATTAATTAATTCTAATGTCTTTCATCGCTTTCCTCATATTTTAAAGTGCAGTATTAATTTTTTTATTTGCTTTTACAGTGCTACGAACAGGTGTTTAACATATCTGGTACCTGTAGGATTTTCATCTACATTTGCCATTTACGGGTGTGAGAACAATCGAGGGCTTGAGGAATTGTCGCAATTTATTAGCGATTTGTGATTGTAACTCTTGAAAGATCAAAGGCTTAGCTGGGTTGTAATTTACGATTTTGACAACCCCAGGGATTTTCAGCCTGTAACCCGTAGGTAGCTAAAAGACGGCAATTGAATAGTAAACTATTTTACAGGCTACATTACGGGCTCCAGTAACTAGAATTTGTTCATTTGAATAGAGGCCATTGAGTACTGATGTGTGAGAATATTGCACTATTGTTTATTTGGGATAATTTAGCTAATTTATTATCACTATTATTAATATAGCAAATTACCATTGTAGATGCAGCACATTTTTACCACTAATACAGATTATTACGGTAATTAGCGTATTTTTCTAATTCTTTTTTGGTTTTATTATTTAGAGTCATGAATGGTGTAAGAGACACTAATATAAAAGGCAGCACTTGTTAATTAAGCACCCAATTACCAAGTACTAAATAGGTCTATACACAAATGTGATCACTATTTTATGATTTTAAGAGGTTAAGAATTTTGTTGAATTATTAATGTTAGATTTTATGTGGGTGTTATTAGAGGTAGGGTTTGGATTAGATAAGCATTAATGGAGTTTTATTGTGGGTTGGTTTGAGTTAGATAAGGATTAAGGATGTGGAGAGAAAGCTTTTAGGAGTTGAGAGCTCTCTTATAGAAATTGATGCTTTATTTAAAGAACGCCATTGTCTAAAACTTTCTATCATGCAATTAATAATAAATAATTGCAGAAGGGTAATATTAAAAAGTGGAAGAGTGGAAGCGAGCTTGAAAGTTGAGTATTTTAAGAATATATTATATGAAAAGTTCTCCTAATGACTTAATCATGGGATTTATAATCTCTCCTAGTAGGGGGAACAGGATAAACTATAAGAACATGCCCATTGGGTAACATTTCCACTATTTTTTTTTACAATAATCAATCAGTTTTAATAATTTATGCAATTACTGGGACATTTGCTGTGTCACGCTTAGGTTCATAAGGGAAATATTTTCGAACTGAGACTGAAGCTTCATTAAATTGACATTTTGATATTAAATCATGAATGTAAGAGATCATTATACAATACAAATGTTGTTTTTGCATGAAAAGTAAATTATATTAAAGGGCCACTGTATAGATGATATAATAGGATTTTGTTTACAGTGTCCTTTTACATTTTATATGTTGTTGTTGTTCAGTCCTTCAGTCATGTCCGACTCTCGGTGACCATATGGATGCAGCACCCAGGCACATCTGTTTGTGTCTATGGTTTTCTTGGCAAAGATACTGGAGTGGGTTGTCAGTTCCTTCTCCAGGCGACTACAATTTGTCTGACCTCTCTGTAATGACCTGCCCATTTTGACTGACCCTACACCACGACAAAGTAGCAATCCAGAAGAGGAAACTTTATATAATGCATTTAAAAAACATGTTTTATACATTATTAAAAACATTTTTTGCATGTAAAATAAATTATATAGATTTGAAGAAATTACCAAAAATACAATCTTATCCATATGATCCACATCTTCCTCCCTCTGCCGCCCACCTGCCTCCTTCTACCCCGCTTTACCTCTCTGCCCCAGACTGCCTCCCACTCTACCCCTCTCTAACTCTCTCTCCCTCTCTACCCCTCTCTAACTCTCTCTCCTTTACCTCCCTCAGCCCCAATGTATCAAACCACTCCCCCCCTGGTCCGACTGCCTCCCTATATCCCTCTACTTCATCCCCTGCCTCCCACTGCTTCCCCCTAACACTAGCTTCCTCAGTTTGCCCCCTCCTGCCTCCCCCTACCACATGCTACCTAACTCTAGCCCCACTGCCTCCCTCTACCCCTCGCTACCTCCCTCAGTGACTCCCTCTACCTCCCTCAATGTATCTCCCACTGCCTCCCCCTTCCTACAGTAGGTCCTTCCTCTGCCCCACTAACCTACCCCTATCCACAACTTCTTCCATTGGTCCCCACCTGCATCCTCTTGCCCCCACCTTCCTCTCCCTACCTCCCCTGTTTCACCAGACCTCCTAAAAAAAATGTGTTTTGGGAAATTGTAATTTTTGAAGACTGTTTATGAGTACCGGAATCCATTTCAAGTAAGTTACATTATATCCTGAGAGCTGGATGATGGGGTATGTGTTTTTAGTTATCAGTGGAGGCAGAGGTGGGAAAGAATGACATAGGCAGAGGTTTTGTTTTGTTTGTTATAACTTGATAACATTAAAATTGACTCCACACCACTTCCCTCTCAATGCAACCACAGCTTTCCTGAAATGTAAACACCCCTCTCTCAAACACACAACTTCCACCAAAGTATCATGGATCCCTCTTGGGTTCAGATGAATGACATTTTTTAATTAAGCTTTTAGTCAGGATCAAAGTTTCTAAACATATATATAATTGTCATTGTGCAGATATGATTATACTATCCAGCAACATTGATTAGCTCTGCTGTTTTTCAGGCCTCAGGTTTCCTCCCTGGTATTGCCCCTTTGAGGTTCATAAATAGTATTTAATATAATTCTGTAAAATCTATGCAGTACAATAAATGGGTACCTTATCATTTGTGATTATTCAATTTAAAATGTAAGTACAGAAAAATGCCACAAGATGTGAGAGAGTCCAGTGACAAACCAGAATGCATGAAATCAGCTCCGAACGGCTACTCCCGGAATATTAAAATATTAACGGCAACTCCCCAAAAACAGGCAAGTGCCAACCTGTAATTAGGACTCCAACTTAAAGCCCAAGTCATCTTCCTTACTTGTACTATAGGTCTGTTGCTAATGTATAGCATGGGATTTCCTCTGCCTGGAGCACATACTTATATGAGGGTTGTAGTAAAGTCTTTAAGATTAGCTCAGTGTTACATTTAGTATTGGTGCTTTGGTATATATTACTTCTTATATTATCAAGAGACGTCTGAAGTTTTGTATTTATAGTTCAATTCTGATTTACTTGTGTACCTTTTTTGCTTTACTGTTCAGAGACGAGTGAGATTAGGCACCTGGGGGAATAGGGTAGACAGTCGATGCAGAAAAATCTCTATTCAGTTCTGTTGAAAGACTATCACTATGAATAGCTTCTTCACAAAATAAATAAATAGAAGAGCAAATCAAAAAAATAATCTGGGGAGATAGAATTTAAAGAGACCAAAAATGGTGGGCCTGAGTGGAGCAGTTAAACTCTATTCCCAGGACAGGCAGCCTCCAAGGGATGAGACCAACCAACAAGTGTAAAGAGAAAATACAATAGTGGCGCACTACACAATATAAACAAAATGTGTTACATTATCAAAGGAACAGTACCAGCAGCAGAGCTTTTGCCGCCCGGGGCTGTCTGTGAGTATGCCACTCCCCAGGCACGAACATTATTAATTTATATATATATATTCTTATATTCGGTGGTACCTCGGTACACGTCAGCTCCAGTTTTCAGTACTCAACGCACCTCACTTAAGTAAAATTGTCTTGGAACTCAACACTTGCTCGGAACTCGCTCACAACACCCCACATCTTCTCTCTCCAGGAAGTGAAGAGCAGCCTGTGCCTGAAAGACAAATGTGCAGCATGTGCCTACAAGAACCAATGTGGAGCCCCTCCCTTCTCTAACTCTCTCCCCTTCTCTCTCTCCCTTCTCTCTCTCCCTCTTCCCCTTCACCCTCTCCCTTGTTGTTCTTTTCCCTTCTCTCTCTTTCTTCTATCCCTTCTCACTCTCTCTGCCTTCTCTCTTTGTCTCTCTCCCTTCTCTCTCTTCTCTCTCTTCTCCCCTCCTCTCTCTATCCCTTCTCTCTCTATCCCATCCCTCCCTTCCCCCCCTCTCTTCCATCTCTCCCCTTCTCTCTCTCCCCTCTCTCCCTTCTCCCTTTCTCACCCCATCTCCAGTCTGCCTCTCCCTCTCTCTTCTCCCTCTCTCACTTCTCTCTCTTCTCCCTTCTCTACATCTCCCTGCTGCCTCTTCCTCCTTCTGTCTCTCCCTACCCCCTTGTGATGAATGGCTTGGAATCTACTGTCATGTTTTACTAATGTATCACTTTCATACCGCTTTATAACACAGACTTCCTCCCACCTCACTATCAAATAACTGCATTACACAGGCTTTTCTCAGCCACACTAACATATCACACCATAACACTGGCTTCCCTCCTCCTCACTATCACATCACTGTATAACACAGGCTTCCTATCACCTCACTGTCATATTACTGCTTAACACTGGCTTCTCTCCTCGTTATCATATCACCCTATAACAAAGGCTTCCTCCCACCTCACTATCATATCACTGCATAACACAAGCTTCCTCCTTCCTCACATCCCTCCAATTTTAATCTTGCATGATTCTTTTCATGGTGTGTTTGAGTAAACTGTCTGACAAGTATGACTCATTGGCTGACAGGGGCAAGCCCCAGATCTGTTACACATGTAAATCAGTTTTTATTCTGCTCAAGAGTGTCATTTGAAAAAAAAAAAAAAACTGTGGTTTATTGTCAAATACCCTCTTTAAAATGCAATAAATAATAATATTTTCAATGTCCCTTTAAGAGCTGGTGTGAGCGGAAAAAGATAAAAACATGTAAAAAGAGGGGGATGAGAGAAAAAGGAAAATGAGGAATAAAAGTGGCGTATGGTCTAGTGGTTAGGATTCAGTGCCTTCACCGTTACGACTTGGATTCGATTCCAGTCAGGTCTTAACACCCGTAAGCCAAGCAGGGTTGGGCCTGGTCAGTACTTAGATGGGAGACCCCCTAGGAATACCAGGAGCTCTATGCTGTGTCCCACTAGAGAAGTAACTAGCAACCCACTCCAGTATCTCTGCCATCAATATCAAGTGCATCATCATGGTGTGTTATGGTGCATGAGGTCACGGAGAGTCGGACATGACTGAACGACACACAACAAAGCAGAAAATAGTGGTTGAAAACGAATGGAGAACAGAGAGAGACTTTAGAGAGCTCCCTAGATTATGGCAACTGGATCTCTCTATTGCTTTTTTGTTATGCTCACTGATGTGCGAGGAGTATTTCACACTAAATATGGCTTGGTTATGGATATTTAAATTACATTTGTACTCCAATATTTACAATATGCACTTTTGAAGAACAATACTTGAGAAAGTAATAAAAAGCAATACAGCCTGTCACTTATTAATTATGCTGCAGAAGACACATTTATTTCAACAGTTGGAAGGAGATCTTCAATATAGAGAATGCTTCAGTTTCTACAGTGGATATATACTGTATCAATCCTAAGTACCAGCGCTTAAAAAGGATTAATGGAAATCTTATTAGTTGACAACTATATGCTAGTACATTCTAAGAAAAATCTTCTGAGATGGGAGGAAACTTTGAATACATAGAAAGCTTTTATGCGAACAATGTGAAAGTGACAGCTAAAACAACCAGAACTTTTAACAGGACTAATGGACATTTACAGTACCTTGCAAAAGTATTCACCCCCCTTGGCATTTTTCGTGTTTTGTTGCCTCACAACCTGGAATTAACATGGATTGTTTGAGGATTTGCATCACTTAATTTACAGAACATGCCCACAACTTTGAAGATGTTTTTTTTTTTATTGTGAAGCAAACAACAAATAGGACAATATAACAGAAAAAGTTGATGTGCATAACTATTCACCCCCCTAAAGTCAATACTTTGTAGAGCCACCTTTTGCAGCAATCACAGCTCCAAGTCGCTTTGGATAAGTCTCTATGAGCTTGCCACATCTTACCACTGGGATTTTTGCCCATTCCTCCCTGCAAAACAGCTCCAGCTCCTTCAAGTTGGATGGTTTGCACTTGGGAGCAGCAATCTTTAAGTCTGACCACAGATTTTCTATTGGATTGAGGTCTGGGCTTTGACTAGGCCATTCCAACACATTTACATGTTTCCCCTTAAACCACTCAAGTGTTGCTTTAGCAGTGTGTTTGGGGTCATTGTCCTGCTGGAAGGTGAACCTCCGTCCTAGCCTCAAATCACGCACAGAGTGGTACAGGTTTTGCTCAAAAATATCCCTGTATTTAGCACCATCCATGTTTCCCTCAACTCTGACCAGTTTCCCAGTCCCGGCTGCTGAAAAACATCCCCACAGCATGATGCTGCCACCACCATGTTTCGCTGTGGGGATGGTGTTCTTTGGGAGATGTGATGTGTTGGGTTTGCTCCAGACATAGCGTTTTCTTTGATGCAAACAGTTACATTTTAGTCTCATCAGACCAGAGCACATTCCTCCATACATTTTGGGAGTCTCCCACGTGCTTTTTCGCAAACTCAAAATGTGCCATTTTGTTTTTTGCCGAAAGTAATGGCTTTCTTCTGGCCACTCTGCCATAAAGCCCAACTCTATGGATCGTACAGCTTATTGTCGTCCTATGTACAGATACTCCAGTCTCTGCTGTGGAACTCTGCAGCTCCTCCAGGGTTACCTTAGGTCTCTGTGCTGCCTCTCTGATTAATGCCCTCCTTGCCCGGTCCGAGAGTTTTGGTGGGCGCCCGTCTCTTGGCAGGTTTGCTGTTGTGCCATGTTCTTACCATTTGGTTATGATAGATTTGATGGTGCTCCTGGCGATCATCAAAGATTTGGATATTTTTTTATAACCTAACCCTGACTTGTACTTCTCAACAACAGTGTCCCTTACTTGTTTGGAGAGTTCCTTGATCTTCATGGCAGTGTTTGGTTAGTGGTGCCTCTTGCTTAGGTGTTGCAGCCTCTGGTGCCTATCAAAAAAAGTGTTTATATGTAATGACAGATCATGTGACACTTAGATTGCACACAAGTGGACATTATTTCACTAATTATGTGACTTCTGAAGGTAATTGGTTGCACCAGAGCTTTTTATGGGCTTCATAACAAAGGGAGTTAATACACACAATTTTCTGTTTTCTATTTCTAAAAAATAGTTTTATGTATATATTATTCTCATTTCACTTCACCCACTTAGACTATTGTGTTCTGATCCATCACATAGAATTCAGATTAACAAAACCTTGAACTTAAGGCTACTTAAGGACCCGCAAGGGGTTTAAAGTCCTATCCGTAGCACGGTAAAAGCACAGGAAATAAAGAGGAGCCCAGACACTGCTCTATAGATCTTTGCATGGAGCTGCTACTGGCTTGAAGGTCAGTAAAGAGTTATAAACCTTACCCAAATTCAATGTTTCTATTGGTAGGTACACTGTGCCTATGTAGGGAGCTCTGGGGGGGTGTAGAAAACAATTTTTGTTTTTAAGTAAAATAATTTAGTAAACGTATAAAATGAATCCATGTGATGTGTGTTTCTGATATAAGCAGCTTGTGTAAGATTAGTTAAAGGTAAAACAGGGAAACTAAGATATACTTAAATATCATTCATTTGGGTTTATTCACCTTTGGGTTTTTGAGTATAGAAAATGCCACAAGGAAGTCTGTGACCCAATGACAAGGCCAAACTAAGTATAATCATCTACCACAACTACTATATAAATATTAAAATCTTTAGTAGAAAGTAGAAAGAAATAAAACAAGAAAAGTCAAAAACCCATAATTAGGATAATCATGTCCCTGACTGGCCTTTCTACTTACAGCCCAAGGGCTCTCCTCACTTGTCCTACTGGTTTTACTCCAATATCATTTGATGGGTTTTCCTAAAATAAACTGGATGAATGAGACCAGCAGTTCTGCTAAGGGGAGCAGGTTCTTGAGTACACTCAGGGATCATTATCTGGCCCAGGTAATACAAGAACCAACTAGAAATGAGGCCATCTTGGATTTAGTCATCACAAATAATATTGATAGCAAATAGTTGGTGTAAATGGAACAAACTCAGATTGGACTAATCTTGTAAATGGGGTTCCTCAGGGTTCAGTATTAGGTTTTCTTTTTTAACACATTTATTAATGACTTAGAAGTATGACTGAATAATATTGTCTCCATTTTGCTGATGACGCTAAGTTGTGCAAGGTAGTTAAATCAGAAAATGTAGTGAGGATCAGCTTGGAGCCCTCTCCCTGAAGGAACTGTGCCTCTCCATTTTCCACATTGACATTACATTAGGAGGGAGTCTTCTCTGAGACTGACCGACCCGGAGGCCCTACTCACCCTTACACCTTCCTAGATAGGGTTGTAGTCACTTACTATTCTTCCCCCACCTTTCCAGTCACCAGAGACAGGGAATTTGAACAATGAAGTGTTTCATCTCGATAAACAACTTGCCTGAGGCAAGCAAGGAAATCCAAACAGTATAAGTGAGTTTACTAGTTTAGAATAGAACATTGGATGTTTTTAAGGTTGTGATACAAATACCAGATAACCCTGTGATTAACTCTTCAGGTTGGATAATGAGGTACTGCAGAGTGCTGATTGAATTAACTGTTTGAGGTAATTTAATCATGTTTGTTGGTTGAACCAAAGTTGTATTGTTCTATTTTGGCTATAAATGTTCCAACTTTTCCCAATAAATACTCTATCTTCTAGGGGACATAAGCAACGTGTTCTCTCTTCTATTTAGAGGTTATAATCTATTTTTAACATTTTATCCCCTTGATTTCTGACATTTTTATAACATGATTTCCTTGCAACATCTCGAGATACAGTAGACTCTCAGTTAACCAGAACTCTCAAGCAACCAAAAATAATATTTAATACTGTACTTTAAATTGAAATTAAATTTTATAGGGCTCAACAAATGCCAGGAGCCAGGTTGTCATGCCACAAAATGCGTACAGTCACCTAGATGTCATCCACTGTAGTCTCTGCAATTCAATGTTACCTGGAAGCAGACAGGCATGAGTGACAGTGCAATGTTGGTGTTACATTCCCCGGGGTCAGCACCACACCCTCCAGCCAAACATACCTGTGTAAGTGAGGAGTGAAAGCTGCTGCTGCTAGAACAGCCCTCACTGACAAATATACTTAGCAGAGCATCCTATGTGCAGCTAAGCTAGGCCTATTTTAATGGTGACTCTCAAGCAACCAGAAACTACATTTATCCTGCATCTACCAATCCCCATGGGTGCCGGATAACTGAGAGTCTACTGTATTATCACATATAATAGTTGTCAAACTGCGAGACATCGTCACGCTTTGCCACTACAAAGCGCAGGACTTAGCTGAAAAAGCCTTCATAAATGCGGGATCGCCTTGCCGTGCAAGCAGGTCACAACCACAAGATTAGAAAAAAAAATACAAGATTAGCGGCTGAACGACGAAAATCAAAAAACAATAAAAACACATGAAATACACCCCCAAAAATTACAAAAACATCACAGACAGCATGGGGCAGCAGCCAGGACGTCTGTGAGTAAGCTGGAACGCAAATGTATCTCGATTTAGACGATTTTCGCCACTCGCGATGAGCGCCGAAGGTCCTTACACTACAAAATGGTTTGAGGGTTTCCCATGCCTTGAAATTTTATTGCCCCGTCATTTTTGACAGGCAAATCGCTAGTTATTACTATATTATCCTAGCAGTAAGATTTTAGGCAGTGCTAATGGTAGGTGGTCTTGCTGGCCAATAAAGATTCAAACTACTTTTAATCCCCTCCCCTTCTCCTAAGAACTTAAGAGTCCCTAGCCTGTAGTGCTGTTTTTTTGCCTCATTCATTTGTTTCTGACTCTCCATGACCTCATGGACTGCAACATCTTTATGTCCATGGTCATGCTGATCCACTTGGTTTTCTTGGCAGAGATACTGAAGTGGGTTGCCAGTTCCTTCTCCAGTGGTCCACAGCATACAGCTTCTGATATTCCTAGGTGGTCTCCCATCCAAGTACTGACCAGGCTCAATCCTACTCGGCTTCTGGGTGGTGTGACCTCTTGGTTCCATGACTGGAATCAAACCCAGATTGCAGCAGTGAAAGCTCTGAAACCTAACCACTGGACCACCAGGGAACCCACTGAACAGTAAATGCTTCCTACTAAAATGGGAGAGCTTGTCACCACACTCACTGCCTTCCAATGAAAAGGCCAAAATGCATGAAATCACCTCCCAACAAGCACTCCCTAAATATAAAACGTTAGTGGAATTAAACCAGATTACAAACCCATAATTAACATGGTAATCATATCTTCTTCTCCTAGCTTTAGGCCTTTGCCTCACTTGTCCTACCAGTCTATCGCCAATAAGTTGGGAAAGTATTTCTCAGCCTGGGGCACATGGTAGCATAAGATATGCTTAAAAAACATCAGTTGTGATACAAATTGTATAGAATATGAACTACCCAGATATGTAGAACAAAGGCTTTTTAATCAGTGTGCCCTTGTATATAATGTGCTAAGAGCTAGCCAAGTGTGCCACAGAAGATTCTGACTGCCCAGCAACCTACCACTTTTCTTATGCTCAGTGGCCCTTCCTCTCAGTCGCAGAGCAGAAATGTGCAGCCATATTAACTAACAATTACCCTTACAAATATTAATATTAACCTTTAACAAGCTAAATGCAGGCCAGTTGCAGGTAATCAAATTAGAGTCAATAGTTTCTCCATTGATCTCCATAACTCAGCTGGTGCAGTGTCTTCAATATTTCAGAATATCTGATTTTTCTTTATTGAACCAAATATTTATATATAACATTGCCACTTTATCCAGAAACTAAACTAGAGTTTAATACAAATAAATGAGCACTTGGAATCACAGATTTACTGGCTTTGTGTTTTTAATATTTAGCAATAATTACTACAATATAATAAAGATGAAAAGATAAATGTTTTCATTTTTTCTACCAACTAATTTTGTTGGTCATAATTTGGTGTTAAGCACCGGAAAACACATTATTGGCTGCATTTTGATACTTTGAGGATGTGTTTCCCACCACACCCATCTCCTTCGTATATTTAAACAACCCATAACTGTTGACTCCATTGCTCAAATTAATATGGTTAAGGGCCTATCTGACATAGTTTGAGCCCATTGCTGTGGGCCTGACCATAAAATGATTTCAAGGCTTAAGGACATTGGCCCCTATTCAATTGCAAGCCCGTAGTTTACGTGATACAGGCTGTATGTCTGCGGGCTTGAAATTTGCTACATTTACAGAGAGATTTAATTGAACAAGCCTGCAATTTACTGTCCAAAAGCCAAAGCCGTAAACCATGCAATCACATGTAGCATTTCAGAGCGTGATCATGATCAATTAAGCAATGCCGTAACTACCGATTTAGAAACAGCCAATAGTAAATGAAACCGTCATCATTACGTCAGTAAAACATGGAGGTCACATATCAATCAATTAGCATTTAGAGGTCCGATATGCGATCAGACTCGCAATTTGTCAATGTACAAAATAATAAAAATGAATGGCCATACTGTTCTAGTCAATGTGGATGGCCTGATATGTATTAACTCATTCATTCCCAATATTGATGACACCAAAATAAAAAAAAAATAAAAAAAAAATTTGATTGCAGTTTTGCGAGCTTGAGACTGTTGTGCAATTAATGTCTTTCATCGCTTTCCCTGTCTTTAAAAGTGCAGTATTGATTTTTTGTTTGCTTTTACAGTGCTACGAACAGGTGTATAACCCCCTTGCGAGTCCTATCTGGTACCCGTAAGATTTTCTTCTACATTTGCCATCTACGGGTATGAAAACATTGGCGGAATTGTAGCAATTGAATAGCGTTTTGCAATTTCTGTGATTGTAACTTTTGCGGGCTTGAAAGATTAAAGGCTTAGATGGGTTGTAAGTTACGATTTTATCAACCACAGGAATTTTCAGCCCGTAACCTGTAGATCGTTTTATGGGTACCGAAAAGACGCCAATTGAATAGCAAATTTGTTTACGCTACATTACGGCTCCAGTAACTTACAATTGGTCAATTGAATAGGGGCCATAGTGTGACGCATACTTTCATTTTTTTCCCAGTAAAAAGAAGAATCAGTTTTCAAAATGCCGAGCATAACCAGACAAGATATTTGTCCATCAAAATACAATAATGAGCAGATCAGTAAGAAAAGATAGAATAACTAAAGTTGCTTCTCAATATTCACTCCTGTGTCTGTGAATCACTGTCCCTCTGTTTCCTATAACAAATAAATTAAAGGCTGTATCATAAAAAAAATGTCTTACATTTTCTCTATTATCAAGTGTAGTTCTTCGTAAGAGCATGCTATAAATATAGTTTAAAATTAACACATTATTAAATATTAAAAACTTACTTAGCTTATGTAGCTATACTTGATGTTACACTTTGATATTGTATTATAAAACAATTTTTTTATAAATTAAAGATAAATTGACTTGTGAAAAGGACGATTTTTCACCATTGTGGTCATATTTCCCACATGTATTTGAATAACTAAAATTGATAAGTCAAAACACAGCACTTATTTTTTTATTTTATGTACAATTATTATTTAATACAAGTATCCATTTGTAACCAGGTGCTTCTGTATTAGTAATGTGTCTTGTAAACTAACGTGCTCTGCATTAGCTATAAGTAGAGCACTGGTAGTTATAACTGACATATTCCCATTGTGCGGATATATAAAATGTAACAACTTTAGACCAGACTTCATGCGTGCTTTCAAAGTTTCCTCCCACTCCAGGAAGTAGGTGAATGCAAACCAAAATGGTAGATTCTGTAGTACCTTAATTGCATATTGAAGTAATAAATTAGACACTGTATTATTATTTTACAATCTAAGAACATATTGTCTATTTTCAAATTGGATAATATTTAAAATTTTTGTCCACAGTGACCATTTAAACCTTGTGATGACCTAATTATGCTTATAAATGATTTATGGCGTACCAGAAAAATTGTCCCGTGGATCCTATCCAGGAATCCCCGAGCAACCAACCAAGGTTGTACAGAAACATCTTTCATGCAGCCCTTACTTTAATTATTATTGCCACATACCAATTTTAAAAATTCAATCTTTATTTATATTTAAAATGTTGTTAAAAATGCAACGATTAAAAAATTCATATTAAACCCAAGGGGCCTCATTCAATTGCAACTTGGCCAATTGAATAGGGGTCTAAATAAGCACATAACATATTTTTTTTAAAGAAGTTTTTAGTTAGTAAGCATCTATCCAAAAGCAAGATTTTCACTAACTAAAAAACGTATTTTAAAAAAATATGTTATGTGCTTATTTAGTGCCCTATGCAATTGGCCAAATCGCAATTGAATGAGGCCCAAGGTGTTTAATCCTTTGGCTTTTTGATGTCCAGCAAATTATTAAAGGTTTATTTAATTTTTATTTTTGTGTGTTATTATATTCTTTGCTTTGACCACAGCTTTTTTATTTAATTACTTTATTATGCTCAAGTCAATAAAAGATTTTGTTTTTCAATTCAACTGTATTTGTGTATTTTTGGTTATTTTTCCTTAATCAAATCCTTATCAGGTACCCTGGATTTTAATTTACATAAGATTAAGATTTTTACATGAAATTAAGATAAGGTTTTATAATCCTTTTTTCTGTTTATAGATTTGTTTATTCATAGAGCACTTCACTTGAGTATATGCTTTAAGTGCCTTTATGTTTCTTTTGTGTTATTCTTTTATCCTATTTATTTATGTAGATTCGTGATTCTATTACTTAAAGTGCATTATAATTAAAATGTTGTTATTCAAAACTGTTATTTTAAAGTGCTTGTACTATTGTGACTTTGTGCTTATTTCTTCTTATATTGTTGAATTACCCTTTTACCTCGTGACTGTTAGTCTATCACAGTCACTACTTTACCTTATTCATTTATAGTGCAAGTACTGTGCTATTTTTTTTTAAATGTATACACTCCTGATTTTATGCTGTTTCTTAAACTGTATGTTTCATTAATGCTTCTGTCTATTAGTTTTTTAAAAGGAGGTTGTGTCCTCCTTTTTCTTCCGTTTTTTGCTTTAATTAATCGTTGCATTTTTAACAACATTTTAAATGTACAAATAAAGATTGAATTTTTAAAATTGGTATGTGGCAATAATAATTAAAGTAAGGGCTGCATGAAAGGTGTTTCTGTGCAACTTTGGTTGGTTGTTTGGAGATTCCTGGATAGGATCCACGGGACAATTTTTGTTGGTACGCATTAAAGTAATAACACCTAGGCCTAAAAAACAAACTAAGATCATTTTTTGAGTATTATAAGTAAATGATTTATGGCCTGCAAATTTTAAATAGCTATTTATAGCAAAGTGGCATCAGACAGAAATAGCAATAAGGTGTGTGATTACAGAGAGCCTATAAATTAGATCTTGGCAGCCTTGTGACTGGACGCCTATGTAACTAATACTGAATACACACAATTATCTGTCACTCTGTCACAACGGTGTGGTCCGTCTGACTACTTTATCTGCTGGTAGATATAAGAGTACACATTCACTATACTGCACCTGACTGCAAAAGTATTAGCAACGCTATAAAAACACAGACTTTGACTACAGATAACAAATTATTGGCTGAATAAATCCAATTTTTAATTGACCTTAGGCCTACATTGATATCCCTGCTTCAGTCTGATTGCCTCGTTTACCTTTACCCTACATTTATATTCAGGGTAGCTTTATCTGTATCAATAGCATTTTGGAATCTGTTTTAAAGGATCCCTGCACAATGCAATATATATCTATCTCTTTATCTCTCCCTCTCTTTCAATCTATCTCTGTCCTGTGTCTCTCTCCCTCTCTTTATCTCTGTCTTGTTTCTCTCTCTCTCCTGTGTATCTCTCTCTGTCCTCTCTCTCTGTCCCTTTTCTCTTGCTTTCAATGCTCTCTCTCTCTCTCTGTGCACTCCCTGTGCTCTCTCTTACTCTGTGTGTGTGCTCTCTCTGTCTGTGTACTCTCTCTCTCTCTCTGCCCTGTCTTTCTCACTCCTGGAGCTGTTTCTCTCTGTGTGCTCTCTGTTCGCTCTCTATCTGTTCGCTCTCTGTGCCCTCTCTCTCTCTCTGTGCTCTCTGTCTGTGCACTCTCTCCCTCTGTTCGTTCTCTGTGCGCTCTCTGTCTGTGCACTCTCTCTCTCTTTCTGTGCACTGTCAGTGTGCGCTCTCTATGTACGCCTCGGTCACGGACCCTTTTCCAGTTCCTGGATCTTAGCCCATTAAGCCACCATAAAGGACAGACTGCTTGGCTACAGTCACTGGACTATGTACATAAACACCTAAGTTGTATTGTAATGTGTTTTGTCCCATTGCTTGCCAGATAAAGTTAATGTACTCTATTTGAAGTCTGGCAGACTAGACATGGAGACAACATTATGTGTATTTGGAGGTTGGAATGAATCTCCTGTGTTTGTCTGATACTCCCTGTCATTGTTGTGTTGTATACACTCCCTCTGTATCTAACCCCTATAAATATTGTTGACTTTCCAAAAATAAAACAGCTCACCTCTGAGACATATATAAATGGTATGTTCTCTTATTTGCTCCTGGTGGCTGCGATACTGATCCTATCTCAACCCTTCAAGTAACTTGTCCTGGTCACTACCACAGGAAGGTTACTGAGACTCCTGGAAGTGCTGAATCCTGATGGAGAGACCCTGACTGATACAGAAGCCAGATATTAGGATGCTGGTGCCGAGATTTCCAAGAACCCAAACAGTCCTTGTGGGTACATAACCTGTAGTCTATAGCCGGTGGCTCTGGGGAGTCATAGCCCGTACCACCGGATCATCACACCCTCCCTCTCTGTCTGTCTGTACCTCTCCCCCCCACCCCCCCACCCCCCCGATGATGTCAGCGTTACTCACATCTGTTAACTATTATAGGTTATATATATATATATATATATATATATATATATTTATACAGTTGTGCTCAAAAGTGACCCTGTTCAAAAGTTTGCATTCCCTCAGTTCCTACTACTATGTATTGCCCCCTTTAGCATCAATGACAGGGTGCAGTCTTTTGTAATAGTTGTCTATGAGGCACGTCATTTTTGCAGGTGGTATAGCTGCCCATTCTTCTTGGCAAAATGCCTCCAGGTCATGCCAAAGTCTTTGGTCGTCTTGAATAAACAGCACGTTTGAGATCTCCCCAGAGTGGCTTGATGATATTAAGGTCAGGAGACTATGATGGCCACTCCAGAACCTTCATCTTGGCCTTGGGCTTAGGGTCATTGTCATGCTGGAAAGTCAAAGAGCGTCCCATGCGCAGCCTTCGTGCAGAAGAATGCAAAATGTCTGCCAGTATTTTATGATAACATGCTGCATTCATCTTGTCATCAATTTTCACAAGATTCCCCGTGCCTTTAGAGCCCCCCCCCCCAAACAAAACACCAGTGAGCCACCACAGTGGGGATGGTATTCTTTTCACTATAGGCCTTGTTGACCCCTCTCCAAACATAGCTCTTATGGTTGTGACCATAAAGCTCTATTTTGGTCTTGTCACTCCAAATTACAGTGTGCCAGAAGCTGTGAAAATAAATGCTAAAATTTCACAATTTCTGCCAGGGTATGCAAACTTTTGAGCACAACTGTATATATATATTAATATAGTAAATAAATAGTACATTTGTGTTCATGTTTGAATGTCTAAAATAGGTTAAAAAAAGTATATGCTCAAAATTCTGAGAAATAAAATGATTGCACTGCATTCTGGGAACCTGGGCAGGGACATGCAAATGAGCCCACAAAGATGTCACTCTTCAACCCAATACCATTTTAAACATGGCTCTTTTAAGCAGATGCCTACTGTTTTACACAGCTTTAAAGCATAGTATAGGATGGATTATGCAGGAACTTGGACACCTATCTTCAGACAGCTGTTTCAATCTTAAACAGATCTCATCAGTGTGTGGCTGGTACCTAACTCCTGCTATAGATTTGTGGGAAGCCTGTTAACTACATCATCATTTAGAATATATATATATATATTATATAGTACATTTTCATTCCACTGCTGGATCCGACTTAGTGAATTTGAATGCTGTGAGTATAAGAGGGTAGTTTCTGAAGAATCAGGGCTTTCATTTATTGTTGCAAGCTACCTAGTTCTAATCAAGTAGAGGCCAGTATGACCACAAAAAGAGGTATGACCAGGCCTTGGAGAGGGAGTGGGCAGGCACGGCAAGGGGAGGACTGTCAGGAGGGATCTATAAGTTAGTTGTGGCTCTTCCGGGAATGTCCATGTTTGTTGGCTCTCTTGCTGATTTGTTTTCCGCTTCCCCTTCCATGTTTGGTGATTGGTGGATTCCCGGCCAAGTGTTTACTGGATATAGCCTCGGAGCATGAGCTGTGGGTCAAGCATGCTGCGAGGCATTGGTCCTTCAGGTCATTTTTTAGACAGCAAAGAGATGCGGCCTTGGGGTATGCAAATTTGATGGGACTCCAGAACTCAATCATTGAGTAAACTAGGACATTATTCTGGTGTTGCTTGTGATGTGGACAGTGTATGTCTAATAAAGATGACTTTGGCCCATTTAGCCCAATTCCATGGTACTTCCTTGTGTTGGGTTGATAGCCTTGGCTTGTGGGGAGGTGTTGTTTGATGGGAAAGACCAACCTGAACACTGGGATGGTCATAAGTGGTTGGTGTCAGAGAAATCCAATTATCAAAACAATCCTCTTTCCCTCTCCTCTTTCCCCCACTTTTCTCTACAGTGAAGATAAAAAATACATTCCTCATGCTCCAGCTATCAGGAAGTGACGAAACAGAGAAGATCTTCCATACATATACAGTATGTATGTAAAAAAAAATCTGATTTTCTCTTAATTATTTTAATGTCCGTGCTTTTCACAGCTGCTAATGCTGTTTGTTTGGTAGATACTTCACAAACAAGTGCCCTTTTACTTGAACTACAGCCGTTCTTTGTTATATTAGCATATACCAACTCTACTGAGTGGTGTTTCCATGTCTAGCAAATCTAAATGTCTCCATAGAGATCTGTGTATTTCAGGACTACTGAATGCAAAGCTATATTAGACTTAAATGGCAGCTGTTGTCCTGCTACATATATAAAATATGCTCTGTAAAAGAACTATATTTCATCATATTTTTACAACTGAGAAAAGCAATTCAGCATCTAATTTATTACCTTTTATTTGCAATTATGCTCCGGTGGAATCTTCCAGTTTGGTTTATGCTAATATACTTCCCACGTTTGAATTAGATTTGAAATACAGAAGAAGCTTTTATCTACATAATGGGAATGTGGAAGGAAAAACACTGATACTTTAGATGGGATTAATGGAAAGTTAATTTGTTTTCATGGACACTGTGAAAGTAGCATAAAGAATCAGGTAAAGGATAGTTCCATATAAAAGTTATGAATGTAAAGGTTGCATTTAGGGTTTATATTTTCATTTTCTGAAAACATTTGGTCCATTATAAAGTTAACTTATTCAAAAGACTATACAGAACTATAATAGTTCTTTAAATGATATAAAAAGTTTTTTTTATCGTTTTTTTTTTAACAACATATTAGTAGTCTATAGTGCATAAAAAAAAAGTACTAAATTAAGTCAGGGGCTGGATTATTTTCTCCTCCTCTGTAGTGACATGATATAGGAAACAGAAGGGAAAGGAGTCTTGTGAAGCTCTGGACTGGAACAGTTTTTGTGCTTTTATCCCCATTGTTTTGAATAGAAATCTAGATAAGAAAACACAGATATCAGGCTCTCCAGTTTACACTTCCTTCCATTTCACTGGTAAGGCAAAGATGGATCAAATATATTTTTTTATATATTTCTGTGTTGTTGTTTTTTGTTGTTAGTTTTTCTTAAATGAATATCATTTATTTTCCATGCAAAAATGTACTTTATAATTCCATTAAATACACAACAAAAAGTTTGGTGCTAACGTGGCCCCTTCACTGTAGTTTGGGAAAACATGAGCTGTGTAAGAGATGAGCAGCAGGAAGTGCGTCACACTACCAGTGCCTCATGCTGCTCTGACACACAGCATGTCACTCTCTGTTTCTCTGCAGCATGAGGAACTGGTAGTGTGAGGCCCCTGTTGGTGTTACTTTAGGGCAGCCCCCTGCCAAGGCATTAACATTTTTTTTTTTCTAATTAAAAAAAACTATCTGTATCATTTTTTTTCTCATTAATTAAGCCCTTAATCAGACTCATATGTATCCCATTGTACAGTAGTCCTTTAATCTGTTGTTGTTTAGTCGTTCTCAGTCACTGCCCCTCTGAGCTCCATCAAGTTCATGTTCATTGCTTCAGTTACCTCATCTATCCATCTCCGCCTCTGCTGTCCTCTTCTTCTTGTGCCTTCAATCTTACCCAACATCAGAGTCTTCTCTAGGGAGTCCTGCTGTCTCATGATATGGCCAAAATATTTGAGTTTCAGCCTCAAGATCATACCGTCCAGTGAATAGTTTGTCTTGATTCCCTATAGTATTGATTGACTGAATCTTCTTGTAGTCCAAGGGACTCTAAGCAGTCTTCTCCAGCACCACAATTCAAAGGCATCAATTCTACGGCGCTCAGACTTCTTTGGGAATTCCATAGTTCTAACTAAGCCCTTTAAAACAATTGTTAAAATACTGTAAAACTATCAGCTACATTTTCATCATCATTTAAATATGTAGCTTAATTATAGGAAATTGTTTAATTGTTATTTAAAATCTATAGATTTTCAGCCTTATTAAATTGTGATTCGGCCAATTGAATAGGGCTCTATATAAGCACATGGCATATTTTTTTACAGAAGTTTTTAGTTAGTGACCTTCTATCCAAAAGCAAGGTCTTTGCTAACTAAAAACTTCTGTAAACAAATATGCTGTGTGCTTATATAGAGCCCTATTCAATTGGCCGAATCGCAATTTAATAAGGCTGTTAGTACCGAATTGGTCCGAATATAAGCCGCACCAGTAAAGTTCAAGGGGGAAAAATAGAAAAAATATAGTACTCAAATATAAGCCGCACCCGTAAAATTGGAGAGAAAAAGACTCTCAAAGTGATCAGCCATTGCAAGAAACAGGCTTTCTAATTAGCACTGTAGCTTTTTTTGCAGGTTACAGGCTTTACAGGATGTTAGAATCACTAAAACCGTAAATCCCTATTCAATACCGCAGTCTAAAGCATGAAAATCGTCACCCTTAACTCGCAATTGCGCAAATTGGCAGTCATTTTGTGTTAGCGAATAGAAGCCGCACACCTAACAAGCAAAGTTTGCAAATCGGCAATGATTTTTTTTACGGTCGCAGGGCAATTCACTGGGCTGGGGCAGGTGATGGGGCAATTCACTGGGGCTGGGGGAGGTCACGGGTCATGTCTGTGTGAGAGTGAGAGTGAGTGAGTGTATGTCTGTGTATGAGAGTGAGTCTGTGTGTGTGTGAGTGAGTCTGTGTATGATTGTGTGTGAGAGTGAGAGTGATTCTGTGTGTGTGTGTGAGAGTGAGTTTGTGTGTGTGAGATTGATTCTGTGTGTGTGTGAGAGGGAGTCTGTGTGTGTTAGAGTGTGTCTGTGTGAGAGTCTGAGAGTGAGTCTGTGTGTGGGTGAGAGTCTGAGGGTGAGTCTGTGTGTGGGTGAGAGTGTGAGGGTGAGTCTGTATGTGGATGAGAGTCAGAGAGTGAGTCTGTGTGTGGATGATAGTGTGAGAGTGAGTCTGTGTGTGTGTGAGAGTGAGTCTGTGTGTGGGGGAGAGCCCGAGAGTGAGTCTGTGTGTGTGAGAGTGAGTTTATGTGTGGGTAAGAGTCTGAGAGTGAGTCTGTGTGTGGGTGAGAGTCTGAGAGTGAGTCTGTGTGTGGATGAGAGTGTGAGGGTGAGTCTGTGTGTGGGTGAGAGTCTGAGAGGGAGTCTGTGTTTGTGAGAGAGTGAGTCTGTGTGTGGGTGAGAGTCTGAGAGTGAGTCTGTGTGTGGGTGAGAGTGTGAGAGTGAGTCTGTGTGTGGATGAGAGTCTGAGGGTGAGTGTGTGAAGGTTAGTGTGTGAGCATCTGAGGGTGAGAGTGTGTCACAGGGCAATTCCCTGGGGCTGGGGGAGATTATGGGGCAAAACACTGGGGCTGGGGGAGGTC
This sequence comes from Discoglossus pictus, assembly GCA_027410445.1. Taxonomy (NCBI): domain Eukaryota; kingdom Metazoa; phylum Chordata; class Amphibia; order Anura; family Alytidae; genus Discoglossus; species Discoglossus pictus. The sequence continues at coordinate 37,326,633 of CM050172.1, read as the reverse complement.
ACGGGGCAATTCACTGGGGCTGGGGGGCAATTTACTGGGGCTGGGGTAGGTGATGGTGCAATGAACTGGGGCTGGGGAGCTCACGGGGCAATTTGCTGGGGCTGGGGGAGGGGAAGGAGCAATTACCTGGGGCTGAGGGAGGTGACAGGGGCAATTCATTGGGGCTTGGGCAGGTGATGAGGCAATCCTTTGGGGCTGGGGGAGGTCACAGGGCAATTTACTGTCACTGGACGGCAATTCACTGGGGCTGGGGGAGGTGATGGGGCAATACACTGGGGCTGGGGGAGGTCACGGGGCAATTCACTGGGACTGGGGCAGGTGATAGGGCAATGAACTGGGGCTGGGGGAGGTCACAGGCAATTCACTGGGGCTGGAGGTGGTGAAGGAGCAATTACCTGGGGCTGAGGGAGGTGACAGGGGCAAGTCATTGGGGCTGGGGCAGGTGATGGGGCAATTCACTGGGACTGGGGGAGGTCACAGGACAATTCACTGGCGCTGGACGGCAATTCACTGGGGCAGGTGATGGGACAATTCACTGGGGCTGGGGGAGGTTATGGGGCAATTCACTGTGGCTGGGGCTGGTGATGGGGTAATTCCCTGGGGCTGGTGGGGGTGAATGGGGCAATTACCTGGAGGAGATGACAGGGGCAATTCATTGGGGCTGGAGCAGGTGATGGGGTAATTCACTGGGGCTGAGGTTGTCGCAGGGCAATTCACTGGGGCAGGGGAGGGTGAATGGTCAATTACCTGGGGCTGGGGGAGGTGACAGGGGCAATTCACTGTGGCTGGGGGAGGTCACAGGGCAATTCACTGGGCTGGGGAAGGTGATGGGGGCAATTTTCTGGGTCTGGGGGAGGTCATGGGGCAATTCACTGGGGCAGGAGAACTATTCACTTTGGCTGGGGCAGTTAATGGGGCAATTCACTGGAGCTCCGGGAGGTCACTGGGCAATTCACTGGGGCTGGGGCAGGTGATAGGGCAATACATTGGGACTGGGGGAGGTCATGGGGTAATTCACTGGGGCTGGGGCAGGTGATGGGGCAATTCACTGGGGCTGGAGCAGTGATGGAGCAATTCACTGGGGCTGGGGCAGGTGATGGGGACAATTCACTGGGGCTGGTGGAAGAAACGGGTCAATTAACTACGCCTGGGTCAGGTGATGGGGCAATTCACTAAGGCGGGTTACAGGGGCAATTTACTGTGGCTGGGGGAAGTATCACCTGGGATATAGATAAAACAATTAGTGAATGGCGAGACACAGACCTTGTTCTGGATATTACAGAAATCTAAAGGAAAGGAAAGTGTCTGACATCATGTGTGGGCTCTATCACCGGCTGTCCAACCAGCCATGCATGGTGCCGTGGGTCTCCAGCGTGTGACGTCGCCTATCAATTACCCCCACCATGAAAGCTTGAATCGCCCACTAGTGGGCGGTAGGGAACAGGTTGACCACCACTGTCCTAGATAATGTTTTCAAGAGCTGAAAAAATTGGTAGGTCGGGAGGAAGCCCCTTCTTTGGCTGAAAAGTAAAAATATGCATTTGTAGTTTAGCTGCTGACTGTAACTATTTATTTTTTTTATAAAAAAGATATCATCGGTGCATTTATTATATTTTTATTGATATCAACGGACATAAACAAAAACATTTTTTTTTTTATTAAACACAGAGTTTTGTAGAGTTTTTGTGTAAATTGAGACATTAATTTTTATTTATTCATAAGGACAATGCAAAGATTTTTTTTCTAGAAATCCAGATTTACCATTATCATTGAAAACAATTTAGAAATCATTTTATCGGACATTTTACTATAACAATGTGTGAAGCTGTCCCACATGAAAGCATTAGATACATGCTGTATCCTTGGATGCCAGCACTGACTACATGCTGCGTCTGTTGATGCCAGAACTAAATACAGGCTGCCTCTATTGATGTTAGAGATGATTATTTGCCTCCCCTTGGATGCCAGCATACATGATGTCTATGTGAATTGTTGTTTAGTCATTCAGTCATGTCCGACTCTCTCTGACCCTATGGACGGCAGCATGCCAGGCACTATCGCTATGTCTCTGGTCATACTTATCCATTAAGTTATCTTGGCAAAGCTATGACCTGCACATCTTGGGTGACCCTACATGGTATAGCTCACTGCTTCATTGACAAGGTAGCGATTCAGAAGGGGCTATACCAACATCTAATACATGCTGATGCCAGCACTGAATACATGTCTTGACCACCCCTGTCAATGGCAGAGAAACCAACATGGGTTTCTTAATGGAAACAACCAATAGTAGTGGAAGATTCAGCATCTCTATGGGACAGTTTTAATTACATTTTATTGGGAAAATAAATGTGTAATTTCTATAATTTTTAGTTAAAACCATTTTTTGCGATTTATTGGGTAAATTATTTTTTATATTTATTTAATATAACTGACCTGTGCTGCACAAACCTGGTAA